>CM048751.1:265082896-266329146 GCA_026315105.1 Locusta migratoria
ATTCTCATCTTCTGTTACGCAATGAGCAAACATTTCAAACTATGTATTCGCATCGAGAGCTACGCTATGACAGGTGGACAGGAAGAATATTACTGATATGAGGCGCTACATTAATAGCAGGATACACGACGAAACAAGCAGACGAAAAAGACGTAGTTGTCGTAGGAAGACAAAATACATACTATAGAAGATGCGACGGTAATGACACGCTGCCGCGTGGGGGTGGTCGCGTGGTCTAAGGCATCTTGCTACAGACTGGGCGTTCGCTTCCGCCAGAGGTTCGAGTCCACCCTCGGGCATGGGTGTTCTGTCATCCTTAGTGTAAGTTGGTTTAATTAATTTGCTAGTCTAGCAGCTGTTAAACATAGCAATTTTGTCCAATAGGCTTACAAACATTAGAATTGGAATGACGCATTTTCGTGCTGAATTTACTGGTTTTCGTAAGTTCACCAAGATATCGCCGTCAAATTTTGAAATTTTAATGAATTTTGCGGGTCAGTTGCTTCAAAGAAAGGCACAAATTTCACAATAACAACTCCTGTGACATGCTGTTACCCTTCGTTTCTCGGATACATAAAGTGCCTATGAAACCTTGCATATTTAGACCACATTTGAAAGCCAGCGACCTCTCATTACTGTCCCAGCAGTTTGTGAAGATTTGGATGAAAGCTTGTTTAAACGTAATTCAGTTATATTAATAACACTGAGACATATAAGTAATTGGTCGCATATTTATTTATGTTTTGACATTAATTCAAATAGTTATTTTCAATATAGGAAGCTTCTTTAGCTTCAAACTAACGCACACTACAAATGAATGTGACAAGGAGTCTGCTGATGACGATCCCCTCTTTACGTCCACACTGCTGCTGCTACACACATTTAGGTCTGCTTCACAAAAAGTGCTGTAAAAACAAAGTGTTGTCATCGCTCTTTCATAGGCCGCCACATAACGTAACTTGATGACGACTCATTTTCCATAATATGGAAACCAATCCTGTTGTTGCTGCGGTGTTAAGAGAAAATTCTTTGTTAATATATTTATTTTGTTATAGCAACAAACTAAGAACTAAAAACAAAAATAGCTTTTAATGTTGTAATTGTTTTTACGTGCATCTTCATCAGTAGACTTTTTGTGATGTGAAGTCGGTCGTCAGTCTTCGTGTTTTCTAGAGTAAACAGATTTTTTAAGGCCTTCTCTTGCAGCAGGCCTGAAAGCTAAAATATCAGCCGCTTCTACGTCGTTTTCTTCAGTCAACGTGACATATGTTAAATGCACTATTGAAGAATCCATGTGCACAAAGCGTCTTCAACTATTCGCTAGTATTCAACACTTTTCTGTCCCTGCCTTTGCTCTTCAAATTGCGCACGACGATTTAGTCACTATTTTAGTGGCACAAATGGTAGCACGCCCAACACCATAAAATGAAGCTAAATCGTTAACTTCTTTTGTATAATTTTGGATTTTTCAAGTCAATGTCTTGTGTTTATGTTTTTCACTATCTCCTGCTTGAGACGTATTGTAGGAAAGATAGGAAACGACACTATCACTGTCAAGTTGCACAACCTAGACAATTGATAGCCGACTACGTAATGTTAATTGAACTGTGGCTCGCCCGCCCCTGTCACGTGATCTCCTGGAAAATGAAAAAGAACACCATTAATTCGTCAACCAAGCAGAGGGAAATTTTATTGACACATTCTTGAGGTTGTTCACAACACACGATCACACAGGCAGAGCCGTATGCACGTGAGTACAGTCACCAGAGCGTCCCCAATGTCGGCGTTAGTACCGTGTATACCCTCTGTTTGCAGCAATGCAAGCTGTAATTCTTTCATGGAAACTATCTTAGAGGTTCCGAAAAAGGTTATGTGGAATGGCCTGCCATGCAATTTCCATCTGGTGCCTCAGTTGGGCCACATTTGGTGTCGCTCATGAAGACCGCTCAAAATGTTCAAATGTTTGTAAAGCTTATGGGACTTAACTACGGGGTCATCATTCCCTAAACTTACAAACTACTTGTGAACTACTTAAGAACTAGGACGGCACAAATATACCTGCCCGAGGTGGTATTCGAACCCCCGACCGTAGTGGCTGTACTTACGCGTGTGTGGTGTCGTGCAGTGGAGTACGAAAATCTGGAGTGTACATGACAGGGCCGACACCCGGCATCATGGTGTAAGGAGCCATATCCTACACTGGCCGTTCTTCTCTGGTGTTCGTTGTGAGAAAATTGAACAGTACACGGTACATTGGAACCATCTTTCAACCCGTATTGCCACCGTTCATGCACCAACAAGGCGATGTGCTTTCCCAAAGGGGAAACTGCACGTCCAAACGTATCCCGTACAACTCAACGTCTACGTCAACTAACCTGCACATCATTATCTCCAGATCTGTGCCCCATTGAGCATGTCTGGGACCGGATGAAACGTCATCTTGACGCGGTCTACACGACCGGCTCGAGATATGGTCCAGTTGAGGCATCAGATGGAAACTGCATGGCAGACCATACCGTAAGACTTCATTCGGGACCTCTACAATCGTCTTTATGAAAAAGTTGCACACTGCATTGACGTGTGTGTGGCTCTGACAGCCTGATCGTGTGTTATGTTCATCCTCAAGAATATGTCAAAAACATTTGACTCTGCTGGGTTGACGAATTCATGGTGTTCTTTTTTCATTTTCCAGGAGTGTATTAAGGTGTTAATGGCCCAACTTCAGATGCATGTGGCTCTTGCTCGACTTTACGCGAGGCACGTGCTGCAGTCTTGGCTTGGAACCGCAGTAATCATGTTGCCAAAAGTTTTTTAAGCTCCGTTAGACCTTCCAAAACTAGCTCGTGACACACTGACATCTCGTGAGACACATGTGGCCGCGAGGGAATAGCCGTGCGGTATAGACGCCTTGTAGTTTCGTAGGCTTTCCCGGCGTAATAGTTCTTCATAGTTTCTTCGGGTTTTGCTGCCGGATTTTAAAGTCAAACTGACCCAATATTCCATGCGAGTGTGGGAAGGCGTACATTGGCAGGTACATCCGTACAGTTCATGACAGATGTGTAGAACATCGCCGTCACATCAGGCTTCTACAGCCCGATAAATCAGCAGTTGCGGAACATTGTCTAAACGAGGAACAAGGATGTTGTTCGATGAAACTCGTATTGTGGCTAGCACGTCCGGTTTTTGGGACAATGTTTATAAAGAGTCCATTGAAATCAGGCTGTCAGAAAATTTAATTAATAGAGACAAAGGTTTTCCGCTTAGCAGGGCGTGGAACCCGGTTTCATAAAATATGAAAAAAAAACATCGATCTCTTATACAACCCACCAGATTTCTGGAAGACAACCCATGACTGCGATATATCGCGAGCACCGCCTTTCCGCCACCGGCGGCGCCGCAAGACCTGTCTGTGTGCAGTACCTATGGCGGGCCGCGCATGCTCCTTATACCACTCGCAGGCCTATAAAGGACGGCGTTCCATGCCCTGGGCATCAGTTGTGGGCGAGTCCAGCAGTAGCAGTTCGCCTGAGGATGGCGGACAGGTGTACCGCCGAAATATTGAGTCAGTTCGACTTCAAAATCCGGCAAAAAAAAAAAAAAAAAAAAAAAAAAAAAAAAAAAAAAGACGCCTTGTCAGGAACTGCGTGGCCCCTCCCGCCGGAGGTTCGAGTCCTCCCTGGGATATCGGCGTGCATGGTGGAAGTATTGGATTGGTAAGTTTAAGTATTTTGGAAGTCCGATGACATCAGGTATACAAACATTTTGAGACATAAGTATTTTGGAAGTCCGATGACATCAGGTATACAAACATTTTTAGACACAAATGTGCCGACTTAATTTTTTTCCAGCAAGTAGCACCAGAAAATGGAAACAGCGCAACGAGTCCTGCACTGTAACAGTTAACTTAGCATTCACAAAAGTTAATGACAATATTGTTGTTGAATACCATTACCCTTTCTGAATATTGCAACGGCCCGCGGCGACGGCGCTGTTGCTATTAAGTTATTCACCGGGGAGTCGGCTAAGCCTGCAGTCTCTGGCGGCGCGGCGCCTCGCCTCGCAGCCTAGGAGCTGTCTGGCCGCGGCGGGCTCTTCCGGGCGCCTTTTATCTCTCTTCTTTATTCTTCAACTTTTAATGTCCGTCCGCGAAACTTTTCCTGCAATTCGGTAAGCCCCTTAGCACGACTTGAAGGTAAGCCGCTTCGGCCGCGCCGTCGCATTCGCGTCTCGACTTTCCGGGCTGCGCGGTGAGCGCTGCCGCTCTCTCTCGGTCGCACTTGGCTCGACTATCACTCGGGGGTTGCGCCACGTCACAGCAGGTGTCTGTCACGCTGACGTTCTGCGTTCATTGAACATAACAGTGGTGGTTCAAACTATTTGCATTAGCGAAAGAAAATGCAGCCGCCTCAAGGACAGGGACACATTATTGACCTGTGGGGTAACTGATAGTTCACTACTGTATTTGTATACAGTGTAATGGAACTATCTTTATATATTAAGTAGAGTGTGCGTGTCTTTGTATCTACATCTACAAGGGATACTCTGCAAATCACATTTAAGTGCCTGGCAGGGGGTTCATCGAACCACCGTTATACTATTTTATCTCCCATTCCATTCTTCAACAGCGCTCGGGAAGAATGAACACCTGAATCTCTGATTCTGATGATCATTTCTACCTATGTAAGTGGGAGTCAACAATATATTTTCGCATTCGGAGGAGAATGTTGGCGACTGGAGTTACGTAAGTAGCCCACGCCGCAGCGATAAGCGCCGTTGTTGTAATGATTCCCATCCCAGATCCTGTATCATTTCCGTAACTCTGTCTCCCCTGTATCGTGACAATACGAAACGAGCAGCCCTCCTTTGGAGTCTTTCGATGTCCTCCGTTAAACCCACCTGATAAGGATCCCACACTGGGCAGCAATACTCCATAAAAGGACGGACAAGCGTAGGGTATGCAGTTTCTTTAGTAGTTATGTTGCATCTTTTAAGGGTTCTGGCAATAAAACGCAGTCTCTGGTTCACCTTTCCCACGACACTTTCTACGAGTTCATTCCGACTTAAGTCAGAAGAAATTGTAATTCCTAGGTATTTTGTGGAGTTTACGGCCTTCGCATTTGATTGATTTATCATGTAAACAAAGTTTAACGGATTTCTTTTCGTACCCATGTGGACGACTTCACACTTCTCATTATTTAGAGTCAACTGCTAATTTTTACACCATAGTGATATCTTATTCAGATCGTTCTGCAGTTGGATTTGATCTTCAGATGATTTTACTAGACGGTAAATGACGGCGTCATCTTCAAACAACCTAAGAGAGCTATTTAGATTTTCCCCTAAATCGTTTATGTAAATAAGGAACAGCAGAGGACCAATAACACTACCCTGTTCACTGACGCAGGCATCAGTGAACAATGAGCGTTTATAGAGACAGAATATCGGACATTCTGTTTTGTCCTTGTCGGATTATCTTTCGGGAAAGGATCTGCTCAAGACGCGTGGGATGCGTGGACAGCTAAAACAGCTTTAAAAATTAGTAATACAAGTTTCATTTACTAAGGTATACAAAATACTCAACTTTGATGTCTGCTCTCGCGGTGGCGTCATCTTGGACAATGCTAGCTGCGCTGACTCATAGTAACTGCCTAGTAGAGGGCGCTGACTTTACGCCACAACACTTTCTAGATTCACCAAAATTAAAATAGAAGTATATTTATAAACAAAACAAAAACCGCTTTCCTGAGTGTGTAGTTCCAGTCTTTGGAAACTAACAATGAGATTATAGATCACACGTGGCTTACATTCGAAAATTAATATCGACAGCCATCGACAGATTTATACCAAACAAATTAACGAAAGACGGGGCTGAAACGACGTGGTACACAAAACAAGTGAGACTACTCTGCTTTCTTTGCTTTTGTAAAACATGTCGAATTTAAACGGCCACTAAATGCCGGGACTGGCAATATTTTACAAAAACTAGATGTTCAATGCGAGAAGCTTAGAGCAGTTATCACAATGAAACCCTCTCATATACTTTGGTAGAGAATCCTAAGAAATTCTGGTCGTATGTGAAGTACACTAGGGGCAAAACACAATAAGTACTTTCGTTACATGGTAGAAATGGTGATGCTACCGATGTCCTTTCTGCTAAAGCAAAAATGTTGGACGCAGCTTTCCGAAATTCCTTCACCAAAGAAGACGAAGCAAATAATCCAGAACTCGTACCAAGAACGGCTGTCACCATGCGCAATTTAGAAGTAGATACCCCTGGAGTCTTAAAGCAACTTAAATCACTTAACAACTGTTCAAATGTTTGTTAAGCTTATGGGATTTAACTACGTGGTCATCAGTCCCTAAACTTACAAACTACTTATCAACTACCTTATACTAAGGACGGCACAAATATCCATGCCCGAGGGGGGATTCGAACCCCCGACCGTAGTGGCCGTGCAGACCGTGACTGAAGCGCCTCAGTCCCCTCGGCCACCGCGGCCGGCAAATCACTTAACAAAAGTAAGATTCCCAGGTCCGATTGTATACCACATTAGGTTCCTTTTTTGCTATTTACCTGCAGCCTAATCACTTGTCGGATATTTGTTACTTTATATACTTTGTGTTATTAATATTTCATCTTTCTCTGTTGTATTTAAATCGGGGGATGAATATTTTTTCATAATAAAGACTGACTAATTCAGGACAACATTTTTATTTTCTAAAAGTATCCAAATGAAAGCACTACCTTTAGACAAATTACAATTTACGAACAAAAAAATAAAACATGAACACACATTGCAGAGCAGACAAACATTCTGCCTAGGTCTGATTATAAAAAATTAAGAAAATCAATGAAATACGTTGAAAATGAGGGCTTGTTTATTCCCATGGCTACTATCGACCACTAAAGGTGCATACTTACTTTGAAATTGCCAGACTATGGACCTGTTGTGGCGCCAAACTTTTTCTATGTCCCATTGCACAAAGAATACTCCGTTAATTCATATACGATCTTCGCCGCACATGTTTAAAAATGAGGGTTTTCAGAAGCTTTTCTAATTAAAAGAATCGAACATAGTTAAATCTCAAAGGATGAGGCAGCCTGCGGATACTAAATCCCGACCGTTACCGTTGGCATCAAACTATTGGATGTACTCAAACTGACCAAAAAATAACCAAAATTGTTTAACTTTCCGCCATATTAAGATAAATCTACTTCAACTATTGCGTAGCGAGTCAGATTTAGTATAATAAGAGACAATTTTACAAACTTGCTTATCACATTTACAACAGTCGAGGCCGGCACGTCCGTCCTCTCGGGCCTCCAAGCTATCTCTGCTAAACATGGCGGCTCCTGAACCTAACGAACAGCTACTTCTTTAAAAATGATGAAGAAACCTACCATTTGCTGGTTTCTAATTCCCCCTCAATACAAGCTACATCCGAGAAGGCCATTTCCAACCTCCGTCTTTGCCTCACCTAAGCCAAAGATTTCGAAACTACTTTACCACCTTGAAACTATCTTTGGTTAGAAGTTTAGAAAATAACCTACCCAAAAACATTCACACGCGCTTATTTTCATGGTGGAGGAGCAGAGGAAAAAGGAAGTTTGACGATCAAATTATAAATAAAACAATTAACGTATTTCCAGATCTAACTGGCCAGAGAAGTTGATCAGCGTTACAATACGTAATTGATCTCCATGAAACTGTCATTATGGTTTGTTTTACTATGAAACTAGCCTACAGAGCTTAAATGTAGCGTACTGAACTACCACTTTAACATGTAATAGAGTAATGTTTAGTAATTCAGTTAGATTTGCAATACTGGAAGAGTAAAAATCTGGAAAAAATCAGAAAGTAGGGATTTTGGAATTATTGCCGTGATAAATATATTTTATAAATAAAACGTTTACTTTTCTACTTTTCAAATTAACTTCCTACAGAATATGTTAACACTACTGGTAGATCATTAATTTGCATTTATTTTCTACGTCCCCACTCAGACATCGTTGTGGATTTTTACAGAGCCACCCAATATGGATCCTATAATGGTATTGAGAAAAGTGTTAAAATTCAAACAACTTGCATCAAATTTCAAGCTAATTATGAACTCGGCCTTTATTGAAGCAGGTCACGAAGGAATCCTCGACTTGTGGTGCAACTAGGTTTTGATTGAAATATATGACGAGACATGAACGTCAGTAGTGGGCCACGTTTCGGACCCTAGTTTCCTGTTGACTAGACAGTCGATCTGCCCACTGCACAATCTGTACACGGTGGTCACATCTTCACGTTCCTGCCAGACCAAATTTCCAACTTACCTGCTCAATATTGACGATAAATACAGAATAATAACATAATATCATATACAGAACTTTACCAGAAGGATTTTGTCACGATATTCTGTACTTTGTCTGGAGTCTGGACATTATATCGGATGTCGGGAGAATCCAGACGAATTCCGACCATCTGGCGAGCCTCAGGGCAATTAGAATAGTTCATAAACGTTTCTCGTAAGTCAGACGTTTTCTTCTTCAAGGTAACACAGGATAATATTTCTTTTATTATTTGAAAAACGTGTAGGGTGGAAAAATGCAAGCGTCTTCCCAATAGCTAGAATGGAAATAATGGGATGAAAAGTGAAGTGATAGGGCGATGGAGACTAGTCTATTAGCATATGCTGTATAATCAGGCAATGAAGAGTTGCAAGATAAGGATGGTTTTCGTCTAAGTGTCCGTTCTTTCTAATGACCGAGCGCGGTGCAGTTCGTCAATATATTTTCTATTTACCTTCCATATCATTCTTAATTTCAGCAGTATAAGACAAAACGTTATGGAAATGGAAAAGAATATAATCCCATTTGCTTTCAATCACGAGAAATCCTCTGCTTATAGCTGCAGATATTACTACTAGTCGTATAGTTTCTACTACGCGCTACATCGGAACAGTAAGTTCAGAAGAAAGTGATGAAAATTTATAGAGTTAAGCATAACTGACGTATGCTTATGTGCAGGAAATATCCTCATATTTTGGCGGTGCACGAATGGCGTGGTCAGTAGTCAGTATTGGCGAACGGACTTCTATGTCGTTCAGAATGGCGCTTTGACTGCTCAAAAGTTTAGAGACGAAATCCGTCGAACTTTTGTTGTGCCATACGCTGGTACCACAGGAAATGGATTCCTTCTGGTGGACGATAACGATCGACCGCACGAAGCTGTACTGGAGGACAGCATGCTTAAAGCTGAGGGAATTTACTGAAAGTAGTGGCCACCTTGTTTACCGGACCTAAAACTGATTGAGCATGTCTGGGATGCACTTGGCAATCGCCAGACCAGTACCTCCCAAAACGACTGTAGTGCTGGTTATTGCACTCATGTAGGAACGACCCAATCTGATTGATTTCCTCATATTGTCCATGCCACATAGGTGTGCAACTCTACTGGCCATCTGAGGTGATCACACACCAAATTAGAGGGCAACAAGAGTTATTTTACTAATATTACTGAAATTTTGCGGGTTATTACGCCGTGGTCTTATGGATTTGTTACTGAAACCCAACGTTTCGACCCCATCTGCGGAGGATGTTCTCAAGGGGGATCGTGCCTCTTTTGTACGTCCGATACACATCCTGGCTAGTTACTGACTGCAGATGAAGACGAAACGTTGCGCTTCAGTAACACGTCCATCAGACCATGTCATAATAGCCCAGAAAATTTCAGTAACATTGACATTTCCGGCCGTGAATGTTTACATTTTACAACAAAAATGACTATTTCAATATTACAGTAGCCCCACAGTGCCTCGCTCAAACTAAACGCCACTTAAACGTCAAGTGAAGAGTTGAGGCTCAAAAATATTTTAATGGGCCACACACCACTTACAGTTGTAACCGATATCTGAATAAAATACGTTACCATATTTATATTGTGTATGATATCTCACATGATCCCGTAATTGTTTTGAGCAGTGTAATACTCGATTTATTTGTTACAGTACTCGTATATATTTGATTCTTGCTACTATAATGGCGACCGGTTAAAATATCAAGTTATCCTGCGACAGCAGCGCCGCCAGGGAGACTAGTTATTTTTATAAGGTCTTTGGTCACGTCACACTGAATAGTTCGTGATCGCGTGGTTGAATCACAGACATATATTACTAGACCACCAATGCCATATACAGTATCATTGGCATCAGTGAAGTCTCGCCGCCATATTTCTATACTACAACGTGATATCAGTCGTTTGCGTTATTACAGAAAATTGGCGCAAAAATTTCGAAGAACTGACGTAACTACGCTGTCTTTAGACTTTTGACATATGAGAAATTCGTGTGATGTACATGGCTGTAATTGTTTCAGCTGGATTAATTCCCTGTTATTGCATTGATTTCCTGTTATTATTAATCTGTTCCAATTTCATTCAACTACGGGTTTTGTAGCAGGAATATGGTCATCAAAGAAGTGTAGTTTATCGTTGAATAACACGTATTCTCCTTCTTTTGAGTCTACAGTCTGCTTTGACACACGCACTAATGAGTAGTGTTTCCTGTTTCTGTTAATCTGTTACGAGTTTCAGTCAACTTTGGCTTTTCGTTTGACAGTATGATCGTTATACATGTGCTACTTTGTCGTAGATAACACATTCCTTTATGAGTGTGTTTTTCAGATAGCTACAGTCTACTGTAACTGTACGCAACGGCAAAATTTTAGTAACCATCCAGAGGGCCTCAGATGATTATGTTGGCAACATCAACAAAACGATAGAAAGCCCTCGCCAATATAATATATTCTTAGAAATCCACACAAAGTGATCTGATTAGTGTTTCATACAGACGATGAAGTAAATAAATAATACTGTACCAGCTCTATGGTTGACAGATTTTCGCCGGCCGCGGTGGCCGAGGGGACTGAGACGCTCCAGTCACGGTCTGCACGGCCACTACGGTCGGGGGTTAGAATCCCCCCTAGGGCATGGATATTTGTGCCGTCCTTAGTCTTAGTTAGTTCATAAGTAGTTTGTAAGTTTAGGGACTGATGACCCCGTAGTTAAGTCCCATAAGCTATACGAACATTTGATTGACAGATTTTCATGTACCTTCATTCACTCAGTAAAAGTAATTGCCCTCGTAAACGAAGACTTGATGACTAATGCCAGCGTCACATGATTGACAACATAATGACGCGGTTCGGTCTAGACGCTAACTAAAATTTAACCGTACGTAACAAGTTCTGCTCATAACACGATTCGACAATGTACGCCTATGTGTTAAATTTAATTATTGCGGAAGTATTAGTTAAATGCTCATCATTTTCAATTCAACTAGTAAAGCTTACAACTTCATATCGTATCAGATCATGGTAGTACCGTAAGGAACATTTTTGACGTGAGGTGAGGCAAGATGGCGGCGTCAGGTTTCAATAACAGAGGGACGTTTGCCAGTCTAGTAATGCCTGTGGGTTGAATGTGGCACAGCCCTCTGTCTCATAGCGATCGCAACCTACTCTGTGTGACGTCACACGACAGTGCCCAGACGTTCTCTTTAGCCTGTGTTGTTTCAGCCGAACCGCGAGGCGTTCGGTCGGAACGCCTGTAGTGCGCTTCATATGGGACTACGACCCAGTTTTGAGACGTTCTACGCACTCCCCTCCATTACTGCACTTGCAGCTAATAACATTCATTCTGTACGCGCGTGGATGGCCGCAAGTTACGATCAGTGTTGTCAACAGTGAAATGGGATTTCCCACTAAAAAGCATATTAAAAACCACCAGAAACCACTAGATTTATTCGTGTGTTTAACAAAACACTAGATTGTTATTGTTTGAAGTACTGAGTTTGTTGAATAACCAAAAACATGAGACATTTAAAATTAACCCTCGTGTTTAAAGATAGAACAATACTATTTTTTTAACCAAAAAGAACTATTGCAGGTCGAAATTTTTATTTACACCAGTTTTGAGCAATTATTCCTATTCAGTAGAGACTGTAAAGAAAAAAGCGTCATTTTTGTGAAGTGCATAGAATGAATAAAATAAAGAAAAAAAAATACAGTAAACATTTTAAATAACGGCTAAGGCGTATTTGTTTCTTGACGTTGGCAACACAGTGAACAAGCTAATCCAGGCCCGATCTCTATCGGTAACTTACGCAACAATATATCAAACCTACCTCGCCACCTAAAATTGAACCTACCATTCATCCCAAAAAAACGGGGCCGTCCTGTTTTTTTATATTATTATTATTATTATTTATATTTTATTTTATTTTTATTGTGTGACCCACGGCCCCAAAAGTTTCTTGCGGACGCGAATAGACCTCGTATTTTCTTGACACCGTCGTCCTAATCTAAAACCCGAACTATTTTTACCATTTCTCGTTGTGAAAAATGCTGGATCGGAAAATATATGCAACTTTTTTGCTTTCATTGTTTAGCGCATTCTGTGAACAATGAAGGCAGGTGAAATTTGCTTAGACTAATGTTGGCAATTAATATGGTAACTGATATCAGCTATTATGCCTAATCACACATGCATTTTTTCGTCGCACTTAAAGGAAACATGTCCTTCCCTCAAACGGACATTATGTGACTTCTCCTGATGCTATTGCACCAACGTATAAAATCAATGACTTCTTCACACACAAAAATGCGAAAATTTGTTTTATACTTCCTAACATTTCTGTTACGTTATTTCTATGAAACATGATTTAAAATGTATAATATTGCCACCGTAAACATTCTTTATGAAAGTTTTATCACCAATAAAAAAAGTTCAAATATTTAAATATTTGTAATTTTATGGGACCAAACTACTTTGGTCATCAGTCCTTTGACTTACAAACTAATCTAAGGACAACAGACTCATCCATGCCCGAGGGTGGATTCGAACCTCCGACGCGGGAGGCCTCGCGATACGCAACGTGGCACTTCAACCGCTCGGTCACTCCCGCGCGACTGTTATCATCAAACGTAATCGTTGGAATTCAGGATCACGGAGCTTTTACATTACTATAATAACTAAAGATATAATATAATTGTTGGAGGTTGGTCTAGCGTCAGGTGTCCCGTATTTTCATCGGGAGAAAATGGTAGGCTTATCTAGAATTGCCCCATAAAAGTGTCCACTTAATAGTGAAGCATGTATCCAGATGCATATTTATTAGTACTATTTTTGGAATATTTCGTTCTGTATTTTGTTGATCTGTCTTATATCTTGTAACTTGTATGTTTATGACACTATTAAAGAGAGCAGCGCGCATAACAATATGGGCGCAAAAAAATGTGAAACAAGTACAGAATAATGTTTATTATAAATTTTCAGATTGTGTAAACTGAGGAGCTACGGGACGTTAGAAAATTAAATAGTGCTGTTACTGAATGCTATCTTTAGCAAATGTTTTTTGAAAATAGTTTTTCCACAAAACTACCAAAATATTTCAGAAATCCGCCATAATTCCCACTTGGCCACTAGACAGGTTCTCAAAACCATCAGATTTAGGAGTTAAACCACTATCTTGGTTACATAATGTTTCTCTCGCAGGCATCACTGTTGGCGCTCGGCAGTAGCTCCTCCCCTCCGCGCTTGCACTACCTCTCCGCCTCTATGCGCAGGAGCGCCCTCCTGCGTGACGGGAACTATAGTCCGCCGCAGCGTCCGCGCCCGGTAGTGACTGTGTGCCGCGTCGGCGGTGTTGCAGCTTCGACGTGCGCGGCAAGCCGCTGGGGCAGGCGACGCACTGGTCGGACCCCGAGGTGTTCGGGTCGCGCGCCTTCTTCCGCACGGTGTCGGAGCCGGCCGTGCTGCGGCTGGAGGACGTGCACCTGCGCGACGAGGGCGTCTACCGCTGCCGCGTCGACTTCCGCAACACGCCCACGCGCTCCGCCAAGTTCAACCTCTCCGTCATCGGTGAGTACCATACCAGCGCCCGACACTCTGGCGAGTGCTGTCGCATCATGAGGCGTGCACGTTTATCTAAATATGTCTGCGTATACAAGGTGAGTCGAGAGGGTGATGTTACTGGCGATTCTGAATAAGAACTTATAATAAAGATATGGCAGTTTCTTAGCCGTTTCCCAGTAAACCAGAGTGTGGAAAAAAAATACGAATGGGAAAAGTGAAAAATCTAGCGTCCTCTTTTACTAGCCGCGTCGTACACAAAATGCTTGCGCATGAAGCCATGATTTACTTCAAGTCTCACAAGGAAGCTTTAAGATCTCACAAAATTCATCTGGGCATGAGACTTCGGATGCTAGTAGTGTTCGTAAAGGGTGTCCACTGATAAAACTTTTGAAGCGCATTATCCAGAAAATTTCTAGAAATAGAGCGCCAAAGTTTTAACCAAAGGACATATACCATAGGCTCGGCTGCTAACACCGACCTGCAGCATGATCAAATAGCTCTGGTGGCCGATACGGACCATTTCCTGCAATCGAAGACACACACACTGACATGGATTAGTATAATCGCTGTCCACTACCTGTTTGGAAATGGTGATAAATCAGTTCTGGCAATACATCAAAGAATGGATCTGCGCGGTTGACATGAACCCGTACTACCATCAATTCTTTTCGAAATATCAAAAAAATGTTTGTAAAGCTTATGGGACTTAACTACGGGGTCATCAGTCCCTAAACTTACAAACTACCTATGAACTAGCTAATACTAAGGACGGCACAAATATCCATGCCCGAGGGGGGATTCGAACCCCCGACCGTAGTGGCCGTGCTGACCGTGACTGGAGCGCCTCAGTCACCTCGGCCACCGCGGCCGGCTTCGAAATATCTTCACATTTCGTACGGCCAGTTATACACCATCTCACCAAAACTTATCACGTGGAAATATTGCTTGGCCACCGAGTTCACAACATCTTATACTATTGGATGTTTGTGGCGGTGGCAGAAGAGCTATGTGTACAAGCGCAAAGAAACATCTCGTTTCCTACATGCTTCTACTGAAGTAAATAAATGCAGAAATGAGCTCCGATCGGCAACACAACACCAGTCTACAAGAGAAAAAAATGATTGAAGTTGTTGGTGGGCTGTTTGAACATCTCCTGTGAGGAAACTTTCACAATTAACTAACCATACCACAACAGTATCGTATTTACTGTCACCTGCACTTTTCCAGTTCCTAGTTTCATTGGTTTATCTGGAAACGTTTGAGAAAAAGCCATATGTTTACTGGCATACTTTTGTTCAGAATCTCCAAGCGTATCACCCCTCAAAACATATGTCTTTCCTCCTGAGTAAAAATTGCATTTCAGCGGCATGTGTCAAATTCTGGTATTCTATAGAATGCCTACGTAATGTATCGAATGCCATGTGATTTTATGCACCGTATTTAACTTAAATTGTTTGTCGAAATATTACAGTCCAAACTGGTAATAACATAACTTTAAATTTTAGACTGCCATAGCGTTAACATTTCACATAAAAGCTATAGTACTTACAATACGTTATCTGTGGAGAGGAATTGGATTTTTTCCTTACGCTGCGTCCACACCGAGAGCAATGCGTAACACAAACCCAACAAAGGAGGTTTGGCACGCAGCAGCGCCTCTACTGTGCATCTCATACCGCTGCGCTTTGCTCAACAACCATCAAGTTATGTGTATTGTCGGTACAACAAAGGGAATGTTCCATTCGTGTGCAGCCATGCTTCGACGGCGATTCTAGTGTTCAGTTTTCATGGAAATGCTCGTGCACACTGGAAAATTTTAGCACACTGACCAACACTGCCGCATTCTGCTCTGCTTCGCGCCACTCCAGGATAGGGGTGATCGATATTGGAAAAATATCGATGTGTACTTCGATGTTAACATCGGTTCAACGAAATCTATGTACGATGTCAGACAACATCGCTGTTTAAATATCATAAACATTTGCTGTAAGACGAGTCTTTTGTTTCGATAACCAAAACATCGATTTATTCGGAAAATCGATTTATTAGGTTCAAATTCAGAATTTCTGTTCGTCATATAAGCCGCAGTGGAGTAACCGAGGGTCTAAGGGGCCTCGCTGCAGAGCGAGCGGTTGCTCGCCGTCGAAGGCTCGAGTCCTCCCTGGGGCATGTGTGTGTGTGTGTGTGTTGTTCTTAGGTTAGTTTATCTTAGTTTGAGTAGTTTGTAATCTACGGACTGATGACCACGATAGATTTGGTCCGATAGATTTACAAACATCTGAACATTTGATCATATCACAGGGCCACATTACTATTTTATTTCCTCATTATTAAATGCAATACATTTCGTCAGTTCACTTACTCTAACAGTTTTATATATTTTATTTTAACTATTTAGATTGATATTGGACATTTCTAAAAGTTCTACTAATGAAAAGAAAGGGTTTATTAACAAGAAGATGTGTAGCTTCTCCTGGGTGTGAAATTAAATGTTACTCCACGAGGTAAAAGTTCAGACCACTGACAGCGACATTCTTAACAAAAATCGCAAATGGTCGGTGTCTCAAATGATTACTTTCTTTAAATTTAAAGTTAGAGCACGTTAATGGGTCACGTTGTATTATTAGTAATGATAACTTTGTAACAAAACAAAAATTTATTGTTGACTTCATTCATCTCCACCCGTTTAACTCAATAGCCCCCTGGAGCGCCACAAAATCGCGAAAAGAACAAACCTGCTTAAATTTTACTAACTATCGCGACGGCTTCGCGTGATAACAGATGCTGAATTCCAGGAATCACATGACGTCCTCATTGGACTATGGCGTGATAACACAGTTTTTTAAAATATGAAATCTTCTCTATACGAGAACAATTATTTTTACTGAGTGGACAAGGTACATACAAGAACCTGTCAACCATAGAGCAGGAATAGCATCATTTATTTACATCATGATCTGTACGACAGACTGACCGAGACATTCTATATGCTTCGGACATCTTGGTTAAGACTTTCTATCGTGTTATTGTTATTGCAAATATAATCTAGCAACACCGGCAGGATGGTTCGTAAAGAAGCATTTATTAAAACATTGTTGCGAACAAAAAAGTCTGGCATGGCAGTGAAAGAGGTTCTCCTCACGCGAATATATCGATCAATCGATCGCAGAGTGACCAAGATTACATAAAAGGAACAAAACTAACGATCCAGTCAGATAGAAAGGGTGTGACATAAAGCACGAGGATTTTTTTCTTTGAGAGGGGGGTGGGTGTACGATGCCAATATGGAAGTGTCGATGGTTTAATATCGCTTTCTTAATATAGCAGTTTCGATGTCCTAGAGAACTTAATATCGATGTTAATGCATCTATGTTTTTCCACTAAACATCGATGATTGTCTAACATCGACGAATATCGACCATCCCTACTCCAGACCGTGCGATTGTAGTTTGTGCTGTACTGAGTACTCGGTTGCAAATCAGATAACTATTTACAGAACTGAAGAAGTTATTTACAAAAATAAGCGTTTCATTGTTGTTAGTAAGCACCAATTCCGGAACAGAAAAAAGAAATTAGGGCGTTATAGCCGATATACATCTCTTAATATGTTATACAAATGTGCCGTTTAATACGATACGTCGCTGTAAATGATTTTGTCATCATAGCTAATGTTATATATTAAGAGAATCAACGAAAACTAAAGTCAGTCGGCAAGCTCAAACAACCCGACCGATTTCATCAAGTATCTCTATTCCTTATTTTTATTCAAATGCTTTATCCTTCTGCCCTTGCACTGAATATTTTAATCGGTTTGTTTTACTATGTCTGTGGTTCTAATTAACGTACGCAGTTCATTTTGACCTAACAACTATAAGCAGATCAAGCTCTTTCATTTGCGCTTTTAAACACTTGCATAGATTGATTCCGAAGACAGGTATGAGTGAACATTTAACTTTTCTTCCCTATTTTTCCCAACTTGTTGTTCCAATAACGGTACGAAGTATTCGCACGGGTCCACTAGTAAGTAGATAATGCAGTGTCACCATAAACGGTTTCAACTTTACTTACATTACTTAGCCCCTCTATATAATTCCTAGGCACTGTGTAGTATTACCACTACCATACAAGCCAAGTGTTGAAAGGGCTGGCGATGACAAAACATTTATAATAAACATGTCCATGAACGTGAATGAACAGATCTCCCAAATAAAGCAGAGGATATTAACAATTGAGACGTGGCCTGAGGGTGAAGTACTTGCTGCAATAAGTGCTCACTTTTATCCTTAACACACACTAAAAAAACACTTTATATTTTTTAAATATTTTACTTTACTTTGATTTCACGACTTAAAGCACAGACGCAGAATTTGTTTTATGTACTTGGCTAGAGCAAGATTTTTAACTACCTATAATTTTCTTTTTAACATATAGACACTCCATATTTTGGCATTTCATGTCGCACATATTGTTGACGAAACCCTGGTCGCCGGCCGTAGTGACCGAGTGGTCTGCGGCGCGCCTGTCACAGTCTGCACGGTCGCTACGGTCGGGGATTCGAATCCCCCTTCAGGCATGGAAGTTTGTGCTGTCTTTAGTATAAGCTAGTTCTGTGGTGTAGCACAAGTCTGCAGTGCACGTCAGGTACTTTCACCGCGCGCCGCCATGCAAGCACGGCGCTGCGTTCTTATGACGTCAGCCACGAGCGCCCTCTGCTGCAACTCCGCTCGTGGCCACCACTGAACTGCATCGGTCACTTGGCAATAGGACAGGAACAGTCATCAGTAGGCAGACCTCTATCTATGTATCTGCATTCCAATGGTCTTCTGTTAACAAAGTTAAGTATTGTACTATCTCTACGAAATGGAGAGGTAGCTGCAGACCAGAGGGAAATCTTGTGGTCAGAAACGTCTTCATTACCACGTTCTTTGGATATAGTTGTTTCAAAATTCTTTCAGAGACAAGGCCTGAGTGCTGAGTGCAGAGGCCACTTCGACAACGTGGCTAAATGCCTAACCGATGGTGCACAGATCACAGTCTCACCCAGCCAGCTACGCGATCACGGCCTACTCCGTATGACGTCACACTACCGCACTCAAGGCCTTGTCTCTAGACAGGGTTGAATCACCTCGTCCTTGTCGTAGGAAACAAAAGTAAAGGGTAACGAATGGGGCGAGGTTAGGATATTTTACACTTTACCCATAGACAATCTGGCAAAGTATACAGTACCTATGAAAAGTTTGACACATCAAAACTTTCATAATTTAACGTTCCATTTTACGCATTCTGTACATTACTCAGCCATTGTATGTAACGCATGATTTCACACATTGCCTGTAACATGTACTGTATGTCCGCGAGAAACTCAGTGCCCGTACGTGTTGTCCACGTTAGATGTGCCGCATATGCGGAAGTTGTAGGCGTCTTCGTCATCAGGATTCCCGATACTGACGCCGTTCGAGGAATTCTCAAACTTTACGAAAGGGCCTCCGAGGCAGTGCTGAATCAGCGCAAGATTCTGCTGCTTTCCGTTGGTCAGCCCGGTCTTGCTACCATACGGCCCAGGTATCACATGGTGCAAGAACAGAAGATCTTGAGGTTGGAGTCATTGCCTGCCCAAAGCAAATGCAAGCCCGCACTTGGCGCAGGATATTTAACACCAATCGAGGACCGTGTCAATACGATGCCAGACGGCATCTTGATCTTCTCCGGCGCGTCTCAGTGATTAAAACCAATATCCTCTCACGAGCCTGGTATATTGCGCAGTTGTTCTCAGTCCCCAAACTGCTGGTTCAGTCACTTTCACAGGCTGTTCTGTGGTTTCTGTGCCCCCAAAGTCAAGATCAAGACATATATGTTGGGCACCACAGTAGGCGGACTGGGCCTCGAGGATGTGTCACGTAAGTGAGCAGCATTTCTCATCTTGGAGACCACCCACCCACAGGGCTCTACGGCGGCGATATTGCCGCACTACCGACGTCACTCCGAAAGGGCACCGATATCGATCACCGGTATCCCCTTTAATCTGTCATATGTGCCAGATTATTACATCCATAGCAGTTGTATCCTCCTAACGGTAACCGATCGGAACCGCACAGCGAGCTCAATATATGACAAACTCGAGGGACGCCACCGGTTCACAAATACGACACCCAACAGTCAATTGGAGGAGAGTATGGGACAACATCTTGAACCCACTCCTACCGATGGAGGTCGTGCGTTGTGGTATCGTTTGGCAACTAATGTTATTAGACTTTCCGACATCAATAAAATTGATTGGCGCTCATCTATGGCGCCCACTTTGCTTTAAGACCCATAGTAGTCGATTTATGTTTATTCGTTTTATCTTTAGTCTCAGTTTTGGGAACTGAAGTAAACTTTCATTTCGTCAAACCTCCTATTTTTCTATAGATTAAAATTTTCTCTTCTGATTACACTATGGGAACATGATTTTGTTTTACTTTCTTTAGGATGGAATTGCCAACCAAAGGATTTGCGTTTCTCCCTATGTAGGAGTGGAACATTCTCCTTTGGTATATTTCTGTTTGCGATTCTGTTATGTTCCCAGCAAGGAGTCTTTTTAGTTTCACAGAACCTTCTGGTCTGCTAGCCTTCCGTATGGTGTGTGATAGAACGGATTGAAGGGGTGGCAGGAGACACCCCCCACCCTCAAAAAGAAGAAGAAATAAAAAAACTGTTCAGTTAATCGTAATAATATTGCACACTGAGAGTGTGAAATATAGGATACTTTTGTCTTGATTGCAAATTAAATTTTATTACCTACGTTGGGTAAGCTTCCAAAAGATGTTTTAAGTTATTTGCAGATCATACAAATCTAAAGTATAATTCAGATTTTGCACATTTGACCCTCAAAACAAGAGGAGGGTCACCGTGGACCTAAACCTTCGTGGACTGCATGGCGGTAAGGAAAGGCGGGGGGGGGGGGGGGGGGGACTTTACAGCAGACTTTAACTGCTTTTAACCGATCATATCACGTGTCTGTATGTTACAAAGGAAACATCGATCGTGTGAAACCCAGGTTGCCCTTTCCTCTCATGACATCTTGCGTGCTATGGATAAAGGACACCAGGCGGACTGCATATTTCTCAATTTTCGAAAGGCTTTTTACACGGTACCGCATTACAGACTGCTAATTAAGGTACGAGCTTATGGAATAGGTACCCAAATATGTGAGTGGCTCGACGATTACTTAAGTAATAGAACCAAGTATGTTGTCCTCGATGGAGAGTGTTAATTAGAGACTAGGGTATCGTCAGAGGTGCCCCAGGGATTGTAATAGCACCGCTTCAGTTTTCTATCTATATAAATGACCTGATGGACAGAGTGGGTTGCAATCTGCGGCTGGTTTGCTGATGAGGCTGTAGTGTACAAGAGAGTGTCTTCATTGAATGACTGTAGTAGGATACAGGATTTTTGTGTCCCAGCCTCGTCGCCGCTTTTGTGTCTCGTTTCCGTCGTAGGTGTCGGTGGCCGAGTAGGAAGAGACCGACACGGGAATAAAGGATGCACGCTTGTGCAGGTAGGAGGTGACCAGCCAGTGGGACAGCAGCAACTAGAAACATTAGAGTAAATTAAAACGAGATATATATTTTTAGAGCCTTAGTAATACTTAACTTTTACATAGATCAGTACTGCAGAATGCTGATACATAGTTGAGCTAGAGGCCTGCCTAGTGCCTATCCGATAGCCAAGTTTTCACTGGTGCCTATCTGATTCCGAAGTGTTAACTGGTTCCTATCTCAGTCCCAAGTGAACGATGTCGTTCAGTGGTGGCCACGAGCGGGATAACAGCAGAGGGCGCTCGTGGCTGTCGTCGTAAGAACGCCGCGCCGTTCGTGCATGGCGGCGCGCGGCGAAAGTAGATGGCGCGCAATTTAGACTTGTGCGACACCACAAGGATGACTTGAATCATTTTTCTAGGAGGTGTGAGAAATGGACATTAGCGCAAAATGTAGAAAATGTAAGTTGATGCAGATGAGTAGGAAAAACAATCCCGTAATGTTCGAATACAACATTAGTAGTGTGCTACTTAAGAGAGTTAAGTCAATTAATTACACCTAGGCGTAATGCTGTGCAGCGATGTGAAATAGTACAAGCATATAAGGATAGTCGGGGGGAAGGCAAATGGTCGACTTGGTTTTATTAGGAGAATTTTTGGGTATGTGTGATTCGTCTGTGAAGGAGCTCGCATATAAAACGCTTGTATAACCCCGAGTACTGCTCAAGTTTTTGGGATCCCCACCATTTCTGCTTATACGACATAGAGACAGTTCTGATGCGGGTGGTGAGGTTTGTAACTGGGAGATTTGATCAATGCGCGAGTGTTACCGAAATGCTCCGGGATCTCAACTGGGAGTCGCCGACGTTCTTTACGAAAAGCCGTAATTTGAGGCGAACTGCAGAACGATTCTACTGCCGCCAACCTATATTTCGTGTAAGGACCACAAGGACAAGATTAAAGATGATAGGGATCGTACGGATGCATGCGTTTTTACCTCGTTATACCAGGTGATCAAAAAGTCAGTGTACATTTGAAAACTTAATAAAACACGGAATAATGTAGATAGAGAGGTAAAAATTAAAACACACGCTTGTAATGACATGGGGTTTTATTAGAACAAAAAATGTTCAAAAAATGTCCTACAGATATCGCTCCATCTGATCAGTACGGATGCATACAAGTATTCGTTTTTCCCACGTTATACCAGGTGATCAAAAAGTCAGTATACATTTGAAAACTTAATAAAACACGGAATAATGTAGATAGAGAGGTAAAAATTGACACACACGCTTGTAATGACATGGGGTTTTATTAGAACAAAAAATGTTCAAAAAATGTCCTACAGATGTCGCTTCATCTGATCAGAGAAGCAATAATTAGCTTAACAAACTAAGACAAAGCAAAGATGATGTTATTTACAGGAAATGCTCAGTATGTTCACCATCATTCCTCAACAAAAGTAGTAGTCGACGAATAATTTTGCATTGTAAAACATGTCCGGAGCTATAGTGAGACAATGGCGTCGTATGTTGTCTTTCAGCATTCCTAGAGATGTCGGTCGATCACGATACACTTGCGACTTGAGATAACCCCAAAGCCAATAATCGCACGAACTGAGGTCAGTGAACCTGGGAGACCAAGCGTGACGAAAGTGGCTGCTGAACACACGATCATCATCAAACGACGCGCGCAAGAGATCTTGCGCTAGCAATATGGGGCGGAGTGCCATCCTGAATAAAAATCGTACGTTCCAGCAGGTGTTTATCAGCCAGGCTGGGGGTTCTGTAACATATTTGCGTACCTCTCACACGTCACGGCAGCAGTTACAAAACCAAAATCAAGCAGTTCCTCGAAGAAAAAAAAAGGCAGATATTGGTAGATATGGTAAATCCAACCCATGCCGTGACTTTCTCGTCGTGCAGTGGAGTTTCCACGACAGTTCTAGGATTTTCGGTAGCCTAAATTCTGCAGTTGTGGGCGTTGACAGACCCTCGGAACGTGAAATGAGCTTCATCGTTCCACAACACGTTATTCAACCAATCGTCATCTTCCGCCATCTATTAAAACGCCCACACTGCAAATGCCCTCCATTTCACTAAATCACTAAATGAACTTCGGAATCATTCTCGCCACAGCTGCATTTTGTCAACGGACCTTTACCAGTTCGAATCCCCTTCCTATGACGATAGGATCGTAACGCTGAACTAGCATAATCCCCATTCTGATAATACAGCTCCTTTTCAGGTAACGTCAAATTTCTGCGACTGCTGGTGCATCTGATTCTCTCTCTCTCTCTCTCTCTCTCTCTCTCTCATTACAGCTCCTTTTATACACGATTTTCATGCGCAGTCATTGACGTTTTGCTGTCCAGCGCCATCTGTAGGACCTTTTTTTTCTAATAAAACCCCATGTAATTCGAATTATGTGTGTCAATTTTTACCTCTCTATCTACATTATTCCGTGACTTACTAAGTTTTCAAATTTATAGTGACTTTTTGATCATCTGGTATATAGGCGAGGTACTGAGTATCCTCCGCCACGCATATATGGGTGGATCGCGAAGAAAGTATGTAGATGTAGTGTGTAGTTTCCACACAGAGTGCGCTTCCCACACCAGATGTTAGAAAAAACTACACCCCACTATGAAAGCAATAAATGAGCCTTAAATATGAACAGTTGTATTACAAATTGCTGCATGGAGTGGAATAAAATGATGCAAGGTTATGTAAGTAAGAGTTATATGTGACCTTAAGTGACAGATTATTTTTAGTTGCTTTTATACATACTAATATAAATATGGGTCAATATAGTAGTGTTATAGTAGTGTTATAATTATAGTGTAATACATGTTTTAAACTTAGCAGTATTCTCGGGTAACTTCCAAAGTTGAGGCTACATTGTCTTTTGGTTACGTTTTTTCGTAGTTTATAATGTATTATGCAATCAGGAGCTATCCTCAATTACATTAAAAGAAAACATTCCTTGTTGAGGACAATCCGGCATTTCATTTCACAAATAACAATAGAAGTAATGCGTCACATGCAAAACGAGGACGTCCTGAAAGGGATAAAAATTTCCTCTTTCATCTCAAAGAGATAAAAGGCAGCACTTGCTAGCAAACGACGTACTTTTAGAATACAGTATCTGACTGACCAACATTTATCATTGTAAAATATAGATGTCAACTTAGCTTCCTACAAAAGTGGAATATACCACTCGTCCCTTTCTTTTTTGTGTGTTATGGAAAAAAATAAAGCTATAGTGTTGGATGGGTGATTCTTCTGTGACTTCTGAGTCCCTTAATATACTTTTCCTATATAATCCTGTCGGGACTTATAAATCACCTGAAAATATTATGCACACATAACTGGTATTCCACAGGTCTTGCAGTAAAATACTTTTCTTTTAATTCATTAACAGTTCATCAAGTATTACAGTAAAAACGTTGAAACTTGATAGTCTATTATTTTACAGATTCAGTAGATAAAGGGATCATAACGGTTTATTTGTGAGCTTGGCTAAGGGTATTTCCTTTCTCAAATGAAAAAGGAAATCCCCAGCAATTCAGCACAATTAAGCTAAGTTACTTTGACGAACTGCATATGTAGATATTTTGAAGCAAATTATTTCTGGCTTCAGCTACGATTTGATATAGATGGAACAATCGAAATCTGGCCTACGAAAGTTTGTGAGCCACCTGGATTCGATGAAATAATTGCCGCTTATAGCGAGATCGAAGAAATATATGAGGAGACAATTAAGGGAAAGGAAAATTTGTTATGGGAGACTGGAATTCGGTAGTAGGACAAGGAAGGGGAGGGAAGATAGTAGGTGAATATGGTCTGGGCAAAAGGAATGAAAGAGAAAGCCGCCTGGTAGAATTTTGCACGGAACATAAGTTAGTTATCACAAACACCTGGTTTAAGAATCACAACAGAAGGTTGTATACGTGGAAGAGACCAGGAGACACAGGGAGGTACCAGATAGATTTTATAATGGTAAGACACAGATTTCGGAACCAGGTTTTAAACTGTAAGACATACCCAGGGGCAGATATAGACTCTGACCATAACTTGTTGGTTATGAATTGTAGGCTGAAACTGAAGAAACTACAAAAAGGTAGGAAAATAAGGAGATGAGACCTGGATAAATTGAAGGAACCTGAAGTTCTTAAGAATTTCAGAGGGAGCTTTAGGCAACAATTGACAGAAACGGGGGAGAATAAAACAGTAGAGGAGGAATGGGTAGCATTGAGAGATGAAATAGTGAAGGCAGCAGAGGACAGAATAGATAGGAAGGCAAGACCTACAAAAATCCTTGGATATCACACGAAATAGTAAAGTTAATTGATGAAAGAAGAAAATATAAGAATGCAGTAAATGAAACAGGCAAAATGGAGTACAGACGACTAAGAAATGAGATTGACAGGAAGTGCAAAATGGCAAAGCAGGAGTGGCTAGAAGGCAAATGCAAGGATGTAGAAGAATATATAAATAAGTAGGGGAAAAAATAGATACAGCCTACAGGAAAATAAAAGAAACATTTGGAGATAAGAAAAACAGCTCTATGAATATCAAGGACTCTGATGGAAAACCAGTTCTCAACAAAGAAGGGAAAGCTGAAAGGTGGAAAGAAAATATAGAGAGGCTCTATGAAGGAAATGAGCAATATTGTAGAAAGGGGAGAAGAAGTAGATGAGGATGAAATAGAAGATTATACTGAGAGATGAATTTGACAGAGCACTGAAAGACCTAAGTCGAAACAAAGCCCCTGAAGTAGATGATATTCCCTCAGAGCTACTGAAGTCTTTGAGAGAACCAGCCATGAGAAAATTGTTTCACTTGGTGTGTAAGATATATGAGACAGGTGTAGTACCCTAGGACTTCAAGAAAAATGTTATAATCCCCATTCCCAAGAAAGCAGGTGCAGTCAGGTGTGAAAATTACCGAACCATTAACACGAATTATTTACAGAAGGATGGAAAACTGGTAGAAGCCGACCTCGGGGAACACCAGTTTGGGTTCATGAGAAATGTAGGAACACGGGAGGCAATACTCACTTTACGGCTTATCCTAGAAGATAGATGAAGAAAAGGCAAAGCTACATTTCTAGCTTTTGTAGATTTGGAGAAGGCTTTTGACAATGTTGATTGAAATAAACTCTTTCAAGTTCTGAAGCAAGCAGGAGTAAAATATAGGGAGCGTAAGGTTATTTACAACTTTTACAAAAACCAGACAGCGGTTGTCAGAGTTGAAGGGCAGGAAAGGGATGCAGTGTTTGGAAAGGGAGTAAGACAGGGTTGTAGTCTTTCTCCCATGTTTTTCAATTTCTACATTGAGCAAGCTATAAAGGAAAGCAAGGAGAAATTTGGTGATGGAATTAAAGTGCAGGGGGAAGAATTAAAAACATTGCGTTTTGCCGACGACATAGTAATTCTGTCAGATACAGCGAAGGACCTGGAGGAGCAGTTGAACGCAATGTACAGTGTGCTGAAAGCTGTATATAAGATGAACATTAACAAGAGCAAAACTAGGGTAATGGAGTACAGTCTAAGAAAATCAGGTGATGCTGAAGGAATTAGAATAGGTAACGAATCAATAAAGAAGGAAGATGAGTTTTGTTACTTGGGCAATAAAATAACAAATAATGGTTGCATACAGAGGATATAAAATGCAGAATGGCAATGGGTAGAAAAGCGTTTTTGAAAAAGAGAAATCTGTTAACGTCGAATATTGATTAAAGCCTAAGGAAGTCCTTTCTGAAGACATTTGTATGGTGTGTTGCCTTGTATGGGGGTGAAACATGGACGATAAACAGTGCGGACAGGAAGAGGATTGACGCTTTTGAAATGTAGTGCTACAGAAGAATGCTGAAGATTAGGTGGGTGGATCGCGTAACTAATGAGGAGGTACTGAAAAGAATTGGGGAGAAAAGAAATTTCTGGCATACCTTGACTAAACGAAGGGATAGATTGGTAGGGCACATTCTTAGACATCAAGGAATTGTGACTTTAGTGTTGGAGGGAAGTGTGTGGGGTAAAAACCGCAGAGGAAGACCAAGAGATGGAGTATGCAGATTCAGACAGATGTGGGTTGCCGTTCTTATGTGGAGATGAAGAGCTTGCTCAGGATAGGGTATTGTGGAGAGCTGCATCAAACCAGTCTCCGGACTGAAGACCACAACAACAACTTAGCGAGTACCCACTTGCCCTTCTTTTTTTTTTTTTTTTTTTTTTTTTTTTTTTTTTTTTTTTTTTTTTTTCAATAAAGTCTATGGGACTTAACTGCGGGGTCATCAGTCCCTAAACTTACAACCTACTTATCAACTACCTTATACTAAGGACGGCACAAATATCCATGCCCGAGAGGGGATTCGAACCCCCGACCGTAGTGGCGTGCAGACCGTGACTGGAGCGCCGCGCCTTAGTCTCCTCGGCCACCGCGGCCGGCCACTTGTACTCTTCGGCGAACCCTTCACGACTGCCTGTTCCAAGGTTTGGTGAATAGGCCGTCAGTGGTATCACATCTTCCCACATGTTTCGCAATCGAAGACCACAGTCCGCTGTGCAATGAACCACAGGAGAAGGGTTTAGATAACGTTCTACACTACTGACAGCTCCAGGATAATTGAACCCTTCTCGCCGCGGTGAAGTGGCCGAGTGCTGCGGAGTGCGCGGTTGCTCGCCTTCGGAGGTTGGAGTATTTCCAAGGGCATGGGTAGGTGTGTTATCCAGAGGATAGTTTTAGTTTCAGGTGTTGGTAAGTGTAGGGACTGATGGCCATAGTAGTTTCGTACAATAGAGTTATAAACATTTGAACCCTTCTCTGAAAACGCCGTGGGGACAGGTATTAGTAATGGAGGCAGCACTACAGACATTCCCTGTACGTCGTTTACAAGCATGAGGGAAGGGTATGTCGCTAGCGAAATGATCCTAAAATGTTTTGTCCGCCTAAAACATGTTGACACTCCGTACGATGGATGATGAGCGCGACTGTGATTGTAAAATACCTTGACGTTCATGGCTATCGTCTACAGCAACCAGAGTCAACGTATTTATTTACGGACAGTGGGAGACGATTGTTCACGATTGCTTCATCCAGTGTCTGTCGTGTGGAAGTAACAACTATTTTCAGTACTATATGCTAGAGTACTTGAGTGAATAACATAGCATCACGGTTAGCAATTTCAAATAATTTCTCATCTTGAATGCGTGAGTTTAATCTGTACCTCGACACTTTCGGCCTCATTATAGTGAATGTTTATAGATTTGGAGTAATCTGAAAGACATTATGTTATGTGAAAAAAATAATTTTGTAAGTAATTGAATTCCCCTTTTACTGCATTTGTGACAGTAGTTGGTCAATCCAGTACTATTCCTCGTTTGTTACATTTCCAAATTACATTGCATCACTAAAATATTAGTTTTCACATTAGCAAGAAATTTAGCTACGTATTCTTTGGTAACACATTAATATGTCCAAAGACGGAAGAAACAAGACATATTTCGTGAATGTTTTCATACTTACGAAGATCATTATGCTTTGTACACCCACAACCAATACAAAATTTCACTCTTATTCCATACAGTTAACCGCTAGGAGCTAAATCTTTTTCCCTTCTTAGTTAATCAAAACGTGTTAACAAAAACACTCACATTAACAAGACCATGTGTATTATGCGACAAAAACGTTTTCGAGACCAGATAAACCGTCCAAAATTGTCTTCCTAGCCTCAGTTATTTTCATACGTACACTAATAATTAGCACTTAAAATATATGTTTCGTGCGACCCACAGAAATTAATAATAAATGTGTGTGTGTGTGTGTGTGTGTGTGTGTGAGCGTGTTTTTGTATACCACATCTTCTAAACTACTGGACTGATTTCAGTCAAACTTCGCGCACATATTCCTTACACTTCATCTATCCATTTTTTTGAGAACGAGTGTACTGAGTTATTTGTAACGATCTTTACATGCAGTATCAAACCTACGCGAAACTTTTTCAAGCTGACAGTGCCTACAAATGTTTGAGGGAAGTAAGGTCTACCGCTTCGAAATATTCCCCTGATCATTTAGTGAAAATATTGCATTCGACCTGACGTTATACTTTATTACATCTACATTCGTAACCATATTCAAGAATGATTTTTCACACACTATCCGCAAATGCCAATGAATGTACTTTCGAAAATATATCGTAGTACCACACATGGTTCATGAGATACGAAGTCATTAATAGTAAGTTGCATTAAACCTTTAATGCATTATTTTTATTTGAAGATATAAACAGTACCATCATTAATGTATAGTGGGTATATACTGAGAAAAGTATTGAAAAAAAATTCCTTAAAATTGATATACTTTACTAGCAACAAAAAGTTCATAGCTGGTCAGCTATGTAGTGCTTCCATGATATACCCGATCCAGTAAATGTCAATATTATGCCTGTAATCTTTCCAGAAAGTAACTCATAATGCAACAGTCGTATGTGATTGACTACTTTTACATGGCAAAGGAGGAATACTAAAGTAAGCAAACGCACATGTTAGGAGTAACTCAATGCAGCTAACTGTCTAACTGATACAGCAGCACTCTGAAATTTATAATTAGTAGGACGAGCTACTTGCATGTGTAACACTATCTATAGAAGCAGCTACTAATGAATGTGTGGTAAAATGTTAATCAGTTTGAGAGACAAACGAAAAAATAAGGTACGTAGCTAATCTAATCACTTACACTATGCATTAAAGGGTTAAAAGCCTTCAGATTAAGGATGACAATTTAAATTATTACGTCTTGTGTAACTTCACTATTTCGTAGACAATTTCGCATATGCCAAGGAATATACATTCAAAATTACATCGTAGTACTGCACATAATTTAGTAGGTATTACTTCATAAACCAATGAGTTGCAGAAAATTCAACGTATTATTCGACGAGGGAATAACGAGAGACTATTCATCTATTTTTGGCGCATTTCGTTGTACTAAGTAAACGCGGCCACGCTTCACTGTGGCTGTGAATTGGAAAATTTAAATAATTGAAAAAGGAAAGAGAAAAAAAATTACATCAATGAAATCAGTACCTGTTCTGCGTTTCTGTGGCTATATGGAATGAAATTTAGAAAAAAAGAAATATTATCAAAAATATCATAAATGGATGAAAAGCCAATGGACTGACAGAATTTTTTCGTTCGTCCGTTTCCAGTGTAACATACGTAAAGGTCAGATTGTTCACCGACTCTACAGCATGCGACGCACAATTCCCCAAGGGAAAAATAACCGTTTATTTCTCGTTTTCCTTATACCCCACATCTCCTCTCTCTGTTCATCTCCTTACCCCCTCCACCTATCTCCTCTGCGCGCTCTCATTTTGCTTCCTGTATCCGTCATCCTTCTCGTCCCACTCCCACACCCAGTCCTCCTGCCTTCCACTTTTTTTCTCTTCCTCTTTCCTCTGCCCATCCCCTCCCCTCCAGCCAATTTCGTTTCTACTATTCAAAATGAAGAAATAGAAATTATGATCATCATACTTTTAGTAATCGTGGAAAATGATCACAAAATTATAGATGTTTAAACAATATAACGCCACAAAGTAACGTCAACTGTAGACTTCGTTATTACGATGTTTTGATTAGCCCTGGTTATTTCACCGACCCAGACGTTGTAGAGTGGTAGCCATCCGGTGTGGCTATATTACTGCAAATGAAACATTAAAACATGAACGTTCCTAAAAGTTTATTATAAGAGGTAATCCCTCTTATGCTGAATGCCGTTAAGAGATTTATTTTACACCAGACGCGTTTCGCTTATTATTTTAATAGCATCTTCTGTGGACTGTAAACGATGCAAACATTTGTACAATTTGATATACGTAGATTAAAACCCTTAAAAAATAGAAAACAAAAATTTTGTGCACGTTAGGCCTATGTGTTTTTAAATTTATATTCAGTCTACTCACGGTGTTGTTGTCTCTTCTTTACATCTCACTGTTGTTTCTCCGTCTTGGTGGCTCGAGTTGGTATGTTCCTGGCCTGTGTTTTTTCGTTGTGTCCGGGACTTTTCGCCTGGAACACTTTTCGCCTGTAACAAATCAACTTCAGTCAACAAAATAGAGATACAGCAGTGCGATGTAAAGAAACGCCGCGGCGGAGTGGCAGAGCGCATTGAGGCACTGTGTTCCGCTGCGCGAGGCCGTTTCCCGTCGGGGTTCGAATCTTCCCTCGGGCATGGATGTTTGTTTTGTCTTTAGTATAAGGTAGTTTATAAGTAGTTAATAAGTTTAGGGACTGATGACCCCGCAGTTAAGTCCCATAAGCTTAACAAACATTTGAACAACAAAGAAGAGACAAGAACACCGTGCTTCCAGTGAATATCAATTTAAAAACACGTAGGCCTAACGTGCACAAAATTTTGAAAAACTTTTGTTAATCAATATATACAAAACAATTTGTACAATCTTTTTATCATTAATTAGAGACCACAGAAGATGCTTTTGAAATAAAAATCGAAACCCGTCTTGTGTTGTCTTAATTGCAGTCACCTTAAGATTAACTACCTCTTATAATCAATTTTAACAGCTGCTGAGGAAGTTTCTACACAACCGAACATAGTGCCTAAAAGTGATTTCACGAAACCTGTTACTTTTGTTTTACCTTTTATACTAGCAGCTGAGCAGGCAGAAGTCAGTAGAACCTCAGTTTTCGAAGTTCACTAAATGTGACTGTTCCACATATTAAAAGCATGGCAGGAAAAGCTAAATCAGGGAAATTATTATGAAACCGTGTATTCCGTTTTATCACCCTTAGCGGCTCCGTATACACATGATTTTTGTTTTATCATACTTGTGAGAAAGCACCTTTCGAATTATGCAAGTTTCAATGGCCTTCTAGTAATTATCATTAAAATCGGGACTTTATTTTTCGTGTTTATGTCTTTATTTAATGATATGAGCCACTTACAAAAACACTGTAAGGCACGTTTCCCGTTTACTAATACGTTTCCTGAATCTACGACAGATATCCTGTCATGTAAGCTTTGATTCAGCAGATAATCATATTCTGTAACACTACAAAGTACTTGACCCATTAAAGAAATTAATGTGATAGATGTAATATGTGACGTTTCCTCTATTCTTTTTTCCTTATTGTGGTAAGTGACCCGACTGAATTACTGTAAGTTATGGCGGTTAAAAGGCACACTCGATCTCACAACTTCATGATGACTATTTTATTGTGGAGTGGGGGGCGAAGCACGTCACAACACGGTGACCAGAGATAACTTATAATTCGGTTACTGTCGTGAATTTTTATCTAATGTACCCAACAACCTCCGTGTCATGTTGCCAGTTGTCATTTTAAGTAGTGACAGGGCTACACCGCTTTCAACGATATCGTCTTTAAGAAAATTACTACAAAGTATTGTAGCTGGTGCTATCTGAGATAAAAATTGTAAGTTGACTCCATAATGGAGATTGTACCAGCCCACCACAATATTGCAATAAAAACAAGCAATTTCCAGGTAGTTGGTGCGATAAAAAATTATTCTAAAATAATTCCATGTCGATTTCGTTCCCATGACGGAACATCATCGGTGTAGATTGCAAGTCATGTTGACTCACGTACTCTGTATAAAACATGTATAAGTCCGACCCATGAAATAACTAAAACGATCTTCCTAGTACATATTACAACAAGTTTAAAATGTTAAACTTGTAACGTGTACTAGGAATAACTTTTTAGTTATTTTTTAAAAATGTTTTATGCGATGTACATGAGTCATCATCACTTTCAATATGCACTGATTATGATCCGTTACGGGAACGGAATCGGTATGTAAACTTTCTAAAATAAGTATTTCATATCGCACCACCAAGTTGGAAATTTCTTGCTTTTAGAGATTTTTTAATGTCTAATTGACCGACTTCGTCGTGCAACGATGGTTTAAAATGAAATATCAAGTGACTTTCAACTTAAAAAACTGTAATTTATAAGTTCTTAATATTCTAAATTTTGTCAGTTGAAACGGTCAGTGCTGAATATCTAGCAGAATTATTTCCTTTCTGTGTCGATATACATACTCTCTGTGAGATTCTCCCTATATATCAATCCTAATCGCGATCGGAATGAAATACTGAGGCGAGACAGAAATTAATTTCAAACTCTAAATTTTCACTGGCAGTAACATACTCGTACTTTTAATTCTAAACGATCGCGATGTGGAAGCAGAATAAGGAAAAATCCGAAGTGCAAACTATAAAACAGATCAATGCTTAAGATATAATTTCTTAGTTGTTTGATCTGTTCGTTTTTATATTATTCTTTTTACTTCATTTTTAACACATATTGAGGCGGTATTAGGCCACAATGCTACCTACTGAAAAAATCAAACGTGAAGTATTTTTTATAATCAGACATATTGCGGACCAGGAGTGCAACTGTCTAGGTTTAATTTAATTGCGAGACATATGATTAATATTTTTATTAGCCAATATTCAATTATGTATTTATTAGATACGCGAGTGCTTTCAACGTATTTTGTCACAATTTTAAAGTATTTACAACGAAAATTACAAAAAATCAAACTGTTGAATGTTAAATTAAGAAAAAATCAATCGTTGACTTCCTATTTATGAAAATTACCTAAAATTATTGCAAGAGATCAAGCTGAGGTACACACAGTAAGTTTACAACAGCTCGTTGACATGCAGTACTTTGAATTAATTTTCATACGTGGGAATTCAAAGAATATTTTTTAATGTTGACTTTCAGTGGGCCAGATTTTTGTAATTTTGTTGTTAATATTTCAAAAGAGCGACGTAAATTTCATTTTCAAATGGTAAGTCAAAGATTTGTTTACTTTTTTATAATTTGGCATTGAATAAGGTTTATTTTTGTCGCAAACATTTGAAAATGGCGATTTAGTATAATGAAACTAGTCGTGTGTCTGTTATATACAGAATATATTGTTCACTTATGAGCATATTAGTCATATTTCTCGCAAATGAATTCGTTCAGCTATTTAATGATTAGTCACAATTACCGTTTATAGAGGCATGGCAGCCAGGATTCGCTGTGTTTATTAATTCATGACTGCATTATGGTTTGCAGGCCTCGACTTCTGCCAAATGTTTGTCTCACTGAAACCATTTAATGTATTTAGTTACGCAGTGTACGGCTTCACTTTAGTTTAAAAGCACCAGAAAAACACAGACCCTGCTGCAGTGAATTATACACATTGACCGACTTTAGGTTACGGTAGTAACACTAAAAGTGGGCCTTTGCGATCGTCTTTTGCCAGCTCGAAATTTAAATATAAATAACGGCTTAACCATTCAACTGACACGAAAATTGAATAACCGAATTTGTAGAGGAGAAAAGTCTCTACAATTTTGCTCTTTTATGTTTCTTTCATATCTCATATCGTTTCAAACATATTTGCAAAAATAACGGCGATTTTGGGATGTATGTCTGTCTGTCTGTCCGTCAGTCCATAACGTGTTCCCCGTTTATAAGACGAACCGTTCAACCGATCAACACCAAACTTTACAGACATAATTGTAGGCCGACAGAGACCAGAACCTCCCTTTTAAAAATTTTTCGGATAAAAAATACGGTAGTAATACCAAAAAATCCGTTTCTAATGTAATTGTAATTGCAAACGAACCATTAATCTGACACGAAAATTGAATAACCTAATTGGTAGAGGGTAAAAATGTCTATAACTTCGCTCTAATACGTTTTTTTTCATATCTTGCATCGTTGAAGAGATATTTGCAAAAATAACGGCGATTTGACGATGTCTGTCTGGCTGTAACGTGTTCCCACTTTTTAGGTCGAACCGTTCAACCGATCGGCACCAAATTTTACAGACATAATTGTTGGCTACCAGAGACCAGAACCTCGCTTTTCCAAATATTTCGGACAAGAAATACGTTAGTAATACCAAAAAAAGCCGTTTGTAATGTAATTGCATATAAACCGTTCATCTGATGCTAAAATTGAAAAACCGAATTTGTAGAAGAGAAGATTCTCAACAGTTTTGTTCCCCAATGTTTTTTTCATGTCTCGTATCGTTTGAGAGATATTTGCAAAAATAACGGAGTTTTGATAAACTCCACTGAATTAACGAAAACCAGCGTTCGCAAATGTCACGTGACATTCCTCGTCCAGAACTCTCTCTGGCATAAGCCATCATGCGTTGCGTATTTGATGATTTTCTTATTTTAACTTATACGTTGTCATTTCAAGCAATGGCGCACTGAAGAATTAACAAAAAACACGTCGTTCTTCGTACTATAAATGATAATCTGGTGTCTGCAAATGCCATATTAACATCAGTTAACAACGGCCATCAATAGTATGAGATAAAAGAAAGCAGCTGCTATGTGTTGGTCATAGCGTAGTGGGCAATGCGTTGGCATGTAACGCTGATGGTCAATGGTTTAAAACCCGCCACTACCTAGAAAAATTATTTTTCCTGAAAAGGTTTCAGACGCTCTTATTGATTAATTTTTTATTGACCAGAATGAAACTTTCACTCTGCAGCGGAGTGTGCGCTGATATGAAACTTCCTGGCAGATTAAAATTGTGTGCCGGAACCGGGACTCGAACCTGGGACCTTTGCTTTTTTTTTTTTTTTTTTTTTTTTTTTGGGGGGGGGGGGGGTTGAAGGGACCACAAAAGGAAAGGAAACTAAAGTGCCACCGCCACTTTGACCCTAATAAAAAAAAGAGAACCTCAACCTCTTCAGGCGTTGGCGCCTAACTAAAACTACCCCTGGAAACTAACTATATAAGGAAACAAAAAGAAAGAAAAGGAAGGGGAATATGTAGGAGACAAACAAATAAATTCTCTTTATTCACATTACTATGATTTTATTTCATTATTTTTATTTATTTATTTTTATTTAATAGATCTTGATGTTCGGTGTATAGTTCAGAAGATCTCGGTTCCCTGCGGCTAGTAAGTTCAGTCACGGCTTCTCGTAGAATGTGCATTCCGTTGAACAGTTCAAGGAGGGCAGCAGTTCAAACATTTAAAATTTTTCTCTATTGACTGAACACATTCCAGCTGCGGGGAGGGTCGTTGAAAGTACTCCCAAGGAAGTTGGAAAAGTATTGTCTGTATTTAGGATGTCGTACAACTCTGTAGTGGCGATCCGTGAGATAAGTCCAAAAATCAAGTTTCGATTTTGCGTTGTGTCCAAAAAGATAATGTATGGCATGCCCGCGAATCCAATTCACCGCATTGGTCTTAGCCTTTGGAAAATACACTCGGTCCGGAAATAAGAACGAAGGAGGAGTAACACTCTCTGGAATAGTTCTCGTGAGGAAAGCTATAATACGGCGAATCAGTTGCCAAACGTCAGCAGCAGTACCGCAAACAAAACGATGTTCGTCAGTGTCAGCCACCCCACACCTGGGACAGAGAGGTGATTCGGCGAGGTGGATGCGATGAAGGCGAAATCTGCAAACATGCTTACGATTGACAGTAAGGTACCAGACCGACTGTACATCAGAATCAAGAAAAGAAGCAGATATAGAACGCCAGATGGAGCGCCAGTCAAAATGGGGAAATTTTTGTTCAATTGGGTTTGATGGTAGACTTCTTTGTAGAACATCGTAGACAGCTTTAGTTTTGCGTAAGTACGGGTTGGACAAGTTGAGGTGGAGATAGCTAAGCTCGAGAATAAAATATCTGATATAATGGAAAGGAACTGGAATAACCGACAGCATGACCGGAGCTGACAGTGAGGCCGGCGTATAAGTCGACAATAGAAGACCAGTAAGGCTCGTCGGGCAACGTGTCCATATCGTCATCTGGGAGCTAATAAAGAGGGCACGAGCTCTATCCGGTACGTGATACAGACCGAGACCACCACGGTCGCGGGGAAGGGTGAGCGATTCATAATTAACTTTGAACAACAAGCCATTGCTGACGAATGAGGCCATCGCTGCTAACATTCGATGGGCAATGGTAAGTGGAAAGGGGAAAACCTGTGCGACATGGGGAACGCGGGATGCGATATAGACATTGACATATCGGACTCGCTGAAGAATATCCAGGGATCTTAGCCGATGATCAATAAGACCAGCCCTCATTTGCTGAAGTAGACGTCGGCAGTTGGAAGCAGCCGAACGCCGGAGATCAGCCGAAAAGTCAATGCCTAAACAGCGGATGGTATCTTGGGTGACGAGGGGCGCAGTGCACCCAGCAGCGAAACCTGTGCCGATAAACATAGCGTGCGACTTACGGACATTGAGAAAGCTACCCGAAGCCTCGCCATATGTCGCGACCCACGTCAAGGCTGCCCGGACTTCATCAACATCACGTATATAGATGACTAAATCGTCAGCATAGGCTGTACAACAGAATCGGTAGCCATCAATGGGTAACCCCATCAAACGTTGCCGAAGGCCACAAAGCAAGGGTTCCAAGGCGAAGGCATACAGGAGCGCCGAAAGCGGGCAACCCTGTCGTATAGAGCGACCAATTACGATCGGTGGGGTTAGTCTGCCATTGTAAAGGACTCTGGATGAAGCACCCCTTAGTAGGCGCATCACCACCGTAATTATCACGTCTGGGAATCCCATATGACGTAGGACAGTCGTAAGAAAGGAATGATCTACTCGATCAAAAGCCTGGCTGAAATCCAACGACGCAAGTGCACCAGAGAGGCGTTGTGCCCGTGTCACGGCGATCATATCCCTGTATCGACATAAAGCGGTACGGATATTATTGTCTCCTCCCAAGGATGCTTGGTCTGACGACACGACATATCGAGCAGCGCGTTTGAGGCGCGCGGCCAAAAGGCGAGTGAAGATCTTCATATCACTGTTAAGGAGCGTGATGGGGCGATAATCGCTGATGCCGATCCCGCCATGGGGCTTGTGGACAGGAACAATGATCCCTTCCGTAAAGGCAACTGGAATGCTCACCTCCGGAGACATCAGCTCTTGACAAATGGAAGTGAAGGTGGGTATAAGAAGATTGCAGAACGTACGATAAAATTCAAGCGGAAGACCGTCAGGTCCTGGGGAGCGATTAACGGATCCTGCCCGTATCGAATTGAGGACTTCATCAGACGTTACGTCCGCAACCAGTTCCATTGCCTCATCTCCTGGAACAGCACCGAAGGTGAGATGTGATACTTCCTCAATCAGTTCTGACGAATGTGGAACTTCTGCATAGAGCTGTTGGTAGTGAGTATAAAGCGCATGTCCGATGGTAGACTGTGTATCGTATCGTCTCCCTTGCTCGTCCGTTAGGGCATAAATCAACTTCCTCCGTCGATATCGTCGGTCCTTGAGTATATGGTACATCGATGGGTGTTCGTGAGGCATACTATCAGTACTACGAGATCGTACTACCACTCCGTCCAAATGCCTTCGCATGAGAATAGATATCTGGGCTTTAGCACGTTTCATCATTATCTGGCGCTCTGGGGAGATAGGCATCAATGAACAGTCCCGTAGGATCCTGTAGTAAAAGTCCATCGTGCTTTTTCTCCAATCTGCAACATCTTTACCATATCGCATCAGAGTTTTGCGGATAGCGGGTTTTGCACACTGGACCCACCAAGATATGGTTGACGGATACATTTGTAGGCGACGTTGACATGTGGTCCATGTGTCTTCTACTATCCGACGACATTCTGGCGAAGCAAGAAGTGCTACGTTCAATTTCCATAATCCTCTTCCGTGCCACACAGCCTGCCGACTGAGAACTACATCACAAAAATAAGCCTCATGATCGGAGAAAGCAACAGGCCATATTTCTGCCTGTCGAGTTCCCCCTATTAGGGGTCGCGAGATGTAAATGCGATCCAGTCGGCTCGAGGAATGTGCGGTGTAATAGGTAAAACCCAGACGATCACCGTGGACATGGCGCCATGTGTCGATAAGTGATAGGCGATTGAGGATAGGTTCAAGAGCCGCGCACGGTGAGTGGTGTGGTAATTGGTCCTGAGGTCGCTGCGTAGAGTTGAAGTCACCACCTAGTACCATATCAGCATGTGGCCCTAAAAATAGCGGCGTAACCTCTTCTGCGAAGAAAGTATTTCGTTCCTGGCGGTGGCTGGAACCTGATGGTGCATATACATTCACAATGCGTACACCAAAGAGTGTGAGAGCCATACCTCTGGCGTTGGGGAGGTACATAACATCTTCAGCTGGGAGACCGTCGCGAAGTATGATAGCCACACCACTACCGTTGTCCGAGGCATGTGAGATGTAAGTCGTGAACCCATATGGCGCGGAAAAATCGGCGACGTGCACTTCCTGAAGTAGTGCGATGTCAATATCTGCACCATAAATCATATCGCGGAGTAGCTCCAGTTTGTGTTGGGCACGAATGGTGGCGACGTTAATCGTGGCAATACGATAATGCTGACAAGGTGTTCTGGATGGTACAGGACGGGCTTCGCCTTCTGCAGACACGCGTCGCTGACCATCTGGGATTGCTGAAGCAGTGGCCATTACAGGGAATGTTCAGTGGCAGGCACAGCTGACGGGGATGCCCCATCAGCAGCACCATCCACTCCCATCGTCTCTATCTCTGTATCTTCTGCCCAGGATGCAGAGGCGGTGGAAAGACAGCTGCCATATGCATCGGCCGGTTGATGACAGGGGCCTCTCATCGCCTCGGAGTGATGTACGTCATCAGCCACCTGTGCTGGAGTCAGCGGCTGTACGGACGAGGGAGCGTACATGGAAAGCGCCTGGGGCGCGCCATCTGCATCAGACACTTTTCCATCGGTCAGCTGCTCGATGTCTTCCTCATCAGCATTTCTGGTATCCATTCTAAAAGGAGAGTCATCAGAAGAAATACGGCTGCGTTTCTTCCTCCTCCTTGGCGATCGTTGTTTACGAACGTGTTGTTCAGAATCCGACGATGGGCGGCTGTCATCAGTCACCGGACCAGTCTCTAGGAAGGCAGAGGTAGGCACAACTCCCGGATCAACTTGCATCGGAGCCACAGGAGCGTCCACAGTACTCGGAAGAGTCGACTGTGCAAGATCTGACATTGGCGGCGTTGATGAAGTTTTCTCTTCGGTATTTGCCGTATCCCGTGTGGATGTCGTTGACAGATCAGAAATTACTTGAGAAGTAGCACCCGCATCATGGACGACTTTGGCATAGGTGACAGGGAGTGGTGTGGTCACAACTGGGGATACTTCTTCTCCGATCGGCGTCTGTACAATGCGCCGTTGCATGCATTCTGATCTGACGTGGCCTTCCTGGCCGCAGCCTGAACAAGTTCGGGGTTGACCATCGTACATAATTATGGCTCGCACTCCACCAATTGTTAAGTACGACGGCACGTGTTTCTTTAATTCAATTTTTACCTGTCGCACACCATTAAGAACACGGTATGTGCTGAAGGTTTGCCATTTTTCTTCTAGGTAACCGACAACTTTACCGTATGGTTCGAAAGCCGAGACGACGACTTCCTGTGGGAGTTCAAAAGGAAGTTCAAATACTCGAATCGTACGAAGACCGTACTCTGCAAGTTCGAGTGACACCTCTCCTACGTGTCCATCAGAATATTTGAACTTAAGACCATTGGCATGTCTGCGAATAACGTCCTGACACACCTCGGCATTCGTCATTTTAATATAAACGACACTGCTCGTGATCGAAAAGTGGATACCAACAACATCACGAGGATCTAAACGAATATCTTCACGTATGAACGTTTCAACTTCATGAGCACGGGGTCGCACGTGATCGGCAAGAAAGGAAACTTTAAGGGTCGCTCGGCGATATGTTTGCGCCATGTTGTTCGCGGATGACGGACACAAGACTTAATACGCTACGGCTCGACGCGACGCGGAAGTAAACAAACACGCGCTAGCGGAGCAACTCGGCAAGCCGAGCCGACCCGCTCACGACCACGGCTAAATGCCGACTCCTTGCTTTTGGCGGGGAGGGCACTACCGACTGTGCTATCGCGACACGACGCACAATGCCGCCCCACAACTCTACTTCCGTCAGTAGCCCGCCTCCTACTTTAGAAACTTCACAGAAGCTCTCCTGCGAACCATGCAAGACTAGCACTCCGCTGAAGAGTGAAAGTTTCATTCTGGAAACATCCCTTAGGCTGTGGCTAAGCCATGTCTCCACCATATCCTTTCTTCCAGGAGTGCTAGTCTTGCATGGTTCGCAGGAGAGCTTCTGTGAAGTTTCTAAAGTAGGAAGCGGGGTACTAACGGAAGTAGAGTTGTGGGGCGGCATCGTGTCGGGATAGCACAGGCGGTAGTGCGTTTGCCCGCCAAAGGCAAAGGTCCCAGGTTCGAGTCCCAGTTACGGCACACAATTTTAATCTGCCAGGAAGTTTCATAATTTTTTTATTGTTAACATTATTATTTTGGTCCAAAATATTTGCAGAAACTTATAAAACTACGAATCTAAAGTGGGTCGTAAAACACGCCAGTGCAATTTTTTTTAACCCTCATAGCGTGGATTTATTTTTGATTTAATTTTTTTTTCTCAGAAGCTATTAATTACCTTCATATTATTGCACAAGATCGTTATAAGTGATTTTCTTTCACAATCACGTCATTAGTTTTGCAATACTGCCCTTCATTCTGAAAATGACGTCATATGGATGTTTCATAATTTTAATCTGATAAATCATTATTATTCGATTAATATATAAGATGAAATATATGCATATAAATGTCTTGAAGAAAGTTCAAAAAATATAAACCCAACTATGGGGAAGCCTTCAGTATCTTCTGTATGAAGCTCAACTTTGCATCTGTATCCAACCACTTTACAATAGACAATACAAGCTGAAGTGGTTGCGTAGACTTTCCCGGCGTAGTAACTGATAATATTCATCTCGGGTATGCATCCGGATACCGTCGTCAACTAGACACGATATTTCAGCAGACCAACTGGCTGCCATCTTCAGGTGAGAGCGCAAAACACTAACTCGCCGAAAACTGGTGTGGATTACATGTGTGTCTGAAGATCTCTAAGTTTTTTTGCTCCACAAGCTAAGAAAGCATATTCAGTTCATTATAGCTAATTTCTCTGCCTGGAAATTTTTATTTTGTTATGATTTTTTTTCTCTTTTAAGTGGGGAAAAAACAAAAAGGTACCATTATTTCCAAATTATTCGTTCAATTCGAACTGATTTTTCTTGGCGTTAGAAGAGACGATAATAATGCAGAAATGGACATTAACAGTAGCGTGTAGCTACGCAGAAGTGACAACCTCGTTTTATCTTCAAATAAATATTTTGTTTAAAGGCATAGAAGCCGGGCCGAGAGGGCACAAATTGGCGAGCGAAAGGACGGGTTGAAGGGGAGGAACGAGACCAGATAAAAAAAAATAATAATAATAAAAATAAAATAAAATAAAAATGTGGGTAATGCGTTGGACTGTGACGCTGCTGGTCAACAGTTCAAAACCCGCCACTACCTAGAAAAAATTATTTTTTCCTGAAAGGTTTTCAGACGCTCTTATTAATTAATTTTTTAATTGTTTACATTATTATTTTGGTCAAAAATGTTTGCAGAAACTTATAAAACTACAAATCTAAAGTTGGTCGTAAAACAGGTCAGTGCGATTTTTTTTAAATCACCTCTCCCTGCTGTATTGAGTTGCTGACACGTGAGCGTTTCGCACAGACTCTCCATCGCCCTAGCGACGCGTCCTTAAACGCGGCCTATAGTGTTTCCGCTCTCGTAGGTGGAAAGGCGCGGACGAACGCACCCTGCGTTCCGATGTCGTTGATCCCCCCCACAACTTTTTCAGGTATCCTCTTTTATTTTGCGGGCGCGCTCTCGCGGGCATTCATCACACATGACTTTTCTGTATTCAAACGCTGTTCCGACCGCTGCCAGCGCGGCCGCCATCGGTTTTCGATTAAAATGCTCGGCGCGGAGTTGCCGGCGACAGGTAACTGGCCGAAAATGCGGCGCCAGCCACAGCCCGCGTCCCATGACCGCTGCCTCGGCGCAGTTGTTTGTTTTGTGCTGCGCAGTTGACTGGCGCGATCACATTCCTGTGCCTGTATAGTGCACACATATCGTATGACTTACTTTGCAGCCACGAACTTAATACCCTATAGGTTTTCAGCAGTATCTTTCGTTTCCACGGATGCAAAATTGTTATTATTAGCTTACTGCTTTCAGTCACATATTGAACCTGCCACGATCATCAAACATACACTCCAGGCCATTAAAATTGCTACACCACGAAGATGACGCGCTACAAATGTTCAAATGTTTGTACAGCTTATGGGACTTAACTACGGGGTCATCAGTCCCTAAACTTACAAACTACTTAGGAACTACTTACGAACTACGACGGCACAAATATCCGTGCCCGAAGGGCGATTCGAACCCCCGACCGTAGTGGCCGTGCAGACCGTGACTGAAGCGCCTCAGTCCCCTCGGCCACAGTGGCCGGCGACGCGCTACAGACGCAAAAATTAACCGACAGGAATAATATGCTATGATATGCAAATGAATAGCTTTTCAGATAATTCACACAAGGCTGGCGCCGGTGGCGACACCTACAATGTGCTGAAATGAGAAAAGTTTCCCACCGATTTCTCATACACAAACAGCACTTCACCGGCGTTGCCTGGTGAAACGTTGTTGTGATGTCCCGTGTAAGGAGGAGAAATGCGTACCATCATGTTTCAGACTTTGATAAAGGTCGGATTGTAGCCTATCGCGATTGCTGGTTATCGTATCGCGACACAGCTGCTCGCGTTGGTCACGATCCAATAACTGTTATCAGAATATGGATTCTGTGGGTTCAGGAGGGCAATACGGAACGCCGTGGTGGATCCTAACGGCCTCGTATCACTTGCAGTCGATGTTGTTGTTATTGGGGCTTTAGGGCGCTCAAACGCAATATAAGGGAAGCCATCGAAATTGTAAAACACCCTAATAACATGAACAGATAAGATGGACTCAGGCTTGCCCCCTGTTGGTTACCAGCCATCACAGCGAAATAGGCCGCACTGACAACAGAACACGCGAGCATCACTAGTAAGCAACTGCCGCCGCGCGACCCACGGCAAGCAGGAGAGAAACGGAAGCCCTCACCCCATTCGCCGATGAACACCAATCATGTTTGTTTGTATAGCTTATAGGATTTAACTACGGGGTTATCAGTCCCTAAACTTACAAACTAATTACGAACTAGCTAATACTAGGGACGCCACAAATATACATGCCCGAGGGGGGATTCGAACCCCCGACCGTAGTGGCCGTGCAGACCGTGACTGGAGCGCCTCAGTCCCCTCGGCCACCACGGCCGGCACCAATCATGTCTCGCTATGCAAGAAGCAATAGGGAACGACTAACCCCCACTCCCTCCACCTCAGCATCCTATCATAAAAAAAGTTTCCATTCTTCCGCCAAAAATCCACCAATAACATCGCTGATTTTAAAAAATTATGACGTAATGTCTAATTGAAACAACGAGCTCACATCAATATACCCAGATGAAGGCCACTGTAACGTTGACCGAAACGTTGGTTATGTAAGTACTAGCCTTCTTGCATCATGACGCGCTACAACACCCAGAAAACTTTTATGTCAAACAGAATCTACTCCAACAGTTTCGGCCTAGCTTTGATGGCTACACACTATAGGCCAGACGCGAGGCGTTTCATATTACCCACAAGCTTCCATATTTACACCCGTACCATTACTTTTACTTAAGTAGTTCAAATGTACAAATGTTTGTAGAGTCTATGGGACTTAGCTACGGGGTCATCAGTCCCTAAACTTACAAACTACTTATGAACTAGCTAATCCTAAGGACGTCACAAATATCCATGCCCGAGGGGGGATTCGAACCCCCGACTGTAGTGGCCGTGCAGACCGTGACTGGAGCGCCTTAGTCCCCTCGGCCACCGCGGCCTGCACTTAAGTAGTTACTCGTGATTACTTAAATAGTACTAGGGGAACGTCGTCATGTTGTAACTGTAACCATAACCTACCCCTTTTAAACTCTCACTGCAGCTAGGAATAACCTGTTCAAAATGTTCAAATGGCTGTAAATCTATCGGACCAAACTGCGTGGTCATCAGTCCGTAGCTTACTAGCTTGCAAACTACTTAAACCTAGGTAAACTAACCTAAGGACAAACCAAACACCCATACCCCAGGGAAGACTCGAACCTCCACGGCGAGCAACCGCGCACTCCGCAGCGACGCGCCTTGGACCGCTCGGCTACTCCAGCGCCACAATAACCTGTAGAAAAAGTTAACTGAAGTACCGTTTTCAGACCAGAAGAAACAATAATGTAGTGGAGTCTCCCTTCTCTTTACCCATTAATAAAATTTTTCGTGAAGACATCTTCTGCCTGTAGAAAAATAGGAAGCTAAATTTTTTCGGAGCGCGACCCTGCTGACGAGGTGTCCCCTGATTAGTTTGCACTGGAGATGAAGCCTGGCGTCGCGGCAGGATTAAGACCAGGCGCCGCTGCTGCCCTGGCGCCGAGAGCCGCCGCTGTCGTGATTAATGTCCTCGAGTAACAAGTGGGGGAGTCCTTTCTCTTATTGCGTCACAGTGCCACTGCAAAGTGTATCCTGCACCGGGAAACTAATTCGCGGCGAGTATCCTGTCGACTTCTCCTCTGTCCACTCATTAAATGAAGCGGCCGCTCTGCAATTCTTAACCGCTCTAGGAAATATTGAACTAGGAGATAATAAAAAGAGGAAGTGAGGGAAGACGAAAAGAGGAAGTCCTCCCATGCGACTGCTACGGGCAGATCCATCCCTCTGCAGATCCATTCTTATATCCTCTCTAGTCTTGAAATAATAATAATAATAATAATAATAATAATAATAATAATAATAATTTAAACTCATCATACATTGCCGGAAATAAGAATTAGTACACTATCTTACAAGGGGATGACCAGTGGCAGCTGGTGCTTCCGATGACTGGGGGTTCACTTCAAATTCAAATGGTTTTTACATCTACATCTACATCTACATCTACATACATACTCCGAAATTCACCGTAAGGTGCGTGGCGGAGGGTACACTGTACCACTACTAGGCATCCTTTCCTATTCCAGTCTCAAATTGAACGAGGAAAAAAGGAATGCCTATATGCCTCCGTACGAGCCCTAATTTCTCTTATCTTGTCTTTGTGATCTTTACGCGAAATGTAAGTAGGCGGCAGCAAGATCGTACTACACTCAGCTTCCAATTCCGGCCCTCTAAATTTAGTTAATAGAAATTCGCGAAGAGAACGTCGTCTTTCTTCCAGCGATCCCCAATTGAGTTGCCGGAGCTTTTCCGTAACACTCGCGCATTGGTCGAACCTACCGGTAACAAATCTAGCTGCTCGCCTCTGAACCGCCTCTATGTCTTCCTTTAAACTGATCTGCTGCGGGTCCCAAACACTTGAGCAATACTCAAGACGTGGTCGTACAAGCGTTTTACACGCGGTCTCCTCTACAGGTGAAGCACATCTTCCCAAAATTCTCCCAATAAATCGAAGTCGACTGTCCGCCTTACTCACAACTGTCCTTACATGCTTGTTCCATTTCATATCGCTCTGCAATGTTACGCCTAGATATTTGAACGACGCGACAGCATCAAGAAGCTTAAGGGACTTAGCTGCGGGGTCATCAGTCCCTAAAACTACAAACTACTTATGAACTACTTTATACTAAAGACGGCACAAACATCCATGCCCGAGGGGGGATTCGAACCCCCGACCGTAGCGGCCGTACCGAGCGAGGTGAAGCAGTGGTAACACACTGGACTCGTATTCGGAAGGATGGTGGTTCAAATCCACCGCCGGCCATCCAGATTTAGGTTTTCCGTGATTTCCCTAAATCACTCCAGGCAAATACGGGGATGGTTCCTTTCAAAGGGCACGTCCGATTTCCTTCCCTCATCCTTCCCCAAATATCCGAGCGTGAGCTCCGTCTCTAATGACCAAGCAGTCGACGGGACGTTAAACCCTAAGATTCCTTCTTCGTAGCGGCCGTGCAGACTGTGACTGGCGCGCCGCAGACCACTCGGCCACTGCGGCCGGCGGGTTCACTTCTTTCAGTGCTGGATCTATGATATTTTCCGAACTGGAGCCGGAACTTAATAGTGCCTCCTTCTCGCTGCTTGTTACATCAAATTCGGCGTCACCTCCCGCAAATGTAAAATTGAAAAATTTGTTTCTGAAAGTTACTGAGCGTTGTTCATTTTATTTTCATAATAAACACCAAAATTATATTAATATGCACAAGATTACTCAGCAACCCATCCCATCCTCAGGCATGCGTAATGGCTGCTCCCCTACCTCAAACAGTTTAATATTTGTTACGAGGAAGAGTATAAATGTAATTTACCCTCAAAATCGCGACACATTCACAAAACGTCCAAAGATATGTGGCAAGTAACAATACAAAAGTCATTGTTGTTTCGGTATCTGTTTAAAGGCTTTTAGAAAAAAATTATTTGCACTGAGAATTGAACTCACTACCTTGGGTACCATTGCGCGATGCCACCAACCAGACGGCTTCTCCTGCTACGTGAGGAGTAGGACCTTAATTATTAGTTATGAGCGGATCTTCTGAAGACTTTGAAAGTTGATGCTTCTTTGATAGTCATAAGATATTGTACAAAATATGGCGTGTTTTTGATCTTCAACACGCAAGAAATAAATATTGAATGGTAGATGTTGCTGTCATGGAGGTTTTTCCCATGCGCTAGGCGAGGTGCGCAGTAATTCCATTATCATCGTTTCGGCACCATTCGTGCTTAACCGCCACAGCTCACGTAGCCACGAGCTGGCGTGTCTACCAACTCCAATGCCAATGTTCAAAACGGCGTTTCCCCTCGCCCCTCCCTGCCGCGGGAGCGACCATAAGCCGCCGCGCATGCGCACTGTTTGGCCACTATCGCCTATATTACGCAGCCACGCTACGGCTCGCATACGTGCTGTCTCCGTGACGTAAAACGTTTCTCATGTGATAAAAATACTTCGAATGTACATATAAAATGATGTGAAATCAGAAAGAAAGGAGTAATGCCAGTTTAAAAACACTTTTAATTTTTTATGTCTACACTTTTTTCACGGCGAGATTTTTATTTATTTATTTTCCGGCGGTTCACTGAACCAGTGAACGAATAATAGTTATTGCTTAAGCCAAGTTAAAGAATTTTATTTTTTTATTTTTTAGTTTTTCTTCTTTACGTTGATTTCCCTGCATGAGAACAAAAGGGTGCCACAAAATGGAAAGAAACTAGCACACCACTAACGTATGTTTGCAGCCTCTGCTATAGATAGAGCCTGTTATGAAAATTCTTGCAAAAGGCAATGAAAATCGCTGACAGCTTAATCACTGGTCGCAAGCACTATTGCCCGTACGAGCTAAAATATGTTGCAGGAATATCTGCGAAATTTTGATATTGCTTGAGACCAACATTGCAAAATAAAGAGTTAAAACAAAACTAGAAATTTGTTGTATGTATTCCGTTACTTCTTGGTAGAAGTATGTAATTTTCTTATTTCATTTTCGGGATAAAACAAACTGTTTTTGTTCTACTAACTCTTTATTCACTTCAGACTAGTTTTCAGCTTATTAGGCCATCATTAGGAAACAACTGACTAGCGTCTACAAGTAACGCTGGTTCTTTGATTTTCAAACATTTTACTCCTTTTAGTATACAATATAAATAAAGTGAAAGTGTGATTGTAAATATATTCTGTCGTAAGTGACTCACTTGTTTGCATTATGAGAAGTCTCATAGTAGGAATGTTGTCAGTAGTAGTTGGTCATATAGAAACAGATGATATTTGACTCCATTTATATTTACTTCCAGTGCTTTTAGCATTTTTAAATTTTCAACTTTGTTCGCTATATGTAGATCCCCTACGTGGATTTGATATCGACGTTGTTTCTCCAGTTTGTATACGTATGTTGGCAATGTATAGGCTGACTTTTGTAATCTCCAGCTACGCTGCTGTTCAGGACATTAACCATCACATTTTCATTTTATTTATCATGTATATTATTGACAATAAAAATACTAATATCCAATGTTCAAATATTTGTTAAGTTTATGGGACTTAACTGCGGGATCATCAGTTAATAAACTTACAAGTTACTTATAAACTAACTTGTACTCAAGACAGTACAAACAAACATGCCCGAGGGAGGATTCGAACCCCCGAAGGGGAAAGGCCTCGAACATCGGAGCATTGCACCTCAATGCTCTCGGCCCCTCCGCCGCTTCTACACTAATATACATAGATACTTTGAGTAACTTGTTCGCCCCAAAAAAACCTAATGTAAAACCCGTATAAAAATTGTGAAACTAATATGTGTTGTGATTATACATAAGATATTGAAATATAACACAATATCTAAAGCATTATATCTGATGCGTAGCAAATGTAACAAATTATAAATACCTGATCCGTTAATTGCCGGCCGCAATGGCCGAGGGCACTGCGGCGCGCCAGTCACGGTCTGCACGGTCGGCGTTTCGAATCCTCCCTCGGGCTTGGATATCTGTGCCGTCCTTAGTGTTAGCTAGTTCATAAGTAGTTTATAAGTTTAGGGTCTGATGACCCCGCAAATAAGTCCGGTAAGCTATACAAACATTTCTGACCTCTTAATTCAGGTTTTCTTAATTTTTTTTTTTTTTTTTTTTTTTTTTTTTTTTTTTTTTTTTTTTTTTTTAAAGATGCGATCTTGAATGTAATAGTTATGAATCTCTTGTGTGATGTTTATTTGCCGTAGATCGCCAATATACATGGCTTTTACATTATGACTATTTTCGTTTGTTATTATCAAATCTGAATCGTCCAGGGATGGTAAGACAAGTCTTACCTTGCCTGGACAATTCGGATTTGATAATGACTCTTTAACGAGTCGAAACTAGTCAGCAATGAGTATTAGCGATCGGCGGCAAACAAAGATCTCACAAGAAATTCACAAATAAATGTAACAAATCTTTGTTTGTCAGTACTAAACACAGGTCGAGACCCCACCCAAGTATGTAACATTGATTGTAAAATAATATTACGTGTTTTAAGTAGCATAAGTAATATGTATAGTTTTGGCCTTTCTTAAAGCAAATTTTGATGATTTTATTGAACACCATTGTAAATTCAGCAGAAACCGAAAATTTCTCATTGAGGGTCAGTTTGTCAATGTCGCGTTAAGTTCCGGTTAAGATTTTAACTCGTCGTTAGCAAAGAACTGCGTTTGTTAATGTTTCGTTATGAGTTAACCAGACGTTAAAAGACCTCAAACTATCCGCTAAGTTAACGAATAGAATTCTGCTCGTTACACAGCTAACTATCAGTTAAATGAGAATCTGTATGAAAATAGAAAGATTTCAAAGCGCTAAAATACCGCAATATATTAACGTGAGAAGACCGATTTATCGAACTAAATAACAGAATCACTACATTTATGAAAAACTAGTGTGGAAAGCAGCTTTCTTGGAAAAAATATATCGTCATATTTCTCAACCCATCCATGTTAGTAGCGATTAGATGAGTTTGATATATTGCAGATACGCAACATAACATTAACATCATTGTTGCGATATCAAAATACAAACTTATGGGTAACGACTAGTTCAGTGAGAATCCATATGATGAAAATTGTTGAAATAAGAGATTTGGTTGACAATGAAGACGATGTCAATATTTAGACGATCTAGAGGTCATTGAACCTATAATGCAACCTAGACGTATTTATGTTCGCCCATATAATTTTGAATGCTGAGATGATGCAGAATTTGTTACGCTATTTCGTCTTGGAAACGCTACATGAAAAACTCCACGACCATCTCAAGAGTCCAACAGATAGTTACGTATTTTGTAAGTTATCTGTCATAATAGAAAACAGAATACATTATTTATGCCTGCAAGCTTATTAATTCAGTACTTGGTTAGATTGTACCACGCTTCTCGCCGGGCTGCAGTGATTATATTGGCACCAATGGTAATGATGACAACCCAGACGAGCAATAAATGTTTTTTCCTGACAACTTCCATTAAAACGAAACTTTTTTTTTCTGAACGGATAAGGGTACATACAAGAACCTGTCAACCATAGAGCTGGTACAGTATTAATTTTGCTGCGAGTGAAACGAGTAGCAATAACATTTACTCTGTAGCTCGTGAAAAATATTAACATAATTTTACGTTTTATTATTTATCTGTTGCCAACATAAGCACTGGGGCCCGGCAAGAAGCGTCGTAAAATTTTATCCAGTATTTACTTACGATTGTTGCGCCTAGTGTGAGGCCTAAAATGTGATTCCTTCTTCCGATCTACAGGAACAGTATACTTTTGCCTATGTGCAAGCTTGCACTAAGATACTACGTACTTGGCATGTTATCGTACTAAGCCCTAAGCATTTTTACTGTCCTATATTTTCCGTGGAAAGCACTGAAAACATTTGCAACACGCGATCATGTCGCTTTTTTCTTCTCCTTCCATGTCGTGGCGTCCGTTTTTTTTTTTTTTTTTTTTTTTTTTTTTTTTTTTTTTTTTTTTTTTTTTTACATTCCAATGCACCCTAATATTTCCCTATTGAGAACACAACACACTCGCACTAACTTCTTATAAAATTCAAGCTTCTTTCACGTTTGTTTTCCATAACGCCAATTAACAACTATCTGCCAACATCTTCCCTGATAGTTAAATAAGGGAAACAGCTGTTTATTCAGACGGCACTTTCATTTGTTTCTATTGCCAACCTAGTCGAAATATATCGTAACTTCTCGTTTTCAAATGTTCAAATGTTTGTATAGTCTATAGGACTTAACTACGGGGTCATCAGTCCCTAAACTTACAAACTACTTATGAACTAACTAAGACTAAGGACGGCACAAATATCCATGCCCGAGGGACCGTAGTGGCCGTGCAGACCGTGACTGAAGCGCCTCAGTCCCCGCGGCCACCGCGGCTGACCTTCTCGTTTTCTCCAGGTTAGCAAACGAGAGGTGTATCTGGCAATGACAAACGCAATGCACTTAACGAGCACATTTAACTGGTCGTTAAAGCCATCTTCTCATTTACTAACGGGAAGATTAACGAGAAATGGACGAACCAGCCCTGAATGTAATAACCTAAGACCTTGTGTTTGGATACATCTTTGAGAAAAATGTTTGAAAATCAAAGAACTAGCGTTTCTTTTCGACCCTAGTCAGTTGTTTCCTGGTGATAGTCTAATAAGTCCAAAATTGGTTGACTTCAATACAAAATATTGTACAATAAAAACAGTTTGTTTTAACCCGAAAAAATAAAACTAGAACGCCCTTACACCCGCACAATGGGCCTACAAGTAGAAGATTCGCATACTTACGAAGGAAAAAAAATGGACGTAACCTTCAGATGTGTGTACCGAAAGATCGAAAAGGATAATTTTCCCCTCAGTCACCCCTCCAACTTCCGCCCCCTCCCTCCCCCACACAGAAACCCCGTCGGGCCACAACAATGGCGCTGGCCATAATCCCGCAGGGACGCGCGCATTCTGCGGCATAATCTGGCGCCCCCATTCGGGGCCGCGCCTCGGCCAGATCCAATTTGGTGGTGATCCCCGCGTAAGCGCCGGTGGGGGACCACTCGGGGCAGGCCTGCCCTGCCCTGCAAAGAACCGACAGCCGCGCCGCGCCGTCCTGCAGCGCGTGGTAGTTTGCGAGGCGCCCTGTTTACTTACACTCGTTCTAACTGTCGTATTTACTTAATTCCGTCGTTTAGGAATAGTGTTCGTCTATGCCGTGGTCGGCAAACTAGTCCTAAAACAGACAGAAATTCCAGTAATATAGTGAGTAATAATTTTATGTTAACTGAAATAAGCAATACCGCCCGTTGGCTCTGACCACAGACATCGGCATGTTGCGTTTGTTACTCGAAAAATTGATCATTTTCGTTTGTTATGAATGTGTCAGTAAAATTTTCCATCCAAACTAATAGATCTACGTTCACCCTCCACCTATCTCAGTCCCATGCTTAAATTTTAAAAAGCTATTCGCTTACAACGTCCGTAAGGACAAGTACTTGTACTTAGAAGAGCACTGTGGTGATGGACAGTTTCTTTGTGCGTAATGGTAAGTTGATTGATTTGATTTTTTCTTGGTCCAACCCGCCACTGCCCGCACCGAAACTAAGTTTAATGTGCGGTATCGCTCCCTGTATATCTAGTAAAGCCAACCAATGCCCTTGAACAGTGCAAGGAGTTCCTTTACAAGTTCTTTATTAGACACAATTTCTTCGGATCTGGTTGTCCCAAATGTTCTGTGCCTTTTACTCTCCAATGCAATGCATTCGAAGATTAGATCACAGATCCTACATTTAGGGTCCACTTCTGTTATTCCCATTGTATGTAAGTGTTCTTTGAAACTCCCATGGCCTGTTAGCAATCCAACCATGAGTCTAATCTCTCTCCTGTTCAGACCCAGGATTGCAGAGATTCTTTTGAAACATGGCTTTGGAATCATTACCTTGCCATGTTTTTGTTGATGGACTTTGGTCCAGTATTCTACGTGCTGTCTTCTAAGTCAGTTACGTAGCTCCAATTTGATCATTGCCTTGGGAATTGTCAGGACAGGTTCCGGTCCAATAAATTGAGCTTCTGCCCCCATCCTGGCTAATCAGTCGGCATGTTCGTTGCCACTGATCCCCGAGTGGCCAGGGACCCACAACAGGTTCACTCTATTGCTTTCCCCTAGCTCCACCAGGATTCTGTGACATTCTGCAACAATTTTAGACCTTGTTGCAGGAGCTGCCAGTCATCTCAGGGCCGCCTGGCTGTCTGGTAAGTTAGTTTTACGAGTATTGTTTTGAATGTTGGAAAGTTGTTTTCCACGTATTATTTTTCACGCATTTTTTCCGTTATGTACGTCCCCGCTATCATACCATGGGTCAAAACATGATGGTGGAATCGGGTTCTTCAGTATTGGCATTTTTCATTTCTAAGAGCCGTACTTTTTTCCCTAGAAACAAACTCTTAAGGGGGCGGTAATAGTACTAAGACTCAATGAATGTAGATACAAACCATCGGTCTTTGATCACCTTTTGTTCTTGTTTTTAACTTCAACGTTTGCGCTTCAATAGATTTGAATACTGGAACGTCTCTGAAGTCTTCCCTCATTCTTTATGTATAAAATATAGATTACTGTTAAACCTTGGACTCGCCATAGCTAGAGAACGGCTGTACCGATTTGGCAGGTCTTTCCTTTGTTGTGATCGTATTTCTCAGGATAAGGTTTGTATGAAATAAATATTTTGTGAAATTTCCCGGAAAACTGGAAAATGTTTACACAAACTGGAAATGCGTTTTAGATGTATAAAAGTTAGTCATTTGTGGGGGCGGTATTTCCAATCAATTTAACAAGGATAAGAGCTAAGATTACTCATAATTTTATATTTCGATTACCATTTTCGGCAGTTTCAACTGCCATCTTCGGATCTTTCATTTCATTCTGCACATCGCAAACAAAAACTTATAAAACGAAATTATTCACCCACATTATTGTTGTCAACATACAAATAAAATGTCAAAAGCCTCATGCTGTAATGTGTTGTAGTCGCACTAAATTGAAACAAGTTAGTGTGACCGCATCACATTAGATCATGCGGGAACAGATAGTGCAGCGGGTGTTTAGAGCCGTAAGGCTAAGCGTGATATCAAAGCGTGAAGAAACAGGCACTTTGCTAGATAAAATGTTCAAATTTTTCCAATGTTTCCAAACCAGTGGGACGTTTATACATAGGCTATCAGTCCCTATGCTTTGCAAACTTCTTAAAATAACCCATGCCCGAGGACTCGGACCTCCTACCGGGAGCAACAACGCGCTCCGCAGCAAGGCTCCTTAGAGCGCTTGGACATTCCACTGCGACTCCTACAACCAACTGAGCGAGGAAGAAATGGGCAAAATGATGCCTTCCGAGTGACTGCATGGTTCTTTCGGTGAATTTTCACACAAGTTGGACGTGTGTATCAATTGTACGACAATGCTGGTTGCAATGGTAGTATGAATATCCACGCACCTGCAGGTTCTGGATGTCCACGCAGATCGTACGTCCGCCAAGGTAATCGAACTATAAGGAGAACAGTGGTAGTTCGTACAGCTACCACGTGACATATAAGAGGTATCCCAGAAGTGTCAATAGTGTGTGACTGCAAGCACACACACCTCAAGCCAGTACTGACGTGTAGTACTCAACGGGGGCCGTCTGAGGATCACTTGGAAGACGAAATGCTCCGTAATACTGGACGTACTGTGCAAGGCGGGCAGCAGCATCACTCACCAGTACAATCGCCGGACTTCTCTCCACTCTAGGACATATTGACTATGATTGGATGACAAATGACACCTGCAACTCTTGGACAGGCGAAAAAAGTGTACGAGGATGAGTCAGTAGTAGACATGCCAGTATAGCCAGCACCGTCTAGATACAAGGCCTCACAACAAGCCCGTGTCACGTCACACTAATAGGCCGCCAACGATAGCTCACTGGATGGCGCTACTAGGCGGAGGGCTATTCCCCAGCGCTCACCCACTCAGCTAGCGATGGCAGCATATTGGTGTGACGTGACACGGACTCGATGTGAGGCTTTGTATCTAGACGGTGTTGGTACTGCGCGCTGTGAAGGGGTACTTCCCTACCAGTACGACACATCCGTCTTGTGAGTTGCAGCAGTTTAAAGAACCGAATAAAGTTACAGCCCAAGAGTGTCTCTTATAGGACACAAACGCTGCCACAAAAATTCCAACCTCCAGGCTTTTAAAGCCCCCTCCGACAATGGGACGAGTGTATCAATTTACGGGCGGTGTACGCTGAAAAGTAAAGAAATTTTCAGGCATTTAAACGCTTTACTGTCGTGTGTACCTCAGTTTATTTACTGACTCAACCTCATAAAATGTATCGCTAGACGATATTTGCAATCTGTATGACCGAATGGATGTCAGAATCAGCACCTACGAAGGCTGAAACACGTGACCATATCGGTTTTTCAGCATGGATTGTCACCTTGAACCTGAGTAATGCTTGAGCTATTGATCTGTAAATGTAATCATTTCATGTTCCTCATATATTATGAACTCGGTCGGGGGTTCGAATCCCCCCTCAGGCATGGATATTTGTGCCGTCCTTAGTCTTAGTTAGATCATAAGTAGTTTGTAAGCTTAGGGACTGATAGCCCCGTAGTTAAGTCCCATAAGTTCTACAAACATTTGAATATTATGAACTACCTCGAAGATAACAATCTATACTGATGCATAGTCAATACGTGTTCTGAAAGTATCTTTCTCGTGAACACAACTAGCTCCTTATTCACATGAATTGATGGTTGCTATCGACAAGGGATCTGAAATATTTCTATATTTCTAAATTTCTTGACGGCTTTAGAAACTGTACCTAACAAGTCTCTTCTAAACAAATTGAATGCTTACGGAATATCACCACAGTTGTGGGATTGCATTCGCGATTTCCTGTCAGAAATGACAGAGTACGTAGTAACTGACGGAAAATCATTCAGTAAAACGGAAGTAACATCTGGCTTTCCCCAGGGCAGCGTTACAGGGCCATTACTGTGCTTTCCTTTATCACCGATTTTGGAGACAATCTCAGGAGCTCTCTTAGGCCATTCGCCGATGATGCTGTCGTTTATCGGTTAGCAAAGTCACCTGAAGATAAAAAGAAACTACAAAAACCATTCCAAAAGATATCGGCATGGTGCTAACCTACAATGAAACGTATCATGTTATTCTTATGAGCACTAAAAGAAAAGCGTAGAACTTCATTTACACGGCAAATCACTTAAATCTAATGGCTGTAAATTAGGCAATATATCAAGGAAACACTATTACGAACAACTTTAACTGCAAACAGCACATAAAAAATATTGTAGGCAACGGTAATGAAAGGCTACGTTTCACTGGCAGAAAACTTAGAAGATGCAACAGTTCTACTAAAGAAACTGTCTACACAACACCTATGCGTCGTATTTTGGAGTATTGCTGCATAGTGTGGATCCCCATCAACTTGAACGGACGAATACTATAGAGTGTTCTGAGCAGTGCATCTTGTTTCGTATTATCGCGATATTGGGAGAGAATGTCACAAAAATGATGCACGACTTGGTTTAGAAATGGTTAAAACAGAGGCCTTATTAGGTGCAATAAGATTGATTTGTGAAATTCTTGATAACAGCTTTCTCTTCCGAATGCGAACATATTTTCTTAGCACCCATCTACATTGGGTGAAATGATCATAATAATTAAATAAGACACATCAAATCGAAAACGGAAAGATTCAGGTGTTCCTATTTCCAGCGCGCTATTAGAGAATGGTTCGGTAGAGAAAAGTCATTAAAAATTGTTCGATGAACCATATGCCATACATTTCAATGTCATTACCTGATTATTTATGTAGATGTAGACATCGATACTGTATGAACTGTATCAACAATAAAATGGGTAACTCCAAGAGGATGTGTTAATTTTTATTTCCCAGAGTGTGTTTGGTTGAGGTGTATTTTAAAGTGAGGCAAAGTGAAAATAATTAAGCTATAATTTCTTCTATTGTTCGATGGCATAAGAAATCCCACTTCCAAATGTTCAAATGTTTGTATAGTCTATGGGACTTAACTACGGGGTCATCAGTCCCTAAACTTACAAACTACTTATGAACTACTTACAAACTAGGACGGCACAAATATCCATGCCCGAGGGGGGATTCGAACCCCCGACCGTAGTGGCAGTGCAGACCGTGACTGAAGCGCCTCAGTCCCCTCGGCCACCGCGGCTGGCAATCCCACATCCCATGTAACGATAAATATGTCATCTAGAAAAATGAATTTTGGCATGCAAACTACTGATAAACTAACTCTTGCTCAGAGGTGAGCAATGAATTGACGAGTAGATTTGCTGAACTGTTGAAGCTACGCCACGTCAGCAGAGAAATCACGTGTTCTGACAGATAGTGGCAGTAACCATTGTGCAGACGTGTCTGGTGGTTAGTGGTGAAATTGTCGACGTTATGGTCCTCGCTGAATTTAATTTACTGGGAAACTGTGATCCAAAATGTCATGTGGAAGGAAGGAGGAATGCAATTATTGCAATGCAGACCTAGGTTTAAAACTTTTGGGAAAAGAATAAAATTAAGAATTAATTCTATCGAGATCAGTTAAGTCCATAAGACGAAATTTGCTGTAATATGTGATTATGACTGGAGGTCGTATAAAAAACCCACACTTGAAAAGAAGTCCTTAGATACATCGCAAAAATAGCGCCTCGAACACCTTTAACAACACTCAACTAATTTCTTGCAATCGTATTAGACAGAACTAGAGTTTTGTATGGGTCTATACTGCGATGCCAGATAGCTTGTTCTCAATATCACACACGACATTGTGGGTTATGTTAACTGGACGGCTGCTATATTGTTTATTTTTGCCGGTTAATTAATAAATATTCGTATAAACTATACATTTTCGTGCTATTCAACATTTTTAAGAAAGGTACAGAAATTAGTTTATAATGATACTTTGAAATGGAGAAGCCAAATTATACTCCTCTGAGGTACATAGTAGCATTTTAACATCATAGTGCTGTTGAATGTATACATACAACAGTATAAACGCGTCATAAGCCTACATACAAAAGTTTTAAGCTACCACAATTACGACGAACAACATAAATATCCTTTCATACATACGAGCGTTGGAACTTAAATAGTAGCAACAGTGCTGTGGAGACACTATGCAATTGAATCTACTATTGTCGCTGATATCACACATTGTTGTTGTGCCTACTTTACCTCTGAGCAAATGTACTCGCCCGTCCCACGTCACTAGCGTGCGCACAATCGAGGAAAACACAGTCACTTGCGAGAGGGCGGTGTAAGGTAACGGTGCACTATGTTTTGGAAACAGGGACAACGGAGTTGGATCAAGATTGATTGTGCCAAACGTTGTAAAGCATGACAGTGTCAGCATGGTCTTCAAGAAGCCAGCAGGGAATCGGCGAAATTGTGATTCTCGTGTACGACTGTGATATGGTATCGTAACACATTACTTTCCTCCACGGTAGACCGACAGAGCACAGTATTACCGTTCGTTTTTGGGGCATTACCTGCCAAAAGCCAAGAAAGAGGGAACACTTTCTGCGCAGACCATCCATCATTTTCTATGTCAATGCGCTGGCGCATACAGCGCAAGCTGTGGCTGTACTGTTCGTTCGATGGGACAGGGAAGTACTGTACCATCCACCATACTCCCCGAAGTCCTTGTGACAGAACTGTTCCAGAGCTTCGGCAGGCAGTAGACCTCTCTATTCGCACCATCAACAGAACGGACTCTGCTAACGGTATACTACACCTTCCACATCGCTTGCATAGGGTTCTACACAATGCTGGTGACTACGTTAAAGGACAGTACCAGGTACAAACTTGTAACGCTTTTGTATCGGTTGTGAATACGTAGTTGCCACTATTCAAGTTGCAACTATCGTATAATGGTTTTCTTTTACTTATCTTGTCAAAAGTACAATTTCACAACAAATTTGTATGACTAAACAACGAGGAAAATATCTGCAAATGGAGGCTTTCAAACACCAACCTACACAAAATGCGAAATTACGTCTGGCGTGTCTTCAGACAAAAATATTGATTGACCGGGATACAGTGACTCGGCATGCAGTATACAATTAAAGAGGCGTAATATTTGCTCTCGTTGAAGCTATGATCAGTACACTATCATTCACAAAGAGGGCATCCCTTCATTCTCTCTCACTGGAAAACGATGGACCTCACACCAAAGAGAAAAGTAAAGATTAACCTCACTGCCAAAGATAAAAGTGCATATTAACCCAAGGATTATGAATTCCTACACTGTAAAAAACGATTTTTTTTCCGCGCCAGTTTCCGACTGCACTTTAGTCTCAATCCGCTGTATTTTCCAGTCTTAGCTGTAGTATTCGAGAGGCTTACACGGCAATCAAAATAAACTTCCACGAGCTGATAAACTCACCTTGCATTTTCTTTTTCTGTCAGTTGCAAATCACTGGACCCGTCGTCCGGTGAAAATAACTGGGAGCTACAGAAATGGCTTCGTATATATCGTGTGTTGATTAAGAGATAAGCGGGGACAGGCTTTCCAAAAAGGACGTCACCTCAAACTGTAAACTCCTGACACATCTGCATCTGCATCCACATCTTCATTTACATTCGTACTCTGCAAGCCGTCTCTCGGTGAGCTGCGAAGGGTATTTCGTATACAACCCTCACTGCTTCCTTCCCCTATACGCTTCGTGGAAAGTTCGATGGGAGATATGCCTCCTTGTGGGATCTAATCTTCTTATCCTCTCAGCCTTTTCTCGGAATACGTAGGGGGAAGCTGTATATTGTCTGATTTCCTAAAATCGTACGCTCACGGAACTACGACAGAAACTAGTACTACGGTACAGAACGTCTCTCTTTCGGCGCTACCGCTGCAGTTTATCAACCATCTCCGTGTGGCTTACTAAATGGTCCCGTAACAGAGCGTACTGCTCTCCGTTGTAACTTCTCTATCTCTTCTATCAACCATATCCAATAGCCTACGGATCTGTCAAAGATGGGTAATGTTCCAGTTCAGCCGAACCTACTTCTTTTGTTGATGAAGGACGCTTCCTTTGCGGCCGCGGTGGCCGGGCGGTCTGCGTCGTGCAAGTCACGGTCTGCACGGCAGCTGCGGTCGGGGGTTTGAATCCCCTCTCGGGCATGGATGTTTGTGCCGTCTTTAGTATAAGCTAGTTCATAACTGGTTTGTAAATGTAAGGACTGATGGCCCCGTAGATAAGTCCCATAAGCTATACAAACATTTGAACATTTTGAACGCTTCCTTTCTTCCAATGAATCTCAATCTGCCTTACTCACTATTACTTTTATGTAAGCTTTATTCACTTCTGCTTCAAAGAAGATTTATTTGCTTAGATCTCTTGTAAATATATTGTAGTAAGTGGTTTCAGCGAAATTTTATCTCCGTCTTCAGATGACGTTAAGAATTATGTTTCGTCGATCGCACACTTCTTTTGTCGTAAAGAAATACTACTGGCATGACTTGTCATATTGCATATTGCTTTGTATCTGGTCATTCCATTTAGAATAGATCCTTATTCCTACTCCGAAATATTTTATGGACTACTGTGTAAATATATTACAAAATTTCTTTCTTTCTATGTATTTTCAGCGTTGGTACCTGTCGATAATTTTGTGCATCACCTGCAAAAAGCCTCATTGAACATTCGATGTTATATGAGAATATTTTGACTATATAAATTGTGAAAAGCAACGGTCCTATAACACCCCCTTGGAACAAGCTAGAAGTAACTTTCACGACGGCGACTTCTCTATTTTAAGAATGACACTTGTGTTCCGTTAGCTGGAAACTGTTAAATAAGATAGTTCGTTTAATATTTCCTACGTTCGTATTTTGTTGATTAAGAGACAGTGCGAAATCGTACGAACGCCTTTCGGAATTCAGAAAACTTGGCATATATCTTGAACATCGATTTCTTAAGTTTAATTCTTTGTGTCTAAGCGATCGCCTAGAAACAATCAGCTACGTTAGATTTCACAAAATAAAAGACACAGAGCAGTATGGAGTCAAAGGAAGTGTCAGGGGTTATCCATCTCAGACCCAAGTTTGTAGGTGATGTGACATTAATGTAGAGCGGGACGTTTAAGAAAAAAAAATACATTCAGTAATTCATTACGAAAAGGAAATTTATTTTCAAAACTTTGTACTCACACAATTGTGTGGTTTTGGCCTTCACTACAAATTTTTTATGATCTGCACAATCATACAGCAACATGCCTTTTGAAAGAAATGACATAATAACGTCACATTATCATTTAAAATCAACTAGCTGCCACATATAATAGTTTCACATGTCACAACAAATAAGGTTGTCAACAAGTCGTTATCATAAAAATCTGATATTAGATCCGACACGCACAATAGTGCATGAGATAATGTTTCAGATTATACCTACAGTATTTTTTTAAAATAGCAATTTTAGAGATATATATGTAAAATGATGTATCTAAGATAGATCTAGGTTATTAAAATGAACGAAACCAAATTGATATAAGAACAATATAAACAAAACTTTGAACGTGCAAGCCATTGTAAGTGTACTGGAAGTATGCTGACTGCTGGTGCCACCCAGTGTAGATACATAGAACTAAAACACATTGCGCACGTTACCACAGTCCAACCACGATTGTGTGATGCAGGCCCGAACTTCCTAGTGTGAATCACAAAGAAATAAAGCGAGCAAAACCAGACCCACACACTTGTGCGTGCAAGGCCTTAAAGAAATAATTATACCATTCCACGAAACTCCACGCTAAAAGCTGAATGTTTAACTCAGTGATGTGATAAGGTTTTGCTATAGGAAGAGAGGAGCAAGAACGGGCGCTTGAAGATATTTAAACACCACCCTCGCCACCCGTCTGGCTTTTAAACTAGAAGTGGTTTGAAACTTCATCGGCCGTCGGCTGCAGTAGTTCGCCGTTTTCATCTATCAGCACTACGGAACATGCAAATGGGCTCGTGGATCTCTTTGCTTTACTCTCCTGCTGCGAAAGAGTCAAAGTTGAAATGACCCAGAAGTAGCATCCCATAAAAGCCGAAGTAACTGCGGCTCCGTTCCTAGCAGTTACTGAGTGCGTCGTCACAGAACTGCGCCTGGCTTGCTGTGAAACGGGAACATCACCAAATGAAAATATTGTAACTTTGAAACGAAGTGATTCGAATGGTGACGGAAATTTGAAAAAGCGTTAGTTCGTTCATCTGAAGCAGTGCTTGTCTTCATAAACGTAAGATTAATGTAAGTGATCAGTTTACGAAACGTACAAATAATAAAGGAAGACACAGATATCTACCAAAGAGCTGGAATATACCAACTACAATGTAACTCATGTGATGGAAGGTATGTAAGACAAACCAGCAGAACATTTGATACCCGATACAAAGAACATATCAGGGCATGGAAATACGGAATCAGCCACTCCACTTTTGCAGAACATCTGAAAGAATATAATAACGAACCCTCCACAATAGAGAGAAACATGAAGATAATTAGAATAAATAATGAAAACACCTGCTAACATTACAAGATAATTAGCTGAGAAAAAGTTGCTACTAAATGACCAAATAAACTTGACGAATCAATAACTATTTTCACTGATTGACCATATGATAGACACAAATCCCAACACATAATCACAAACCCACCCGTCTCTAATGACCACGCTGTCGACGGGACGTTAAACCCTAAGATTCCTTCCTTCCTCATTCCACAACCCACAATAACCCCTCCCCACCACACACACACACACACACACACACACACACACATACGAAGATACCTTCAGCAAACTTTCAATGAAATAGTTGAATTGCAAATAAGCTGAGGAAGTTGGCAACACTTATAAAACAAACTACATTGAACACAGTTATGGCAGCAGATAGCGGTGGAACTATGGAAATACAGAGTTTTTTCGGAAAATAGTGGAACTTTTCGACCTGGTTGCCGGAAAGAGACAGATATGGAGCAGCAAGTGCTGTAAGTACACCATTTTATATAAAAACGAACTGTTTTGAATCAGAAACGGAATGTTTTGCACATATGTAAAAATCCTAACCTATGTGTGTAACCAGACACATGTAAAAATTTCAGGACACCCACTGATGATGCCTTGAGAAAAAGGCTTGATTTGCAGTAGCAAAAGGCGTTTTCTTAAAAAGTACTACAGTGAAAATACTTAGTATTCAGCTACTGTTCCAATGGCCACTATAAGCAACGTACAAGTTTACGTTGTAAAATTTCGTTCCCATGTACTTAAGATATGTGCAATTTTTTTCAATATTTCGGGCTTTTGCTTGATTACTGTTGAAATGTGTTAAGTTACACAATTTGAGATGACATTACTAGCCGAAAAGTATGACATGCAGAAACTACAAAGACCAACAAGGACAGCAAGCATTAGATAATGAATGATAACAAACATCAAAATATAGAAGAAAGTATTTGATCTAAAATTTTAATTTGAAACAGAATCACCTTGTGCAAGGAAGTGACTTCTGTTGTGATTGTTGTATGGTTCCGACGTAGTAAAATAATAATCTGTTGTTTTGTGCAGAGGTAACAGAAGGTTACCACCTTTTGTTGATTAACAAAGTCTATGGCAGCGCTATGATTTCTGTCCGACAGTCACGAGATGTACTCTATTACCTACAGAGGCCGTTAGAAAGGCCGAACAGCTCTTGGGTAAATCATGGCGTTACAGTATATAATGTTGTAGAGCGTGTCAATACGCAGTGGACGCTAGTCGATATTCGAAGGTTTTTCATTCTGCAGTCACATGGTAAGGTAGTACAGAATTGTAACTGCGTTGCCCAGAAACTAAGGCACCACATATTTTTATTTAACAGTGGTTCATTTCACGTAGTGATAATTACACACGCGACAGAATGGGCGTATTTGGCACGTCGGTACCAACCACTGTTCTGCTGATGGTGCCATTTCTTCATTGTACGCATCACTTCCTCATCTTCCACGCCTTTAATGGTGCAAACAAGTAGGGGTCTGAGGGGTCTAGGTCAAGGCTGTAAGGTTGATAGGGCAACGTAAAACTGATCAAACAGATTCGTAATGTGTTTAGAAGTCCTAACACTTATGTCGGGCAGTGAGTTATCCTGTTGAATCAAAACATCTCCTCGGATTTCCGGACGCCAAAGTCCCCGTACGCGCTTGTCCAGTTTAGTTAATGTGTTGCCATATCCTTTTGAATTGAAGGTACCGCCTCATGGTGTTACATCAGTGACACAACCTCGCAGTCCCAAACCACAGTGAGTTGATCGGCGGATGGAGTTGACTTAAATTTTTTCTTCTGTGGAGAGCGGGAATAACTCCATGCCATCGATTGTCGTTCGTTTCGGGCTCAAAATGATGAACCCAGCTTTCATCACCTATCACAAATCGGGGAAAAAGGGCCTCCCTCTCATCTTCAAAACTTTTCAACAAATCACATCAATTCTTATCTTTTCCTGTTAGATTTTTGTACATCGAGGGGCTCATCTTCAGCTCACTTCTTAGTATACAAGAGTGTGAATAACTTCATGCTCACTTCGTTTGCTGATTGACAGAGTCATAGCCTAGTTGTTTTTCTTTCATTTTAGGGGGCAAGAAAAGTAGCGATTCTCTTATGTAGGGCACTGCACGCCATTTTCACATTTGTTGCATCTGCCTCCACAATTTTATAATTTTATGTACAGCCTACTGTATTGATGTAATTTGTAAATTTAGACAACAGGAAATGTTAAAATTACTAAAATAATGTCAGCTATTGAGCCGTGGTAAGATAGTTTTACTATTGAAACACGACGTTTCGTGACATCTGCGGATATCATTTTCAAGGTTGATCGTAGTTTCTTTACTGAAACCCACATATTCTCACCGCTATCCACAGTCAAATTCCATCTACAACAAAAGCGAGACATCATAAAGTCGTTGTCTTGTAGAGCAAGGAACTTCTGCGAATCAAACCTACTTCACTATTCACTAATACCGTGCTCAAGACTCATCAATCGTTCACTGAGATAAAGACAGCGCTAAGAATGCGACGAAGAGCCGTAGCGCTGTAAAAAATCCAGTAAATTCCAAAATTATCCTGCCTTTCCTAAGGGAAAACGTAATCGCCATTCCCCGCAATGTTAAAATATGCCTGTTATACTAAATATTTTCTCACAAACTACTGGAAATAGAGAAAAATTTCACTGCATGTGCATTGAGATGTTTTAACAATAATGGAACAACAGTTTATTGCCTCATTGTAATGAGAAAACTTGGCGGAATATAATGAGCCAATAAAATGAAAGTCGACTTTTTAATTCAAAATCCGGTGCTTTATTCACTTACGTTACCGAGAGCACAAGAAAAAATTTGACGTTATAGAACGTCACCATGTACAAACCTATCAGAAAGATAAAGGATGAATAAAACTGGCAAATACTGCTCAGAGACTGCTGGTGAAGGCAGAGATTTACTTGATTCCCTGTAGCGGAATATAATTTGCAGCGAGAAGACCATCACATTCAATTTGATAAAACCCAGGTACTGGCAGCCACAAGCGGGTACCATGAAACGCGGATTTTACATGAATGGTTAAACAAATTTCAGTAGGAAGGAGGGAGGTGTGAAGTTGAACGACGTCCTGATTCCGGTGCTAAGCAAAAGGTGTACAAACCTTGTACCATGAGGCGACAGCAAAAGCGAACTACGGCATTGGTGACGGCGAATGGTGCTCCGATACTGGAAACATGTGACGTCACGCCTTTGTTCGGGAGGGCGCCGAAACGGAATTCGGCTGTAGTCAGTAGCGGAAAAGGGAGTGATTCGGAAATCCAGAAAAGCTACGTTGCCCACGAAAATGTCCTGTGCAGACGGGGAGGAATCGTTGATTTGCAATATAAATCCATCTGACCACGGAAAAAGTAGCGCGGAATATTTCTGTACTGTATCAGTAATCGCTAAGCGGTTATGTTGCGGGACACTGCCGCGTTGCTAGGCAACGAAGGCAGTTGCTGAGCTGGCTGCCTGCAAAGTGTGGCGTCTGTAACGCGCTTCATGACTATCCAGGCGATAGTGGTATCTTTCTTTGTAGCCTGTATTTACCTGTTGTACGTCCTACATTCCTTCCAACAGTTTATCGTAATATCGCTGACTGTACCGTACGCGATACACTAAACAGAACAACTAGTTCACCTGCTATTAGTCGTTAGAATGACTTCTAAGTGTCGGCGGGAGGCAGTAACAAGTGCTTTTTCTCGCTGCGAGAAAGAAAAGTTAGTGCTGTTACTTGGTAATTTATTTATTTCTATGGCAGCACAACTGTGGTGTCGCACAAGTCCAAAGTGCGCGCCACCTACTTTCGCCGCGCGCCGCCATGCACGCACGGCGCGGCGTTCTTCCGACGACAGCCACGAGCGCCCTCTGCTGCAACTCCGCTCGTGGCCACCACTGAACGACATCGTTCACTTGGGACTGAGATAGGAACCAGTTAAGACCTTCGGAATCTGATAGGCACCAGTGAAGACTTTGCTATCGTACAGGCACTAGACAGGCCTCTAACAACTATGTATCAGCCTTCTGCAGTACTATGTAAAAGTTAAGTATTGTATAAATTCTGTGCAATATATATCTTGTTCTAATTTACTCTAGTGTTTCTAGTTTCTGGCTGCTCCCCTCCGTACCTGCACCAGCGTGCTATCTTTATTCCTGTGTCGGTCTCATTCCACTCGGCCACCGGCACATACGACGGAAACAAGACACAAAAGCGGCAACGAGGCTGGGACACAAAAACAACAATGTTTTTAAAATATCCCTGTTTATGGCCGTATTCAGAAGCGTGTCGTGAATGACGTTGTCTTCTTCTGGAAAACAATGTTTTTACAGAGGTCTCATATGTGTGACATTGAGATTTTGTGAGTAATTTTTATAAGGCTATAAAGAGAAAAGTGGACAAAGGGATGGGGGCAATAAAAAACATTGATCAGATGAACCAATACTACCAATAACGATAAGATTGAAATGTGTTTGCACATGGTAAATAGTATAATAATAATAATAAAATAAACGTACTGGAGTGTCTTACGTTCCACCTTGGATTTCCTAATAGGTTTATATTTATTGTAAATACCTCGAAAACAAAAATTAGAAAAAGATGAGTAACGTAAAATTAAAACAATAAAACAGTACATAATATTTGTCTTCATTACTTATATTATATATTTTTATTAGCTTTATTTCGGCTGCCTCGCACGAGTAGACAGGATGGTCTGCATTGGTTGTTTGTACTTGTAAATATAAATTTTCATAGATTTAGCTTTAAAATGATTTCCTAATCAAGTATTTTGATAGAACTTTTCACCTCCTATAGCATCATTGATGGCAGTATTCAAAACATGCCAAAAAACATTTTTTTAATTCCAACCATGATCCCAAATACAAATTTTCGCATTTGTAGCATCAAAATTGTCATAGTAGCACCCTTAAAATATTATCCCTTATTTCACGCACTTAATGGTTGACTTCCCAAAAATATCGAAACACCTGTTTTTAAAATTCCAATCAAAAATGTTAATCCGAAGCGTTGTATTTCTTACTTCAAAACTGCCTGTATAGCAACGTATTTTCAAAAAACAGTTCATGCCCTACTGCACCTCCTTAGGTGTGGGAATGTCGAAAATCGCTGATGCCTACAGTGTAAGATTAACAACGTCTACAAATTTCAAGTTTCTGTCGTCTGTAGATTTATTTTTCAGTGACTTTTCTGTCTTTTAGAAATGGATAGAGGACGCGGAATTTCTTTTTTACGCTTTGGCGTCTTTCTTGGTACTTTTACTTTTCAAACCACAGTATACACTTATTTTACTTTATTCGTAGGCCAAAGCTTGTTGCAGAAAAACAACTGAAGAATGTACATCATGTTTCGCTGTATATAATCTATTCCCTATTACAGTGTCAAAAGTCATCGCTGGTCTTCAGTCGAATTTTATATAAGCTGACGAATTTCAACAACTATATCTTCTACCCTCTTATAGCTATCGATACGGAACTGCTATGGTGTACAACGAGAGACTTTGTACTACAACAACACAGAGAGATCCTTCGTCTATATTCTGTAGCTTTTGCTGAAGATAAAAATATTGACAGCCGCAAGTAGAATTTTATACAAGTCGCTATCTTTCAACTCTCATATCAACCAACCCCTTATCATTATCAACCTTCTACCACCATAGTGCACAATGGGAGACTAATGCCTACTACTACATACAAACACAATTCGTTTGCGGTGTCTAGTTTTGGCTGCAGAAAAAAATATAGGCACAGACACCTCAATTTTTGTATATATTAAGATTAGCTTTCTGTCCGCAGTATTTGCAAACGCTGTCTGAAACAGGCAAGTGCGACTTTTATTTTTGTAATTAGTTTTACTCTTCGGCCTATCTGGAAGGCATTTTCAAAGAAATTCAGTTACGGCAAAAATCGTCATTACTAATTATGATGCATGTATTTAAACATATTTTTTTTAAAAATTTCTTTAAAAAACAGTATCTTCCTGGGATATTGGGATTTTCAACCTAGAAGCATTTTTCGTATCTTTATTAAATGACTTACAGCAAAAGAAAATTGCGGTAGTGCCATATGAATTAGTACATGTTTATATGTTTGTACCAACTTTCAAAATCTTAGACTTTTTTCAATCCGACAAATAATAGCCGAGATAAGGCACATAGGCAGTCTGTTATGTCACCAAAGAGAGTTTCTTGTTGGTCCTGGCCAACAAATACGACTGCAAAGTTTGGTGCTGATAGGTTGCTTAGTGCGATCACTTGTTCCATAGATCACATGTCGCAATGATGTGGAACTTGTCAGTTTATTAAATGGTATCTACATGACTCTCAATATTTAAGGATTTTTTTATTCTTATTTTAATTCTTTAAGGGAAATTACTAAATTTTATCTAAAAAGTCATCTAAAGTGTAGTAGGAGTTGCCATTCAGAAATTCCTTTAAATTCTTTTTAAATACCAGTTGGACTGTTAGACTTTTGTGCTACTTGGAAAGTTACAAAAGACTTATGTGACAGCATAATTCACTGCTTTCTGTGCTGAAGTTAGATTTAAGCTTGAATAGTGAATGTCACCCTTTTCCCTAGTATTGTCGCTATGCACATTGCTACTATCTTTGAATTGGGTCCGATTGTTAATAACAAATTTCATGAGTGAATATATATGTTGTGAAGCTTCAGCAAAGATTTCTAGATCCTTAAATAAATGTCTGCAGGATGATGTCTGGTGGGCTCCAGCAATTATTCTGATTATACGCTTTTGTGCAATGAATACTTTTTAAGACATTATTGATAGAGCTGAAGCATTGAATTAAAATTTGTGGTGCGGCCGGGAATCGAACCCGGACCTCCCTGTTTACTAGGCAGACGTCTTAACCGTTTTTTTTCTCTTTTTTTTCTTTTTTTCTTTTTTTTTCTTTTTTTATATATATATATATCTTTTTTTCCCTTTTTTCCCACGTCTATCTCTGCCACTTCAGGCGTTGGCTCCTAACACCCATCACGCCCTTAATAATTATGTACAAACCTAAAAAAAAAAAAAAAAAAAAGCTAGTGCCACCGCCACTTTTACCCTAACCTCAAGTATAGAACGTACGCAAACGCTCCAGTCGTGCTCGATGGAAAAAAAATTAAATAAGTAAAAAATAAAAATAAATAAATAAAATGAAATAAAAGTCCTCCTCCGCATCGGCCCATAAAGATATATGTAGATTTGTAATGGGGAAAAGGGAGAAATAAATAGTTGCTTCATGTATATTCTTTATTAGTATGTATAGTTCTGCATTTTTATGTAGAAAATACTGCCGTTCCACATCCGGCGTAAAAACAAAATAAAGAGGTCGTCGCATTACGACATGGTGCGTTCCAAGGAAGGTCTAGCTGCGGATTATCAATGAACGTCTTCTCGATATCTTTCGTTGCCGGTTGTAGTTCAATCAGTGCTTCTGTCGTTCTGGGGTCAACTTCTCCTTTCATCGATATTCCAGCTGCGAGGCGGGTTATGGAACGCACTCCAAAGAAAATTGGAAAAATATTCGCGGTACTTGGGGTTCCTAACTATTGCACAATGTCGCTCGTTCATATAGTTCCAAAAATCAAGTACAGTCTTCTCTCCATCGCTGAACAAATAGTGTACAGCGTGGCCACATATCCATTTAACTGAGTTAGTTTTCGCTCTCGGGTAATACGAGTCTTCTGGAAAGAGAAGCGATTTGGTAGTTATCATTTCGGGGGTTGTGCGTGTGAAGAAAGCCAGTACCTGGCGCACCAAATACCAAACATCCTTCGCCGATCCACAGTCAAGGCGATGCTCATCTGTATCCACGACTCCGCATTTGGTACACAAAGGAGAGTCCGCAAGATGAATTCGGTGGAGGCGATACTGGCACACATGCTTCCCGTTGACTGTGATGTACCACGCAAACTGTACGTCTGTGTTGAGAGTGGGCGCGCTCACCGCTCGCCACACAACACGCCAGTTAATATGGGGGTGTTTTGATTCTATCACGTTCGGGGCTCTGCTCAGTTCCATGGTGTTGTATATTGCCCTCGCCGATATCAATTGTGTGGGCGGAAATGCGGTGCGCATGTAGCTGATGTCGAGGAAGAATTGCCCGAAATAAAAGAAAGGGGCTGGAATGTCGGATAGTGGTATTGGAGGGGTGAGGGAGATCGGCCTTAAGGCCTCTAGCAGCAGGCTTGTAAGACTCGTCGGACACTGTCGCCATATCTTCATGTGAGAGCTTACAAATAAGGCCCGTGCTCTGTCCGGAACGTGAAAAAGTCCTAAACCACCTCTGTTCCTCGGTAGTGTGAGGGAGTCGTAACGAATCTTGAAGAGCATACCGGTACTTACAAAAGACCCCATAGCCGCCAGCATGCTGCGGGCCAGATATGGCGGGATCGGCAGTGTCTGCGCAACATGGGGGATGCGCGACGCCAAATAGACGTTAGCATATCGCACCCGTTGCAGAATGTCTAGTGTTCTAAGACGGTGGTCGCCTATCCCTGCCCTAATCTGTTGCAATAGGCGCCTACTGTTGAGGGCAATCGTCCGCCGCAGGTCAGTTGTAAAATCAATGCCCAAACAGCGCATTGTGTCTGTTATTCTCAATGGGGCCACGCACCTATCGGGCAGCCCGTCACCTATAGATAGAGCATGCGATTTGTGTACATTCAGTTCACTGCCCGATGCTGCGCCGTAGGTCGCCACCCACGCCAGAGCTGCGCGGACGTCGTCTTCACCACGAAGAAAGAGAACCAGATCGTCGGCATAGGCAGTGCAGCAAAAAGTATGTCCACCGAGTGTGATCCCTGTCAAGCGTTGTCGAAAGCCACAGAGCAGCGGTTCCAAACCGAGGGCGTACAATATCGTTGATAGGGGGCACCCCTGTCGCACCGATCTCTGGATGAGGATCGGCGGTGTGAGGCGTCCGTTGTACAGTACTCTTGATGTCGCACCGTGAAGGAGACGTACCAATAAGTCTACGATGGTCTCGGGATAACCCATCTGTTGCATTACGGCCTTTAAAAATGTGTGGTCGACTCTGTCAAAAGCTTGGCTGAAATCGAGGCAAGCCAAAACTCCAGGCATTTTATTTGTCTTGGCAAGTGCGATCATATCGCGATAGCGGCAGAGGGCAGTGCGAATGTTATGACTGCCACCTAAAGATGCCTGATCCTGTGAAACAACGTATCGGACCGTGTGCTTGAGTCGTGCTGCCAACAGTCGAGTGAAGATCTTCATGTCGCTATTCAGTAGGGTCAAGGGGCGGTAGTCGCTGATGTTGGTCCCACCTCGTGGTTTGTGTATAGGTATGATAAGCCCTTCGCAAAACGTCTCAGGGATCTGCACCGTGGGGGACATGAGATCGCGGCAGATTTCCGTCCAGACTGGTACTAGCAGTTGTTGAAAGGCCCTGTAGAACTCCAGAGGGAGGCCGTCAGGGCCTGGCGACTTATTGGCGGGTCCCATCTGTATCGCTTCAGTGACTTCCTCCTCTGTTATATCGGCTGTCAGTTCAGTAGCCGCAGCTTGTGGAATTTTGCCGTATGTGAGCTGGGATACCGCTTCGATTACTTCTGGGGGGTGGCGGATCTCTGAGTACAGCTGCGTATAGTGAGCGTGAAGGACATGTCCTATATCTCTCTGGGTCTCGTATCGTCCTCTATCTGTAGTCAGCACATGTATCAAGGCCCTTCGTCGACGCCGTCGTTCTCTGATGATATGGTACATGGAGGGACTCTCTTGAGCTACTCTGTCTTCAGTACGGGCTCTGACTATCGTTCCTTCAAGATGCTGGCGTGTAAGTCTGATGATTTGGGCTTTGGCGTGATTCACCGTAGTCTGCCTCGCAGGTGAATATGGCATTCTGGTACATTCCCTTAAAATATTGAAGTAAAAGTCCTTTGTTTGTCGCCTCCACGCCGCTACGTCTCTCCCGTACCCTATCAAAGTCTTCCGCAGGGCAGGCTTAGCACAGAATAACCACCAAGCAAGGGCAGACTGGTAGGCGTTGCGTCGGCGTTTGCAGTTGTTCCATGTGTTCTCTACGAGCTGCCGACATTCTGGAGAGGCGAGATGGGACACATTCAGCTTCCATGGACCACGGCTGTGCCATACTTTCTGACGTCTGAGGGTAAGGTCGCAAATATAGGCTTCGTGGTCAGAAAACGCTACAGGCCATACTTCGGCTGCTCTCGTCCCTCTGACAATGGAACACGAGATGTAAATCCTATCAATGCGGCTAGACGAATGGCTGGTAAAATGCGTAAAGCCAGGCCGGTCGCCATGAACATGTTCCCATGAGTCCACCAACCGAAGATTGTGGACGAGTGCTCCGAGTTCCATGCACGGAGAGTGACGAGGTAATTGATCCTTCGGAGCTTGAGTACAGTTGAAATCCCCTCCTACTATCAAGGCGTCTTGTTGTCCCACAAAGAGGGGTGTGATCGCTTCTGCGAAGAAGGTGGATCGTTCACGTCGGCGTCCCGATCCCGACGGCGCATAGACGTTAATTATTCGAACTCCTTGGACAGTGACAGCCATCCCTCTGGCGTCAGGAAGATACTCGACATCTTCAGCAAGAAGACCTTCACGGAGGATGATCGCCACTCCACTGCCAGTGGCGGACGCATGGGAGATGCAGGTCGTGTATCCGTAGGGTTCTGTGAAGTCTTCTACATGCACCTCTTGAAGGAGGGCAATGTCGATGTCCGCTGCATTGAGCATATCCTGTAGCATGGCCAATTTGTGGCGTGCACGTATGTTATTGATGTTAACGGTAGCGAGCCGGTATGTCTGTGCGCCTAGACCTTCTATTGAGTTGTTCAGTACATCGTCAGCAGGCGGATCCGGCGGCGCCATGGAAGCTGTTGGTGCAGCCTCAGTCATTGTGATAGGGGAGTGCTGGATGCAGCCGAGGGAGCACTTCTACCCTCGGCTCCCTCAAGATCTTCCGCTTCATTCTCGATATCGTCTGCCCAAGCGTCAGACGTGAAACTTCGTAGTTGTGGAGGGGATGTTTCATCCTGAGTCTCATGTTGGTGTTCAGTAGCAGGTGAAGGTGAATCTGAGACAGGAGCAGGTGTTGTCGCTGCTGTATCGTGACGTGCCAGACGGGGAGTGATGACACCGGACACCTGAGAGGCAGAGTCAGTTGCTTCATCCGACGTCGGTTCCTCGTCCTTATCTTGCATCTGATCATCAGAAGGCGAATGGCGCCTTTTCTTGCGTTTCCGCGGGGTGCGCTGTTTGCGGACGTGGTGTTCTGTATCGGAGGTCGGTCGGCAGTCATCTGACGCCGTCTCCGTAGTGATGAAGGCAGACGTCGGTACTACTTCAGTTTCGACATCCATCTTCTCAATAGTGTCAGTCTGGTGGTGTGGTAGGTCGGTGCCTTCAGGATTTTCGGCCGGGTGTAAGAGCGACGACTGTACGTTGGCCGTCGTCTTGTCGTCTGTTGTCGATTGGTGCACTGCTGTTTGGTCTTTTGCAAGAACGTCATTAGGCACTACCGGTGATGTGGCGTCCTTCTCCTCAACCTGAGACACCTCGTTATTCGTTGGTGTTATACGATCGGTCGTGGACGTAGTTTCCAGTTTGTCCTCGTTTCCTTCGTGCGCTACAGCGTTCAGTGAGGGTTCCTTAACGTACGTCGGCGCAGGATGCTGGAGAGCCTGAACATACGTCACCGGAAGAGTCGTCGGTGCAGGCGGGAGCTGTTCATCCCCAGGTGGCAACTGTGTGATCCTGCGCTGCATGCACTGGGAACGTAGGTGTCCTTCTTGTCCACAGCCTGAACACGTCTTCGGCTGGCCGTCATAAATTATTATTGCACGGCATCCACCGATGGTCAGATAAGATGGAACATGTTTCTTCAGTTCAATACGCACTTGCCGCACCCCATTGAGCACGGGGAATGTGGTAAACTGTGCCCATTTTTCAGCTTCGTGACTGATCACATGCCCATAAGGGCGAAGCGCGGAAATCACTGTTTCTTCTGGCACCTCAAATGGAAGTTCAAATATCCTTATCGTGCAGAGACCCGTGTGTTCAATTGTCACTTCACCAATATGTCCGTCCGAGTGACGGAACTTCAGTCCACTTCTGGTCGCGTTCAGAATTCTCTCACAGACCGCGTCGTTGATGAGCTTTAAGTACACGACACTGCTCACTATCGAAAAGTGAATACCTACAACTTCGCTGCAGGCAACTTTCACTTCGTCTCTAATAAACTGTTCGATGTCCAGTGCCTTCGGTCGTGGATATGCTTTCGAAAAACTGATCTTCAAGGTCGAATGTCTCCAGGATTGAGCCATGCTTGCTCTATCAAGTAAGTCGCGTAGAGGCGGCTGAGTTACGTTAACAACCTCAGGCGCGAGACACTGCGGCGGGACGTAAACACGCCAACCGCACCGCTGCGCTGCCTGATGCGGACTTACCGTTAGACTACCACACCACTAACGATTAAGGCGCCTCGGAATAGTCTATGTACGATTTCCCTCCACAACACAAACTTTAATTCAGCTTCTTTGTTCCAAAGATTAATTAGGAAATCGTACATAGACTATTCCGGGGAGCCTTAATCGTTAGTGGTGTGGTAGTCTAACGGACGCGGTCGGACGCATGTGCGGAGCTCTCTCGCCAGTGTCGCTCACTGGTGTTTACATTCGCGCTTGCTTTCATTGATAAGTTATTAATTTGAAATGGAGTCACAACTGAGAAAGTATACTTTGAAGTTTGGTTTTAGTTTCGATATAGAACGTCCAAAAATATTCGAATTCGACGATTGGTTCTTCGGAAAGTTTAACGTACCTGAAGAAGATCTGTTTGGTATGTCTTACGACTTCCTGAGCAACGTATATGTGGTGAAACTGAGGAACGACGAAATCTGTCAGAAGATAATGACCATGACCAACGGGAGTGCCGAGTACAAGACCAGCTCTGGTGAGGTGAGTCGAGTTACCATTACTTATGCCGGGTTAGGCCTTCGCACCGTTAAAGTTCACCTGTTACCGTTTGAGCTAGATTTGCAATATATCGCGGAGGCCCTTTCGAAGTACGGCACCGTGTATGGCGTAACTATTGATAAATGGGGAGGTAACATGCACTACAAGGTTGACAACGGTGTACGAACTGTGAAGATCGATTTGAAATGTCATATACCGTCCTTTGTGAACGTATTTGGATTCCGGGCCCTTGTTGTGTACGAGGGACAACCGCGTACCTGTTCTGCTTGTAATTTGCCAGGCCACCTTAGGGCGGAATGTCCACGCAAGAAACCTGTACAGTTGCCTGCCGAGGTAGACGCGGACGGCAGACCGCGGGCCCGGTACGCCTCAGTCGCCAGCCGTTTGCTTACGCGCGAGCGGAGCGCGGCCAACCTGCCCGGTGACGTCACTGCGGCGGCAGCCTCTGCCGCCGCGCCGCAGTCAAGCGCACCCGCCGTACAAGATGACGTGCACATGTCCGGCGCTCACGACCCCTCCACGGAGCACGGGCACTCTCCTTTTGTTTCCGAAACGCGTTCCGCACAAGATTACATCGCTGACGATACCAATGTAGCAGAGTCTGTCACGAGAGACGAGAATGAGGCCCGTGAATCAGCGAAAGCCATCCGTGATGCCACAAACGTCCCTCCACCTAAGCCGTTGAACAGTATGAAACAATTACAAACTGAAAAACACCTACACCTACACCTGCCACTGGTGATATTCCCGAGACAAGTGATTCAAATTCGACTGCCCTTGCACCTGCAAATCCTGCTTCCAAAAAAACGAAGAAGTCGTCTTCTAACTTACCGTACGATGCGACGGCCGTTCGTCGCCTGAGAAAAAGAAAGTTCGTATTGCTCGCGTAGGTGTTACGGAGGCCACTAAGGAATTGCGTATGGTAGCGCAGAGGGTAGCTGTCAAACAAAAACGACCAGTCGGAAGCGTCGAAAGTGGCCGCAGTTACTAGTGGCGAGTCTATGGACTCCGACGACACGAGAGAAAAACCGCCGGACCCTGTGTGGTTTGCGGACGATGACATGGAGGGTAATAAGGAACACTGATATAGTGTATTACTGCAAGTGTTCAAGTATGTGTACGTGGGAAAGTAGTATTCTATTGTTAGTGTGTCTGCTTCTAACCCTACTTGTGCGTGCTTATGGTTACACACATAAAAGATAATCTAATGTCTGCTAATTTTACGTACAACATTACTTCGATCAATATCAATAGAATTGAGAACCACGTCAAACTTCGAGCCCTCACGGCCTTCCTGTATAATACTAACGTAGATATTGGGCTACTACAAGAAGTCTGTGTAGAACCACAGTGGCGGGATTTCTCACAATCGCGAACATCAGCAAAGAGGATCATACTGGAACTGCAATTCTTTTACGTGACTGAATCCCTCATTCAAACATTATACGGCTTACGAATGGACGCGGCATCTCCTGTAACAACAATGGCATTCAGATTATCAACTTATACGCACCATCCGGCAGTAATCGCAGACAAGAACGCTCCTCGTTTTACAGAACTGATGTGCCATTTCTAATTAACACCTACGCCAATAACTGTATTATTGGAGGAGATTTTAATTGCGTAATTTCACCAAAAGACCAAACTCCGAATTTTAATAAATGTATCGAACTCGACCACCTCATCCAAGGACTGAAATTCCTTGACACCTGGGAAATAATCCACGGCGACCGCATAGCGTACACGCACATCTCCAACAACTCCGCCAGTCGAATAGATCGGATCTACGTTTCTGACGCCCTTCGCAGAAATGTAGCCAATAGTGATATTGCACCCGTCAGCGTTTCCGACCATAGTGCTCACCAGTGCTATGTCAATCTCCGACGACCGCAAGTCTTTCGCGGTAGAGGCTATTGGCGGATGGATAGCGGTCTGTTGCGCGACCAACAGCTGCACACAGAAGTGCAACGGGCGTGGGAGGAGGCCAAGCGCTCTCAGACCAGGTACCGGACGACCATAGAATGGTCGCCAAACCGAAGCTTCGAGCAACGGTTAAAAGATATGCTTACCAGAAATCATATTGGTACAAACAAAGAATAGAGTTCTACTTCACATGTCTCCGCGAGCTGTACCATTCTACTGACGTTCCGATAACAGACACCTACCGCCGAATACAGAAGTATAAAGCGAAAATAACGAATTTGTATCGCCAACAAATGGAAAGCACGATCACAAGGTCGCAACCGAAGGACATTGCGTCGCAAGAAACAGCTTCCCTCTATCATACGTTACGGATAATGAAGCGTCAGAAAGCGAAGTTAATCGAGGTGGTCGAAGATAGTGGCGGGAACGCGGTCACACAACAACGGGACATTATATCACAGGTTTGCAGGTACTACAGAGAACTGTATGACACCCACGAAATGGATGAAGCACTTTGCAATGAAGTCCTCAGTGAAATACATTGCCTCCTGTCACGTGAAGACGTTGCCACACTCGAGAGCCCATTCGTTGAAGACGACATAAAACAGGCCGTGTTCAACGCCGCGAAGCGAAAGTCTCCCGGACCTGACGGACTCTGCGCTGAATTTTACCAACAATTTTGGGATCTGCTGGCCCAAACACTGATTCAACTGGCTAATGAAATGTGGCAATTCGACTCTGTTCCGGACGAAATTAAGGAAGGTTTTATTGTGCCTATACCCAAAAAAGGCAATAGTAAAAAGATCACCGAACTGAGACCTATCACATTGTTAAACTCAGATTTTAAAATCATAACGAGGGCTGCTAAACAGAGACTGCAACCATTGCTCCAAAAAATACTGGGACCACATCAATATGCTGCAGTGCCTGGGCGCAGCGCGATAACAGCTGCCTGCTAGTTACGGGACGTCATATGCACCCTGAAGCACAATCAAGATCCTGGCGCGCTTCTTTTCCTAGACTTCGAAAAGGCATATGACCGCATCAACCATGATTACCTTCTTAAAGTGCTGAAGAAGATGGGTTTTGGCCAGCGTTTCGTCAAATTAATCAAGCACTTCCTTTCTGATGCTCCCTCGCGTGTTTTGCTCAATGGACACCTGACAGACAAAAGAACCATTAAAAGGTCTATCCGGCAAGGCTGCCCCTTATCAATGGCGTTGTATGCCATTGCAGTCGAACCTCTGCTTGTCAACATTAACTGTCGATCACAAGGAATCAACATAGGAGGCAAAAAGGTGACCTGTATTGCCTATGCTGACGACATCTGCTTAGCTGTTGAATCCACTGCAAACCTCATGGCGGTGCGGACCATTGTAAACGATTTTACCGAGGTTACTGGTGCACTGCTCAACACCAGGAAGACGATACTGCTGAATATAGGTGCAGGAATTGGTGATGCTACGCACCGTGATTGGTGCGAGACAGCGACTGAACATAAAAGTCTCGGCGTCTTCTGGAGAGCGGAGCCCAATTGCTATGGCAACGAAGAACTGGACCGGCATGCTGCACAAGATCAGAGCTACAACGCGTATTTATTCCGACAGAGAATTAGATCTGTTGCAAAGAGTTCATACAGTTAAAATCTCCATAGCAAGCAGAATGTGCTACCTTGGCCAAATCCTGCCAGTATCCGACCCACTCGCAACAAGCATACAACAAGCGTTTTGTTGGTACGTAATGAGAGGCCATCTCTTCAAAGTATGTTTTGAAACACTAACATTACCAACTTCACGGGGAGGACTTGGTCTCATCAGTGCCAAACACAAGTGTCGGACTCTCCTAATAAACCGTATACATAAAACCGTCACCACAACCTCTCCGAGTTTAATAAAGGACCTCACATCTCTCTTGAGGCCATGCAGCTTCAGCCCTCCGCTAAACGAAGACTTGATACCGATAGCCCTCCGTCACATCTGGTATTACTACAGCGAATTCAGCTACATCCACCATGCCGACGACGTTTTCCCACCTTATACGAACGCCAAGATCTACGACTTTCTCACCAGGGGAATAATTGATAACAGAGTAATACAGAAGTACCCAAATGTCAAATGGAACATCATCTGGAAGAATGTCCATAGCCCTGTACTGCCATCACGCATTAGATCTGCGTGGTACATGATCGTCAATGATAAAGTTCCCACGGCCGAAAAGCGCCACAACATCAAGATGTGTCCTTCGCCGGCTTGCGCCACATGTGGTCTCGTTGACACTTTACCTCACAGGCTCACCTGTGGAACTACGGGACAGATTATTACAGAAATGCGACAACGCCTGGCGATAATCGACCGTACGGTTCCACACATCGTCGACGTCAACGAATTACTCAGACCCGACAAGTTACGATATCCACGAAGAAAAAACAACGCTGCGAATTGGATGTTAGGCCACACGGCTGTATACGCTCTTGACAATCGTCACACCACCCTTGACGATTACCGAGCATACCTCGAATACGAACACAGCGCCATACAAGGACTCCGGGACTATAAGGACACATATGGTAACATGCTGCAAATTATGGTACAAATGTGACGATAGTTCAAGTCAGTCAAACTGAAAAAAAGGAAAAAAAAATAGCACTATAGAAACAGAGGGAAAAAAATTGTGAAATGTACTACACATGACCTCGGAAATTTCGGAGCACGGACGCATCAAAGTTACGAGATGACAAACTGCACACACAACAATACAGGTATGATGTTCTAAGAGTTACGTATAGAAGACACGGAATATTAACCCACCTTATCGAGAAGACAAGCTTTGAAGCACTGTGCAGACGAAACTACCGTGGGAGAAGTATTTTTATTTTATTAAATTTCACTTTTCTATTCGGTTTTTCTGACGTTTTATTTACTTATTTATGGAGGACCCCAACATTTGTTTTGATTTTCATATCGGGCAGGAGCCCAATTAATTCGTAAAAAAAAAGAAGAAAAAAACCGGTTAAGACGTCTGCCTTAAGACGTCTGCCTAGTAAGCATGGAGGTCCGGGTTCGATTCCCGGCCGCACCACAAATTTTAATTCAATGCTTCAGCTCTATCAATAATGTCTTTGACATATTTGAGACGTAAATCCGTCTCAGGGATTCTTTCATTGTATTTAATTGATATTTATATCACCATAACAGGATTGTTCCACCATGTCCATTGCTGAGGTGCTATTCCGCTGCATGGAGAGCCTTGGCAGTAGTGGCAATTATCTTTGGAACAAAGAAGCTGAATTAAAGTTTGTGTTGTGGAGGGAAATCGTACATAGACTATTCCGAGGCGCCTTAATCGTTAGTGGTGTGGTAGTCTAACGGGGCGTCTGCTTTCGGCGGGCGAGCTGTGTGGTTCGTGTTTACGTCCTCGCTGCGGCCGGCCGTGTGTTGACTCTATGTGGTGAGTTGGACGCTCTCGCAGCGCATATCGTAGTTATATTCCAACATGTATAGATCATAAAGATGAATCAACCTTTAAGAAAAGACACCTTGAAGTTCGTGTTTAATGAACAGTTCGTCCGACCTAGAGCTTTTGAAGTAGAAGCTTTCTTAAGAGATGTAATTAAACTTAATGTGAATGAAATAATAGGGATCCATTTATCGATCGTTAGTAGCACGATCTATGTTGAAATGATCAGTTCAGAGTGCTGTGATAAAGTAATTGAACGTTGTCGAGGACACCTTAAATTCAATCACTGCGGCGGCAATGTTGGCGATGTACAAATTATTACGCCGGTTTTGGCATTAGAACAGTTCGCATATTTGAACTCCCATTTGAAATAACTGCGGAGCAGATTAATTCAGTCCTCAAACCATACGGGAGAATTATTAGTAATACTGCGGAAAAGTGGACAACGTTTCAAACTTTTCCAGTATTAAACGGTGTTCGACAAGTGAAACTAGAACTACAGAAACATATCCCGTCGTATATTTACGTATGCGGATATAGAGCCATTGCCATATACGATGGTCAGCCACGTACTTGCTCAGGATGTGGGCAGTCAGGTCATGTTAGGTCGGAGTGCGTACAACGTAGAGTGACGCAGCTGCCGGCAGGGGAACCAGTCGCTCCTATGACGATGACGTCACTGCCAGTGACTTACGCCACGGCCCTCCGCGTTAATACGGCCACCACGTCGAGCGCCGCAATGGGTGAAAACGATGACGTACATGTAGACGGTCCGTCACTAACAATGGATGTTGGTGCCGCGGAAAAACCGACTGTCACCGACTCCGACAAAACAGAAACAGCCACTAAAGAAGAACGTGAAACAAAGCCAGAAGATAAGTCCGGAAGAGGAGTACGCAGAGACGAAGACGATAGTGCAGCACAAGACCTTAGCACGACTTCAGAGACTGAGGTTAGTCAGGAATCTCGATCCTCTCTTAAAAAACATAAGAAACGGCGTTTAGCTCCTCCCGACGCCAAACAAAAAGCTCAGGCAACGCGTGAAAAAGCGCAAGAAATTGCTCGCAAATTATGTGAAAAAGCACCTGAAATTTCGGAGCGTAGCAAACAGACGACAAATTCAGCGGCCAATGAAAATCTGAAAAATGTAGAAATGATAACCCAACAGGATGTGGAATTGGAACACCCTGCAAAGCAACAATTACAGAATAAGATCCCACCTAGTCTTGGTCCCGAAAAAGACATGCACCATCGCAATGAAGGAAGAAACTGGGCAGATGAAGTGGACTATCCCAAAGATGAAGATATGAAAGAAGCTATAAGTCCAAAAAGGACTCGTCCTCCGCACTAATGGGAGAGAAGATGAAAGGGCTATCGCATCCACGACCGGTGCAACAATAATATAAGGCGTCATGCGCATGTTATAACATCTAATATATAAAGTCAGTCTACATCTCACAATTGCGTTACAATCGTACAGAATTGCGACGATAAATATCAATAAGATTCGTAGTCATTTAAAACTAAAGACCTTACAGGACATGTTATACGCTGCCGACATCGATATTGCTATGTTACAAGAAGTAACAGATATTACTCTTGATGCAACAATAGGATATAATGCAATTGTAAATTCAGGGCACGACCATGAACTCGGCACGGCAATTTTGATTAAGGAAGGCGTAATTGTAAGAGATGTGGAGAAACTGCCAAATGCAAGGGGTACAGCCGCCACCGTCAACAACACTAGATTAATAAATATCTACGCACCCTCTGGTACAAGCAACAGGAGGGGAAGAGCTGTATTTTTTAAGGAGGATATGGTTCCCCTATTCTGCGGCCGATATGATCAGATAATTTTTGGCGGTGACTATAATTGTGTCCTGTCGGCTAAAGATCAGACCCCAAATTTTAACTACTGTGCCGAACTTGACGCTATTATTAAACAATTTATCTTAACTGACACTTGGGAGCACAAAAACGGTGCATTACCAGGGTTCACTTACATTACAAATCACTCTGCCAGCCGTATTGACAGGATTTACGTTTCAGCCAACCTGAAACAGCATGTTCTGCACACAGAGTTGGGGCCCATCATCTTACCGGACCACATAGCGTACATATGTACCGTTAACTTAACAAGGCAACAAACATACAGGGGTCGAGGATTGTGGAAACTTAATACAGAACATCTGAACGATCCTGAATGTCATGTAGTATTCCAAAATGTGTGGAACGAATGCGAGAAGCGATTTCCATCCTATACTTCGGCACTCACATGGTGGTTGAAATGTGCCAAACAGACGATAAGAAGAGCGCTAATAAATTACTCACGGGAAAAGATGGCCTGGCAGAAGCAGACGACCGAATTCTACTTTAAAGTCCTCCGAGATTTGTACAGATCCGATACACCTATAATTAACAAACGCCTGGAGATAAAAAGAATTCAAGCTAAGCTCATAGATTTACGACGGAAACAACTTGACGGTTGCAAAATACGATCAAGACTCCAAAATAATGTACGTGGAGAAAATACATCAATATACCATGTTATCAATGAAAGAAAGGGACAGCGGAGGAAAATAATAACTGAAATAATAACCGCGAATGGCCGAGTATTGACGCAGCAAAGTGACATCAAGACCGAAATACAAAACTACTTTGCCGAGCTCTTAACAACGGATGTAACAGCGCACAATGAACTTACAACAGGACTCACCCGGAAGCTCGACCAAGAGGAAGCAGCCGCTTTGTTAACAGAAATAACAGAGGAAGAGGTTGAAAACGCAATCATAAGAAGCCCGAAAAATAAATCTCCTGGACCTGACGGGATTCCGGCTGAACTCTATCACACTTTTAGGAGACAGATGATATCTAAACTAATATGTATTTGTCAAGAACTGATGAATCCAAACACTAATATACTGAGTGACTTCCGAGAAGGAACAATAGTTCTCATCCCGAAAACTCCTGCAGGGAAATCAGTATCAAATTTCAGACCTCTCACTTTACTAAATTGCGATTATAAAATATTTTCACGCATCATCAATGAGAGGTTAAAATCAGTCCTGAACAATGTCATTGGGAATTATCAATCGAGCGTTGGAAAAGAGCGATCCATCCACCACACAGTGACCGACTATAGAGACATTATTTCAATTGCTGAAGTCTGTAAAATTAAATGCGCCATGGTCTCCTTAGATTTCGAGAAAGCATTTGATAGAGTTAGCCATGATTACCTCTTCCATGTTATGTGCGCTATGAATTTTCCACAGCGTTATATCGCAATTATAAAGAACTACTTAAACCACTCTACATCGAAAATCATGGTTAACGGTCAACCCAGCAGACCAATTATAATAAACAGTTCAGTGAGACAAGGGTGTCCTCTCTCTATGTCCTTGTTTGCGATAGCCATTGAGCCGTTACTTTTAAGCTTAAGTCAAAATCTTCAAGGCATAGTAACGAATGGCCAGAAAGTTGTCATTAGGGCATATGCTGATGACGTCATGTTTCTGGTCAGAGATAGCCATGAGATCAAAAAGGCACTAGAAATAATACAAACATACGAGCTCGCATCCGGCGCAAAGCTGAACAGAAAAAAATCTGCAGTAATGAACATCGGACGCTGATTAGGAGCGCCCATCCAAGGACAGATTAAGGAGACGGACAGTATAAAATGCCTTGGAATAGAATATACGCGAAACATCCGGCACACAATTGCAAAAAATTACAGGAGGATACTGAACACCATCCGGGCCAGCATACAACAACTCAATCTCAGAAAACTGGATGAACTGCAGAGAGTGGCATTGATAAATATTTATTTAACATCTAAAATAAATTACGTAGCACAGGTCTTGCCAATGCCACGAGATGTCGCCAACAGAATTTTGGCTGCCTTTGGTCACTTTTTCAACCGTGACCATATATTTAAAATACAATATGAAACATTGACGTTACCAACCGACAACGGTGGCCTAAATCTTATAAACGTATATAACAAGGCACAGGCATTGTACACCAGCAAAACGTACAAGCAGTGGACGACATCATGGAATAGTGTCGTAAAATTCTTACTGAATGAAATAGCGCCGCCCAACCACGACGCTCCAATCGATGTTCACCACATTCCCAACGAACTTTTCCACCTGAAACATTTCTTGATAGAATATAGTTATATCCGAATGTGTCTGCCAGAAAATGATTTGATCAGAGTGAAAGAAGTCTACAAAACTTTCATGAACAACCACAGCGAAAACATCATAGAACAAAAGTATCGTCACTTTAATTGGCAAAACATATGGAGAAACCTCCATCATCCGCAGTTGCCAACTCACGTGAAGGCAAAGTGGTACTATGCCGTTAATAGAAAAATCCCGACGAACTCAAAACTCCACGCCATCCATCTGGCAGATTCCGCTTTGTGTACTGCCTGTAAAATCAACGATACTGATGAACACCAATTTGTCTGCGGCAACGCTAACAATATATGGCAGTCAGTAAGAAGGATTTTAGCAATTATCCAACGAACATCGCCCCACACAATAACTCCAACAAATCTCTTACACCCGGATGAAGCACTATACCGTGACACGAAGAAAAACGCCGTGAACTGGTTGAAGGGGCACACGGTGTTTTACATATTATCAAACAAGAAGAAGAGCGAAGGTGACTTTTGGACTTATATCGCGACCCAACATCACACATTACTCCAGATGAATAATTACAATAAACATTATGCAAATTTCCTCAAAAGGACCATCATGTGAAGTCCTCTATTCACATTGAAATCTTGAAAGTGTGTCTGATATTGATTTGAAAATAAATAAATCTACAATTATTTAATGAACAAATACGATCATAATCAAACAAAGATCAGGTACTCAGAAGTTTATTTTTTTATTAAAAAATTATTTTAGTAAAAGTCATAGTTTTGTAAAGAGACATTCCATTTGTGTCTCCTTCTAGACTGATCTCGCGACAACTAACGCGTTCAGAGTTAGAGAAGATGAAATAAGAATAGTAATTAAAAAAAATAATGAAAACGAACATAGGAACGGACAAAACAGTACATGGAAACACTCCATTGTAACTGTCGCGAAGATGAACTCTGAAATCGTCGGTGAGCAGAGATTGAAAAGAAGGATCTTTTTTTATTAATATTTTTTTATTTTTTACTTATTTATTTCGTTTGGTAAAAATTTATATTTATGTTTCCAACCGAAGAAGGTACTGTTACGTTTCATGTGTTACATTTTTAAATGGAAAAAGAAGGAGACGACGCAATTAAGCTGTGGAATACAGCACTCATAAGAAAAACTTTCAGTTTTGAATCCAACCAAAAAAAAAAAAAAAAAAAAAAAAAAAAAAAAAAAAAAAAAAAAAAAAAGGTTAAGACGTCTGCCTAGTAAGCATGGAGGTCCGGGTTCGAGTCCCGGCCGCACCACAAATTTTAATTCAATGCTTCAGCTCTATCAATAATGTCTTTGACATATTTGAGACGTAAATCCGTCTCAGGGATTCTTTCATTGTATTTAATTGAATACTTTTTATTCAATCTTGAAGTGCCCCAGAATTTTCTAATTTATTGAAATGTGTATCACCAAATTTTTCAATGACCCTGACAGTAGCTGAACTCAAATGTCTCAGCAGATCTTCAATGTGTTCCTCCAATTCAACGGCTCGACAATGCAAACACGTAAAATTTTTGAAAATTCTAGGTTAGCTACAGATTTCTGATCTAAGTCAAAATATATTAATGCTGTCATGCTATTTACTGTATGAAACTGTATACAGGGTGTTACAAAAAGGTACTACTAAACTTTCAGGAAACATTCCTCACACACAAAGAAAGAAAATATGTTATATGGACATGTGTCCGGAAACGCTTAATTTCCCTGTTAGAGCTCATTTTATTACTTCTCTTAAAATCACATTAATCATGGAATGGAAACACACAGCAACAGAACGTACCAGCGTGACTTCAAACACTTTGTTACAGGAAATGTTCAAAATGTCCTCCGTTAGCGAGGATACATGCATCCACCCCCCGTCGCATGGAATCCCTGATGCGCTGATGCAACACTGGAGAATGGCGTATTGTATCACAGCCCTCCACAATACTGGCACATTTGTTACCGAGGTTGCGTAGATAAGAGCTTTCAAATGCCCCCACATATGAAAGTCAAGAGGGTTGAGGCAGGAGAGCGTGGAGGCCATGGAATTGGTACGCCTCTATCAATCCAACGATCACCGAATCTGTTGTTGAGAAGCGTACGAACACGTCGACTGAAATGTGCAGGAGCTCCATCGTGTATGAGCCACATGTTGTGTCGTACTTGTAAAGGCATATGTTCTAGCTGCACAGGTAGAGTATCCCGTATGAAACCATAATAATGTGCTCCAGTGAGCGTAGGTGGAAGAACATGAGGCCCAATCAAGACAGTACAACAATTCCTGCCCAGACGTTCACAGAAAATTGTGTTGATGATGTGAATCGAGGAAGTACAGTACATACTAACGAAACAATTGGGTATTTTGACAATTGTCTGCACGAATTATTTCAATTTACATGTAAAGAGAACTAATGAAATAAGCTCTAACGTGGAAAATAAGCGTTTCCGGACACATGTCCACATAACATATTTTCTTTCTTTGTGTGTGAGGAATGTTTCCTGAACGTTTGGCCGTACCTTTCTGTAACACCCTGAATACTGGGTTTTATCAAAGTCAGATGAACGGTTTAGGCGTTGTGATTCTTCAGTTTCTCCCGGCGTATTTGATAATCAAAATATCTCGGGGAAGATCGCCCGCATTTTGAAAAAAACACCAGGTTGGAACTGTTTTTTGTCCGCCGAATAAAATTCGTGCACTGGTGGGAAGCGCCGAAGATGATCTCGGTTTGAGGAAGGCCGGCGTGTACCAGATTCCGTGTCAGTGTGGAAAGTCATATATTGGACAGACGATGCGTCCCGTTGAGGATTGTTGCGTTGAACACAAGAGACACACACGATTGATGTATCCGAGCAAGTCGGCGGTCGCTGAACATTGATTGTCGGAGAATCATGCGGTGGACTATGAAGGCACTAGGATTCTAGTACAGACGTCGAAATACTGGGACTGCGTCGCTAGAGAGGCCATCGAAATTCGCACAAGTGACGACCTCATAACCGTGACTGTGGCTATAATCTTAGCAAATCTTGGGAACCAGCTATTGGGTTAATTAAGAGTAAATCTAGCAAACGTAGCGAAGTGACGACCACGGCAGACAGAGCCCTCACACCGACGCCATCTCAGACGCCAGCGCAATCTGTTCCACTACGCGGCCGCGGCGCGGGGCGCGAACAGCGGAGGGGCCGCTCCGCGGGGCGAGGGTATTTAAATCGCCCGCTACCGGGCTAGAACCCAGTTCCCTTCGAGCAGCCGTAGCGTGCGGATCTCCGTGCCGGCGCGTTTCCAGGAGCTCAGTCCGTCAGTTCACCTGATGATGGCGACATGTATGATCGCCGAAATATTGTGCCTGTTGGACACTATAGATCGGCAGTACACCCGCGTATATTTTGGTTTAGGCGTTATTTGCCATTGAATTTCGAGCTTTCAACATGGGATCGCGAACAGTTTATTTTCAGTGGTCTGAAGTGGCCCGAAATAGGTCAAGGTGTAGAGGAATTAGTTGTTCTAGGCTGATAGATGCGAGGTGTTGTGACTAAAGCTGGGTGTAAGTCACGTTGTCTACTGTGTCACCAACTGACAATCGGGACGCACCGACGGCACGTGTGAGGCAGCTGAGAAACGCAGTAACACGGCCAGCGTTAAACGCGTAATGGCAGTCGTTGACGACACACCGAAAGGACACGTGTGGAATGTCGAGCGACTGAGTCAGAACGAGCCGGGAGGCTCATGCAGATTGCAGCGCGCCCCGTTAATCAGCAAGGGCCTCGGCTAATCCGGAACGGGGCAAGCTGAGCGTTGGCGGCGCCTGAAACTTTGAGCACCGGCCGCGATTATTTGGCCTGGCGCTGGTATCGGCGCTCCTCTGACTGGCGAACCGTATTCCGGGCGCGTTTGGGGCTGCCGGCTGGGACACGCCAACAGCGGGCCCATAAATCTTTAAACAGCCGTAGCGCGCGCCGCCGGCTCTGGTTGGCATCTTCGTCTGTCGGTCTGTCCCTACCACCCCCCACCCCCCCAAAAAAACCTCTCCAACAGGTCCTTCTTTCTTCCAACCCTGCCTCCACCTCCTCCTTCACCCTTTCACATCCAACATTCTGCATAACATGTGACAGAGCCGTGGGGAATAAAAGAATGCATTTCTGTCGGCGGGCGCCTCCACCTCCTTCGGAAGACAAATTGCACTTTTCAAGAGCACACACACACACACACACACACACACAGAAACACACACACACAGGCGCCGGTGGAACTATTTCCGACGGTCCCAATTCCCAGGCAGAAGCGGAATAAAACATGCAAAATGGCCCCGCAGGGCGATTCATGTCAAATACGGCTCCGGAAATGTAAGCGAAACTTTTTATTTCGAGTTAACAGGTTAGCAACTTCTGTTGCGATCGTGAAGGCATTTCGGAATAGCAGGTCTGCGGGTCAGATTAAATGTTTGTATGTTCCAATGTTTGTAAATCTTATGGGACTTAACTACGGGGTCATCAGTCCCTAAACTTACAAACTACTTATGAGCTACTTACGAACTAGGACGGCACAAATATCCATGCCCGAGGGGGGATTCGAACCCCCGACCGTAGTGGCCGTGCAGACCAGATTTAAATATCGCCGAATACAAACAGTTCTCTAGCGGTGCTGTCTTCTTGTCATCCTTCTATCGTTGTGTCGTGTAGTGTCGTAAATGACTTAGGATTAACTAACCGTCTGCACCTACTGGAAATCACATTTACATGCCTGGAAGAGGGTTTATTGAACCACTATCACAATATCTCCGTACCGTTGCATTCTACAATAGCGCCCGTGAAAAAGGAATAACTACATCTTTCAGTTTTCGATCTGACGTCCCCTGCAAATATGGCTGTATGTAACAACTTTTCTAAAGCCACGTATTTCCGAAGTGTGGCTACTTCATAAAGGAAATACAAATCTGATGATGGTAATACTGAAACACGTCCTGGAAGTCACATTGAGCAACAAGTGCGAACTACAAAAATAAATAAATAAAATAAAATAATGAATAAAAAAACACCTAACCAGCTTTCTAATTTATTTCATCATGGTCGCCTACCTCCTCGACAATTTGTATATTGCATGTGCAATTCTCCTATTTCGTTATGATGATCATGTCTCCCTATATAGGTGGATAATAATAATAATAAGAATGAAGGGAATAGATACCGTATAATTTCAGACACTTAATTACAGTTTCAGGCATTGGAAAAACCCATGTATTCTAGATTCGACATCTACATAATTATTTCTGCAAACCACATATACATGCTCAGCAGAGCGTTTATTGTACTACTTTTGTAATATGTCTCTACCGTTCCATATATAGCGCGAGTGAAAATGAATACCTTAATTTTTGAGACTTTGATCTCATTTCCTTTATCATGATAATCATGTCTCCCTATGTAGGTGAATGTTAACAAAATATATTCGTATTCGGAGGAGAAAACTGCCGAAATAAATTTCCCAGATTGATTTTTGCCGCAACGAAAAGCGCATTTCTTTTAATGATTTACGCCTCAATTCTTGCATAATTTGTGTGGCACACTCTCTCCCCTCTATCGCGTTAATACGAAACAACCTAGCCTTCTCTGAACTTTCAATACATAAGGCATAACAGACCTTTAAAAAGAGGCTATTGTATAGTTAATAGACAACTCAAATATGTTTTAAGTTAGAAAACGATCATAAATGAATGTTACGTTTGTGTATAAAATCAAGTGAGCTTACATTACTATTGTGGATACGTCCACTATAAACTAGTTTCTAAAAGACTATTTGCATCTGTTCAAATATTTGTTAATTTATAGGTCTTAACTTCTGCTTTTACCAAATGTTTGTAAATCTATCGGAACAAACTGCGCGGTCATCAGTCCGTAGCTTACAAACTAATCAGTCTAAGGTAAACTAACCTAAGGACAACACCCCCCTTCCTGTCCCAGGGAGGACTCGAACCTCCCACGACAAGCAACCGCGCGCTCCGCAGCGAGACGCCTTAGACACTGTGTTTATCAGTCCCTAGGCTTACAAGCTACTTAAATCAACCTAAGGACAACACACACAAGGGCAACACACTCATACACCCATCCCGAGGGAGGACTCGAACCTTCGACGGTGAGCAACCGCGCGCTCCGTAGCTAGGCGCCTTAGAGCGCTCGGCCATTTCACCGTGGCCATTTGTATCTGGATAAGTAATTAAAGTATCCGTAGGATAGGTACTTGGACAATTGGCGGATGGTGCCGAAAATGACTTCGGGTTCACTATTTAGCGACGTACCCAGAATAAAGAAACGGCTAGAGAATTGCGACAAGTTACAGTAAAAAATTACAAAAGCCATTGCTGGTTCCAGAATGTGTTGTAAACGCGAAAATGGAAAAACATTGTGTACCTTCTAGGCCGACGCAAATACACTCACCATTATCTTACAAGGTCATGACCATTCTTAATGTGGCCTCACAACATTATTACTGTGTTAAGCAGACTAGCAAACCCTGGTGGAGGTAGGCAGCTATTATAATTACTGCAAAAATGATTTTAAAAAATCTGTTGGGCTGCAGAAATGATGAAGATGTAGATGATTGTGAAATCTTTAATCCGCTTACTCGTTTCGGGCGATACCTATTATCATCGTATCGAATAAAATACCAAATTCAAACAAGTTACATGTGTTGAACATAGTCTTTATAAAAAATATCAAAGTGAAACTGGAAAAATCAAGTTTTTAATATACCTCTGGTCATAAAATTACGAAACAGGGCCTTATAGCCCGTGTGTAGTAATTTAAGCCTCAAAATAGGTTCCAGAGTAGAGCGTTAAACGTAACAAGGTGTCCACGTATGCAACAAATGCGTCAAAGATACACAGAAAAGGAATTGCGTGAGAAGGAAGCAGCATATGTTCTAGTTACCATAGTCCAAGATTGACATTCTAGTAAATAATTTTAGTTAAATTAAATTGTGGTTCTATGGATACTTCTGTCTTTTGTGTGTCATACAGACTTTGTTTCATTCAAAACTGTATTAACGTACATAAATTGTTCCATCTTTTGTATAGGTTTTCTTTACAGTTTCATTTCTTGGACTAATAGAGAGCAGAACGTATACTGTTGTCCTCTCGAGCAGTTCGTTTCCTGTTCATCTTTGACGCTTTCGTTACATACGTGGACAGCTTGTCACGTTTAACGCTCTATTCTGTACTCCGTATTAAATAGTAAAGTGTTACACATGGACCATAGCGCCCTGTTTTTCACTTTTATAACCTGAAGTATGATAAAAGCTTGGTTGTTCCTGTTTCATTCCGACATTTTTACAGACAATCATGTTTGAATTTTGTATTTTGTTTAGGTACTTCGATGGCCCAAACGCTTAAGAGGAATACAGATTTATGCAGCCCAACAGCTTTTTAAAGCCATTTTCGTATTAACATTGTTACTATTCATCTTAGAATATTCTGAAGTCTTATACAGCTGAGGCGTCTTTACTTAATATTTGGTTATGAGGAACTTCACCAAATATCACGTGTTTCTGATATGTTTTTAATGTACTAGAAACAATTGTGACCGCGTGGGAATGGCACAGCTACGGTTTGCCGGGCCGCTCCTCGTCAGAGGTTCGAATTCTCCATCGGGCATAGATATGTGTGTGAACCTTACATTAAGCAGTTTGAAGTCTAGGGAACGATGACCTCTTCACTTTGGTCACTTAGCTTTACAAACATTTGAACATTTGACTTGAACAAACGTGAGGCGCTGACGTTGCCTTCACGGGTGCGTTCCTTATGCGCAAAGTGAAGTTAAAACTGGTATGTTGCTTGGTAGAATAAGGCAAGGCTGGTCTGATAGGAGAAATAGGGTCGCTACGGGGATTTGGCAGTTGTGAGCCAGCTAACGGTGGTCTGTTTCAAAGCTACTGGTTCAATACTGATCTGATTTTAAATGCGGCATTGATAATTGTCATCAGCTGGTAGTTAACACTAGCAATAACTAGTTTTTCAATCAAGCTCATTTATTATTCATTATTCATTAACACTATAATCATGTTTAGTTATGGCCCTAATATTAATACTTGCACAAGTAATCAGGAAACAGTGGGTTTAAACTGATGGAAAAAGCAACGGATATTTTGAACAAAGCAAGAACAATACGTAGTCAGCATAAGGCTCACTGACTACACAATAAATTTGACTGCGAGAGAAATCTGAAAAAGCTCAAATCATGTTATAATAAAGAACTGCGAGAATATATCCCGTTGACTGACTGATTGCAGAATATTAATATCTTGTTCATTTGCGTGCAGTATTGCACAACAATCACTACTATAATTATTACGCCACACCAATAAAGAAATCTGTTAATTAAACTCAGCTTAGGCAATACTGTGTTTTGACTTTAATAATAAATACCTTGCAATGAAAGAAGAGGGTTAGCTTTCTAACTACAAAAGTGAAACAAGTAAAGAAGTCTAACTTTCTCAATTATTATTAGAAATTATCATTACATTACCATATGATTGGAGAACAACAAAACCTTCTCAGACTGATACACAATATGAATGATAAAAATTTTTATAAAGACAGAATTGTGTCTGTTCCACAGAATCAAGTTACAAATTCAATTCATCAGCTGGTACAAAACGTGCAGTCTCAGCAGCCAAACCAAAGCACATCCGCTCTATACAAGATCTGCACACCAACTGTCTCTCTCTTTTCAGCTACTCCTCACATACGTAGTCTTTAACAGAGATGTTACACAATAGAGTAACCCATAGACGTAGTTACTCAAAGAAGTTCATATAAGATGTTACATACAAATTGCAGCAGGGTTTTGGAACATATCCTGTATTCAAATATTATGCATTATCTCGAACACAACTAGCTCTTTATTCACACGAAGTGATGGGTGCTATCGACAAGGGTTCGCAAATAGATTCCATATTTCTTGATTTCCAGAAGGCTTTTGACACCGTACCTCACAAACGGCTTTTAATCAAATTGCGTGGTTATGGTACATAGCCCTAAATTTGCTGTAGATATTTCGTAGTAATCGATGGTATGGCATAGACTAAAACGGAGGTGATATCGGGCGTTCCACAGGATAGTGTTATTGGTCCTCTGCTGTTGCTTATTTACATAAACGATTTAGGGGGAAATCTAAGTAGCTCTCTCAGGTTATTTGCAGATGGCGCCGTCATTTACCATCTAGTAAAATCATCTGACGATCAAAACTAACTGCAGAACGATCTGAATAAGATATCACTATGGTGTAAAATTTGGCAATTGACTCTAAATATTGAGAAGTGTGAAGTCGTCCACATGAGTACGAAAATAAATCCGTTAAACTTTGTTTACAAGATAAATCAATCAAAAATGAAGGCCGAAAACTTCACAAAATACCTAGGAATTACTATTACTTCAGACTTAAATTGAAAAGAACACGTAGATAATGTCGTGGGAAAGGCGAACCAGAGACTGCGTTTTATTGGCAGAAACCTTAAATCATGCAACAGAACTACAAAAAAACTGCATACACTACGCTTGTCCGTCCATTTTTGGAGTATTGCTGCCCACTGTGCGATCCTTATCATGTGGGTTTGACGGAGGACATAGAAAGAGTCCAAAGAAGGGCAGCTCGTTTCGTATTGTCACGATACAGGGGAGACAGCGTTACGGAAATGATACAGGAGCTGGGATGGGAATCATTACTACAACGGCGCTTATCGCTGCGGCTCGGGCTACTTACGAAACTCCAATCTCCTACATTCTCCTTCGAATGCGAAAATATATTGTTGACTCCCACTTATATAGGTAGAAATGATCATCAGAATAAAATACGAGAAATCAGAGCTCCAACGGAGAGATTCAGGTGTTCTTACTTCCCAAGTGCTATTCGAGAATGTAATGGAAGATAAATAGTGTAATGGTGGTTGAATAATGAACCCTATGCTAGGCACTTAAATGTGATTTGCAGAGTATCCCATGTAGATGTAGATGTAGCGATACAAAACAGGCGAAACAATAATATTGATTTTGTACAGACATTTTTCATTGTGTAGATACTAGACTTGCGTTCGAGTCAAGTCGTGTGTTTCTGTTAGAACAGCATAAAAGCTTGTGCCTTCACCAGCGCAAACGCACATGTTACTAGCGAGGGTCCCCCTCACCTCTCCCTGTAGGCTGACTCGGGAGGCTCAGAAGACAATCTGAACATCAGCAGTGCTATGTCACATATGCGGGTTATCTACACAAGATAAGAGTACTGTTGTTACAAACTGCAGAAAAAATGATGTAATACGAGAAAAAGAAAGATAGTTTAAATATACTTTTATTTTCTTGCAGATCAGTGTTTTTCCGGGGTTTCACTGAACCGGTAAACGCGACGCCACTTACTTGGATCTAGTTACGGCAGTCAAGCCTTCGTCCTACCTTCACTTCCCTGCACTCTCCCCTCCTTCATAAATCTAACTATCCCTGTATCCCTCCAGACGTTCCCTATCGGCAGCTTCTTTTAGTGGTTTCAGTCACATTTCCCCCACCTCCAGTTCGATTTAATAAATCATTTTACCGGCCGCGGTGGCCGAGGAGACTGCGGCGCGCCAGTCACGGTCTGCACGGCCACTACGGTCGGGGGTTCGGATCCCCCCTCGGGCATGGATATTTGTGCCGTCCTTAGTGTTAGCTAATTCATAAGTAGTTTGTAAGTTTAGGAACTGATGATCCCGTAGTTAAGTCCCATAAGCTATACAAACATCTGAACATTTTTTTTATTATTTATTTATTTTATTTTATTTTTAAATTTTATTTATTTATTATTTATTTATTTGCTATAAAATCGTTCCAAATGATTTATCTCATTCATCTGCAGAATATAAATCTAAATTTGTCATCTTGTTCTCAGGCGTCACGTTCCATACCTCCACTTTACGTCCATATATGATTGTACACAAATTGATTTAGAAAAATCGTTCTAACACATAAAATTGTGTGGACACATTTTTACCGTCGCCAGGTTAAAACTTTTTTTTCTTCTGTTGCGTCAACGTCAGACATTATCTTGCACAAATAAGAAAACTCATCTCCCACTTTCATACTTTTGTTTCCTATACTAATTCCCTCAGTATCGTGTAATTTGATTCGACAACTGTCCATTTCCTTTCGTTCACACTTATTGATATTAAACTCTGACCTCTTATTAACCCCTTCAGTTCTGAATTATTTTAAAGATAGAATAAAACATACTCTTGTATTTTTCATGTCTATACGACCCTATATATTGCATATATTTGAGCAAAATTAAAATTTTTCATATTTGGTTTCCAGAATAAATAATGTCACATAAGTGGGACACTGCACCCTTAAGTCAGTTAAGAATAAAGACATAAGAAGTCAAGAGTTATGTATGTCACACCATATGTATTGTGGAACTTATATCGCAAAGTGCAATTTGTGTCAAATCCATAAATTAATACATAAAATAATTTCAGCTACTGATATCATGACTGACGCACTCTGCATGTGGTCCGCCATGTTCACTGTTTTTCATCGTAGCACGCCATTCTGGTGACAGATGGCAGCAACAAGCACGAAACTAAAAGCGACACATGTCCACTAAACAGACCAGTGTGTCTCAAAGTAAAGCGAAATCGTATACTGCTCAAAAGTTAATAAACCGTCGGTGTCCAATATATTGGACGTCAGGTTTGAAAGTGTTAAGGTACTTGCCACACCGTTAAACTGTTCATCCTAGTCATGTGCCATCTAAGTTACAAGAAGAAAAAGTGTCAGCAAAATACTTTAAATTATTTACATCTTCTTCCTGAATATCATTTAACTTTCCATATTTCTCCTTGGTTTCTCTTATCTTGCCTCAAATTAAAAGTTTGAACAACATAGGTTGCAGACTCCAAAACGCTCTTTTTAACTGCTACCTGTTATTCACATACTTAGCTCGCCTTTCCTGTATAAGTTGTACTTAACTTCTTTGCTATGTTTCATGACTGCTGTCAATAGAATTTCATGTTTTGTATTACAATGAACAATGTCATGAAACCAAAAATTGTACTTCTGAATTTCTTTGTCTTCAGTATTGCTTTGGGTATTCATTCATTTGTCCTGAACCTAAACCGAAAACCACTGACATTAGATTCTACCATTGTTCCCATTCTTCCTAAAAATTCGTGTTAGTAACAGTACAACAATGAATATAATTAAAATTAAGTTTCAGTAATGTGGATTGCTTCTGCTTCTCCTTTTGAAACAAATATATCATTTATTGTTTTCAAAGTGTGTTTGATAGTGTTTCGCTTATTTTGCGTGTTATGTTGAATAGTTCTGCCACGGTTTGTTTTCCCAAGGATACAGGTGATTCTGAAGGACGGCCATTAAGTCTAAGTGGCATTTTACTACTTGTCACTGTTGTGTGAATACCTTTTTCTATCTTTAACTCTATCTTCTTTTGCAACCTATGCTCAAATTACCATTTTAATCTGATTCCTAGAAAATTTAATTGACAAGCGTGTAATCTCTATGCGACTTTTACTCTCCAACCAGTACTACTTAAGGGAAGGATTTTATTAGTTACGTGGCAGATTCTGGTCCATTCATTTTCTCGCTTGCAATGCAACACCACCTCATGAAACTCTACTTTATGAAAAATTCTTCCTTGTAAATCTCTGACAGTAAGTCTTTATGATCAAATTTGCAGTTTTGTACTGATAGATATAAGTTATTACCAATAAGAATGTTTTCTTATTTTAAAATACGTTCTGTAGAAACGTTTAACTATCAGAGCACGAAGTATTACCGCGCAATAAATCAGATGCTTGCACGTAGTCATTCACTACAAACAATAATGAAATCCATAATGGAAACATCACAGACTTTTGTGAGCTTTTGGTAAGGCAACGCCACGATGGTCGCTGAATCAGAATGCTGTTTCTTATGAAACGTAAAACGTTTATTCTCGCGTATTTGTTTCTATAGTTTTCTTATACAAAGAGAGACGCGGTATTCAGTTCGACCGCCATTTACGTACCCTCCTAGCGAACTTCTTCTGACAGATCGTTTTCTGGATGTACCATCTGTGTATTGTCTGTAAAGCATCCAAAACAGATTAACTATCATAACCGTAAATATCGCAGGAACAGTCAAATACATCGAAAATAAAAAAAAAAGTAAATGGCTACTGCACCCTTGATTTTTACCATTATGACAATTCTAAGAAATTAAATTGTTCCATTTAAATACAAAAAATTTCAATTTTAAAATTTATGATAGCAGAGAAATACGAAGTAATTTGTTACTTGTAAATGGAAATGAATTGTTAAAGTTCGTAAAAATTTCACTCCTCAATCTTCTGGCATACAAGGAAGGTGCTTGGGCTCGAAGAACCACAGATGCACCAAAATTGTGAGAGATGATACAACAGTGATACTCCTGCATCCGCAAAACTCCGTTAGAAGTCTCTGCGCTCTCATGCCGCATTGCACAGTGACCTATCGGAACCAGTAGGGACGGTTGAGCGTAACTTTGAAGTTACGTTTTGTGACGTCATTTGTGTAGCGAAGCGTCAGATGGGTTGGCGATTGATGATCGAACCTGCTAATGTATTGGATTGGTTGAGATAAAGTCACGGAGAACCCTTCTTCGGCAAGATGGTATTGGTGTAGGAGAAGTATCATTGGCATGTTTTTTTGGTATCTATTATGGTGCAGACGTACGAGCATAATATCACATACTGTTGTAACATTAATACAGCCGCGCGGGAGTAGTCGAGCGGTCTGGAGCGCCACGTTACGGATCGCACGGCCTCCCGCGTCGGAGGTTCGAATCCTCCCCCGGGCATAGATGTGTGTGTTTCCTTAGGTTAGTTTAATTTAGTTTAAGTAGTTTGTAAGACTAGGGACTGATGACCAACGTAGTTTGGTCCCACAGGATTACAAACATTTGAACAGTAACATACAATGATGATGATATGGATGATAATGACGAACAAATCATTGCAAGCGGTAATGCTACCGCAAGTGTGGTAAGAGGCGATGGAAGCAGAGACAGTTAATACCAACTGTGTCTCGACATGAAGGTTGATGTCGGAAGCATCATGAAGGCGTATGATGACAATACGCTAGGGAACATTGATAGTTGAGATTTCAGCATTGCGCATGGCGCGTACAGTTACATATTAAGTGCTGTCTAGTGCATGATTTGCAGAAAAACAACACTCACCAGCACATTAAGCTGCATGTAATGCTCCTGTAATGAAACATTCATACAGATTCATGTTTCTTAGAGCCCAAGTACTTATCTTGGAAGGCGAATACATCATACTCAGTCGTGGTACATATGTCTGAAAACGCTGGTACGAATACTAATGTTAATTTTAGCAGTTCTGGGTGACGAACTGCAAAAATAGTCTGCGAAGCCATGATATGTAGCCGGCCGCTGACCAAATTCATTGCAGTTTATTGTACCATTAATTAGTTGTTGTGACACTAGAGGCTCCTTAACAATAGGGTAATATACGAACATTATTTCCTGACGCCAAATGCTAAGGTCGTGGAGATGGAGAAAATTTCGGAAAAGGGAATATCTATTGAAAAATGTATCCAACGAGATTTAAGATACTTATATTGCACATTGCATGTTGGTAATAACAAAATGTTATTTTAGAACTTAGCTAGCTGTCTGTCACTAGCACACACAAACACCCACTAAGCACTAGGCACCATCTTGATTTAGAAGTGAGCAAGAACTGAACACAAGTACAAACATCGTGTTGAAGCTAAATATTAAAAGAAGCTTCGCGACATAGCCGTCTTCCAGATGTGATTCATTCCATCATAATCTGAACATTTGAACAATGCTCATCGCCACAGAGCTCGGAGCAAAGCAACTGTCTTGCAGGAGCTTGCTGGGATCTGTTTGATCATCCATGATCCTGCTCTAGAAAAATTCCTCTCCTATTGCCAGCGTCTCGGCTGCGATGGAGAATAGAAAATGACTGTAACAAGCTGGTTCCAATCACACATGCCAGATCTCTGCGACACAGAAATAGAAAAGTTCATCCTACCACTATGTGTTAAATGCGTCAATTCTATTTGTGACAATGAAGAAAAGTCCAATCATCGCTGCACCTATTGGGAATAAAGATTCTCATGTAACAATGTTATGCTGGTTTTAGTGGATATAGAGGAACCTTCTTTCTAGTAATTATTGCAGAATGAGACAGTATCGTTTATAACAGAAAAATTACTACTGAAACCTGTAGCTGCAAATCTGTGAAAGTACTCAGCTTAACAATATAAACTTTCGTAATAGAAAACGAAACTCTTACGCTCGCGTAGTGCAATAAATATTACTTGAATTACAAGGAAGCAGCAGGTGAAATTCTTTCGCTCAAGTCGTACCACCAAAATCACGCAAAATGTATCACTTGGGATCTGCCATCTATTTCTTTCTATATAAAGCAGAGAGTTCGTGTATTTGTATGTTTGTTTGTGTGTACCTATTGCATACAAATCGACAGTTTTGTTCCAATATTTATGAAATTTGGCACCCGTAAGCTTCAATCCATTGGACGGTCTCCGTAAGTGTAAGGATCGCGTACAAAACATTGTTCGCAAGATATGACGTCATAAACAATGAGATGCACGAAAACCTCGACCGGTTTCAACCAAATTTAATACACATATTCCTTACCGTTAGGTAACAATGCTAGCGGGGTAAGAACCACATACGACACGTGGTTCAGGAGATATAACGTCATAAATAGTAGGAGTTGCAAGGACGTTCAACATAATGTGACGAGACATTATTCGCACACTGTATGAGAATGATAGTACTTAGTGACTTGCAACCAAGTCTAAACACTATTTCTAATCTTTATTAAACTTTTCTCGCTGACAACCACATCAAAATATTGGAAGGAAAAAAGTTTTTTTTTATTACTTTTTTGCAGTTCATTTATTTACAACTGACAAAGGCACGGCAATAGCTATGATGATACAGTTTATTATTTATATACTAAAAAAACTTTAGTCGAAGGAAATTTTACAGGTAGTATACGCACATACAGCTGAATGTAATTTCCAAGTTGTATAATATTACGAGACGTAGTTCATGAGAAATAATAACATAAACAGTAACGTTTATGGAAAACTGCCACATCACGCATCAGGTATACTCTTTTCACAGCGATTTTTACCGACATACAGCACTTATACAAATGAATATATAATGGAAAATTATATATTTGTAGAACATATAATTCAATAAGAAGATGAAAGCAACAGAATCCTATAGAGCTACAAGGAAAAGAAGAGAATGAAGCAGTGTACATCCAACGAATACCCATTATTTACAACTGATCTATATTTCAACTTCCAGAGACTGCATTTTTCAGTGAGACATATCCATGTTTCTGAAACTTACAATTTTATGTTACTTTCTCAGGGGTGGGCTCACGAAAGAAGTTATTCATATTAGATCCTGGGCAAGTCACAAGAAAATTTTTTATAATAAAGTTGTAAATTATATGAATGTATGAACGTTACATGTCATTTTTATTTTTATTACTACCTGTCTTCGTTTGGATACTGCGCTTATAATTTTGAACATTTTGCGTGATAGCCAAATTTCTGATAAATATAACATGTTATTAGAAAAAAGAAAATGGACAGAGAGATAGGAAAAGTACTATCTCAAGGCTTGAATAAAATACATACCCGGGCAAGGCCGGTTTTTCAGATAGTACAGAAAATTGATGAATGCGGAATATTAGGTGTGTGAAGTAAATGAGCGGGATGATAATAGACTGATAGAATGATGAATATATATGCTGACTACAATACCGCATGAAATTTGTATCAAAACTGGGATTCGAACACAGGTGTCCTGCTTACTAGAAAGTTAATCAAATCTTTACACCATTAAGGACCAGTGGCTTCGCACAACCGCATGGATTAACCAGGAGCTATGGCAACATTTTTCAGGTTTGCGTTGTGGTTATTGTAACTGCCTGGCGAGCAGAAGTCTCAGGATAGAACTCTGGGCTTAATATAAATTCTCATTAGATTTTTTCTCTGGTTATGTAGGTATATCATAATGGTGTGGAAGTGTCTCTAGACCATTTACATGCTTTAAACTAAATAAAGATGCGAATGTCTACGTTTCAACTGGTGATCCCCTTATCGTTCTATTTGGAGACACCTTTGTAACAGCCGCGGTGGAGTAGCCGAGCGGTCTAATTTTTGTATGAAACATTGTAATGATATATGGCTCTGTAAATAGCAAAAACTAAAAATGAGATGAAAATTATTGAAAAACGGTAATATCTCGAAAAAATATATATCAGACTCTTTCTCTAAGTTTAACATTTTCAGCTTCAGCAATGTTGGACAATAATGCGGAAAGTCGATGCAGAAGGAACTTTACTCCCAGGGAACAGAATAGTAGGCTATATCTTGCAGGAGCTTCTTCAACTTTTCTACGAGCCTCGAAGTACTAAGAAATGATGTCTACTCTCTCTCTACAACCGTTAACATTGTGAAACAATTGCATAGAGATGTGTACAGTCCAATTAACTGAAGTACAATGATCAGTCTGACTACGGACTGAGGGCATGATCACAGTGTGAGCTTTATTCGATTGTGGGAGGTGTCATATGATAGCACTATCAAAAATATCGAAAACTGTATTTTGATTTTCCTAATCTGCTATATGTTTGTTTGATATATAATCGTTTTTGAACAATTGTCAACTGACTTTTTATTATTTGTTTTAAAAATCATAACAACTTTTAAATAAAACTAATCTTCTAAAATATTTTCGATCACTTTGTAAAGAACTTTATTTTATTTATGAAATGACGTTCGCGACTAGTTAAAGTTTAATTATTTTCTTGTTAAAAGGTCGAATAATTTCAAAACATTTTATAGTTAATGTAGATAGACTGAAGCGTTAAATACTATTGTCATTTTAATTTTATTACAAAATTAGGCGATTTTGTAAGTTGTGTAAAGATAATATATATCAGTTGTAATCTCGATAAACCGGTTTCTTCATGGAAAACCAGACTATAGCTGCTGCCCTTTAGGTCATATACAAACAGACAGACGGTCACGAAGAGTCAATTAAATAATAAAAGAAAAATAATAAAATGTTTGTTGAGTGTAGGTTCGAAATTGGATCGTCCACATCGTAGGCAAATACGTTACGACCTGATTTATCCAACTGTGCTACCTCATGGGCTTTATTGACAAGTTTATCAGTCGTATGAGTGTTGCGTTTAAAATTTTAGTGCCCCTCTTCTTGGAATTTTATGGGTAGCGATCTTAAAAATTCCAGTGAGCGGACTCCTCAGATGCTTACTACTGCCCTATGAAGTCCCATCCCGAACTCATTTCCGAGAGCGGAAGGTTTCCTAGACAGTCACGTGACACGCTAGCTGCGCACTATGTTTATTTCAAAGTCAGTTTCCCTCCCCTTTTTTCCTGATGTAATTGACGTGCTGCGATGCAACCAACTGCATTCGTTTTGTGATTTTTCTTACCATTGATTGCGTCAGAAATGACTGGGCATCCATTAAAAAAAAAAAAGACAAAAATGTTTGTTGAAAATAATATGTTATGTTTTAGACTGTCTTATAGTACTTACTTTTATTAGCCCCTGCAAAAATTTAAATTCAGAGTCTCCCTCGGATTTATATCTTTGATACATATCTAGACAAAATATGTCTCTTGGAATTGATTTATTGTTTGATATTTATATCACCTGTGCCTCAGATTCAAGGCACGAAGGTTGTTACCATTAACGTTCGTTGCTGGCGTGCTATTCCGCTATTGGAAATCCTTGGCAACATTGATACGAATTTATATAGGGGAACATGAGTCAGAATTAAAGTTTGTTATGTGGATCGAGACATGCCTTAAGAGAGTCCGTGTAGCTGCTTTGTGTAGAAGTCTCGCTGGCTTAATGATATGATGTCTGCCTAGTAAGCAGGAGGTCCCTGGTTCGAATCCCTGCAGTGGCACAAGTTTTAATTCAATGATTCTACTCCTCATTTATATATTTTATATATAAATTCCTAAATGTTTTACATGTTGTATAAAGTAGTTTTCATTAGGGAAGCCACTAATTACTTATCTCTCTTTGTAGTGGTGATAAGGATACTTATTACACTTCGATTTCGGTTCTCCACATTAAACTTGATAAGAAAATGATTATTGACTCGTAGATTCATATAGTATTGAAAATCATCATCTAAGAAAAAAAAAAGATACCAATAAACAAGAAATAAATAATTACCAGGAAAGTACACTGCTTGATGAACTGTTAACATCAGTAAGTAGAAATAAAATGTTGAAAAAGGTGGAATATGCAAGGAGTAAGGAAAATCTGGACCGCAAGAGTTACTGTTTCCGGTCTAAAACAGATTGGAGAAATACAAAGAATGTAATAAATCTTCTTACTACTGTTCCGTTCACTTGCTATGTCGCTGTTAGGGTTGGAAAAAAATATATAATTGAAACTCTAGTCTATTTATCGAAAATCACACGAAGTGTTACTACACTTAAAGATTCTCACATAAAATTAGAAAAGCATTTGGGACAGCGACTCATTAAGTTCACTCGATTTCATAATTTACGACACCGTTGATGTCGTAAGTATGAAACTGTGATATAGTGTGGCTTATTTCATTTTTTACTACGATTACTACGATGCCGAAGATAAATGAAAGGAAAATTTACTCGCATAATTGGAATTTCACCAATTTAAAACAGCAGTTAAATGATGTACATGAAAAATTTCACAAAACAGTATGATAATATCATTCTAGCTGTAATTAGTGTCTTATTTCAACAAATATAGAAAGTATATTATCTAGGGATTGGTATCGGCTGTGATACGTATATTATAATAGAAGAAGCATAGGAAAAATTATGTTTGCAAACCTATGAAACTGAGGTCAGGAGTCCACTATACGCAGGAAGCGGCTACTCGGGTAGCGGGGGCTGTGTGGCGTGGACTGGGCGGTTTTTTAGGATAAAGAGCTTCGGGGAAAAACAAAATGGGCAATTTCAAAGGGTGCAGGTGGATCACAAGGAGAAATGTAGATCCGGAAACTATCGGTATAACAGCTAAAAATTGTCGTAGTTGTGTTGGGAAAGTACGAGAACTCCAAGCGTTAATAGAAAGCACCGAAACACACATCATTATAGGCAGCGAAAGATGGCTCAAGCCGGAAATAAGTTCAGAAGAAGTATTTGCAAAAGATCTAACGGTATTCAGAAAGGATAAATTAAACAAAATAGGTGGGGGCGTGGTTGTCGCCGTCAAAAGTAGTATTTCATGTAGCGAAGTTGAAGTTGATAGTTCCTGCGAGCTATTATGAGTAGAGGTTGTACCCGAAAATCGTAAGAAGTTTATAATCGGTTCCTTTTACCGGCCTCCCGGCTCTGACGATACAATAGCACAAAGGTTCAAAGAAAACCTGAGTCTAATTACAAAAACGTACCCGACTCACACAATAATAGTAGGTGGTGATTTTAATTTACCATCGATCTGTCGGCGAAATTATATTTTCAAATCAGTAGGTAGGCATAAAACTTCGTCCGAAATTGTACTCAACGCATTTTCTGAGAATTACTTCGAACAATTAGTTCATGAGCTAACTAGAATTGTAAATGGATGTGAAAACACACTTGATCTCTTAGCAACATAAAATCCTGAGCTCATAACGAGCATCAAAACGGATACAGGTATTAGTGAACCCAGAGATGTCGTAGCGAAATTGAATATCGAATGTTCCAAAGTTACCAAAAATAAACGCAAAGTATACTTGTTCAGGAAAGCTGATAGGAATAAATTACATTGCTTCTTGAAAGACAGCATCCACTCGTTTCTAACACTAAACGTAGGTGTAGACCAGATGTGGCTCAAATTCAAAGAAGTTGTATCGACAGCAGTTGACAGTTTTATACGAAATAAATCAATAAAAGAAGGAGGCGATCCCCCTTGGTACACAAAACAGGTCAGGACACCGTTGCAAAATCAAAGGAAAAGGCATACTAAATTTAAACGAACACAAAATCCCCAGGATTGGCAATCGTACTCAGAAGGTCGAAATTTAGCGAGATTTCAATGCGAGATGCCTACAATATTTATCACAACGAAACTCTTTCTCGAAATTTGACTGAAAACCCAAAGAGATTTTGGTCATACGTTAAGTATACTCGGGGCAAATCACAAACAATACCTTCACTACGTGATAGTAATGGCGATCCTGCCGATGACAGCGCTGCTACTAAAGCATAGTTACTAAACATAGCTTTTAGAAACTCATTCACCAAAGAAGACGTAACCAATATTCCAGATTTCGAATTACGAACAGATGCCGTAATGAGTAACGTAGAAGTAGATATCATCGGAGTAGTGCAGCAACTAAAATCACTTAACAAAAAGAAGTCTTCTGGTCCGGATTGTATACCCATTAGATTTCTATCTGATTATGCTGAAGCGATAGCTCCTTACTTAACAGCCTATACAACCACTCTCCCAAAGAAGGATCTATACCAAAAGATTGAAAAGTTGCACAGGTCACACCTATCTTCAAAACAGGTAATAGGAGTAACCCACTAAACTACAGGCTTATTTCATTGACATCAATTTGGAACATATCCTGTATTCAAATATTAAGAATTATCTCGAACAGAATGATCTATTGTCCCAAGGGCAACATGGATTTAGAAAATATCGTTCATGCGAAACACAACTAGCTCTTTACTCACACGAAGTGATGACTGCTGTCGATAAGGGTTCGCAAATCGATTCCGTATTTCTTGATTTCTAGAAGGCTTTTGACACCGTACCTCACAAATGGCTTTTAATCAAATTGCGTGGTTATGGTATATCGCCCCAAATTTCCGACTGGATACGGGATTTGCTGTCAGATGGGACATAGTTTGTAGTAATCGATGGTATGGCATAGACTAAAACAGAGGTGATATCGGGCGTTCCACAGGGTAGTGTTATTGGTCCTCTGCTGTTCCTTATTTACAGAAACGATTTAGGGGAAAATCTAAGTAGCTCTCTTAGGTTGTTTTTCAGATGACGCTGTCATTTACCGTCTAGTAAAATCATCTGAAGATCAAAATCAACTGCAGAACGATCTGAATTAGATATCAGTATGGTGTAAAAAGTGGCAACTGACTCTAAATAATGAGAAGTGTGAAGTCATCCACATGAGTACGAAAAGAAATCCGTTAAACTTTGTTTACAACATAAATCAATCAAATGTGAAGGCCTTAAACTCCCACAAAATACCTAGGAATTACTATTACTTCAGTCTTAAATTGGAAAGAACACGTAGATAATATCGTGGGAAAGGCGAACGAGAGACTGCGTTTTATTGGCAGAACCCTTAAAACATGCAACAGAACTACAAAAGAAACTGCATACACTACGCTTGTCCGTCCATTTTTGGAGTATTGCTACCCAGGGTGGGAACCTTATCATGTGCGTTTGACGGAGGACATCGAAAGAGTCCAAAGAAGGGCAGCTCGTTTCGTATTGTCACGATACATGGGAGACAGCGTTACGGAAATGATACAGGAGTTGGGATGGGAATCATTACTACAACGGCGCTTATCGCTGCGGCGTGAGCTACTTACGAAACTCCAATCTCCTACATTCTCCTCCGAATGCGAAAATATATTGTTGACTCCCACTTACATAGATAGAGATGATCATCAGAATAAAATACGAGAAATCAGAGCTCGAACAGAGAGATTCAGGTGCTCATTCTTCCCGCGCGCTATTCGAGAATGGACTGGGAGATAAATAGTATAATTGTGGTTGGATGAACCCTATGCCAGGCACTTAAATGTGATTTGCAGGGTATCCCATGTAGATGTATATGTAGAACTGCTGATGTCATCGGTACGTCGACATACAAACTACTTAAACTAAGTTATGCTGAGGGAAAAACAGACACTCACGCGCGCGCGCGCGCACACACACACACACACACACACACACACACACACTCACTCATATATATATATATATATATATATATATATATTCCGAAGAGAGGATTCGAAACTCCGACGGAAGCTCCCGCACAGTCCAATCCCGCGCGGCCAGAATTTTGAGACAATGTACTTAGTATAAGCGGGTGCCTGCAAAATATTGTTGAAGAGATCAATTTATGATAACTTCGGGGAAAATAAAAACATGTATATAAAGCGACGGCAACTTATGAAATTGGACAGTACATCCACCGACTGAGTTCTATACAACAAGGGAAATCCTAGTCAGTAACATCAGCAGCAGCAGGGATAGAAAAAAAAGGCGAAATATAAATCAGTGCTTCAGTATCATCAATTTTCAAGTACATTTCTTTAAACATTACAGTGATTTTGACCTCCCTTCAAGTTATGATCCAATCTCGACTCATTTCCGTTACAAAGAAACAACTTTAAGTCAGCGGACTACACGGATTTTCGTGTTCTGTGGATGATTGCAGTTCTGGTTTTATAACACACTGTCTCGGGTTTCAAGCATTAGCAGCCGTAACTAGTTTCTAATAGCCTGCATAATGAGTTCTCGATCTTATCTGTCTTCGACGGAATGAGGTACTCAGCTTGGAACTACCTCGATAACTGAACCGATAGAAGTTATCACACTGGAGCAATTAGCGACGGAGGAATATCTCCTTACCTCGAGGGGGTGTACGAACTCTGGCTCACAGACCTATAAGTTACCAAATCACCGAACAAACAGTGCTTGTAATATCGTAAACTATTTCACCACTGCCGTAAGTTCTTCTCGCGTAGGTAGGTTATTTCTTCTTCATTTGTGCAGCTTGTAAAATATACGTTGACTACGTCATACGAAATATACCGACATAAGACTGTTGTAGAAAGTTATTTCTAATAGAAAGCGGATGTTTAAAACCAACACCAACCTGGTTAAATACTTACTGTAAGCAGTCTAATTTTAACCAATTTTTTCTCCTCCTTTTTGCTTGAGTTGCAACTATGGATGCTAATATAAAACCAGTATCACCACCTAGATAAAGCAATGTTTGCCTTACTGTGTACATTTGGTTAGCAGTTATTATCAGTGAAAATGTGAGCGCAACATATGCTGAATGATATCTTACCTGGATAGTATTCGGTAGCCTACCGCTATTCGAATAATGTGTAGATATTAACGTTCAACAGCACCAAACAGGCATCCATAAGTTCGTAGGTGTGGTACTATTCCGCAGACCAATGCCGAGAGTAGCTACTCAATATCTGCAGCAATATGTCGATATGCCCATCCATCTTCCCGCTAATTTACAATGCGAACCAGTTAACAAGGCTGATTTTTTTCACCTTAACTGCCTGCTCATCTCTGTATTCTAGACTGTTACTACTACTGATTATCTCTAAGAGGCAGAATTATTGCTTGCTGAGTCGAAACAGAAGACGCACTGAAACACATGAGCGCCATGTGATCGTCGACCACCAAGACAAATGAATCACTAACACTTTAACTACTCTGTAATGTACATATCGTACCCCCGCCGTACAGAACACAGTACTTGTGTGTCTTGAATTTTTATTTTCGTCAGTTTAATATGAGGGAAGAGTCCGCCAATTGCTGTTGTACCAGAAAATACTTTTTGAAAATCAGGACAATCTATAGTCAATTATCACTTTATAAAAGAACATTTATGTCTTCTGAAGCTTCCAGTAATTTCCATCTATTGCAAAACTACTGCGTTACGTAGCTTCCCGGCAATCTTACTGACAGGCATCCAGTCTTACTTTCATAAGTGTGTAATATAGGATCTCATTCTATCTACCTCTATGAGTCTGAGGTTGGCGATATGCTGACTTGGCAGACATACTACATTGTCGGCGGTCTAGGATCGTATATCCCAGTCGCATACCGTAAACTCTATTGTGGAAACCAGAATATTTTGATTAATATAGGGTCCCTTGTCTGTGGTATGGTGTACAAAATAAAAGAACATAGATAATTTCGTCGTTAAATTTTCTTTGCATTAAAAATTTTGAATAGTGAACGAAGTTTTCCTGGAAGTGGGACAACATCGGTCACGAGCGAAACGTTATTAAAATACGAAGATATTCACCTCTCTATTATCTTTAGGCACCTGAAACTTGGACTCATCCTCTGATCCACTTTTCTCCGGGAAAATGTTCTTTAAAAATGGAGATAGTACTTCCCTCCCTATCCTACAAGTATTTTTAACACAGTATCAACTGCTTTGGTGTTTTAGGAGAACCCTATAAGGTACACTTGGTAAGACCGCGAAACAGAGCATCGTCTGTTAAGAAATAAATTAATGATTACGTGCTGGATTCGATGTCTAAGCAATTAAAATATTAAATTTCGTAATAAAAGCGATAAAGATAAAATTTACAAACCTGAAAAGAAAAGTTGCAAGGACGTCCAATTTGTTTGTATATTTATTATTATTATTATGTCTTGGAGGGTGGTCCTTGGTACTGCAAACATTTCAGCGGGTTGTCTCTCTTAGTGCATTTTGTAATAAGCCTGGCAAAAATTTCAATACGCCCGCCCTCCTAATATTTTCCCATGTATTTTTCTCATGGCCGAAGCTACCCTGAAAATTCATCCTGCCACGCGGAAGTAGCCGCGTGATCTGAGGCATCATGCTACGGACTGGGCGGCCGCTACCGCCGGAGGTTCGTCCTCCCTTGGCCATGTGTGTGTGTGTGTGTGTGTGTGTGTGTGTGTGTGTGTGTGTCTGTGTTGACATTAATGTGAGTTAGCTTAAGTAGTTTGTAAGTCTAGGAACTTATGACCATAGCACTTTGGTGCAAAAAGTTTACAAAAACTTTTAAATTTAAAATTCACACTTACACTATTAAAATTAATCCAGCCAAACAAAAATTGTTGGATAAATATACTGTTTCTGGACATGTATTAAGAAATATTTACCTAATAGACACATTGACAAATTATTAATTGGCTTAAAAACCAAGAATAGGCAGCGGATAAGTTTGTTTTTACATTACAAAACAACGCTATTCTACTCAAACTCAAAATCAGCACTTACTGAATTTTTCGCGGGGCTAATAAAGCGAGACAATGGGGTTGTCAGAGATCCCTATAAACTGCACATTACAGCCACAGCCGTCGATGCAGTTCAGCCATTGGTCCACTAGATAGAAAATAGCAAAACATTTATCTGACAGCCCAGTGGCCAAATTTACCCAAGGTTGCCAAAGTTAGTCCACAGTTCATTTTAGGAACTGGCGTGTCTCTATTAATACTATTCAGACGAAGTCTTTCAACACCATAGATAATCACCACGGTGAACAGTGTTGAGTGATCATCTTTCACGACGGTAGTGTTAACGGCGCGCTCAGCGACAACACTAGTCACATGATTCTTGCCATGCCGTCATTTCACACGATTCCAATTTTTTGCACCGTGTGGCGATGTACGTATTCATATATAGATATGTAGAGTCTTCAAGGCCAACGGAGTGACTGATTCCATTAATCACCGCGTAATGACTTTGCGTACAGCAAACTATCACCTCCGTTTCGCAAAATAGATACAGGTAATTTGGACATCCAGCTCTACGCGTCTTACGTGATAGGGCTGTTGGGTCTACACTAATTTCGAGGTTTCCATAAATTTCTCGTAAAGAAGGGTAATACAAAACCGATAGTGGCCCATGCTGTGCTGATATATCTGTATTTATAATATTATACTAGATAACAGATTACCTATGACAAAAAATGAGTTGTAATATTATACAAAAGTTTTTATTGCAGGCTAATTGGAGACATAACATATTTGTTTCTTTAAGCAAACCACTGGACATCCTACTGATGTTGGTTGTTGATTGGTGTCGGTTGGTGTGATGATGTGGTGTGCTGTTTCCTGATATGCTACTGCTGTGGTGTCACACGTGTGTCAGCGAGATAAACCTACTTGGAGTGGCCAGCTCATAGAGTGAAACCCAGTGAGCGTGCCCCTGGCACTGGGCGGCCAATTACTTTTTAGTCACCCCCCCCCCCCCCGCAAAAATTATCCCCGTTTGTGTTTTAACCTACGAAATTTATTAAAAAAAAACCTACATCTAACTTACGTCTAAGTGTCACAATCGGAGTGTGCCACATCTAACCCCCGAATCCAGGGGATGGCGGATTCTTCCATTTCTGGAGACCAGTCCATACCCAGGCGGCATGGCAGATGTGACTGTCTCAATCGGGTGCTACGTCAAGATCGGTTAATATTCAACTGTTGTTGTAGGCAGGCAGTTAGGACCGTCTCTGACCTAATAAAAAATCTCTTCAAAGATCAGCGCGCCACCATCCAACCGCCAGAACATTGAGGTGACAAAAGTCATGAAACAATTATACCTACAGTTTTCGCAGTTTAAGAATTACCCAAACACCTAAAGATTATACAATGTGTTCATTTTGAGGTTTACACCCAAGACAGCTACGATTTGACCTGTGCTCTCCCTCCCAGTAATGCAGTTATCTTGGATATCTACATAGTACTCATCAGTACGAGGTACATGATCCACCATACTACACAATTTACCATGGTACTTCTATTTAGAATATAGACATTTACGGCACTGCATTTATTCGTTATTGCTGGATAGTGTTGATAGTGTTGATTTAGAACTGCGAGGAGTAATTAATAACGTTGGTTCGGCTCTGTATGTCTCATATTTTGGGACATGACGTTTATTGGAAGCCGACGCACATCGATTTGTACTTATGTGCAAATATTTGCCTCAATCCTAAGTGTTTTCAGAATATTGTTGCACAGAGCAAATATTATTTCTGACGAAAGCAATCTACAAGATGAACTTTCCTACTTACAGAGAGTGCTTGAAGACATTGGGTACTCTTCACAGCAGATGCAGAAAGCATTGTAAAAGAAACCGAAAAAGGCCATTAAGAATGTAGAATACGAAGAAGAAACCTATAAATCTATGGCTCTTCCATGTGTGGGTAGCCTTTCAACAAAAATAGGACTGATTCTCGGTAGACACAAAGTGAAAGTGGTATTACGTCCTCCACCCAAGGCAGCTGCACTCGTGGTCTCCGTCAGAGATTGTTTGCTGTTCCGAAAATCTGTAGTTCATAAAATTCCATTTAAATGTGTCCTTTCTTACCTTGGACAAACGACTCATACTGTCCATGAAATGTACACAACACCGAAGGTAAACACGACTTTTACAGCCTAACAAGGCTGCAGGGACAGAGCACTGCACTGTCACTGGTCACAGTATGTTGTATGACAACGTCGAAATTTTGGCAAATAGATAATCTTTTTGCCACTCAGTAGTGAAAGAGGCAATTGAAATTCGCTTGAAGACGAATTTACTTAACAGTGGTTTCAATCCTGATGAATATCGGAATCCGCTACTTTCAGTAATAAACTCACAAAGCGATATATCGATATGCCACCGCAGATCGATTGCGAAGTCATAGACTTCTGTATTATGCACGTCTTTGGCACCGAAAAACGTCTCTATTTGTGGCCGCATACGCAGTTGCGCGGTACGCTAGTATGAAGGGCCAAAGCGAGCACTAGAGCGTCTCTGTCTTCGCACACTTGAGTTCTGTGCCCTTCCTGTTAAGTATGTCAGCCTCATTGCTTCCTTCGTCACCCATCGCCTGTCCTATGTCACTGTCTGTAACTCCAACTCCTGTTTGTTTTACCCCTCCGCCAGAGTACCACAAGGCTCCGTCCTTCCCACCCCCCCCCTCCCGCTACGTCATCAACTCCTCGGACATGCCGCGACCCCAGGCACCTTTCCACCTCCTACAATATGCTGACAACGTCGCCATCCTATCCCTCGCCCCCTCCCACGCCTGCTCCCAGAACTTACTCCAGTCTCACCTCACCGAGTTCGCCGATTGATGTAACTGGTGGCTCCTTTCCGTGAATCCAGATAAATCACAGGCAAGCATCATAGTTCGAATCGCCCCATAATTCCGCCTCAATAACTTCTACCTAACCCTCCATGATCGTCCTATCCGTCACGTCCCCACCCTCAAATACCTCGGCCTCACCCTTGAACGATTCCTCCTCTCGACACTCCACCTTCGTACTGTCTGTGAAAAAGCCCTGACCCGCCTCAGCTTTCTAAAGCTCCTGTCCGGCTGGAAATGGGGACTCAAACCCTCCATTATTCTACTCACCTACGGATCCATCATGCATCCCGTCCTATGCAACTTCTACCCCATTTGGATTTCCGCTCCTCCTGCCTACTATAAATTCCTTCAAATCTTCGAACGCCACGCCCTCCACCTAACATACCGTATCCGCCTCCCCTCCCCCACGAGGATCCTCTAAACCTAATTACTTCCCATCACCCTCTAAAATTTCTTGAACATATCCGCATCCTATCCCTTAAAATAGACTCCTGTAACCCACTGGCCTATCCAATGTTCACCAATCCTGGTCTCTGCCATGCCTCCCTTCACCCCCACACTCTCCACGTCTTCTCACAGAGTCATTTCCACCATCTTCTCCTCCCAGATGACGCCCTCCGTCCTGATATATACCCCTCGTACCAACCCTAAACCTTCCCACTCCTCTTCCCATTGATTCAACGCCCCCCTTCTCCATACTTTCCCTATCCCCTGCTTGGCCTCCATTTCCTTCCCCAGCCACAGAGTCTTTGCGTACCTCCTTCCCCTCCGCTCTCTTCCCCTCCGCCCCCCCACCCTGTGGGGCCCATAGTGGAACGGTTTTGTCAACACTTGTGAATTGTCATCAGTGCTGTAAAGTGCGTCCATTATGTGTCTTTTAACTCGGTGCGAGCGCCGCTTATAATACACGTGTCGCATGTGTGTTTTATGAAGTGTCTTCATATTTTCATCGCAACCAGTGTTTGTGTCCATCAATGTGCTTTTAACGCCACCCTGGCCATCATTTTACGAACTACATGTTTTTTATTCCCTACGACTATATTGTTATCTTCAAAATTCCTCAGGTCTTTTTTAAATTTCACCGTTTTAATCTCCATTGTATTTTATTTACTCATCCTGCCCATTGTTCAAAGTCTGTAGGCTGAGGAGCGGCGGTGACACTGCTGCCAGCCTGCCGCCACTAGCAGTGGTTTTAAAATGACAATAAAGGGGGCGAAAACTGGAGCGTCGGTCTTACGACTCACTCTGAAGATGGCAGGACGTTATACAGCCGAAATATTAGAAGAAGAAGGAGAATTCTTGCAGCTGCACTCCCGAAACTTGATGAAACAGTCTTTGCACCTCCAAAACCTGAAGATTCACGTAAACAACTTATTCGCAAAAATAATGCGTGCAAAGTAATGCACTACCGTACTTTTCACGTGGAAACGCTTAGGGCGTATGAAAGTGTACAGGATGACCAGCCAGTCTAAAATAAGTTAGTGAAATAATTCAAAAAGATTTATTTCAAAACTTCGTCTAAGTTTTACGAGTGTTCTTCCACCGCGACATACGCCTTGACAATATGACCAAGGCTGTCTACCTTGCAGGACAGAGCCGGGCAGAACCAGTACTGAATGCTGATTCTAAAATCACGCCACCCTTCTGGCGTCCGTGCTGAAACTACTGACGTTTCCATGCTACCGTGGAGCCAATATCAGACACCCACGTTTGATCACGTGTGCTACTGCTGGAGGACTCTGAGGTGCGAGCATCAGTTCCTTCGATCTCTTCAGTTTGAGTTCTCGTACAGAACAGACGCATTCGAGAGGTCCAGCCTCGGTACGGGGCGAAAGGCCGCATACCGTCCGCTCCCGGCTAGCGGCTGTTCGGCATCAGCCACTAACTGTGTGAACCATAACCATTACCATTACCTTAACCTTTTTCATTTTGTAAGCCGCTCACTTAGATTGGCACTCATTCGTTGCATCCATACCCAGGGCGAGTCCTGATATGTATCCCGTATTTCAGAATATACCAAATATTAACTTCAATTCTATCTTTTATTTGCCATTCAGCCACCCTTTCCTAGGGCACCCACAAGCCTTCACTGCTCCACCTTCCATCCTGAAAACGCTTCTAACCCATTTTATTTATGCAGCACTGGGATGGGTTGTATAATTTTCCTATCATCCGTGGAGTAAAGAAAATAAACTCTGTTGGCATTCTGCCTCTTTGTAGCTCATGTGTAGCCTACATATTTATGTCTCAACATAGCTGCCATCGCGACGACCAAATTTCTTCCAGCGTCATACCAGTTTGTTGATATAGTCGATGTACTGTTTTCAGTCTTGTAAATAGTCACAGCCTAACGTCTACCTTCACCACTTTTATTCGAGTAGAGCCCTCGCACAAAGTCGTCTAGTTTTGGTAAGAAGCGAAAATCAAATGGGCCAAGTAGATACTGTATGGAGGAAGATCGATGACGGTAATCCAAGGACACTAGATTGCTTCAAATGTCGAATATCTCATCTGTGGTGGCTCTGTCACGCGTAACGAGATGATGCTCCGCTTGTGGACCCACTTAGTGCTTAGGAACCATATTACTGCACGTTTACTGCATTACCGCTCTCTGTCACCGACATAGTAACGTCACACACGGTCATGTCACAAGGTATAATAGGAACACGCTAGCGCCTTGGGGTCGAAAATTGCGTCGGACATGCGTGACATTTGACCGAGTAACAAGCATGACAGAGCACCTGTACCGTCATTCATCCTATTTACACGTCTCCCAAAGCCGGAATTCATAAACCTATTTACCAATTCCGGTTTTCTTTGGTCATGTATATAATCCTAAATCGATTCTGGAAATCCACATTTGTAAAGCGGTTTTTAATTTCAACAGTCGATTTTAGTGCCCACGTAAGAGGAACCGTTTTGAAGCGTACTTCCCTTTCAAGTTACGTCTCTATTTAAGAATTTTCTTTTAATATGGATAGAGTGACTTATTCTGCAGTGAAAGATACGTATAAATACATTACTCTGTGCATGAATTTGTGTATTTAAGTAAACAGAAACAGTGACTGTGCTGACAACTTCAGGAACTGAAACATGCCATATTTGAGTGGTCTAAAAAATTCCTTTCAGGCTTGAACATGTAAACGCGAAAAATAAATAAATAAATAAAAACCTGTCCACAAAAGGTGGGTTGCATGTAAACTTTGTCATTCAGTGCAGAGTAAATGAATACGTGCGCTATAACAACTCTTAAAACTCCATTGCTCTTATTTCTTGCTACAAAACCAAGCTTATATCATCAAACAATAAGATGAACATTGCAAAAGCGAGTCGAAATTATGATACAATACAACAGAAATCTTTAAATTAGTAGATTGAAACAATCAAAACGAGACCACAGGCATTACTGAAAAAAAAAAAGAAAAAAAACGATTTGGACAATTAAGGGAATTGCAAAATAACATGAATTCACTGGTTATAAGAAAAATACAGAATTGCTTTATATATGTATAATGGAATATCACTCACACGACTCTCATACAAAATTTTGTTACAGAGCAGAAAAACTTCAACCAGAGCACCCAAGATGAGAATATCAAATGGTGTATGTCCAGACAAAAAATCTAGAGAACAAATACTGGACTTAAGAAACATCACATCTGAAGCCTTTCATTCGAAGTGTTGTTCCTGGACAAAGATGATTTACACAGTATTTTTGCATCAGTTTTTAAAGTTGCATTTTTGTTGATGAACAACATGCTTCTAGCACGACATATTGCCGCTTGGTACGGCGTGTAACCACTTCTTAGGCATTAATCTCTCCATCTTGGAGGTTGTGTTGCGTTGCCATCTGTACGGGTCCAAGAGTGTGAGCTGTGACGAAGATTTGCTAGTATTATTCATCTGGCAGTGTTAACTATCAACAAAATAACGTCCAAGTAATAAAATACCTCTATACAAACCTCTGTGTTCTGCACGAAATAAAGGACATAAAAAATCAATAGTTAGGCCAAAAATTTTAAAACCTATTTTGTTATATCATTGAGGACATTTGGAGAATGTAGGTATTGCCAGAGGGATGGACCTCACTGCGATCCATCCATTACAGAATAAAGGGAGTGAGACCAACCTCAACAACTACAGAGGTATCTACTTTTCGCTTATAACCTACAACATCTGCTCTAAAGTCTTGCAAACTAGAATCACTAAACAGTTAGACTCCCAACTAGGCGAATACCAGGCTGGTTTCTGGGTGAGCAGGCCCTGCACAGAGCAGATTCAAAACCTCAAGACAATCCTCTCATATAGGAGCCGAGGGGGACATCCCTGGGTAGCCATTATGATAGATTTCGAAAAGGAATACGACACATTAGATCGACAGACGCTCTTCTCCAACTTGTAGGAACTAGGCCTAGGCCTAGACTGGTCCAGGCTACCTGAATAACAGCACCTCCAAAGTCACTTTTAGGGGTGAACTCTCCGCGAGCTTTTACTGGTTGTGTTAACCCTAGAACGGTCGGGCTGGGTCTGTGAGATCCACTAGTTTCTATGTCAACGAATTTATACGATTATAGTCTCTGATCTGACTCGACCGCTCTGCTAGGTTCCTGAAACATGCAAGAGAAAGCGTTAACATCATGACTAAGGTTTTAAATCGTTTAGACAATGTTCGGAGGTTCTCTAAAAATCGGGAGGGTCTGTCAGATCCAGCCCGACCGTTTACGTCATTGAATTCTACCAGTGCGGGTGTATTTGTATTTGGTGTTTCATCCAGTTTCAAATGACTTTGTGAACTATTTCTGATGCCAATTATTTAAAATATAAAATTTCAAGAGAAAGTGTTTCATAGTGTGAACTTTTCAACATATTATACGATGATCATAATGAAATTGACGATTCTGACGCGGACCCAGACTTCGACATAAACAGTGATCATGATAGCAATAGTGAAATAAGTGGAGATGAAGGGGAAGATGCTATATGTGGAAGGACAGCAAAACGAAATAATTCTGTAAAATTTGCAAAATATAGTTGTACTTGGTGCATGTAGAAATGGTTTGTGTCGTCTGTTAGAAAAAGCGACGAATTTAGAGGACGATATGACACAAACTATTCATTATATGCACAATTTCGATTTATATAACGTAAATTCAACAAGTCTGCTTCTCAGTTCTACAAATTATTCTCATTTATATTTGTATTTCAATCCAACTTACTTGTACTTCTAGTGTGGTTACATTTATTACTACAAAGAAGTATATTTTCTACTTTTTTTTATTTTACAGCAATTGTGAAATTCAGAACGATAAAATAATGTCCTTACAGCATTTGGTAGGACCTAAACAATATAAAAATCGTCGTTTGATATAAATACACTGTTTTGGCACTTGTCATAATAATTTTAATTGTTGGGTTCGTCAGACCCAGCCCGACCGTTCCTGAAACTATTTTTCCGCCGACCGTTCTAGGGTTAAGTAGGGGCTGCCTAAATGATACATGTCAACTGTTGTAAAAGTTAGTCCAGTGATCGTTTACATCGTTTAAATACTAGAAGTTCCGCCCTATAACTCAAACGTTAGCCCATCCAGTGCTTTCCTGACGGAATATATTTTAAATTGCGTATCAATACGCACAAAAACCAAATTATTGTGCAGAATGGTTAAAATAACACGATTTAACACGTAGTATATGAAATTGCAATGGAAATTTTAAATTATTTGTTAAATCATTCTACATAATAATTTGGCTTTTGTGCGTATTGAAATGCATTTTTATAATATTTTCCGTTAGGACTGATACTCGATTGGCTAACGTTTGCCTTAGAGGGCGGAACTGCTCTAACTTGCACAGTAGTCGACGCGTATCATGAAGGCAGCTTCTTCTCAGCGCAATCGGTGACAAACACTAAGGATATATCTCATTTCTGATATTTAAATACTTGCATTGGACATTAATTTATCCCTCTAATATTATTTTAGCCATATCATTGTAGTTGTAGAGGACTGAAGACGGCCATTTAAATGTCCGAAAGTGGTTATAATGAAATAAATTGCGATCTAGTCTGACTTTTGAGTGGAACCAGTCATTCAGATTGCTGATACTCCAGAATAATTCAGGTTTAGAAATGAGAAGAAATGAGAAAAAAAAAAAAAACATGTCTCTGCTGCATATCAAGGATATGTTTAGCTCTAGACTCACTCAGCTGAAACATTACTCTTCAGAAACATGAATGTTGAAGAGCAAGTCAGGTACAGAAAACAAAGAGAAAAACTATAAACTAAACATGGCACAAAGTACATGTGAAGCAACCAAATAATGGAACAGTACATTTGACTATTGGTAATAATTATTATTACCTTGACTCTGCACTTTCTGATACTCTTCAGTCATTGCAAATGTGATACCAGTTCGTGTACTGCTTATATGATGATCAAATGATCTACGGCGTTTAGTGGCCCGGTCGGTACGACAGTACTTCGGTCTATCGGTAGTGACATGCTGTGTTACCTGCACAATATTCCGACAAGAGACGAGCCGATCTAGTCGTGTGTAGTCAGGATTGGCATTCTTGCACGCGCTCTCTGCCTCTGAACTTCGAGCCCTTTGAAAGGTTCAGCCTGCAGCACCCCGCTATTTATATCCACGTTCGATTCCAGCGACCAGCCACGCCCCTAGTTGTGCGTTTGTTTCCTTCTGCTTCGGTATCTCGACATGCTACGAAAGACTGCCTCCTGGCGCCCTTGTGTACAAAGCTAATGGAGTACAAGAAAGGTCGGTGTGTGCTTAGCTCTCTGCAGGGGTGATTAGATTAGATTAATACTTGTTCCATAGCTCATGAACACGAGATTTCATATTGATGTGGACCGTGTCAGCTTAGTAAAAGATAACATTACATGATATACTTTTTATTTTCTATTTTTTAATTGTTTTTGTTCTGAAAGTACTGATTTATATTTAAAAATTCGTCTACTGGAAAGAAAGTGTTGTCATTAAAAAATTCTTTCAATTTATTTTAAATGTTTATTGTCTATCTGTCCGACATTTGGTGCTACAGAAAAAGTGGACAAAAAATTTTGTGGCAGCATAATTCACCCTCTTCTGTGCCAAAGTTAGATTTAACCTTGAATAGCCGGCCGCGGTGGCCGAGGGGACTAAGGCGCTCCAGTCACGGTCTGCACGGCCACTACGGTCGGGGGTTCGAATCCCCCCTCGGGCATGGATATTTGTGCCGTCCTAGTTCGTAAGTAGTTCATAAGTAGTTTGTAAGTTTAGGGACTGATGACCCCGTAGTTAAGTCCCATAGACTACACAAACATTTGAACATTTTAACCTTGAATAGTTTTGTAGCTATGCTCACTGCTGTTACTTCTGAATTTGGTCGCTTTATTACTAACAAGTTTCATGAGAGAGTATGTATATTTGTAAGCTACTATGAATATCCCTAGATCCTTAAATGTCTGCAAGATGATCCCGGAAAGGGGGGGCGTTCCATAAATTACTCTGATGACACGCTTTTACTTTTGCTCAAAGATGACTTACCCCAAAATATTATGCCATATGAAAGCAGTGAATGACGTAGTAATCTAATTCAATGAGATGTTTGTCACTAAAATTGCAATAAGCTTGATGGACTCAAACATTTCACTACATCGTCAAGGTGTTGCTTCCAATTCAATTTCTCAGCAATTCACACATCTAAAAGCTTTGAATCTTCTACCTTAGCTACAGACTTCTGCTCAGAGACTATATTTATTAATGGTTTCATGACATTTACGTATGGAACTGTATGCATTGTGTTTTATCAAAGTTTAATAAGAGTCAATTTGCAGAGAACCACTTAATAATTTTCTGAAAGCCATTATTTACAATTTCATCAGTTAACTCTTCTTTGTTAGGAGTGATTACTGATCTTCTATCGCCAACAAAAAGAACTAGCTTTGTATCATCATGAATATAGAGGTACCATTAATATATATCAAGAACAGCAATGGGCCCAAATCTCAACCCTGTGGGGCCCCCTTCTTGATACCCTCACAGTTTGAGGAATAAGCTGAATTTTACAGCTTACCTTAACCTCTTAATTCAACTTTCTGCACTCTTCCAGTTAAGTATGAATTAAACCGTGACTACGTAGGCTTTTCCGGCGTAACATCATACAAAATTCTTCTCTGGGTTTCTGTAAGATCAGGACGTCATGTTGACACAGTATTTCGGCGGTCCAACCTGGTCGACATCCTTAGGTGTGTAGGTGTTTCACCGACCCCCTGGTTGGTTGGGTTGATGAAACACCTACATACCTGAGGATGGCAACAGCTTAGACCCCTAAAATACGTGTTAAGATTACGTCCTTATCTGGCAAAAAACCCGAGAAGAATATTATATGAAGGAAACCATTTGTGCATTGCCCCAATAATACCACAATGCCTAAGCTTATCTGAAAGAATTCAATGATTTACGCAATCATCAGCCTTTGAGAGATCACAAAAATCCCAACGGGTTACGTCTGATTATTCAGAGAATTTTATATTTGATTATTGAAAGCTCATAGAACATCATCTGTTGAATAGCGTGCTGCAAATAAAACTGACATTTTGTTAATACCTTATTTTTACAAATATTGGAAGCTACACCTGAATAACTTTGGATTAAGCTGTCATAAGTGAGATTTGGCAGTAGTTATTAACATTCGACGCATCTCATTTCTATGCAATGGTTTAACAATATCATTTTCTAGTAATCTGGGAAAATACCGTGCTCTATTGACCTATTCCATACGTGGTTGAGAAACCTACTTATATATTGGGAAAAAGCCTTTAGTACTCTGTTGGGAATGTTATAAATTCCATATGAGTTTTTACTTTTGAGAGAGTTTATTATTTTCTTAATTTCAATGTGGCAGGTGGATGGAATTTCAATTGGATCAGATAGCACAGGTATATCATCAATAACAGCTGTGCCTCTTCTATGGAACATTTAGATCTTATTATCTCCACAAATTTACAAGCGATTATTAAAAATGTTATCAACTTCTGATATTTTGTTAGTAAAGTATCAATTCATTTTAATGGTCATACAGTCTCCCTGTGCTCTTGGTTGCCCCTTTTCCTTTTCAATTATATATCAAATTATTTTATTTTTATTATCAGAGGTGCCTTTTTCCAGGCACTATGGACTTATATTCCTTTAGTTTGCTGTGTTTTTAGACATAGTTTCTTATAGTTCCATGTGACTGGTTTCACTGGATCATTAAGTATGTTATATTTCAATTTAGTGTTGGATTCCTTGTATACCTCATCCCAGTCTAACTGCTGTAAGCTTTCCCTAATCTTAGTAAATGTTGAATCATTAACTGAAAGCACTGTTTTGGGTGTCTGATGGGGCTACATCATATACTGTAACTATCTGTGCACCACAATCAGAGAGACCGTTCTCAACAGGATAAGCATTTATTTATTTATTTATTTCAACATATCTTAGTCTATAAAAAAGTGTGTTAATCTCCTTTACTATCCGACTAGTAAAACCAATAGAGCACGTCAAATTGAAAGAAGCAACTAATAATTCAAAGCCTTTCTTCCTATTAAACTCTTTTGGGGGATCAACATTAAAATCCCTACAAATAATAATTTAAAAGAGATTCCATTCCATACTTGTCTGGTGCAGCAACTGGTTATGACTATATGTCAAAAATCAATCTCAGTTGCAATTTTTTTTTTCTTTATTTCACTGACGTTTTTCGCCCTTTTGAGGCAACATCAGAATATCTGTAACCAAAATACACTTATGAAGTGGTGCGTACTACATATATCGACAAGAACTCTAACAGTTATGAGATAACAACAACTGTGGAGGTGGGAAACCGGATTCCATCTATGACTGTACGAACCAAAACTGAATTTATAGAATGCAAAAGACAATAAACTTACGGAAGTATATGGTGAACTATTTTCCATCATAAAATCGTGATGGTTATATAAAAGTTTTATAATTTTAGCCCTAAATGGGAGAATGTAGGAAAATGTAAAGTGCCGTAACAAGCTGCTAAATGTTAATGACGAAAATAGAGTGACTTACATTAGGCGAAACCAAACAAATGTTGCGCACGGCACAGAGTAGCCAGACAGAATTCAGCCGGCCATGGCTACCGACGTCGTTGCGGGCCAAAACAGATATGAAGCCGTACGCGCAAATGATTTAGTGACCATAATTGTGGGCAGATGGCGTTGTTCACCGGTGTAGTTAAGAGCACCAATGACACAGTTGTAAAGTCAATTATAACACTGAAAAAGGCATGAAATTAAAATAATGCAGAGCAACTAGGGAGTAACGGCGAGATCGCAGCCATAAAGTAATAAGAAGCTAGTCAAAACTAGTGTCTAAAATAGCAAAATATTAGTCGCAACAGATGCAATGAAACGAAATACAAGTTTACATCAAAAAAATTACAAATTCTTAAAATTCGTGAAGATATGTAAATATAAATTACTAGTGAAAAGTAGTGCAGTTACAGTAATATAGGCTTAACCACGAAAAAGTGATATGTACCTGGGATCGTGTGATACTTCTAATATAAGATCTCCAGAAATGGAGTAGACGAACTAATCATGAAATCTGGTACAGTTAATAAACTGGTTAATCATTTATATAACAGGGTATACGTGGATGGTATCACACGCAAAACAAAAATATAGATTACTTGTGGAATAATATATTAGGCACCATGTTGTCATAGTAAGTTTGGTTTTTACTAACCAGCTGATCGTTCACCAAACTGCCTTTCTCCCCATTTGAGTGTTTGACTATTTCAGTTTCTTTCAAAATTTCGAATTTTTTCCCGTTTCGGGCGTTGTGGAGTACACATAAATTCGTGAATTTTGGTGGCTGATGGCCGCTCGATGTAAGGTGCTCGGCAAATGCTGACTGGTGCTTAACTTGTCCTTTCTTATTAAGTAAATGCTCGCTATATATAGTTCGAAATATTCCACTATATATGATGCATCACATCCTACACATTCAATTCTGTAGACACCGGAGCCAGCATAATTATAGTAATTAGGCAATTTATTATGAATGTACTTACGCTGAACTTTGTTAGTGGACGCAAAGGTGACATCCACATCATATTACTTAAATAAGTTAGCCTGGCCATACGATAGTTTTCCTGCAAACGGGATGCTAACAAATCTGTTTTTAGTGGGCAACAGGGCTGTCGGGAGTTTTTTGTACCACTAGTTTTTTTTCTTTATAAAAGTGGTCTATTATATTTGAGTTTTATTTATTACTGATCGCGATATACTTGAAATCTGCTAATTCATTCTCAATAGAGGATTGCTGTAAAGGGACTTCTGTGATGCGATGAATCATTGACTTAAAGAAACTCATCTTGTGCCGATATAGGTGGAATGATGGAGTCGCTTCCTGGGTTTGCCAAAGATGTCAAATTGTATTTTACTTCCGTCAAATCTAGATATCGGCACAAGATGAGTCTAGCACTTTACATTTGCCTACATTCTCCCATTTATAGCCAAAATTTTAAAATGTTAAAATGCAACTGAGACTGACTTTTAAGGTAAAATAATAATTTACTTTTCCCTGTCAGATAGCACAACAAGACATCCTAGGTTTTTTAGAAATATCTTAAAATTACCTGATGTGGACCTATACGCTGTTACGATTATAAAAGTGCCATCATTCAGTTTAAACTCACAGGCACATGCTTCTGTTTGTTCCTGTAACAAATATTTTTTGTTTTGAAATTTCTTTATTTTATTTTATTTCTTTATTTATCTTTGCACTGTCATAAATTTTCACATAAATGACGACTCCTTCTCTCTTATTATCTCTACTTACATGTGCTGAGAGTTTATATCCATTGATATTAATCTTTTCTATATCAGTGAGAATGGGATTCTCAGGTAGACATAGAACATCTACTTTATTCATTAATCCCAAATATTTTGATGAAATATAATACATATTTCACTGTACCTTTTTGATATCTTGGGGTATTTTAACAGCTTTAGTAACTGCCTGTTTGAGCTTCTCACTAGACACTGCTATTTTCCTAAAAATGACGTTCTCCCGTGAGATGCAGTGGCCCTCTTTTACAGACTTAGCTCTCAACACAGCCAGTTTATCCTCCATGTTCCTATTGAAATGCAAGCCATACCTAGTAAAATCCCACCTAACAATAGCATCAACAGAAACCAAACCCATGTCTGAACACAATTCCGCCCTGAGTAGCTGATCATGTTGAGCCTCCTTACAGAGCTGTTCAACTGGTGCCCATCATACCGCATGAAGGCAGGCACCACTCCAACATTTGTATGGGTTTTTAGGTACTCTTTGTAGCGCTGTTTCCTGATAAGGGTAAAAGCAGCCTAGCGGGAGCCACGTGTCGTAACTTATTCTGCTTTGGCCTGACAGCCACCTTCACATTAAATAAGGGCCGGCCGCGGTGGCCGAGGGGACTGAGGCGCTCCAGTCACGGTCTGCACGGCCACTACGGTCGGGGGTTCGAATCCCCCTTCGGGCATGTATATTTGTGCCGTCCTTAGTATTAGTTAGTCCACAAGTAGTTTGTAAGCTATACAAAAAACATTAAATAAGGCCATTCACTAATTTGACACGCCCTGTAAAATGTTAACTGATTTCGACTTGCAATACACCTCCAATTACGAGAAGTACTGTACAACGTCGTTCGCTGTCGAGACGGATTTAGCGTATATTACTATCAACGTAAAAAGATTAGGCATTGTTGGAATGAGGACAGAGATGGACTACCGAACCGAAACATCTAGAAAAGATCCGGTGCTCTAATAAACATTGCGTCGGATATCATTAAAAAAAGAAACATTTTCAATTGTACCTCAAGTAATCTTTTATCAGATAATTTTTGAACATTAAACACTAACTGCGACAATATACCAGTTTAATGTGAATATAACTCACGTTAACACGAATAGCTGTAACGATCTGATTACCTGGACATCAGAAAAACCAGATATTGAACAAGAAACACTCGATTTTTGCCCTCTTAGAACACGTTACTGCTATGTCGCTTCAGCCGACACTTGAGACGACCCGATACAAGGCTTATTCAATGAAGGAATTAAAGATTTTTAAACATTTATTTTCCAGCACAGCCTACCCTATAGTACGATTACTGGTTTCTGAAAATCCACTGAAATTGTATGTTCGACAATGTGCTGATTTGTTTGCTTACTCGCAGTCAGTTTTAAAAGGAAGTAGAAAATCAATGATCTGGCTAATCTTTTATTCCTACCCATTACCGGATAATTTTTTTTGCGAAATACGGCTCTTACAGTTCCAGAAAATGAAGTGTTCCATCTGGTGCCCGTAGACCAGTCAGAACGGAACAGGTAATGGCAAAAGGAGGTGGACGGAGAGGGGGGGTGATGGTATGCAGAGGGAGACGGATGAAGGAAATGACAAAAGGGGACCGAGAGGGAGAATGGGGAGGGTGATATGGAATAACAGAATGGTGTGATGGGCAGAAGGAGGAAGAGACAAGGTATAGGAGCAGATGTGCACAGGGAGAGAAAATCGATTAGAGGGTATATCCACTTCTTTGACATATGTAGCAGATGTGTAGTGCTTTCCTCAATAGAGGGCTCATCTCTTATAACACATTAGAGTAACACCTAACAACACGTTATAGCAATATTACTGAATCCATAATTGCTTGTGGAAACGGGACAGTGGCTGGTCAATAGTATGAAGGAAGTGAGATACCAACAGCCGTATGTATAATATAAATATTTATTGTTTCACTACGTTTCGGCTTTCCACTATGCCATCTGAAGGTCCCTACATCGGAGCGTAATATCCATTAAGTAGGGATATCGAAAATGGTTTCTTTGAATTCTGTCTCTCAGTGGGAACCAACAACAACTGTGGTAGTACTGAGAGAGAATTCCACGAAACAAGTTTCGATTGCAGTACTTATTGGTTATTATGCTCCGATTTAGGGACTTGAAGATGGCATAGTGGAATGCCGAAACTGGTAGTGAAACAATAAATATTTCTGTTACAGTAATATGTTGCTCTGAGTCATTGCGAACCAGGTTTGGCACTTACAGCATACACGTTCAGACAGATACACGATCACTTGTAAACTCACGCACGTAATTCACGCTCTTCTACAAATCATTTAATGTTATTTTGTATATCAATAATATTCTTCTGGTTTTTTGGCCGCATTATCAATATATAAAATCCGACGTTTCGGCCACTATTGCAAGTGGCCTTTGTCAAGGTGTTTGGCTGCGGCCAAAATTCTGAAGAATTTTATTGATAGTGATAGTGGTCGCGGAAGCCTTCGTTTGCAGTTACTTTATGTATTTATTAATTAAAATCATTTTATTATATACGTCTGAATTATATCCGCGGTTGATGGAAATAACAATGTGCATACAGTGGAAGAAAACACAAATATATTCATTTAAGTGGCAGCTGGTGCTCACATTGGGTTTTAACTTCTTTCAGTACTGGATCTTGATAGTGCCCTCCCCCTATGCCCACTACTCGATGCGTCGATGTTTCGCCCCCCCCCCCCCCACAATCCCTTTAGATATACTTTCGTTACAGGATCTGCAGAATGTGCTTGCTTCAACTCAAGTTGAGGCGTCGGCCTACCAAGCTACTTTATTTCACACTTATCTTCCAAGATTAAAGCAGAGAAATTTGTTTCTAAACGATAGTGAAGGTTGTACACCAAGAACATATATACATGCAAATGATCACTAAAACACAGTAAGTACGGTAACTGATTACACTGTGAAGTGACCGTAACAGTATGAACGCCGCCGCGGTGGCCGAGGGGACTGAGGCGCTCCAGTCACGGTCTGCACGGCCACCACGGTCGGGGGTTCGAATCCCCCCTCGGGCATGGATATTTGTGCCGTCCTTAGTATTAGCTAGTTAGTAAGTAGTTTGTAAGCGTAGGGACTGATGACCCCGTAGTTAAGTCCCATCAACTATACGAACAACAACAACACCAGTATGAATTTGTCACGTTAGACCGTAAGTATGCGCAAAGGCTGCTGTCCCCCACATCTTTACAAACAGGTAAATATTGGTTACAACGAAGAATATAAATGTCACTTATCCTCAAAATCGCGACATGCAAAAACCTCCACAGTATATCTGGCAAGTAACAAAAGTACAAAAATCATTGTTGTTGTCATATCTATTAAAAAGAAGATTGGGTTAAAATAAGTTATCGAACCGACTACCTTCGACAGCACATAGTGATGGTAACGACGTAGCTAATCTTGCTAGGGGGAGCGTAGTGATTTCGTTATGATTCATGATCTGATCCTCTGAAGGCTTTTACAGTTGATGCGACTTTAATTTATAATTATAACAAATTTTACCAAATATGACCTGATTTTGATGAATCTTAAATGCGCCAAAAAACAAATATGAAGGGCGGATTTGCCTTCATGAAGGATTTTCGCATGCACAAGGCGAAGTACGCAGTAGCTCAATTGCCTTTGCTTCGGAGACGATTCGCGCGTTACCGCCAGAGCTCGAGTAGCCAGTGTCTCTACCAGCTTCAACGCCAATGTTAAAAGCGGTATTTCCCCTCGCCCTTCCCTGCAGAGGGAGCGCATATATGGTGCCTGAAGGGGGTTTACAAAAGAATTTGAACCGCAGCCGCTCATGCGCATTGCAACGCTGCCGCCACTGCCGCGTACATTAAGCGGCCGCGCTACGACTCACATACGTGCTGTCTTCGTTACATAAAACGTTTGTCATGCGATGAAACTACTTTGAATGTGCATATAAAATGATCTGATACAAGAGCGGAACAAATAATTATAGTTTAAAAACACTTTATTTTATTTTATTTTTTTTTCGTCATGTTTACCTGGACTATGCTATCTGCTATTATGTTTTTAGTATAGTTCGATAGGGCCATGACGCCATATGCTCACGTACCAAGTCTTACCCCAGGCCTGGGTATATACTTCACACTTTGTAAAAAAAAAAAAAGGTAAAACAGTAAACAATCCAAAGATTGGTTTGAACACCACAGTGCTTTACTAGGCATGGTCCTCTTTGGAGGTGGTATGCCCTTGCATTCCTCCGACCTTCGAACTGACTTACCAAGCCAGTTATTGGGGACCTACAGTTTAACGTTGGTTCTGAACCATGATGCTACTCGATATTTTTCACATCAGCAACACTGCCAGAGGTGGAAGAAGTGGAAAGTGGCAAATAAAAATTCTAGGGCACGGTGGGAATCGAACCCGCGACCTTTGGACTTGTAGTCTGGAACTCTGCCACTGTATTTACTACATATTCTGTCAGTTCCATGTTTTTTTTTTTTTTTTTTTTTTTTTTTTTTTTTTTTTTTTTTTTTTTTTTTTTTTTTGCAACATCCTTCTGTCTGAAGTTTGTAATCTTGTAGATTCTCAGGATGATGGAATTTCGAAATGTGTCAATGTAGCCACGTCACCACCTGTGGCCTATAAATTTTTAATAAGAATGTCCTCGTTAACACTGAGTAATACTTGTCTCCTATGTGTTGCAGTGTTGCCGGAGAAGCCTCAGCTGCTAGACCGCTGGGGGCGCAGCCTGGGCTCGACCCTGGGACCGCTGCTCGAGGGAGACCCTCTGGTGCTCACCTGCAGGGTCCAAGGAGGTAACTCACGACTGCACGTTTACTCTGACAGAGTGGCAGCTGTGTCACTTGCATCTACTCTTTAAATGCTATCTATGGTTGTTATTTGTCGCTTTAACTTTTTCCCAACAATGAAGGCAATACCAACGTCACTATAAGGAGGGAAACTGTCCCATCCTGTTCGACGTCAACTGCCTAATAGAGACATTATTTCCCTACTTGAAAATAAAAGTAGTTGCTAAGACGTAAGCACAGTTTAACAGAAACAGTCCCTCCATGTGTGATGTTTATTAAAATAAGTATATACTGAAATACTCTGCATAGAGTTAAGTTGTCTGAAAATGCGCAACTGAATATACCGAAAATTGTAGAGGAACAATCCCCTTTACTCGCACACTTGCTCTATTATCGTATATACGACTGGTCATGTGAGCATCACATGTTTATTCTTCCTGGGGGCTACTCAGGTTCGACCCAATCCGCAAGTAGAGTACAACCAACACCGCCTTGAGAAACGGCCTCACAACAGTCCAAGTCACGCCACAGTGAGAGTCTGCGATCGCTAGCTGACTGACTGGCCGTTATGGTTCAGTGGGCTGTGCTCCAGCGGCCAGCAGCTAGCGATCGCAGCCTCTCGGTGTGACGTGACACGGAATGTTTTGAGACCTTGTCTCTAGGCGGTGTAGGTCAAGCACGTCCCGGCGGCAGCGTGTGGCGGCCATGCGGCTGTATGGTTCTTAATAGGCTGCTACAACTTTCTTAAATTCCCGCGCCTACCTTGCAGCCAGTGTGATTAGCCAACCTGTAAAACATGGTGTTTTACTCTATTATCACGAAGGTAACTAGCCCACAGTTGTTGTTGTTGTTATGGTCTTCAGTCCGGAGGCTGATAAGAACGGCAACCCACATCCACTTGAATCTGCTTACTATATGCGTCTCTTGGTCTCCCTCTGCGATTTTTACCCCACACACTTCCCTCCAATGCTAAATTTACGATTCCTCGATGTCTAAGAATGTGTCCTACCAAGCGATCCCTTCTTTTAGTCAGGGTATGCCAAAAATTCCTTTTCTCGCCAATTCTGTTCAGTACCTCTTCATTAGTTATGCGATCCACCTACCTAATCTTCAGCATTCTTCTGTAGCACCACGTTTCAAAAGCCTCAATCCTCTTCCTGTCCGCAACGTTTATCATTCATGTTAAACTCCTATACAAGGCAACACTCCACACAAATGCCTTCTGAAACGACTTCCTTACACTTAAATTAATATTCGGTGTTAGCAAATTTCTCTTTTTCAAAAATGCTTTTCTTCCCATTGCCATTCTGCATTTTATATCCTCTGTACTGCGACCATCGCATGTTATTTTACTACCCAAGTAACAAAACTCATCTACCACCTTCATTGTTTCGTTACCTAATCTAATTCCTTCAGCATCGCCTGATTTTCTAAGACCGCATTCCATTATTTTTGTTTTGCTCTTGTTAATGTTCATTTTATACGCTCTCTTCAACACACTGTCCATTCCGTTCAACTGCTCTTCCAGGTCCTTTGCTGTCTCTGACAGAATTACAATGTCATCGGCAAAACGCAATGTTTTTATTTCTTCCCCCTGAACTTTAATCCCTATTCCAAATTTTTCCTTACTTTTCTTCACCGCCTGCTCGATGTACAAATTGAACAACATCGGAGAAAGGCTACAACCCTGTCTTACTCCCTTCCCAACTGATGCCTTCCTTTCCTGCCCCTCGAGTCTAATAACTGCGGTCTGGCTTTCGTACAAGTTGTAAATAACTCTTCTTTCCCTGTATTTTACCCCTGCTGACTTCAGAATTTGAAAGAGTGTATTCCAGTCAACATTGTCAAATGCTTTCTCCAAATCCACAAAAGCTAAAAATGTAGGTTTGCCTTTCCTTAATCTATCTTCTACGATAAGACGTAAAGTGAGTATTGCCTCCCGGGTTCCTACGTTCCTCCTGAATCCAAACTGATCTTCGCCGAGGTCAGCTTCTACCAACTTTTCCATTCTCCTGTAGATAATTCGTGTTAAAATTTTGCAACCATGACTTATCAAACTGATGGTTCTGTAATTTTCACACCTGTCTGCGCCTGATTTCTTTGGAATGGGGATTATTACATTTTTCTTAAAGTCTGAGAGTATTTCGCCTGTCTCATACATCCTACACACCAGTGCAAATAGTCTTGTCATGGCTGGCTCTCCCAGGCACTTCAGTAGCTCTGAGGGTATGTCATCTACTCCTGGGGCCTTGTTCCGACCTAGGTCTTTCAGGGCTCTGTCAAATTCATCTCTCAGTATAGTATCTCCTATTTCATCTTGATCTACTTCCTCTTCCCTTCCTACAACATCGTCTCCAAGTTCATTTCCTTTGTAGAGCTGCTCTATGTACTCTTTCCACCTTTTAGCTTTCTCTTCTTTGCTGAGAACTGGTTTCCCATCTGAGTTCTTGATATTCGCAGAGTTGCTTTTCTTGTCCCCAAAGTCTCTTTTATTTTCCTGTAGGCGGTATCTACTTTTCCCTCTGTTATACATTCTTCTACAGATTTGCATTTGTCTTCTAGCCACTCCTGCTTAGCTATTTTGCATTTCCTGTCAATCTCATTTTTTAGTCGTCTGTACTCCATTTTGCCCGTTTCATTTACTGCATTTTTATATTTTCTCCTTTCATCAATTAAATTGAGTATTTCCTGTGATACCCAAGGATTTTTTGTAGGTCTTGCCTTTCTACCTATTTTGTCCTCTGCTGCCTTTACTATTTCATCTCTCAATGTTACCCATTCCTCTTCTACTGTTTTATTTCCCCCTGTTTCTGTCAAGTTTTGCCTAAATCTCCCTCTGAAATTCTCCACAGTAAATCATTATATTCAGCTTTATCAAAGCAAGACTTATGGGTCTCGAGGGAGTTTCTGCGATCGTCAAATGAATAAAATTCTTGAATATCGGTCTCCAGATCGCTTTTATTTTTTAGAACATTACCGGTTTCTGAACAGCTGCCCATCTTCAGGGCTGTTAAACAAATGTTAAACTGAATGAAAGCTACTATTTACAAAGTATAATGTCTAAAACTATTATGGAAAAATATTAAAATATCCAGAACCCAATGTTATATTATTTCTATGTCCTTTTATAGTTTGACAGCTAAGTATCTCATTTATAACTGCTATTTTATACCTTGACTACTATCTTACACCTTGACTTCACAATTGATTTTGTATGTAAGTCAATAATTACTTATTGACAATAATTTTAACGAAAATGATCCCCACCAGTCAGATGATTTTAAGCATATTATATAAAGGCTCAGCAGGCTAATATATTTTAGTAACGACTGTGAACATTTGCTCATCACATGACGGGTTACTCTGTAAGTTCATAATTTTTTTATATATATATTTTTCTACTTTTTAGATATTATACTTTGTAAATAGTAGCTTACATTCAGTTGTAACATTTGTTTAACAGATCTGAAGATGGGCAGCCGTCCCGAAACTGGTAATGTTCTAGAAAATAAAAGCGATCTGGAGACTGATATTCAAGAATTTTATATTCAGCTTTGTCGTTAAATTTGTTGATTTCCTACATACATGTAGTAGTAACGCTATAAGAAACCCCATCACAGCTTTGTTTTTATTCTTGCGGTTGGTTGCAAGCCTGATGACGGGATTTAACACGCCTAAAACCGGTCGTGTGTCAGGTAAAAAAGCAAGAGTGGAACTGAAGCGGATTTTTCCCTCAACAATGATCGAAGATCGAATGAACCTAAGGGGAATATTTGAATAAAAATTTGTGGCATGGCTGGGATTCTAACCAGGGCCTTCTGTTTGCTACACAGATGCATTATCTAATCACTCGCCATTGTCTTACGCGTAACGCTAATGCACGTTTCCCTTATAGTGAACAGGAGGTCCCGAGTTACATCCCGGAAATGGCAAAAATTTTAATTTACTGCCACGCCTTCTGTTCAATATTTTTGATATAATTCAACATTATATGTCCCTGAAAATCAATTAGTATATGATATGACTTACGCCTCTGGTACAGGGCAGAACTGTTCTAGTCCGCTATATGAGAGCCTTTGCAATATTGATACGAGTTGCATAGGAAAACATTGAGGCAGAATTGGTGTGTTGTGGACGGAGACGTGCTTAGGAGAGTCCATGCATTCGCTTTATCCATAAGGCCGTAGAGGCTGAGTGAACGCCGGCGTGGCAATTCAGTGTGTATGGTCAGAGGCCACGAACGACGAACAAACACCATCAAAATGTTGAAATGTTTGTAAATCTATGGGACTTAACTACTCTGATCATTACTCCCTAGGCTTAGAAACTACTTAAAGTGACTTACGCTAAGGACGACAAATACACTCATGCTCGAGGAGGACTCGAACCTCCGATGGCGAGCAACAGCGACCTCCGCAGCTAGGTGACTTGGAACGCGCGGCCATTCCACCGTGGCAGAAACACGAATGACGACCGCTCAGAACTGAACTAACCAAAGAACAAACAAGAAGAAAAACAGTGGATACAGTGAATGACTAGTAAGGAAAAGGTTCTGGATTTGTATCCCCGCCGTGGCACACATTTTAATTCGGTGCCTCCTCGTCAACTGAATATCTGCTATATATTAAGGTAATATATGTGTCTGGAAATTAATTGTTGTATTATGTTTAATAAATACTAATCTTTGGGCTTCGGAGAAAAATGTAGTAATTTCAAACTGATAAAGCTTAAGTTCAAGAGAATGAGTGATAATTTTAAGTGTCGGCCCTTAAACAGGCATTATATACTTGGAGTTTGAAGTGGTGATTCTTGAGGCACTGCGTAACAATGCAGCACAGTTAGGTCACTGTTTGACGAAGCGATGTACTCTCTCTCTGTCCCACATTACGTATGTGCCGTCTACTGTTTTATAGTTTAGCTAATCAGAGTAGAAACACGTAAAGCCCATTTTACAAGATCGACTTTCTTGTCTCAGATGACAACACGAATGAGTAGGTCTTCCGCAGCGGCCCTGGCGTGTTAATCTCGTAATGAGTCTCTTAGAGTGGTCGTTTTCGTTTAGACGGTAGCTCTGAACTGTAGCGCTGTCTGCTGTATAGTTTTGCATTTGAATGATGAAATGAGGTTACGAGACCATTTTATGTAGGAGTACGAAATGATAATGAAGTTTATTAATGACAAATAGACAATACATACTTCTCGCCAAATGTCATAGGGTAAATTCTATACATTATTGAGAACCTAAAATATGGAAAAAGTGTTGTCCAAATACTTCAAAACATATACATTTGCTGAAGAAAATCTATAATTGCAAAAACATCAAGCAGTATCTAAACTTCAGTTAAAAGCGTCTTTTACGTCAGTTTTCATATCTTGTTTTCTTGCTGTCTGACAAATAATATAGGAAATGAGATTCTAATCTAAGGGTGGAAGGTTAGGGTCTAACGTCCCGTCGACAGCGTGGTCAGTAAAAACGGACTTTTAGCTTGCATTTTTGCGGACGGATGTGGGAGGGAATCGGCCTTGCCTTTTGCAAGGAACCATCCTGGCATTTGTCTGGAGTAATTTAGGGAAATCACGGAAAGTGTAAATCTGGAAGCCCGGAGGTGGATTTTAACCACCATTCTCCCGAATGCGAGTCCAGTGTCTTACCACTGCGCCACCTCGCTCGGCCTTCTAATTTAATAATTCTGACTTTGAGTGTTGAAATAATTTTCGTTAAAACTCGATTATATATTTACGTTCGTATTTATGGAAAGAGTACGCATTTTCCTTGTAGAACGTAAATATTTTTCGGCTCAAAAATATTTCGTGTCTATTGTAAAGAACGCTAGTAGAAGAAAGAATACTAGATTGTGTTGTTGTTGCTTTGAGGGGACTTGAGGGGACAATCTACTAGATTGTGGTAGAATCCTTTCGGTATGAAGGGAATACAAAATAATCCACAGACTAAAGTTTAGTAACCGTGAAAGTATTTCTCTAATATAAAAGAACTAAACCACAATCGGTATCTTCCGATGACAGCAGACGCCACTACAGTTTCTTGCCTCTGCGAATGCGCATTCTGCATCACACTCGGAAATTTAGAACTCTACGCTCGGCAGAATCTATAGATCACAGACGTCACAGACGCACTAGCCATGGGGTTGGTTGTTGATATACTTGCAGCGACGAAAGTCGCACGTACATTTTGAGTTTTCCATTTTAACTATGAAGTCGATTGTATAAGACGGGCTTAATTGTCTTCGTAACACGTTAGGCACCTTACGGGAATCCAGTAAGTGGTATCGCCGCCCACTACTGCAATGGAATCGATAGTAGTGTCGCCATTAACGGTCCCACCGTAACTCAGTCTCCAGATAATATTATATAAAGCTTAACTCTATAAGTTACACATGCGGTGAGGACTACTTACGAATTACTGAAAATCATTAACACATTACTGAAGGAATTCATGACCAATTGTTGTCGCTTATAAGGTACAAAGAGACTTTCGCTGAAATCGAAGAAACTAAAATTCGTTTTCGCTGATATTAAAGACTTATAAGCCATCGGTATGAAGCCTTAAGCGAGGCCAGGAACTAAATGTATTTTGCAATCTATTCAAAGCAAAAGCTCATTTTTGACGCTTGTCATCATTTATGACGTTATATCTCGTCATCAATTTACTGTACAGTGATTAACCTTTCCTGGTATATTCACTGTTGTAGGTAGATGTATACAAAAAAAGAGTTTCGAATTGCTTTAGTCATAAAGCTGAAATCACTTAAAACTTAACCCCTGATGAAGTTAAACTGCACGCTTAAGGAAGCGAGGTTTTCGAGGCGACACGCCTAATACTGCTTACGTCATATGTCAGGAACTGTTACAGTAATAGAAATTTACAGGTGTATTCATTGATTTGTGCAAAACCTTTTATGAACAGTGCCAGTATGAACTGTGTAAATTATTAATACCTCATGGTAGATGCTAAAGTCTGACCGCGTGAGCAGCGAAAATGTAGTAAGCAATTTTTTCTCTTTCATAATTTTGCCAGAGGATATCAATAGCAATAGGATTCGTAAACGTTTGAAATAATATGTGAAGTTTGTTGGAAGTCACTAAGTATTATAATTCTGCAGTACTGACTGAACAAATTTTGGATTACCAGCTAAACCGGAACAGAGTTTGCTATGAGGTAAGAAATGAAATCAGTGGGAAAGGAAATAAAAGGATTCTTGCAAACACAGGCTCACTGACAGATATTTTCTTAGAAAATCATTATTTTTAAAGCCAGTATATTGACCATTTCTTTTATTTTTCCGTTTTCAGCACAAACATAAGTAAAGGCTCGGACGGTGTACCGATTATGAAGAACGCGTCGAATAGTTTCTCTACAAATTGTCCACCTATTTATCATCCCCTCTCTCTGTCCGATTCCCCTCCCTCTCACTGTCAATTTCCACTTATATCGCAGTAGCTGTTATCACTGAGAAGTTAAAGCTTAGGGACTTCATTCAAATTTTGTGCAGTTAGGGTTATTTAGTTCGGATAGGGGGACAAAACAATTGAGTTTATCAGTCCCCCGGTGGGGTGGGCAAGGAGTGAGGATAGCAATGGAGGAGAGGGGAAAAGGAAATGCAGTCCGGAAAGTAAAGATGGAGGGGAAGACAGCATTAGCTTGGGGACCCGTACTCGCCACACACGTACTCACGAAAGAACCGTGAGCCCCCTGGGGGGCAAATTTTGTGGTAATGGCGGCTAATTACTTCAAAGTTACTCTTACAGGAAACTGAGCAACGTAGGATGTCAATGCATGTCGTTTACATCAGTTCTTACTACTTTTTTCCACTACTGACAGCACAATCCTAGCAGTCGTGGCATCGTAGGTTCTCGGTATGCCTTTGTTATAACGCTTCAACCATTCCAATATGAGCGTCCCTAGAACGCGGTATCACAAAGCGTTGTTATTTTACTGTCTTATATCAAGCAAAACAATTTACCGTCACGCAACTCAGAAGTTGTTAGCACTTCAATATTCACTAACAACTACCACTACTACTATTATTATTTTAGTGTAAACATTATTACAATTGGAGATTTCAATGCGTGATAGAGTAGTTAACGTCATAGTTATAGATATGAAAACATCAACACTCTTAACGGCTGTCTACAGACATGAACTTTGGTTTGGGCACATCTAAGGCACATCATCTTTTGAATTTTAAATTTTCCATAGTCTCCTTGTATAATTAATATTAAAAATTAGTTTTCTTGTTCCCCTATTATCATGATTTGAGCATCGTTAGCTTTTCAACCGAGACAATTTCTGATTGTAGTAGTTGTGTTATAGTGTTAAACTCGAGAATTTATGTCTTGTTATTGTTTCTGTTATCGTTTTCAGTCCACAGACTGCTTTGATGCAGCTCTCAACGCTACCCCGCCCTCTACAAGCCTCTTAACCTGAGAATACGCACGGCAACTTACATCCTCTTGAAACTGCTTACTGTATTCGTTCCCATACAATTCTTTCTAATTCTAAGTTGACGATTCATAATGTCTTAGAATTTGTCCCACCAACCTATCCCTTGTCTTACTCAGGAAATGCCAGAAACTCCATTCCTCCCCAATTATGTTGAACACCATCTCATTACGTACGTGATCTACCCATCTAATCTTCATTAATCGTCTGTAGCACCACACTTCGAAAATTCTACCATCGTTCTGTCTGAACTCCTTATCGTCCACGTTCTACTAACATACAATGCCACACTCCAAACAAATGCTTCCAGATACGACTTCCTAATGTTAATCACGACTGAAATTTTTGTAGTTACGTCTGCGACTGGTGCGGCAATGTAAATACTATTAGGATTGATGTATTTGAAATATGCGTATTGTACAAATATAAAATGTTTGTAAGTTTGGCTATCGTCTACAACCAAAGCATCTAAGGTAATTTGTGTTTGTTCATAACTGAATCCTTTGCAGGAGAGGTCTGAAATAGCATGGCTGTAGTGCGAAACTCGTCACAAAGAACTTCTACCTATAAAGGCAACTGTGACGAAGGTAAAAAATAAATGAATTAAATACCTACATTTTGTAGCGTCTTGTTTCACAGACTATGTTTATGGTTGTCGATCAAACGCTGAAACAAGTAGTTCCTAGACACTCATAATTGGATACCATCATGGCCAGCAAAAATGCTAACAACAGTCACAGCAATCTATTTAATTTTTTGTAACGAAACAACAGCTTCTTCTTCTCTCTCTCTCTCTCTCTTTTTTTAACCTGAAGTTCTTATTGATATTTAATTGTCTACACTACTTCAATTAACCTCTCTTAAAATATTGTTTACAACTTTTTTTAATTTTAAGGATTCTTTTGATATTGTTGATTGGAATGCATTTTCAAATTCGGAAGGTAGTAAATGTAGAATACAGAGAACGAAAAATTTTGTATAACTTGTTCGAAGACCAGGTAGCAATTATAATAATCGAAGGGTATGAAAGGGACGCAGTGGTTGGGAAGAGAGTAAGGTTTGTAACCTTTCCATAATATTATTCGAACTATACATTGAGCAAGCTGTGAAGAAGAGAAAGGAGTATTTTGGGGATGGCATTAATGGTAAGCGATAAGAAATAAAAGCTTGGTGGATTGCCGATGACATTTACATTCTGTCAGAAACAGTCCAGGAAGAACAACTGAACGGAATGGAGAATGTCTTGAAGGAAGGAAGGAGTAAGGAAGCTTAGGGTTTAACATCCCGTCATGACTTGAAAAAAAAAAAAAAAAAAAAAAAAAAAAAAAAAAAAAAAAAAAAAAAAAACTGAATGAAATCGGACGATAGCTTTGTATTGGAGTGAAATGAGAATGAAAAAGAGTTCAGTTAGAAAAATTATACAAGCTTTTGAAATTTTATACCACGTACCGATGCTGAAGGTTATATGGGTAGATCCCGTAAGTAACGAGGAGGTACTGAACACAATTCAAACGAAAAATATTCTGACCTACCTGGACTAAAAGACGGGATTAATTGGCAGGACACATTCCGAGACATCGATGAATCGTCAATTTAGCGATGGACGAAAGTGTTGAGGGTATAAATCACAGAGGAAGAGCGAGAGACGTTTGCAGTAAGCTGTTTCAAAGGGGGATGAAATTACCGTTCTTATTTATAGATGAAGTCGCTTCCGTAGGTTAGAGTAGTTTGGAGAGCTGTATGAAACAATTGTTTGGACTGAAGACCACAACCACAACAACATTATTCGTCAGAATCCTTTTTATATATTTCTTTAAATCTTTTGGCTTAAGTGTGGGTTTGTAACCGACAATTACTTATCCCACCCTTTCCTTTAGTGAGGTGATTAGAATGGAATATTACAGAAAAAACATTCCATGTATGAATCCCGTTCAGTATTAGAAAATTTCTTTCACTACATGGGGAAAATATAATATCACTGCAAGCGTTGCCATTGAGAACAAAAATAAATAAAGCAGTCTGATTTACGCGTTTGTGAATAACGGTACTATCGCAGCCCATCCGATTCGTTTCTGCCTGACGTTGTGATCTAACTTTGGTGCTTGAATTTACAGGTACTTTACTTGTAATTACCGCTACGATTTTATCTCTTCATGTACAGCAGCGGTTGCTTCTACATTCAGGCGTTTGCTAAAAAAATGTATTCAGAGAGCGTGATTAAAATACGTAATCTGTAATGCAGCACGCGTTCCCTAGTGCCGCTTCGTCATCTACTCGTATTCCGAATTTATCTCTTTGAGCTCATCGAGGTATGTTTTACTTTCCTATTTTTCGAAAGCAGCACTGTATGATATCTTCCAGTCGAGTAGCATTTCTGACACCTGAACGGTTTTTCATTTAATCAAACGATCCAAAAATTTAATTCAAATATTCGCTCCATTGCCGGTGTAAGCAAGCCGTTACGTTACTGGCTAGTTATCAGGTATCGCTATAGCGCTTCCAAACAATAGGTGCGGTTCCGCTAGTGGGAGGCCTACACGAGCCGAGCTGATTTCTATTTGTTTCATAGTGCGCTTTCACTCATCCAGCTTTCGTCCTATAGAGGCGTAGTGGTCTTGTGAAATTTATGTGATGTGTGAAGAATGAAGCGTCTTTGGGTAATTTATATAAAAGCGTGGATTTGAATCCACGTCTCCTGCTTTGTAGGTAGTTGATCGATACGCATCCACTGTTAGCGGGCTGAGTCAGAATAATTCCATTCGATATTTCACTCTGCGTTGTACAATACAGGTTGTATCAAAAGAGTCATAAAAAATCATAACTATTATGTTATATTAGATATGTTCGTGAACAACGGGCTGCTGCAAAGAGCAAAATCTCGAGTTTTACATGGTTCGGGAATTTTTAAATCAATGGATTACTGAGCAATGGATCTGTCGCACTTGACCCAATAATTCAGAACATTACATTATTAGCCTAGAAATTCACCGTGCGGAACCGTATATGATTATCTTTCGTGAAAGTCTTGTATTTACTCAATACGATATACAAGTACAAAGGTAAAGGCACCTTGAACATTCTCCTCGTAGGGCAGACGTGAATTTAATCGTAAGCTAATAAGTAAGATTCAATTTCATTTTTCTTAATTTTGGAAAATGACTGCTACGAAAAATATAAAAGTGTGAATATACACCGTAAGATGATGGATTAGTATCAACTGGAATGTGTATGAAATACGTTTCTATATATTTTTCGCGTTAGAGTTGTGAGATTTTGTGACTCGTGTCGGAGTATAATAAGTCTATTTCTCTAGCGTGTGCTTTCACCATCATATACTAACACACTCCTGGCCATTAAAATTGCTACACCACAAAGATGTGTTACAGATGCGAAATTTAATCGACAGGAAGAAGACGCTGTGATATGCCAATTATTACCTTTTTATAGCATTCACACAAGGTTGGCCTATCGCGATTGCGGTTTATGGTATTACTGCTCGCGTTGGTCGCGATCCAAAGACTGTTAGCAGGATATGGAATCGGTGGGTTTAGGAGGTCAATACGGAACGCCGTGTTGGATCCCAATGGCCTCGTATCACTAGCAGTTGAGATGACAGGCATCTTATCGGCATGGCTGTCTCGATCCCTGAGTCAACAGATGGGGACGTTTGCAAGATAACAACCATCCGCACAAACAGTTCGACGACGTTTGCAGCAACATGGACTGTCAGCTCGGAGACCATGGCAGCGGTTACCCTTGACGCAACATCTCAGACAGGAGCATTTGCGATGGTGCACACGACGAATCTGGATGCACGAATTGCAAAACGTCATGTTTTTTTGGATGAATCGAGGTTCTTTTTTACAGCATCACGATGGTCGCATAGGTGTTTGGCGACATCGTGGTGAACGCACATTGGAAGCGTGTATTCGTCATCGCCATACTGGCGTATCACCCGGCGCGGTGGTATGGGGTGCCATTGGTTATACGCTCGGTCACCTCTTGTTCGCATCGACGGCACTTGTAACAGTGGCCGTGACATTTCAGATGTGTTACGACCCGTGGCTCCGCCCTTCTTTCGATCCTTGCGAAACCCTACATTTCAGCAGGATAATGCACGAACGTATGTTGCAAGTCTTGTACGGACCTTTCTGGATACGGAAAATGTTCGACTGTTGCCCTGGCTGCACATTATCCATATCTCTTACCAACTGAAAACGACTGCTCATTGGTGGTCGAGCAACTGGCTCGTCACAATATGCCAGTCCCTACTCTTCTTGAACTGTGATATCGTGTTGAAGCTGCATGGGCATTTGTACCTGTACACGTCATCCAAGTTCAGTTTGTCACAATGCCCAGGCGTATCATGGCCATTACTACGGCCAGAGGTGGTTGTTCTGGATACTGATTTCTCAGGATCTATGCACCCAAATTGCATGAAAATGTAATCATATGTCAATTCTAGTATATTTGTCCAATTAATATCTGTTTAACATCTGTATTTTTGCTTGGTGTAGCTATTTTAATGACCAGTAGTGTATGTCATCATACAACAACTGACAATAAAGTTAGGTGAATAGTTCTGTAACATTAACGTAGATGAACAATAAACTACCTCCCATGACAATGAACCGTTAACCTCTGGGAACATAGCGCAAGTTTTCCTTTGGGATGGTGTTGGAGTCAGCAATATCATCCTCTTTCCTTACAAAGCAAGTTGCAGTTGAGGGAATAGCAAGAAGTCTGGAGGATTGAGATACAGCGAATACGGTGAATGTACAAGTTACACGACAACTTTCGCCCACGCACAGCTAATATCGTCAAACAATTCCTGGCACAAAATGGGGTGGTTCAAGCTGAGCATCCACCACACTCGCCGGATCTCAATCTTCTATTCTTCTTCCTATTCCCTCGACTCAATCTCACTCGCAAAGGAAAGATGTATGACAATATTTCTGACATCTATCGAAACGTGTCGAGGATTTTGAACACCATTTCTAAGGAAGACTTCGTGCAAAATTTTCAGTAATCGCAGAGCTCAGCGGTGCACAGTTATGGGAGGTGTCTATCTCGAAGGACAGTAAGGTAGCTGTAGTTCATAGTTGATCTACGTTGATGTTACAGGACTGTATCAATGAACTTAATTGTTACAGGTTGCATACAAACATACCAAGTTACATCATAAATTTAAAGTCGTGTTACATCTTAAATTTGAAATCAGTAACATGTTGACCACAGCTGTTTGCTTTATTAACTCAAAGCTGCCGGTTACGGTTAGTGTACCATTCTCAAGAACCATTAGAGCTTTGCCAATTGCTTGAGAATAGTACACTAACCGAATCCGGTAGCTTTGAGTTAGTAAACAGCTGTGGTCAACATGTCATTTTACAAATATTTAAAAGCTTTTAAACCTCACCTTTTCACATTCCTAACCTGAGAAAAGTGTTTCTGCTTAAGAATGCGCCCAGTGGTCGGACCTCGGACTTTTTCAATCTGCACTTTAACCCATCCTTCACCTCTCAACGATGTGAGGAGTATCAAGAAACGACACGTGGTTCGGATTCTACTGTTGGATAACTGGGGTAGGCTAGAGACACGCAACTCGCCGAAGTGGCGTCCAATTAAAAGACTTGCACCAGGCCAATGAGCCACACCAAATATTAATGCTCCCAGCAACATAAAACGTAAGACTCCACCCACGACAGGTGTAGACGTTCACTAAGCACCGACTGCGCACAATATTTTACTTCGCATTCTATTCCCTGCCTAATAATACTGTCCTAGCTCTTCGCCATCAACACTCCTTGACCTAAACAGTGTTTTGGTAGGTGTTGTTTGCAGCAAGTTATAAGTAACAACTACGTTTTTGTATGGTACACTAATTTACTTGACGTAATTTATTCAAATTCAAGCAAATAACGTAAACTGGGGTGACTTGGTCCAACAAGAATTCCGTTACTCTCCGCAGTAGTGCATCGCAATTTACTTCCTTAACGAAGTTTAAACGTCTATTTGCATTTCACATGGGATTTCGATCCGAGGTAGACTGTAGCAATGGTTCTCTACTTCAGCCCTTTTGAGCCGGGGTACCGTTTTACCGCTCGACTACGTTAACATTTCCTTTATCGACCGAATGGGCGAGAATTGGAGCGGAAACGGAAATTCCGCAAGCTGAACGGGGAGGTGCTAAGCGCGGCCAGAAAAGAAGTGTCGCCGGGACAATTAAATGAATGGAATGGCCGGTATTTAGCGACCGGAGATTTTCCGGAAATCGGATTATGGTACTCGGCGGAAACTTCCGTGGAACAGGCGCAGTGGACTTCGGGGCCCGCGGTAGCCGTTTCGGTGTGGGTGGCGTAAAGGCAGACGCAGGGGATGGGGGGGGGGGTAGAGGGAGGGGGAGAGGGGGAAGGAGAGGGGAGGAAAGGGTTGGAGGGAGGGTGTACCGACTGCAGGGTGGCTGTAATCCTCTTACGCGGGCTGCGGCACGCTGCAGGACCCCTCTTAAACACAAATTGTTGACCAGCTCCCACGGCGCCAGCTGGTTACTTTGTCACGCTTTATTTACCATTCGCCGGGACCTGATATTATGACTGCGCTAGTGACGCTGACAGGCTCGGCAAGCCCCCAGTTGTATTCACAGAACAGAAATCCACCGAGGAGCCAAACAAACTAGTATAGGCCAGCGTAGGGGACAACCGGGTAATGACATTCATTCATTCATTTCCGTGTCCAGAGTCCATATCAAGTTTTGTTTTTCCAATAGTTAGCTACCGCCACGGCTTTGTCATTGGCTTGTACCAGGTCACTGAAACTGTAGGGCTCCGGCAATAGTCGGCACGTAAGCAGATGAGCCTCGTCCTGAACCTCTCCGCATTCACAAAGAGCGTCGTCATCGTTAGTCAGCAGGTCCCACCTGCGCAGATTAGTTTTACATCTGGGTACACCAGCCCTCATCCTGTTTAGTGTTCTCCAAACTGTATAGGGAAGCTTGTTTCCAGGTGCCATTTCCTCTCTTGGAGTTATTGGCAGTCCGGTTTCTCCATTCTTCCATTTACAGACTCTGTTATCTTCCTGCGAACCGTCAAGGATCTTAGTTCTTGCAATGAAGCTGTTTCTAGATTTAAGCCTCCGAGCCTGAGTGACATGGGTGTCGGTAATCATTCTCTTTCTTTGTTCTCTCAGCGTCTGCTGCCACCTGCCTGCTTATCCCAGGTGGGGCAATTCCAGCAAGGAGGTACATATTATCTGTTGGTGTGGGTCTGAGACAGCCTGTAACAATGCGCATAGTCTCGTTTACACATCAACCTGTTTAGTGTTGGCGGATGCGTCCCATACTGGTGCTGCATATTCTGATGATGAGACACATAGAACAAGTGCTGATGTTCTCAGCACTGATGGTTGAGCTCCCCATTCATAGTTTGTCAGCCTGCGGATGATAATATTTCTGGAGTAAACTTTGGCCTTCGTATTTCGGCAATGTTGTTTAAAGGAGAGCGTTCTGTCAAGTGTAACTCGAAGGAATTTATGTGTTGGACAGTGCTCTAGCTTCTGACCCTGCCACGTAGTCAAGATCAACTCCAGCATCTCTATTGCGTAGATGGAAAGCACATACTTGTGCTTTAGGTGATTGACATCGTAGTATTGAGCAAGTTCTTCAAGACCACTGGATAGTTTTTTGGATACTTCATCAAAACTGGATCCCTGGACAGCCACAGCTGTGTCATCAGCATATAGGAACAATCGTGTATCTTGAGGGATAGGTTGGTCATTAGTGTACACATTATACAAGATCGGAGTAAGTACACTTCAAGTCAGAACCGGGTAATGACGAACAATGGGCAATACCGAAACACGTATCCGTCTCTCTCCAGAGGTGTAATTTCTTAATTCCGTGAGGTGCTGCGGTCTAGTGGAAACAATGCGAAACCGCAGCGCCAACTATGCCAGTTTGCCAGTCCAGTTGAATTAGTGGATGACGAAAGTGCGTTTTCAGTGTTTGCGATATAGGAACATCACCTTATGATTTGAGGTGTGAATTTGTTATTATTCACTGTTGGTTTTTTAATAATATGCTCATAGATTGTCCAACACATATTTAATACGAATGTAGTTAAGATTTAAGTAAATACGCAACCATTTGTAGCACAAGATATATATACAAGGGTGTTTCACAAAGTGTGTTTTCCTCTGTAACTTATAAAATAATACGTGACGGGAAATTTTAATGCGGTAGGTCAACACAAGATATGTTACACTTTCTGCGGAGCTATGAACATAGTTTATTGTATCATTTTCCAAAGAGTTACACCACAAAGATATAATTTTTTAATGGAACAATAGGTTTTTTTAACGTGTATTGGATTCGTTTCAACCAGCTGCGTCCAAATCAATTTAAAATACATTCCTATCACTGTTAGTTTGGGAGCTACAACTCTTCAAATATCCGGGTGCGGAGGCTGTGATAGCGTATCTGACTGGCCGAGTGGCTATGCCCTGGGGCACGGCCCACTGTCTCATGACTACCAGCCAGTCAGCAATGCTGTCGTAGCCTCCGCCCCCTAAACTTTGAAGGGTTGTAGCTCCCAAACTGACAGTGACAGGAATGTAGTTTAAATTGGTTTGGACGCAGCTGGTTTCAACAAATCCAATGCACGATAGAAAAAACTATTGTTCCATTAAAATATATATCTTTGTGCTTTAACTATGGAAAATGATACAATAAGCTATGTTCATAGCTCCGCAGAAAGTGTAACATTTCTTGTGTTGACCTACCGCATAACTGTCCCCGCCGGTTGTTCGGCATTACCCTCCCCATACTTGTCGCTTACTCTACTCGTTTTATAGTGGGATTTAATTGTTCCAGATACCAAGCAATCGCAAACGTACAACAAATGCGGCCAAGTGGTCCAAAGAAATACTGGTGATGTCCCAACAGGGAAAGAGAAATTACCAATGAAAATCGGGCAAAAGGCTAAGAAAAAACTCAAGGAAATTCAGTCCTCATCGGAAGAAGATTTAAGCGACATCGATTTGTGTTATGATGAGGAATTTCACGGTATGGAGACCGGCAAAGAAAATTATTTGTCTGTGGTGAATTTGGCCACGATGGTGAACTTTGGTACAGGTGCACTTCATGTGGAATGTGGACACATCCTTTGTGCTCTGCCTGGTACACTCCAGAGGGGCACCAATGTGGTATATTCGTAATATGGCACTTGTGATTTTTAAGACTGATATGGTTTCCTTATCCAAAGTGGAATACGCCGAAGATAAAAAACTTATGTTCTTTATTAATACTTATCCTAATTGTCCTTATAATAGAGCTCGATTCGAACCCCCGACCGTAGTGGCCGTGCAGGCCGTGACTGGAGCGCCTCAGTCTCCTCGGCCACCGCGGCCGGCGATGCCTCGTATGAGGAGGAAAAGTGCGTAGCAGCGTGTTTCCGACATTGATAAAGGTCGGACTGTATCCTATCGCGATTGCGGTTTGTCGTATCGCGACATTGCTGCTCCCGTTAGCGAAATATGGAGTCGGTGGGTTCAGGAGGGCATTATGAAATGCCGTGCTGGATCTCAACGGCATCTTATCAATAGCAACCCAGATGACAGGCATCTTATCCGCATGGCTGGAAAGAATCGTCCAGCAACGTCTCGATCCCTGAGTCAACAGACGGGGACGTTTCCAAGATAACAAACATCTGCACGAACAGATAGACGACGTTTGCAGGAGAATATACTATCAGCTCGGTGACCATGGCTGCGATTACCCTCGACGCTACATCACAGACAGAAGCGCCTGCGATGGTATACGCAACGACGAACCTGGGTGCACGAATGGCAAAACGTCATGTTTTCGGATGAATCCAAGTTCTGTTTACAACATCATGATGGTCGCATCCGTGTTTAGCGACATCGCGGTGAACACACATTACAAGCGTGTATTAGTCATCGACATACTGGCGTATCACCCGACATGGTGGTATGGTTTGCCACTGGTTACACGACTCGGTCACCTCTTGTTCGCATCGCCGGCACTTTGAACAGTGGCCGTTACATTTCAGATGTGTTACAACACGTGGCTCTATCCTTAATTCGATCACTGAGAAAACTTTCATTTCAGCAGGATAATGAACGACCGCATGCTGCAGATCCTGTACCGGCCTTTCTGGATACGGAAAATGTTCGACTGCTGCCGTGGGCGGCACATTCCCCAGATCTACCACCAACTGAAAACGTCTGTTCAAAAGTGGCCGAGCATTTCTAGCAAAACACTATATTTCTAGTTGTACACTTAACGCACTTCAATTGAAACTAGCCGGCGGCGGTGGCCGAGGGGACTGAGAAGCTTCAGTCACGGTCTGCACGGCCACTACGGTCGGGGGTTCGAATCCCCCCTTGGACATGGGTATTTGTGCCGTCCTTCGTTGTAGGTAGTTCATAAGTAGTTTGTAAGTTTAGGGACTGATGGCCCCGTAGTTAAGTCCCTTAAGCTTAACAAACATTTTTTTGAAGTGGAACTAATTTAATAAAACTAGTGCAACTTATTTCGATTTAAAAAATTAAATGCCTTAAGTTTCGCCATTCCCATACTCATCCCTACACAATCACCGATATACGTAAACACTCAGATGATGGTACTCTGATCGGGAACGACTTTATAAAGGTTGTTTTGTATGAGCAACTTTCTGCTGAAAACTGACAACTCGAAGTGTGTGCGCCTTTCGTGCCTACGTGTAAATCAGCCGCCAGCTGCGTCGTCAGCTGGTCTATGACGTCAATGATGTATAGATTGTGCCGAGTGTGAAGTTCTAAATTTTCGAATATGCTGCAGAATGCGCATGCGCAGAAGCAAGTAACACTAGCGGTGTCTGCTAACATCGGAAGTTAACCTATTCTAGTCGAGCGCATTCATGTTACAGAAATGCATCTTTTTAAATTCTATATTGCTGTTTGTGCTGTGTTCTCATCACAACGAAAAGGTTGCAACAGAGCCGAGTATTCCTTCTTTCCTTTTTTTTATCTTTTTTTTTACTACTTTTCTCCTAGAAATATCTACAAACCAAATAATATTTACATTTTACAAGGGATAACCTTCACTTCGTATAAATACCAATGTAAGTTCTGGTTTCGGCCGAAAGCGAAACGGTAATCTAAACTTGCATAATTAAGTTAAAGTTTCTATACATTTGCGTTTCAGCACAAATCACTAGTATTTTCACATTTCTTGTAGATACACTCCGTTCTAAGCCTTCTTGAGTGTGTGTAAGCCTATCCAATAGGGCGTAGATGTTGACATGGGAGGCGAACAAATTTACAGAAATCGACGCTACTTTTATTAAGGTTCTTCCAAATTTGGGTCTTTTCTTCTCGTTTTGACACTTTCTACCTGAAAAGACAAATTAAAAGAAGCTAGACAAAAAAAGTAAACTGTACTCGGTACAGTGGCGTATCGATATTTCGAGTCTCCGCATTACGAGTTTACCAAAAATAAAAGCGTCATAAAACAAAAGAACAACTGCGGCTACATTCTATCTTAACTGAAAAAGGCACTCCACCTTTATAAAGCGAAGTAAATACTGAAAAGACGTTGAAACCTTTAGGTTGCCAATATAAGTGACTACTTAAAAACTTTGTTTTAAAAAGGTGTTATTATTTTACACGTGTATTCTTTTCAAGGTCGATTTTATTCTTTTTCACGTGTAAATTTTGATAGTTTGAGGTGATCCCAGTCCCGCTCTGGTTCACCTCCTGCGTACCTTCATGTAAGAAGATGGTCTTTAGGTACGCAGAAAACATGCAAAATAGAATCTACGGAATGCCAGACCCTCAACATGACTATCGACAACACTAATACGCAGAAAGTAATAATTTGTTTGCTTCCAAAGTATCCTTTACGGTCTTATTCTTGAGAGCACTATCTTTATGTAGCCTTCTTCACTTCCGATTTTTGCAATCGCCAAACATCTTTACATATGTGATTTTGTTAAACGCCTTGACAGCTTCAGGCTGGATGAGTCTGATATCATGGTGAGTTTTGACGTCGTTTCGTTATTTACGTGGGTGCCCCTTCGAGAGTCACTAGATTTGATTGGTCAGAATTTTGACGAGAGGACCACCGAACTTTTTAGGCATGTCTTGACCTCCACGTATTTTCTTTTCAATGGCGAATACTACGAACAAATGGAGGGAGTCGCCATGGGTAGCCCACTCTCCTCTGTGGTCGCGAATTTGTACATGGAGAATTTCGAGGAGGGAGCCCTGGCATCATCTGAATGGGAACCTGCTTGCTTTTTTCGTTACGTGGACGACACTTTCGTCATCTGGCCACATGGTATGGATAAACTCCTTGACTTCCTTACACATCTGAACTCCATACACCCCAACATCAAATTCACTATGGAGACTGAAACGGAGGGTAAATTGTCGTTCTTTGACGTCTTGGTCAAGAGAAAAGCCGATGGCATCCTGGGTCATGGTGTGTATCGGAAGACAACGCACACTGATCTGCATTTACACGCAGACAGCTATCACCACCCTTCACAGAGGGATGGTGTACTTAAAACTCTAGTACATAGGGCGCGCAATATCTCCGACACAGAGAGTCTACCCCAGGAATTGGAACACATGAGAACTGTATTCAGAAAAAATGGGTACTCAGAGTGGCAGATTCACCGGGCTCTCCACCCAACCACTACAGGAGAACCTGTGGAAACGGATGAAAACATGAGGTAGGCACAGCGTTTATTCCATATACCGGCTAAATCTCGGGGAAGGTCGCCCGCATTTTGAATAAACACCAGGTTGGAACTGTCTTTTGTCCACCGAATAAAATCCTTGCACTGGTTGGGAGCGTCAAAGATGATCTCGGTTTGATGAAGGTCAGCGTGTACCAGATTCCGTGTCAATGTGGCAAGTCATATATTGTGAAGACAATGCGTACCGTCGAGGATCGATGCCTTGAGCACCAGAGGCACACACGATAGATGTATCCGAGCAAGTCGGCGGTCGCTGAACATTGTAAGTCGGAGAATCAAGCGATAGAGTATGAACGCACTAGGATTCTGACACAGACGTCGAGATACTAGGACTGCGTTGTTAGAGAGGCCATTGAAATTCTCCGTAGTGACGACCTCATAAAGCGGGACTGTGGCTATAATCTTAGCAAAGATAGGGAACCAGCGATTGTGTTAATTAAGAGTAAATCCAGCAAACGTAACGTAGTGACGACCACGGCGGACAGAGCCCTCACATCGACGTCGTCTCAGACGCCGTCACAATCGGTTCCACTGCGCGACCGTGGCGCGGGGCGCGGACCACGGAGGGGGCGCTCCGCTGGCCGAGGGTATTTAAATCACCCGCCACCGGGCTGGAACCCAGTTCCCTTCGAGCCGCCGTAGCGTGCGGATCTCCGTGCCGGCGCGTTTCCAGGAGCTCATTCCGTCAGTTCACCTGATGATGGCGACATGTATAATCGCCGAAATATTGAGCCCGTCGGACACTGTAGACCGGCAGTACATACGTGGGTATTTTGATTACATATCTCCATTTTGGCCTTCCTGATTACAAAGTAGCTTCCATCAGTGCTGCAGAAAGTATTCCGAAATATAAAGTCACAATTCCGACTAACAGTATGATTGTTCACAGTGTAAATTTATGAAAACTAAGATAATTTGTGTACCATATGATCATTGTATCAATATTAGGTACAATAAAGAGGCCCTTGGCTTTCAAGAAAACTAATTAATAAAACTTTACAGCATTACCATATGATAACCTGTTCATTACGTATAACATTGAGTAAGTTAAATTGTCACAAACATAGTATATCAATATAAGATACGGTTGCGTTATATTGTGCTTAACAACAAAGTACCAACAATTTAAATGCGGGAGGAGAGACTCCTAGCAGTTTAAATGCCCGCAATCAACTAAGGTAAACCGTTATTTTCAATTCAATCTTTGAAGAACGTGACCGGACATCGTCAGTAAGTTCAAGAAGGCTAATTTCGTGCAAGCCGAAAATTCTGCTGATTTCTGGCTGACACCTAAACTGCGGCCGACACCAAATATTCGGTAAGTCCTTAATTGATGCCAAATAACGCGACTAATATTTGGTAGGCATAGCTGGGTCGATGAACATCAGACACTATGAAAATTACATGTAAGATCAAACAGATAATATAAGAGTATAATACTAGTCAAATTACAGGGAAGACTTTGTAACGGGGAACTTTGACGATGTTTCTAATCATAGTGTTTGATGTGATATACTACTCGCCATTAAAATTGCTAAACCAAGAAGAAATGCAGACGATGAACGGCCATTCATTGGACGAATATATTATACCAGAACTGACATGTGAATACATTTTCAGGCAATTTGGGTGCATAGATCCTGCGAAATCAGTACCCAGGACAACCACCTCTGGCCGTAATAACGGCCTTGATACGCCTGGGCATTGAATCAAATAGAGTTTGGATGGTGTGTAAAGGTACAGATGTCCTGCAGCTTCAACACAATACCACAGTTCAGCAGGAGTAGTGACTGGCGTATTGTGACGAGCCAGTTGCTCGGCCACCAATGACCAGCCGTATTCAATTGGTGAGAGATCTGGAGAAAAGGCTGGTCAGGGTAGCAGTCGAACATTTTCCGCATCCAGAAAGGCCCATAAGGACCTGCAACATGTGGTCGTGCATTATCATGCTTAAATGGAAAGGGATCGAATGAAGGGCAGAGTGCCGTCGATGCGAACAAGAGGTGACCGAGACGTGTAACCAATGGCACCCTATAACATCACGCCCGGTGATACGCCAGTATAGCGATGACGAACACACGCTTCCAATGTGCGTTCACCGCGATGTCGCCAAACACGGATGCGACCATCATGAAGATGTAAACAGAACCTGGATTAATCCGAAAACATGACGTTTTGCCTTTCGTGTACCCAGGTTCGTCATTGCGTACACCATCGGAGGCGCTCCTGTCTGCGATGCAGCGTCAAGGGTAACCGCAGCCATGGTCTCCGAGTTGATAGTCCATGCTGCTGCTAACGTCGTCGAACTGTTCATGTAGATGGTTGTTGTCTTGCAAACGTCCCCATCTGTTTACTCGGGGATCTAGACGTCACTGCACGATCCGTTACAGCTATGCGGATAAGAAGCCTGTCATCGGGACTGCTAGTGATATGAGGCCGTTGGGATCCAGCTTAGTGTTCCGTATTGCCCTCCTAAATCCACCGATCCCATATTCTGCTAACAGTCAACGTGAGCAGCAATAAGGTAAACCGCATTCGCGATAGACTACAATCCGACCTTTATCAAAGTCAGAAACTTGATGGTACGCTTTTCTCCTCCTTAACGAGGCATCACAACAACGTTGCAGCATTCAATGTCTGTCAACTGCTGTTTGTGTATGACAAATCAGTTGGCAACTTTCCTCGTGTCAGAACGTTGTCGCCACCGGCGCTAACCTTGTGTGAATGCTCTGAGAAGCTAATCATTGGCATATCACAGAAGTTCTCCCGCGAACCTTGCAATATTCCAATGTCTTCATCATATCCTTTCTACCAGGAGTGCTAGTCTTGCAAATTTCGCAGTTTTCTGTGAAGTTTGGATAGTAGGAGGCGAGTTACTAGTGGAAGTAAAGTTGTGAGGACGGACTGTGAGTCGTGTCGGGATAGCTCAGTGGTAGAGCGCTTGCCTGTAAAAGGGAAAGGTCGCAGGTTCGAGTCCCGGTTCCGGCAAACAATTTTAATCTGCCAGGAAATTTCAAATTACGTTGTTGTATTGCAGTACCTGCTCACTACACTGTCTGAACTCAGCTACTTGTGTAATTTGTTTGGTCGAGTAAGTAACACTAAACCGGTTGGGAGAAACATTTTGTTATTACCACTACATATCTCGGTTGCTCGGTTACTCTGCGCCTCGGTTGCACAATGGCAGAGTGCCAGACTACAAATCCAAAGGTCGCGGGTTCGATCCCCGCCAGGTCCTAGGATTTTTATCTGTCACTTTCCACTTCTTTCACCTCTGCTCATGTGAAAAATACCGAGTAGCATCGTGGTTCGGAACCCACGTTAAACTGTAGGTCCCCCTATAACTGGCTGGATAAGTCAGTTCGAAGGTCGGAGGAAGGCAACGGCACACCACCTCTAAACAGGACCATGCCTAGTAAAGCACTGTGGTGTTCAAACCAATCTTCGGATTGTTGACTGCAAACCTTTAAGCACTGTGGTGTTCAAACCAATCTTCGGATTGTTGACTGCAAACCTTTAAGCACTGTGGTGTTCAAACCAATCTTCGGATTGTTGACTGCAAACCTTTAAGCACTGTGGTGTTCAAACCAATCTTCGGATTGTTGACTGCAAACCTTTTTATCTCGGTTGCCGTAATGTTGTGCCCAGTGCGTAGAAGCGACAGAATGAACTATTTTAGTTCATTCTGCCGGTGATAACAGTAACTAAATATTTCATCTCAGCCCTTAATTGTTTGTGCAGAATATATACAATTCTTGCGTAACTTCCGTTCTATTGAAAACATATTGATTCGTAACTGTTCATTACGTCTCTATATTTCAAAAATTCTAGCTTCAATTTCTCGAGGGCAGAGTACGGATTTTTCTCTTTCATTGCTGTCTCTCTGTCATTAGAGTTACATTGCTGTAGTACAGAACGACAATCATCAATTTCTTTGGTTTTAAATGAAATTTTTATCACGCAGTCTTCTTCGACACGTCGCCCGCGCTATACGAGGGTTGTTTTATATCTCTCAGAATCACTTCATTACGTAGTCCTTCCTCGACTGTTTGTGTATGAAGACAAAGCAATATTCCCCTTCCGCCGTCGCCATTAGCGGTAATTCAGCGCACACAGACACACACCAGTACTCGGCGAAACTCGCGTACGGCCGCGACACGAAGAGAAGAGCTCACTCAACGACCGGCAGTTCGTTAGGTCACGAATCGCTGTCGTGAAATTCCGCCGGGCAGTTCTGATGACGCTTAACGACTGTTTTATTACCCGCGCGTCGTTAAATTATCATCGGGGCCCTGCCCTGTCGCTCAGACGGCTGCGGACGCGGCGGCATAAAGTTCGATCCGTCGCGTGTGCTTCTGTTGTGTTCCGTCGCCTTCGGTCCTCGCTTTGCAGCAGGTTCGGCGTCCTGCCCCGACCTCCTAAACGGACCCTTAAATGTTTTCGCTTCACGTCGCCCCCTGTGCTGGGGAAAAGCCTTCGCTTTCCGCGGGCGACCACTGCCCTGGATAACGACCGGATTGAGGAACGCCTGTCAGGATTTTCCCTCTGATGTATTCTGAAAGCGAAGCCCTAGTAAACATGTAACATAACACACCGGTCGCATTTGGAGAATGTACCTTAACCTTGAAACACGTCCGTCAACAATTTGCGCGCTGAACCGTGAAGTTTCCAAAAATTGTCTAAATTCTGGTTTTCATGTTTTACTTTAGCTTGACAAAAAAGAGTGAGGCCCATCCACGCTCGCACTAGCATGGTGACCAACTCAATAGTTTGATTCCATTTCCTGGAGGTGCCCCACGACCACACAATGATGAACACACCAGATGTATTTCGCAGCTTTGGCCGTTAATGTTTTATTAAAAAAAAAAAAAAAAAAAAAAAAATCGATTTCAATCGCCTAGTGTTCATCTTCAGTGTCCTTCAAACAAGCATATGAATGCCCTGAATGTAACTGCAACGGTAAACATAAAATTGCAGTGTCAAAGTTTGATATTTCAAATTTAATAAAACATTAACGGCCAATGCTGCGGAATACATCTGGTGTATTGAACTCAATAGTTCTACTGTCACTTCTGCTTGTGTCAGTATTTCTAATGTAGGAGTCACAGGAGTGTGCCGTACGTGTGGGTAGGATTACCCATAAATACGGTCCCTCGGACTATACTAAGTGGTCGAAAGCTTGATGAAACAAGAGCGGATTTTAGGGCAGAGGGATAAACGTCCCAAGGCAAGTTTCGAACGAAACAAAAAAAAAAAAAAAAAAAAAAAAAAAAAAAAAAAAAAAAAAAAAAAACCCTCTGCGACAGTCATGGACAGGTAGTAAGAGCAGTAGCGGATTTCTTGCACTACGGTCGGGGGTTCGAATCCCCCCTCGGGCATGGATATTTGTGCCGTCCTAGTTCGTAAGTAGTTCATAAGTAGTTTGTAAGTTTAGGGACTGATAGCCCCGTAGTTGAGTCCCATAGGCTTTACAAACATTTGAACATTTGGATTTCTTGCTATCTGCGATAGATCATGCAAGGATTTGGTTATGTTAGTTACTGGGTATCGCGCAAGCTCGGTACCATGTTCATTGCGTGTTTGTCATAAATTTGTCAATCCGGTCTGATGAGTCGCCCCACTGCAGCTGGCACTGGGATGTCTCCTGGGCCACCATCAGCTGTCGCTGGCTGCAACAAACAAGACTGACCAATGAGTGGTCGATTTTGGTATCAACCTTTGCGTGTGTGGGTTGCGCGTGGAATTAGTTTGTGTGTCGCGTTTGTTCGTGTACCCTGTTGACGCCAGTTAGTTGGCTGTATTAGTTCATCTGGCATAGCCAGTCAGTTTGCTCATGCGCAGGGGTTTGTGTTGGCTAAGCTTACCATAGGTTCTTATCTTTTCCTCAGAAATAGTGTTTTAGGTCGGTTATACTTCCACCTTTGGTTATGATTGTAGTTGCCCAGATTAAGGATGAAGGGTTGTTCGTTCGAGCTTCACAATGACATTAACCCTCGCTTGGTTACCTACTTTTCCTAACATAAACTATCAAGAAAAACGAAAGAGTACATTGTAGTCACCTTTAAAAAATTGGGAAAAATGGAGACTACTTTTTTTTAATTTATTTATTTATTTGTCGTAATGACATACTTCTTGAAGATATACTGATGTGTATATACGGTCTTCAACCTGCCAAAATAGTTTCAGAACACTTTCAACAATAACGACTTACATATTTGGGTGTCCCATTTAACCTGAGTAATCGAAATATCTCTGAAACTACTCACCGTACACAGAAATGTCCCAGACACATAATGAATGTCTCCAAGAGGGACATCTGCTTGATGTAAAATCACACCGTCACTCCCACCACCTGAGTGAGAGCAACTTTGAAATCTTAAATAGGAACCCCATTTTATTGCAAATTTGGATTCTGTTCGTAAGTCCCGTAAGATCGAAAAATTCCTGAGTTGGCTAGAAGGCCGTCCCATAAAGTTGCACGCGTTTTCAATTGGCTTGGCAAGTTTGAGTTCGACAAGCACGAAGACATACAGTAGAACCTGTGTTAGTGTCCAGGGGGGCATTATCTTGCTCAAACCTACGTCCAGTGTGGCTTGCCAAGAAAGGCAACAAAATGGATAGTAGAAATTCTTCAACGGACTGCGTATCGAAGATGATGACAACTCATTTAACACATCTACCAGTGGAACATTACCACTGATACATCTGTCAGATGAGCTGTCACGTAATTACTGTCCTACGAAAAACAAAAATAATCAGAATATCGTATCAAGTCACAAATTATATCTGGTACAATTAACAGTACTCCACTTAAATCGATGCAGTATAATTAATACCAATACACAGTGACGGATCCAATGATAACGTCAAACAATGAAAACAATCTGACATAATTTCTAGACAAAAGCTTTTGTTCTGGAACAAGCCTATTGAATCAAATAAAATAATTCAGCATAGCATAGATTTTAGAATTGAAATTACATTAAAATTAACTGCTACCCAACTCGGGGATTTAGGCATAACCCATTCAAATCTGTGAATACAGTAATAGAATGGCAAGGAAAATCACAAAGTGAGTGACCTTATAATACTCCTAAGTTAAGGACTGCAGGGCCTGTTCTTTCGGACATGTCCGAAATAGAAAATCGATGATTCTCACACCACGGATGCACACGAGTTCAAATGTTTTTTAAACTTAAGGGAAGTAGCTGCGGGGTCATCAGTCCCTAAACTTACAAACTACTTATGAACTACCTTATACTAAAGACGACAGAAACATGTATGCCCGAGGGGGGATTTGAACCCCCGACCGTAGCGGCCATGCAGACTGTGACTGGCGCGCCGCAGACCGCTCGGCCACTGCGGCTGGCTATGCACACCAGTACTTTGCTCCTGGTGGAAATACACGGTTAGCCTCGAGCAATGGCGTACAATGGCCATAGAAGAAGGACTTGTGGTAGTTCGGGTGGGACAGGCTACATGACTGAGTAGTCCAGACAAACTTGCAGCTTGAAATCATATTATTAGATATGAGGGTCATCTACATTAACGATGTTTTTTGAGGCCGCACCACACACAACAGTGATGCGACAGTGCCGTGATTGCACCGGCCGTGACGTGTTGCTTCCGGCGTGTGGCAGTGCACGCCGACGTTTTCAGACGACGATCTCATGCTGATTGCTGTGAATTTGAACGAAGAAGAAGAAAAACAAGTTAAAAAAAGTGGGCTAAACTGAAATGAAAAAATGGAGCAACATAAGGTTAATTTTCCAGTCTGAACAGATAATTGTTCGACGATGGAGCAAAGTATGATGAATATTTCGTAATTTCTGATAATTCATTCAATATACTGTTAAAGAAACTGAAACTTCATCTGACAAAGTAAAACAAGCTCTGTGCATTTTCTTGGTTTTCTTGTAATTCTACTTCAATTCCGCTAAGACTACATACAACATTTTCATTATCAATGTTAGGTCTGGTCACATTTCCTTAAAGCATTTCTTAAAAAAAGTTCAATTCCTAGGAAAATTTGTACAGCTTTACAAGTTTGTTCCATTGATCATTACAGTTTCAGTTTTCTTCAAAGACTTTCTGAAGTTCTCTAATATTTCGCCGACATTAAGGCCGTGCAAGATACTTAAGGTTATTTTAGCGACGTGAGGTTTTTGAAAAGTTTTCATTAAAATGTACTATTTACCCCTACTGTCTAATTTTTTCAGTTGTTTGGCCACAGGAGAAGCGATACACATGATTTCATTATGTTATGTCATGAGGCATTGTGCAGTTCACAAGATCGTACGAGAAACCTGCAGAATAGTTATAAGCAATCATAGATGACCATTGGCACCTACACCAACAAAAGAAATGAGGAAGAACGTCGTTAATAATTTTATGAGAGGAAGTAATTCTATAGGAACTTTTTACGAGAAACACATTAGGATTCATGCTCCTTCGAACATCGGATGACTAGCTTTAATTAGACAAAGACGTACTCCACAACTTTTGTATTCTCTTGTTAAAGTAAATGTAACTATGTCACTATTGATGTCGTGGCATCTGAAAAGAAAATTTTACAGCTAACTCAATAATCTTTTACGTAGCACGTTGTAATCATTGATATAAAGTCAGAAAAAATACATGTATGTACTTAATAGCTATTTTTATTTCTGCTCCTATTACAGAGTGTGTTCTCCGACTCTTTGTTCATGTTTGATACAGTATATAGATAGAAGGTATCCCGACATCCCGAAAACATACGATTTTCATTTTAGGCGTGCAATTGATGCCAACTTCTGCCAGGTACTCTATATTAGCAATCTCAATAGTCATTAGGTATCGTGAAGGAGCAGAATGGGGTCCAACGCTGAACTCGCGAGCTTCGAACATGGTTGGGTGACGGAGTGCCACTTGTCTCAGAAGTATGTAAACGAGAGTACCACACTCCTAAACATCCCTTGGTCCACTGTTTACGATGTGACGTTAAGGGATACGTATAGCACGAAAACGTACAAGCTGTTGACTGACAGGGAGCACCGACTGTTGAAGAGGGTCGTGCAGTGAAATAGGCAGGCATCTATCGAGACCATCACACCGGAATTCCAAACTGCATCAGGATCCATTCAAAATATTATGACAGGCGACCGAGCGAGGTGGCGCAGTGGTAATACACTGGGAGGAAGGTGGTTTAAATCTACCTCCGGCCATCCAGATTTAGTTTTCCGTGTTTTCCCTAAATCACTCCAGGCAAATGCCGGGATGGTTCCTATTAATGGACACCGTAAGCTCCGCCTGTAATGACCATGCTGTCGACGGGGCGTTAAACTCAAATCTTACTTCCTTCCTATGACACGCGGGAGGTTAGAAAACGAATTTAATGGGCGAACGACTACCCATAAGTCACACATCACGCAGATCAGTGACAGACGACGCCTCGCTTTCGGTAAGGAGCGTAAACATTGGACGATTGAACACTGAAAAACGTAATCAGGGGTGACGACTCGCGGTACACAATGTGACAACCGAATGTCTGGTGAACGTCATCTGACAGCGTGTGTATTGCCAACAGTAAAATTCGGAGGCGGTGTTTTTACGATATGATCGTGTTTTTCATGTAGGGTCACAGCTCTTGTTGTTTAGCGTGGCACTATCACAGTAGATGCCTACACAGTTCTTTAAGCACCTTCTTGCTGCAAACTATTCACGAGCAATTCGGGCAGAGCGATTGCATCTTTCAACACGATCGAGCATCTGTTTATAATTCATGGCCTGTGGCGGAATGGTTTACACGACAATAACATTCCTGTAATGAAATAGGCTACAGAGTCCGACTTGAGTCGTACGGAACACCTTTAGGTGTTTTGAAACGTCGACTTGGCGCGAGGCCTCACCGACCTACATCGATAACTCTCCTCACTGCAGCAATCTACATCTACATTCTTACTCTGTAATCCACCCAAAGGTGCGTGGCGGAAGGTATAAAGTACCACTACTGTTTACTTGCTCTTCTGTTCCACTCCCATTTAGAGGGGGAAAAATTAATGCTTGAATACATCCGTAAGATCCCTGCTCTCTCTCTGATCTTTGTGGTCTTTACGCGAAATGAAGGTTGGCGCTAGTAGAATCGTTCCTCAGTCCGCTTCAAAGTTTGGTCATCTACATTCCTTCAACAGTGTTTCTCGAAACGAATGTCGCCTTCGCTCGAAAAGAATGTCGCTTATTGATGGAATCTACCAGTTACAAACCTAGCCGCCCGCCTCTAGACTGCTACTTTATTTTCCTTTAAAACTATCTCGTTGGGATCCCAAACAGTTGAACTACACTCAAGACGGGGTTCTTTCAATTGTTTTATATGCGGTCTGCGTTACAGACGAATCGCTCCTTTCTAAAATTCTCCTAATAAACCGAAGACGACCATTTGCTTTTATATGCTCGTTCCATTTCAAGTGGCTTTGCTGCGTTACACGTAGATATTTGACTGACACGATTTTGTAAAACAGCACACTACTAATGCTGTAATCGGACATTACGGGAATAATTCTCCTACTCATCTGTATCCCGTTACATTTATCGCTAATTGCCATCGCTCGCACCACCTAGAAGTTTGGTACAAGTAATTCTGCATTCTACGACAGTCATTCAATGTCGACATCCCTCGTACACCACAACAACATCAGCAAACTCTGTGATGAATAGGCCGTCATTCCCCAAGAAACCTTCCAGCACCTGATTAGACGTGCGCCCTTTAGACTGGAGGCTGTCATCAAGGCTAAGGGTGGGTGAGTACCATATTGAATTCCAGCATTACCTATGGAGGGCCCCACCCAGAAGTCCGGATACCTTTGATCACATAGCGTATGTCCATGTTGTTTGATTCTTTTTCGTCATGTCCCGTCTCCATTTCGGAGGTTGGCTATTATCATAGCTATTTTAGTTGTGGAAGCTGCGGCCTTAATTGATCGGATGTCGAGATATTATATCATTTCTGCAGGTTTCCAAACCAGGACATTCTTCTCCTTACAATAGATCTCCTTCCTTCTATTTTCCCTCGTATTAGTGGTTGCAGAGTATCGTACCTTGGACCTCTCATGACGTGGGCGACAAATAGTAATTTCTTTTGTCACTTCCTGTAGGATCCCTACGCAGTTCCCCATCCTTCTCAGAAGCACCACGTAGGTAACACACTATGTCCCTGATATTCGCAATATGCTACGTAACATTTGAGCATCCGAGTTATTAGGTCCAGTCTCAAATCGCGCCTACGGAGCAGCTTCCTGAACTTCATAAAGGACGCACAGGCCTTATGAGTGCGAATCGTTATTTCTGAACTGTAATCCGTGGAGCAGTTGACACTCGTACCAAGGTAGTCATGCCTCTCAACTATTGCGAGCCTTTCGCCTTCCACATAAAGATGTTCATTTGTGACTTCAGTTTAGGTGACAATCATGTATTTGGCCTTCTTAACATTGAGTGTCACACGATATTCTTGACTAGCTGTGATTATTCAACATGCCCTTTAAGTCCTGCGTATTTTCAGATATAAATATTGTATCATCCGCACAACGCAAATTGTTCACTTGAGCGCCGTTGACTCGTATTCCACCAGTATCATTTTCGAGGGCGTTGGTGAAGATTAACTCAGACAAGGAAAGTACTTGGGCTAGAACAAACACATATACACCAAAATCGTATGAGAGATAACGTAAAGATCCCTTATTTCACTAGTGATACTCCCGAATCTGCAAAACTCTGCAATCGTCCTTTAGTGGCGTGTGCCATGCCGCATTGCACTTTGACCTGTCGGTTCGCCAGTAGGGACGGTGTAGTGTGCCTGCGAAGTTGCGTTTTGCGATGTTATTTGTGTGGTGAAGCGTCAGATGGGACGGCGATTGATAATCAATCCTGCTAATGTGTTGCGATTAGTTGGGATGAAGTTACGAAGAACCCTTCTTCGTGAAGATGGTATTAGTGTAGAAGATGAATCATTAGCCTGCTTTCTCGTATCTGTTATGGTACAAAAATATGAGCATAAGTTAGATACTGTTGTTACAAACTCATAATAATGATAATAGAGATGATAATGACGAACTACTCATTGCAAGCGGTAGTGCTACGGTAAGTGCGGGAAGAGGCGATGGAAGCAGTGGCAGTGAATACCGACAGTCTTTCGGGAAGGAGGTTAAAGTTGCAACTATCATCACGGATTTGGATGACAATTCGCTAGAGAACATGTACGATGATTATGAATTAAGTTATACTTAAGATATCTGCATTACATATGGCGTCTAATTACATCTACAGTGCTATCTAGAGCATAGTTGCAGATCTTTGCAGAAAAACGACACCCACCAGCACATTGAGGTGTACGTAGAGATCATGTAACCAAACGTTCATACAGATATGTTTGTTGGAACCCATGTACTTTCCTTGTGAGTAGACGTTGAAGAGGAGTGGTCAAAGAACGCACCCTAGTCTAATTCTCCTCTTGATTTCAAATGCTTTCGTTTGTTCAGACTGAACGCGAACAGTCCCAATTTGGTTTTACTTACAGCTTTCTATTACTCTTTTTTAATGTTCAAATGTTTGTATAGTCTATGGGACTTAACTACGGGGTCATCAGTCCCTAAATTTACAAACTACCTATGAACTACTTACGAACTAGGACGGCACAAATATCCATGCCCTAGGGGGATTCGAACCCCCGACTGTAGTGGCCGTGCAGACCGTGACTGGAGCGCCTTAGTCCCCTCGGCCACCGCGGCCGGCTTTCTATTACTGTTTGATTACAACACCCATAGCTGCAGACACAGATATGCCCCATATAAAACTTAATAAAGTACTGCAGAACGAAAGGAGACACTACGCGTTGCTGAGTCAGATTTTTCTCTTGGACCAGCAGAAGCGCTGCCCTCAAAACTGTGGACAAATGTCGGAGGAAACAACCGGTGATCTACTGAAAGCGGTCGCCGCGTATCCGGTGGTCCGTCCGAGATAGAAGGGAATGGGCCTCCATCGGGGCAAACGGGGATGGACGTCAATCTCGTGCAATAGCGAGCGATCGGGGGCCCCGGAAAAATTTCCCGGTGTACCGACGGCGCTGCTATATAGGGGCGGGCAGCCCCGCTGTGCCTTATTCTCCGTAACAGCACCCTCGGCACAACAGGCACGTAGGCGAGCGTCTGATGGGTGATTGCCGATAAGAGGAGCGGCGGCAGGAAGCGCCGGACGTCGGCGATCGGCCGTGGCGGCGGAGGTGCGGGGGAGGCCCCAGCCGCCCCCGCCGCCCCCGCCGCCCCCCCGATAACCGCCCCCATTCCGGGTAATTGGATCCTGCCCCCGCCGACCCCACTCTCCCCAACCCCCCGAACGACAGGGCTCGGCCGCTACAATTTTTGCCCTTAATCTCATTACGCGACTCTTCCGTAATCCGAGGCGTCCGGCGCCATCGGCAGGTCTCTTGTTGCCCGGGAGATGGGTCGACGTCAACAACGGTGTTTTCTCTGATTGGAGCGGTGCTTCCTCGCAAGGTATTTTACCTAGCAGTAATGAAGCCGGTTATTGAGCATTACCTCTTAGGAAAATATGTCGACATTCTAGAAATGGAAGACGAAATAGAGGAAGATGAGATATGATATACTATACTGCAACAAGAATTTGACAGGGCACTAAAACATTTGAGAAGAAACAAGGCTCCTGGAAGATGACATAGGAGATACTATACTGCGAGAAGAATTTGACAGAACGCTAAAATATTTTCGTAGAAATAACGCCCCTAGAAGATGAAATAGGAGATACTATACTGCAACAAGAATTTGACAGAGCACTAAAACATTTGAGAAGAAACAAGGCTCCTGGAAGATGAGATAGGAGATACTATACTGCGAGAAGAATTTGACAGAACAATATTTGAGTAGAAACAAGGCCCCTAGACGATGAAATAGGAGATACTATACTGCAACAAGAATTTGACAGACCACTAAAACATTTGAGAAGAAACAAGGCTGCTGGAAGATGAGATAGGAGATACTATACTGCGAGAAGAATTTGACAGAACACTAAAATATTTGAGTAGAAACAAGGCCCCTAGAAGATGAAATAGGAGATACTATAGTGCAACAAGAATTTGACAGTGCACTAAAACATTTGAGAAGAAACGAGGCTCCTGGAAGATGAAACAGGAGATACTATACTGCAACAAGAATTTGACAGAGCACTAAAAGATTTGAGAAGAAACGAGGCTCCTGGCAGATGAGATAGGAGATACTATACTGCAAGAATAATTTGACAGAGCAGTAAAAGATTTGAGAAGAAACGAGGCTCCTGGAAGATGAGATAGGAGATACTATACTGCAAGAAGAATTTGACAGAGCACTAAAAGATTTGAGAAGTTACGAGGCTCCTGGAAGATGAGATAGGAGATACTATACTGCAAGAAGAATTTGACAGAGTACTAAAAGATTTGAGTGGAAACAAGGACCATGGAAGGTGAGATAGGAGTAGATTTGAGTAGAAACAAGGCCTCTTGTTGCCCGGGAGATGGGTCGACGTCAACAACGGTGTTTTCTCTGATCGGAGCGGTGCCTCCTCGCGAGGTATTTTACCTAGCAGAAATGAAGCCGGTTATTGAGCATTACCTCTTGAAACGTGTCCATAAAAATATTTTTGTAAGAAAATGTCTAATATTGTACCTCCTGTTTTGTGTCGAGTAACTTGCTTGCGAGAAAATGTATAATATCGCTTCTACTGTGTGTATCGATATGTGTACTTAACTCTGTGAAGTTTCATCTTTGGCAAAGATCATGTATTGCATAGCATTGTAGCTCGCGCTGAGAGAGAGTAGCACTTGTGGTTCAGCTCGCTAAGAGAGCGGTTGAGTTGTGCGTATGGCTCCGATGTAGAGCAGAGGTTACTGTGCCAGCAAGTCGATTTGATTATATTTGGAATATATATTGTATTGTATTGTAACACCGCTGGAATGAAGGTAATTGCATTTGATGTCATTAAGAAGAAGTTGTATTATGTAGGTAATGTAATGCTGATTATTAATAATAAGTAACAAAGTTGACCTTTCTTTCCTGTTTCATTTACGTAGTTACAAGATTAACCTACTTCCTTCATTTGATAATTAGTTATTAGTGGATTTAAAGTGCAGTATTGATTTTGATAATATTGTTGAACAGATTTCGTTATTGGTGCCATAGTAAATGATAGTTAATTGACTATGATACTAAATTTCAATAATCAGAAACTGATCTGCATAAAATTCTCACAGTCAAACATTAAGAAAGTGGTTTGTGGTTTTTTAATATCTTTCTCGCAGTCAAAAATTTTTAGTATAGTCAGTGTCTGTTTCAAATGGTGACTTGCCATAGTTGTTTTGTGCTTAAAATATCCGTTGCGCACATAATCAGTTTAATGCACTGTTTCTTATTTAATAGTATATACATCAAGATCAGGGCCATAATTAAACCAAATTGATGTGTTAATGAACAATTTGTTGTCTGATTTAACGATAGGTTCAACATCCACAACACACACACAGCTTTTACTCTTAGGAAAATACGAGGCGCGTCCAGAAAGTAAGTTGCGTTTGGTAATAAAATAAAATTGTACACAGACAGAGAAAAAAATTTTATTGCACAAAATTCTACAACTCTTCAACTACTTTTCCACATAACTACCGAAATTTTGCAGGCATTTGTCATAGCGTGGCACCAGATTTTGTATACCTTCTTCATAGAAATCTGCTGCATGTGCCTTCAACCAGTTGGAAACAGTTTCTTTCAGCTCGTCGTCATTGATGAAGTGATGACCACCAAGGAAAGACTTGAGATGTCCTGGATCTTCTCATCAATCGCGTGAACCACTCCTTCTGTAACCAAAGGTGGACGCCTGCTTCGTTCTTCATCGTGCACATCACTACGCCCGCCATTGAACTGTCGAACCCATCTGCTCACCATCGAATCACTCATCGCATTTGGTCCGTAAACATCGCAAATTTACCGATAAATTTCACTTGGTTTCACTTTCCTCGCATTCAGAAACCGAATCACCGACCTGATTTCAGAGGCGTCGGGATTTTCAATCAACGCCGACATTTCAAAGAAGCACACCAAAGCGTACGTAACTGTCAGCGATCCCCAAATGGCGCACGTTCTTCTCCTTGATACACATCGTCTACAGCGCGTGTGCGGAACTGCAGTCGCAGCGCTGCAGTGGAGATAAATTGAAACGGAACTTACTTTCTGGACGCGCCTCGTACGTCGACATTCTAGAAATGGAAGACGAAATAGAGAAAGATGAGATAGGAGATACTATACTGCGAGAATAATTTGACGGAACACTAAAATATTTGAGTAGACACAAGGCCCCTGGAATATGAAATAGGAGATACTATACTGCAAGAAGAATTTGCATGGAAGAAGCATTGGAATTTGTTTGTGTTCCTTACATGACGCAAACGGGTAAGAAAGAACAATGATATTATATAAGCACATTGCTGGAAATGAAAATTAGTGCAGAGTTTTGGACACATCGAGAACTGATCGGCGTTCTCTCTACAAACAACTATGGAGAAAGAGAGTTGTAGGTTATTGCACCCCAGACCATTGTGCGTTCTTTCTTTGTTCATCCAGATTATGTTCATACAGCAGGGTCAGAGATCAAAGATTGGTAGAGAGTATGATAAACGTAATTCGAAAGTATTTGTAAGTTATATCTCTCTCTAAAACTTTCTCTGACGCTTTCCCTCGGATGTGTTACCACCAAACTCGTGCCAAAGAGGTAAGAGTTAAATACGTAGCGATGCACGTGAGGGCCGTAAAACTACATGCATCGTCAGTGCCTGCCGTTAAAGTTTCTGTTCACTAACCTGACTTCTTTTCCGTTTTGTCTCCACGCAGAAGCAGCGCACAGTTCGTTGAAGTGAAGTGCTGTGGAACATTTTAAACTGGTGGCTAGGTCATACGTATTTTTGAAACAAGAAGGGATTCCATTTGTTTCATAATATTTATTTATATGTCGTGTAACAACAAGCGACATAAGTAGTAGTACTCATGATCTTAGTATACTTGAATTCTTATTACAGTAGTTGAAAAATATAAAGTCTGAAGTGCCTGACATTCTGAGAGGGCGGTTGTCATAGCTGTTAACGCTAGAGCCTTCTGTGCTGCACTGTTCGCAACTGGGTAGTGCTGGACCCGCGAACCGCCAGTTTTGGAGCGAAGAACTTCTGCATTCAACTGCGTAATTACATAAACGAAACATATAAAAATAAACCCTTATCTAAACACATTAATCACACTAAGCCACGTAAAGTTCTACACAACGGTTTATAATTAAAAATCTTAGAGGTGGTTAAAAACTGTACGCGTGTTTTGAAATGTTGAACCTTTCGTTAAATCAGACAATAAATTGTTCATTAACTAAGCTATTTGGTTTAATTATGGCCCTGATCTTAATGTACAAGAAACAGTGCATTAAATTGATTTTGTGCGCAACGGATCTTTTAAGTAAACAACTGTGACATGTAACCTTTTGAAACAGACACTGACTATACTCAAAAATTTTGACTGCGAGAAAGATATAAGAAAAACCACAAATCACTTTCTCAATGCTTGACTGTGAGAATTAATGTCGATCAGTTATTATTGAAATCCAAATCAACTATTATCTTACTATCGCACCAATAATGAAATATGTTCAATAATGTTATTCAAATCAACACTCCACTAGATCAAGTAATTATCAAATGAAGGAAGTGGGTTAATTTTCTAACTACGTAAATGAAATATGAAACAGGGTTAAGTTACTTATTATTGATAAACAGCATTACATTACCTACATAATACAACTTCTGACTTGCTGGCAAAGCAGCCTCTGCTCTACATCGGAGCCATACACACAACCCAAACGCTCTCTAAGCGAGCTGAACCACTAGTGCTACTCTCTCTCTCAGTGCGAGCTACAATGCTATGCAATACATGATCTTTGCCAGAGATGAAACTTTACACATATCGATACATACAGTAGAAGCGATATTATACATTTTCTTGCAAGCAAGTTACTCGATACAAAACAGGAGGCACAATATTAGACATTTTCTTATAAAAATAATTTTTTATGGACACGTTTCATCACCCCCCTCCTACCTATTAAAATTTTGTAGGGTGGGTGATACCAATGGCATTGCCTAGCCAGCAAAATTACTGAATTTCAAGTCCAAAAATCCATTAATGACATCCAAAATTTAACAAGATCAAAACAACAGATGGAGTACATAGAAAATTTAAAAAAAAAATGTGACAGTCATAAATACATGCCATTTTACAGAACAGTACCATCAAAAGTCACGCATGAAGAGGTACAGGGTGTGACAGGCATAAGCAAATGTCAAAATTTACAGAACATCAGCAATAAGTGGAATATATGACAATTATACATAATGGTAAACATAAGTATATATATAGAATTTCAGAAAACATAGTTTGACAAATGATATAGTGGAGAAAATGAGATAGCTAGAAGTAATACACAAATGGAATAAAAATATACAATAATAAACATGAACATATACAAAGTTTTACAAAAGTTATTTTAACTAATGTCATCATTCTTTAAAGAAAATGTGGTAATTACAAGTAATACACACAGTAGTGTAAGTTCCATGGGTTTACATTTTGTACAAGAGATCAGTATTTTGGGAACATAAAATGAACATTTGTATCTTGTGCACAATGTAGTCTATGTAAATTTTTAGTGCACTTAGTATAAGATAAAGTGTCAGTTTTGTATTCTGTGATGCATTTAAAATGCTATACTTTCATGGATGCTAGAACATACATGTAGAATTTTTGACTACATAGGCTTCTGATCATGTACAAAATAATGTTACTGCTTCAGCACAATAGGATTTCAATATAACGTTTGTCAATCGAATAAGCACAATGACATTTCAGACTAAGTATATGTATCTATCAAGAGCACAATTTTATTTTGGTCACTGACTGTGAAAGAACCATGAAATATACCTAAACACTGGTAATGAACCTGTGGACAACGTTTGCAATGGGAGGCACTGAATAGTATATGCACACGAATAGCACATTAGCTCCTAACATTCATTTTAGGTCTGCACACGAACACAAAACACTGTAAGATTACACCACACTGTAGGCGGGCTGGCTGGTTGCATTGAAGTGGAAGTCATGGGGAAAAGGTTCTGATGTATTCCTCCATGCAATTCGACAACCAAGTGTGCTCCAACCAACAGAGCTATTAGCAGACTGCATCAGCATAGCCAAAATTAGAGCAAACTGGTGGTGGGTGGCCAAGGCTGCAATGGACAGTACTGTGTGGCCAAACATCATCCAACAAACATCTTCATTAAAAGGCCCAAAATCAGTGGTGTATAGTAACTCGTCCATTGTTCTGTGTGCATTCTGGAATCTCGTGTGCGAAATCGCCACTTCCCATGCGTGTCCAAAGTACATGAAATAAAGCATTTTACACACAAATTAGTAACATAGTCATGATATTTCAGTTTAGACTGAAAGAAAAGTCATTGATTAGAACATATCTACAGAAATATTTTCCCATAAATTCAAGTGGTACAAATGGGGTCATGGTATTAAACCATATTTTAACATTACAAGTAGTGTCTTGAAGACGGATACATTTGAATACTAATGAGTAATTTAATTCTTATTTTAGAGTATCTACAACATTAGTGTCATTTCATATAAGCACAAGGCTTTACATACTATGTACATATTGCTTTACAAACACATAATCGTATGAAAGACATTGAGGGTGCTTGTCATCAATTTGGCATGATATAACTTAAATTGACATTCCAATTACCATTAGTTCATATCTCTTTAAATTAATATATATCACTATGATGGTGATTACATTACCACAAATTATAACACTTAAATTACATAAGTTGCCATGGCCAGGCTTTTGTCTCAACTGAGCTACATATTTCATTGCCTTAAGGTATAACACATCAGGGTAGTTTCGTGAGAATATCAAAAGAGGTTCAAGTCAACAGGTTATGTCTGTGTCTGTCTGGGTCAACAGTAGGGTCAAACAAAACAATTAGTGCAAATTTTGGCACAGTACTAGGTGTACATCACAGTAAATCATCCAATAACATAAACACAGACGTAATATTCGTTAGGCATAGCTGCAGATTTTCATCAACAAGATCATCAATAAAATTTGGTAGATAGTAGTAAGCAAAAGCAAAATATTTCTGTGCATTATCTTTCTAGACTTAACTAGGCGCAGTTTATGGCATAGCTGCAAGTTTGCAAGATAGATGGCTGTGTGGAACGTATAAGCATAACCATACATTGTCATTGAGCTTCATTATAAAATTAATTAGCATAGTGGTAGGGCTTAGGTATATAATTAGTGAGCATAGCGGTAAGCTTTGATTACAAGAGCAATACGCATAGCTGCAAGCATAATTAGAAATATTCATTACACATAATTACAAATAATTACAGATCATCAGAAGGATATGAATCTCACCAATCACACATGCCATTGAAGGCACAATGCATCAATATACAAAATGGTGCACATAAGCACAAAGAGAAAACACAAAAGGGCAGTGCGAGTAAGCACATAAGAAAAGGACAGAACATAGCATCATTAGCAACATAGCGATTCTCCTCATAATTGCTTCATAATCATTGTATAATCTCGTCATCATTAGCAACATAGCGATTCTCCTCATAATTGCTTCATAATCATTGTATAATCTCGTCATCATTAGCAACATATCGATTCTCCTCATAATTGCTTCATAATCATTGTATAATCTCGTCCACATAATTACATTTATCAAACATCTTTGACTGTTACCAATACCTTCCTTACCATCATTTATCCATAAACAATAATGCATTTTAAAGACCACCATGACATATTGTGTATTGCCTTACTCATCATCCTCCATAATGTTCTTGGCTTACCAAATGCTCATGTCAACTCAAAAATCTTCTTCACTTGCTCAGAACTTCGTAAGTTATGCAATTAGTAACACAGAAGAAAAATCTGATATTTTCTGAAACATAGGAACTTGATTAGATTACACAATCAAAAATTTCCATTAATTTTATTTGTCTTGCACAGCCACAGAGTTCGTTATATGCAAATTGCAAGATAATCAAAGTTTCGTATGACAATATCCCAGCGTAGCACAGAGCATAAGTATTCAGAGTTAGAGAAAAGTAACAGTGAGAAAAAGAGGTAGATAGAGCGCACTAAGGAAAAGCGGAAGAATAGTGACACTCAGCTCGAGAACGGGGCACCAATCGCCACTTGGTGTGTCCAAAACAGATTAATGGACTCTCTACCCCAGATTTATGCCTTGAAAATTTTAATAATGGAAATGTGGTGTATGCCTTTCGACTTGTGCGTCTTTAAAGTTTCTACCTCAACGACGTTGTCGTGGATGATACGTTTGATTCGATACGGACCATTGTATAGTAAGAAGAATTTGTGAATCATAGATTTTCCTTTGTGGGATAAGTGGTGGGATCTAATTAATACCTTTTGTCCTACATAGAGTTGTTTAGCATAACAATTACGTTGAGAGCGTTTCCTTTTTTCAGCGGCTTTCTTAATGTTTTTAAGCGCCAATTCAATGATCTCATGATGACGTAGTCTTCTGTGTTTAGGAAAAGGTATCAATTCCTTGATACGGTCGGGAGGTTGCTTGTTTTTCAGAACCAGAATTGGTGAAAGACCTGTAGAATCATTAGGAAGTTCATTTATGATATTTTGAAATGAAAGAAGATATCTATCCCATATGTTATGTCGTCGGTAGCAATATAGCCTACAAAGTTTTCCAAGTTCTTTCATCACTCGTTCACAAGGGTTAGAGGCGGCATGATAAAGTGATATGAACACAGGTTTGATGTTTCTGCGCCGCAACATCCGTGCCCAATCATGAGAACGGAATTGAGGTCCATTATCGGAGATGACTTTATCTATATGGCCAACATCTTTTAGGAAGTTTTTGACAAAGGCGTTAGTTACTGTCTTCGCCGTGGCACGGCGGAGCGGAGTAAAAGATACAAATTTTGATGTGAGCTCAATAGCAACGAAAACAAAAGAGAAACCATTGTTAGTTCTCGGAAGAGGTCCAAACAGATCAACGGCTGCTAACTGCTTTAATTTTGAAGGTATAATCGGAAAAAGTGGAGCAGAATGCGATATGGTCGGCGGCTTTGCTTTCTGACACAATTTGCATCGAGATAACACATTGCGTATACGTTTCTCCATGTTGATGAAGTAACAAGAGTCGCGTAATTTCGCGAAGCACTTCTTGGCAACATAGTGTCCGTAACTGAGATGAATATACCAAATCAATTTGTTCACGGACTCCTCCGGAACACACACTAACCAAAATTGACTGTCAGGGGCTTTACGTTTGAAGAGAATGTTATTATGGATAATGTAAAATTGTCTGATGGAAACATTATATTTATCATGCCATTTTATTTTAATATCTCGCCAGATTGGATCTTTGTCTTGTTCTTTAGCAATGTCAGAAAATGTGGCAGATATGTAATTTTCGAAAGCAACTTGCTGCATATAGAGGATAGTAAAGTTATTTTCTAAGTATGCCTCTTCCGTCGCCTTGATGAGCCCAACAGGCGAACGAGATAGCGAGTCTGCAACGATGTTTTGTTTACCAGGAATGTAAATTACAGAGAAATCGAATTCTTGAAGGAACAAAGCCCATCGTCTAAGTCTATCATGGTTAAGTTTTGCCGACATGAGGAATTGAAGTGCACGGTGATCCGTGTAAACTTTAGTGTGTCTGCCAAACAAGAAATAACGGAATTTTTCGAATGCCCAAACTACTGCCAAAGCTTCAAGCTCAGTGACGGAATAGTTCCGCTCTGACTTGGATAATATGCGACTAGCAAATGCAATAGTTCTCTGTGTGGCAAAGCCATTTTCTTCATCCTCTTGAAACACGTGAACGCCAAGTCCGAATTTTGAACTATCGGTAGAGATGCAAAAGTTCTTAGACAAATCTGGATGGTGCAGAATAGGTGCGTGAAGGAGTGCATCTTTTAAGCAAAGAAATTCTCTTTGGGCAGCTTCATCCCAGAACCAAACAGTATTCTTTCCAGTTAATTCATATAATCTGGGAGTAGTTAGGTCTTTCAAATTTATAAAACGGCGATAGAAATTAATTAAACCCAAGAAAGCTCTTAATTGGCGTTTAGTAGTGGGAACAGGCATTTTCATTATCGCCTCTAACTTTTCGGGGTCGGGCTGGATCCCATCTTTAGAAATAATGTGCCCTAAAAATTTAATCTGAGAACGACCAAACTGTGACTTCTCTAAGTTGACAGTAATTCCGGATTGAGCAAACACTTCAAGTAAAGATGCCAACGTACTGTTATGTTTTTCCCAGGAAGATTCTGCAATTAAAATATCATCAACGTAAATTGTGATTTGTTGTTTTAAGTGCTCAGGGAGTGTGGCATTCATCGCACGGATGAAAGCAGATGAGGAGATGTTCAGTCCGAAAGGCAATTTACGGAACTGATAACAGTTTCCGAAGCAGAGAAACGCGGTATACTTCCTACAGTTGGGGTGCAGTTTCACTTGCCAAAAGCTAGACCTAAGATCTAATGAGGATAAAACTTTGACACCATAGAATTTTTGCAACAATTCTTCAAGGGTTTGGGGTCGGTCGGTTTCAGGTAAAATGATAGTGTTAATTTGTCTGGAATCGAGCACTAATCGAATTGACTTATCTCTTTTTTCAACAATATGTAGGGGACTGTTATACGAGCTAACTGCAGGTTCAATTATACCTTGACTGAGCATGGACTGAATTTCAGCCTTAACTCTTTCCCTGTATACTATCGGAATGGGGTATGGAGGTACAAAAAATTTATTATGTTCTTTGATCTTGAATTCATAGAGAAAATTTTTTATGGTACCAGGACTGTTAGCGAATACACGGGAATAACGCCGCAAGATAAGGAACAATTCTTCCTTATCACGTTCTGAGGCACCTTCAACTTCTACTAATTTTTTCTTAATGATGTCAGAAATCAAGTCAATTCGCTCAGTCTCGAAATGTTTATCTGTTATATCATCATCAGGTTTGACATCCTGCGTCGCATTAGAAATAGGTAAAAATTTTAAACAACTGGCACCTTCTTCATATCTGGTAATCCAGTCTTCGAATTTAATTTGAATGGCATTTTCCTGAACAAAAGCAGTGGCACAAGCCGTATTGAAATCTAAAATAACCTTGTACTTGGATAGGAAGTCCACACCTAATATTATCTGTGTAGTTAAACGGGGGACAATCAATAGGTTGGCAGAAAAGAGATGTCCTTGACATAAAAATTCTGCGTATGTTTGCTGTCGAATTTCGACAGGTTTGCTAGAAATGACGCCACGAATTTTAGTACAATGCAAAGGCAGAATGGGACCATTAAGCAAGTTCTGATATTTCTTAAAAGTCACTTCACTGATTACTGATACTGGGCTACCAGAATCTAAGACAGCAGAAAGATTGATTTTGCCAATTTTCACAGATACAATAGGGTGAATTGGAATATCGAGACATTCTACCTTCTCTTCTAATAGTGCCTCTTTTATGTCATCTAACTGTACAAATTTTACGTCTTGTTCGGTAGAAGGTTCATAAGAAATTTCTTTGTTGAGACAAGTGTTACCAAGATTAATGAGGCTTTCACAAGATAAATGCTTTTCAAATTTTGGTTGTTCATCAACTTCGCATTCGCTATCATCGTCATTAGAAAACATGTAATTGTCTATCCAATCAGCAACAGAGGTGTGCTGCAAATCTAATTGTTCGACATCATCTTTTGCTGTTCCAAGGTTACTGTTAGTTGCATTATTGTGTGGCAGTACTGTGTCGTGCCTTTCAAAGTACATGACCGGTCTGTCATATGCAATTGTTGGTTGATACTGTAAGAATTTTATTTCGTATATAGTGTCTTCCTCAGAGTCTGAAGACGAAGCTTCTGTCTCCCAATCTGAATTGTCGTCATTATATTGCTGATCGACAATTATCTCGTTTAACCGTTGGGCAGTATAACGTTTGTTCGATACCTTTTCATTTGTTTCGTTAAATTTGATAGTACAATTTTTGTTACTATCATTACTTTCAGGAGTAACGGCTTTAGGTTTTGACACAAGTTGTGTCGATTTTGCCTTATCACTTACTGAAGTGCTACCAGCATCAGTATTGTGCACTTCTGCACAAACTACTATTCTGTTTTGTTCGGGAGGTTGTTCATCGTAATCTTCCTCTCTGTGAGGTAGTTCACAATGAACAAGTTTCAGCGTATAGTTAGGATCACACAAATTCTGTACGGCCGAATTATTTGCCGTCGAGTCCGCTAGTCATACCTGACGCGGCCCCTTTTTTGACGAATTGTAGCGTGGATTAGCAGGTCTGATTTCAATGTTTTGCTCTTGTCTTTCCGGGGTACGCGATCTGCTTTGGGCCCGATTTGTGTTTTCGTATCGTGGAAGGCGATCACGAGAATTATCGCGTGTGCCCTCCCGACTACGCTTCTCAGCGTTATTGTTGTGATTTTCAGTCTCGCGATCACTATCAGTATTGCGTCTATCACGCCAATTAGTATCATTCGAAGTATTGCTGTTATGATAGTAATTATTGTAGCGTCCTCCGCGGCCAAAACCACCACCTCGGTTGTGGCCACGAAAACTTCCACGGTTAATGTCACGATCATGAAACTCACCGTTCTCATTGTCGCGACTTTGTTTGTAAGATTCATTAGTGAAAGAGTTATTTTTTGGTTTATCGTCGTGCTCTGAATAACGTTTAGTACGCGGCGGGCTTTGTTGCGACCGGCGATCATATCTGTTTGTTTCAAAATATCGACTGCGCGAGGAATTTTCCTCGTCTTCTTCTTCTAAGTCTTGTAAGAGATTTCTAAAGGCTTCAATATCATTCTTGCATCGTGCCGCAATGGCAATTTGACGCAAGTGTAGAGGCAATTTGTTCAAACAAATTCTGATTAATTCCGCAGGGCAGTAAGGTGCCGATAAAAATTGATTTTTGTATACTAAGTTTTGGAAATATTCCACAGGGCTCGAGAAATTTGATCGCTCAAAAGTTTTGAAAGTCGCAATACTGTTTTTAACGCGGTCTTGTGCCGCTTCCGACCAGTATGCGGATAGAAATGAGCGTCGGAAGTGATTCTCGCTATAGCACTCTTGTGCAATAGCTCTCATTCTGGTGGCTGGCTCGCCTTCCAGATAACCACATATAAATTCTAATCTGTGCTCAAGTGGCCAATTCGGGGGAAGACAATAATCGAATTGCTGCAACCACTCTTTAGGGTGCAAGTCATTCGGAGAGTTTTTAAATGTCTTGAATTTACGTACAGTCAGGAAATGCTTGTAGTCAAACGCTTCCTTTCGCCCGTGCGGCGTAAGTGAGCGTAAACTACGCACTGCGTCTTCATTGTTGTTACTATGAGGTACACTTCGTTCACGTACCAAGCGACCTACTTGGCTCGAATCATCATTGTCATTTTCGTTCAAATTTTCTTCCACATCTTCGTATGGATTTCCACAAGTGTGGTCAAATTTCCTCTCTATTCGCGCCACGCGATCATCTAATTTTCTGACCTCAGCCTTGTATTGCTGATTAATGGTCATTTGATCTTGTTTGAAACGGTCAAGGGCGAGATATTCATTAGTTTCATTAAACGGGGTAGGATGCGTTACATCAGAACTTTTGTCACTGTTATCACTGATTTGGGTAATTTTAACAGTAATATCCTCAAACTGTTTATTTATTTTATTGATCTGTTCCGTCGTGACTGACTGGAAGTTCTGCAACTTTTCAACAACTAGATTACTCTGTTGCTTCAATTGAGCGAGTTCAGTAGTTTCCATATTTTCGACTCGTGACGCAAGGCTTTCCATATTTTCCACTCGTGACGCTAGGCTTTCCACTACCGGGTTAATCTCGTCGCGAATATCTTGTCTTATTTGCTGAGATTCACGTTTGAAAGTATTGAGCAGTTGTTCCCTGAACCGATTGTTGTCCTCGTTTATCTTATTAAAACTACTTTGAATACTCACAAACCTCGAATCGCACGTTTGTTCAATTTTCTCAAGTTTTTCATTTAATTTCTGAGATTGTTCCTCAAGTTTTTCATTTAATTTCTGAGATTGTAATTGACTATTCTCAAGTTTTTCATTTAATTTCTGAGATTGTAATTGACTATTCTCAAGTTTTTCATTTAATTTCTGAGATTGTTCCTCAAGTTTTTCACCTAATTTCTGAGATTGTAATTGACTATTCTCATTTAATTTAGAGAGCTGTGACAATAAAATTTGCATGAAATCATTTGGTAATACGTTTTCCATAGCCGTCGCACAAGTATTTTTTGTAGCAGAGCTAGGCGGAACCGATGCATTATTTTCCGCAACCACATTACAAGAATCGGAATTCTGTATTGTCAAATCCTGTACTTTGTCATTATCCATATTGTCTGTTCCCGAACTAATCTGTTCCGCGTTTTCAGACACGGTATTTACTGTCGTATTTGTATCAGTGCAGTGAGAAGACTCTTGTAAAAATTCAGTTTCTCTCCTTGCTTCATTCAAGGTCTCATTTTCGGAAGCAGTTTTAGTATCAGCGCGGACTCTCCTATTCTTCGACATTGTTAACAGAATTTTGCAGTAAAGTGACCAATAACATTTATTTTCACCTACTGCTAATTTTTTTGAAAATTACACACAGTAATTATGAGAGAACAATAGGTTGAATCGGGCTAGTGCAACATACAATCACAATCGAGATTACGCAAACCGTTAATTATCACACGAGTTCCGCGGTACTAGAACTTTCATCACAACAAACATCAGGCAATATAAAAGAGAGGCTTGTTCAGTAGTAATGCAATTATTTGTATATTCAATTCATCTACTATAAACAATACTACACAATCTCAAGAATGGTAAGTAACAGACTACAGAAACAATTACTATGCTACTGTTGCTACAACAGAGGATGGTGCTACAAAAATTAAATTAAGAGCCAAAAGGTAAGTTGGTTAGTGGAAAAGACAAACTAACTGAAATAAGACTACGTATCTAACTACGTCACGATCCTGTTTGTGAACTATCCTGGCAGAAAGGGCGCCAGATAAAAACTGTACGCGTGTTTTGAAATGTTGAACCTTTCGTTAAATCAGACAATAAATTGTTCATTAACTAAGCTATTTGGTTTAATTATGGCCCTGATCTTAATGTACAAGAAACAGTGCATTAAATTGATTTTGTGCGCAACGGATCTTTTAAGTAAACAACTGTGACATGTAACCTTTTGAAACAGACACTGACTATACTCAAAAATTTTGACTGCGAGAAAGATATAAGAAAAACCACAAATCACTTTCTCAATGCTTGACTGTGAGAATTAATGTCGATCAGTTATTATTGAAATCCAAATCAACTATTATCTTACTATCGCACCAATAATGAAATATGTTCAATAATGTTATTCAAATCAACACTCCACTAGATCAAGTAATTATCAAATGAAGGAAGTGGGTTAATTTTCTAACTACGTAAATGAAATATGAAACAGGGTTAAGTTACTTATTATTGATAAACAGCATTACATTACCTACATAATACAACTTCTGACTTGCTGGCAAAGCAGCCTCTGCTCTACATCGGAGCCATACACACAACCCAAACGCTCTCTAAGCGAGCTGAACCACTAGTGCTACTCTCTCTCTCAGTGCGAGCTACAATGCTATGCAATACATGATCTTTGCCAGAGATGAAACTTTACACATATCGATACATACAGTAGAAGCGATATTATACATTTTCTTGCAAGCAAGTTACTCGATACAAAACAGGAGGCACAATATTAGACATTTTCTTATAAAAATAATTTTTTATGGACACGTTTCATGGTCTTAGACAGAAGTTGGAGCAGCCAATCGGAAAACGTTCAGGCAGTATTTGCGCACTTTCTCACGGGAATGCGATATGTTACACCATATGTCATCTTTTGCCGCCCATTCCACATATGACGTGCTCTAATAGCTATGAAATTTCGTAGCAACTCAATACCTATGGCCGTGAGCCAGCCATCCTAAACTGTATTATTAATTTTATGAATGAAAACCTTCAGCAGTTAATATTATGAAGCATTTAAGTAATAGCAGACCCCTGCTCGGCACATAATTTTTTTTATGTTGGTTGGTTATGTTATGGAAACAGGGCCTATACTGGTTAACGATTGCGTAGGTCCATCGCTTGCGCGATCTGCCTAAGGCTACGGCCACACTTGCGTTTTTTGAAGCTGAACGCTCAGCGTATAAAGAAGCAGCTTTAAAAGGAGCCAGGTGGTGGCCACATTCGACCGCGTATATACAACGGCTTCTTACAGGCGTCCTACCGACCACATTTGGCTCTGTAGCGTTTCAGACCTGCATAGGTGACATCGCAGCATTGAGAAATGAATGTATTGAGTAAACAGTCTGCAACAATAATATGTGGTACATCGTTACTGATTCGGCGGAGACGACGTAGACAAAAAAAGGCGTATACCCCCGGCAAGAACATTACTAACATTAAAAGACTTTTTAACTACCGTTTATCGAGTGCCAGGCGGTGGAATGTGCATTTGGTATTTTAGCCAATAAATGACGTATATTCCACCGCCCGATTGACATCAGCGTCGATTTGGTTGATATCATTGTTAAAGCAACTTGCGTACTGCACAACTTTGTGTTGGGAAAACGATGGGTACAACTTTGAAGACACGTTATCGTGTCCTTTGGATAGCATTCCGGCCCAGGGGACAAGAGGGACCATGAAAGGAATACACACAAGAGATCAGTTTGCTGAATATTTCTGTTCTATCGCGAGTTCTATACCCTGGCAAAACCGATACGCAAACAGTGCTGAGTGTAAAAGACTGCTGGCTTAATAAGCGCAAATATTGTGACTTCTTGCACTTACTTAATTTAACAAATGTAATTCACCAGATGTCTTTCATAAAATTCAAATATTTTTTGTATTTTTGATCATTTATACTACTCTAAATGTTTTTACTCCACTTACCTAAGGCTTCTTCTGTCTCCTTGTCCATGTTGTCCCAACCTTGACCAGCAACATTAGATGTCACAGCTAGCCAACCGTCCTTTTTTTTTTTTTTTTTTTGTCTTTTTTTTATAATCGACATTTTGAATGTCGTATAAAAATGGTCGAGCTTCAACTTCTAAGATAATGCGTTCGCTATCAAGTTCAATTTTTTCTATCTCACTCATAGAAAAAAAAAACTATAACTCTTGACTGCACACACTACTCTGCGTTGACAGACTGCACAGATAATACTGAGTTCACGCAATGTGAGAAGCGTCTTTTGACGCAGCGAATGGGCCCCGGCCCATTCGACTCGCGTCTGATCTTGAGGATGCGTCTTCTCTTCCCGTCTGACGCTGGCAGAAAAAGGCGCTGTGTGTGGCCACTACCGGCCTTGTCCAGCCTGCCTATAACTGTGGCGTCTTTTGACGCTGAGCGTTCAGCTTCAAAAAACGCAAGTGTGGCCGTAGCCTAAGGAGGTAAACTTCCAGGGATCATCAGGTGACTGTCAAACCAACTGTGTCACTCAATCGGACCACACACAGTTGGTTTGACAGTCGTCTGCTGATCCCTGGAAGTTTACCTCCATAGACAGGTCACGCAAACGTTGGACCTACGACTGTAGTGAACCAGTATAGAACCAACACAACCCAACACAAAAAAATATGAGGTTAGAAAGGTTTGGAAGACGACCAACCTTCGAATTCCGGACCACCTGCATTTTTCAACGTGACAATATCGTATTACCGAAACTGTAATTAAATGTTCAATAATATTAACAGCTAAATGTGTTTATTTATAAAATCATTTAGTCTAGAGTGGTGCCAGAGAGTCTTCATTGAACAGATCGGACAGCACTCGTCTCGCTTACGTAGACCGCCCAAACATCCTTCATTTGTGTGTAGGCAGAACCAGCTTTCACCGCTGAAGACCATACCTCGCTATTTAAAGTGAACCCTTGATGACGCCAGTCGAGCCGTGCACGTGTATTGCGGCGTGCGTGCCGTACAGTTCAAGCAATAGGGGAAAGTGGGTGCAAAAATTATTACCTGAAAAAAAAAAATCATATGAGCGGATAGCCGCTGTGGAGTAGCCGAGCGGTCTAAAGCACCTCGCTGCGGAGCGCGCGGTTGCTCGCCGTGGAGGTTCGAGTCCTCCCTGGGGCATGGGTATGTGTGTTGTCCTTAGGTTAGTTTACCTAGGTTTAAGTAGTTTGTATGCTACGGATTGATGGCCACGCAGTTTGATCCGGTAGATTTACAAACATTTTCTTATGAGCGGATAGGAAATAAAAATTTAAACAGAGTTCCTATTTCATGAAACTTGATTCAAGATGACGAAATTTGCCAAAAAATAGCAAAGTTGGAAAAAACAATATTTCTTGAATGAATAAAAAACGACAACTTCAATGGCAAAATGTTAAATTAGAAAGTTATACGTTTTACGATTTTCTATCGATTGCTTTGTTACTTTTCGAGATATATTGAAATAACAATTAATAACCTTTAAAAACTAGATTCTTTATAACTCGTCAACGTTCACGTTTCCAAACTTACTATCTGCCGTAAGTATCGCACGAGATAAGTCAAAAAAGTATTCGTATGTTTTGAAAGCGTGTTTGGAAAAAGCGATCTTAAAATGACAAATAATTAAAATATTACAGTCTAGATCGCAATTTGCTGAGCTTTTTTAAGTGGCAATCCGTTTCGGTCCTAGAGGAGCATCATCAGGCCGTTGGCACGTTGTTGATGGACGGTGGCGGTGGCCGGAGCAGGCGTCAGATGGCAGTTGTCGTCTGCTCAGTTGCTAATGAAAAAAGCTCAGCATCTTGCGATGTAGACTGTCACATTTTAATTAAATGAAGTATTTGTTCGAAAACTTAAAATATGAAGTATTTTTCGAAATATATCGATTTTATTCATTTATTTTTTTAAAGACCTTCTCGAAAATTGGCCAGAGTTGCTCAGGGGATCGACCAAGAGTGATAATTTTTGTTATATTTACTTCATCTTGCTTTTAAATATTTTTAGATTTTATTAATTATAAATGTCAAAGAATGATTTTGAAAACGTGAATTTTTTTCCCAACTGACTGCATTCTATTTTTAAAGGGTTTTATGGCTGAGAGGAGAAAGAAACATCAACAGGCCTAAAATGGGATTGGCGCAGCAACGGTCTAAATGACAGAACAGTCGATTAGTCTAACAATGACACATAGCAACCAAATCACGAAGCAGATTTTTCATTTTTTTACGATGTTTACTCAAAATTATAAGTAACGCAGAAAGCGTAGTGAAAGCTTTGTTAGACATATTAGAGATACGTGCACATTTTCCTTTGTATGGATCGCTGTCATTTGTGTCGTTAAAACATGACACCACGGCACTTAACGTTAAGTGCCACAAGCTTTTATACATTCTGTTTTGTAGGGCAGACGCATACAGGAAGTAATTTGGCTTTCACAGTGAGAACATAACAAAGCTAAACACACTCACTGCATTATTTCCGTAAGGTAGACGGCCAAATTACGCGGGTGTTATTTGCCGGATTGAATCGCGGTTATATCGTACTCATTAATTCACGAAAGGAGGCTGAAAGGTTCCTCGAAATTACCCTTTTACAGTGAAAGTCGATGCACTGATCGTTACTTTTTTGCGGTCCTCCTTTTCCTCTGTTGCTCAATATAATGTACATATATTCATTATATTCGCTCCGTCTTTACAAATGAAAAACGTCTTGCCATACATACATTACTTTTCGTTTCTTACAAAGCATCTTCAGTGGGCTAGAATATGTACATGTTTATGGTCAACACAATTTCGTTTTTACAATTCCTATACTGCTAGAAATATAAAGAAGAAATAGTATAAAACATGTACATATTCCCGGCCACCGAAAATAACTTATAGAAAAATGGTAATTCGTGTTCTAAAAAGACTTTTTTCTTTCTTTTCTACAGATAATAAAAGTCTGCGCGTTGTCTTGATCGTTGTTGTGTCACGTAACGTAACAAGTTACGCTACTAAGAATTTCACTTGCGCTCAGAGACTACCAGTATCATTAATGGACCTAGCCTGTATCTGATGTACACAGTATTTCAATTTTGTTATATTTCCTACGTTATGGATTGTTGAAACTCTTAACCGTATATGCGATTTCCAATTTTTTAGATTAGAAGCTAATGTTTGCACTCAAGTCTTCATGATGATATTAAAAACTGCGTAAGTGATTTCTGTTCTAATGTTCGTAAAGTTAGGGGACTTACTGAGGGTTCATCCGTCCCTAAACTTACAAACTACTTATGAACTACTTTATACTAAAGACAACACAAACATCCGAGGGAGGATTGGAACCTCCGACGCGGGAGACCGCGTAATCCGCAACGTGGTTCTCCAGATTGCTCGAGTGATTTCTGCATGAGTAACTTTTTAACTTTGTATTATTATACATAATCGCTTCAACTTATGATATTTGTCACACTATTCGCCTTCGAAGTGAGAGTGTAAATGTGAACACTCCTCCTGCTATGTGAGTCATGGAAGAACGATGGAAACTGATTAGGTTTGTATGAGAAGAGTGTATCTAAACGTCTGATATTTACCATAGGATTTTAACCGTTTTCAGCCCAAGATTTATGTTTCATCAAAGGCTTACTGTCGGCTAGTAAATATTCCTAGCAACTCTATTTCAATTTCCTATAACTAAGATATTCTTTACTGTTGAGTGCACTTGTATCCAACACTACGCTCTCTCTTCACCACTCATAAGGCTGTATAAATCATATTTGCATCCGTTTACGTAATGTGAATGGCAGACGTTAGTAGGTTTGTTAAAATACTAGTTCGAAATTTCTTACACTTTTTAATTTAGCATTTATGACAATAAAGTATATTTCGTTTCTTACAAATTGGGGGAAATTGTGGTGTGTTTCCTTCCTTAGGTATACAGTCGCATTGCTCGATCTCATTGCTAAAATCGAATCTTCTTAATTTTGTAACATCTGTATTGATTTTATCACATTCTGATGTCTTCCTGTTATTGACATACGTTATTGTACCCTATAGTTCCTCCATTTTTAACTCAATATGTCCGCTTAAGATGTAACTAGTTGTGATTCTTACCCGTAGCACTGTAAATAGTTTCACATCTTACACATTGTTTTCAATCATCAACCTTTTCGTTAAATTTCTTCGATATTAGAGAATTCACCAGTCATCAGAAACTTCATACCTTTTTGTCTCACAGTTTAGACATTTGCTAATTAAAAAAAATGATTTATTCATAAAGTAGTGTACCGTATATAAAATTTCCTGAAAACGTACCCCCAGATATTAATGCGGCCCATCTATTATAAGTCTGAAAGGAACTTACGCAATATTTTAAAAAAAAACCTTCCGTACACCTTCATTATTTATATATCGTTGAATGAAGAAAGATTACTTACCTAAACATGTATTCAAATACTTCAGCAGCTATCTTCATGAAACAAATCAGTTTATTGAGTGATTAGTAGATGCAACACGTATTCAGTATATTTTTGATACTACTCGTGCTGTCATATAATGTTGTACTTTACATGTTAGACTTTCACCAGTGCTTTGCCGTTATGAAAGTAATTTGATTGCCACTGTAGGGGGTAATAATATGTAGCCATATACGAATTAACACAAGGTAGCCTTATAATCACAAGTGTTCTTAAGATAGACCATTCGCGGGAAGATCCAACATCATCATACATGTTACCGAAGTGAGCAAGCACTGATCAAACGGGCTTTTACAAGCTTTGCTCTGCCCGTCAATCCACGCAGGATAAACAGTTCTTTTAGCGAATTTCTGCAAAATTGAATTGTGGATGACAAAGGGAGCAAAAGCGGAGGAAAGATGTTCAAATGTTTGTTAAGCTTATGGGACTTTACTACGGGGTCATCAGTCCCTAAACTTACAAACTACTTATCAACTACCTTATACTAAGGACGGCACAAATATCCATGCCCGAGGGGGGATTCGAACCGCCGACCGTAGTGGCCGTGCAAACCGTGACTGGAGCGCCTCAGTCTCCTCGGCCACCGCGGCCGGCGCGGAAGAAACACTATGTGGTTGTGGAGGAGGGGAAGGAAGAAAAAGTGACGTATCCCCACTGATGTTATTCAACACGTGATACCATACATTTACTTTACTAGCAGAGATATAAGTGCGACTTACAGGTACCAAGACAGTAGAAAATTAGAAATTGTTGGCGTTGTACCCTGCGAAAGATTAATATGCAGAGTGCTTACGTAGATAATGAACATAACTTTCGTAAGTGTTTGCACATTTTGGTCCGTTCTGTTTCGCTCACAATCAGTCGAGAAATTGCTCCATTCATTTTCTTACAGATCTTGTTGCTTCTTCTGAAACTCCGATATAATTAGTACTTTTTTGCTGTCATCCAGGAGAAAGTGCATAAACTGTAATAAGAAGTAACACCTAACCTATGGAGTAGAGTAAAAGCAAACCTATGAGTGCACATGACGTCGCGATCCTCTGAACAAGTTGTCAGAGCTTTAGTTTGTTATATCGAGGGTCCTGCGTTCAAGCTGTGGTAATAGCAACTATTTTTTACTGCAGTACGTTGGATATTGTTATACGAGGTAACGTGTTCCTGGCATGTAAAAGGGCTGTGCGACTTTATAGTAGTTTGTTATCGGCAGTTTGCTTCTGCTTCGTTTATTTGAAAGTAGCAAACCTGAAGATCATAATAGTAGTTTCAGGAAATAAACAGAAGTAATTGCAACACAAGAATAAAGAAACAATTGCGCCATACATGCGCAGTTATTAATAGTGACAATAATAATAACAACTGTAACATTATTATTAATAATAATAATGATAATGACTGGTAGACACTTTTAAATGTCAGGAAGCCGGCTGCGGTGGCCGAGGGGACTGAGGCGCTCCAGTCACGGTCTGCACGGCCACTGCAGTCGGGGGTTCGAATCCCCCCTCGGGTATGGATATTTGTGCCGTCCTTAGTCTTAGCTAGTTCATAAGTAGTTTGTAAGCTTAGGGACTGATGACCGCGTAGTTAAGTCCCATAAGTTCTACAAACATTTGAACAATTTTTTTTTAAATGTCGGGAATGTGTTTAATCATACAACAGTCAGCGTATGTAGATGTAGAACAATTTCGAACGTAATGCAGAAAAGTAAGTTCGCATCACCACAGCTTGAATCCAAGACCCTGGGAACGACAAACCTACGTTTCATCCTCTTCACCATGGGAGCGCAACACGACGCATTCTTCCTGATACGCTTTTCCTCTACTCCGAAGAACCGGTGTTACTTATTACTTCCAGTTTATGCAAGGTATACTGGACTGCAGCACATTACACCAATTATATCCAAGTTTTGGTTGATCCTCTATCAATATACAACGTGTGATAACGATCTGACAGTCTGGCATCTGAAGGTTTGGGTGTTAGCTACCAGTTGACATACCCATAGAGTGGAGAAATTTATTGCTATAACTTCATAGAACTTCAGGTGAATATCTCTACGGAGGTTTTGTCATTCTGCCTTTATATAAATAGAAAAAGATATCTTAATTACTTTGTGTTCCATTACATGGGCCGTATAACACTGCTGGAATTCCTTAATTTGTCCTATGATTTGCTCGCCAGTTTCTAAGTTAACGCCTATCGGCCAAAATGCAATTAATTTGTTTTCATAATGGAGATATCCAGGCTGTATTTATTGGCTACTGTACTTGAAAACTGTTTCTAGTAGGCCATTTTCCATAACAGTAACAGTTATTTGATCGTCAAAGATTAAATCAGTGTATCAACATCCACCATACTGATAATATTTTTTTGTTCTCATGCAGGGTTTGGTTACATCATCAAGACACGCATGCACTGTGTATGATGGGGGCATAATTTTCTCTTCCATTAATCTCAGCATTATGGTATCTGATGTCCTTTTCTTAACTTTTTCTGCCCTGTTCAGATATAAAACCTATACAGTTCTCATAATATGATACGGAATTTATGTTTCTTGAATTTTTGAATAATTTTGTTAGGTTTGTTTTTATGAAACGCCTTTTTTTTAATCATAATGAATATGATCTTTGAGAAAACATATTTGCATCCGTTTACGTAATATGAATGCCAGACGATAGTAGGTTTGTTAAAATAGTAGTTCGAAATTTCTTACACTTTTTAATTTAGTATTTATGACAATAACGTATATTTCGTTTCATATAAATTGGGGAAAATTGTGGTGTGTTTCGTTCCTTAGGTATACAGTCGCATTGCTCGATCTCATTGCTAAAATCGAATATTCTTATTTTTGTAACACCTGTATTGATTTTATCACATTCTGAAGTCTTCCTGTTATTGACATACGTTATTGTACCCTATAGTTCCTCCATTTTTAACTCAATACGTCCGCTTCAAGCGTAAGTAGTTGTGATTCTTGCACATAGCACTGTAAATAGTTTCACATCTATCGTTTAAGGGTTGTCTTTATCTGTTTATTTTGATTGTGTCATTATTTTCTGTACTCCATCTTGGATTCCTTCTACGTTACTTTTAGTTTGTTTGAAAATTTCAAAGGACTCCGTACTTCGTCGTCGAAACATCGCAGACATATTTAGTAAGAAATATTGTTTCTTTCTCATTCCAAGTGCTCCTGTCACTGCTTTAGTTACTGATCTGGTGTTAATGGGCGCCCCATGAGGAACGGCTAATTTTCACAGATATGTCATCTCTCAGTGCGTGAATAGCTTTCATTCGTTTTAGCGACCGTTTTCTGGTTACCTGCCCATCTCAGGTTAATCAAAATTAGAGGACAATTGACTGAAGAGCTTCAAACTTCAAGAAATATATTTCGATACAGAACATACCCTCTTCATTAGTTACATAATAACTTGCCGATATAGAACTGGATGTTCACTGCCATAATTAAGAATACAGTAGCTGCCTGAGATTTTATATTACAATTTTCCTGGACGTAAATAATGGATCACGTCTTGTAGTGATGAAGAATGTCTTATACCAGAAGAAAATATTTGAATTCAGCAGTGTGGTCGTAAAGTCAACATATAAAGAGTAGAGTTATGCTGCGCTGTGGGAGCATGTGCTCTAAGGAGCGTCGCTGCCCGCGGAACTTCGAGTCCTCCCACTGGTGTGATTTTGTGTGTTGTCCTTAGCATAAGTTAGTTTAAGTAGTTTGTTAGTCCAGGCTCTGATGAACCCTACAGTTTGATCCCATTGCCTTACGAATATTTGAAGATTTGAACTAGTCTCTGCAGGAAACTTATAGCTTTGTAAATACATGTTAAAGGTAGCGACTGTGAGGTTTGCACCATAAGTGAATAACGGAAGGTGCTACATAGAGTGCAAATTAGTTTCTATATAACTGTGCTGAAGGTACTTGATCTTTACGTCCACCAAGTGAAAGACGTGGAAAAAGCTACTTAATGAGTGAAATTATTGTTCACAGAGATTTTTACCAATTCATTGGAGATATTCGTTAACCTTCCCCTGTGATGGGATAGAACGTTCTGCCAAACACGAGCTCTGTTGGCCCTCAGCCAGTAGTCACAGGTATCTACAGGGTGGCGCTCTGTAAGGCCTGGCACAGGGATAGCTCCCTCCGGGAGTATCAGAAAAGGAGCTGATAAAATGTTCAAGCAAATATATCAATGCATGCTTTATAAACGAATCTATTTCAATTTTTCTTCTTTTAAATTTACTTGTCTCTAGTTGTATAAGACCAAGCGTTGCTGTGGTTTGCTACTGATAAAATGGATTGTAATTTGTTTAGTTGCAGAATGCGCTGTGAATATGAATTGGATTTACATCGTACACGAACTGTTCTATCTTTCTCTGAAACTCTCCATTTCTTTTATCCTCTCAGTGATCCCACCTCTCTGCCGACATCCTCGTCCCTCCCTCCCTCTGTGCATCTCCTGCCCTCTCTCTCTCTGTCTCTTTATACTACTCCCCATTTCCTTTTCTCTCTCTTTGTCTACCCGATCTTCCTCCCCCTCTTTCTTAGCGTTTCCACCTCCTGCCTTTCCTTGTTTAACTCCTTCTCACCCCTAAGTGAATATCCTCCCTCCATTATATTCTCTTATAGTCATGACTCATTTAGAGCATTGTTAATACTATATGCAAAATCTTACGTCTACGAAAGATCTTAAGCGAATGCCTGAAATTTTGACACCAGGAGCTCCTTTCTGTGTACCGAATTTTTTCTATTATTTATCATATATGAAATTATATAATTTTCATAATGGGGAGACAATCGTATGAAATGTCAATTAGTATATGCAAGGTATATAATAAAAAAATAAAGAAAAGCTGTCTTAGAATACGAACTTAGGTCGTGAAATTACGAAGAGTACGATTTTGTACGAACTACATTTACATTTCTATAGGGTTCGTCATTCATTACATTATACATTTATTATACATTATACTTACATTATTACATTATACTAGCATGTACATTCATTAAGCAACTGTACAAAAATAGACCAGAAGAAGGGCACTCTAGGGCCCGAAACCGGTCATTAAAGTTAAAAATAAGTAACCACAAGCAGCTGGTTGACGCATTTCATTAATTTATATTACAAATATCTCAAAAACATACAATATGGCGTTCCAGTGGTCACTGAATATTTATGTGATAACGTTTGGAGATTTTGAGATTTTACACGAATCATCATTTACATTTGTACTTCATATAAAACGTTTGACAGTGGACAGAAAAGTGTTTTCAAATATGAGATATTCGCTCACATCGAATATTAATATAAGTTAAAGGAAGTCTTTTCTGAAGGCATTGTGTCGACCGTTGCCTTGATAAATGGTTCAGACAGGAAGAGGGTAGAAGTTCTGAAATGTGGTTCAACAGAAGAATGCTGAAGATTAAGGGGGTAGATTGTGTAACTAATGAGAAGGTAATGAACAGAATTTAAGCGAAAATGAATTTCTGGCATACCTTGACTAAAAGAAGGACTCGATTGGTAGGTAACGTTCTTAGGAATCGTGAATTTCGTATTGGAGGAGTGTGGAGAAAAAATTGCAAAGGGAAGAGACGAATACAGTAAGCAGATTCAAATGGATGTGGGTGGCCGTTCCTATGAGGAGATGAAGATGATTGCTCAGGTTGTAGTCGAGTGGAGAGTTGCATCAAATCAGTCTCCAGACTGAAGACTACAACAACAACCTAAAACGTTATTCCTAATAGCAAATCTCCCAATATTCTTGATCGAATGCTTCAAAACTTTAACAGGTTGCAATTGAATAAGCACGAGTTTTGACACAAAATTTTTCTGTGTGTCATATATGCATTTATATGAAGTTAATAACAAGGAAACGTTGTTAGAAAAATCGTATATATATATATATATATATATATATATATATATATATATATATATATATATAGGGTGTCCGAGCTATCTTGCTCACCTAAGAACAACAACAGCTATTGTGATACGACTTTCACCGATATCAATGTAAGGCTAAGGCTCATGACTGTACATATTTTGAAACATTCTAAAACGGAAGTATATGTGTTTTTAAACACAAACTTATGCTTTTTTAAATGGACACCCTATATTATTTCTTCAGCAAACTTTAACATGGCAAATCACACAGACAATGGCGTTGACAGCATCTCATACGCCAATTACATCCAGAGATACCGCGAAGCGAAGTTGACGCTTGAAATACGCGCAACGCGCGGCTAGCCCACGTCCTGAGCAGCTTGGGGTTCTCGCCTGAGTCTCAGGACGTGCGTTAGCCGCGCGTTTCGCGTATTTCAAACGTCAACTTCGCTTGCAATATTTCAGGATGTAATTGGCATATTGCAAATTAATCAACGCCATAGTTTATGTGATTTGTCATGTATAGTTTGCCGAAGAAATGATGTAGGTTGTCCATTAGAAAAACATAAGTTTGTGTTTAAAAATACATAGTCTTTTGCTTCAGAATGTTTCAAAATATGTACAGTCATGAGCCCCAGCTTTACACTGATACCGTTGAAAGTCGTTTCACAATAGCTGTTGTTGTTCCCGAGACATTTTGTGTGTGTGTGTGTCTGTGTGTGTGTGTGTGTCTGTGTGTGTGTGAAAACTTTCCCACGTTTGAATGGAACGTTGTGTCTAAATTTCATAGCATTCTGTCAAGAACTTTCAGAGAGTAACTGTTTTCCGCAAAGGAACTAATAATTTTCTGAATGTCGATATATTTTTTGCCGATTGAAGGAATACAAGCGTTATAAACATTCCACCAATTAGGTTTGAGAATTTCTTTTTAGTACTGTTTTGAATTTCGGCAGGTGCAATATTGGAATCGACGTTTGACACACGCGCATGCGCTTTGTGGTCGTAATCTGCTGGCAAGCCACAGACGCCATCATAGAATCGTTCGCATTGGTTACCTTTGTTTGTGAGTGTATTTGAAATGCCTCCTCTTATTGCGAATTTCACCGACCGTGAAATAGCGACTGTGTACGAATGCGTACACAGGAAAACGTGACTGGAAACACATTTCAGCAAGTGTTGGCAAGTGTGCTTTAACGACTTGCGACAAAACGTTTGAAAAATCAGATATTCAAGTATTTGTAAATCTATGGGGCTCAACTGCGTGGTAATTAGTCCCTAGCTTAAAAACTATTTACACTAAGGTAAACTAACCTAAGGACAACACATACACCCATGCCCGAGGGACGACTCGAACCCCCGACTGCGAACGGCCACGCGCACCGCAGCACGGCGCCTCAGTGCGCACGGCCAATCCGCCGCGGCTAACGTTTGAAATATATAGTGTTGCGAGGATATGAAAATTATCGTCTTCTCCTGGACTACAGTTGCTCAGTGGGGACCCTCACTAGGTGGGACTGACGGAAGACATTGAGAATGTTCAGAGAAGAGCAGCTTTCATTTTATCACGTTACAGGGGAGCAAGCATCACTGAAATGAATCACAATTAGAGGTGGAAATCATTAAAAGAAAAACGTTATTCGTTGCGGTGATATCTATTTACGAAATATCAATCACCGACTTTTACATCTGAATGTGAAAACATTTTGCTAGCACCCACCTACATAGGGAGACATGGCCATCCCAATAAAATAAATCAGATGGAAAACGGAAAGATTTAGGTGTTCTTTCTTCTCGTGCGCTATTAGAGAATGGAACGGGAGATAAATGTTATGGATGTGGTTAATGAACCCTCTGCCAAGCACTTAAATGTGATTTGTAGAGTATCTATGTAGATGTATATGTAGATGTAGATTTCAATATTCGTCTAACCAGGTGACAAATCTCAAAAAAAAAGTTCAAATGTTTGTATAGTCTATGGGACTTAACTACGGGGTCATTAGTCCCTAAACTTACAAACTACTTATGAACTACTTACGAACTAGGACGGCACAAATATCCATGCCCGAGGGGCGATTCGAACCCCCGACCGTAGTGGCCGTGCGGACCGCGACTGGAGCGCCTTAGTCCCCTCGGCCACCGCGGCCGACTGACAAATCTCTATGAGGACAGAATTCAAAACGTGGGTGTATGTTACTACAAGTGCTTAATATTCGTGGGAACTGCGTAGAAAGGTATATTTAGGTACAAACTTGCACATAAAAGTAGAATTGCTAAGAATGGTCTACTTATTTTATCTTTAATTATGAAAGTCCTGTATTGACACGTTCTCCTGTAACTGTACAAATAGTTTTTTCGTCGTAATGAATTTTATAATATTTGAAGCTTTTTGATGTTTCAACCACTGATTAAGATGGACAGCTGGCCCAAAACATGCAACTTTAAACCATGAAATATTTCCTACCGACTAATAGTTCATAATCCTGTACATATCAGGCTCGTGGCAACTCCATCGTGATTACAGCATCGAAATTTTATTCGTGGATCTGTCAAGAGCGATTACACGAAACAGAGAAGTATATCAAACTTGTACTTAAAAGGCATGCGTTAACTATGAGCACTTTAGCAGTTCTGAAAAGTGAAATACGCCACTTCTGGTGAAAGCTCTGAGCTACCATATTTTGAGAAGTGGTAATATGGACAAAATAAGGAAAATATCTTTATGTTTAGAGTAATGCACACTTCTTCAATAGAAGAAATTTGTTGCATAGTAATGAAAATATGCTTATTGGTCTTGAGGCACAAATCTTTAGAGCTCATATATATTAAATTTTTTCCCTGTTTTAGTCCAAGGTAGAAAGTTTCCCGTGCACTTAACTGTGATTAGCAGAGTATTTATGTAGAAGTAGATTTCAGGCAAAGACATTTAAGTAGAAGACACTTTTTTAGAGAACCGTATATGAAGAACTGTTCGTGACACTTAAAATAAGCATTTTAGAGTCCATGTTAAGGCCTCTTCTCTTTCTTTGCATAAACGTTTCTTAAGGTAAAGCAGTCAACAATCCGAAGATTGGTTTGAACACCACAGTGCTTTACTAGGCATGGTCCTTTTTGGATGTGGTATGCAGTTGCCTTCCTCCGACCTTGGAACTGACTTACCCAGCCAGTTATAGGGGGACCTACAGTTTAACGTGGGTTCCGAACCACGGCGCTACTCGGTATTTTTCACATACTGCCAGAGGTGAAAGAAGTAGAAAGTGACAGATAAAAATCCTAGGACCTGGCGGGGATCGAACCCGGGACCTTTGGATTTGTAGTCTGGCACTCTACCACTGTGAAACCGAGGTGCACTAACACAACGTCTTTCTTCTGCTCCGTAGCACAGTGGTATTGTGCCGGGCTATGGATCCAATGTTCCCGGGTTCGCTCCCCACCATGTCCTAGGATTTTTATTTGACACTTTCCTCTTCTTTCACCTATGGCAATGTTGTTGATGTGGAAAACATCGAGTAGCATATAACTGGCTGGGTTTAGCTAGTTCGAAGGTCGGGGGAAGGCAACGGTATACCACCTCCAAACAGGATCATGCCTAGTAAAGCACTGAGGTGTTCAAACCAATCTTCGGATTGTTGACTTTTACTTTTTACCTTATCGTAATTATTGTTCTTGCTCCAGGGACAACGTATATTACTCATTCCTGCTGGTATTACTGACATATAAATTTAAACTTACGTACCATTCATGGCATTTTGATACAGAACCGGATTTCTATTCTTGAGGTAAATGGAAACTGTATATCGCCGGATTTTATTGAAAACCACTGTGGTTAGTGTGGTGTCGCGCGTGGTCCTGCAAGAACGGCGCGGCGTTCTTAAGACGTCAGACGCGAGCGCCCTCTGCTGCAACCTCGTTCGCGGACACCACTGTGTTGTATCGGCCACTTGGCAACAGGACAGGCACTACATAAGACTCTCATCAGTAGGCAGGCTTATACCTAGTCTTAAGTATTGAAAGCATTCCATTAGTCTCCAAGTTAAGTACTGTAATATTTCTACGAAATATATGTCTTGTTCTAATCTAGCTTAGTGTCTCTAGTATCTGCTGTGCCACTGGATGGTCACCTTAGACTCCGTACCCGCACACCGGTGAATCCTACTTTCCTGTGTCGGTCTCTCACCACTGGGCCACCGACACCCAGGGCATCCGGTGGCGATGAGACACAAAAGTTACGGATGGTTTTGCCACGAAAATACGTGTCGTTTCCTTTTCAGAGCATAGGACAGAGGCCATTGATTAGCTCTCACGGTTATAACAATTAATAAGGAACTTGATTTTCTACCTAATCAAGCCATTAATATGTTAACTCCTATTTTTCTTTTCTTGATACGAATTTCTCAGTATTAGCCGAAGATATGTAGTACCTGTTCCTCCGGAAATATCGGAATGCCATAGAGATCAGCTCACATGTCTAGTGAGCTGGAGGATAGAGTTTTATATCTGTTCCCTCCACAAATTTTGAAATATCTCCATCGATGGAATTCGTTCCACACTGACAGCTGATGTCTTAAATGTACTTTAAATGCTGCATTTTTTGTATTTTGTTTATGATTTCAAGCAGATCTACACTGTCTGACAAAAACGTGATCCATCCAGAACAAGTGACTAGGAATGATTTTAATTACTTATGATGAAAGATCAATCACTTTACTGAAATGGCCGAGCGGTTTGCGGCGCGTCAGTCACAGTCTACACGGCCACTACGGTTAGAATCCCCCCTCGGGCATGGATGTTTGTGTCGTCTTTAGTATAAGGTAATTCATAAGTAGTTTGTAAGTTAGGGGCTGATGACGACGCAGTTAAGTCCCTTAAGCTTAACAAACGTTTGAACATTTTGAATTGCGTTAGTTCCCGGCGTTGTACGGGTGTGTATTTACTCCCGTCTTATCTTAGTCTAGAAACTTCTTCCCACCTGTCCGCCCTGCATCCTTTTCAGTTGGTTTTCATGTAGCTGTATTCATGCAACGTATTATGTCCTGAACTACGTGCCCGACTTTTCCAGTTTCGACGTGTGCAATATTAAGAAACTATCTGAGAAATGTATTGTTTATGAAGTGGGTAGTAAAGATGCAACCAACCGTCTCATGTCAGCAGGAGCCGTCTAATTCAACAAGCGTCCGCACATGCACTCTAAAACACATTGAGAACTACTTTAGCTTGAAATACAATCACGTAAAACTAAGACGCTGAGAGCATTTCCCGTATCTCTCTGTGAAATATGAAACTGAAACAAAACACTCAGATACTTACCAACTAAATGATCATTAACATTACCGAATCAATTTTTATGTATATTTTTATTTCTTTGGAAGTAGCCAACCACTAATGGTCAATGAATCGCACCAGACTGTCCTGGGTAAATGCAACAATATAAACCAGAAGCAATTATAGATCACTACATACCAATATTGTCTCAATTACGAAATGGAACAAACAACATTAACTTGGGAAACGGAGCTACAATAACTGCGAATCATTATACCGAGCGCCTGCTTCTGAAAAGAATGACAAACAGTTCCAACAGTCAGTGCTGTAATGACCACGACTTATCCCTCTTAACGGAGAACGTAAAACTGCATTTAACAATGATAACTGCCCACAGGCGAACTTCCCACCATACACAACCTTAGGCGAAGGGTTCAAAAGTTTCTCACCGGAGATATTGGAGAGGACTCGCACTTTGGAGAATCTCAGTACAGGTTACTGCCCAACCTGGCAGGAAGAAGACACGGAAGGTCTGTAGTAACAACTCGCTTCGAATTGCTCTCGTCCCGTTTTCCCGTCATGTCGTCCCGTCTCGTTCCTAGTACTTATTGCCTCAAACGTATTGTCAGAACACGCACCGCGTGTCCGACAATCCAACACGGCAGACATACAGGAGCCTCCAGACATAGCCGACGATCCAGCTGAACGGCGAAGACCCAATAGCCCGTCCGCCACGACGTCACTTCCGCCTCCGTACTGAGACTTCCCCACGCAACCTCTCCTTATCAGCACCAGAACTCCTGCATACCCAGTCCGCCGGAGTTCGTGTCTCACCGGTCAAGTTCTCAGGCCAAAGATAGCACGTTCAAGAGCCATACGCGAGGTATCGATCGCGGAGTGGCTCAATGTGTACAGTAATGGAGTAACAATGGAACCCTCCTTCTGGTTGCATCAATTTGTTTGTCTGGCGGTGTAGACGCAGAAGTTTGTTCACCCTTAGTGTGTTACATCACGTTCACCAGAACAGATAGCTAGCTGTCTCAAAGTTTTGACGGTAACGTATACCGATTGCTTGCCCCATGGGATCCTGGTGTGTGTGTGTGTCACAGGTCTCTGTAGCGCCGCGGGTCGATCCAGGGGTGCTTTTAACGCCTTTTCCTGTCGACTGGTAACAGAATCAAGAAAGCACTCAGGGCAGCGACCGGCCGATGCGTGAAGTTCGGGGGTGGGGAGCTGTGCCTCCTCTGTAAACGAACACCCAGGCTGAGGGACAGGAAATCTTAAGGGGTACTCGGTGCCTTAGGGGTTGGGGGAGGGAGGATGCAAGCTCGGCACAGTTTGGTGGAAATCATCGATGATGGCCCACGCGCTTATAGGATCTGCAAAGCTGTGTGACAGTAGTTTCCTGTGGCTCGGTGGTGTGGTCTAATTCTATAAACTGGACGCAACTTCGGTAAGTTGCGTGTCCATAGTGTATTTCAGTTATCAATCTGGGAACTCAGAATTTAACGTGGAACCACGTGTCCCTTCTGACGACTCCTGGTTGCGAGGGGACGATAGGTTAAAACGTAGAATGGAAAATTCGCTTCCTCGCGGTTTCCAGAACAGAAGCAAAGTAAACAAATCACGAATATAAACAGCATTTCTGTTCACAAAATGGATTTAGTTACTCAACCAGTTTCGTCACTATATTCGCGTTACCTTTAGCCCACTAATCGAAAGGTATGTATATATACCTCTCTCTCTCTCTTTCTCTCTCTCTCTCTCTCTCTCTCTCTATATATATATATATATATATATATATATTCGCTGCAGAGTGAAATATAGGCACAAACAGCTCTCTCTCTCTCTCTCTCTCTCTCTCTATATATATATATATATATATATATATATAGCCTCCAGACATATATATATATATATATATATATATATATATATATATATATATATATATAGAGAGAGAGAGAGAGAGAGAGAGGTGTTTGTGCCTATATTTCACTCTGCAGCGAAAACTACACTTCGCAAATGAATAGTGTCTGAATGTGGTAGTAGTTATCAGTCGCCCATTGTGCACGATGGTGGTAAAGGGTTCATAACGATGCGGGGGTGGAAGATATGGAAGTTGAAAGTTACATACTTATATAAACGTCTACGTTTGGATGTCAATATTTTGCTCTTCCGAAAAAACTACACAATGGAAACGAACGACCTCTCTGTGTTGTTGTAGTACAAAGTCTCCCGTTGTAGACCATAGCAGTTCCGTGTCGATAGCTTCCAACCTCTGAAGATATAGTGGCTGAAAGTCGTCAGCTTATATAAAATTTGGACTAAAGACCAGCGATAACGTTTCTAACTATAATAGCAAAGAGGTTATATAAAGCGAAAGGTGTTGCACATTCTTCAATTGTTTTTCTGCAACAAGCGTACGAATAAAGAAAATTAAGTGGATATTGCAGTTTGCAAGGTAAAACTACCAGGAAAGATGCAAAAGCGTAAAAAAGAAATTTCGAGTTCTCGATCCGTTTCTAATACAGAAAACGGCGCTGAAAAGTGAATCTATACACGACAGAAACTTGAAATTTGCAGACGTCATTAATCTTACATGGTAAGCGCCAGCGACTTTTTGATATTCACATCCCTAAGCGGCTGAAATAGGGGATGAATTTTTTTTCTTTTCTTTTTTTTTCGAAAATACGTTGCTATTGAGACAATTTTGAAGCAATATATACAAAACTTCGGATTTTGATTTTTCATTGGAGTTTTAAGAACACTGTGATTCGATATTTTTCCAAATTCAACCTTTAAGCGGGTAAAATAAGGGAAAATCCTTTAAGGGTACTTCTAAGACTATTTTGTTGCTAGAAAAGCAAAAATTTGGGTTTAGAACCATGGTTAGAATTTTTTTTTTATGTGTTTCGGTACGTTTTGTATCCTGCGATCAGTGGTGCAATAGGGTGTGGCAAGTTGTATGAAAATGCTTGATTATGAAAGCATTTTTAAAGATAAATCTATGAAAATTTATAATTACAAGCAGAAACAACCAATGCAGACCATCCAGTCTATGAGTGCGTATCAGCGGGAATTAAGCTAGTATATATATATATATATATATATATATATATATATATATATATATAGTGTAACGTTATAGAAAGAGGACTCGAATTTCCGACGGCGAGCAACCGCATGCACCGCAGCAAGGCGCCTTCGAACGCTTGGCCACTCCACTGAAGCAGTAACGATTCCTCGCAGTGGTATGATACATACTGCCAAGGAATGTGCAATCAACCAGATGAGTGTCGTTTGCATCTTACATCGACACAAAATACACCGCTATCATCTGTTACTACATCAGGCACTCGGCTACCGTGATTTCTAACGCTCTACACAATTTTGTCGGTTTGTCCTTAAGCAGCTGAGGGGCGACACAACGTTTTTACAAAGTGTGCTCTTTACCGTTGAGTCAACGTTTAGTAACCAAGCCAATGTAAATTTGCCTAAAATGCACTACTGGGCCGACGAAAATCCACATTCGCTTCGTCTGGTGCAACATCAACGGCTGTGGAGAGTGAACGTATGGAGTGGCAATTGTGTTATGGGACCTTACTTCATCCCAAGCATGCTGAATGGATCTTCGTACGCACATTTCCTTACGAAAATTTCTGTGAGATCTTCTAGAAAAGGTACCAACGGATAGTCGAAAGTGTATGTGGCTGCAACACGATGGATGTCCACCTCAGCCGCGGCGGAATTGCCGAGCGCACTGAGGCGCCGTGCTGCGGTGCGCGCGGTTGGTCGCCCTCTGGGGTTTGAGTCCTACCTTGGGCATGGGTGTGTATGTTGTCCTTAGGTTAGTTTAACTTAGTTTAAGTAGTTTGTAGGCTAGGGACTAATAACCAAGCATAGATTTACACACATTTTTGTCAACGTCACTCGTCCCATGCTGCAGTGCAAATACTGGAGGAAATACTTCCTGGACGATGGATAAAAATTCCAAATGTTTCTATAGTCTCTAGGACTTAACTACGGGGTCATCAGTCCCTAAACTTACAAACTACTTATGAACTACTTACGAACTAGGGCGGCACAAATATCCATGTCCGAGGTGGGATTCGAACCCCCGACCGTAGTGGCCATGCAGACCGTGACTGGAGCGCCTTTGTCCCCTCGGCCACCGCGGCCGGCGACGATGGATAATACGAACGTCTGACCCTCTTTGATTTCTGTCTTTCTAGGGAGCGGCTTTCAAAGATGCAGTCTATGAAGAAGCAAAAGATATGCATCACCAAATAGCTGGTGCATACTCTAACATATCATCATCCACTGTAATTATAACTGTTCATCGTTCTTTCGAACGGCGAGGGCAAATGTGTTTTTCACTCAGTGGACATATTGAAGTAGGGAATTCAGTTGTGTTTCTGTAAGATTAATCTAATGTTGTGTGCTTTGGGTTGTTACCGAAGCACTGATAGTAAATTGTATATTTCATTTAGGTGTATACCAAACTGCATATCAACTGAAATATCAAATAATGCGACAGCGTGTATTTACACGTAGCTCGTAGCAGTCATTTCGCATTTATGTTCAGCATGAAACAACGTTTCGTTAAGAAGAATATGCATTTTGTGGTGTGAAGGTGAGCACAAAATTATTTTAATAAAATGTTTACTACAGTCACTCTGTCCCATATCTTATCATATAGAGCAGTGTAAGTTGAGACAGTTGTCCGACATCATTTATTGTACCTCTTAGAAGCATACAACCACGTACAGGAAATAATAGGACATTTATTTCTTCCATAATATTGATATTTCATACAGTAACTGGTTTTTGCATTTTATATTTGTAAGGATAAAGAGATGGTTTTACTATTTCAGCTCACGGGATAATAAACAAATGTGGTTTTCCTGAACTCCTTGTGAGTCGTTAGATTCTAGACTATGTCATTGTACAATATTCGTAGGTAAACCGTCATCCACTGTTGGTCTGGAGTTGTTTCAAGGGGAAGCAAAGCGTTACAATAATTTCGCAGGACTACTTTACGGTATACAATTATGCAGACTGGTCGGGGATATCTGCTTGGCGGTGTTTGCGCTGCTAACACCGATTCCGGCCCCGTGCTCGCAAATTCTGGGCCATTTCTCGAAAATGTTTTTCATAAAATGTTTCAACGTCAACATAACAAACGCCGTATCACTGTAACTGTCTTCTCATGAGCTACCGATTGCAGGTATAAAAAGTAAGCGGTACCATAAAAAAGTACTTTCTCTAATACCTCCGTTGATATCGGTGCCAAGACCGTTCACGAAACAAAAATATATGTGCCTCTCGACTCTCTAGCATGTGCCGAAAACCGCATTTCGGTACGCCCAACCGTCCACGAAAAAAAAAAAGGGGTGTTACCTCTTATGTGATTCACCCTGCATATAATTAGGTGGTTGTAAAGGCCAAATGCAGTAAAATTGCCTTATAACATGTATCTGATTTATACTGACTGAAGAGCTACACCTGTTAGTATGTAATCCAAACAAACAAGCAAAGACAAATGAGGATGTTCTAAGTTTTTCGAAATTTCCTCGAACAACTTGAATATATTTTTCACTTCTGTTCATAAGACCACGTGTGGCGTTTCATTGATCGTCTGTGCGACCTTTTATGATGACTGAATCACTGCCAAACCAAACGAACAAATGGACTCTTGTCTCTTTCTTTGTAGACTAGCCTTTCAACCTTTCCTATATGCAAAGAAACGTGCCCATATCTACCGATGATATTCTTGTAGCCAAAGGAATCAATCTCCTACAATAATGCTGGGAGAAAGAAAGTGTTGATAACGGCGTCTTGCCCGTACAGTAACATAACAGCTCCCAATCAGTTGACTATCTATCGTACCACGTCGCACATTTACAGAGAAGCATTTTTAAAATTGTGTCTCCATACTGGCATGTGCCTCTCCTTCGGATTACATATGTAAATTACAGATGTTATTCATGCTCTCAGGAGCGAAATTGAAGAGTAATAAACAAAAATTAAAAAAGACTTAAAAAACTATACCAAAAGAAATTAATATGAAATAAAAATAAAAGAAATAATTGCGAATTCTTGTACACGAAAGGAAACATCCGATCCGACTTCGGTCTCAATATTCTCGTATTATTTCTGCTATGTTAATTGTAGTGTTTCTTTGTCTCACAGCGACTCCAAAAATGTCAATAATTATAACTACATTGTATTATCATAATAACTTGATTCTCTTTTAAGCAATCTAATATTTTTCATTTCATTTCACTTAGCGGAGCTATAGAAATTATTTGATCATTGTTTTTAATAGGCATGTGTTGAGTTAAATTTGATGTGGGTAGGTTCCTACATAACTTTTGGCGTGGTAAACACATATATCGTACCTACTTATTGATGAGTAGAAGAAATAAGTTGATTATTAAGTTGTAGAAGAATACGACATTATATTTTTACTTTTTAGTTGATATTAATTAGTTTTGGAATAGTAATTCTTAAGTCGATTTCTTCGTTAAAACGTTTGTTAATTTTTGGATTTTTAGTGAATGTGAAGTACACTTACAATTTTTTCTGAATATAGGAAGACCTATGAAACGTGCTGCTCATATAAGACAGCGAAGCTTAAATGAAACAAACGAAATCAGGAAGAAATGCCTATCTCAACAGAGGAAATCTACCTCGAGGACAATTTCAAAAGAGACTTGCGAAGAGCACAAAGATAGATTTCCAAAAATGCGGCATTACATGAAAAGAGTTTCGAACAGGGAATTACGTGACCATAACGACGTTACGGTAGGTGACTCAAACATCGGGATAGCCTATAAAAGATTCGGCCGAGTATCGTTAATTTGCTTCTAAGAATTGAAGAGTTCCGTTATTATGTATTTGATCCCACAGTCAGAACTTCACCAAACTCTCATCAAACTACCCCTGAAGTATGCCGCACACATACTTAACGCAAAATTTAGACATTTATGGATGCAATTATGAGAACTGAACCAAATTGAAATTGGACCACACGGGAAGAGACTAAAAGAACACAAAAGTCTTTGCCGACTGGGTAAAACGGAGAAATCAGCTGTAGCTGAACATGTTTTCCAATCAGGAAATCATGAAGTTATCCGAAACGGACATTTTATCTACAACGACGAACTATTATCCTTAACTGTACAGAGAATCAATCGAAATATACAAACTTAGGGATAATTTTAATAGAAAGGAAGAAGCAATGAAACTTAATGACGATCTTATCTTTGACCATCGACTATCGAAAGTTATGTTTTATCTTTGACAAGGCTTATCTCTGGTGCGCACGTGAACTCTTGAACACGCCCCCTTTTAGACAGTATTTACACCACTCTCCGACGCCCGACTCGTCGGTCGGTAAGACTCACCGCTACCAGTAGCACCTCTGAAGGTGTCCAGCGCAGCTCTGGAAGAAACGTCAGAAGCAGATATGTTTCTTCGACCACGACCATATAGCCCGGAAGATTCAACAGCAATTAGACTTTCTGACTGTTTTAATGGACATACTGAAGAATTATATAAGAGTAATCGGCATCTGAAAAACGAAAGTAAATCATTATCAAGCAGGCCTCATAAATTGTAAGGCTCCGTTCATTAAAAACATTTACTAGGTTTTTTTTTCATCGTAGTATCCAGTTTTATAGCGCTTGAACAATTGGCTGTTATATTACGTAAAGAAGTGGCTGCTGATTAATTCTGGAAGATTTGTAATGTTCTCCACATTTGTAAGGTATTGATTCTCCAAATTTTAATCTTCCTTTCTTTACTTTTCAACTTCCCTTTCGCTGCTCTTACGCGCAAATAACAGCTGTTTATTGAAGCTCTGCTTAAAACTAACAGACGACTCTTTGAATTTGGTTGTTTATACAAAATACTGAGTAGGTGGGTCCTCGAATACTTCTCTACGGATGTTGACTGTGTATTTGTGGCAGGGTTTAACTTTCTGTTCCCACTGGTGTCGTAGTAGGCGGAGGGGGGCCGAGGAGAAAGTTACTGCAATTAAAATAACCCAGAAACATCACAGAGAGATCCAGGCTTATATAAAGTTGAAATTTCTGTTTACTTCTGTAACAAACCATTTACCGGGTTGACATAAAGCGTAGCAACACCGACCAGCGATAATGGAGTTTGACAGTTTCTGAGTTGTACGCTGGATTTAAAATCAAATTCCTCTTACTTTGTGGTGGCCGTACTCCAGTAATGCCAGCATTGTGAAACTGTTCAACACATCGGGTGAAAAAAAGTTATACATTGACGCATTACCTCGATTTTTAATTATTCTCTTTATCTGCAGTTTCGGTTATTGACGAGTGAAGTATTGAGGTATAATATTGTTATTGTAGGACATTACTGCAACCAAAACATGTGTGGGCTATTCTTTAATATTTACAAAGCCTCTATTAAGTATTTATAGGAAATAGTATTTCAGTCCATTGCAAAACGCAGAGCGAAATTTGAAGGTAAATGTGATTGGTTAAAGTATTTCTCACCTTTCCTGCATTTCAAAATTCTGACTCTCATTAAACTTTATTATAATACTGCATGTACAACTTTCATACAGAAGAGTAGCTTCAAGTATGTATTAGTCTAGGCCCAAGCCAATGGGCGGTCGACAAATGGAAATTAAGTATGCAGTAACAAACAAGATACGGCGGACATGTTGACTTTCAAATTAAAGTACCATAAGTAACAGTACTCTAAATAAAATTCAAAAGTTAACGATTCAAGTGACTGCATACATGACTATCCACCTCCATAATAATCCGACATATTTTTTTAATTAAATCGTAAAATAATAAAAAAGAGTTCCAAGTGGAGGAAAACATTCCCGACATAATTGAGGCTTATTAAAATCCGTGCTTACCACCGATACGTAATGAATGAAGCGAGATCAATTGATATTTTTCTTCTATTGCATAAATTTATAAATCTTTTTCAATGTATAATAATAAAAATTATGTTGTAAAAAGTAAGTACAGTATCACAATTGAATATATGCATAAAATGTATGTAAACGAGTTTAATTATATTATAGACTGCCTCATTTACACTTTTCTACATTTTGCGCTAGCCAAATAGAATTTTGTATAGTCATCCTGTAATAAAATACATTCAGTTAATGACGACACCCTCCCATACACCAAAGCATCATTAGCAAACAGCCGCAAATTATAAGTTACTCTGTCCATCACATCATTTATATAAACAGAAAATAATAGCTGTCCAATCACGCTCCCCTGGGGCACGCCTGACGATATACTCGTCTCTGATGAACACTCGCCGTCAAGAGCAACTTACTGCGTTCTATTACTTAGGAAGTATTTCAGTCAGTCAAAACTCTGGGAACCTATTCCTTCAAACATCAAAGAAAACTTATTACTGCTTAGAATGATTATGCTTCGCAGAAAACCTCATGTAGAATAGACAGATAAGCTGTTTTAGTGTAGCTATCCTTTCATATGGAGGATGACTCATCTAAGACGTAATACACAGTTAATCTTGTGAACGGTTAAAGATACCAAAAGGCGGTTTTCCGCAAAAGTTAAAGCGTCGATCAACATTTAATGTCTTTGTTTGGTTAATGTTCTCGTCGCTGGTGTCAACTGATATATAGCAAAAAGTATGGGTTTTGAGAAGACAGTCACGATGGTGAAACGTTGCAAATCTGTCATCGAAAAAATTCGGCATTAGACACCACCAAGTGGAGCTCTCAGGCTGTTGCCCGGGAATGGACGCACGGTTCTCGGCACCACGTCAGGGATTGCGCGGCCGATACCGCTGGAGACCCCTGCAGCGCGCGCGCGCGCGTGTGTGTGTGTGTGTGTTACTGCAAATAATTTGGAATACTTGGGGCTGATGACTAAAGTAGTTCGGTCCCGTAAAATTACAATCATTTGAACATTTGAGCTCTCGTGCTACGTTCTACCAGAAAGTTAGCACATTAGATTATTTACTTTTATGTACAAAAGGCCGCTCGTTTCTGGTACAGCACTCTTTGCGTGCAGACGTGGTTAGAAGTTGGATAGACTGCTTTTATATGAAGAGTATAAACGAAATGCGGTGCAAACAATACAGCGGTATAAGACCATCTATCGCACGAATCAGTAAGGCGCTAGTGCGGACGAATTGCTTCGTCGTCAGTAAGAGGACAGAAGACAAAATTGACTTTTAATGTATCCGTATAATGGTACGTGACATAATGGCAAGGAATGTGTGCCGGCCGGGGTTGCCGAGGGGCTGAGGCGCTTCAGTCACGGTCTGCAAGGCCACTACGGCCGGGGGTTCGAATCCCCCCTCGGGCATGGATATTTGTGCCTTCCTAGTTCGTAAGTAGTTCATAAGTAGTTTGTAAGTTTAGGAACTGATGACCCCGTAGTTAAGTCCCATAAGATTTAAAAACATTTGAACATTTGAGCAAGGAATGTGGATTTAGCCAGACGATGGTTCTTTCGTGTATTACAGCGACATCTGTCACTACATCAGGCACTTGACAACGATGATTTCAAAAGTCGTTCAAAATTTTGTATGCTTTCAGCTGAGAGACGAACCAACGTTTCTTCGATCTGTGCGCTCTAACGATGAAGCGACGTTTACTTACCACTCTTAGGTCAATTTTTATGACATAATGTATTGGGCATCTGTCTTCGTCAGGTGCAACATCAGCAGCTGTGAAGCGAAAAAGTACGGTACCGTAATGTAGAAATGTACGTTGTGGAACCTTATTTCATCCCAAGCGTGCTGAACGGAAATTCGTATGCACAATATCTTATAAACATTCTGCCGGTTCCTCTAGAAGAGACATCACTGGCTGCAGCATGAGACGCTGGAACGAGCACGAAGAAACTCTAATGCAGTGGATCGAGAGCGCTAAGCGCCTACATTTATATCTAAAGGTGCGCCACAGAACTACGTACTTTTTCCTTTTCGAACGAGCATACACGTTAGGTTTAGAACTCTAGCATAGAGACCGACGTGCTGTGCGTTGGTGTGCATTGTCTAGTTGAAACACAGTCGCAACACCCCAGGGGACTTACGGTTCTTTCGCGAGTACGTGCGTGGCGAGCACCGGGCCCCGAGCTAATGCAGTCTTTCTTCATTCTTTCCTCCCTGGACTGTTTTTTCTTTTCCTTCACCTCATTTCCTATCCTCACTCCTTCCCCTCCCCACTGAGGGAACGATAACCTTAGCATTTTGGAACCCCTATCTCAACCAACTAACCAACCACCCAACCAACCAACCACAGTCATAAGGTGGTCTACCGTCAGTGATAGTAGGTGCGGCAAACCATGTGAAGCCGATGTATTCCGATGACCTGAAGTCATATCCAGTGGCTCCCGACACCGAGGAGTCGGAGGATACGCGCCACTCCAAACGCCGGCGTAGTACAATAATCGTGGAGATACAAATCGTCTAAAACCTGTGTAGGAACTCACAGAGTTACATGTTCGCTGATGGCTGATAATAAAATCATATGATACCGCATTGTTCGGCACACCAAACGACGGTCTTCCCTCGGGGTGATGTATCTAGGTCGACCCGAGCCTACACGATATGACTGGAAGTAGACTTGCGCATAACAGTTCGCGATCGGGAGCGCTCACTTTAGTTCAAGGCTCTGACGCGAACTAGTTCGTTCTTTTAGTTCGTCCGCTCCCAGTGACGGCTAAGCGGCTTGGTCTACGCATGCAGGTGGAGGGAGATGTTCCCCCACGTAGCTGCTTCATGCGCTTGTTGCTTGAGCCGCTAACGATATCACGCAAACCAAAAGGAACAGTTTGTGGATAATTTCTCGCGTTTAAGTTTAGAGTTATCTCTATATCTTGGCATTATGAAATTTATTAGTCAGATATTGCAGAGTGCAGTATACTTCAAAGCAGAAATTATGTAGCACTGAAGTATCTAATCTATCAGGGAGACGCTAACCTCGAAATGGCTCTCATCAGCAGAAGGCAAACACGTGATTTTTAATTCTGTTCGCAACCTATCGCGCATATTTTAGTTCGCGACCTATCGCGCATATTTTAGTTCGCGATCTGGCGACCTATCGCGTGTTTTTTAGTTCGCTACCGGTAGCTCTCCTTTCAGTTCGCAGCTCGGCCTTGAAGTAGGTCACTCTTTTTAGTTCGTCCGCTCATTTTGGCTTTCGCTACCCCTACTAAAACTACAGCTGACCTGCATCTCAGCTCGAAATGAAGGCAACTGGCAGAAGGGAACCACTCTGAAAACGAGCGGACGAAATAAGAGGCGAGGTATCTACGAACTAGTTCGCGTAGTTCGCCTGTGGGAGCGCTCTTCCGAAGTAGTTCGTTCGCGAACTACACAAGACTAACTGGAATCCCTCGTGCACTCACTGAGCGCAGATTCAGGTCTCTGTGACGTCAGAATGGCCCACCTGCCTGGCATTTACACGATACGACTAGAAATTTGCATACAGACCAACAGTGCGGTCTCTGTCAATTAAGTGACATCCAATTCACTGAACTCCTGATGCTTCGTGCTATTTGTGGATGTTTTGCTTAACTGTCTGATTCAGAACAGTTGTCATGGTTGAGGGAACTTAAATAAGCAGATTTCAAACAGAAATGTCGTTAACGACGCCTTGAGCCGGTACAAAGCGATGAGGAATGCCCCGCTAGCTGGATTCATTATTTCGAGGCGGTTTTACTCGAACTTATGGAGAACGTTACACTAACTGATTGCAGGCAAATCTGGTTCCACTACAATGGAGCTCTAGTGCACTTCAGTCGAAATGTCAGGAATCACATGGACGCTATCTACGGCTGCAGTGGACAGGAAATGTTCAAACATTTGTAAATCTATGGGAATTAACTACTCTAACAGTCCCAAGGCTTACAAACTACTTAAACTAATTTATGCTAAGGACAAAAAATACACCAAATAAAACACCCCGACGGCAAGCAAAACACTCTCCGCAGCTGCGGTCTGTGTCACGTAGGAAGGCGGCCCTAAGTCGTTTTGCGCATCCCCCTCCATTAGCACACTGGCAGCCAGTAATATTCAACCTCTAGGCGCCTGGCTGGCCGCGATTTACGCAACGTTTCTCCCTCAGGTTCAACTGCTGGCGCACCGCTGTATACTAGGCGTGAAATAGGTAAAAGTGAATTATTGGAAGTATTGAAGTGATTTTGCTAGTGGACAGGCAGCGCAGGCAGCGGACAAGTGTTTTGCAACCTGCGGTAAACTGGGAGGAGCAGGCGCAGTTACACGAAAGCAGGCCGCCGACGCATTTAGCAATGCAAGTCAAAACACAGGAACTAGAACGAGTTTATCGGAAGCAGCCTGACTAGCACGTACTTGTAAACAAAGTGGTTTCAGTGAGTTCGTGACCAAAGAGGAAAAATGTTCAAAGGTTTGTTAAGCTTATGGGACTTAACTACGTGGTCATCAGTCCCTAAACTTGCAAACTACTTATCAACTACCTTATACTAAGGACGGCACAAATATCCATGCCCGAGGGGGGATTCGAACCCCCGACCGTAGTGACCGTGCAGACCCTGACTGGAGCGCCTCAGTCTCCTCGGCCACCGCGGCCGGCACCAAAGAGGACTTACCGGTGCTACGCAACGAAGTTTTTACAAGATTGCGGGTCAGCAAGCTGCAACGGAAGCATCCAGAAACCTTCGTGGACAGTATAAAATAGGCGAGAAAACTACAGAAATGCAGTCTCCGGCAGTATTCGCCGAGTATCCAGCGAGTCTCCAGCGAGTATTCGACGGACAGGCAGTATTCGCCAGAAGTTAACCATTAGACGACTGGCAATACTTCGTCATGTTGTAGGGAACGTCGCAGTCACCCTAGCCTTCATAGACCTACAAGAAGACACCAGAAGGGCTGCGGAGCATGCATCATCCTTCCTAGCAGCAGCGGCCATTGTACAGCGGTCCACGACGCAAACAGCAGCAGGCCGTCCGGCTCCATAATAGGCAGCTTCGGGAATTCTGAGAGCAAAGCAGAAGATGTCTGTCGACAGAAAAATAAGCCACTCACCTAGTATGCGGAGCAGCGCAGAAGAAGGCCATCGACGGGGAGAGTAACCACTCACCTGAGTAACAACGAAGCGATCCGCCTACAGAGAAGCTGTTCACTTACCTGGTCCGAAGAGAACAGGAGTACATCTTCCCTGCTCCACGGCAGTGGAGGCGCTGTCGTCGACTAACCACGAGAAGCCGAAACATCACGCCGAGGTACGATACAGTAACGCAACGCGGCGGGGAGCAACGCTACCGGCGCGTATAACGTCCTATCGCGTTCTGAATGAGCCACGCTTCTGCAGCCGACGCCAAGGCCCGAGTGGAGCGGCCGCCTCAGCACCTCAATCAGCACTCACCGCCACTGGTAGCGCCACGCGCGTTAAACCCACGTCAGACAAGATTCACACCCGAGTGAAGATGTTGTATTGGTAACATTATGTCAAAGTAGAGAAGCTGTAGAGCCTGTCAAGTAATAATTGAATATATGGAATTTAACACAATAACCGATCTCCTTCAGCGACACGGGGTTTGTTAAGTTAGAAGTTAAATAAATGTATTTAATTAGGACTCCTGTCTTATTCACAATCCTCTTCCCTTGAGTCAAGTGAACCTAGCCTACTAAGTGGAATATCCTGACAAGAGCCACGGAAAAGTAAATATAGTACAACAAATAACAGAGTGGCAGAAAACACTCTTCAGTAACTCCTTCTATTCACGATCCGCCTCTATGTGCGGAAGCGCCGTCTTACATTACGCTATCCATAGGTCCCCTGGAACGCTTGGCCACTCCACCGCAGCAGTGGACAGGACAACGCGGACCAGTTTTCTGGCCACCCCGTTCACCTGATTCAATCTGCGTGGATTTCTTCCTTTTGAGTCGTATTAAATGCTTGGTGTACGAGATTCCCGTCACATCTGTAGAAGATCTAGTTGCCTTCGTGTGTGTTACTGCTGACCATGTGGTCGACATGCGTGACGTCTTTACTATTATACGCAGATCCATGCACCATCGCTCTGAATCTTGTATCGCTATTGGTGGCCGCTCTTTCGACCAACTCTTGTAAACTAACAATGAATAATTTTTTTTGTCTTTACTTCCCTTTTCAGTTTCCCTTTTTTTTTTCATCTTCTGTACACGGTATCGTTGTAATATGCTATTGCCGAACACACATTTCTATACGAAATCTGCTTATTTCGGTCCTCTCTACCTGCCGTTTCATTTTTGACATATACAGGGTGTTACAAAAAGGTACGGCCAAACTTTCAGGAAAAATTCCTCACACACAAAGAAAGAAAATAGATTATGTGGACATGTGTCCGGAAATGCTTAATTTCCATGCTAGAGCTCATTTTATTACTTCTACTTAACTCACATTAATCATGAAATGGAAACACACAGCAACAGAACGTACCAACGTGACTTCAAACACTTTGTTACAGGAAATGTTCAAAATGTCCTCCGTTAGCGAGGATACATGCATCCACCCTTCGTCGCATGGAATCTCTGATGCGCTGATGCAGCCCTAGAGAATGGCGTATTGTACCACAGCCTTCCACAATCCGAGCACGAAGAGTACATTTGGTACCGGAGTTGCGTAGACAAGAGCTTTCAAATGCCTCCATATATGAAAGATGGTTGAGGTCAGGAGAGCGTGGAGGCCATGGAACTGGTCCGCCTCTACCAATCCATCGGTCACCGAATCTGTTGTTCAGAAGCGTACGAACACGTCGACTGAAATGTGCAGGAGCTCCATCGTGCATGAACCACATGTTGTGTCCTACTTGTAAAGGCACATGTTCTGTTGGGTATTTTGACAATTGTCTGCACGAATTATTACAATTTACATTTAAAGAGAAATACTAAAATGAGCTCTCTAACATGGATATTAAACGTTTCCGGATACATGTCCACATAACATATTTTCTTTCTTTTGTACCTTTTTGTAACACCTTGTATTTTAGGACAACCTTGTCTATCAACTACGCAACAACTGGGTGCTCACTCCGAAACGTTCAAATGTTTGTTAAGCTTATGGGACTTGACTGCGGGGTCATCAGTCCCTAAACTTACAAACTACTTGTAAACGAACTGATAGTAAAGACAGCACAAACCCCTACGGAGAACGACCTCGCGCGTCGGAGCATATAGCCTCAATGCGCTCTGTCATTCCGCCGCGGCGGCGGCGGCGGTTACTTCAACAATGCCCCTGATGGTTGTTTATTTACTCACATAACAATGGTATGCATGCATTATCATTATTATTGCAAATCAATAATAAAATTTCTATGTCAGAACGATGTGTTTCAGGACAACATTATCCCATTATCAAATTCGTAAAACATATCAACCAGTATGCAACATTGTCAAACTTAACAAACGTCGAGCTGAACCACATGTTCATCGGATGGCCCTAGTGAGTGCACAAGAATATTTTATTATTGATAGCTTGTGCGTTATTTGCAATAAAAATTAGTGAAACAGATGTACGATGGAGTCAAAACAGATGTACGCATGATACATATTGCTAAAATTTTCCGGGCTATTATGCCATGAATAAAATGAATGAAAAACACTATCGGCTGTATTTTCATATTGTTATTTACTGGAAAACAGTTTCGACGGAGCACGCCATCATCATCAGGCCTTAAACAGGGTAAACTGTATTTTGCTGCATTAAAAAACAACAAAATGACTGGTGCCGCACAATCATCGAACATAATAGTAAGGAGGATCAGCAGGGACTGTTATGTTCTGTTATTGTGCGACACCGGTCATTTTGTTGTTTTTTAATGCAGTAAAATACGGTTTACCATGTTTTAAGGTCCAGATGATGATGGCGTGGTCCGTCGAAACTGGTTGCCAGTAAATAACAATATGAAAATATAGCTGACAGTGTTTTTTATTGTATTCATTGATATATATATATATATATATATATATATATTTATATATATACTGATGAAGCTACAGCGTCCATGCAGAAGATGGACAAAATCAACCTATTATGCCGTGGTATTGTGGATTTGTTAATAACACCCAACGTTTCGTCCGCATCTGCGGAGGACGTTCTCAAGAGGGATCGTGACTCTTCTGAACGTTCGAGACACACCCTGGCACGTTACTGACTGGAGCCGGATCGTGATCGTGCGCAGAGGTGTGACGTCAGATGTTCTGAAGGCGCGTGCAATTCGCCGTTGCCAACTGCCAATGTCCGTTGTTCGTATTGCCCATGGTGGAAGACTGTCACATTTCTTATTAAACACCGGAATCCAGGCTTCATTCAGTTTCACGCCCTCCTCCTTCCTATTGAAATTGTAAATAAAGTCTGCAATAGGCTGCATAGGTCGCTGTATTGATTAAAGTCATGAAGTGGTTACAATATGGCCTGGGCCATCATCAGAATCCTGCATACATTGATTACAAGTAAGTCAGTACAGAAGGTTACATGTTCTCGTCGTAACATCAAGGAGCAGACTTTATGTCACAACTATGTGCCAATTGAAATTGTTTGGGGTGTTGTACAATTTCTATACCCTCTCTGTACAGTATGTCGTGATATCCGTTTGTGGCTGCCGAAACCTGAGTCTTATCAAATTGAATAAGGTGATTTCCTGGTTGAAATACACGTTCAGCGACAGCTGATCTGTCAATCTCTCCCCATCTACAGTTACCCTAGTGATCTTCTGTCGTTTTCTGTTATTTTTTTGGTACCCACGTATACATATCTACAACTACACAGAGTCCTATAAATTCCTACTTTTTCCAGTGGTTTGCCAGCATCCTAAGCCGATTTCAAGTGATCGTGTGTCTTCAGAAAAATTCCGTTTCGTCAAACTTTTACCGATGCAGACGGTGACGTTCTTAATAAAAGGCTGGAAGACAATTTTGCAGGAACATTTTCATCGGTCTGAAATCTACGTGGCGGTCTCAACGCTCTCCTTATCTCTGTGGACGAATATGCACTCTTGAGTAAAGCGTCAGGTTTTTAATTCCGCGTTGAATATTTCCGGTTCGAAGATGTTCCTTGCTCCGTCCTTTTGTGTCCCAGCCTCGTCGCCGCTTTTGTGTCTCGTTTCCGTCGTAGGTGTCGGTGGCCGAGTAGAAAAGTACCGACACAGGAATAAAGGAAGCACGCTTGTGCAGGTACGGAGGGGAGCAGCCAGAAACTATAAACACTAGAGTAAATTAGAAGAGATATATATTGCACAGAATTTATACAATACTTAACTTCTACACAGCTCAATACTGCAGAATGCTGATACATAGTTGAGCTAGAGGCCTGCCTAATGCCTATCCGATAGCAAAGTCTTCACTGGTGCCTATCTGATTCCGAAGTGTTAACTGGTTCCTATTTCAGTCCCAAGTGAACGATATCGTTCAGTGGTGGCCACGAGCGGAGTTATAGCAGAGGGCTCTCGTGGCTGACGTAAGAAAGCCGCGCCGTGAGTGCATGGCGGCGCGCGGCGAAAGTATGGGGGGGCGCACTTTAGACTTGTGCGACACCACACGTCCATCAACGTCTTTATTATGCCCCGCTTTTGTTGTGGTTGGTGGAATGAATCCAGTCTGTGTGTGTGGGCTTCCGATAAACAGTATGGCCCAAGCTTTCATTCCCGTTTCTGAAAACTGACACGTCAAGAAAATTCAGATTTCCGTCTGCCTCCTTACATGACTTTTCTAAATGTTCAGATGTTTGTAGGGCTTACGGGACTTAACTGCGGGGTCATCAGTCACTTAACGTACAAACTACTTATGAACTAGCTTATACATAAGACGGCACAAACATCCATGCCCGAGGGGGATTCGAACCCCCGACCGCAGCGGCAGTGCAGACTGGCACGCCACAGACCGTTCGGCCACTGCGGACGGCTCATGACTTTTCTCTCAGGTAATGTATGTACCTTCCAGCTGATACTGTTATCGTGAATCTTTTGCAATTTATTAAAAACGTCGCTGAAACAACATAGTATCTGATGGAACAGATGCGACATATCAGAACATTTGTAACGATTTTACAAATGTATGTTGCTTTATTGAGACTGCGCTATTAAAAAGCAACGTTATAAATAAACTGACACGGAAATACCTCGCAAGCGGAAGTTTCACCTGCTCAGTAATACTGCGCCCGTGTTGTCGTCGTTAATTGAATGAAAATATTGTTCCGCGCTTGACGGTGTCCTTTATTTTACTTAACATCTCCGTTTTAAAAACTTTTTATGTGCACACTACCACGCGGCGAGAGAAACAAAAACACATGGCAGGCCCTCGTTAGTTTACTGTTTCTGCTGGAGGTAGATGAGAGCTGGAAGTTTCATGTCTATGACGTCTTCTGCTACCGAGGTCCAACGTTCGACTTGAATGCTTCCATTAACAGTGCACGTCAACCAAAGTATTTTACCTCGTCGCCACTGAAAAGCCTTCCAAAAGTTGTGAACGAGTAACGGTATCTCATGTTTATTGACACACACTTAAATACGATTTTAACAATACACCTGCATTGTCTTTTATACATTTACGTGAAATTGTAACTGACTGACGTCGTTACATAGGAAATGTTAAAACATTTTATATGATGGACCGTTTTAACGCCAGCGCAAGATTTTTAGGTGTATCGCTGCATAGGTGTATGTTTCTCCGCGAATCACGCAGAAAACCAGGCTCGGAACTGGATACAATTTTCTCATTTGATTTGTTGGAGTCTGACGTGAAGTATAGTACCCGTTCTTATATATCACCTAGGAACGGAATTATTTACATTTAGAAAACTATTGTATTGTTTTTGGGCAGGGACGTACATACTTCGTTTAGGAATTCCCAGGCGATACAGGGAAACTGTGTTACGAAGCCCCAGGCAACTTTCTTTTGATAACGATTTTGTCGAAATCAAGCGTTAGTTGAACAGTGGTTGGATCGACTCAGTTTCCTGTTTAATTTCTCTACACTGGAAGAAAGAAACTGTAAAAAAAAAGATATATCATAATACTAAACAAAGCTAAATAAAGTAAGATGGAAATGATAAAAGCTGTAAATTTTACAACGTTTTTTCAAAACCGAGTTTAAGGCTTAAATAATTTTGGAAATTCATTCGCGGACGAAGTTGCGTACAAAAGGTAACTAAAAATCAAAGTTTCCTTGGAAGTTCAGTGAACAAATAATTAAATGTATACCTATTGATTATAGTTTGAAACACGTCCACATAACGTGTTCCATTTAATTTACAATTGACTCCCCATTAACAAATGTTGACGAGCTTCAGACATTTTTTTTTGAGTGTAGCAAGACACTCCACTCGCAATATGCGAGATACGGGGCAATATATATTGATTTAGTTTTATCTGTATGTAAAATTCTATGTTCAAAATGTTCAAATGTTTGTAAATGTATCGGACCAAACTGCGTGGTCATCAGTCCGTAGCTTACAAACTACTTAAATCTAGGTAAACTAACTTAAGAACAAACACACATACACCCATGCCCCAGGGAGGACTCGAACCTCCACGGCTAGCGACCGCGCGCTCCGCAGCGAGACGCTTTAGACCGCTCGGCTACTCCGCCGCGGCTTCTGTCTATGTTGTACATGAGGCCCCAAATATGTATCAGTGTGTATTGGCCGTGGCTTCCACATAATGAATGAAACTTTGTATGTAAGAAAGTTTAGGCGCGGCGGCATGGCTCTTGGCGCAGGTCATGTCCATGTGGACACTTTACTGTCGATCTCGGAGGAAGTCCCCTCTCACTTTGCTGGAGATAGCACCAGAAAGATTGTCCAGGATCTGGAAAGTGTCAGGTTGTGTGATTAGTATGTGAGTGTCAAAGTTCGGTAATTGACGTCTCAATTCAGAAGCTACCCCGTCGTATGTGGGGCGCAAGTATATCACATGTTCTGGTGTTCCCTGTGGAGCTCCACAGTCGCACTCAGGTGTTACCCTCTTCGTAAACCGACATAGATATGTCGGATAGGGACCATACCCGGTGAGAAAGTGTACTAACCCACGGCTGGGTTGGAAGTGTTTCATTGTTAGCCTTTCCTGCACACTCAGCAGAAGCTCATAGGTCCTCCAGCCGGTTTCATCTTGATACCACATCTCTTGGCATAGCTCTTCACATTTCCTTTTTATAGCCTGCTTCGCTTGGAGAGGTTCACCCACGATTTCTGCAACCCTGTCAACGTTTCCTCTTTTCACCCAATACCAGGCTGCATGCTCTCTGATTTTGATATCCAAGGGGTGAAGAAGACCCATGAGCACGAGAAGTGCCACTCCAGGAGTTGTCCTATAAGCGCCCACCGAGTGTAGCAGGATATTTCTTTGTACTCTTCTCACCGCCATGGCAGGCACAACCCCGGTGAGACTGTGGTCCCAGCTGCCAGAACCATAGCCCATGATAGATACGAGTATGCTATTGTGGTATAGCTTGATGAGGCTGGGCGGAGGTGAAACCTCCGGTGCCCAATCCCAGCAAGCCTATGCAAGGCTACTGATGCTCGCTCAGCTACTGCATCTATATGAGCCTAAAAGTTCCATCTTTCGTGTATTATTCTGCCAAGGTATCTCGCCTGAGGTCGCCAAATCACTGGCACCCCCGAAATTCTCACCATTGGATTGCGGATTAAGCTCCCTTTCAGTAGTAGGTAGTTGGATTTACTTGGTGCGATAGCGAGTTTTGTGGTTTAGCACCATTCTGACAAAATTTGGAGGGCTCTTTCAACTCGTGGTTCGAGGTCCTCACGACTGCGACCGCCTACCAGCAGGAGGAGGTCGTCGGCGTAGGCCATCACCTTTAGTACATCCTCGGTGTTCTCCAAGTCCGTGAGAAGGGGATCCGTATTCAGGTTCCAAAGGAGAGGTCCTTGAGGACATCCCTTGGAGATGATTTTGCTAACTTTCCCAGTAGGGAATGATAGCCAGACCTCTCTGTTCATACAGTTGCTCCTCAGGCAACCATACAGCGGCCCTGGACACTCAATCTCCCGCAGATAGGAGAAGAGTGAGGGCCACCACAGGTTGTCAAAGGTGCGACTTATGTCGACCATGATGCCAACCACGTACTTGTGCGGTGTTGAGGAACAGACATCGGCCGTCAGGACTATCGCGTCATATGCGGATCGCCCCAGACAGAAGCCAAACTGCCTGCTGCTCATCCTGCACAAGACCCAAAGCGCTGACAGCCTGTCCGCCAGCAGTCTCTCAAATAGTTTCCCGAGAATGTCCAAGAGACAGATCGTTCGATTGGACTTGGCAAGAGCCGCGTCCTAGTCAGCCGCCTTCTTGCTTATAACCACTCTGGCCTTCTTCCAGATGATCGGATAAAGGCCAGTTGTTAGATATTCATTGTATAATTAGGTAAGTTAAGGGACTATCTGGGAAGCGAGAAATTGTACCACCTCAGCCGTGATCTGGTCAGGCCCAGGAGCTTTGCCCCTACTGAGAGATTTAATTTGATTCGCTACCTCCTCCTCGGAGTAGGGGTTGACAGGAATTTTGTTGTCTTAAGGGGCTGCATCTGCCCTTCTGATTCTTCTTTGAAGCTCATTGTCTGAGGCCTCGACATCATCAGGGAGAAGAACCCGGAGAAGGACGTCGGCGGTTTCCCGCCAGAATTCCGTCACCCGGTCTCTGTCTCTGATGGTGCTCAGCACGGTCCGGCGAGCGAAGCTTTTCTTGCACGAGCTTATATGGCAGTCCCCATGGGTCAGTAGCAAATTGGCTCTCTTGATGAAACGCTCCCAGCTCCGAAGTCTGGTTTCTCTAAGCTCATTTGCGAATTGATCTTTCAGGGCTCTATATCTCTGCAGCAAGAACTCATTTTGCTGCCAGACAACGCACCTTTGGTAGTACCTTCTCACCTGTCGGACAGACAGTCGCAGGCTCTGGAGTTCGGTTGACCATGGCAAAGGAGAGGCCGCCACGGCCCTCCTCCCTGAGTGGCATGGCTAATCGCATCGCAGATGTTATTGCGTTCACCAGTTACTCGGCTCCCCGGTCGATGTCCATGTCATCCGACAATGCAGGCATGGCACACTCCCGAGCCAGGCGCTCCCAGTGCGTTTTATTATTATAGTTCTGTAGCCATTCCCACCCTGCTTTCCAGCCACATTCAGCAGTCCTAACGGAAAAATGTGATTACATTGTGGTCGCTGGTGGTGATTCTATCATGCACCTTCCAGAAATTGTTTTTGTCAATCACATTTGCCGCAGCCAAGGTGTTGTCAATGTTGGTGCCTTCGCCCTCACCTCCCATGTAGATTGGCGGGTTCCCGGGCTTGTTTGCAACCACCAGTTGTAAGGACTTGAACATCTACTCCGCTGCATCTCCATTATCATCCCTGATGCGGCTGGGGGGATTTCGCATTCAAATCAGCAATGACTATTATCTTCCGACCGCACAACGCCATGACAACTCTATGCAGATGTTCCGGTAGGTCACGAAATGACCCCCATACTGCAAGTACTTATTTACCAGGACCATGATTTCAACCGGAGATTGCAATTCCACGACGTTGCAATGGCCACTGGATAATTGGCTGATCAGCGTGGCTCTTAAAGTTCGTTTCGTGAACACTGTGACTGCTCTGCGGTTATCCCCATTCTGTATGACTTGCCAGTTGGTTGCAGCAAAAGACAGCTGCCCGGCTTGGGAGTATGGCTCTTGGAGACAGAGTACATCAGGTCTCAACTCCTCCACTACCTGTTGGAGTTCCTGCATTACCAGCCTGCTGTTTTTTGCATTTAATTGTGCTACTCTTAGTTGTTTCATCACTGGAAGTTCGTGTGCAGGTTGCATTCTGGCCATGATTTGGTATGATCTAGAGCTATTCCCCCATTGGCCAAAATGGCTTGTTTGTAGATTTTCTCCAGCTCGAATCTTTCACCCCTGCGTTCAAATACTTTCCGTAGCAGGCTGAGCAGGGCCCCCAGGTCAGTGGGGATGTTCATTGGGAAAGTCACCTTCCTGCCATACTTGTGCCCCAGGCAGACCACGTGCCGTAAAGCAGTCGTGAGTATTTTTGGCCATCTGGTATTGAAGCTCCAAGTTCGGATCAATGGATGAGTACATACCAGGCAGGCGTACCGGCCTGGGGTCATTCATTAGAATCAGAAGTACTCATTACATCTGGAGTCTGAACAGGTGAAACCTCCGGATGCCCTACAAGCCGTTTGGGTGTTGTCTCCGGCAAGGAACTCCGATTGGAGGAGTCGGTGGCTGAGAGGTATGATGAGGGGTCCGTCTGGACTCCCATGTCCACCAAACTGCGTTTCGTAGGTGATTCTTTGGATTGCTTGATAAAGATTTTGAAGAGATGAGCCCTCTCAGCGTCCCTCCTCCTCTTACTCGGAGATTTTCTTTTAGGCTTGGGCATCCCACACCTCGCCATGGTTTCAGCCATAGTCGATGCGTGAGATAAGCTGCTGTTCCATTTCTTTACATGTGGGGCAGCTCCTGTCAGAGACTCCACAGGACTTCTTTCCTCGCTTGATGCAAGGAATGCAAGTGGGAGCCTTTTTGCATTCTTTCCTTCTATGGTTTTCATGACCACATGTTGAGCACGCCGCCTTCTACGAGCAATGCTTGAGAACGTGTTCCACATCCCCACAGTGGTGGCAACGTGGTGCCATGAGGTAATCTGAGAAGCCAAGATAACCTCTCCGCTTAGCGGTCATACCCTTCCAGAACTTTACTGTGACCTCAGCGACGTGATGGACAACATCACGGTCCCTAGGCCCAGTTTTGAACTTCAGTTTCTTCATTCGACATTTCATCAAAGTTTTGTTGATGCAAGGCATCATAGATTTCATCATCCCCAAGTGCCACAGGAACGTCGTACAATATCACCAGAGGATTCCTCTTTCAAGGACCCTCACACTTCACAGCCTTGACGAGTTTCTCATTATTCAAGAGTTTCTGTTCTCCTCTTCAGAGGCAACGTCTACTATTACTACATTCTTGGAGGCTTTAACCTTGTTTATTTATTTTTGCCAGCGCCGGGTTTATCGTTTCAGTGAGGATGTCCTCCACGTTCTTGGTATACTGCACTTTCTTGGTATCCTGCCCCTGAAGTTGTCTTAGAAAGACCACACTGCTGGGCTTTTGTTGTGCCTTTTCAATGTTATCCCTGGTGGAAGGGGATTTGGGCAGATTTTGCGGCACAACCCCCGCAAATGTCTTTGATGGTTGTTTTCTTAATCTCTCATTCTCTTTCTGTAACTCCTCTAGTCTGCCCTCCAGTTTTGACAGGAACATAGCCCAGGCTGCTAATTCGTCTTTGATCGTTAGCAGCTTGGTAAGTCTCATCTTTCCATGAGACACAAAGGCATCCAGCACTGGCGGCCGCGGTGGTCGAGGGGAATGAGGCGCTCAAGTCACGGTCTGCACGGCCACTACGGTCGGGGGTCCGAATCCCCCCTCGGGCATGGATATTTGTGCTGTCCTTAGTTGTAAGTAGTTCATAAGTAGTTTGAAAGTTTAGGGACTGATGACCCCGTAGTTAAGTCCCATAAGCTCTACAAACATTTGATTTGATTTGACTGCTGTGAACTTCCGCGGTCTGCGAATATGTCCAGCAGCGAACGTAACAGAGGGATGGTGGGGTAGGCGATACTAGTTTTCCAGTCCCCAGCAGCATCTAACTTCCACCCTTGAAGTTGGGTTCCTGAAATGGCGCGAATTCCCAAACCTCGATCAACTCATTTCCCTCGTGCTTCTGTTTGAAGAAACAGGTGGGAATCCGAACTAGATTCCTCCATGTTTGGCGTTTTCTACATCAATTAAATGGGGAATGCGAAAGTTATGTTTTCTACTCCAACTGATGCTCCCCTTTTTAGATATTATATTGGTATTGCCTGTGGATTTTGGAAAATTTCATAGTGTCAATGACGCAGTGAACGAACGTAGGCTTTCGCGGTCATTAATGTTAACGTTAAAATTCTTCTGAGCTATTTGCTGCGTCATGATAATAAAATCTTTCCAATGTTTCGGATTCGTTGCAGGATCCTTCCTCAGGAAATACTGCCTTGTTACCTCCTTGTGATGGTCTTATAGAGCACAAAGAGGTAACAAGTCAGTATTCCCTGAGGAAGGATCCTGCAACGGATTCGAAACGTTGGAAAGATTTTATTATCATGACGTGGCAAATAGCTCAGGAGAATTTTAACGTTAACAATAATGACCCCGAACGCCTACGTTCGTGCATAACTTACGTTTTCTTTCATACAGTGCAATAATTATCACTCTGTATATTGTAAAGGGATATTGATATGTAAAAATGCTCGTGATCTTGAAAATTACTTTCAGTATAATGATCGAAGTCACCAATAAAAGTTGAAGTGTTGGATTACGTTTATCTGAAAGGTTTTAAACATTTATGGAATCTTGGAGATTTCATTAAAAACAATAATATATTTTTTCAGAAGTTTTAAAAAGTAATGTTATACTTATTCAATCAAGTATCATATCTTTAGAAGTTGGGTACAAAGTAGGCCTACCTCCTCCTTCGCACCCACCCTCCTGTTGTAATGGTTCATGCATCCTGCTGTGCGTCTGGTAGTATACAGAGTGAGTCACCTAACATTACCACTGGATATATTTCGTAAACCACATCAAATACTGTCGATCCGATTCCACAGACCGAATGTGGGGAGAGGGGCTAGTGTAATACAAACCATAAAAAATGCACGGAAGTATGTTTTTTTAACACAAACCTACGGTTTTTTAAATGGAACCCAGTTAGTTTTTGTTAGCACATCTGAACATGTAAAAAAATACGTAATCAGTGCCGTTTGTTGCATTGTAAAATGTTAATTACATCTGGATATATTGTAATCTAAAGTTGACGCTTGCAACCTCCGACGTTCAGTTGCGTGTTGTAACAAACACAGGCCACGGTCGGCGAGCAGCATCCGCAGGGACATGTTTACGATGACGACCGTGTTTACGAGTGTGGCTGTAGTGCACTATTGTGAGTTGGTGTAGCTATCGCAGTGTCCGCATGTAGTGCTAGCTGCTCTTGTTATTCTGCATTCCTCTTTGCACGCAGAATGATCTGCCAACGTTGCTCGAAAATGTCCCACTGGAAACGCTTCGACGGATGTGGTATCAGCATGATGGTGCACCTGCACATTCTGCGATTAACACTATGCTGACCCTTGACAGGATGTTCGACGGGCGTTTCATAGGACGTGGAGGACACATAAATTGGCCAGTCCGTTCTCCTGATCTTACACCTCCGTACTTCTTTCTGTGGGGTACGTTGAAGGAGAGTGTGTACCGTGATGTGCCTACAACCCCTGCGGCGACATTACACCAGATGTACTGCGGCGTGTACGACATTCATTACGCCATAGATTGCAATTATGTTCAGCAAATGATGGCCACCACTTTCAACATCTATTGGCCTGACTTATCGGGACACACTCTATTCCACTCCGTAATTGAAAACGGAAACCACGTGTGTACGTGTACCTCACCCCTCACGGTAATGTACATGTGCGTCAGTGAAAAAGACCAATAAAGTTGTTAGTATGTGGACGTAATGTGCTGTTCTAGTCACTTCTGTACCTAAGGTACATCAGCGTCCCCTTCGGATCCCTACTTAATTCGGTGCTCTCCGATACACACGAACGAACAGCGGACGAGTGGTACTCAAGCATCAACTATAGGTTACAATATCTCCGGATGTAATTAACATTTTACAATGCAACAAACGGCAATGATTACGTATTTGTTTATATGTGCAGATGTGCTAACAAAACTAATGGTGTTCCATTAAAAAAAAAGAAACAACGTTGGTTTGTGTTAAAAAACATACTTCCGTGTATTTTTTATGGTTTGTATTAACCAGTTACACTAGCCCCTCTCCTCACGTTCGATCTGCGTAATCGGTTCGTCAGTAGTTGGTGTGGTTTACGAAATATATCCAGCGGTAATGTTAGGTGACTCACCCTGTATATCAGGGTAGAAAGCATCCTCATCATCTTACATTACCACTCAGTTTCGATTAAAGACAAGAAACAGATTTTCACTTGCTCGAAGAACTCGTACCGTCATTTGTCTGTTTCTCTCAACTTTTGTGCTCTTGGGAATAGTGAGCGTGTGTCACCACCGAGTAGCGTCACCGGGAGCTGTCGGCTCCTTTCGCTGGGAGGCCAGTAGCTTGGCGGAGATGAGGACGGCGGTATATCCGCTTAGCGCGTCTTCCACGGAGGCCAGTCGCAGCCCGCCAGAATTGGATCGGGAAATCTCCGAGGCGCGAGGCGTGACGTCAGCGATACTGGCTGGCGCCAAATTGTGCTTTTTGTGTGGCGGCGGCGCGGCGCTCGCCGGAGGCACGTACCTGCTGCCGCTGCCGCCGTGGCGCTGGGACCTGATTTACGGCGCTACTGCGAGGTCAGGGGTCGACGCGACTCACTCGCAGACGACGCGACGGAGCTCGTAACTCACCCCACCAGCGCAGGGGCAGTGGACAGCTCCATCACGAGAACGCCTCTAGTCACACATCGAAGCATTTCACACTCGCTAAATATCGCAATCTCCGGCAGCGGAAAGTCCTATGTGGTAACTGATTCTGTAAATCCCCGGATAAAAATATGATCGTACGGATGTTTCACTAAGTGTGTTTGCCTCTGTAACTTATAAAATAATTTAATATTCATAGAATATATGACATCAACTGCGATTGGGCAAATCTGAAAATGTGTACCCAGCCGGGATTCGAACCCGGGTCACCTGCTTTCTAGGCAGTTGCGCTGACCCCTTCAATACTGGGGACACAGTGGTCACCGCACCTGCAAGGACTACCTAAACACGCCTCCCGTCAGACACAAATTCTCAGCTTCACCCTGCCCACAGTACTCAAACTCGTAGTTATGAAACTTATTCCCGTAAGAATAACGGCTTCAAACTTGCCGACCCCTCCCCACTAACGATAGGATCATTGCCCGTCACCGATATATATATATATATATATATATATATATATATATATATATATATATATATATATATATATATGGAGTCTGTTCCGATATATAATATGCCGGAGACGGGCAATGATCCTTGCCATTGCCCGTCACCGGTATATTATATATATACATATGGAGTCTGTTCCGATATATAATATGCCGGAGACGAGCAATGATCCTATCGTTAGTGGGGAGGGGTGGGCAAGTTTGAAGCCCTTACTCTTACGGGAATTAGTTTCATAGCTACGAGTTTGAGTACTGTGGGCAGGGCGAAGCTGGGAATTTGTATCTGACGGGAGGCGTGCTTAGGTAGTCCTTGCAGGTGTTGTGATCACTGTGTCCCCAGTGGTGTAGGGGTCAGCGCAACTGCCAAGAAAGCAGGAGACCGGGTTCGAATCCCGGCTGGGTACACATTTTCAGCTTTGCCCAATCGCAGTTGATGTCATATATTCCGTGAATATTAAATAATAACAACTGCAGGATCAGAAGTGACGTCTGATCTTTCGGAACAGACGCCACATGTATATTTATAAAATAATAGGTGACGGGAAATTTTAATGCGGTAGGTCAACACAAGAAATGTTACACTTTCTGCGGAGCTATAAACATAGTTTATTGTATCTTTTTCCAAAGGATTACAGCACAAAGATAAAAAATTTTAAAGGGTTACAGCACAAAGATAAAATTTTTTAAATGGAACAATAGTTTTTTTCTATCGTGCATTGGATTCGTTGAAACAAGCTGCGTCCAAATCAATTTACACTACATTCCTATCACTGTTAGTTTGAGAACTACAACCCTTCAAAGTTTCAGGGGCAGATACCACACGCTGTACATAATACATGTCTGTGTGGTGGGGTTGGGGCGCCATGGTACTCATTCATGGCCCGCAATGTCGCCCGAATTAACACCAGTAGATTTATTTTGTGGGGATATCTAAAGAATCGTGTTTATGTCACTGAGCCCAAATCCCCAGATGATCAAAAACGGCGCATCGAGGACGCATGTCGCTCCGTCACACCGGCGATGTTACATCTCGTCCGCAGATCCTTTCGACGGCGCATTGCATTATGCATTGAGGAACATGGACACACATTTGAACATCTCATGTAAATCAACTTCTCACCGCCATAACATCCATCACCCACCACACAGCCATGTATTATGTACAGCGTGTGATATCTGCCCCTGAAACTTTGAAGGGTAGTAGCTCCCAAACTAACAGTGATAGGAATGTAGTTTAAATTGATTTGGACGCAGCTGGTTTCAACGAATCCAATGCACGATAGAAAAAACTATTGTTCCATTTAAAAAATTATATCTTTGTGCTGTAGCTGTTTGGAAAATGATACAATAAACTACGTTTATACCTCCGCAGAAAGTATAACATTTCTTGTGTTGACCTACCGCATTAAAATTTCCCGTCACCTATTATTTTATAAGTTACAGAGGCAAACACACTTACTGAAACACCCTGTATATTTATATGTTTGTCCCGCCTGGTGGCAGCGTCCGTTGAGTGAATTTGCTGTCTCCATTTTGTTAAATGATGGACTATGTCTGAGTGCAGGTTTACATCATTCAGGTCATTACGCAGGGTATCGGCCCATCGTTGCCTTGCTCATCCTTTGGGAATCTTTTCAAAGTCTTCCGCTGACAAGGAAAGTACTTGGGCTAGAACAAACAGATATACATCAAAATCGTATGAGAGATAGGGTAAGGTGGTACAAATTCGATATAGGTACAATTCCGATCAACATAAGTTTTCGCGCCATTTGTCAGTCTCGTAGTGTCTCGTTGTGTGGAGTTGTAGTGTAGCTGGCTTCTAGAGCTCCTCCTGTCTTTTCTAATATTACACCACTTTGTGCTAAGAAGATATAATTTTTTTTCCTGTTACGAGGTAAGCGAATCTACTTAGTCTAACGCGCTCTTGTAAATTTTATAGTTAAGGGTGACTGGATTCGCTGACAAAAATTCAATGATTGGTACCACGACGTATGCGTTGGTGCCTGACGGAAAAAGTGTGGAAGATGCCAGTAATCAAAACTGTACAAGGAAGTGATCACAATTTACATTTTCGATAGATTTTTCTCAATTCGCTAACCTTCTTTTGTGTTTATACCAACAATTGTAATTGTCTAATATCTGTGTTACATAATCATCAAACATCCAAGAACAAGTGTCAGAGTTAAAATTATTTCTTTTCCCAATATATTTCCAGTTTCAATAACATTTGTCCGAAAGGATCGAAATTGTACCACCTTACCCTAATGTAAAGATCCCTTATTGCACTAGTGATACTCCCGCATCTGCAAAACTCTGCAGGTCGTCCGTTAGAGGCCTCTGCGTGTGTCACGTCGCATTGCACATTGACCTGTCGGTTCGCCAGTAGGGACGGTGTAGTGTGCCTCCGAAAATGTGTTTTGTGGTGTTATTTGTGCAGTGAACTGTCAGATGGGGCGGCGATTGCTAACCAATCCTGATAATGTATTGTACGATTAGTTGAGATGAAGTTTCGAAGAACCCTTCTTCGTGAAGATGGTATTAGTGTAGAAGATGAATCATTTGCATGCTTGCTCGTATCTGTTATGGTACAGAAATATGAGCATAAGTTAGATACTGTTGTTACAAACTCATAATAATGATAACAGGGATGATAATGACGAACAACTCATTGCAAGCGGTTAGTGCTACGGCAAGTGCAGGAAGAGGCGATGGAAGCAGTGGCAGTGAATACCAACAGTCTGTCGGGAAGAAGGTTAAATTTGCAACTATCATCACGGCTCTTGATGACAATTCGCTAGAGAACATGTACGATGATTATTACATAAGTTATAGTTAAGATATCTGCATCACGTATAGCGTCTACAATTACATCTACAGTGCTATCTAGAGCATGGTTGCAGTGCTTTGCAGAAAAACGACACCCACCACCACATTGCGGTGTATGTAGAGATCCTGTAACCAAACGTTCATACAGATATGTTTGTTCGAGCCCATGTACTTTCCTTGAGAGTATGCTGCCTTTCCCATTGACTTGAAATCTGCACACATTACATGTACAATACAAACCATCGCAGACGACTTTCCCGCATTTTATCTTATATGGGTGCAATTCCAAAATGTTTCCTGATGGTGTCATTTGAAACCCAGTCGAGTGTCCCCACCTGTCCATCTAAGCATCTTGGTCTCCATGACCCCCAGACGTCGTTCTGTCACTTTTGCAGCTGGCCAGCACTCGGCAACACAGCGACAAGGCGGATGACAGTCCGATAGAACTTTGACTTCAGGTGGTCCTTCATCCGATGATCGCAGGTCACTTCCGTTGTCATTCATCACCACATCCGTGCTGACTGTGTCCTTGTATTGTCCTCGTCTACGTAGGTCCATCAATTTGAATATCAGCGGTAGATCTTCTTCACCAGTGTTAATGGTCCAAGCTTCTATTGTGTCCGATGTCATGTAGTCAGTTTACTCCTTGTTGAGCCGCACGCCATATTGCGCAAGTCGGTCGTTCAACTCATGTGTTTGCCGCTGAAAAACAGACTTATTCTCTGCAGCTAGCATGACATCATCAGTATAGAAAAGTGTCCATGGTAGTGTGGTATGTGCGGGTCTGATTGAGAATGTCCATCACATGAATCAACAACAGTGGTGATAAAGCCGCATCTTGGTGGACGCCTACTGTGATGTGGAAGTCGTTGGATGCTCCTGCAACAGCTTGAACATAGATTTTATATTCAATAGACAGCAGATGTACCCAATTTACAAGATACTCTGGGATACTGTGTTCTCAAAGCAATAGCCATATTAGGTCATGAGGTACCTAAAGCATTAGTTTCTTTGAGGTCTAGAAAAGCGAGTGCAGTGGCAAGGTTTCTCAGCGAGTTGCCGGGCAGCGTGGATTGCTTCAGTTGTGCCACAATTTTTCACAAATATAGCTTGGATCCCTGTGTTCTGCACTGTCTTGCGGAACTTCTTGCCGAGAAAGTAAAAGTATTGTACGGATATATATAAGATATCATTCTTCAAATAATAAATCAATCTCTGGAGACATATTTTATCTCTGGTTATTTCAAAGGTATTGAAATGAATCAGAGGCATAAAATTAAAATTGTCGCAGTCAGGAATCGAATCCAGGACGTCTTGCTTACTAGGCTAGGGATATAATCACTAAGCCAGCGCAACTGCACGGACTGGCTTATAGCACGTCTCCCTACGCAACACAAACTTCATTTCTAACTCATGTTTCCCTATATACATACCTATCGAAGCTGCATAGACTCCCCAATCTCTGCCGTGAAACAAATTTTAATTCAGTGCCTCTCCTACAATTCAAGATGTTCGATATATTGAGACAAAATATGTATCTGCACATTGATTTATTATTTGTTCTTTATATCATTAACCTTCATTGGTGGAGTGCTATTCCGCTGCTGGAGAGCTTCAGCAACGTTGATACGTATTTATATAAGGGACCATGAAGCAGAATTTGTGTTGTGGATGGAGACATCCTTTAAGACAGTACATACAATAGATGAACCTATTAGCACCTTCCTATGAGATCCCAGGTTCGAATCCCGCCCTCAGCACAATTCACTATAATGTACCATTTTATCCTTTATTCACATAATTTCGTCGGCATTTCAAAGTATTTCTATGGCATGAAAAACTTTTAAATCGTTCTGTTGTTATCTTAAATATTACATTCAAATATATTAGAATTTCAGATCATATGCTTCCTGATTTTCACTACAGAACAGAGCTACTAGAGCAGATAATCTGTCCTAATTCGCCGAGAGATTTTTGTTTCAGTAAAACACGCCAGCAAATAGTACACGCGAGAGACTGCCAAGGGGCCCTTGGGTATCAGCCACGAGTAAAATAGAAAATTCATCAGCTAGGTTAGAACACCTAGGGGGTCACTTGCAGAGGATATATATTCCCACACGACGACACGCGGTCAATCCATATGACCGGGTAGTCTCATGTCGAGGGAACATCCACTCCCAGTTTGAACGCCACGAACTAACGCGCGTCTTTAAATAATAGAAAGGAGTACGTTATTCAATTTTGATCCAACATCAGGCGGCCTAAACGCGCAGCAGAGGCAGGTGTCTAGAGAGCAGCTTTAAATACATGAACACGGTGCCAGGCTGACAAAAAGGATCGAAGAAGCGAGTTAACCATGGGAATATGGTTCAACAGATACTGTCTGTCTCAAAGAAGTGGAATAAGTTCAATGAAACACAGGAAAAATTCGATGTCTGTGACTTGTCTCTTGGAATGTAAGATTGCAGAAGCAAGCGATTAGAAATATTCCTAGCTAAATGGACATGTAACGAATTGGGTCCAATGGCCGTTAATCAATAAAGCAAGTGGCGCTACAAAAATCTGTCTTTTCAGTCATTCTTGAGAGTAACTGACATTATTATCTCAAGTACAGATAATGTTGTGGAAAAGTAGTCAAAGTTCAAAGACATCGTACAATATGCGTTAGATGAGTATGTACCAAGCAAGATCGTAAGACGTAGAAAGGAGCCACCGTAGTACAACAACCGAATTGGAAAACTGCTACGAAAGCAAATTCAAATGTTTCAAATGTTTGTATAGCTTATGGGACTTAACTACGGGTTCATCAGTCACTAAACTTACAAACTACTTCTGAACTAAATAATACTAAGGACGGCACAAACATCCGTGACCGAGGGGGATTCGAACAGCCGACCGTAGTGGCCGTGCAGCCCGTGACTGTAGCGCCTCAGTCCCCTCGGCCACCGCGGCCGGCACTACGAGAGTAAAGGGAACTTCACTGCAAACATAAACGTAGCCAGAGCCTTGTAGACAAACAAAAATTACACGAAGCGAAATATAGCGTGAGGAGGACTATGCGAGAGGCGTTTTCGAAATTAAAGTTCTATCTACTGACTTGGTTGAAAATCCTAAGAAATTTTGGTCTTATGTCAAATCGGTAGGTGGATCAAAACAAAATGTCCAGACACTCTGTGACGAAAATGGCATTTAAACAGAGGACGACCCTCTAAAGGCTGATTTACTAAATTTTTTCCAGAGCTGTATGACAGAGGATGATTGCACTGTAGTTCCTTCTCTAGATTGCCACACAGATTATAAAATGGCAGATATCGAAATAATTCACAGTGGAATACAAAAACAATTAAAATGTTCAAATGTTTGTTAAGCTTATGGGACTTAACTACGGGGTCATCAGTCCCTAAACTTACAAACTACTTATGAACTACTTACGAACTAGGACGGCACAAATATCCATGCCCGAGGGGGGATTCGAACCCCCGACCGTAGTGGCCGTGCTGACCGTGACTGGAGCGCCTCAGTCACCTCGGCCATGGCTGCCGACAGAAAAACAATTAAAATAGCTCAAAAGAGGAATGGGCGAAGGACCTGATGGGATATCAGTTCGATTTTGTCCCCCTTCTTGCAATGGTGTCTGTATGTCTCTAGAAGAGCATAGCGTTCCACAAAATTGGAAAATGGAGCAGGTCATCCCCGTTTTCAAGAATGGACGTCGAACAAATGTGCAGAACTATAGTCCTATATCTCTAACGTTGGTCAGTTGTAGAATTTTGGATCATGTATTATGTTGGAGTAAAATGACATTTCTGGAGGCCAGAAATGTGCTCTGTACGAATCAGCATGGGTTTCGAAAAAGGCGATCGTGTGAAACCCAGCTCGCGTTATTCGTCTACGACACTCAGAGGCCCATAGACATGTGTTCTCAGGTAGCTGCTGTGTTTCTTGACTTCCGCAAGGCGTTTGATACAGTTCCCTACAGTCGTTTAATGAACAAGGTAAGAGCATATGGTCTATCATACGAATTGTGTGATTGGAATGAGGACTTCCCAGGAAACGTAATGCAGCATGTAATTCTCAATGGAGAGAAGTCTTTCGAAGTATGAATGATGTCAGGTGTGCCATAGGGGAGTGTCGTGAGTCCGTTGCTATTCACAATATATATGAATGACCTTGTAGATAACATCGGAAATTCAGTGAGGCTTTTCGCGGATGATGCTGTTAGTATATAGAGAGGATGTAACAATGGAAAATTGTATTGAAATGCAGGAGGATCTGCAGCGAATTGACGCATGGTGCAGGGAATGGCAATTGAATCTCAATGTAGACAAGTGTAATGTGCTACAAATACGTAGAAAGAAAGAAAGATCCTTTATCATTTAGCTACACTGTAGCAGGACAGCAGCTGGAAGCAGTTAATTGCGTAAATTATCTGGGAGTAGTCATTAGGAGTGATTTAAAATGGAACGACAATATAAAATCAATCGTCGGTAAAGCAGATGCCAGACTTAGATTCATTGGAAGAATCCTAAGGAAATGCAGTCCGAAAACAGAAGAAGTAGGTTACTGTATACTTGCTCGCCCACTGCTTGAATACTGCTCACCGGCGTGGGATCCGTACCAGGTGGGGTTCATAGATGAAGTAAAGGACATCCAACGGAGAGCAGCGCGCTTCGTTACAGGATCACTTAGTAAACGTGAAAGCGTTACGGAGATGAGCGATAAACTCCAGTGGAAGACTCAGCAGGAGAGACGATCTGTCGCTCGGTACGGGCTTTTGTCGAAGTTTCGAGAACGTACCTTTACCGAGGAGTCTAGCAGTGTATTGCTCCCTCCTTCGTATACCTTATGAAGAGATCATGAGAATAAAATCAGAGAGCCCACACAGAGGTATACCGACAATCTCTCTTTCCGGGAACATTACGAGACTGGAATAGGAGGGAGAACCGATAGTGTTACTCAAGGTACCCTCCGTCACACACCGTCGGGTGGCTTGCGGAGTATGGATGTAGATATAGATGTGTTGTAAGTCGTCTAAGGTCTGACACCATATTTCTATTAAATATGGCTATTAGAAGAATATACATATAATATAAAAGTAAGACGTTACCTTACATATCCGTACCTCTCGATTACCATTCAAGTGCAGTTTAAACTGTTACATATAAATGACTCCCGTCATCTCATCTCCGCTATCAGGATTGAACAGAAAGCAAGCGAACCCAGTTGTAGTTGACGTCCTGAGTGCACCAGACAGGTAATACTTAGTGCCGGGATGAAACAGTGCAGATAGCACTCAAGCTCGTCATGGCTTTGACCGGACACTGCTGAACCTCCTGAGTCAGCCTACGGCACCTCCTCGAAGGTCGAGGTCAAACGTTGTAAGTAACAGGTGCGAGTGAGGGCACCAGCTCCTTTGCTGCTCTGATGGAAACCAAAATATTGGCCTGAACGCAAAACAATGAAGCTAATTCCTGCACCTCACCTTATTCGTACACAAACTCTCCGTAATGGCAACACATAGCTCTTTTTTTTTCTTTTTCTTTTGCCACATTGAAGATTATACTTGATAAAATTCATTACATCTCAACTAATGACGCATCATCCGCAAATCCTTCTGAAGATCCTAAGATGCATAAGAACGATGCTATCAGCTAAAAACTGTATGACCGTATGGTTATAAAGACATCACGTTCTCGGGAGGTGTAAGGTTTATACGAAGTATGTCCACAACCATGTGGCGACGTGTTCTTTCAGCTCGTCATCATCGTTGAAGTGTTGACCACCAATGACAGATTTTACACGTAAGAAGACATAAAAGTCGCTAGAAGCGAGATTCGGGCTATCGGGAGGATGATCAAACACGTCACTGTGAAGTTCCCGTAAGAGTTGTTTGCTCACATTCGCTGGTGAGGTCGGGCATTTTTCATTAACAATTTCACGAATTAATGATCGTGAGATATGCAGAACTTTCATACCATTGTCACTACTTAAGCCACTTACGGTTGTGCTTAATCTCTTCAATCGTGTGGACCAGATTATCTTAACCATAGATGGACGTCCACTTCGTTCTTTATCTTGCAGTTGATCACGTCCTTCATTGAACAGTCTGACCTATCTTCTAACCATTGAATCGATCATAGCATTTTGTCCGTAAAGATCGCAAATTTCCGACGAATTTCCTTTGGTTTAAATTTCTTTGCATTTAGAAAACGAATCTGATTTCACATGCGGCAGCATTTGCAATTACGGCTGACATTATAAAGAAGCAGTACAAAGCACACGTCGGCAGCAGAGGTCTGGAAATGGCGTACGTGTCTTCTCCATGAGCCAGAGAAACTATAGCGCATACTCGGTACTGCGATCGTAGCGCTGCCGCGGAAAAGACTAGCTGAAAATGCGGCGTTGCCCTGGTATTATCACGTACTATCGTTTGTCCCCCTTCCTTTCCACTCCCTCTTTGTCCATCTTCTGTTTCCCTCTATCGCCCCATGTCTCTTCCTACTTTTTATCTGTCAATTCCATCGTCCTCTCTCTGGCCAACTCTACCTCTTCAGCTCGCCTCTCGCTCTATGTATGCAAATCACATATAATTGAAACGGTGTTAGGAATATTGCAAGCTACGCTTCGCTCTGCTGCATACGCTGGCTTGCGGATTATAACAGTCTTCATGAAATCATAAATACATCACCGAAGTTTCAAAAATGTTAACTACGGGGTCATCAGTCCCTAAACTTGCAAACTCTTTATGAACTAACTTCCACTAAGAACGGCACAAATATCCATTCCCGACGGGGGATTTGGACCCCAGATCGCAGTGGCCGTGCAGACCGTGACTGGCGCGCCGCAGTTCCCTCGGCCACCGCGGCTGGCAGCGAAGTTTCGTGGTAATTGGTAAAACCGCGTGAAAATCTTTTCTAAGGTACCCTCTGCCATCCACGAACTACATAGACCAAGTGTGCACAGTTTCCTCAAGGCATCGAGGAATTCCTTCGTCATCCACCGTTCAAACTTTTGCTATTCTTTTGAAGGTCAAGTGTGAAAATTTCATCAAGATCCGAATAATACTCTACAATTTGAAGTTTGTAAATAAAGCACCCTTCTCCCTTCTCCGCACGTAATTTTGTCTAGACAGTGACCTTCCTTATTTTTTGAAAGCCAAGTATCGAAATAATCAAAATCGGAATAAAACTGTACCCTCGTATGAATTTCAAAGAAACACGCACACAAAGGGCGGTTTAATGCATTCATTTGTTTATGACTTCATACCTCATGATTAGTTTGTCGCAGGTGGATCTTACCCATAGAGCAATTGTTGCCTCAAGGTAGGAAAATGTGCATCAAATTTGAATGAAATCGGTCCAGTGGTTTAAAGGAGACGTGCAGCATTGTCGCGTGATGCAGTAGTGTTTAGTACGTGACGTCCTATCTCCTGAACTGTGTTTTGCACGTAATGCTTACACCGATAGCTACCTAGAACTTGGTTTGATCTTCAAGTATGCAAAGTTTCATCAAGATTTAAACACGAAAAAGTATAGAAAGTACTTTCTCGTTTCCGGAAATTTGTATAGAAATCTTTCAGCCCAGTATCGGGCCAAGTCTAATGCTTCTCTGTTTTTAAGCCATAGTTTATCAAGGATGCACCTCGTGGGACATATTGAACAATGTAGAAGATGTTCCATATCTTAAACTTCACCGCAATCGCATTTGTTGTCTCCTTCTTTGAAACCCCATTTGGCTAGATTTGCTTTGACTGGTGCTACGCCTGTTCTGATACGATTCAGTGTTCTCCCGATCTTCCAGCTGGCTGTACTGCCGTTGGGCATTTCTCGTGAAGCAGGATAATCCTTCGGGGGTTCATTCAGCTCACAGGCGAGGAAGCTCTTGCGGGATTTAAGTCTGCCATGTCCGCAGAAAAACAAAACTTTACATTTGTATGGAGTACAAACACAGAAACCCGCAGACACTCTAGTATTCAGGATGGTGAAGCAGGTGGAATTACTGGCACGCGACCGAATAATTTGGGCACGGCATCTGTTTAAAGAATCCACCTGTCTAATTGAAATGCTGATTTGTTCGTGTACAGATGTGCCGTCTCCTCGTAAAATTACAAAATCCTTTTATTAATATTTCACGAGGGGACTGGAATTTAGAGGAGGTTTCACTTGCTCGGCGTATTCAGCCACTTGGTCAGTAATGATGAACGTTGTTTTAACGTTAGATGGAAATCGGCGACGTAATTTAATCGCTTCCATATCCAAGTCGATTACAACCAAAGGTGCTAGCTATCAGCTGCAGAGACCGATACCAACAATTAACATAACCGACTAACGATGTGCGTACTGCACGGTTCGTCTGAGCCTGATTTTGTAACGTCTTTAAAAGTAATAGCCACTGACGTAGTTAGAATCTGACCAAAATTTACCACCAAGTTTGTAGTACTGATCTCTGCCTTTCAATGTAACTGATATCATTTATCGTCACAATCTGAGATAATTTTACTGTGTATGGAGACTTTCCTGAACTAATGTAAAATAAAATAGCAACAGGCAATAACATTGTAAGTTAGATAATCTCGGGACGCTACTCTTTATAGTATACATTAATCCATATTGAAGGTGGTCTTAGTGCCATTGACAGGTATTTTGATAGTAGCATTTCTCTATAGAATTTTACCTATACATAGTTAAAAAAAGATACGTGGGTTGGAACTTAAATAGTGGAAAATATTTACTCACATCCGATACATAAGCGTTACATTTTTGCAAATGTTACTGTCCTTCAGAGTTGTGTAGAACCCGTTGCCAGCGATGTAGAAGGTATAGCATACCGTCATCAGAGCCTGTTCTGTTGATGGTACGATTGGAATGGCTACTGCCTGTTGAATCTCTGGAACAGTTTAGAAGCGAATGCTACGACGTTGTTCCTTTATTTTCTGAGTCAAATCCAAGACACAAGGACTTAGGTCCGGAAACTGTGATGGATGGTACAGACTTGCCAGTCCCATCGACCGAACAGAGCAGCCACAACTTGCGCTGTATGCGCTCGCGCATAGTCGTGTAAAATGATGGCTTGGTTGCGCAGAAAGTGTTGCCGCTTCTTCCGTAAAGCTTAAATACTTGTGACCTTAATTTGATTCCGAACATGAAGAACCAGTTTGTGGTATTCCTTTCAGAACTGTTCCAGAGATTAGACAGGCAGTAGCCCTCTCCATTCGCACCGTCAACAGAACAGGCTCCTCTAACGGTATACTACGTCTTCCACATCGCTGGGAACGGGTTCTACACAAGGATAGCGTTTACTTTGAAAGACAGTAACAGGTGCAAACATTCAACGCTCTTGTATCGGTTGTGACTGCATAGTGGCCTCTATTTAAGTTCCAACCCTCGTATTTTTGGCCACGTTCGGTGCAAGGCATGACAAGTGTATGGTATAGGAAGAAAGGCAGTAGGAGTAACCCACTAAACTACAGGCCTATTTCATTGACGTCAATTTGCAGCAGCGTTTTGGAACATATCCTGTATTCAAATATTATGAATTATTCGAACAGAATGATCTATTGACCCAAGGTCAACACGGATTTAAAAACTATCGTTCATGTGAAACACAACTAGCTCTTTATTCACACGAAGCGATGGGCGCTATCGACAAGGGTTTGCAAATTGATTCCGTTTTCCTTGATTTCCAGAAGACTTTTGACACAGTACCTCACAATCGGCTTTTAATCACATTGCGTGGTTATGGTATATCGCCCAAAATTTGCGATTGGATAGGGGATTTCCTGTGAGAGAGGACACAGTTCGTAGTAATCGATGGTAAGGCAACAACTAAAAGTGATATCAGGCGTTCCACAGGGTAGTGTTATTGGTCCTCTGCTGTTCCTTATTTACATAAACGATTTAGGGGAAATTTTACGTAGCTCTCTTAGGTTGTTTACAGATGACACCGTCATTTACCGTCTAGTAAAATCATCTGAAGATCAAAAACAACTGCAGAACGATCTGAATAAGATATCAGTATGGTGTAGAAATTGGCAATTGACTCTAAATAATGAGAAGTATGAAGTCATCCACATGAGTACGAAAAGAAATCCGTAAATTTTAGTTTACAAGAGAAATCAATCAAAAGTGAAGTCCATAAACTTCACAAAATACCTAGGAATTACTATTACTTCAGACTTAAATTGGAAAAAACACGTAGATAATATCGTGGGAAAGGCGAACGAGAGATTGTGTTTTATTGGCAGAACCCTTAAAATATGCAACAGAACTACAAATGTAACTGTATACACTACGCTTGTCCGTCCATTTTTGGAGTATTGCAGCCCAGTGTGGGAGCCTTATCAGGTGGGTTTGACGGAGGACATCGAAAGAGTCCAGAGAATGGCAGGTCGTTTCGTATTGTCACGATACAGGAGAGACAGCGTTACGGAAATGATACAGGATCTGGGAAGGGAATCATTACAACAACGGCGCTTATCGATGCGGCGTGGGCTACTTACGAAACTACAATCGCCAACATTATCCTCCGAATGCAAAAATATATTGTTGACTCCTACTTACAAGGTAGAAATGACCATCAGAATATAATACGAGAAATCAGAGCTCGAATGGAGAGGTTGAGGTGTTCTTTCTTCCCGCGCACTAATCAAGAATGGAATGGGAGATAAATAGTATAGGCCTAAAGGTGGTTCGATGAACCCTCTGCCAGACTTTTAAATGTAATTTGCAGAGTATTCCATGTAGATGTAGATTGCGGGAAGTGTGTTGGCGTAATAATCGCAGAGAGAGTCCACGAGAGAATACAATCTGCAGGTTCAAATGGATGTGGGTTGCCGTTCTTATTCAGACGTCAAGAGGTTTGCTCAGGATACAAAATGTTCAAATGTTTGTTAAGCTTATGGGACTTAACTACGGGGTCATCAGTCCCTAAACTTACAAACTACTTATGAACTACTTACGAACTAGGACGGCACAAATTTCCATGCCCGAGGGGGGATTTTTTTTTTTTTTTTTTTCTTTTTTTTTTTCTTTTTTTTTTTTATTTTTTTTTTTAATTTTTTTTTTTTAAAGTACGAAAAAAAAATACCTTCCTTAATACTGTCTCCCACCAGGATTTTATTTAAATGAATTGTAGGTGGGGAATTAATTTCATTTCTTTGTTTTGCCTTCCTTCAGGTCATTGGATTCACATGGCCAACATATTGTATTTTCTTTGGAACATTTAAATAAAATATAATTTAAAAATAATACGAAATATAATAAATCGAACTTAATATATGCTTCTGGAAGGATGACAGAAGAGTGATGTCCTCTTCAGATATCGGAAATAAACATTCTTCGGGCCCGACTCTCCGCAACGGGGACCCGGGTATGTCTTCGCGTAAATAATTCTTCCTCCATGTTCGATTTCGGTTCGAATTATTGTTCGTTTTAATTGTCTTCTCTTACCCGTATCGACCCAGTTAGGGGGGCACCTTGATGTGTTGCGTAAGTATTTGGCAAGGTGTGGTGATTGGTCCTGTTCTGCGTTCGTTTCATCGATTTGATCGCGTTGCTTTATACGTCGTGTCGATAGTGATAGAAAAACTACTTGGTTGCAATAGGAATATGTTAATAACTTCTAGATCCATGTAGGAGACTGGGCTCCGCACCTTTCAGCTCCTATCTCCAGGAAGCTTCCAACTGTGGGGCGGATTGGTAAAAATGCTTCCTAAGTAGTTAGCAAAGACAGATCGGTACTTTGCGTGCCGTCTCATAATGTCGTGTCGTGTTAGTAAGAACGTCCAGAAATCTATCACGTCCTTGGGTCCTTCTCGCAAAAGATAATGGGTGGCCATGCCCTTTATCCAAGTGACTGCATGCATCTTCGATGATGGGAAATAAGTCGCATCCGGATGGAGTATCATCTTCGTGGTAATCATGTTTGTTGGTACCCGGAGATAAAGGGCTAATATCTGTTGGACTAGGTGCCATACGGCCGCCGCCTCGCCGCAGAGCAGACGGTGTTCGTCGGTGTCGTCTTCGTTGCACCTCAGGCAGAGCGGGGAGTCCACCAGGGAGATGGCGTGGAGTCTGTGACGCGTCGGATATTTACCATTGACAAAGGTATACCAAATGCTGCTCGTTTCTGCGGTGAAGTATGGTTGGTGCACTGAGCGCCATACCGTCGTCCACGTAACTTCTGGTTGGCGGCCTTCGACGGCGTTCCGTGAATGTGTTCTCATTAACAGTTGATAAATATCGCGCGTAGCGGGAGCTCTGGTACGAGGAAAGTCGTGATGAATATAACTATATTCAAGCAAAAAGAATTTGATGTGTGAGAGCGCTGGTACTACGTGGGCAAGGAAGATCGGCGGGTGGCGTGAAGTAGGTGCAAGTTCGTCGACCAACAGACCCGTAATACTGTGGGGTCTGTGATTCCAGAGCTTAACGATTGTACGCATATAAAGCGCCGTCGCGCGTGCCAGGACGTTGACCAAGGCTAGACCCCCTCTCCGCTTAGGGAGTGTGAGGGTGTCGTACTTGACCTTGAAGATGTGACCGTTACTGACAAAGTAACCAAAGGCTGCTTGGATCTGTCGTGCCATCGCTCTAGGAATTGGTAAAATTTGTGCAATGTGTGTTATACGGGATGCCATGAAGATGTTTATGAATTTCACCTTCTGTATCATGTCCATCGCTCGCAACAACTGACTTCGAACTCCAGTCCTGATGTTCTGAAGTAGTCGCCGAAAGTTCATGGCTGTGGTACGACGGATGTCTGGAGTGAAAATTATTCCCAGGCAGCGGAGAGTCTCTGTAGTTCTGAATGGGGCTACGCTTCCTTCTGGGAGTCCCTGTCCGATGTTCATCGCGCAGGATTTGGCTATATTCATATGGCTACCCGCTCCGCTGCCATATTTTTCGATCAATCGCGTCGCCTCCTGTACCTCCTCTTTGGTACGTACGATGAAGACGAGATCGTCTGCGTAGGCGCGGCAATTGAATGTATGTCCCCGCAGGGTGATCCCTGATAACAGACTTTGCAAGCCACAGAGAAGGGGTTCTAATGCGATGGCATACAGGATCGTTGACAGAGGACAACCCTGTCGTACTGATCGTGCGATTGGTACTGGTTCTGACGTTCGTCCATTGACCATCACCATCGAAGAAGCTCCACGCAGGAGGCGCATAATTACGAGGACAAAGGCGGGAGGAAAAGCCATCCGTTCCATGACCTTTGCGAGGAAATTGTGGCTCACGCGATCGTAGGCGTGGTCGAAGTCGATAGAAATCATGGCTCCCTGCAGTCGACAGACTGTTGCCGTGGCGATGATGTCTCTGTAGTCAGATAGAGTTGTTTGTATGTTGGTGTCTCCACCCAAGGACGTCTGTGCGGGTGAAAGGACTTGATACAGGACTCGCCTAAGTCGCATCGCGAGTATCCGTGAAAAAATTTTGAAATCGGAGTTGAGTAATGTTATCGGTCGATAGCTGTCAGGTCGTCTGCCTCCGGCGGGTTTTGGTATCGGAATAATGATGCCTTCTAGAAATTCTGGCGGTGGTGAGGTTGTATTGGACAGTATCTCCTGATACATCTCTCTCCAACGTGGGAGCATCAAGTCTTGAAAGGTTCTATAGAATTCTAAAGGCAGTCCGTCTGGTCCTGGCGATCGGTTAAGAGCTCCCTTGGCGAGTGCATCAGTGACATCTTCAGTAGAAATGTTGTCTAAAAGAGATTCCGCCGCCTGAACATCAAGGGTACGATGGATCGTCCGTGGTACCTCTCTCAATGCCACAGCGTCAGGCTCTTCTTCACGATAGAAGTGGCGGTAATGAGCTGCGAAGGCCTTTGCAATGTCCGCCTGTGAGTTCAGTCGGCGACCGTCAGGTAAATCTAAAGAGGAAATCAGCGCTTGTCGACGGCGTCTGAGGTTTGTGACAACGTGATGCATGGAGGGTGTTTCGCCATTGATGTTGTCGTGACAGCGCGCTCGAACCACGACACCCTCCAATTGGCGCCGAGTGAGGGCCAAAATCTTAGCCTTGACACGTTGGGCTTCGACATAACGTTCTGGCGACGGCGGATGTTCCATAAGGTCCCGCAGGATCATGTAATAAAATTCTGTTGTATGTCGGTGCCACTGCATACGTTCCTTGCCATACCGGAGCAGAGTGCGGCGTAAGGCAGGCTTTACACAGTGTACCCACCACAGAAGAGTGGACGAGTATTGTGTGAGGCGTCTTTCGCAGGATTCCCACGTATCCTTCACCCTGTCTCGACATTCCGGTTCCTTTAAATAGGCGATGTTTAGTTTCCATTGGCCCCGACTGCGCCATATTGTTTGACGTCGAAGGTTTATCGTGCACACGAAAACACTATGGTCTGAGAAGGCTGCAGGCCATCTTTCGGCGTTTAAGACGTCCGAAGTGAGTGGAGAAGACACGTAGATGCGATCCAATCGACTGCCCGAGTGACTCGTGACATGCGTAAATCCCGGACGTTGTCCGTGCACCACTTCCCAGGTATCTGCGAGACTGAGTCTTTGCACCAAGTGTCGGAGTTCTGGACAGGTGGTAAAATTAGGATATTGGTCCTTCTTCGACAGAACACAGTTGAAATCTCCGCCAACAATGATGTTCTCATAACGTCCCAGAAAAAGCGGTGTAATCGCTTCAGAGTAAAACTGGGATCGTTCACGTCGTTTTCCTGTACCGGAGGGCGCGTAGATATTGACCAGCCTGATGCCGTGTACTGTTAGTCCCAGCCCTCGTGATGACGGCAGGTAAGTGATGTCTTCGACTGCCGTGCCATCTCGAACGACGATCGCAGCTCCCGCCTCTCCGTTGGTAGTTGGGGTTACATATGCGGTATAACCATATAAATCGGGCCAGGTGTCCGTCCGTAGCTCTTGGAACAGCGCAATGTCAATGTCCGCAGCTCGTAGTGTGTCGCGTAACAATTGAAGTTTTGGATGGGAGCCAATGGTATTCAAATTAATTGTGGCGATCCTGTATGCTTGTACGTTGTCCCGCACGTTCATGTGCGTAGGAACGGAAGTCGTTGGGCGCTGCGTGTTTCCTGCTTATTACTCATGCCCGGTTTTCCGGGCCATCCTGTGGCATTTCTTCATCTGGTGGTACTTCGTCTCCCCAGGAAACGGGGGCAGTTCCAGTCATAGTCGATACGCGAGTAGCTGCTCTCATCCCGGTATCCTTTTTGGTTTCTCGAGAAGCATCGGCATCCGGGTCTTCAGAACGCTGTTGTGTTCCAGAGGCACTCGGTAAATCGTCCTGCACGTGGTGGGCACTTTCAGCTGCGCTGGAGACATCGTCCTGGGAATCCTCTGGTGCGAGCGGGACAGATTCGTCCTGTAGTCGTGATTCCGACTCTGTTGTCGATGTTTTCCTCCTCTTCTTGCGTCGTTGTGGCGACTTCTGTTTCCGAGGATGTAGTTCTGAATCAGATGACGGAATAGAGTTGCGACGTTCAGGGACGAAAGCGGCTGTGGGCACGACCATGGCGTCAATTTCCATGCCAGTGTCTCGTTTGTCGACGTCTTCGTCCCGTGTCGGAACCTCCGAGCGAGGGATCGGTTGTCGTTGGTACTCGCCGGCCTCATCTCGTCCAGTCGTTGCAGGTTGTGAAAGGTCTTGTGGGAGTTCTGGAGCCAGATCTTGAACTGGCGACTGAAGTTCTTCCGGTCTCATTGCCGCTGCATAGGTTAGTGGCAGAGTTGTTATGGGCTGCGGAAGTGTGACATCATCGCTCCGAAGTTGTGGAATCCTGCGTTGGGGACATTCGTTTCTCACGTGTCCCTCTTTACCGCATCCGGAACAGGTCTTCGGCTGCCCGTCATATATAACAATGGCCCGGCAGCCGCCGATGTAGAGGTAGGACGGGACGTGTTTCTTTAGCTCTATGCTCACTTGCCGCACGCCGTTCAGGACTGGATACGTACTGAAGTGTATCCATTTCTCTGCTACGTGTCCGTGTACTGTTCCGTAAGGGCGGAGCGCCGCCATCACTTCTTCTGCTGGCATTTCGAACGGAAGTTCGAAAACTCTGACCGTACGTAAACCTAGGCCGACATGTTCAACTGCTACTGGGCCGATGTGTCCGTCCGAATGCCGGAATTTAAGGCCATCTTTTGTCCGTGCAAGTATTCTGTCGCAGGCTGCATCGGATGTCAATTTGACGTACACTACACTGCTAACGATCGAGAAGTGTATTCCAATCAAGTCCTCACAGGGGATCTTCACTTCCTCACGTAGGAATTGTTCGATTTCCAGTGCTTTTGGTCGTACATATTCGTTCGAGAAGGTGAACTTCAGTGTGGTTTTGCGGTACGAGTTGGCCATTCTAGTGTTGATCGTAATACAAGCGACAAGCGCTGCGAAGGTAAACAACCGCGGAACACGCGCTACGGCGAGGAGGTAAACAGTACCTTCCGCGCCGTTACACTGCCCGAGGCAGACTGTGAAACTACAATCGCCAACATTATCCTCCGAATGCAAAAATATATTGTTGACTCCTACTTACAAGGTAGAAATGACCATCAGAATAAAATACGAGAAATCAGAGCTCGAATGGAGAGGTTGAGGTGTTCTTTCTTCCCGCGCACTAATCGAGAATGGAATGGGAGATAAATAGTATAGGCCTAAAGGTGGTTCGATGAACCCTCTGCCAGACTTTTAAATGTAATTTGCAGAGTATTCCATGTAGATGTAGATTGCGGGAAGTGTGTTGGCGTAATAATCGCAGAGAGAGACCACGAGAGAATACAATCTGCAGGTTCAAATGGATGTGGGTTGCCGTTCTTATTCAGACGTCAAGAGGTTTGCTCAGGATACAAAATGTTCAAATGTTTGTTAAGCTTATGGGACTTAACTACGGGGTCATCAGTCCCTAAACTTACAAACTACTTATGAACTACTTACGAACTAGGACGGCACAAATTTCCATGCCCGAGGGGGGATTCGAACCCCCGACCGTAGTGGCCGTGCTGACCGTGACTGAAGCGCCTCAGTCACCTCGGCCACCGCGGCCGGCGTTTGCTCAGGATAGAGCAGCATAGAGGGCTCCATACAACCACTCTCTGAACTCAAAACAACCAACCACAACATTTGTAAATGTACATGCTATTGCGGTTGTTTACAGACAACTAATGTCCCAGTAAATTTCAGTGCTCCAGTAATTCCAGTTAATATACGCTGGTGCTTTTGATTATATCGATGGAACGATTACCTGAAGTAACAGAGTTATACAAGACATCACTCTTCGGTTACGTCATCAGTCAGAACGACAATTAAACTCTTTTGAAACAATAGGTATGATTAATATTTTATTTCGTGAGTCCTTGTGTTATCCACTGTAAGCACGTTGTTCTCAACTGAGAATAGTGAAAAGCTGCTTCAGCTAAGCTACATTAACCCTTAACTACTATCTGCGGTCTCTCAGACCGCTACGACTTTTTGAGTCGAGATATTTCACACACCCCTGCCAAGCTAAAGGGACTCTTCCGTGTACCTTCCTGTGGCCGACAAGGTCCACGTGCCAGCATTCTTGCTGCTCTTTGTTCCGTATTTGTGAGCCTTGCGCGGCCTCACTGACCGACCATAGTGTTTGCGTGCCGCTGGCGCAGGCTCTGCCTCGTAGCGCCTGGCCAGTCGGCTTGGTGAGCGCGGCTTGCTGAGCGACAGCGCTATGGCTATGGCTATGGCTATCGCTGTTGTTCCTGTTCCGTGTCGTGTTTCTCCATGGCAGGAAAAGCTGAACGTTCCATGCAACGCATTTTACGTGAAGCAGGTGTGGATGATCAAGAACGTTTCGGTGAATCCTCCGGTGATTTTGACGACACCGATAATGACCCTGATTTTGAGGTATTTAGTGAAAATGACGCTAATTTAGAGCAGGAACCTGAAAGTGATGAAGATGTGACACCTGATGATGACGAAGCAGGCTACTTCTCGGTAAGAACAGATGTTTTCGATGGCGGAAAAAGCAGCCAGCGTAAGAGCAAGGCAACACAACATGGTCTTACAGCATCCTGGACTGCGACAGACGGCTCAAACGATATCTTTAGTTTGTACTTTTTGTTTTATAAGAAAAATGTGGCAACCTTTCTGGGAGAATCGTAAACGGAAAGGAGATTTCGCATACAATTTACTAGCCGACCGCGGTGGCCGAGTTATACAAGACATCACTCTTCGGTTACGTCATCAGTTAGAACGACAATTAAACTCTTTTGAAACAATAGGTATGATTAATATTTTATTTCGTGAGTCTTTGTGTTATCCACTTTAAGCACGTTGTTCTCAACTGAGAGTAGTGAAAGGCTGCTTCAGCTAAGCTACGACGGCTGCGGTGGCCGAGGAGACTGAGGCGCTCCAGTCACGGTCTGCACGGCCACTACGGTCGGGGGTTCGAATCCCCCCTCGGGCATGGATATTTGTGCCGTCCTAGTTCGTGAGTAGTTCATAAGTAGTTTGTAAGTTTAGGGACTGATGACCCCGTAGTTAAGTCCCATAAACTATACAAACATTTGAACATTTTTACAATTTACTATAATTGAAATGGGATTTTTGTATCTAATCACGCTATGAATTTGTAATATAATCTCTATAATGATAATCTGTGGGTGTATAGAGAAAGAATTACTTGCTCTTCTTTTCGTAGCACAAAAAATAAAAATGTACTGCAAATTGCGCTTTGTTTTGCTTGCCATGTTACGCAAACTAAATTGTTTAAAAAGTCAAATTTCTACTAATGCCACCTCTAAGATGTGTAATGAACACTAGTTTAATATATGGAAAATAAGAGAGCGGTCTGAGAGACCCCTCCGTAGTAGTTGCGTTCCTGTCAACGTCTATAGTAGTTAAGGGTTAAGGGCGTGGTTCTTGTGACGCACAGAACGTAACGTGCTCCTTTAGCTCGGCTTTAACACGTCTACTCGCTCGGCGGCGCATTCGCTTTTACGGCGGCGTTGAGAGAGCGGCGACGCGCTGTCAATAGATAGCAACTGCGCCTCGCGGCCATTGTGGCCGCCTCCGAGGGCAAGCGCTGCCGCTGCTATTGAGAGCGCCGTATGTCCCGACATCCATATTTCGTTCGCGAACAGAGGTCGCTCACTGTCCACTGAACGGAGAGGCTCTTCCTCTCACTTTCAAATGAATATTCTTAAGTGTGCTGTTACGTTTGTGTCAGGTTTTCATTAGTCTTTCTTCTTATTTACGTATATCTACATCTACATCTACATGGATACTCTGCAAATCACATTCAAGTGCCTGGCAGAGGGTTCATTAACCACTTTCATAACTTTTCTCTACCGTTCCATTCTCTAATAGCGCGCGGGAAGAAAGAACACCTAAACCGTTCCGTTTTCGATCTGATTTCTCTTATTTTATTCGAATGGTCATGTCTCCCTAAGTAGGTGGGTGCTAGCAAAATATTTTCACATTTAGAAGTAAAAGTCGGTGATTGAAACATCGCAAACAGATCACGCCGCAATGAATAACGTCTTTCTTTTAATGATTTCCACCCCAATTCTTGCAACATTTCCATGACGCTTTCCCCCCCGTAACGTGATAAAACAAAACGAGCTGCCAACCTCTGAACCTTCTCAATATCTTCCGTCAGTCCCACCTGGTGAGGGTCCCACAAGAGGCAACCGTACTCCAGGAGAGGACGCACAAGTGTGACGTAGGCAGTCTCTTTGGTGGAGCTGGTGCATCTTCGAAGCGTTCTGCCGATGAAACGTAACCTTAGGTTCGCCTTCCCCACAATATTTCCTGTGTTCTCTCCAGTCAAAGTTGTTCGTAATTGTAACTCCTAGGTATTTAGTAGAATCTACGACCTTAAGGTTTGACTGATTTATCGCGTAATTAAAGTTCAGCGGATTTCTTTTAGTGGTCATGTGAATTACTTCACACTTTTCTTTATTTAGTGTCAATTGCCAATTTTCGCACCATGCAGAAATTTTGTCAAAATCGCTTTGCAGTTGCTTTTGATCCTCAATTGACTTCACTAACCGATAAACGACAGCATCACTTCCAATGTCTTCCTATTACAGTATAAAAGACCAAATGGCACATGGCATCCTTTAAATTTTGCACATCAAAATTATAAAAAAGGTCATTAGAAACAATACAACTACCTGAATCGCAGACTGTACTCAGAGTAACAAATTTGTTGATTACACATGACTATAGGTAAACACAAATTATTAGCAAAGATATGGAATCCAAGACATAATTAACAGAAGAAAGTAAAAATATAATTGCATTTCGTAAAGCAAGGAATTAGAGAAATCATTTCTGTGACTTTCCCCACTATACATGGTGTTACAAAAAGGTACGGCCAATCTTTCAGGAAACTTTCCTCACACACAATGAAAGAAAATATGTTATGTGGACATGTGTCCGGAAACGCTTAATTTTCATGTTAGAGCTCATTTTAGTATTTCTCTTTAAATGTAAATTGAAATAATTCGTGCTGACAGATGTCAAAATATCAAATTGTTTCGTTAGTATGTACTGTACTTCCTCCATTCACGCCATCAACACAGATTTTCTGTGAACGTTTGGGCAGGAATTTTTGGTGATGTCTTGATTGGGCCTCTACCTGTGCTGCTAGAACATGTCCTTTTACAAGTACGACTCAACTTGTGGTACATGCACGATGGAGCTCTTGCACATTTCAGTCGACGTGTTCGTTCGCTTCTCAACCCTCTCCTGATCTCAACCCTCTTGATATCATTTATGGGGGCATTTGAAAGCTCTTTTCTACGTAACACCGGTACCAAATGTAGAGTGTCTTCGTGCTCGTATTGTGGACGGCTGTGATACAATACGCCATTCTCCAGGGCTGCATCAGCGCATCAGGGATTCCATGCGACGGAGGGTGGATGCATGTATCCTCGCAAACGGAGGACATTTTGAACATTTCCTGTAACAAGGTGTTTGAAGTCACGCTGGTACGTTCTGTTGCTGTGTGTTTCCATTCCATGATTTTTGTTTTTTGTTTTCTTGTTTTTTATGTTTGTTAAGCTTATGGGACTTAACTACGGGGTCATCAGTCCCTAAACTTACAAACTACCTACGAACTACCTTATATTGAAGACGGCACAAATATCCATGCCCGAGGGGGGATTCGAACCCCCAACCGTAGTGCCCGTGCAGACCGTGACTGAAGCGCCTCAGTCCCCGCGGCCACCGCGGCCGGCCATTCCATGATTAATGTGAGTTGAAGAGAAGTAATAAAATGAGCTCTAACATGGAAATTAAGCGTTTCCCGACACATGTCCACTTAACATATTTTCTTTCTTTGTGTGTGAGGAATGTTTCCTGAAAGTTTGGCCGTACCTTTTTGTAACACCCTTTATATAATGAGCAAACGCATTTTGGTGGAACAATACTGTCTAACTGCAACAAGAATCTAAACCTTTTCCGTCCTGAAGGACTATTTGCCGTCGTGGTAAATTACACTCTTCACAATCAATCTCTTCTGGATTCAGAGGCACGCTTCTGCTCCACCAGAGGAAGTAATCATGCCACGACGCCCCTAAGAGCTGTCTGTACACCTCGCCCGTCAGGAACCACCTGTATTCCATCCCACCAACTGGACAACTGTCTCTCTCTTCGACAAGTTTCCTCTCTTTGATTCTCTCTAGAACAGCTGATAAATTTGACGGTGGAAGACAGTACGAGCAACTGTATAACATTTATTTATTTCCGCAACCGGCTGCGGTGTTACAATTCCACCATCTTCAGTCGCCCGTTGTGCAACTGCCAGTATTAGTACATTTGAAAAGGGTGGCCGTTAATACCAGCAGTCGTAAATTTCTTTGACATGAAGGGATTAACAAACTTACGGCTACGGTAACGGTATTAACGGCCACCCTTTTGAAATGTGCTAATACTGACAGTTGTACAACGGGCGCCTGAAGATTGTGTAATTGTAACACCGAAACCGGTTGCGCAATAAAATAAATAATTGTTATACAGCTGCTGGTATTGTCTTCCACCATCGGTTTCTTCTCTTTCCTCTCTTTTTAAGACCAAGGTCCGACCAACAAATAGGTGGTTTCTCATTACGTTGCCCCCCCGAAGCCTGTGCTCCACAATCCTTCTCTTGATGTCACATGTGTTGAGCCGTCGCTATTCGCTACCGACGGCGGTCTACACACGTCGCAACGCAGAAGCGGTATCTCGCTGTATTGCACCTTGACCGCCGGGGGCGCCTCTAGTAATCGTACCATATAGAGCCTATATAGGGAGAGAGTGGCCAACCGGTAGGTGGCCGCCATGTTTTTACCAGACTGCGTGCGGGACGTAGATTTAGACAGCGACCCGTGCAGAAATGCAGGTACTTAACAATTGAAATACGACATCAGTTTGACACATGAGGCAAAAGGTCATCCTACTAATCATAGCACAGTGGTAGTGTTAGACTATAAATCCAAAGGTTGCGGGTTCGATCCCCGCCAGGTCCTATGATTTTTTTTCTGCCACTTCCCATTTACCTCTGACAGTGTCGCTGATGTGAAACATATCGAGTAGCACGTGGTTCTGAACCCACGTTAAACTTTAGGTTCCCATATAACTGGCTGGGTAAGTCAGTTCAAAGGTCGGAGGAAGGCAACAGCATGCCACCTCCATGCAGGACCATGCCTAGTAAAGCACCATGGTGTTCAAACCATTCTCCGGATTGTTGACTGCTTTACCTTTTTACTAATCAGTACGTGATTAAAACATATGCCATTCATTTATGTTTATATAGGCCTAATAAAGTTGCAAGCAAGTAATTATCGTGCAGCAGTGGCTATGTCTGGCGAATTTTTTACGATCTTCTGGTAATTTCGACAGTTGAAAGTTGACTAATAAGAAAAAAGGCATTTCATGAAGTGTATCTCAAACTCATTGATGCTATTTGGATTTTTTTGTCTGCATATACATCGCTGAAATTAGTACACGATTAAAGCTTTCCTCCCCAATGTAATTAATTTTAAGCGTGTTCCTGTCGGTCTTATAACTGGGAAAAGTCAAAAACATGTTCTGTACATGCTTTTAGGAACACAATTCCACAGAAAACCGGAAATATACCAATACTATCTTTATTGAAATAGCAGAAACAGCCTCAAAATAAGTAACTGAATATCCACAAGCAGTTAATAGTCCAAACCCTCGTTCCTTCTTTCGTGTTACATCCCATATTCAAGTACAGGATTGTGAATAGCCAAAATACACAGTCAAGGGGGAGGTGCCGTAACCATGTATAAAAAATGCTTTTGTAGCACGACATGTCAAAAATGAAAACCATGAACTAACAAAAGGCTAGAAAATACTAGTTTCAAAAATTTAACAATTCCCGGATTAGAACTCGCGATTTTCACATAACTAAAACCTAAATCAGTATGCAACCCCTAGACCACACGCGTACTAGGCAAGCTGCAATTTATTTATTGACTTTCATCAGAGACTCATAATACATCTACATAGATACTCTGCAAATCACATTTAAGTGCCTGCCAGAGGGTTCATTAATCACTTTCATAACCTTTCTCTACCGTTCCATTCTCTATTAGCGCGCGGGAAGAAAGAACACCTAAATCGTTCCGTTTTCGATCCGATTTCTCTTATTTTATTGGGACGGTCATGTCTCCCTATTTAGGTGGGTGCTAGCAAAATATTTTCACATTCAGAAGCAAAAGTCGGTGATTGAAATTTCGTAAATAGATATCGCAGCAACGAAGAACGTCTTTCTATTAATGACTTCCACCCGAAATCGTGCAACATTTCCGTGACGCTTTCCCCCTGTAACGTGATAAAACAAAACTAGCTGCCCTTCTCTGAACCTTCTCAATGTTATCCGTCAGTCCCACCTGGTGAGGGTCCCACACTGGGCAACAGAACTCCAGAAGAGGAGGCACAAGTGTGATTTAGGCAGTCTCTTTGGTGGAGTTGTTTCATCTTCGAAGCGTTCTGCCAATGAAACGTAGTCTTTGGTTCGCCTTCGCCACAATTGTTTCTATGTGTTCTCTCCAGTCTAAGTTGTTCGTAATTGTAACTCCTACTTGGTAGAATTTATGACCTTAAGGTTTGAATGATTTATCGCGTAATTGAAGTAGGGCGGATCTCTTTTATGGGTCATGTGTATTACTTCACACTTTTCTTTATTTAGTGTCAAATGGCAACTTTTGCACCATGTTGAAATTTTATCTAAATCGCTTTGCAGTTGCATTGTATCCTCTGTTGACATCACTAACCGATAAACGACAGCGTCATCCGCGAACAGTCTAAGGGAGCTATTCAGATTGTCTCCTAAATCGTTTATAAATACAAGGTAGAGTAGGGGACCTATAACGCTTCCCTGGGGAACGCCAGATATCACTTCTGTATTACTCGATGACTTACCGTCAATTACTACGAACTGTATTTTTTCTGATAGGAAATAGCGGAGGACTTGTAACACTCCCCTCACTAACCGGCTGTTAATATATATATATATATATATATATATATATATATATATATATATATATATATATATATATATATATATTAATGTGAATGTCTGTTCGGTGTACGCTTATCACGTCCGAACGACAAGACGCAGAGACTTAAATATTTGTACAATTACGGTTTTACAGCGATCTGATAGATATTTAGTAATTTGAAGAATATAACACTAAATGCGGAACAATAATTACTCCTTGAAAACGGTTTTATTGGTTGCATTGTTGCTTGAGGGTTGATAATGATAAAAGGGTGGAGTATATTGGAATGGAAAGTTATCGGTGTATATAAAATTCTGCGTGTGTGTGTGTATTAATATTTTGCTCTGCAACGAAAACTACAGAACGCAAACGAATGGCCTGTGTGTAATTGTTGTCCGAAGTTTCCTGTTGTACACCATAGGAGTTCCCTGCCGATAGCTATAAAACTGCGAAATTTTATAAATACGCTATATGAGAATGAGAGTACTTAGCGACTTACAACTAACTTTCAACATTATTTCAAACCTTTATTAAACTTTTTCTCGCTGACAACCATAGCAATATGATGAAAGGAAAAAAGTTTCTCGCTTATTACTTTTCCGCTGTTTATGGAGTAAAACTACGGCATTCGGTATGACGTTAAAATTTATAATTTCTACACTACAAATTGTAGGCGCAGGAAAATGTTACATACATTTTACACACATGCTGTTGAATGTACCTTCTAAATTGTATCACAGTACGATATGTAGTTCATGAGATATGAGCACATAAACCATAACATTCCGCTGTTCATGGACTAAGACTACAGCATTCAGTATGACGTTACAACTTTTAATTTCCACACTACAAATTGTAGCCGTACGAAATTTTACAAACAGTATACACTCATGGAATTGAGTGTACCTTCTAAATTGTATCACAGTAAGACACACACTTTATGAGATATGAGGACATAAACAGTAACGTTCGTGGATAACCGCCCATTCCAGCACCAAGTCTTAATTTATTACTTCTTTACTACTTTCTGGATTCCAAGAGATTTTACCGACATACAGCCCTTATACAAATGAATGTATACCTGAAAAATTGCAGGAATAAATTAATAAATACCCAGGCAACGCCGTCATTTCAGCTAGTACTACAATATACATCAGTTATGGTAAAAGCTATAACAGAACCTACATAAATTTAAAGTTTAATACATATTTGAAATACACATTTGGATGCTAACGTCAAAGACTCGCGTCTACCAGGGAGCACAGAGCAAGTACAGTGAGCCAGCCGTCTTCGTTAGCACAACCCGGAACACTACTACTGACTGAAGAGATCACTGAAGGTGTATTAGATAGAACCTTCCAACAACAAGCACAGATAAAAGTTGAGTATCTGTGGACTAATCATTTCTTTTAGTTGCAGGCCTGTCCACAATCCTTGCTAGCCACGGCCCACCTCCCGAACCTACCGTACTCACGCAAATCGAGGACACAAAAACATGCACCTCTCAATTAACATGTGTTTTTTCCTGTATTTTTTCAGGTACGCGCTAACTGCTGTGTGTAGTCTAAAAAAAAAAAAAAAAAAACAAAAAAAAACAAAAAAAAAAAAACCTGCAAACTGGCCGTGGCGCCTGTGGGGCGTTCTTTTAGCGCGCATGACGGTATTTTCCGTGCTGTGACGGGTGGGCCATACTCAGCGACTGATAGCGTTTCATAGAGGGCCTAAGTTCAACAATGGCGCGAGCGTCGATTACGGGCGCAGAGTGCTCTCACAATGCGAAAGCCGGCGCCTCTTTCCACTGTGGCCGGGCGGCTCCATTGTCGAGCGGCCCATTGCTTTCGCTGGGGCAATAAACGCCGACATGCCCAGCCATCGCCGAAATTCTCACACAGAGTTTCCGCGCAATATTCAACTGTCAAAAAGATATCTTCATGCACAGATGTACTATGAAAATCCACCACTGTCAACTTCACGTCCACTATGCACTATTTAGTGACGTACAGTTAATTATGTTAATACTGTTGTCTCATTAAAGTTTACGGCTGGATATTGTTCCTCTTATTTGCTAATGCGTGATATAATTTTCTTGCTTGATTTCGGGTTAAATCAAATAATCTGTTACCCTTCTATAAATATTTTAATTGACATCAAAATAGTTTTTGGCTTATTAGGCCACTGTCAAAAAAAAAAAAAAAAAAAAAAAAAAAAAAAAAAAAAAAAAAAAAAAAAAAAAAAAAAAAGTGACATACTTTACTCAAAGATGTACACAAACAGTGGGTGTTAGGTTACAACATTTTTCAGAGGTTTTCACTGTCCTTATCGCCATTTATTAATATCTGGTTGAAGATAGACAAAATTGAACATAAATTTATCCATGTTATGTGGATTGTTCTGAGGTCTGCGACTGTGTTATAAACTTTTTGAAATAATTTATACTGCAGTAGTCACTTTTTACTAATATTTTTATAAGTAAAACTGTTAAAAGTCCAACCATAACCTCACTGGCACCCACAACAAGAAAATTAGTAAAACAATAATGATCCATTAACTGTAAAATGCACCCGATGATGGTAGTTTGCTGAAGGAACGCGTCTTGCTAATAAAAATATTAGTAAAATGTGTATACTGCAGTATAAATTATTTCAAAAAGTAAAAATGGTATACCTTACTTATGCTACCAAAAATACGTAACATTATTTTCGAAACAATGGTACATATTTTCATGACGTTTTTACATATGTTTTGAACTGTCAAAATCAACACTTCTAACATTTACTGTGCAACAGACATTACTATTCACTGATTGTGTTACATTTAAATTTGATATACTTAACTACACTGTATCATAGTTTTACATTTTGTATACAGTTTTTTTTTGGGGGGGGGGAGGGGGGAGGGGGAACAAGGTAGGTTAAGTAACTGCATATTGGAGTAGCAGTATTTTATTGTCAATATAAATAAAATGAAATAGTGATGGTTAATATGTCCTGTGGTAAGTGTCTGGCTGAATTGCGTTATGGAAAGCTTAAGAGTGTGGACGATGTCAGCTGCAATTGGTCATTTACAAATAGATGAGAATATTTGGCTATATTCATATTTACTTTAGGTCTTCTAGGGTTTAGTATTTTACCTTAGTTTGCTATATGCAGAACTATTGTGTAGATTTAATAGCTGTGTCCTTCCCACAGTGTGTGTGTGGAAAATGTAGAGTCTGAATTCTGTGATCTCAAGCTACGCTCCTGTTCACTTAACCTAGTTTCTATAGCACTGCCTGTTTCTACAATGTATATTTCGATGCAGTCGTTGCAAGTGATTTTGCAAACCTCACTGTCGCTTAATAAATCTGTTTTATTTTTGTTGTTTAATAAGATATGGACAGTTGTGCCTTATACATAAAATGAAGTTTTGTAGTTGCAAGATCTAAGTGTTCTGGCAAGTTTGTTTGAAATCTTTTGTAAATATGGGGTTGTACACCAGTTGGTTTTTATGTCTGTATCTGCAGAAGGGGCATAAAGGTCGGGTAGGATCTTTGTTCTTAGTTTTTTGTGTAGCATTTTCTCAATTACTTTAGGTCTGTAGCCGTTGTTAGATGCAATGTTTTACTTTGTTCTTTTACATTTCTCCCTCTCGAAAATTTGTTTAATCCTTTATCAGCATATCCCATGATCATTAGAGCTTCGTTTTTTATACACTTCCACACTTCGTCTTGTCACTCTATGCCACATTATTTTTATATTCTACTGCTAGTCTGTATTCAGCGTCAAACCATTCATTTCTTTCTTTCCATCCAGCTGCTTCTTCTGATCTTTCACAATTTTCTGCGTCCTGTTATATCTATCTTGATATCCCATCGTTCCCTCGCCAGCTCCCAGTTAATCTCTAATTTTAATGTTGTATGATTTATACTATTTTTGAGTCATTCACTTTATCTATATATGAATGTTTTTCTAACATTCCGGTTGTAAGTATTACAACTAGTTTTCCCCTCACTTTCAGCTTTTACGGCAATGTGATCGGTATCTCGCTCTAGAACCCTGCGTCTCCATACGCGTATGACCAACGTATCATGTACTGAATTTAATGAAACATTGTCTGTTTAGTTCACTACTCAACTTACACTTGATTCCAATATCTCGAACTGTATTAATTTGTGTGGCAAAGTTTATGGGTAAAATATGTACTGCAGCTAAAATACGTCTCTATTCTTATTACTTCCTTTATATGATGTGTTTCGTGTATATTCATTTCGCCTTAAGTGTGCTGAAAGTGTCGCAAACCTAGCAGTATATCCTAGTACTGTACCTAACTACATGTTCTTCCAAGATCGCCGAAAAACTGTTCAATGATCTTCCGTGTATTTGCAACTGTTAATGTATGTGCTGTTGTTATTGTTATATTCCTGAATATACTTTTTATTTTCAAACTATTTTTAATCTGAAACTTCCTGTCAAATTAAAATTGTGTGCCGGAACCGGGACTCGAACCTAGGACCTTTGTCTTTCGCGGGCAAGCGCACTACCGACTGTGCTATCCCGACACGACTCACTATGCCGCCTCATAACTTTACTTCCGCCAGTACCTCGCCTCCTACTTTCCAAACTTCACACAAGCTCTCCTGCGAACCATGCAAGACTAGCACTCCTGGAAGAAAGGATATGGTGGAGAAATGGCTTAGCCACAGCCTAAGGGATGTTTCCAGAATGAAACTTTCACTCTGCAGCGGAGTGTGCGCTGCCAGGAAGTTTCATATCAGCTCACACTCCGCTGCAGAGTGAAAGTTTCATTCTATTATTAATCTGTATTTTAATTACAAATTCTGTTCCATACTCACCTGTTCTTCTGTGTGGTGCGCTATGTAGTAATAAATATTAAGACATATTTACCTATCGATGACGTTTCAGTCTCACTTCTTGTGGTGCTACATTGTTGTACTTCTGTATCCCATTATCTATACTTTTCAATTTTGGCCGAGCGGTCTAAGGCATCTCGCTGCGGAGCGCGCGGTTGCTCGCCGTAGGAGGTTCGAGTCCTCCCTAGGGCATGGGTGTGTGTGTGTGTTGTCCTTATGTTAGTTTACCTTAGTTTAAGTAAGCTAGGGACTGATGACCACGCAGTTTGGTCCGATAGATTTACAAACATTTGAACTTTTCATTTTCCCTGGTTTCAATATTGTTAGTATACTACAGATAACTATAGCCAAATCGACTGTCTCTTGCTGCAGTTGTGTTCCCATCCTTTATAGGAGGCTCTTGTTGCTGACCCTATTATGACATTCTTACAGTTTGGAGTTACTCCACTGGCCACACGCCCAGCCCCTATCCCTGAGGACTTACATGTTTAGGGTTTATTGCCAGAAAAGAGCAAAATTTGATTTTACTCTGAATGAAATCAAGACAAAATACATCGCACCTTCCTGCTGGAACGCTAGAAGGTCTCTGGTAAACACGTTGACGAGCCTTTGTTTGCTATTTTGGAATCATTGAAGTGTAGAGCGTAACCTCAGGCCTATGTTTACCCAGCTTACATAAAAGCGCCATAACGAGCCTCAGAAATCTCCAGATTGACTGAAAAGAAATCTCTCTCTCTCTCTTTTTTTTTTTTTTTTTTTTTTTTTTTTTTGGAATAAGGAATGAATAAAAACTTTGTAACGTAAACATTATGTAGTAAAAGCGTTGAGTCCACGTAACAAGCTTTATACTTGACAAAATTTTATGTTAAATACTTGACAAATTGCTTCAAATGGTCGGCAACCACAGACTGAATAACACAGTCTGTTTAACCATAACGCGAGGCCAGTGACAACGTATTCGTGATGTTTATGATTTGATAATTTACGTAAATTTTATATAAGATCCATGTACTTTTACATACCATTAGAGTGGTCAATGTACATGTGAAGTGAAAACTTTTATCATTGTATGTAATACTATGTATAACAGTTATACAATAAGTTGTATAATATCTTATGCACGACTGTGGCAGTGGAGCTAACATGTGGAGCTGGCTTATACTTTTTTTTTTTTTTTTTTTTTTTTTTTTTTACTGTTTCAAGACGCTTCATTTTAAAGTTACGGCACTTGTCGCGTCATGGACCACAGTTACAGTTTTACAAAATGACGCCGCGTACATTGTAATTTGCCATAATGTTGAAATGTTTTAGGCACATTGGCAATGAACACTGCATATACCAACGTGTAATCTAAAGCATGCTGGAGCAGCCAGTAAGTGAAGTATACACTGGGAGACTCACTCGTCTGCAGGGAAATAGACTCCACCAGTATTGTCCTGAGCATTTTATCCAAAAATTACCTCGTGCAGTTAAATCTCTTACTCGTGTAAATAACGTTTTCCGATCCAGTCAGTGTAGAACACTTATTTAGCGATCGTGAGGTCGTTACTGCAGCAATGAATACAGCTGAAAATAGAGATATCAGGAAGATCTTCTTGTTTAGTAAAAGCGAAAAAGGACAGACTTCGGAGTAGTTGACTGCTTAACACGAAAGCTTCGTCTCTGACACTGTACAGTTCAATGTGCGTTAGGGAGGAATGTGCCGAGTAAAACTAAGTGATAATGGAAAGACCCACAGTAGTTCAACAATAGAGTTAGGAAACCATTACGAAAGCAAAGATAGCGTTACTGCAAGTATAAACGAATCCAAACTCTTGCAGACAAGCAAATATTACTGAATATAAAAATTAACGCAGTGAGAGTCATGGGAGAGACGTTCAGCGATTGCAAATAAAATTTTTGTGGACCGACTTGGGAAGAAAGTCCTGAGAAACTTTGGTTCTTCGTGAAATCAATCAACGGGTCGAAACCAGATACCGAGACTGTAACAACGACACCCAGAAAGTCGAAATACTAAATATTTCTTTCCAAAGCTGTTTTACAGAGGAAAATTGTAATGTAAATTCTCGACTAAAAATCGCACGGACGACAAAATGTCACAGGGATATAAAAGAAATTGATATCGCTCTACAGATAAAAGGGCACTGGACTTGATGGGATACCAATCCGATTATACATGTAGTATGCGAAGGAACTTGTCACCTCCCTTTTCAAGCAGTAGTGTAGCGAAGGTTTATAGAGGAACGAAGCGTTCATAAGATCGAAAAATATAAATATGCATATAATTCAATTTACATAAGGTTTATAAGTCAGACGGACCTACCTACAGGGTGAGTCACTATTGCCACCAAGAATAACTCCGAAAGTTTGACAGGAGGTGAAATGTTTATGGGACGAAAACTGCACAGAACAGGAGCCATTTTTTCCCCTTTTGCTGGCTTGGCTCCCTTCAGATATATGGAGGATAACCATATTTTCCTTCCTCTTTTTCAAATGAGATGCTGCAGTTTGGTACTTATTTTCTGATGGCAGCTATCGAGAAGAATCCAGTAATGTGCAACAGTAAGGTGTCTGAAGATCAACGAAGGTGAAAAAGGTGGCATGAACATCCATTTACAGGTGTTCGAAGTGATGACCATTGTTATCACATGCTCTGATATTTCTCTCTTGAATATCTTCAGGAGTAGTTGGAAAAAATGTTCAAATGTTTGCTAAGCTAAGGGACTTAACTACTTTGGTCATCAGTCAGTCCTTAGGCTGACAAATTATTTGAACTAACTTATGCTAAGGGCAACGCACACACCCATGCCCTAGGGAGGACTCGAACTCCCGACGGCGAACGGCAGCGCGCATCGCAGCTTGGAGCCTTAGTGCGCACGGCTATTCTACCGTGGCGTAGTTGGAACTTCTTCATAAACAGAGTTTTTTACGAATCCCCAAAAGAAAAATTCCAGGGGCGTCAAGTCTCGCAAACGAACCGGCCACGACATATTTCCTCCGCGTCCAACAATGATTTGGGAATTGTCTCTGCAACTCATTTTTTGCCATCAACGAAAAATGTACGGAACGCGCATAGTGTTGATACCACATTTCTATTACTTGTTCCTGAAGGTGTTTTTTTCCAATAACAGACCTAATTTTTCTCGCAGGAATGTGGTGTCGACCATTAAAACTTCCTATTATGAAATACGGACCTATGATTACGTCTTCCAGAATACCGCAGCATACATTCATCGACCACGGTCTGTGGTGTGCAACTTGCGACAACCATAATGAATTTTTAGTTGCCCAATAATGCATGTTATTCAAATTAACATTTCCGTGGTTCGCGAATCGAGCTTCGTCAGTAAATTAAATCAAATTAATAAATTATTCGTGCCTCTGAAGCAGATGTTAAGCCCATCGGCAGAATTCCATGCGACGCACACAATCCATATCAATTTATTCTTGGTTGACAGTGGTATGGTAAGGATGATATTTGTGGCGATGCAGCACTATTTTGGCTCATGCTAGGTTCCCTTGCGACTTTACGCGAACTAACACAAGGAACTTGAACCATAGTGCCAAGAGTACTACTTTCAAGCTTCCTGGTTAGCAACTTGTCTTTTCTGGGGTTTTTTTCCGATACCTGAAAGATGCAATGTACGCTGAGTTCGTTGAGGATATCTTTCAGCGTATAAGTCTCTAGCTCTCACTGAATTTCAATGGCATTCTCCGTAAATAAGAAGCATGTCGACTAGTTCTTCAAAGAAATATATCGTTCACATCCGCTGTATTCGACGATACTACTCTTACCCTCCCAATTAGCGTTGTATTGCGCAATGGTCGAAGAGTGTTTACGTGTCAACGGCACGTTAGATGGATAATCCGTATTAGGCTAATATTTACTATTTGCACGATAAACGAGAGGGAATTTTCGTTACATGTAAGTGCCAAAGTGATACGGAATACCACGGGAAGATTGCAGCGCTGCATTGATAGCAATGGTCATCAATTCCGACACTTCCCGTAAATGGAAGTTCATATCACCTTTTTGATATTGAACATCAAAGAAATTACTGTTACGTAACATTAGGTTCGTGTCGATAGCCGCTATCAGAAAATAAGTACTTGAAGTATACTCAATGGAATTCACTTAGTAGAGTTTATTACACAAACTATTTCTACTCGATTAACAATCAATTACGTACAAGGATATGTGGAGTTGGAGAAAACCCATCGAAGAGTTGCCGGACCTGGAATCGTGGCTTCCTTGTTGGCTTCTGCTGGTAGTCGATGTCGAAGTCGTGTTGAGCTAGTTTTTCGCTCGGCGGAGAACTGCTGAAACCTCGGCCGCGGACGGCTTATAAGGCCGGCGGAGGCCGGAGATGTGGTGTAGTCATCCGAGTGACGGCGGCGCGACCTCTGGAGGAAAAGGTTCGTTTTAACATCTAGTAGGTTCTGTTTGTTTGGGGAGGCGTTATTTTACAGCCTGCGCCTGCGAGTGTTTTGAATATGAAATACGGCGCACAGGGATGTGATGAGTGAAGTGTGCCTTGCAAGGGACTTTTGGTATGCAGGCGTAATAGTACCAAGGTATAGCATCCCATTGAAAAAACGAAGTTGCCGTCCATGTCTCTCAATGGAACCCACCTAGCAACAACAAAAACCAACATATTCTGGTTCTCGTTGTCTCATGAAGCTTTTATCCCTCGCACGTTTCGGCTCCCGTCATACTTTCGGAGTTATACTTGATGGAAATAGCTAGTGACTCACCGTCCATATGACGTCTGTCAGTTGCAGGAATTTGCAACATTTTTTTTTTTTATATTCGAATAATATGTCATTTCTGAAGATTCAAAATCTCCACTGTAGGAATCAACATGGTTTCCGAAGGTAATGATTATGTGTAACACAGCTCACGCTGTTCATCCACGAGAGGGCAGCAAGTACGGGCTCCCACCGAAGCCGCCTCTTGACTTCCGCAAGGCGTTCGACACGGTTCTGCACCGGCTGTTGAACGAAGTGCAAGCATATGGAATATCATACAAGCTGTGTGCCTGGATTGAAGAGTTTTATAGTTAACAGAAAGAAGCATGTCATACTCAGAGACTTGAAACTGATTTCTGGTGTGCTCAGGGTAGTGATAAAATACCGTTCCCATTCACAGTATATAAGTGACTTCGAAGATATGATCGGTAGTTAAATGACACATTTGGGGACCCAACCCCTCCTCTATTCTGAGCACATACCGCTCCACCATGCGTCCCGTCCTCTGCAGCTTCCACTCCGCCCAGATTTCCGCTCCTCACGCCTACTGGAAAATCCCTTCCAATCCTAGAACGCCACGCCCTCCGCCTCGCTTACCGTATCTGGCTCCCCTCCCCCACACGGATCCTCTACTACATAAATCATTTCCCTCACTTTCTGACATTTCTTGAACATATCCGCATGCGATGCATCTCCCGTAAAATAGACTCCTGTAACGCCCTGGTCTACCCCATCCTCAGACATACGTGAAACTATAAATAAACTTTGAAAATTTAGCATTTTGAAATTCAGATGTAGCATTTTTCTCGTTTATTGTTTTAAACGTGTTTAAACATTTAAATGAGCTACAGTTTTTTAATTCTTTGACATATCAGTAACTGGCATTTTCAATGTGTTTTCTACATTTTCGTCCTGCCAGTTGTTTCACATTGAAAAAGTGACACCAAGGAATTACAGGCATGAACCTTATTTCAGATAGTCATTGCGTCACGCCTAAAACTCAGTTCATGCGTAGCCATTTTTAACACACTTCACTCAATTAAGTATAGGCTTATGTGACCGATATCATTGTAAATACAAATTTGTTTAGGCCACTATTGCAAGTAGGTACCTCAAGGTGGAGATGAAAGCAACTTACATAACGGTTAAAATGCAGTTCAGTTTTATAAATTGAGAGTAGGAAAAATAGCAGCCACTCCAAAATTTAAGTAATTGGTATATATTTTTCATTTTTCTAACAAATAGTTCTGCGTTTAGTGCAAAGTCTTTGAATTTTTATCTGTTTAGATAATGAAGCAAATAAAGGAGAAAGAAAACATTGATTAGGATGAAATTCAAAAATGCGACACTATAAAACATAATTTACAAGCAACAAAGCTAGATAATATACCGTTCGAAGTCTTGTAGTAAAGATTGGTGTTATTTTCTTATCTTCCCTTCTTTTCTTTCACTTCCAGGTATAAATACATTTGGCCTTTCACTGATGTTAAATATCACAAAAAGGTATCTCATGTAGTCTATGGTAGCTCGGTAATGCACAAACGTGTCTTGGAGAGTTTAACACAACATTGCAGATTGTAGATATATTGTAATCAGTAACATTCTGTTGCATGTATATTAAGATGTTATATCAATTGAGCAATAAATTCTGCTGAAGTAACTAATTTTAATAAATGTCATTGACTTTAACTTATGTAGCATTTATAGCACACGTGTAACATTTATAGCACTTATGTAGCATTTATAGCATTTATTTAGCATTTATAGCATATACGAATTTCTCTTAGCTCTACTCATCCTCACCAATCCTGGGTCTCTGCCACGTCTACATCTACATCTACATAGATACTCTTCAAATCACATTTAAGTGCTTGGCAGAGGGTTCATTAACCACTTTCATAACTTTTCTCTACCGTTCCATTCTCTAATAGCGAGCGGGAAGATATAACACCTAAATCGTTCCGTTTTCGATATGATTTCTCTTGTTTTATTGGAATGGTCATGTCTCCCTAAGTAGGTGGGTGCTAGCAAAATATTTTCACATTCAGAAGTAAAAGTCGGTGTTTGAAACTTCGCAAACAGATCACGCCGCAATGAATAACGTCTTTCTTGTAATGATTTCCACCCCAATTCGTGCAACATTTCCGTGAGATTTCCCTCCCGCAACGTGATAAAACAAAACGAGCTGCCCTTCTCTGAACCTTCTCAATGTCTTCCGTCAGTCCCACCTGGTGAGGGTCCCACAAGGGGCAACAGTACTCCAGGAGAGGACGCACCAGTGTGATGTAGGCAGTCTCTTCGGTGGAGCTGGTGCATCATGGAAGCGTTCTGCCAATGAAACGTAACCTTTGGTTTGCCTTCCCCACAATATTTTTTATGTGGTCTCTCTAGTCAAAGTTGTTCGTAATTGTAACTCCTAGGTATTTAGTAGAATTTACGACTTTCAGGTTTGACTGATTTATCGCGTAATTGTTCAGCGGATTTCTTTTAGTGGTCATGTGTATTACTTCACACTTCTCTTTAATTACTGTCATCACTGTATCCCTCCCTCCCTCCACAAACTCTCCACCTCCCTCTTCCGGATGATGCCCAACGTCCCGATAGCTACCCCTGCTACCAATCGTAATTCTTCACCTTTTACTTGCTAATAAAATATCGCGATCTTGAGATCCGTCTCAGTAAGCGAGGGCAACCCTTTCCTCATTACTTGTTTACATTGCGCCGATGAATTGGCGAGAGAAATCCCGAGCAGTGGAGAGCGAAATGTGTAGAGAGGCGAAGTAAATATGAGAGTCGGAATGTAAGGTTCGCCCAGCCGTAACACCGGGCGACACGTGACACAGACGCCACAAAGCGATCTGGAAAACTGTGCAAAGAACGCGCTTTGCCAACCGTGGCAGATGGCGAAGAAATCTTTCGGACACCGGTCAAAGGCATATTCAATAAATGCCTCTCGTCAGAAGGCTGCCAAATCCCGCCCGTGTGTGCAGAAAGGGTTCGGCTCTGCGTGCCCTCCTGCTCAGAGCATCTCGTTTCCTTTCGGAGAGGTCAGACCGATAAGTAAAGCGTTCTGAGGCAACGGAGGAAAAGAGGACATTTCGTGGAAAAACGCTCGTTAACAGCCCACGTGTGCCTTGATGGGCGGATTTCGTCCCCTTTAATTGGGATTATTAACATCCTGTTACGGCAACGAACAACCGTCGTCTACATCTTGAGGCGAACCTCAGAGAATGACTCTCCGTAGCTACCAGCAGTGCCTGTTAAAAGTACAACACAGTCTTTGCAAGCTTCTCTTTGACGTTGACCTTTTTAACTTTGCCGTCTGAACGTTTCGACGCAAATTTGAGACGGTAGCTTATTTGGAATTGGGATTGTAATTAAGTAACGGCGATGACAGACATTTATATTCCTTTTAAGCAAGTAAAGGAAAACTTTTATAAGTCTTTAACAATCAATATCCAATGTATCTTGTAGAAAAGACATGTTTATATATTGCACCAAAGCTGCTTTTATTTAAAGTAATTTTATTTATTTGTGTCAGAAGCATCTTGTACAAACATAACATGAAACACACACACACACACACACACACACAAAAGTGAAGCTCAATGGATATAAATACAAATTAGCCATTAATAGTACACATATTTACAAGTAACAGTGATAACAGTTCAAAAGGTCTTTTCCCCTCCTCATAGCCAGGTGGGAGTGCTTCCTGTGGGGACAAAACAAAGGCCTCCACGAAGAACGTTATCTGCACGTTCGGGCGTCCCCTGGGCAACGGTATAACCGTAAATTCCCTCACACCAGAAGCATCGCTAGTAAAAATTTAAAGTAATTACTTACTTTTATATATAGTTTTATTTGGATACGGCTTAGGTCACGCTGTTTGCTGCAATTACTTTGGTCTAAATTATTGAGCTTTGGATCCAAAGATGTTTTTGTTAAATATTCTTTGCTTAATTTTGTCTGTAACAATATCTCTTGCAATATGCAGCGTGACATAAACAATACCATTACAAATATTCGTACAATAAATTTCTGTGCAATATATAAAAATGTCTTTCCTACAACATTTAGGAGCTGCAAAACGCGACGTAACAAACACTTCCAATATATCTGTTTCACTGATTCTACTTATCTGACACTCATTTCACATGGACACACACACACACACACACACACACACACACACACACACACACACACACACACAATCGCGAGCGCCCACACGCTTATACAATCATTTATTCCTACAGCTAGGCTGGTCAGCACCTGTCTTGTAATAAAGTAAAGCAGATACTTAAAAAAAAAAAGGAAATTAAAAACACGACGAAACTTCACCAGAAATTAATTGAAACCACAACGCAAATACACGTATTTAGCAACAGATTTTGCCTAACTCAGTAGTTTTATATCATTACAGCAAATTCAAAGAATTCACTGCAACGATAACAAATTATGGCAATTTGCAGTCAGAATTGTTTACGTTTTCCCTAATTCTATTCCTTACACCGGTCCACTCACTATTCATCAGAAAAATACTCTTTCGGCGTGAGCATTACTTCCTGGTAGTCTCATAACCTACCACCATACCCAAGTTCTCCTAACCCACATTATTTGATTTCAAATCTGTAAAACGTTTCTCCATTTCTGGCTAACGCTACCCGCAGCACATTTTATAGCACCTTTAGAACTACAAAACTCCTCGTTTATTATTCTACATGCATACATTTCAGCTTGACGCATTCCACAATATCAAGCATATCACTGAATGTTAATTCCCTTTTTAGACATAATGCTATTAAACTTTGTAATACTGTCATCAGATTTGTTAACTAAGTAAAAATATAAATAATCATAGAATTCAATGAGGTTGTCACTAGTAAATTTCCAATCTGACTCAAGAAGAACGGCTGAAAATTTGTGACTACCATTACGAAGAAATCTATCTTCATTTCTCCACCTAACGTTACTAATTGGTAACTATACAGCTTCATGAGATTCCATTATATTTGTACAATTGCAATATATGTATATATATGCTTTTTTCTATTTTTTCTATTTTTTTTATAGCCTTGAAGAACTGTTTACAGTGAACACTGGCACTAAAACGAAGTCACGTCTAACGGGAAAGCTTCGATTAACTTTTTCTACGATATTCGTTAGAAATAATGTTCTTATTGATTCAGTTGTCTTTACTGTCCAAAGTTTCAATGAATTATTACCGTGAAAGCCGAACTGAAATAATGAATCATATTTGTGCATATGGAAAAGAAAAAGAAATGCGGGAGCAGGAGATTATGTAAAAAATGCAATACGGGACATCCTGGAAAACACCCTACTGTAAGCTGAGATACACTTTTTCAAAAATATGACAGTAGCAATATATACTTTGTAGGAAAAGAAAAGAGATTTTCAAAGAACAAAGCATATTAACTGCAACTTCTTATTGCTTAACACGTTCATTTGTCATGTACGTGTATTTCAAGATATTATTTTACCTACACGTTGCTTATCCTTAACAGATTAATGGCAAGAACCTCCTCAAACCGGTGTTACCATAATTTAACATATGAATTAGAACTTCAATATTTATGTAGGTAATATGAATAATTTGTTCCAATCAGTGTAGGTAACAGTGATTTATTAACTATGGTGTATAAGACAATAAATTGCGAAATACAAAAAATAACATTTTCCGTACCTCAGCTTTCACTAAACGTCAGTTTTTCGCAATATATTACTCTGACCTCCATTGAGTCCACATATGTTGTCTCAAAACAATATGTATTAAGATTATGTTAATTTTACGAAAGAAATAGAAGTTTCCTGCGTTAGGTGCTACAGGGCATTGAAACAAATCAGAAGTGATGTCTGAAAATTTTGTGTGGTCTGGGAGTCGGACCCAGATTCTTTCTTTTCACTAGCAGTTGCCTAAACCGCCTCGACCATTCGGACACATACTGCTGATTGGTTTCCTCCCAATTATTCCACCTTTTCCCACCTTTAGACCACTAGTTTCACAACGGCTGGAATGATCTTTCTGCAGTCGTACTGATGTCGATAGCTATTCAGGCATATATTTGACTATATGAATGGCGTCCTATATTCTTAGTTGAAGGAATGGAGAGCATGCATATAACTGAATTTTCTTGTTCACTGCGCAGATGATGTTTTCTCCGTCCTTTGCGTAGTTCCTTCTATAATTATCCAGATACGATCCAAGACCGGACCTCACGTCAGACTTTTCCCTATGATAAGCCTAAGAAGGTTCACCTGGTCTCGTGTTCAGCCGCAATTATGTCTCGGGATTCCTACTCCAGTCTCCTTCGTGATAAGTTGGTTTTCATGTCACTGCTAGTGCGTGTGTTTCTGTCCATACATAACTCTCAATTTTCGACCGGTTTTCGTCTTTAATTTCTGTCTCTCCCCTATCTACAACGACTTCTGCATCGTTGTTGATTCTATTGCGTTTTAGAGGAATTTTCCAAAACAAAAGGCAAGGGACTGCGTGGAAACGCCTTCCGTTCCATTGATAATAAAGTCTTTGACAGATCATGGATAACCTATTAAGCCGGAAGTCATTGCTGATGATTTTCTACAAATTCACGGGCTGCTTCGAATCCAAAACGAGCGTTGGAACTATTTATTCAAAACCGATACAAAAGGGTTACACGATTGCACTTGTTACTGTCGTTCAAAGTAGTTACCAGCGTTGTGTAGAATACGTAGTATTGCGTTAGCAGAGCCTGTTCTGTTGATGGTGCGAATGGAGCATTCTATTGCCTGTCGAATCTTTGGGACAGTTCTCAAGTGAATGCCAAGAAGCTGTTCCTTCATTTTTTGCATCAAATCAAAGTCACAAGGACTTAAGTCCGGGGATTATGGTGAATGTTCACAGTCACAGCGACCGAGCAGATCAGCTACAGCTTGCGCTGTATGCGTCCGCGCATTGTCGTGCAAAATGATGGGTGGGTTGCACAGAAAGCGCTGCCACTTCATTCGCAAAGCTGGTCGTAGGTGACGCTCCAAAAACTAACATAATACTGTGCATTGTCGGTCTGCCGTGGAGGAACGTAATGCTTTAGGATAACACCATTACAGTCGAACACGAGATTCACCATAACTTTCACCATACTGGGGCTCTGACGTACTTTCGACTTTGGCGGCGACCCATAATGACGCCATTCGATGTATTGGCGTTTCAGTTTTGGCTCTTACGATGTCTCTCCATTGGTTCCTTATGGCGTAAGGAAGCGTATCCTTCGCGCTCATGGTTATCCAAGTGCACCTGAGCATCGTCGTAACCCATCCATTTCTGCATGTCTTTCAATTCATGCGGAACCCATCGTGATGCAATTTTCCGCAATCCCAGGCGTTCCTTCAGGATGCGCTTATCCGGTTTGGTGGGCGGGCTCACGAATCGTCAGGGGTCGATCACTGTCCACCAACGCGGAAACAGTACGCACTTCTTCTTCAGAGACGCTAGAACGACCTGCTCGATGCATGTATGCCATAGTTTGCCGACCTTCGTTGAAGGCTTTTACCCAACGTGCCACTGTTCTGTACGAGAATGCCGATTCACCGCACGCGTCTTGAAGAACCTGATGACACTGTCGTGCTGTACACTCAATCTTGATCCAACTCCGTTGCTCCTGTTTCAAAAACATAGATACATCGTCACGGGAGACCGCTCCCGCACAAGTGACTGTTTCCCTCTATTGTGCGCACGCCGGTGACGTGGGACGCTGGAGTCCGTTTGGTCGGAGGTGTGCTAACAGCGACAATAGTAGATTCAGTTGCATAGTATCTCCACAGCAGTGTTCTCACTGTTTCAGTCGCAACTCTCGTATCTGTACAGTGAATACCTTTTGAAAATCTACGTATCTACAGCTGCCTCCGTGTAGCTACCGCTCATTAAATTGATGTGTATCTGATGAAGGATTTTTCAAAAATGCGTCAAATGATTCATATTGTGTCTGAAGGGAGACGTACAATTACTGCTACCTCTATAGATTTTCTACATCACTATCGATGAATTTAATTTTGAACAACTTCTGACGATCACATTATTCACTTAACTGCTCGTCAAGCTTGTAAGGTAGCTACTGAATCGAAATATCCTACCTTAAGTTTTAGGATTATATATGTTGGCTACAACATATATATAAACATCTTTGTTGGGTCCGCAAGGATTATCTTTGGCGGCCGGTAGGCGGGGTTTTTGCTTGGTGTTGCCGCGCGGGGAGTCGGAGTTTAGTAGCGGAGCATGACGGTTGCACTGGAGCTCGCGGTGGACACAGCTCGGAGTTCTTCATGATGCTGTTAATTTTTTGGTAATTTACTTTAAATTTTTTCGCGTTGCGCAAGGTCGCTCACTTCATTTTGTTTTATTTTTTATCATTTCCATTCAGTAGGAACCTATACACAAGCTTGATTAATTCGTGGCTCGTCATTGTAGTTGATGTAATAACATGGATAGGGCATTAACCAAACGTAATAATAAAAAAGCAGTTCCTTTCACTTTTTTTCATTTTGATTTTTTATAATTAATCCTTTCATGAGGGTGGGGCTGCATCCCTGTTTTAGAAACTGCCTCATTGCACGACTTCGCAATAATATGCACATTCTTCATCTTTATAGTTTATGTTACTCGTGTCGAATTTGCTGATTGCTAAGTTTCTAATTATCTTTAATACAGATTTATTCAGTTTGATTGGTTTAATTTTGTTTGTGATTATTCTTGACGCTGTAAGTGATTGTAAGTTAATGGTAATTAAGTACATTGTAGCAAGTGGGTGACATGAACGATATAAAGTGAAGAATTTCAGTTGGTGTGAAGCGAGGTATCAATTCCCTTTTTACAGTAAAATAATATTGCTTGCACACATTCATTATTTGTGTATGCAGACTGATTGTATAGTAATACTAAGACAGGGCCAACAACACAGTACGACATTCTTTTAATGTTCTCGTAAAATGACTATCAGCCAACCAAGATTTTGCATCTTTTTGATCCTTCTAATATTGCAGTCAGATAGCATAAGTTTCGACATGCCCAAACTTGCCTTACGTAGGTCAGCATTACGTAGCGCACTAAGTTACTCTCCCAGTAGTATTGCAGTCAGATCCATAATTTTAGTAGCCCGATAAGTTCTTTCATTTTTGTAGACCCCTGTTAGTACTGGAGGCAACACACGCACACACACATATTAAGTAGCCCCGTTACACACATCAACCAGTCCCGTTGCAAGCTGAGCCACGCCAGCGATGCTCGGTAAGCCAAAGAGTTTCTCAGACAGACATATCTGTGCTATCCTAACCAGAATATGTATTGTTTTTCTGTGGCAGGCAAGCCGGAGCCGCGGGTGCGTTGGCTGCTGGACGGCGAGGTGCTGGACGAGGAGTGCGAGAAGAACGCGGGTGACGTCATCGAGAACCGGCTGACGTTCCGCGCGGTGGCCAGGAACGACCTGGGCGCGGCGTTCACCTGCCAGGCCGCCAACACGCGGCTGGCCGAGCCACGGGAGGCCACCATACGGCTCGACCTGCACCGTGAGTACCTCCGGCTGCACGTCTTATTGACAGCTACTTGGTGAGCTACAAGAGGAACAAGTCAGCACTGTCTAGACCACACGTGGTCAGCTGGTCTCCTCTATCCATCGACCGAGGGCCTCCAGACATTCTTCTATTCATTAATTTGGCGATTACTCTTTTTCAATATGGCTTCGAGCTCAACTGTTAGCTGCATACAAAGTAGCCACCTTCTTCTTTTTGTTCTGTAACCTCTATATTCTGTAGTGCCACTCTGCTGTAGGAATGTGATGGATGCCATGCTATACAATAAAATGGTATCTCAAATCATCACTTTTGATTAATATTACAAAAAAAAAAAAAAAAAAAAAAAAAAAAAAAAAAAAAAAAAAAAAAAAAAAAAAAAAAAAAAAACAACAACCCTCAGTCTTGATCGAAGAAATTAACAGTTTCTATTTACCGATTTCGACCTGATGTAGGTCATCGTCGGAATAACTAGTAGCCCATGTGCCTAGTGTTGGATTCGTCTGGGCTGGGCTGTCCTGGGCTGTTCTGCTGCGAACAGGTAACAGTTACCTGCTGGCAGCAGAACAGCCCAGCCCAGCCGAGTCCAGCACTGGCCACACGGGCTTCTAGTTATTCCGAAGATGACCTACATCAGGACGAAACCGGTAAATAGAAGCTGTTAATTTTTGCGATCAAGACTATTTTTTGTTATATTAATCATACCAAGTAGATCGCTGTTTTTCTCCTGTGACAATGGCGTCAAAATTAATCATCACTTTTGGTTGTCCGGGCGTACAAAGAGCGTCAATCAATTCCGTAACTTTCGACGTTCAAGGGCGTTTTCAGACGCTTCTTCTCTGGTTGTCGGGGCACAGTTCAAAGCGGGACATATCTCAGAAAATTACTCCTGTTATTAAGATTCAAGGCTCAATTTGCCGGACATCCTTGCGAATGTGCTACTTGGTGTACAGATTTCAATAGCAGTCCATCCATCGAAGCCGTGGACTCAGTCCAAGATAGAAAAGTTCGAAGTTTGTGTAATTAAAGGAGAAAACTGCTGCGGTTATTGATCTCTAGAATTATAAACCACATGAACTGTGATTATACAAATATTAATTCGCAGTTTGCGAGAATTTACGACTCTATCTGTTATTCGTTAGTTGGTCTATGATTTTGCAACACATGAAAATTTGTGCCGGACCGGGACTCGAACCCGGGTCTCCCGCTTATATCGAGCGGTCGCCTTAATCAGTTGGCCACCCGAACACGCTCCTCGTAGAGACCAAAACATCCATTTGCTGCACTTGTCTAATTCCCCTGGTGCTCGCACGCATTTAGCGTGATTCCCACGACGGGGAAGTAGACGACAATTGCAGCATATGGAAGTTTGGGTCTGGCCGGGGAGCGTGTTCGGGTGGCCAAGTGATTAAGACGACCGCTCGCGATAAGCGGGAGACCCGGGTTCGAGTCCGGGTCCGGCACAAATTTTCATGTGTTGCAAAAGCATAGACCAAATAAAGAATATCTGCTGGAGTCGGAAATTCTCGCGAATTGCGAATTAATATTTGTATTATTAACATTTATAGCTGTGGACCATCGGCAATTCTGTCCATTTAGAACAGAAGTATCATTGCAAACTGTTATTATAAATGGATTCTTCCGACAATTAATGGTAGAACAGTTCCATAATTCTGATTGAAAACAAACAATCCGTTTTTATTCTATTAATTTTTGTTTATTTAAAAACTAGTTTTGGCTTATTATGCCATCTTCAGGTAAACAATTGACAGCCTGTCAAATGTTTACCTGAAGATAATATAATAAGCCGAAACCAAGTTCGTAAATAAACAAAAATTAGTAGAACAAAAACAGATTGTTATTAACCTGAAAAAGACTTTAAAAGTAACTTAGACAAACACACACACACGCCGAATGAGGTCTAGAACGTCCGGTTGGAGCGGTCGTGCAGTCCGTGACATGGAGTCTCAGACCGCTCAGCCTTTTACATGTGGCAGCCCAATTTCTGTGAACCCGGAGTACCTGTTACATTCCATTGTGGTAGTGAAGTAACGACTGTGCGTCGCAACTATGATAAAGAAGATTTCACACAATTTATGGTGGGCCACGTGGTCTGGGCGCCAAATTACGGATTGTGCGGCCATTCCCGTTTACTTTGGAGTCCTCCCTTGGGAGTGAGAGTGTGTGCAGTCCTTAGCATAAGTTAGTTTAAGCCTTTTTAAGTCTAGTGTCAGACGACCTTAGTAGTTTGTTCCTTTAGGTTTACAAACATTTGAACATTTGACGGTTTCTCCGTCATCATGTTCGGTTGTCACGTTAGGTCCACCGCATTCTTCTTCACGCCGTGTTTGCCTACTGAATTCCCATCAACATCGGTGGGTGGTGGCATGGAACATATCCAAATGACGTTCGGATTACCGACTATAATAAGCAGTTTCCTTCTGTTCAACTGCATACCTTCTCTGAAATGCTACTTACAAGGGACAATTTTGATCTCGAAAGCTCGGAATAACAGGTATTCATAAACAGGAGAGTGGTGTGCGTAACTTCCATGCAGAACGTTGCATTGTACCTCAAGTAGCATTTGAACAGGGCGAAACAAAGTGCAAGATACCAATACCATAGGTATACCAGCGCCAAAAGCTCTCTGCTTAAAGTACCTATAATAGCGCAAAACACACATACACAGCAGTTACCCACACCTGAAACTGCTTACATCAGTCCTCAAAGGGCAGATGCGGGATTCCGATAAAGTGGTTGAACCAAAGTGGGAGAGAACAATGTTCACACCTCACTAAAGCCACGTTATCACTTTGCGAATCACTTTCGCATTCATGCAGTACAATTTCAAAATGCACACTAATAACATTTTCCAATGATGATCTAGGTATGTCAGTCTCATACCCTGGCTTTCGGCAACCATATTGCAACATAGGATTATAAGTAGGTGCAACAAATACTACCTTTCTCCGTACCTTCCTCTGTCATCAACACGTTCTCTTCCTCCACAAACTGTTGTGCCTCCTGGCATATAATAACATCGTATTCTATGTCTTTATATGCGACAAATGTATTATTATGCATGGATGAAATGCCACAATCAGCCTTGAAGAGGTCAATAAAGGAATGGATACATTGAAATTCACATAGGCAACCAGTTTAGACGCTTCTAGAGGCAACATCTGCAGATGTGAACTGTAGCTCCATATCGTCTTGCACCATCACATTCGATATTACTTTTTCTTTATTTCGTTTGTCATTGCGACAGTCTACTTTCTTTATGAAACAGCATCTGCTCCCTGTTTCCCAGACACAAGTTACACTCATGGCCATTGCAATTGCTACACCACGAAGATGACGAGCTATAGACGCGAAATTTAGCCGACAGGAAGAAGATTCTGTGATATGCAAATGATTAGCTTCTCAGAGCATTCACACAAAGTTGGCGCCGGTGGCGACACCTACAACGTGCTGACATGAGGAAAGTGTCCAACCGATTTCTCATACACAAACAGCAGTTGACCGGCGTTGCCTGGTGAAACGTTGAGATGCCTCGTGTAAGGAAGAGATATGCGTACCACCATCACCTATCCGACTTTGATAAAGGTCGGATTGGCGCCTATCGCGATTGTGGTTCATCGTATCGCGACATAACTGCTCGCGTTGGTCGTGATCCAATGACTGTTAGCAGAATGTGGAATCTCTGGGTTCAAGGAGGGCTATAGGGAACGCCGTGCTGAATCCCAACGGCCTTGTATCACTATCAGTCGAGATGACAGGCATCTTATCCGCATGTTTGTAACGGATCGTGCAGCCACGTCTCGATCCCTGAGTCAACAGTTGGGAACGTTTCCAAGACAACAACCGTCTGTACGAACAGTTCGACGACGTATGCGTCAGCATGGACTATCATCTCGGAGACTATGACTGTGGTTACCCTTGACGCTGTGTCACAGACAGGAGTGCCTGCGATGGTGTACGCAACGAACCTAGGTGCACGAATCCCAATACTTCATTTCTTCGGATGAATCCATGTTCTGTTTACATCTTGATGGTCGCATCTGTGTTTGACGACATCACGGTTAACGTACATTGGAAGCGTGTATTCGTCATCGTCATATTGGCGTAGCACCCGCCGTGATGGTATGGGGTGCCAATGGTTAAACGTCTCTGTCACCTCTTGTTCGCATCGACGGTACTGAGAACAGCGGCTGTTACATTTCAGATTTGTTACGACCCGTGGCTCTACCATTCATTCCATCCCTGCGAAACGCTACATTTGAGCAGGGTAATGTACGACCGCATGTTGCAGGTCCTGTACGGGCCTGTCTGAATACGGTAAATGTTCGACTGCTGCCCTGGCCAGCACATTCTCCAGATCTCTCACCAATTTAAAACGCCTGACGAATGGTTTCCGAGCAACTGGCTCGTCACAATACGCCAGTCACTACTACTCTTGATGAACTGTGGTATCGTGTTGAATCTGCATGGGCATCTGTACCTGTACACGCCATCCAAGCTCTGTTTCACTCAATGCCCAGGCATATCCAGGCCGTTATTACGGCCAGAGGTGGTTGTTCTGGGTACTGATTTCTCAGGATCTATGCACCCAAATTGCGTGAAAATATAATCACATGTTAGTTCTAGTATAATATATTTGTCCAATGAATACCCGATTATCACCTGAATTTCTTCTTGGTGTAGCAATTTTAATGGCCAGTAGTGTAAAATAATGTACAATTTGGTATACTTTTGATGCACTTATAGCGCTTCATTAGCCACGATTGTAATAGTTCTCATAAATGTTCTCTAGTATGCTCTCAGCAATATCTACTAATAAACTGGTCCTCACCTTTTTGGGTGTCTAGTGTACGTACATACTGCGACTTGACTATACCTGTTGTTCTGGAGATGAATGTCGTGTACTGGTTGTTAAGGTTCTCCTTGCCCTTCAAATTCCGAATATCTATCCAGCGTAACAGCGTGCATTTCTATGCCGTCGCCATTGAATTTATAAATTATTGTGTCATATAATATATCCTCGGCCCAGATGTCATATCCATATTCAGCACGTTTCGGTCCCTGATATTTGGACCACATTCGTGTGATCAATTCGCTTCATGATATCAATGCATTGTACACAGTTTACACAGTAACGCCCTTGCGAACACTCCAGGAGACAAATACGTACTGCACCTATACCACTCACGCAACTGGAGTACTGATTAGTGCAACTACACAATGCCACCATTTATTGGCGCTAGCAGATGCGTTTGGGATTTTGCATGAAAATTACGCACTCCACTGTTTTATTTATGACAGCTTGTTATTGTAAACATGATTTCATGTGGTTCCGAGCATTTTAGCTCAACTCAAAGGTGTACCTTGTTAGTGTTCTCGCAACTGTGTGCGTGGAATAGTTACTATCCAGCTGAGTGCACAGAGTGAAATTCGTAAACATGACAAAGACATAAATCCTTGTATACTATTCTTGCCAGACATGCGGGCAAATTTCGCTGCAGCGTCACAAATTCAGCCAACCAATGGCAAACTTTACAGTGCATTACCATTTCAATTTACTCATTCGTGGCCGCGGCGGAGTGGCCGAACGCATTGAGGCGCTATGCTCCGATGCGCGAGGCCGTTCCCCGTTCGGCCATGGATGTTTGTGCTGTCTTTAGTATAAGTTAGTTTATAAATAGTTTGTAAGTTTAGAGACTGATGACCCCGCAGTTAAGTCCAACATGTATCCGTTACCGTTAAGCATAGTGATGATATTATCACTTATGCTTAACGGGAATGAATATGTGTGGATATATATACATTAATCGTGTTTCACGTGGTTTAACGTACAACGCATTTCCATCGATGATATCATCACTTATGCTTCCCGGAGACTGATAAGTGAATCACGTAACACTTGCTCCGCAAATATTGCGGAAACGGAAAGTATGATTGATGTGCGGTTTTCACAGAATGGATTGCTACTCAGGGTCTCCGCAAGAAAAAAACAAATAGATTGTAATATCATTTAGAAAGTGTAATTTTATGCAAACATACAGTTTTTTAAATTGAACAATGCCTGTAGACATTAAGAAACTAAAAATAGGCTGCACTAGAATATCAGTAGTGTTTGTTGCAGGATTCTAGCGCAAGTCGTTTACGAGATATCGTCTTTTGAAACTTTCCCATACCGACATTTGCGTGTGCCAGTAAACCCGCATAGTTGCTAGGTACGATGATGTTATAATTGCTTACATCGTGCTTGTATGTTCCTTGAGTGCACTGTGGCTCGCTTGTCAGTTGGCGTGCAACAGTTCAAGCGGTGGGTCGTGAGTTTACGATGGGCTTTACCTATGCAGAAAAAGCCGACATGCTCATGATGTATGGCGATAGTGTAGGAAGATGCCATTCGTTCTTGTATGGTGTATGCGGCAAGATATCCTAATAGAAGTCACCCATCTCGGCAATTATTCATGAACCTCTTCAACCAGGTATGTGAAAGTGGTAGTGTAACACCGAGAAAACATAACATAAGGAAACAAGTGCTGACAGGCGAGGCGGAAAATGATGTTCTTGCTGCTGTTGCAGTTGATCAGCGTGTCAGCTAACGCGCAATCACACAAGAAAGTGACATGAGGCAGGCAAATGTTCTTTGCATTCTCCATTGACGTAGATTCCATCCCTATCACATCTCTCTCCATCAAGAGCTGGATGGAAACGATTTTGAGAATAGTGTTAGGTTTTGTAGATGGGCTTTACGACAAGATACTCCAGATGTATCATGTATCTTGTTAAGCTACATTTACCAATCATGGCCAGGTAAACCGAAGAAATATGTCCTATTGGTCTGCTGACAATTCCTCTTGTCTTCGAGAGGTGCACCGTCAGCGTCCATGCAGTGTATACCTGTGGTGTGGGATAGTCAACCAGCAGCTCATAGGCCCCTATTTCATGGACGGAACACTGCCCCTGCACAAGTATCGCAGCCTTCTAAAAGACCATCTTCCACGGATGCTAGAAGACGTTCCTCTGCAGACTGGGAGTAATCTATGGTACCAATATGATTGCTGTCCAGCCCATAGTGCACGAATTGCTACAGATTTTTTTTAAATTACCGAGCAAGGTGGCGCAGTGGTAACACACTGGACTCGCATTCGAGAGGACGGTGGTTCAAATCCATTTCCGGCCATCCATATTTAGGTTTTCCGTGATTTCCCTAAATCACTCTGGGCAAATGCCGGAATGGTTCCTTTCAAAGGGTACGGTCGATATCGTCCCACGTCCTTCACCGAAAAGTCCGAGCGTAAGCTCCGTCTCTAATGACCAAGCAGTCGAGAGACGTTAAACCCTAAGCTTTTTTCCTTCTTCATGAATTGTTCCCAAATCGATGGATTGGACGAAGAGGACCTGTACCTTGGCCCGCCCATTTCCCGGATTTTACGCCTATAGACTTTTTTCTGTCGGAAAAGCTGAACGATGCTGTCCACATGGATTAACCTACCACACCCGATGATATACAACGATGCATTACTGCATCATGCTATAACTTGTGTATGCACTTGTGTTGTTCTTTAGTGTGTGTTAGCATAGGTATTGTACAAGCTCGGTGTGAGAACGTTTCAAAAGACGATATCTCGTAAACGACTAGCACTAGAATCCTGCAGCAAACACTACTGATTTTCTAGTGCACCCTACTTTTATTTTCTTAATGTCTACAGGCATAGTTCCATTTAATAACTGTATGTTTGCATAAGAAACACACTTTCTCAGTAATATTACAATCGTTTGTTGGCTTAAAATACAAGCCCGATTCGGTGAAAACCGCACATCAATCGCACTTTCCGTTTTCGCAATATTTACGGTGCAAGTGTTAGGTGATTCTGTGGTTGAAAATACAACGCATCTGAATAAAGTACTTAGTTCTTTTCATCACACCCAAACTTCAGTAATGGATTTCCAACTTGCACAATTGCGTACAAAGTAGTTTACGCTTTCACTTACATTGTGTAGGGACGTTTTACTGCGCAGTACAGAGTTACGAGGCCTGACGCGAAATTGCTTTCGATCCAGTTGAGACTTTATAAATTTGTAATACCTCACTGTACAGGCGTGGAAGGCAACCTATTCATACTGGGCGATGAAATTGGCGTCCGAAGTGAGTTTCAACGAAAGAGGTAAACGAAAATTTAGTTTTATTCGAACAGCTGGATATATGTGAATGCTTGTGAAGGCTTGTGAGACCGCCAATCTACATGTCCGTCAGAATACATGTTGGAGTGCCGTGTTAATAAGTTTTACTGATTTCTTTAAGAATGTTTCTAGATTTTTGAGGGCATCATTCTCTCTAGGTGTATTAGTGCAGAATAGATTTTCAAGAACAACGTAATTAACTGGAAGGTGTTATTGTTTTTACGCCCGATGGCACGAAGAATGATGTTTTACCCGCCAATCTATTTCGTTCAAGTCTCTTAATATATATGAAACTGAACACTATAGTTCAGCTCTGTTGCCTTCCCTCCAAGCGCGTGTCAGTAGATACTCTTTTGATACCAAATGCACTCATCGGATGTAACGTAATATTACCACGGTAATCAAAATGCTGCTAATAAGAATTCGTTGCATATTTTCTATGTTATTACTGTTCTCACTAGGTAGAAACAAATAATCGACGTCTTCCACCGAAGCCGCAAAGCGGTTCCATATTCCTCCAACGAAAAGCGAATAGTATATACAGGGCGTTCTTGGATGAGTGGTATGTATTTTAGGATGTGCTGGTAGAGACAAATTGGAATAATAATGATATATAACACGTGCCAATTTTTTTAGCACAAAGATACAGCGGACAGGATGTAACCCAAACAAACTTAATGAGGACGCCATGGCGGAATAGCTGTACGCACTAAGGCGCATTGCTCCTGTGCGCGCGGTCGTTTGCCATCAAAGGTTCGAGTCCTCCCTCGGGCATTGGTGTGTGTGTCTGTGTCTGTGTATATGTGTGTGTGTGTGTGTGTGTGTGTTGTTCTTAGGATAAGTCAGTTTGAGTAGTTTGAAAGTTTAGGAGCCGCTGAGCACTGTAGTTAGATCCCATAACTTTACAAACATATGAGCATTTTTTTGCAAATGAGGAAAATTCACCCATTATTCCGTCGGTTCTTGGTAGAAAAAAATAATTTTTCAATTATAAGCACAGTTCTGTGTAAGTTCTACAAATTTATTGTTACTTTGTTTAACGCTTTGCGGCTTACAAGATGATCTTCAAAGTCTGAGAAGAAGTTAGCTAAATAAAAATAAACTTGTATAACCTACATAAAATTGAGCTTTTAATTCAATATTATGATGATCTATCAAGAACCGACGGAATGTTCAGTGAATATGTCCTCATTTGCCTTTGTTTTAAGTTTATTTGGGTTACTTGCTGTTCGGTGTACTTCTGTGCTCATTAAAATTGGACACACGTAGTATGGCACTTTAATTACACTTGATCTATACTACGAGGAGTATGTGCTGGTATGACATTATGCAAAAACATCGTCTGCAATCGTCGCTGGCACGCCAAATCAGCCAACAAGGTAGTCAATCCCTTAATAAAAATTTACAGATAATCAGCATTATAAAACGTCTTTGATAGCACGGCCGGCCGCGGTGGCCGAGGAGACTGAGGCGCTCCAGTCACGGTCTGCACGGCCACTACGGTCGGGGGTTCGAATCCCCCCTCGGGCATGGATATTTGTGCCGTCTTTAGTATAAGGTAGTTTATAAGTAGTTTGTAAGTTTAGGGACTGATAACCCCGTAGTTAAGTCCCAGAAGCTGTACAAACATTTGAAAATTTGATTTGATAGCACGTATGATCCTATTAATCTGTTGCCAAGTAGATATGGGCAAACGTTTACTGATAAATAGTACTGGTGCCCTCTTTCCTGAGTGGCTGTGCAGTTTACTTCTGCCCATACATGCTGGTTATGGACATTCACAACTCCAGCCCTTGCCAACACAACCTCATCGGTAAATAAAATCTCGGCTGAAAAGTAAGGATCTGCGGCACTGGTGCAACCACACCTCGTGAAGCCCTTTCTATAAAGACACGTTTACGCGTTTCGAGATTCATATTTATTGAACATATATACACTGGCCAAAACAATTAGGGGATCAGTTGAGATAACTAGGTTATGAACTATTGTCATTCCCAGAATGAACTAAAAAGGTTCGATGACTTTCTGTCGATTCTACGGAGTGCAGACAAGAACATTACGGCAACGGAAATAATAGTAATATCAGAAAGTTGCTGCAGACAGCATAGGTATTGACTTGTGTGTACCAAACGAATTACATAAGCAGTTGGCTTCGGATATTACAGGTAGTACAATGCAACATCTACGTGACTTATCAGAAGCAATGGCATGGAGAGCTAGAGGAAGGTGGAAAGCGGGACAAACGCAGAGGGAAGAGGCTGAAGCTGTTGGAGTGTCCAAAACTGTAATTTCCAGGATCTGGACGCGACAACAGGAATCGTCAAATGAACGCAAGGCCACGGTCGTTCACAAGTAACACCAGCAAGAGATAACAGTTATCTCTAGTTAACAGCTAGTCAAAGCAGGAGGCTGAATGCAACTCAGCTGCAACGCACGCTTCAGGCAACAACAGGACGCGTAATATCAACAAAAATAGGCCAAAATCGCTTTCGGAAATATGACTTCTACGCACGGAGGCCTATGGTGTGTCTCCCATTAAAATCACGAAGCCGTTTCTCGCCGAAACTGGGCAGAGGAACATAACGTTTGGAGTCGTGACCAATGGCGCCGGGTTCTGTTTACAGATGAGTTAAGATTTTGGTTTAGCTGGACAATTGTTGTTCCCCATCTGGAGCGTACGTGGACCTTCGCAACAATCCTGCTTATGTGGTGGTAATATCACCATATCATGTTGGAAGAACGGTGTGGGCAAGTCAGTTTTGGCGAACATACGGACCTCTGTGTCGTTCAGAAAGTCACTTGGACTGCTCAGAGGTATAGAGACAAGATACATGGATCTTTTGTTATGCCCTGCGGTGATGCCATAGGAGATGGGTTCCTTCTGGTAGGCGATAACGCTCGTTTCCTCAGGTGGACAACATCCTTGAAGCTGAGGTAATTGAACGAATGGAGTGGCCTGCTTGTTCACCGGACTCATCCGATTAAGCATGTCTGGGATGCACTTCACTGACGCACTGCAGGCAGCCCAGCACCTCCCAGTACGGTTGCAGAGCTGGATATTGCACTCATGGAAGAATGGTCAAATATCTCTCAAGAGCTGATTGATAACCTCATACTGTCCATGTCATGCAGGAGTGCAACTGTAATGGCCATCCGGGGCGATCAAACACTATATTAGAGGGCAAAGAGAATGACTTTTTGACTTTAATAGTCCCTCGCTCAAAGTAAACGCCATGTAAACCTCAAGTAAAGGGTTTGAAGCAATAAAATATCGTACTCTGCGGAACCCAAATTACATTTGTAACAAATATATAAAGAAAATACGTTGCCGTATGTATATTATGAATGATATCTGACCTGAACCGCTATATATATATATATATATATATATATATATATATATATATATATATATATATATATATATAATATGGTATTTCACTGAGTGTGTTTGCCTCTGTAACTTAGTTACAGCACAAAGATATAATTTCTTAAATGGAACAATAGTTTTTTTTTTTCTATCGTGCATTGGATTCGTTGAAACCAGCTGCGTCCAAATCAATTTAAACTACATTCCTATCACTGTTAGTTTGGGAGCTACAACCCTTCAAATTTTCAGGGGAGATACCACAAACGCTGCGCATAATGCAATGCGCCTTCTAAATGTGGTGCGACCGATTTGAAACGTCGGCGGTGTCACGGAGCGAGAAGCTTCCTCGATGCGCTGTTAGACTGCCTACAGTCGCCGCACACGGCCGTATACCCGACAGTTGGAGCCACACAAACAACCGGGGCTCAATATACCACAGTTACTGACATCGGATGACGATGGCATACACGAACAACGAGTATGTTGACATGTTGCTAATGCTCGGCGAGTGCCGACACGATGCCATTGAAGCTTCTCGCTCCGTGATTCTTGTTGAACTGTTGTTTACGTCTGGCGGTGAGATGAAAGTTATATCGGAAGGAGATGCCAGCTATACTTTCTTGCATTTTGATACAATCTACGTAAAGATAATCGACAAAGACTTTTTAATAGGACTACAAGCAAATAATACAAACAAGTAAATGCATTGAAGATTATGCAAACTACAGTATTTCAAAATGATATTTCTATCCTACAATTATTTGAAATGTTTTCTTTCTTTCTGAAGGTTAAAAAGTTAAAGTTAAATGTTTGTATTGTTTATGGGACTTAACTACGGGGTCATCAGTTCCTAAACTTGAAAACTACTTATGAACTACTTACGAACTAGGACGGCACAAATATCCATGCCCGAGGGGGGATTCGAACCGCCGACCGTAGTGGCCGTGCAGACCGTGACTGGAGCGCCTCAGTCTCCTCGGCCACCGCGGCCGGCCTTTGTGAAGGTCTCATGTACCTATTTACTGTTAATGATATATTTAATATGGTCCATTCTTATCGTAATAATTCATAGCATACTCACCACAAAAAAACCACTTCAGTTTCTTGAACTGAAAACTTTCTAATCCTAGATTGTTTTGAGTAGATCCTTCCCTTTAACTCCCCGTAGCAAAGCTGAAGAATTTTATATTTAATTCCGTTTTGTGAGAGTTTTCATCTTAAATGTTAAAGCTCCAAAATACGGACAAGAATCATTCACCAATGTCGGCTCAAAATCCTGTACGAGTATGTTATTCCTTCTTCTTGCAATGCCTTAAAACAATTCAGTATATGTATGTTCCACAGCCCCATAAGTAGGTTCTTCTGATCACTGACCCCTTTGTGATGTTCAGCCATACGTTCCAGTTCATTTTCCTTGAAAATAAAGTCAGTGAGCAAAATACGTCGTCTCTTTTAGAGAACACTCCGGCCTTTCTCCCGAGGATAGGTTTGTAATTCCATTTTTCCTGATTTGGACAATCTGCCCTCTGCACGGTGACTGTGGATGGCATCTTATCTTACGAAGTGTCCACTACGCCAGTTTTACATTTAAATTATTCATTGTAGGGAGTTATCTTACTATATTAATATAAATAGTCACCAAGATCATAATTCTATTTTTTTTTTTTTTTTTTTTTTTTTTTTTTTTTTTTTATGTGCAAGAGACCGGTTTCAACACTCAAAGGTGTCATCTTCTGATCTCTGCTACAGTTTATATTTACATTTGGTTTTATTTATCATGAAGACCTAATGTCAAGTGACGTTTTACGTTTCTTTTATTTATTGACATGGATAAGGTGACAATGTACCAGCGTAATCAGTTTGTTTAATTTATTTTTCTGGTGATGGCTCATAACCGAAACCGTTAAAGTTATAAATATAATAAACAACTGATGGATGGCAATATGCATTTTTTTAAATTTACATTTAATTGCTCATTAAAATTCTCCGCACATTGTTTTCTCACTGTAGTGCCCGCAGCACGAAATACGTCCTAATAAGATATTTTAATTAATGAAAATTACCGAAATTTCTGCAAATATTTTATTGTTCGCGACGGCCGTTTCGGCTTATGCGATTCTCAAGTGATGCTTGCAAAGAAACTCTGTTAGTTATTTTGCTTGTATACACGTTTTAGTAAGTTTGAAACATTCTGGTAGATGGTCAACAATAAAATATTGTGTGACTATCCACCAGAACAACATTTTTTACTTGACCATGCGATCTTGGCATTTTTCTTTATACAGAGTAGTCGGAAATTCACGTTAGAACCTTTTAGGTAGAGGTTATTGAGTACATAACATTTTGAATAGGAAACAATGTACGGAAGCGTATCGTTTCCATTCCACGACGGTTTCAATTCAGATAACTATCTCATCCACTCCTACTTGGCGTGACCCAGTAAAATTGTTGCTATCAGTTTGAAAAGACTACTTAATCGTCCCGTTATTACTGACGCATTTACATAACAATGTACACCTTTTGGTTTACAGTAGTCGACAACAACAATAACCCAACAACTTCGGCACAATCCGCAACGTACTGATACATTACAACAGCGGCTAGATGTGGCGACCACCAACCTCATTACACACATTGTACCTCCGAAGCATATTGTGCCACACACTCTCCATCCCACCGGGTGTCTCTTCTATGTCTTGTGCAGCGGCCACAACTCGCGCCAGCAGATGTTCTTCTGTCTCTACAGGTGTATCATAAATTAGGCTCTTCATAAGACCCCACAAGAAGTAGTCATCGTTTGACGTAGTAAATATCATCGTGTCTACCCTGTTTCATACCAGGACAGGAAAATCTGAGACGTGTCTCTGTCCCTAGAAGACGTGGACGAGTTACACATCTGAATTCAAACTGTAGTAGAACGGAAACGATACGTATGCGGACACGAGAACCTACTCATAGTGCCATGTACTCACTACCCTCTACAAGTCCTAGAAGTTTGTAACTGGAATTTCCGACCAACCTGAATTAATGTTTGACATTGTTCTCTTCTTCTTTACTCAAACTCTCGATAACACTTGATGTATGTGTAGATGTAGAAAATAACTGTGTACCACTAACATTGTTCCATGTTTCGCTATAACCTTGTATGTGTTAGTTTTTCAACGGCCTTCCCACCACCCTACAGCCATCAAGTGACATAGAGGTTAGTGTCACGATCTGCTGATGGCAGTTTTAGACATCTCCTCCCGACAGGCACCACCTCCCAATCCACTCTGTCCACGCACCCCAGACACACACTGTGCACCAATACAATACTAGACGAAGCTAAAGCGGTGTCTCCTTGGTGGTGTTGTGTGCAGTTCGACCCCTGGAGGTGCGGCTGACGGAGCGGCCAGACCAACTGGAGGCGGGGCAGCGCTACCAGGTGGCGTGCGAGTCGACGGGCTCCAGGCCGCCCGCCGTCATCACCTGGTACAAGGGCAACCGCGCGCTCAAGAGGTTCCGGGTACGTACTTTTGCTCTCTATACACCTGCGCTGTCCAGCACTGTCTGTTGGCCTTATCAGCAGCCAATTGTTATCTCCATCAGCACCAGGCAACTTGCTGTAATCACCTGGTGTAGAATAAAGTATCTGAATACGTACTTACTTTGTAGAAATGTGTAACATCCAGCAATATGTGACAACCGGTGGCCAATATGAAACTCGATAGGCTCCACACTCCTTGGCGTTATCATCTGGCACAATAGTACGAGGCGCGTCCAGAAAGTAAGTTCCGTTTGGTAATAAAATGAAATTGCACACAGATACAGAAGAAAATTTTATTGCACAAAATTCTACAACTCTTAAATTACTTTTCCATATAACTAACGAAATTTTGCTGGCATTTGGCATAGCGTGTCACCAGGTTTTGTATACCTTCTTCGTAGAAATCTGTCGTCTGTGTATTCAACCAGTTGGAAACAGTTTGTTCCAGCTCGTCGTCATTGGTGAAGTGATGACCGTCAAGGAAAGACTTGAGATGTAAGAACAGAGGAAAGTCATTAATCGCGTGAACCAGTTCTTCTGTAACCAAAAGTGGACGCCCACTTCGTTCTTCATCGTGCACATCACTACGCCTGCTATTGAACTGTCAGACCCATCTTCTCACCATCGAATCACTCATCGCATTTTGTCCGTAAACATCGCAACTTTGCCGATATATTTCACTTGGTTTCACTTTCCTCACATTCAGAAATCGAATCACCGACCTGATTTCACAGGAGGCGGGATTTTCAATTGACGCCGACATTTCAAACAAGCACAACAAAGCGTACGTAACTGACAGCGATCTCCAAATGGCGCATGTTCTTCTCCTTGATGCACATCGTCTACAGCGCATGTGCGGAACTGCGATCGTAGCGCTGCAGCGGAGATAAATTGAAACGGAACTTACTTTCTGGACGCGCCTTGTATAAGGGGCAATCAATCAAGAGGTTCAGGGTACGCATTTTCCCTTTGTGCTCTTGTACTACTCTGCAATGAACAGCGACCATGCCAGTAACCATTAACTGGTGCAGTGGAGGGACAAGTCACTGAAGAAGTTCTGGGTAAGGCTCTGTATACCGCTGTACAACAGCGCACTGCACGGCATTCATGCCAGTGACCAAAAGATAACTAGATTGAGTACGGAGTGCTTTCTGCCATGACTTGGTATAGTATACGGGCAGATGACCACTCAAGAGGTTGTGGGTACGTACTTGCTCTCCATACGCCTGTATTATCACACACTGCATGGTGGCTACGCCTGTAGCCAGTAGGAATCTGAAATCGCCCATAATACTTGTAATCCACCAAGTGTGATATAAACGTAGCTGGTCACTAAAGAGCATGAGGTTAGTACTTTCTTTGTATACATCTGTACTGTAACGCACTTCACGGCTGATATGCCTGTAGACAGTAAGAAACTGAATTGGCCCAGAGCACTTGTTATGCAGGCCCGGCATACTACTTCAGTTCACTGCACTGATTGCAGGCCATGCCAGTAGCAATACGAAACTCTATGGGCCCCGGACCACTTGTGGATATCAAATGGCACATTATAAGGGGAAATAACTCAAGAGCTAATCTGTACGTATTTGCTGTGTATTTACCTATAATATCCCAAACTGCGTGCTGGCCTGTTGTCTTCACGTCATCCCTGGTACAGTAGAAGGGCAAAGAGGTTCTGGGTATGTAATTGATCCACATACACTTGCATTGTCTCGCATGGTCAATTAAAAACTCAACGTGCATCTGACTACGAAATGTCATCATCTAGAAAGACGGAAATTGCCCTCTCAAAATGTTCCAGGTTCGTACTTCCTTCATAAACACCTGCATTCTCTGACAATGTGTGGCAACCATGCCAGGAGCAAGTACGAGACTCGATGAACTACAAACCGCTTTCTATCATCACATGTTACAAGAACAAATGCCTGTTTGAGAGGTACCCAGTACGTAGATAGTTGGCCCATGTATAACTGTTCTCTCCAGCACTTTGTATCCACAATGGCTGTAGTAAGAAGAGACGCGACGAGTTGCAAATCGGCAGTGGTCATCATCTCTGGCAAGTGCACTTTCTTCGATGTACCAGGTACGTATATGCTCTTCTTACATCAAAACTGTCCTCACTGTAAGTCTTCACGAACTAAGTACCCGCTAGGAGTTAATAAAACAATCAACTGTCCATGTTTCTGGGATTTGTCACATGTAGATGTTAAAAGAACTATAAGTTACTATACTGTAGTACAACGTGTCGGACGCAGGTGAGCCAAAGGTCCAGTTAAGCAAACTCGTCAAAGCAGCCTGAACACAAACTGCCTGGTTTTTTTTTTTTTTTTTTTTTTTTTTTTTTTTTTTTTTTTTTTTTTTTTTTTTTGTGCCTGATAGCACCGCATGCATAGTTGCCCTCTATTTAAGGTTTTATTTCGTCTGTTATTCACTACCACTATTTATGATTTGCCAGATAATAACACTATTATGTATTATGTGCATTACTATTAAAAGTACGTCGTTCATGTTCTGACCGAATGCTGTGACAGCTGACTGCTGACCGTAAGATACGTTATAAAACAGATTGCGCAACGGGTAACAAGACCCCTCGTGTTTAGTCATTTGTCACAAACTTCTATATAGAGTTGGGTAAACTATGAGAACTGCCCAAAATTTTGCTTTTTTTTACCTGCATCATAATCACTCAGTTGATATTCGTTACTTTATTTACTTTCTGTTATTAGCATTCCAGCTTTCTCTATTACATTTAAGCAGGGGGAGAAATATCTCTTCATAATTAAGTCTGACTAATTCAAGACACGATTTTTACTTTCTCAAAGTATACAAATAAGACCACTACCCTTAGACAAATTAAAATATACGAACAAATAAAAAAATGGCAAGTGAACACTCCTTGCAGAGCAGACAAACAGTTTGAGCCACAGGCTCCAAGGTTAATTAACTAATAGACTTACTGGTCTCCTAGTTATATAAATGTTTTACATGTTTCACGCCACACTGCATGTAAAGAAAGAAAGACGAAAACAAGTTACTGGACGAGTAAGGAAATCCTTCTTCACAGACGCACTCACACATCAATAATTTCTACTCAGCATGCACTAACCACGCCATTTTAACTAGCATATGAATAAAAAATCGTTCATCAATGAGGGTGGTCGTTATTAAATTGCTGATCTTAATGCAAGACATGTGTCTCGCAACGATATCTACCGCTCAGATCTTACGTAACAATAATAACAATAAACCACATCAAAGGATTATGAAAGGAATTTACAAGTAGGACTTAGTTACACAACAAGCATAATTGGCACTGCTTCCTCATCATATGTGAATACTGAACCACGCAACATGAAATACGATGGGAAGTACATGGCCCGGCGATTTACATAAAATTAAGTACCCTTCAAAAGAAAAATTAATAGTATTCGAAATTTCACCTAACTGGTCCTAGAATTACTTTGTACGGTAAGACGCCACTCTTCCCAGTTACAACCATGCAACGCAAAGAAGACCTAAGCTACTCTTTCTGCCTTTGTCACATTACAAAAAATTAACAAGATCAATTAAATATCTCGCAACACGCGATTGAAAATAAGAGCTGGCTTACTCCCGTGGCTGGTATTGACCATTTATTTTGAAATTGTCCAGTTATAATGGCACGAACATTTTTTTAAAGTCCCTTTGCACAAAGAAAACTCCGTAAATTCTTAAAGGATTTTCTCCGCACAAACTTTAATAAGAGGGTATTCAAATCTCTACTCAATAGAACAATCAAACAGAGTGAAATTTCAAAGGGTCAGGTACCAAGCAGATACTAACTCCCAACCGTTATCGTTGGTATCAAACTATTGGATGTACTCAAATTAAACAAAAAATAACCAAAATTGTTTAACATTCTATCAATATTTAAACTAAGTCGGCTTCAAGTGTTGCGTTGTGAATCATATTCAGTATAAAAGAAACATCGCATTTAGAGTAGTCGAGGACAGTTCTTGGCCGCGGTGGAGTAGCCGAGCGGTCTAAAGCGTCTCGCTGCGGAGCGCGCGGTTGCTCGCCGTGGAGGTTCGAGTACTCCCTGGGGCATGGGTGTGTTTGTCCGTAGGTTAGTTTACCTAGGTTTAAGTAGTTTGTAAGCTACGGACTGATGACCACGCAGTTTGGTCCGATAGTTTAACAAACATTTGAACAAACATTTTTTGGACAGTTCTCTCAGGCCCCCAAGCTAACTCTGCTAAAGATGGCGTCTCCTGAGCCCAACGTACCGCTATTCTTTTTAAACGCGAGGAAGAAACCTGTCATTGGCTGGTTCCTGCCTCCCCCTCAAGACAAGCGAAACCCGCAAAGGTCACTGCCAACCGCCCTCTTTGTCTCACCTAAGCCAAGGATTTCGCAACTACTACACCACTTCGAAACTATCTTTGGTTAGTAATTACAGAAAATAGCCTCCCATAAAAACATTCACACGCGCTCATTTTCATGGTGGGGGAGCATTGAAAGAAAGCAGTGTAGCAATCAAATAATAAATTAAACAAATAACTTATTTTCAGATCTAGATGGTCGGAGGAGTAGAGCAGCGTTACAGCACATAATTAATCTTCATAAAACGTTGTTGTTTTATTTACTATGACACTAGCGCATAGGGCTTAAACGGAGCGAACTACATTACCGCTTCACGCACACCACAAGGCCTTCAGTTGGCACTGTATGTTACGTCCGAGTTTTGATTCCATTTCCTGGAGGTGCTCCACGACCACACAATGATGAACAAACCAGATGTATTTCGCAGCATTGGCCGTTAATGTTTTATCTAAAAAAAACCACAGATCGATTTCAATCACCTAGTGATCATCTTCAGTATCCTTCAAACTATAGAACAAGATAATAAGATCAGTATGGAATTACAAACAAATACAAAATGAACTGGAATACAATATTAAATGCAATATACAGACAACATACGTACTGAGCATATGACTGCCCTGAATGTAACTGCAACGGTAAACATAAAATTGCAGTGTCAAAGTTTGAAATAAGCGCGCTGCTTACAAAAGGCCTTCAGCGGCGCTGTAGGGATGGGTGTTATTAACGCCCTCTATTACTTAGATGTTCCACTAGTTTTTTATGCAAACAAAATAAAAATTAGAATGTATTTTTACACATATGGTATGTAAGCTAAAAAAAGAAAAAGAAAAAGAAAACAGCATAGAGGAATATATAAAATATCAGGTAAAAGACAAGAGTATGATATTAAGCGTCTTATGCCAGTTATACTTAGTGCGCCTCGGTTGCACAGTGGTAAAGTGTCAGACTACAAATACAAAGGTCGCGGGTTCGATCCCCGCCAGGTCCCTAGGATTTTTATCTGTAGGTCCCCCTATAACTGGCTGGGTAAGTCTGTTCGAAGGTCGGAGGAAGGCAACGGCATACCAGCTCCTAACAGGACCATGCCTAGTAAAGCACTGTGGTGTTCAAACCAATCTTCGGATTGTTGACTGCTTTACCTTTAGCTACTACTAGCGTAGTAAGTTATTTCAACAGGAAAATTTAAAAACGTTTTAAAATTTAAATGAGCAGTATCATGAAGGATAGTACCCTTTATACATTCATTATAGCTACGCTGCAAAATCTTGAAAAGGACGAAGAAGAACAAGGGGATACAATTTTAATTTTATGACAAAGTAACGAAGGTTAATTGCAGCGCCCTCTCGTTTTCCGTGCTTGAAGCACGTTACATAGCATTGAGAAAGTTATAAAGTTATAAAGTACAGTATAAGCAATACATCAGTCAGAAGCAAAGTTTACATAAAACATAATGTAAAAGGCTTAAGTTGTACAGAGTAGTTTGATTTAATGTTAAAAACATAAAATAAACAATCGCGTAAAAGAACGTAGATAGAATTCATTACAGATGACGTCTAGGGAATGCACTCGTTTCCGTGCTGAAGCACGTTACATGTAATCTAAAAGTCATAGTATAACAATACATCAGTCAGCAAGGCATGCAAAAAGTACAATAAAAGGACAAAACAGCACACGATGGTGCGATCCAACGCTAAAAAAGCACAACGAAATGTCACAGCGAAAGAGACCAATCAACATACTGATCTTATGATCTTGTTGTATAGTTTGAAGGACACTGAAGATGATCACGAGGTATTTATGTGCGAGTGCTGTCGCTGTGATGCCGCTCACCTTTTCTTCGGCGAATCAAAATACGCCCATCATTTTCAAACAAGCAGAACCTTTATTCCTCCGAAATCGCTATCGGATGCAATTCCTGTCCCCCGTCACGCCGTTCCGTGTATAATTTCCGTGTAGCATGTTTCCGCGTGTCAGTCAAAGATAGCCGGAGACGTGAGAGACGTGCACGTAGCCCATGCCGTGATATACGACGAAAGGCTGTCACCGTTGATATTGTCAAATGTATTCCACAGTTGTGCCAGAGGCGAGGTGGATGCAGATCTGTCCTGCAGTGCTATTAGAATAGGGTGTCGATCTTTTCAAAGGTCGCTGTGTGGGTGGTGCGACATGACCCATATCGTCGTCTACTACGGCCTTCTGTGTGCCATTCTGCTCACACCAGTAGCACTGCTGAAACACTTCATCCTATACAAGCAACAATGTCGCGGATTGTTGCATCACTGTCTCTCATACCTGTAAGACACCCTCTTTCAAACTCTCACACTTTACTTTAAGGTTCGCGCATACTCTTGCAAGCCATCCTACACGTCTCCTCAAGCCTCAACTGATCCCTTCGGTTCATAACGGCAACGAGAGCTGCAGGCACATTTAACCGACCGGTGTCTTCGCACCGCGCTATTGACGTTGACTCTGAACACACGGGCCGACTCGCTTCAAATGCTAATTATTTTGCAGAACTCACTAATGTGAATGAATGAACTTCGAAACTCTGGTTGTCTTTACTGTAGAGTCTCACTATCACAGTTCGTGGAACAACTCACAGCTCCTGGTCCGCTTCGCACCATTTCGGAGCACCATGCGCCATCCTGAAGATAACCCACAATTGGGTCGAAAATAGTTGATAATCAAACAAGAAATTAGCGCTGTAGTCTGTTATATAAATATATACAGGTTTCCAGCCAAGATCGCGTATTTATGACCAGTTTTGTCTTTACTCTCATATCTCATAGGAGATCAGAAGATGACATCCGAGTAACGTCGAAATCGGTCGTCCTAAAACATAAATAAGCGATCTTGGCCGGAAACCTGTATATATTGATTTAGATCGCTCTGACGAACCATGAGTTCCATACATAACGTGTTTTATGAAAACCCGGCTTTGCCCGGGTATTTATTTATTTATTTTTGAGTTAGTACTTCTATAATTTCTCTCTCTGTCCATCTCCAGTTTCCTAAAATCATGATATATTTATCGGAGAATAAATAAGAAATAAGGCTGTCTCGCATAATGTACAAAATTATAAGTATCCAAACAAAGAAAGATAGTAATCAAAACACAAATGACGTATAAAATGCGTACGATCTCGAATTTATTGAGTCATATGTTGTACAATTGTGTAATTTTGCAGGTATGTATTCATTTGTAAAAGTGCTGTACGTATGTATTAAAAGAATTTTCTTTTTTACTGCTTTATTTATTTATTCTTATATTTTCCTATTCGTATGCTTATCCTTACAAAGAAAGAGCTGAAGACATTGAAGCACGCATAGACCAAGATAAGGTATGTGGCATCACGTTTCGCTGTATGTAACATCCTTGCTATACAGTCACAAACGTCATCTCTGGCCTGCAGTCCAATTTCTTTAAATAATTTGACAACTTTCAACGACCATATCTTCCACCCCCTTATAGCTATGGGCATGTAACTGCTATGGTGTACAACAGGAGACTTCGGACAACAATTACACACAGAACATTCGTTTGCGTTCTGTAGTTTTCGCTGCAGAATGCAATATTAACACACACACACACACACACACACACATAACTTTCCATCCCAATATACTCCACCCTTTTATCATTATTAACTTCAGGCAACAATGCAACCAATAAAACCATTTTCAAAGAGTAAAAATAATTTTCAAAGAGTAATCATTGTTCCGCATTTCGCGTTATATTCTTCAAATCACTAAATATCTATCAGATCGCTATAAAACAGTGCCTAAAACCTTCCTCAGGTATAAATTAGTAACTGTACAAATATTAAAGTCTCTGCGTCTTGTTATTTGGACTTGATAAGCGTACACCGAACAGACATTCACAGTAATATACATAGATAAATAGCTATCCGATCGCACATAAAACCATGCCTAAAGCCTTCCCCGGGTAGACATTAGTAACTGTACAAATTTTTAGCTCTTTATTTCTTGTGGTTCAGACGTGATAAACGTACACCGAACAGACATTCACATTTATAGATACAGATATTAGAGTAATATCTCCAGTACTGAGAATATGGGTCGCATCCTTTCAAGCACCCTGTGAGCGTTTCGTCGGCAGCTTTGAAGCGCCTCACTCAGTGTTTCTTGTGTACAGGAGGAGTCCCTGGACAACTCGACGCTGAGCGAGCTGATCTTCGTGCCGTCGACGGAGGACGACGGCAAGGTGCTGACGTGCCGCGCCGAGAACCCCAACATCACCGGCGCCTACCTCGAGACCAGCTGGACGCTCAGCGTCCTGTGTGAGTACCGCAAGCATCACCACAAACAGCGAATTACAACCATCACTACTCATTGCCTATCACGACAAATGGAATTAGCTCCTACAGTTATCACTGCACGCTACACATAAGGATACGAGAGTCCTTCGATAAGTAATGCCCAACATGAAAAAGCTATTAATATACTCAGACACACATCCTTGTCGGTGGTTCACATTTAGTATTTATTCTGTGCCCTAGCGAAGTTTCCTGCAGTCTTATCTGAAACCATACTACAAAAATTACTGACGACCAGCTACCTGCGATAAATGAAATCTGTAAGGAAGCTCATGGAGATTATACCGGAGAAATCGCTCTGCTGAAGATAGTACGCGCTGTTCTTCGAAACCCGAAGTAAATACGTCGCTGTATTAACAGACACGCTGCAATAAACCACAACAATGGTTTTAACAGATGATGCAGAAATTGGCGACTAAGATGTTTTAATGTTCAATGCACTGCTCGACATTATGTGCGTCATTATATCCTATAAGCGTAAGGATGTCTCAGAGCAGCTACATACAAGGCTTCCCCGTTCTAATGAAATAAAATAAAATGATCATATGGCCGTTAGTCGCCAATTCTTCTTATCGTCGCCACTTCAGAGACACACGTGTCGATAATGATGAATGTTATGATGAGGAATACGAAACAAAACAAGTATTTTTTTCCAAAGGTATAATATTATGATTCTTCCAATTTCACAAACTACTGACTTCCAGACTTTAGCTACAAAATATACATTATTTTGGAATTTCACCAAAATGTAGTCACCAATCATAACATCCCGCTTCAAGTTAAAAAGATCTAATGATACACTTATCTCTTTTTCTCTGGATGGCCTTCATCCTTGTCTCTTTCTTCATCACTTTTACTTGAAGCTGCTTTACTTACACAACACTTTTTTTTATTGTTGACTCTCTTCAGACTTCTTTTCTCATTTTCTTCCAGCTGTCCTTTTTCTCAAAGTCTTTTCTTGTATAGCTGCTCGCTCTAGTGTTGATGTTAATATTATGATTCTACCTTATGAAAGTCCACTGGTTTTCTAGAAGGTGCTTTGGGCAAACCACGAAACTCTTTTGGCGAGATGTATGGTTTGCTGGTTGCCTCATCATCTTCCATAGTATCCTTCCATAGTGTTGGGAGGTGTTATACACTCATCTGAGGCCAATGGTCCTGTTTCACTGTGTACCACATACAAGTGTTTGACTGTGTACCAAAGTCGCCATAAACTAAAAAGTTAGTCACAACTCTTAACCTAAGAATCTACCAATTTTACAACTGGTCAATATACAGCTAAAGATGTGTATCTTATCACCAAATATTAATTTCTTTTAGCTAGAGTTAGTTTAGTTATAGCTTTTAGCTATATCGAAAATATCAAACTTACAAAGAGACGTGAACTGCAACTTCTGACCACCGAAAACAATAATAACATATAGGAACGAGAATAATCAACCAAACTGTCCACCATTACAGCCAAAGATCTGTTTCATCATAACAAACATACAGGAATACCAACAAGTAGAAAGAAATTACTAAAAACAATTGAGCTGAAATGTTTCACTGTGTACCACTCTCCCCTACTGTAGACTCCTGTGTGTGCAATTGATGTCAAAGACGGTTGTAAATTTTCACGTAGCTAATGTTAGTTTATTTCTACCAACTAGTTTTGAGTATGTAGGATCGCATGAAGAATGAGGCATGTGGAGCCCCCATAGTTACCTGTACACTTTAATTTAGAGAAATCCACGAGTCTGTCGATTGAAAGGTGACCTCGGAAGCACTTTGATGAGAGGATATCCACGTGCTCGTGTGTTGCAGTCGCCCCCATCGTGTCGCTGCGGCTGGGACCGACGCTCAACCCTGACGACATCAAGGAGGGCGACGACGTCTACTTCGAATGCCACGTCAGGGCCAACCCGCCCTGGAGGCGGCTCTCCTGGTTGCACGACGTAAGTAGTCCCGCCTGCCCACTAAAAGCATTCAGGATATTCGAATCGTGACCATTGAACACACTCCTGCTACTCGAATCCAACCAAGACAATGCTTTTGTGTCAATTACTTACCAATGACAAAATCAAGACAATCAAATACCAGTTACAACTTCACCAGTAGAGGATACAACGGGTTGCTGACACGGTTCCTAATCAAATCAGTATATGCAACTACATCAGACTGCGTGGGTAGCCGTACACTCATGGTTCTAGATAGAAGTGTTAGAAAAGGAAACGGTTGAAGCATCACTTTTGGTGACAAAACTATTAGTGATAGCTGGTAGCTTTGCAAAATGTGTTACTGATGGCCTTGCCCTGCCTATAAGAATACACTTCTGATATCAAGTTGCACTTGACCTAGATTCATGTTATCATATAACAGTTGAAGCAAAACTGCAAATACTATTTCAGTGTCCTACCTGAGTATGACGTTACAGTACATATTGACATTTAGTCATGTGGCAGACTCAACTACATATTTTCGACTACTTTTCAAAGTCGCAACACTCACGTCCATGTAAAAGTATGATGTAGGAACCGTTTAATGATTTCTGGCATGATAGCGAATTAGAAAGAAAAGATTTCAGTACAACGTTTTACAAATTCTTTCATAACCATCGTTTGGATGAGGGTTCAGGTGTAATCATTTTGGGCGTATAAATTAAAAATAAATTCTAATTTGTTTCCAAAATTAAAATTAAATTTTAATATGTTCGTACATTTCTTTTTTTCCTTTTTAAGACAATGCTGTGACAGCGAAATAATATTTTCTATCAGGCGGGAGGTTTTGACCTTGAAAAGTAGTTGAAACTACGAACTTAGATGTGTGGTAATCTTTGTTCTTAGTATAAGAATAGCAGTGGTATCGGAAATATTTATGTGGTACATAAGTAGTTTGGGATTCCTACTGTGTGTTGTTAATGTAAGTTATGCAGTTACCTCAGGTAACGATAAATACATCTTCTCACTGAAAGCATTATACGTTACTCAACGTCAAGGTTCTCTAGGTACATAACTGCATGAAAACTGTGTATCAGTTATCAAGAATAAAAGAAAAAAGAAAAAGAAAAAAAAAAAAAAAAAAAAAAAAAAAAAAAAAAAAAAAAAAAACTAAGAGAAAACTGTTTCGAGATACTGAAGAATACGTCCGGAAACTTTACTCCTTGGTGGATGTAGACAACAGTGTGTCCCTCGAATTTTAACCTGCATAGTTTAACTTCGTTTCCTCCATCCTTCTCATGCTTCAGTTTTTGTGAGGCAGTGTAACAACGAATAGTTTTCAGAATTTGCGGCATCTGTTTTTAAGGTATGACTGAAAGAACAGACTTCGCTATCTGATGCTGCAGCATTTTTAAAAATAGTTTTGTCTTTGGTGTTTCTGTCTCAGCTGCTGGAAGGTGTTGCAATCAAACAATATCATGTCTGCTGCTCCCTAGGAGACGCGGTGCCTCAATCAGGCACATGGGCTTCTAACACCTGCAAGGACAACTGAAGCAAATAAACCGTCCGTCACAAATCGCCATAATTATTGATGTAACTCAATGGCGCAGCCAGCATTTCGTTCTTTATTTATATATTTATTTAAATAAATAAAGCCAACTGAATTTATTAATGGTAAATGGTTCTTCTCATTCGCTATCAGAAATATAAGAAGTTCCCCAGTGTTATAACTGTTCAATTAATGTGAAACTCTATGTGTAAAAATAGAACTAAAATAACACTATTGTTGTTGGTAGATTTTGGCGGCCTTCTTAAGTATCCATTCGGCGGCGCTGCTGATCTGCTAAGCAGCAGATCACCGAATTTAAACAAACAGCTCGTTAATTCAGCATAACAGCGGCGGCATTAAAACCGCTCACAGTAACAACAGCACACGTTCTCAGTGGCGGCATCACGTTGGCGACTCATCGTCACGTTAACTTGTGCATGGCAAATTATAGTTAGTTTTTGCTTTATTACATGTGTACTATTTTAAATTTCCGGTGCCGGCCTGCTAGAAAAAATAATAATAATAATAATAAATAGAATTTAAAAAAACCTTTGGGTGGTGCCGGGGGAAGGGGTTTCAACCCCCCCCCCCCTGTGGCTGGACTCTGTTGCAATTACTGATATTTTATTATCGGTTGTAAATGCACGAATTCGAAATGTTCAAATATATCGCCATGTAAGTGTTCATGTATGTAAAAATGTGGAATTCTTATATTCACATGATCCTACTCCGATTCTTGTACTCGATGTTTCGCCATAGTCGGCTCCTCGTGTGCATTCGCTCTGAAGTAAGCACCAATCCTCGACATCGTATGTCCAAAGGAACAGATGCCGCAACTGTTAATTCCAATTCACCATGTCGGCAAATGATGGTCTTGGCGGAAGTATGGAGCCATGGAATACGATAGTGAATGTAGAGAAGAACATAGGGGACTTTGAGTGAGACGGAAACGTGCAGACGTGTGAATTCTGTTTGTCAGAGTTGCGCGACGGTTATCGTAACAGTCTAGTAAGTAGGAGACTCGGATTCACATCTTTTCCCCAGAACAAATATTCATATGAGCCTGTTGTTTGGTTGAGACAAAAATAGCCAACAAAATTGAATAAACTGTTGCTATTATTAGAATTAAGGCGTTCACAGTAACAACGGCAGATCCCAACTAATCACGAATATTTGATAGAAACATAACTGTACACCCCTACCATCTACCTTTAATGTGAGGAAGTATCAAACAGATTGGAATATGCCAAATCTCTCTCTTTCCAGTTTTAAAATTTGACCGTAGTCAAATCGAACACATTCTCAGAGTTCCAACCACGCTTTACTTTCTGTCTGCCACCAGTTCATGGCGAACTTCTAAAGGAAAGAATGAAACGAGGGCGAAAGAGAATTCAGTAGGTAATAAACACAAGGAAGTTGTACAGAAATGTCAACATGTCGTATGTAACAAAAAATTCCATAATGGTTCCAGAAAATACGTGAAAAATTCGATAAATGCTGTAACTTTGCTGATTCAACTACCATATTTATGTATTTGTCTCAGGATGTAATGGATACAGTGTTTGTGGAATTTTATGGTCTTGGTCATTATAATAAGCAAAATGCCTATTCGTTTAATTTAAGACGGAAAAGGGAATTTCGAAAGGTATATAAAAATGATGGATCTCTCAAAGACGAAAGCCGGCGAAAGTTTCACACATTTAATTTTTAAGTTACAGGCAGAATTACAGTGAAGACAGAAAGTTAAAGAGAGGTAAATACAATGAACTCATTGAAAAATTTTTTGAGTGAGATGAGGGTAAAAGCCGAAATATATTTTCAGAAATTAATACTGTCACCCATCGGCGTTTTATTATAGCTAACACTTGGTCGGTTCTAAACCATCTACGGAAAAGTAAACTAAATACATTAAGTTGATACATTAACTACTACTTTATCCAGGTCAATCAAAAAACGTTCGTAACATGTCACTTGACATAAAGTCTTGATGACAAATAACAACAGTGGCAAGGTGAGATATAGTGACTATAACGCTGCTTGGCACTGTTTTGACTTGTTATCAAAACTTGATGTCCAGTGACATATTACAAATTTTTTATTCATTGACATGGACAAGGTAGCAGATAAACTATCAACTTAATGTGTTTAGTTTACTTTATTGAAGGTGGTTTATAACCGAAACCGAACCAGTTATAATAGCTGATGGTTAACAATATGCCTTTGTTAGAATTCATAAAATTATTGACATATATAGCACGTCTATAAAAATCTTCTTCATGATGGTGTTGATAATGGTTATAGAGTTCGATTAGTTATTTCCACATGTGAAATGAAAGAAAAATTACTCATATGCATTTTGTTCTCTTCTGTATTTGGTTCTAATAAAGAACACAATATCAGAAAAAACTGTTAATCATGGTGGTTCAAGTATTCACACATTGAAATCAAATCCTTTAGTTTACAGACCCAGAAAATATAAAATCATGATGAAACTTCCTGGCAAATTAAAATTGTGTGCCGGAACCGGGACTCGAACCTGGACCTTTGCCTTTCGCGGGCAAGCGCACTACCGACTGTGCTTCCCGACACGACTCACGATGCCGCCTCACAACTTTACTTCCACCAGTACCTCACCTCCTACTTTCCAAATTTCACAGAAGCTCTCCTGCGAACCATGCAAGACTAGCACTCCTAGAAGAAAGGATATTGTGGAGACATGGCTTAGCCACAGCCTAAGGGATGTTTCCAGAATGAATCTTTCACTCTGCAGCGGAGTGTGCGCTGATATGAAACTTCCTGGCCGATTAAAATTGTGTGCAGGAACCGGGACACTAACCTGGGACCTTTGCCTTTCGCGGGCAAGCGCACTACCGACTGTGCTATCCTGACACGACTCACGATGCCACCACTCAACTTTACTTTCGCGGCATCGTGAGTCGTGTCGGGATAGCATAGCCGGCCGCGGTGGCCGAGGGGACTGAGGCGCTTCAGTCATGGTCTGCACGGCCACTACGGTCGGGGGTTCGAATCCCTCCTCGGGCATCGATATTTGTGCCGTCGTAGTTCGTAAGTAGTTCATAAGTAGTTTGTAAGTTTAGGGACTGATGACCCCGTAGTTAAGTCCCATAACATTTACAAACATTTGAACATTTTTTTGGGATAGCACAGTCGGTAGTGCGCTTGGCCGCGAAAGGCAAAGGTCCCAGGTTCGTGTACCGGTTCCGGCACACAATTTTAATCTGCCAGGAAATTTCATATCAGCAGAGTAAAAGTTTCATTCTGGATCAAATCATGTTAGCATATTCCCACGATGTGTAAAGAAACAGAAGGAGGTATTTTTCTCAGAATGAACTTTGGTTGGGATCTGCCTTTATTATTGAAAGCGCCTCAGTTACAGTAGTGTACTGTGTGTGGTGGTAGAGACGTGGCTCTGCTGTCTGGCAGGACGCGCCGCTGGGTCACAACCAGAGCGCGCACGTGATCCACAGCAACCAGAGCCTGGTGCTGCAGAAGGTGTCGCGGCAGGGCGCCGGCCGCTACGTCTGCGTGGCCGCCAACGCGCAGGGCGAGGCCGCCTCCAACGAGCTCGACTTCCGCGTCAAGTGTGAGTACCGCCGGCCTCACGTCTACAGATTAGATTAGATTAGATTAATACTTGTTCATATATACGACATTTCGTAATGATGTGGAACGTGTCAGTTTAGTAAATGTTGTCTATACTTGACAATCAATATTTTAAGGATTTTTTTAATTTTTTTTTTTTAAGTTTTACCTAAAAATTCATCTACATTGTAGAATGATTGCCATTCTGAAATTCCTTTAATTTCTTTTTAAAACTAGTTGGCTATCTGTCAGACTTTGGATGCTACTTGGTAAGTGACCAAAGACTTTTGTGGCAGCATAATTCACCCCTTTCAGAGCCAAAGTAGGATTTAACCTTGAGTACCGAATATCATCCTTTCTCCTAGTGTTGTAGCTATGCACACTGCTATTACTTTTGAATTGGGTCGGATTGTTAATAACAAATTTCATGAGTGAATATATATGAAGCTACAGTGAGTATCCCTAGATCCCTAAATAAATGTCTGCTCTTGGGTGGGCTCCAGCAATTATTCCGATTACACGCTTTTGTGCAATGAATACTTTTTTACTCAGTGTTGAATCGCCCCAGAATATGATCCCATATGAAAGCAGTGAATGAAAATAGGCGTAGTAAGCTAATTTACTGAGATTTATATCACCAAATTTTGCAATGACTCTGATAGCATAAGTAGCTGAACTCAGACGTTTCAGGAGATCTTCAATATGTTTCTTCCAATTCAGTCCCTCGTCAATGCAAACACCTAAAAAATTTTGAATATTCTACCTTAGCTACAGATTTATGTTCAAAGTCTAAATTTATTAATGGTGTCATGCCATTTACTGTATGAAACTGTATATACTTTGTTTTATCAAAGTTTAATGAGAGTCCATTTGTAGAGAACCACTTAATAACTTTCTGGAAGATTTCATTTACAATTTCATCAGTTACTTCCTGTTTGTCAGGTGTGATAGCTATACTTGTATCATCAGCAAAAAGTACTAGCTTAGCATCTTCGTGTATGTAGAATGGTAAGTCATTAATATATATTAAGAACAGCAAAGGACCCAAGACCGAACCTTGTGGGACCACATTTTTGATAACTACCCAGTTAGAAGAATTAATTGTCTCATCTACATCATGTGAACTGCTTATTTCAACTTTCTGCACTCTTCCAGTTAAGTATGATTTAAACCATTTGTGCACTGTCCCACTCATACCACAATACTTGAGCTTATCTAGAAGAATCCCATGATTTACACAATCAAAAGCCTTTGAGAGATTACAAAAAATCCCTACAACAGTCCAATACTAACAGTCGCGAAACAGTGCGGGGGAAAAAGGCAAACCTTTTGACAACTGTAGCCAGTACATGGTAACAGAATAATGGCACGATACGAACGGAGAACATGTAAATTTTAATGCTCTTCTTGTCATATTATGTAGACACTAAAACACGTGGTGAATTTTCCAAAACAAAAATGAAAACACAATTGAACTAATATTACGTTAATCCAATAAATTTCGGGCATGCAGCCGTGCAAATTCTATGTCTTCTACTAATATTTCGGCCGCGTATCTTCCGGCCATCTTCAGAGTGAGTCCCACAACTGCCGACCATTCTTTTTTATTTTTTATATTTTTTTTTTATTTATTTTTTATTTTTATTTTCTTTTAGATGGAACCACGTAGATAAGAGTACCATCGCCAGCTGGCGATCTACACTCCAAGAGGAACCTGATAGGAGTATGGAAACTGCTAGCTTTATTGATTTGCAAAATAAACTTTGGGGGTTTACTTTTGAGAACCTGCAGGGCCAACGGTCCACGGTTCGTAAGAGACCCCGATTGATGTAGTTAAGGCCGCTCTCGTTTTTGGGAACTGCGACGGTCTAAGTACTCCTGGGCAGTCTGTGCGAGTCGGCGGAATTGTTCCTCAGTAAATATACAGTACTTATTTAATTCATTGAAGCCTTGGCGGTCCACCAACCGCCAAATAGGGCGTTGTATCGCCTCCGGTACTTGTGCAGGGTGGGGGGGGGGGGAGGGGAGGCGGGATTTGCGCCTCCGGGAGTAATGGTTAGTGGAAGGCTTCGTCGTCGTCCTGATGGTGTCGGATGTTCTCGAGGACTTGGAGCAGGACCCGCTTTAAATCGCGCCTGGCTGGCATTTCCAGGTACGAGGCTGCCGACCAGTTGCCAGGCTCGGCCTTACAAACGCCATCGCGGCGGCACTGCGCATGCGGGTCTCAGATGCTGGTCGGCGGCAAAGACGTACACTTGGCACGCCCTCCCCCCCCCCCCCCCGTGGCGAAAGGAATCAGGAGTTCGATTTTGTTATCGATATGTGTGTTGTGGTGGCAACACCTTGTCGACATCTCTGTAATTTTATTACATTAAGTGCAGGATTCCACACCTTGTCCAAATTAAAACCATTATCTCTGTTTATTAACTTTAAAGGGCACTCAATGAATTACAGTGGTGTGAAGATTTTAACACCTATATCTTCATTTTGGGACGCAATTTTTAGAGAAGCAGTAGAAATTAGAATATCTGAAAATTTAAAAACAGAGATAATGGTTTTAATTTGGACAAGGCGTGGAATCAAAAAATGGTCAAATGTTTGTAAAGTCTATGGGGCTAACTACGGGGTTATCAGTCCCTAAACTTACAAGTTACTTGTGAACTAACTAAGACTAAGGACGGCACAAATATCCATGCCCGAGGGGGGATTCGAACTCCCGACCACAGTGGCCGTGCAGACCGTGACTGAAGCGCCTCAGTCCCCTCGGCCACCGCGGCCGGCTGCGTGGAATCCTGCACTTAATGTAATAAAATTACAGAGATGTCGACAAGGTGTTGCCACCACAACACACATATCGATAACAGAATTGAACTCCTGATTCCTTTCGCCACGGGGGCGCGCGTGCCAAGTATACCTCTTTGCCGCCGACCAGCATCTGACACCCGCATGCGCAGTGCCGCCGCGATGGTGTATATAAGGCCGCGCCTACCAACTGGTCGGGCCTGTATTAGTGCATTAAAATTCAATAATAATAAAAAAAAACTGGAGGGCAGTCGTGGGACTCACTCTGAAGATGGCCGGATGATACGCGGCCGAAATATTATTAGAAGACATAGAATTTGCACGGCTGCATGCCCGAAATTTATTGGATTACTCCTTACGCCATGAAAAGTTGAAAATGCACATTAATATTACGTTTCTGGTTAATAACAAAATGTCGGTTCCATGTAATGAATACAGCTCACAATAGTTGAATCGTAATCACATCATCAAATGTATTACAATCTTACATGCTGGGAACTTTGTATGATGGGCAACCACAGCTAGAATATTTATAGATAATTATGAAACTTTCACACAGTTAATAATTAGGTGTTAAAATTGCAATAATCTGAATGAAAGTGCTAATAATTATCTAGCATTTGTAGAATTGTAATCCACAACGTTTTATTTTAAGTCCAGCGTGATGCATTTTATTAAAAAAAATTATCATCTTTATCACATTTTACCTCATTGTAACCGTCATGTCAACACAACTCCATAGTTTAACACATAATCATTAATCTAAATTAGTATACATACTTGTGTAAATTGGCTAACGAGGTTTATTGGCCGGTTACCACCGCAACTAGCCTCGACGTCACACCTAGCGCCCCTACGAGCCACAGCCAGTTCGCTTCAGTCTGACAGCCGATACACATGGTGACCTGTCATTTCGACGGCCGCGGTGGCCGAGGGGACTGAGGCGCTCCAGTCACGGTCTGCGCGGCCACTACGGTCTGGGGTTCCAATCCCCCCTCGGGCATGGATATTTGTGCCGTCCTTAGTCTTAGCTAGTTCATAAGTAGTTTGTAAGCTTAGGGACTGATAACCCCGTAGTTAAGTCCCATACGTTCTACAAACATTTGAACATTTTGAACCTGTCACTTCAGTTGTATTCACACTTCCGCCCAGCACGGAAATGCAATTTTTGATCATCTTGATGGAGCTGATGAACCTCACTACACTGATCACAATCTGTAAGTTTAAAAACTAATGTATTCTCATTCTACGCGAAAATCCGATTTACCAACAACATATGTGGTTTTCTGTAATCATTATAATGGTTGTTTATTGTAGGGCTACCCATCACGTCGCCTTATGTCACAGGCCAAACAAATTTTACTAAACTGATTGCCGACTTTTCTATTCTTTTACCAGAAATGACAAGAACCGTACGGTACACTTCTTTTTACGTTTTTGACGAAAAGAGCGAAGGTGCTTGCGGTACGACCTCACCATTAACCCCGTTATCCATCATAATTGACTTATATAGGAAACTTTGTAAGTAACATAAAAAAGCGCCCGAAGATGCAACTGTAGGTTGCGAAACCGGTTGTGCGGGCCCTCAAGACTCCAATAAAATAACAGCTCAAGTGGACCAAGGACTTTCATTCAGACTATTACAATTTCAACACCTAATTTTTAACTGTGTGAAAGTTTCTTAATTATGTACTGACATGCTAAAATTAAGCTTTAACTGATTATGATAATAACTGTGTGTTTGGCATGTACTTTAAATTGTCATGTGTTGCCTTTTTTAAATTTTTTTATAGGCGGATTTCGGACCGTTGAATATATTCGAATCTAGACAAGATGTGCACAATTTTGGAGACTTGCCTTATAATGAACATTTTTATCTTCGTTTTGCTCCTATGCCTTGTGTATACCTACCATGTTTTTCATAGTTTCTTCGGATTTTGAAGTCAAACTGACCCAATATTTCGGCGGAACATCTGTCCGCCATCCTCAGGGGAACTGCTGCTGCTGCTGGACTCGCCGAAAACTGATGCAGAGGGCATGGAACGCCGTCCTATATAGGCCTGCGAGTGGTGAAGGCGCATGCGCGGCCTGCCTCAGGAACTGCACACTGACAGGTCTTGCGGCGCCGCCGGTGGCGGAGAGGCGGTGCTCTCGATATACCGCAGTCATGGGTTGTCTTCCAGCAATCTGGTGGTTTGCATAAAAGACCGATGTTTTTCCATATTTGATAAAACCGGGTTCCACGCCCTGCTAAGCGGAAAACCCTTGTCTCTATTAATTAAATTTTCTGACAGCCTGATTTCAATGGATTCTTTATAAACATTGTCCCAAAAACCGGACGTGCTGGCCACAATACGAGTTTCATCGAACAATATCCTATGTTCCTCGTTTAGACAATGTTCCGCGACTGCTGATTTTTCGGGCTGTAGAAGCCTGATGTGACGGCGATGTTCCACACATCTGTCATGAACTATGTGGATCGACCTGCCAACGTACGCCTTCCCACACTCGCATGGAATCCTGTACACACCCTGTTTTTTAAGGCCCAAGTCGTCTTTAACGGATCCTAAAAGTGTCCTGATCTTGGGTGGTGGACGGAACACACTCTGGATGTTAAATTTCCTCAGGATTCTGCTGATTTTGTGAGATATGTCCCCTGCATACGGAATAAAAGCGACAGATCTGTCTTCCTCTTCATGTAATTCCCGGGATGGTCCAAACTGCATAGCTCGAAGAATCTGCTTCTCGGAGTACCCATTTTGATTAAACACAGAAGTCAAGTGTGAAAGTTCCTGTGGTAGGCTGTCTGCATCGGAAACTGCATAAGCTCTGCGTACCAGAGTCTTAAGGACGCCACTGCGTTGGTGTGGTGGGTGGCAGCTTCTTGCATTGAGGTACAGATCTGTATGCGTGGGCTTCCGATGAACACTGGGTACCAGGGTACCATCATGTTTCTTGTACACTATGACATCCAGGAACGGAAGCTTCCCATCGCTTTCAACCTCCATGGTGAATTTGATATTGGGATGGAGACAGTTGAAGTGGTCAAGAAATCGATTCAGAGAATCCCGTCCATGGGGCCACACAAAGAATGTGTCATCAACATATCTCCAAAAATACTTTGGTTGCAAAGCCGAAGTCCTCAGTGCCATATCCTCAAAATCCTCCATAAACAAATTGGCGGCGGCGCCGCAAGACCTGTGTGCAGTACCTGTGACAGGCCGCGCACGCGCCTTCACCACTCGCAGGCCTATATAGGACAGCGTTCCATGCCCTCGATATCAGTTGTCGGCGAGTCCAGCAGCAGCAGTTCCCCTGAGGATGGCGGACAGGTGTTCCGCCGAAATATTGGGCCAGTTTGACTTCAAAATCCGGCAGCAAACCCGAAGATACTATGAAGAACTATTACGCCGGGAAAGCCTACGAAACTATACCATGTTTTTCTTACACACCTACTAGATATCAAGCAGCATATTTTCCATAATCTGACCTCCAAACAATAACAATTATTTGCCAGCTTATACACGGCCGTGCTAAGTACTTGTAACTACTCAACACTTACGTAAACGTGTGGTTAACTTTCAGAATAGGTCAGTATAAGGCTTGCAATTTTCATGAAATTAAAGAACAAAACTAATTAGGCTGTATTTAAGTATCTGATTATCTAAAATCGGAAACGTTTATAGATTATTTCTATATAATAGCAATAGCATGAAGCTGTGAATTGAGCCTTGGCCAAAGTTCTAAAAATGCTAGGAGTGAACGAAAATTTTAAAGAATGTTACCTATGCCTCAAAGTACAATTAACTTCCATAAATGAGCACCGTTATTTGCAAAATTATTCACCTAATTCTACCATACTTTGCAAATCGAAAAAGAGACATATATTGCCACTATCAGCTCAAACGCGCTTTGAATGTGCTGCTCCGATCCAAATACACAAACGTTACACATCTTCATCTTTAATAGTTAGATCTGTAACAGGTGTTAATTTCAAACTTTTTAATTTCAATGCACTATCCGAGTTTCGAGAAGTACTTCTCATCATCAGGTGCATCTGCAAATTACAATCAAATAAAATAGTGACGGCTGTAATGTAATGAAACAGCTATCCTACATCTTTACTGAAATGATTCAGTACAAAGGGAGTATACGTACTTCGGCGTGCATTTAAAATAATAAGTTCCATAATTAGAAAGTGGAACATTAATAAATAGAATGTCGGCACTGTTAAAAACATTAAGTTACTGTATATTCCGTGCATCTAACGCTATCGAATCACAAATGTAAGCCCCATTTTTAATTGAAGCTTATAGAAGTACTCGAGCACGGCATTAGCCCTCCAACGGCCACCGTAACAGCCGGCAGGCAGGCAAGCGGTGGTATCAACTATGCGCTAATGGCTCTATCCAGCGTTAAAACTCTCAATTGCTGTGGTCGTAATTATATGAAAAAGAGATTAATAACTAACACCCAGTGACACTGAATTTTAACCCTACTGCATTCATGTAACAGAGAGGCACTGGTGACATGAAATTACACTGGTGAGATGGAACCCAAAATTATACATAATTCGAAAAATAACTTGACTGATAACGGTGTAAAGAATATTGCAGAAAGCCACGAAAGTATGCGTGGGAGATCCTAAAATCAGTGATTAAACCAGAATGCAATTATGACCCTTAAAATTAGAACATATCACCGAGTAAACGACTAGCAGGAACTACAATGAGAAAATAAAATTGTGTATGAAGGGAGAGCAAAGTAACTATAGTCGGGATTTGTAAAAATCCCTGAGATTTAATATCCTGAAAATATTGTATATAGTTAGTTAATATGCTCTTATGCTTTAAATATTTCATTGGGCCTACTATCAGGGTAATTAATCCTGCAGTTCCTTATGCCGATTTTTTCTAAGATGCTGTCAGCCTTTTAGGTTGCAAATGCAGAATACGTAGATCTTCACCAATACCATGTTATTTGTAAGTGGAAGGATAAGGCTGACTTCGGGTTCTTCACGGTACCATATTCTGTAAATCTGAGGCTTCTGCCCGTTTTGTCCACGTATCTGGCATCACAGTGCGGTGAGGGAATCATATATACGTGTATTATCATAGGGGTTAACCTGTCACCATTCGTGGTGTAACAAACGTTGTTCTTTATTTTTCAACCACTTACAAAGCTTATCCAAGATTAACCCTAATAAGGCATCCTTTCCCATTCTGAACAACAGTGCCGCGGCGGATTAGCCGTGCACACTGGGGAGCCGTGCTGAGGTGCGCGCGGCCGTTCGCCGTCGGGGGTTCAAGTCCCCCTCGGGCTTGGGTGTTTGTGTTGTCATCACGTCATTTTAACTTAGTTTAAGCAGTTTGTAAGCTACGGACTAATATCACAGCAGTTGAGTCCGATAGATTTACAACCATTTGATCATTTTTGAACAAAACAATTCGAGCTTGTGCTTCGACTCTGACGACACGCTGTCGACAGTAGGATACGCCTTAAACCTTGTTTTTCAACGAATGTCATTTTGATTTCGGCTTAAACTGGGGAAACCAAGTCACATCACCTAAGAAATTCAATGCAAAAAGGCCTCAATCAGTTTCAGAACGCTGGAGCAAATCAAAACTAGCGGTTTCTGTGAGATGTTGTGATCCAGCGTTAGACACTGCGGCATCCATCTTTCATACACGTTTAAGAAAACAAGAATGCGGTTAAATGCATGTCCACTTTGATTCCAGATTTTCAGAAGCAGAGGCAACTGCTGAGTTCGAATGCGTGTATTCTGGTGATTGACACAATCAGCTCTCTGTATGTTTAGTGCACTGTATTAATACAGAAAACATATATTTTTAATTTTTACAAAGCTGAATTCAAGTGTGGGACTGAAAGGGTTAACTGGTCTTTCTAGGTGCTTATTGTGTACATCACCCATAATAAAAGATAGAGTAAAGCCGGAAGCTGATCCCTATTTTAAAAAGTGAAAGAATGTAGTTACTCTTAAGGCTTTACCGGCGATCTAATGACATCTTGGATTGTCAGGTGTTCTGCCAGATTACAGTGACGGATTTTGCACATTATTTCGGCTACGTAGCTCGTAGTCTTCTTCAGGTCGCACCTGAAGAAGGTTACGATCTGCGTAGCCGAAATATTGTGCAAGATTCGACACTGTAATCCGGCAGAACATCCGACAACCAAAGATGTCAAGCATATAGTTACATGAAACACTTTATTTTTAACAGCTGCTGTGCGAGAATGGGTGCGTGGTCTGAGGCCTGCCGGCCATGGTGGCCGAGAGGACAGAGGCGTTCCAGTCACGGTCTGCACGGCCACTACGGTCGGGGGTTCGAATCTCCCATCGGGCATGGATATTTGTGCCGTCCTTAGGATTAGCTACTTCAAAAGTAGTTTGTAAGTTTAGGGACTGGTGACCCCGTAGTTAAGTACCATAAGCTATATAAACATTTGAACATTTGTCTGAGGCCTCTTGTTACAGATTGCGCGGCCGCTCCCGTAGAAGGTATAATACCCCTGTGGAGACTTTACAGTATTTTCTAGGGTTTTTCTGTGTCACCGATATTATTTACATGTGTAAAAAGCGTACTCGGTGGATGTAACTATTATGACAAATATGTATAATGTACGCACTAATTCATTAATATCGGTAGGCAAAGAAAAATACACATAAGTATTGTAAAATGTAGAGGGCGACCAGTGTAAAAGTCCACTCAATTGTACGTTAGCTTTGGATCCACTTCAAACAGGGGATAGACCCTCTAAGTTCAAATGTTCAAATGTTTGTAATTCTATCGGACCACACTGCGTGGTCATTAGTCCGTAGCTTACAAATTACTTAAACCTAGGTAAACTAACGTAAGGACAAACACACACACCCATGTCCCAGGGAGGACTCGAACCTCCACGGCAAGTAACCGCGCGCTCCGCAGCGAGAAGCTTTAGACCGCTCGGATACTTCACCGCGGCACCCTCTAAGTGCGACGTAATTTGTATTACTTCGTGAATAATTACCAGATGAATCGAATTAGTGTCTAGCATTCTGTTTCGTAAACCTAATTTTACAATCCAGATTTTCACTGTATATACTTCAGATTTGTTTTTTTCTAATGTTACGCAGTGTTGATTGCATTTGGAAGAAGGATGCTTAGTGTTTAACGTCCCATCGACAGCTTCGTAGTTAGAGACGGAGGTAACGCTCGGAATTTCGGGTAAGTATGGGGAAAGAAATCGGACGTGCCCTTTCAAAGGAACCATCCTGGCATTTGCCTGGAGTGAGTTAGGGAAATCACGGAAAACATAAATCTGGATGGCCAGGGATGGCTTTGAACAACCGCCCTCCTGAATACGAATCCAGTGCGTTACCACTGCGACACCTCTCTGGGTTTTCGTTGTGATGTAGTTCGCAACTTTAATCTGTCAGGAAGTTTCATATCAGCGCACAATCCGCTACAGAGTGAAATTTTCATTCTGGAAATATCCATTAGGCAGTGACTAAGCCATGTCTCCACCATATCCTTTCTTCCAGGAGTGCTAGTCTTGTATGTTTCGCAGGAGAGCTTCTGTGAAGTTTGGAAAGTAGGAGGCGAGGTACTGGCGGAAGTAAAGTTGTGAGGCGGCACCGTGAGTCGTGTCGGGATAGCTCAGTCGGCAAGTTCGGCTTCAGCTGCCAACGCGAACGGACCTGCCCGCTGCTGCTCCGTATACGTTAGCGCTCGCGCCGGTGTATTTGTTTACGTTCAGTGTTCCTGTCCTTTCTGTGTTCGTACACGTACTTGAAGTGCTGTATAGTGGTGTTTACGTGTTTCGTTTGTGAACGTCTCGTCATTTGGCGGGATTTCGGTGTTCACCGGGATTTCTACGCCGCTGAAGAAAATGGCTGATTCTGCACGAAAAAATAATCTGGTTTTCTCTTTCAAGAGGGAAACTCGTCCTGTTCAACCGTCTGCTCTGGAAATACACGACTGGCTGTTTGAGGTAATGGGCATTAATTCTGATTCTGTACATACCACTCAATTAGACGCTGATCAATACTGTGTGTTGTTTTTTAGTCCGGTGACGGTCGACAAATTTCTGACAAAGTGGGGTAATGCTGTAGAATTTGAACATAGAGATGGATCTCAGTACGGAAAGCTGATATCACGTATAAAACTGTGAGGGTTTTAAATATCCCTATTGAAATTGATAATCTGTTGATTAAGGAAGCACTTTCAAAATATGGGGACGTTATTTCAATTGTGAATGAACGGTGGTCCAAGCAGTACAAACTACAATGTTATAATGGAATACGATCTGTAGAAATGGAAGTTAAAACTAATATTCCCTCTTATATTACCGTAGAAGGTTATAAAGCTCACATTGTGTATTCTGGACAAGACCAAACTTGTCAAATTTGTAACGAATCTGGACACTTCCGACAGGACTGCCCACGTCGTGCCGTTGTTTTGAGAACCAATTTAATACAGCGGCAACGACTCACACTCAATAACATTATGGCCTCTACTGAGCAACCCCCTCCTGTTAAGGTCGCCATGGAAGGTACTTCTGATGTGGTCACCATACCCGAAAAGGAGTTCCCACCCTTGAATCCAGTTACAAATAGGGGTTCTGCTGTGCGTGAAAGTGAGCAGCAACCCAAGAAAAGACCACTAGAAAAAACGGAAGATCAATCTGATGAAGATTCCTCTCCTGTACATTCCGCCCGCAAGCAGAAGCCGTGCGAAGCGGAAGAGCTAGAGGGAACAGGGAACGTAGACGTGAAAGAACTGCCTTCGGAGGACGAAACCACGCTACAATCTCAGTCAGACAAAGAACAAGAAGTAATGCAAGAGACGGAATCTGATAAAATAGTGCCTGACACGTCGGCGAACAACTTGCTGCTCTCTGAGGAGCCGGACGTGTCTCAACACAAGCAGACCGAGGCAGCAGTCGACGAGCAACACGCCGCGTCAGACACACCGATGCAGGTCGCGCAAGACCGTCAACAGCAACGCCTGATCGAAGTTGTAACACGGCAGACGAAAACAAGGAAACTGAACAGGAAACCACGGCGACTCAGGACTTGCTGCGCCGCCGAGTCAAACCGCAACAAAATCTGAGAGTTACTCGGAAGCAAAGCAGACAACAGCCCGCCAGGGGCAATAAAAAGCCGCCAAATATCAAATATGAAATAGTCACTGAAGGTTCCTTGAAGGGAAATTCCAAAAATGTCTTACAAGGAACTTCCCCCTGTAATGAACGTACAGATATATCCCAGGGTTTGACATCTGAAGGCAACACTTAGCGGAAAAAAAAAGTCGGTAGAGCGCTTGCCCGCGATAGGCAAAGGTCCCAGGTTCGAGTCCCGGTTTCAGCACACAATTTTAATCTGCCAGGAAGTTTCATATCAGCGCACACTCTGCTGCAGAGTGAAATCTTTCATTCTGGAATCAAAATATTTTAAAACTTTTGCGTCATGAATTTTATGCACGACACAGGTATCGAGGTATTTTATTACTTGGGACGTTTTTTGTTGACAGTTAACACTGTCAGATCAATCTTCGCCACAACATCAAATACAACACAATCCTCTCCTGAAATAAAATAACAAGAACCACACTCACGCTCACATCCACAGCCACGTACAAACTGCAACGATACAACTTCCAAGATGACCATATTAATGCCTCAGAATTGGCAACACACCGTACCAAACGGCAAAATGTCGTACTACAAGCATGTTGTTCACCAAAAACAATGTGACTTTAAGGACTGATTCACAAAATATGGTATAAATCAGCTTTTAATAAGTTGATGTCGAGAAACAACACTGGGACTGAAAGGGTTATGTCGTGAGTGCTCAACAGTCACACATAAGTGTCGTAAAAGGTGCTACTCGAAACTGTTAGCGAGTTCCAGTGAACAGATCGTAACTGGTTCATTCTCGTCTCACTGTAAAGAAACGTTAGGCACAGCTGTTAGTTACAACGACAAAGATTTTATTTACTGCGAAGGCACAATTTCCGAATTGCATCGCAGAAAGCGCTTTGGATCCGACGTGGAAGGTGAGCGGCACAAAGCGAGTTAATTCATACGGCAAATTCCAACCCCCCCCCCCTCCCCCGTTCGCATTGAGTTGGGCGGGCCCCAGCACTGCGCCCTGCGGAAAGCCACTCCACTGCGGCGGCGACTCGCTTATTCGCGGCAGCAAGGCACTGGAATGAGCCTCGCAACAGATTGCCGTTAATCGGCTCAGCGGCTGATCTCCCAGTGAGTCCGCTCTGAAGCCTGCCATTCACTGGCATTCCAAAGGGCGATTTGCTCGCCGAATCTGCAATTACCAACTCAGACTTGGGCGCGAGTTGCGAGTAATGCGTGACATCAGGTGTTACTACCGGTATAAACCTGCGAATCAGGTGCCTTTCTCGACTTAATAGGTTCTTTTGTGATATATTCATCTGATCTGCCACATTCAGTTACGCATTATTTCTTTTGAAGGACTGAAACAGAAGGTATGTATTAATAGTTACTCTCCCATTCGTATAACGCAAGCAACGTTGCTAAGATTGCGAAAGAAACTAAGCAAGATAAAAGTAGCATTTGTGAACGAAAACGGGCCCCTGTTGATGGAGACACTTTATTTAATTTTATGTCTTAAATTTACAGAGCTTATGGAAGATTATGTCTGAATGCGGATATCCTTATTACCTAATAGGAGTAGTGAAAAGTCAGTACAAAAATACACTCACCGTAATAAACAAAGGCAACACTAAATTAGACGAAATAAGTATGAATCAAGGAGTAGGACGAGGACGTGGACTCTCACCTACCGCCGGCCGCGGTGGCCGAGGGGACTGAGGCGCTTCAGTCACGGTCTGCACGGCCACTACGGTGGGGGTTCGAATCCCCCCTCGGGCATGGATATTTGTGCCGTCCTAGTTCGTAAGTAGTTCATAAGTAGTTTGTAAGTTTAGGGACTGATGACCCCGTAGTTAAGTGCCATAAGCTTCACAAATATTTGAACATTTTTTTCTCACCTACCCTTTTTAATATATACATTGAATTCATTCTTCGGGAATTGAAGGTTAATGTAAACAAAGGAATTAAAATATCGAATCAGGAATCACTGAACGTGTTTATATTTGCAGATAACAACGTTATTATTCAAAAGAATGAAGATGACAAGCAAGGATCAGTGTATCAGCTGAACGAAATAAGCAGGAAGTATAACTTTAAAATTTCTAATAATGAAACTAAAATAATGCCTTTCCGAGGAAAATACACAATCAGATCAAACATTGTCTTTGATAATTCAACTTTAAAACAAATCTCTCATACCTCCTATTTAGGTTGTGATATAAGTTTCGATTGTGGTTCCAACATTAAAAATAAAATACAAAAATTCCAAGCTGTCTGTGTCACCATAAGTAGAACATTTAGCCATAAAGTACAAAAAGAGACGGTTTAAAATTCTATAAAGTCATGTCAGTTCCTGTAATATCCTACGGATATTACGGTGGGTCACTACATAGAGACCAGAAAATAAAATGCAAAGAGCAGAGCTGTGGTTCCTGAGGAAGACAAAGGGTTGCACTAGAAGAAACATAAGCGGAAATAACCACACCAGAAAACAATTAAATATTTTCAGCATGAAAGAGAAAATCCAACAATATCGAGAAAACTTGAGGCAACATCTTCTTAGAATGAGGGAACACAGAATCCCCCAAACTGAATGGCAAAAGGGGTAATGGAAGACCACGAAAAAGATGGGTACGATTATTTGTGACACCGGAATAGGCAACAGCGTAATCTTTGAAAGTAAGAAATGATGATGATAAAATTTACATAAACAACAGGGCATTTTTAAACCAAGAACCGATTGTTCTGAAGTAAGAGAACCTATTTTTAGGAACATCAATTGTATCAGAAACAACAATATTAACTTTTTTTTAATTTTCAGTTTAGGCACAAGAAACGTTTAAATATTCGTCAAGCCGTGATACCAGTTTTTGGATCACAGCATCAAAGAACTCTGCCACCTGATAGTCACTTTTCTTTGAATTAAAATTAATCAGCGACAGTCAGCTAAAATACTAAAGTAAAAATTTGAGATGCAGCTTGTCAAAATGAGGCATCTGTTTTGGCAAATTGCATTAGCAATGTCTTCTGTAGAGACTTTACTCACGACATCAGGTCGTCCATATTGTTATTTACGAACATCATTTGTCCTTCTTTCATGAAACTGTCTACTCGGTTTTACAAGTTTCAGTATCAATCGTTTACCACATTTTTATTGATAGAGTGGGCTTTTTCAAACTTTGCTAAATAGTCTGTCGCAGAGGCTGACACTTTCTCATTCCATGAAAATTTATTTCCCCCGCGTCAAATTTTCAAGCTTCGGAATAAGAAGTCACTCGGGAGCAGGTCTGGTGAATAGGGTGGATAAGGGACCAATTTGATTCCCAAGTCGTGCACTTTTTGCTTTGCGAATAGTTGCTGTAGCGTCTTGAGCAATGTTCTGATGAAACAATCTTTCGTATCAATGTGGATGTTTTAAAATTATTTCCTGTTTCAAACGATCCAACAGAGCAACTTAATAAAGCCAGTCATGGATCTGCCTTTTTCCAAATAATCTATGAGAATTATACCCTGGGAATGCCAAAAGACAGTGGCCATCATCTTTACAACTGATAAAACCGTCTTCGCCTTTATTGGTGTATTCTCTCCGTTCTTTGTCCATTGTTTGGACTGTTGTTTGGTCTCTGAAGTGTAATAGTGGATCCACGTTACATCCAAATTTTTGAATGTGCACAAAAAAGTGTGGATTACGCCTGAACAGTATGAGATTCTGAGCAGAAATATCTTTTCGTTTCCGTTATTGGTCCAAACTGAGCAAGCACGGCACCCATGGCGTACAGAGCTGTTTCGTGGCCAGTTTTTCATGGAGAATGCAATGCACTTGTTCAGTTGAGATGCCTACAATGTTAGCTATCTCGCAAACTTTCAATCTGCGATCTTTCATTACCTCATCATGAACCTTATCCATAGTTTCCTGTGCGGTGACTTCAACAGGCCGACCGTATCGTGTTCCATTTGCCGTGCTTCTCCAACTACGTTTAAACTCATTCATCCAAATGTAAATGGTCTTAAATGTTGGTGAAGAACCCAGGTGGACCTCATTCAAATCGGATTTGATCTGTGCAGCTGTCCAACGCTTCAAATAAAAATATTTAATAACCGCACGAAATTCGTTTTTCCCCATCCCAAGGAACTAACTACGCAGTTACCACTACAGCTTGCAGCCAACAATCGACAAATAAAAGCTGCCGTTAGAAACATGATGTAAAAACAGTTCAGGTTCCGAAAATTTCCCTCCCTTTCATAATAATTTACTAATCAACCCTTCCTCGTACATTGATCTTGGCTTACGTCTGTGCCGCGTGCACGTGTAGAACAGTGTCTATGAGAGTGAGATTTTCACGGTTTCATTGCAACCAGCATCGCTGCACAACTGTGGAAATTCTGGAACGACCATCCTGCCACTCGGAAGACAACAATTTTATCCCCTTTCAAACTTGCTCGGTCGGCTTTAGGAAGCTTGTGTGCATCACTGTTGCGTAGCGCCTGTTTTCTTTACACGATGATATCACACTAAACCTTATAGCTGTAAATATTCCGTACTAAATTGTAAACAAATATGTCGCTATGGTAGCTAAATCACTACGCTATCTGTTGGATGCAGTTCATTATTACACCTATTGTCCTCCAGGTGGAAACTGCAGTCGCCGGATGAAAATGGACGTCATCTTCCCGGGTGTATTAACTTTTTCCGGGTGTATACAAACTGTATGGGCCAGAGTGGAGATCCCAGTTATTGCCAGGGTGACCGTGCTCTTTAGGGTCAGATGACACGGTAGGCACTAACAAAACATCACCCGTGAAACATATTTTTATATTGATCTTATTACATTTCAAACAACAGGGGGCGTAAGATACGTAATGAGCCAGTGGTTTGCAAAAATCATTCTTCAGCAAACAGGCCTAGAAACTCTTTGCCCGTGCGTGTCATTTGTTAGACAGGTGGTAGTTAACCTCTGTCTGGGACGGGCTGCCACAGCCCTTGAGCCACGTGGCTCGGCTGCCACCTTACGAGCTGCTCCCTAGAACAGATGTGTCAGGTGTCAACGCCTAAGCCGCATTGGAGTGGCCGAGGCTTCTAAGGCGCCTTGTTGTAGGAAGTGCGCGGTTACTCGCTCTCGGAGGTTAGATTTCTCCCTGGGGCACGGGTTTAAAGGCGTCTGTGTCAGACCATCTTACTCTGTTTCTGCTCAGTTTATTATGTAAATGAAGGCTTCCGCCGCCGTTGTCATCGTTGATGAAAGTCTTCTGGGTATTGGGCCACTTCGTCAGTATATCAAATGTTTCGCCATCGTTTCAGCCACTATTGCAAGCGGCCTTGTGGGTGATCTTTATTATGTTTGCATTTGTAGTGTCATATTTTGCATGTTGGTAATGGAGAGAGATACTGTCAGCTAGCCAGAGAGTTTGCTCGCCAGAGAGACTTCTACGGTGCTCGGTTTTCAAGCAGAATCAGGACTAGCCTGTTGATGTTTGGCTGTTGTACATGTCAGTTGCGGTTTGGTTGGCTGTCCTACAATACAGTGAACATGACTTACCAAGCTCTGGAAGTAAGTATTATTATGGGAAATATTTTCATTGTATATTAAAACTACGAGAAGAATTTGTTATAATTATGTACGTCACAACTGCTGAAAATGCATAATGTAAAGGAATCTTTTTTGTGTACAATTATAATTAGTGTTCATTGTTAATTATGAAGCAGCAGAGACTTTATTACTAGAGTATCTTAGTGCGATTTCCTTTAATGTGTAGTAAAATCCATTCCCTACCTTCCATGACTTTTTTATGAATTATTTTGTGTGCTTTTATAAAGATTGTCAAAAGGATTATCATGATCGTACAGTGCACGTGTTTGCTTATTAATGAATTGAATTTGCAGTAAAGTGAATTAGTTCATTAATATACCTTGAAGGGATCCTAGTTGCATGACAAACAGAGCGTTTACATGTGCACAGGCAGCCAAATTCATTTATTGTGATTGCCATTGTCAGGATTGATAATAGTATACAGTACAGTATTGTTCAGATACTTTTCCTGAAGTTAAATATTTACCGCTGATTTGTCATTTGAGGATTAAATCAGCTTAATAACTAATTTTAACGTTTATTCTGTCATGCTATTAGAGTTGTTAAGCATGCATTGAGCATGATGACAAAATTCATGGAGTATGGTGTAAGCGCTCCCGACCAAGAGTTGCAATACGATTTTGCGTTGCCGTCGCCGTGTGTGGTCTCGCATTGCCATCCAACAGCAGAAAGCCAGATCTGAGAAGGCCAGGCCGTTTTTTTTATTTTTATTTATTTATTTTTTTTTTTTTTTATTTCGAATCACCTCTATTTCGACAGAGTGGCACAGTACCGCCGCGCATCCTCCGAAAAGTCCAGAAAAAAAAGTTGAGTAGCAGGTTACCTGCAGACGAAGTGCTTCTGAACTACTTTCAGACATTTGATAACGGATGATTCCACTCAATAGCCGTTCAACACTTCTTCCGTACGCAATGCCCAGTTTGTTTTTCCTGAACGGCTTTTTGAAGCTTATAAAGCTGTTTCACAAGTGTGTCAATGCAATTTGAAATTATGTAGAAAAATATGTCTTATCTCAAATATCTCATTCAATTTTTTTCTTTTCATACACAACTCTTGTGCACATTCGACGGGGGAAACGTATTTTTAAACTCCCTCTCATAATATAAAATTTACGTCAACTTGATGTAATGCTCGGAATTACATGAATGAAACCTATTTACTTCAGATACATTCAATAAGTTCTTATGCTGCATCACTGTTCATCTCTTTACTAATTTAACTGCCTGAACTTACGGAAATTAAGAAATGAGATGATAGTAACCACTTACAAAATGGTCACGTTCCACCCAGAGTTCTCGAATAGGCATTCAGCAGGAGAAGCCACAGTCGGAATACTCGCTTATGTTTACCATAAGAAAAGTGTAATATGCAGTCCGGTAGGGGTATCTGTCTAGACGGAAAATGTTCTTTTGACATTTTCCCAGGTGGAAATAGGGCAGGGGATACACAAATTATTTTTATTGCAGTTTTTTATTAAGTTGTCGAGAAGAGGCCTAATCTTAAACATTTCTCTCTCTTCAAATCAGTTCATGCTTTTGACATTTTCCCAGGTGGAAATTATTAGCATAATTTTCTAGTTGATCTTAAGCTAATCCCGCCGTGGAAGCAGGGTATCTGTCTAGACGGAAAATGTTCTTTTGACATTTTCCCAGGTGGAAATAGGGCAGGGGATACACAAATTATTTTTATTGCAGTTTTTTATTAAGTTGTCGAGAAGAGGCCTAATCTTAAACATTTCTCTCTCTTCAAATCAGTTCATGCTTTTGACATTTTCCCAGGTGGAAATTATTAGCATAATTTTCTAGTTGATCTTAAGCTAATCCCGCCGTGGAAGCAGGGTATCTGTCTAGACGGAAAATGTTCTTTTGACATTTTCCCAGGTGGAAATAGGGCAGGGGATACACAAATTATTTTTATTGCAGTTTTTTATTAAGTTGTCGAGAAGAGGCCTAATCTTAAACATTTCTCTCTCTTCAAATCAGTTCATGCTTTTGACATTTTCCCAGGTGGAAATTATTAGCATAATTTTCTAGTTGATCTTAAGCTAATCCCGCCGTGGAAGCAGGTGGTCGCACGAATCACACGAGATAATGCCCATCCCGCCTTTATGTATGGATAGGTGCAACTTTTTTTTTAATGTAGATATCAGCAAAATTTTTATATGCGTGCACCTTATATAAACCGCATATTATTAATTACACTGTATTAATATTTTCTAACAGTCTTAATACAAAATAGCTACTAGGAGGTCAGCAACAGAAAGCAGTTAATTCCATAAATTATCTGAGAGTAGGAATTATGAGTAATTTAAAATGGAACGACCATATAAAATTAATCGTCGGTAAAGCAGATGTCAGTCCGAAAACAAAGGAAGTAGGTTACAGTACACTTGTTCGCCCACTGCTTGAATACTGCTCACTAGTATGTGATCCATACCAGATGGGGTTGATAGAAGACGTAGAGAAAATCCAACGGAGAGCTGCGCGCTTCGTTACAGGATTATTTAGTAATGGTGCAAGTTTTTCGGAGATTATCGATAAACTTCAGCGGAAACTCTGCAAGAGAGACGGTCTGTGGCTCGGTACAGCCTCTTGCAGTATATTGCTCCCTCGTACGTATATCTCGCGAACAGATCATGAAGATAAAATCAAATAGATTAGAGCCCACACAGAGGCATACCGACATTCTTTCTTTATGGGAATAATACGTAACTGTAATAGAAGGGAGAAAAGATAGTGGTACTCAAGGTACCCTCCAGCACACACGTTCAGGTGGCCTTTGGAGTATGGATGTAGATGTAACTAGGTACGCTTTCCTGGCGTAATAAATGATAATATGCTTCTCGGGTTTCCTCCCCGATAAATACGTCATCTGGACACAATACTTCGGCGATCCACCTGGCAGCCAGCGTCAGGTGATAGTGTTCGTATACCGATCGTCGAGACTGAGTACAAGCCTTTTTTTTTTTTTTTTTTTTTTTTTTTTTAACAAAGTAGATGAAGTCCCATCGCCAACTGGCGACTTACACTTCCTGGGATTACAGAGGTATGTGGGTGAATGATAATTTTATTTTACAATAAACTTTGGGGGTAGGCTTCTAAGGGCCAGTATGTCGGTCCGTAAGGTACCCCACTTGATTTTAGTACGTAGTTCCATTGTAGAGCAATTCACATGAAGGTTACAATGTAAACTACGTTACCACATCTTCTTACTAACACGTTTTATTCAGGTAACTAACGATCGTGGCACCTTGTACATATGCCACGGGCGTGGAGCTGTCATTCCTAAGGTTTGGATGTTATGTATTGTTGTCCTAAGTTGATCTATTTTCTTGTGTATCTTTGTCGTTCTCTTCTTAATTGCCTCCATGAGAGTGTCCATATGGAGTTCCTGGTGGATGTCCACGTTTCTCGTGTAACGGCCAGCCCTGAGGATCCATCGTAACGTCTTATTTTGGAAAACTTGCAGTCTTGAGATTTGGGTCGCACTAGCTAGGCCCCAGACTGAGCTGCCATATAACATTTTGGATAGCACTGTTGCTTTGTATAGTCGCAGTTTGGTACTGGTATTCAACTCTGCGCTTGCATAGACCTTAGGTCGCAAGTTATCAATATGTTTGTGGAGAAAAAAGTGTTTATCAAGGGTAACTCCCAGGTAAGTGACCGCCGATCCCCATGGGATGACCTGTCCGTGAAGTCGTAAGTTAGTTGGCATCTGTGGTCGTTTCCTGGAGAAATAGATCGCCGTGGTTTTTGCTGCATTGAGTTGTACTTTATTCAGCCTACACCATTCAGCAGTTCTGTCTAGTTGTCGTTGGAGCCGTGTTATGTTAGCTTGAACATGCCTTCCGCTGGTTATAAATGCCGTGTCATCGGCGAATTGTGCAATTTGCACTCCTTCCACCGTTGGAATGTCGTTAGCGTATATATTAAACAGGACCGGCGATAACACCGAACCTTGCGGTAGCCCAGCTGCTGCGGGTCTGGTTGATGATGTCTTCCCCTCCACCGTCACCATCATAGTCCTGTCTTGAAGATAACTCGCGATAAGCTTGATGTAACAATCCTGTATGGGCGTTTGCTCGTGTAATTTCCGAAGGAGGAGTTCCCTCCACACCTTGTCGTAAGCTTTCTATATATCCAAAAATACGGCGGCCGTTGCTTTGGTTACGTTCATGTTCCTCGGGATGTGCTCTGCCAAATGTAGTAATTGGAGTTCCGCCGACAGTTTTCTCTGGAAACCGTATTGTTCCGCTCTTATAGTTCCGTCCTCTACTAGTGGTTCCAGTATCCGCTTTTGTATTACCCTCTCAAAGGTCTTCCCCATACGACTGAGAAGGCTGATGGGGTGATGGTTGGCTGGTTGCGTCGTGTCTTTCCTCGGTTTGGGTATTGGCACTACCTTAGCTAGCTTCCATGCCACAGGAAAGTATCTTGTCAGCATGCAACCGTTGAATATTCTAGTCAACAATACCAGTGGCTTCCTCGGAAGGTTTTTGAGGTGTTGGTTGCTGATTTTGTCCGCTCCTGGTGTCTTATTGGGATGTAATTTGCACTTCGCTAGGTGTTGCCAGTCTTGGAAGTGATTGATCTTCTGACGTGATGAACTGATTGACTATCTGCACTGTAGTGGCCTCATGCTCCCGTTGGGCAGGGTTTAGTTGTTCTTGTAGCAGGGTTGTTTGTTGTTCGTAGGTGGTGACGAATGTTTCAGCTTTGGTTAATGGGTCTTCCGTTAACCCCTGTGGAGTTTGCAACGGTCTTTTTGGCGTGGGCTCTTCCCTGATGTTCTTCACCAGTCGCCACTCATCTTTCGTCTGGAGCAGGAAGTTTGACATTTTATCCTCCCACCTCTCTATTTTCCATTCCTGTAGTCGTCTACGTAGTTGTCGCTGAAGTCGGTGGGATTGTCTGCGGTACATTGGATTTCTTGTGTGTTACCAGAGTTTCCTGTACCTGTTCTTCTGATGCCGAAGTTCTTCTAGCAGCGGTGGTAATGTTTCCATGCAGTGCGCCTCTTCCGAAATCGTAAGTAGAGAAAAGTTGTGGGCTTTGCGGACCTTCTTCGTTAAGACGTCTACGGCAGAGTCTATCTGCTGTGGTGTTTGTATTGCCATAGTTGGGTCTATGTTGTTATTTAAGTATCTTTTAAATTGTGTCCAGTTATTCTCCTGATATGTCCTGCGCCGGCGTATGGTACCCGTCCGTGGCAGTACTGCAAGGACCGGGTCATGGTTTGACGACAAGTCGTTGACCGTAATCAGCCGGGGGTCGATCCCGAGTCCTTGAGTGATAGCGATGTCTAATACGTCCGGCCGTTGGTTCGGTAGATTCGCTGTGTGTGTGGGTTCGGTTGGTCCCGACACTTCAAGCTCCAGTTCTTTTTCCAGCTGATGGAGTTGAGTACAAGCCGCAAGTGCAGGCCCCTATATACGCCGCGGGAGGCCGAAAGCGCGTGCGCAAAACTGGACACTTCAGCCGTCTACTTTTCAGCGCCGCTAGTGATAGAAGACGGCGTAAACGATAGATCGCTATTCAGCAGGTCTAAAAAGACACCGTTGTTTTTGAAGCAAACAGTACAGGGTTCCACATTTTACTCAAGGGAAAACCCTTTTCTCTATTTATAATATTAGCAGAGAGCCGAATTTTGATAGATTCTCTTAAAATACAGTCCCAATAGCGAGATACAAAGTAACCATTTGTGTGTCATCATACCTGATTTTACGTCCCTCAGTAAGACAGTGCTCAGCTACTGAAGATTTCTCTGGCTGAAGCAGCCTTATATGTCACGGGTGTTCCGTACATCGATCTTGAATTGTTCGAATTGTCTGAACGATGTAAACCTTAGCACAGTGGCAAGGAATTTTGCACACGTCGGGTTTCCTCAATCCTAAGTCATCCTTTACTGAGCCCAGGAGAGCTCTAACCTTGGCAGGTGGACGAAAAATGTATTTGATGTTATGTCTTTCCAAAGGTTTTCCTATTTTCGAAGAAATGCTTCCACCAAACGGTAGGAAAGGTAGCGATTTTGAAGTGTGTACTTGTGGTTCCCGCGATGGACTAAACGGGAAAGCACAGCAAATATGTTGGCCAGTGTAACCATTCTTCTTGAATATCATTCTCAGATGGTCCAATCCTTTAATCAGACTTTCAGCGTCTGAAATGGCAAAAGCTCTTTTTGTCAGCGTACGCTAGACACCAGTGCGCTGTTTAGGAGGATGACAACTGGTAGCATGCAAGTAGTGGTGCGTCTGTGTGGGCTTTCTGTAAACACTATGTCCCAATGTTCCGTCACCCTTTCTGTACACCATGACATCTAAAAACGGAAGCTCTCCATCTCTCTCCACCTTCATAGCGAACTTAATGCTGGGATGGGAGCACTTCTTCGAAAATAGTAAGAATTTTTAAGAGACATAACATTAAATGTCGCGGCTTGTACCAACAGCACCTAGAAGACAAGGCTTCACATCTGGCCGTGCTACGTCATACTGACCAGGCCGCGGCGGCCAGCTTACTGGTTGCCCGCTATGAGGCAGGGGGCGTGCCCCAACGGACAGCCATTCAGCTGCCAGCCGCGGCCTGGTCAGTTTGACGTAAAACGACCAGTTAGGAGGCCTTGTCTTCTATGTGGTGTTGCTTGTACTCAGTCTCTGCGAGTCGGTGAACCAGCACTGTCACCTGAGGATGGCGTCCAGGTGGATCGCCGAAATATTGTGTCCAGATGACGTATTTATTGGGCAGGAAAGCTAAGAAGCATATTATCAGATGTGGATGTAGAAACTTCCTGTCAGATTAAAATTGTGTGCCGGAACCGGGACTCGGACCTGGGACCTTTGCCTTTCGCGGGCAAGCGCTCTACGGACTGAGCTATCCCGACACGACTCACGATCCGTCCTCACAACACCAATTCTGCCAATACCTCCCCTCCTACTTTCCAAACTTCCCAGAAGCTCTCCTGCAAACCATGCAAGACTAGCACTCCTGGAAGAAAGGATATGGTGGAGACATAGCTTAGCCACAGCCTAAGGGATGTTTCCAGAATGAAACTTTCACTCTGCAGCGGAGTGTGCGCTGGTATGAAACTTCTTGGCAGATTAAAATTGTGTGCCGGAACCGGGACTCGAACCTGGGACCTTTGCCTTTCGCGGGCAAGCGCATTACCGACTGTGCTATCCCGACACGACTCACGATGCCGCCCCACAACTTTACTTCCGGCAGGTTCGAATCCCGGTTCCGGCACACAATTTTAATCTGCCAGGAAGTTTCATCAGCGCACACTCCGCTGCAGAGTGAAAGTTTCATTCTGGAAACATCCCTTAGGCTGTGGCTAAGCCATGTCTCCACCATATTCTTTCTTCCAGGAGTGCTAGTTCTGCATGGTTCGCAGGAGAGCTTCTGTGAGGTTTGCAATGTAAGAGGCGAGGTACTGGCGGAAGGAAAGTTGTGAGGCGGCATCGTGAGTCGTGTCGGGATAGCACAGTCGGTAGTGCGCTTGCCCGCGAAAGACAAAGGTCCCAGGTTCGAGTCCCGGTTCCGGCAAACAATTTTAATCTGCCAGGAAGTTTCATATCAGCGCACACTCCGCTGCAAAGTGAAAGTTTCATTCTGGAGATGTAGATGTAGTTTGCTATAAAATTGTATGGCACGGTACTCGCATGACTGCATGTCCACTCTGCGCAAAGATAAAAAAAGAGAGGAAAAAAAAAAAAGAAAATAATTGTCAGCAGTTTTTAAACCCGCGTCAGTCAATCACTGGGAGGCAGTCTGGAACTGATTCCCGCCCCTCGGTCGGTCGCGTGCCCAGGTCCTGCCCTCTCCTGCCCCGCCGTGTGCGCGGCTGTCGTGAGTGCAGGCAATTAGCCGGCCCCGCTGTGCTCGCTGCGCAGCTTACCACTCCTCGCGCAATGAGCACCGCGTCGAGTGGCCGCTAAATCCCCGCTGATTCGCTGACTCGCCTCTTCCCCCTACACCACTTCCCCCTACACCACTTCCTCTCCCGCTCGTGCTCCCACGTACCGGTATTTGTGATCCGGCCACCCCGTAAACCGCTTGGCGTTCATACTCAGGCACGAACGCACACGAGTTCGTACGAAAAGGTTCCGTATAGAGAAACGAGAGCACACACGTGCAGAAACTTTTACCGGTCTGTTTGTTTGGTAATCACCCCCACTCTGTCACCGTGTGCTTCAGCTACTTCGAAAGATCTTGAAATTTGTAGGAATCGGTAACTACTGTATGAATGCTGACAAGAGACACATATGGCGTTCTTTTCCTAGGTTCCCTCGATTTTGGATAATTAAAAAGTTACATACAATGCAGATGACTGAAGTACCGGGTGATCAAAAAGTGAGTATAAATTTGAAAACTTAATATATCATGGATTACTGTATATAGACAGGTAAAAATTTACACACGTGCTTGGAATGACATGGGGTATTATTAGGAAAAAATATTCAAAACTGTTTGATAGATGGCGCTTCATCTGATCAGAAAAGCAATACAGTAGAGTTTCGATTATCTGACCTAAACCGTCCGCGGCAAGGTCGGATAAGCGGGAAGATTGGATAACACGCAACATAAAATACAAAAAATATAAAAAGTTTGAAAAATTTATTTGAACATAGAAAACTTATTAAATATGCGAACAAGAACTGAATATAACATTCAAATACATTAGCCGTCACCGAAAGAAAAGTGATATCAGGTTCACCTTCGTTTACTTCGTTACGAAACTTTAACGCTTTTCCTGCAAAATAGGTCCCGACATGGATACATCTTTATCTCTAGGCTGTGTAAACCATTAGAACAAAGCTTCATTTACTTTTGAAATCATATTTTTAATAGCTTTTCCGATCTTCCCATACACTCGAGATTGCTCATTGAGAACACCACTTCTCAATTTCATTGCGGTTCATTTTCCAGTCTCCAATTGTTGTTTTCCCGCTGCTTTTAATAAAGTGTAACCATTACCTTTTCTTTTTAAAGCTTTAAGTTTTTCTTCCATTGAAACGACGACCGTTTCATATACAAAGCGCAACACGTTCTCCACTACAGATCTAGGTTAGTACTGAGGAGTGAGGAGTAGCAGACGGCGACAATGAACTGAGTGACAATGACGCGCGCCAAAACAAACGACACGTACAGTCGCTGACCTATCGGCTGGCACACGGCTACCGTTACAGTCCCGGTGCTGCGAAAGCGTCGGATAACACGGAAGGTCGCATAAACGAAGATAGGATAATCGAGACTGTACGGTAATTAGCGTAACAAATTAACACAAAGCAAAGACGATGTTCTTTACAGAAGATGCTCAAGATGTTCACCATCATTCCTCAACAATAGCTGTAGTCGAGGAATAATGTTGTGAACAGCACTGTAAAGCATTTCCGGATTTATGGTGAGGCATCGGCGTCGGATTTTGTCTTTCAGCATCCCTAGACATGTCGGTCGATCATGATACCCATTGCGACTTCAGGTAACCACAAAGACAATAATCGCACGGACTTAGGTCTGGGGACCTGGGAGGCCAAGCATGGCGAAAGTGGCGGCTGAGCACACGATCAACACCAAACGACGTGATCTTTCACTCGTCTAACAATATGGGTTGTAGCACCATCCTGCATAAAAATCGAATGTTCCAGTTGATGTTTATCATACAGGCTAGGGATGATGCGATTCTGTAACATATCGGCGTACCTCTCACCCGTCACGGTAACATTCACTGACGCTTTGCCCTCCAGCGCCATCTGTCGGGCATTTTTTGCCTTTTTTTCTAATAAAACACCGTCATTCCAAGCATGTGTGTCAATTTTTGCCTCTCTATCTGCATTATTCCGTGATTTATTAAGTTTTCAAATTTATACTGCCTTTTTGATCACCCGGTACACTACATTCCGCAAGTTAAGGAAAATCACCAAACCAGGATGCACCTCTTTATCGGAATGTCAGAAGGATTGCTGAACGAACTGAAGCTTAATCGTGTACTAATTGTCATACAAAAAAAAAAAAAAAAAAAATAATAATAATAACGAAGAACAATAGTACAAAGCGAAATCGAAATATTGAAACGTTTCGACCGTTTCAGGGGGTTTACATATATTCAACGACAAAGTTGAAAATTTGTGCTGGATCGGGATTCGAACTCGGATTTCTCGCTTCGGGCCAGCAGTCACGTTCTTCACTTAGGCTACCCAGGGACGCTTCCCTCCCAGCCCAAATTCTCAACTTCTTGCCCCATGCGCATTGATTCCTCTTGCTCACAGCCTATAATGGATTTACGAAAGCGATCGATCGTTTGAATGCGTCCGCGTTGAAACTGTCATTACCTGTTGTGGACATATTTCGGACACGACATAAATAATTGCAAATATGCCCACAACAGGCAATGACAACTTCAATGCGGACGCATTCAAACGCTCGATCGTCTGTGGGAATCCAGGACAGGCTTAGAACAAGAGGAATCAATTGCCAGGTGCTAGAACAGACGTGGTCAACCACCGTCTCGCAGGCACAGGCGCCCCTGCCTCGCACACTGTGCGCAGCGGCGTGTGGTGCAGAGAGGCAAGCAGGAAGAGGGAGTTATTTAATAAGTCTATATATTTACGTTTTTGACACAGTATGCTCCGATGCGCGAGGCCGTCCCCCGTCGGGGGTTCCAATCCCCCCCTCGGGCATGGATGTTTGTGTCGTCTTTAGTATGAAGTAGTTCATACGTTATTTGTAAGTGTATGGACTGATGATCCCGCAGTTAAGTCCCTTAAGCTTAACAAAGTTTTAATAAGTTCCTTATAGATCGTCGCAGTGTGGCAGGCATTAAGATTGCCAGGCCAGGCATTAAGATTGAACATCTTTAACACCTATAATTCGCCTCTGGTCCTATGTAGCGCAGTCGCCTTGAACGACGCTTTAAAAATATTATCCCGCCAAACATAACAGGAGACAAGCGCTAGAATTTTATGCACTATATCTGTGGGAATACATAGGTAGAACAGCAGAAATATGATATACATTACTGAGAACATAAGTATTGACAAAGATCGCTTTCTGGATCCGGTCTAAGATTAGTACCATGTGTTCTTTGATCATTGCCCGTAGAACATTAATCTTGAGTTTCCAGTTGCCTTTCTCTCTGTCCTGCGGATTCTGTGTGATAATCAATGCTAGTTGTTTTATCTCTGCAGTACTGTCAAGCCAATCGGTGTCAACGTAGTTTACGTGAGGTCCTAGCATCAATACTTTCGATTTTCGTTCATTAAGTCTCGCTCCGCGTTGAGCAGAGTTTTTGGCCGAAAGTTATTGAGCATATCCCGTCTCGATGTTTTTCGTACGAGCATCACCATGCGTACGATGAACTGAAGTGGGGATGAATCACTTGATAGCAACTCGTTATACATCCATGTCCATTATTTACCAAAAATGTCCCAGTACTGTGTGTAGAATACTAGTGGTGGACCGTCCAAACCCGCAGCTTTCTTCTTTGGAGCACAGGTGATGACTGACAATTTCTATGCTAACATTTCTGCATTGCCGTCCTGACTGATTACGAAAGTAATGTTGGATAAAAAATCATCCCCAACCGGCGCGTCTTTCTCCTGCTCGGAGTAAAGGTGTCTGAAGTAATTGAAGACAAATGCCCTAATTGTGGTCTGCTCATTATATATTGTTCGGCCTTCATGCTGAAGTTGTGTAATGATTTTTGTTTCTCCCTTCTATGTTCCAAAATGACGTGAAACAACGACGTCCGCTCTTGGCAGATGTCGTCGGCGCGCCCTGATCTGTGTCACTACCAAACTATCTCGGACCAATGCAGTGCTTTTGGCTTTCATTCGTTTAATACGGATCAAATTGTCAGATCTGCAGGGCTGCTGTACAAATGGCGTAAAGCGGTGATGTGGAAGTCCAGAATTTGTTTCCTCGAAAACGCTGGTCCTGGCAAACTGACATACACACTTCTTAAACTGGGACTTCACGAGCTCCGTCCCCCAGACAACGCGATCCCTGTATGACGCCTGCCTATGGAGGCAGTGTTGCCAGCTACCAACAATCTCTCGCCTTAGGTTAACTTCCAGCACCACGCGGCCCAAGGTGTTCTGTCGCGTGTGTTTGAAGGTTACTTGGTAGACGCAGTGGTCACTAAAACTAAGCGGCCGTATTTCACAGTCACGTACATTTATTAAAATATCTTCGAACACCAATCCATACAATTTGAAGAAGTGGCAGTCATACACGTGTACCCTACCGTATGAGAGCGTAGATGATACCAACTATGTGTCAACTCCAGACCGTGAGTTAAGCATCGTAGTTAGAGACAAGAATTAAAATTCGGCGTAATTGCGTACAACACAAGTACAATCTCCACCAAATATGATGTTCGAGCGAGCGTTATGAGTTCAACGCGATAAAACTCAGAACTCTCCCTTCTGGCACTGTATCCAGACGGAGCGTAAATGTTCTGTAAAATCAAGTTGTCATGTAAATGGAAAGCAATGGACCGATATGTTGCTAGAATTGTTAGAATCGCGGTCGTTGTACATGAGAAGCCTTTATTAAACAAAATTGCTGTACCTGCGACATCTCCGATATTTATAATGGTGTCATCAACCGAATCTGACTTATATTTACTGTTACAACTTCTTGAAGGAAAGCAATGTCTACATCAGTGGCATACACATATTCCGTGAAACACTTGATTTTAACTGCAGATTCGATTCTGTGTAGGCTCACAGTCTATGTAAATACTCTGCTAGACACATTGAAGTGCATGGCAGAGGGTTCATCGAACCGCTTTTATGATGTTTTCCATTGTCTAATAGCTCACGGGAAAAAGGAACACGTAAATCTTTCCATTTTCTATCTGTTTTCTCTTATTTTCATGATCATGTCTTCTTCCTATGTAGGTGGGTGCTAACAAAGTATGTTCGCATTCGGAAGAGAAAGTTAGTGAAAGTAATTTCGGAAATAAGTATCGTTACAACAAATAACGCCTTTCTTTTAATGATTTCCACCCCAAATCGTGCATCATTTCTGTGACACTCCCCTATATCGCGATAGTACAAAACGAGCTGCGCTTCTCTGAACTTTCTCTAAGTCGTATGTCAGTCCCACTTGATAGGGATTCCACAATGCGCAGCAATACTCTAAAATAGGACGCACAAGTGTAGTGTAGGCAGTTTCTTTAGTAGAACTGTTGCATCTTCTAAGTGTTTTGCCACCAGAACATACTCTTTGGTTCGCTTTCCCAACAACATTTTCTGTCTGTTCTTTCCAATATTAGTTGTTTGTAATTGTTAATCTTAGGTATTTCGTTGAATTTACGGTCTGTAGTTTTGACTGATTTATCGTGTATATGAAGTTTAACGGTCTTAATTTAGTGGTCATATGAATGACCTAAAACTTGTAATTATTCAGGGTTAATTGCAAGTTTTTTCACCATACAGGTATCTTATCTAATTCATTTTTAAGTAGCTTTTGATCTTCTGGTGACTTTACTAAGCGATAAGTGACAGCCTCATCTGCGAACAACCTAAGAGAGCTACTCAGATTGTCTCCTAAATCGTTTATAAAAATAAGGAACAGTAGGGGCCCTATAACACTTCCCTGGGGAACGCCATATGTCGATTCAGTTCTACTTGATGACTTTCCGTCAGTTACAGCGTACTGTGTCCTTTCTGACAGGAAATTACGAATCCAATCGCAAAATTGTGACGATATTCCATAAGCACGTAGTTTGATTAGAAGACGTTTGTGAGGTTGAGTGTCAAAAGCCTTCCGTAAATAGAGAAATACGGAATCTATTTGACATCCCTTGTCTATAGCACATCATATGAGTAAAGAGCTAGCTGTGTGATACTTTCTGAATCCGTGTTATGCGTCAATAGGTCAGTCTCTTCGAAGTAGTTCATTTTATTTTAGGAAAGTATGTGCTCTAAAATCCTGCTTGCAAAGCTACGTCAGTGATATAGACCTGTAATTCTGTGGATCACTCGTATTGCCTTTCCAGTCTTTGGGTACGGACGTTCGCTGAGGTATGGGGCTATTTCATCAGCATACTCTGAAAGGACACTAATTGCCATACAATCGGGACGGGGAGACCTACTTAATTGTTAAGTGATGTATGTTGCTTTAATATACCATGGGGTATCAAATTCTAAATTACGCATGCTAGCAGCTATTCTTGATACGAATTCCTGAGTATTTGTTTCGTCTTCTTTCGATAAGGATTTTCGGAATGCTGTTTTAAACAATTCTACTTTAGCAGAACTATTATCAATAGCATCACCGTTACTATCGCGTAGTGAAGGTATTGATTGTGTTTTACCGCTGGTGTACTTCATATACGACCAGAATTCCTTAGTGACGTCCGTGTTGCCCTCAGTTATAATCTAAATGTTCAAATGTTTGTATAGCTTATGGGACTTAATTAGGGGATCATCAGTCCCTAAACTTACAAACTACTTATGAACTAGCTACTACTAAGGACGGCACAAATATCCATGCCCGAGGGGGGATTCGAACCCCCGACCGTAGTGGCCGTGCAGACCTTGACTGGAGCGTCTCAGTCCCCTCGGCCACCGCGGCCGGCAGTTATAATATGCTTGATAGTTTATGCAATTATTTTTCCAGGGAGCGAACCTCCTCCTGACTCTGCTTACGTGAAGTTTTCTTCGCTTTAGCCGTTCTTTGTGTATTCGCATCCGTGTCAGATCAATGTTGAGTGTCAGACGCAGAGGCGAAAGTCGCTCCCTTTGTCGAGAGTTCTTTGCCTGGAGGAACTTGTATTTGAGACGACAGTCCGAGAAGGGCAGAAACTTGCAATACTCTGTCGTCATTCCGTTTCCAAATTACAATGAGAATGTCCGTGAGACTACCGGAATTCTGAGGCGGAAATTCGGCGCTTAGTCGGTCAAAATGTTCAAATGTTTGTAAAGCTTATGGAACTAAATTGCGAGGTCATCAGTCCCTAACCTTAAACTACTTATGAACTAGCTTATACTAAAGACAGCACAAACATCCATGCCGAAGGGGGGATTCGAAGCTCCGACGGGGAACGGCCGTGGGAATCGGTCGCTGCGTTAAGGGCCGAGCCTGATAAGACACCGTGACGTTTACGTCATCAACGGGTAGTAGTGTGGCCGCAGCGGCAGCACGTACTTTTGCAGGGCTGCACTTACGGCAGGCATACTCATAAGCGTGTCCGCGTACGTGGCACCTTTACCGTCCTGCCATTTCACCGTAACTGGAGGCTTTTGTGCTATGCTACGCACAGGTTTTACACGAGGACACGTAGATTTCAAATGGTCGGGTGACTTGCAAAGAAGTTCGCGGTTGCCGTCGTACGTGACAAGACCTCGAAATTCGTGGACAAGAATTTTGGACAGGATATGTGTCTTAAGGTCTTGTTTAGCATTCCTCATACCGTTATCCACATTGAAATGTTTCAAACCGGACCACTCTTCCGCATAAATCTCCACAACGCCCCCAAAGTCAGAAAGGGCTTGTCGTATATTGTAAAGTTCAATTTCAAAAGGAAGATTAAATATGTTATTTGAATTTCGGGTATCCGCAGCCATATGTTTTCATTTTGCTGCAATTAACTTTTATTTATAAAAACACTACCGGTTTCGCGTCCTGCAGACGCATCATCGGGTGCTCTGCAATGTATATAAATAAAAGAGACTTAACAAGTGCGTCTTTTGAAGTTAAGAGAAAAATATACAATAACATTGATGACTGTAAAATAAAATTAAGTAAATCGTAGAAAAGTACTCACTAAAATTCCTTAGACAAACAGACCTGGCTTTTAGCCTTTCCCAACGTTCACGTAAAATTTGAAACAATTAAAAGCTTCTTAACTTTACGTCCTCATTAGAAATATAAAACTTGAACGCTGTTGCGTTAGTCATCTTTTTAAAAATATTTTGGGGTGGAGGGCAGGGGAAACCTAAAAGAAAATGCAATATTTTTACAAAAGTGTCTTGGATATACAGCCGGCCGCGGTGGCCGAGGAGACTGAGGTGCTCCAGTCACGGTCTGCACGGCCACTACGGTCGGGGGTTCGAATCCCCCCTTGGGCATGGATATTTGTGCCGTCCTTAGTCTTAGCTAGTTCATAAGTAGTTTGTAAGCACAGGGACTGATGACCCCGTAGTTAAGTCCAATAAGTTCTACAAACAAATGAACATTTTCTTGGATTTACACTATACTCGACGCGAAAACCGATTGTACTTTTAGTAAAGGGATAAGGTTCCTTTCTCTTAACTTCAAAAGAAGCCCTTGTAAGTCTCTTTTATTTATGTGCATTGCAGACCACCTGATGATGCATCTACAGGACGCGAAACCGGTAGTGCACTTTTAAATAAAAGTTAATTGCAGCCGAAGCGGATTTTTTATCAAAATGAACATTAAATATTCAGACCCTGCGCAGACCGAGCCCGGTATGAGAAACTGACACGTTGAAGATTTCACCTCTGTAATTCACAAATTCGGTGGTACCCTCAGTTATTTGCATTACACGTAAACAGGGATCGTCACTGACGTGTTTCACAAGCACGGCATTTGCAAGGAAATCATACGAAAAACCGAGCACTTCTTCATTTTTCAGTCCCTATTTTTCAAAATATTACAATCTACGAGTTCCTGCACTTGCGGTCGGGTGCGTGCATACCGAAATTGAAAAAGTAGCGAGTATCGTCGTAATTGATCATCGATGGTATACGCCATAATACTTGTAGTTCCTGTAGCTGCTGGCAGAGTAAACACTCACGAAGCAAGCACACCGGCTCGTCTGCACTCTACACACGGCCGCATGCTGAGGCGGAACTGCCAAAATTGTTCAAATGTTTGTAAATCTATCGGACCAAACTGCGTGATCATCAGTCCGTAGCTTACAAACTACTTAAACCTAGGTCAACTAACCTAAGGACAAACGCACACACCCATGCACCAGGGAGGACTCGAACCTCCTCGGCAAGCAACCTCACGCGCCGCAGCGAGACGCTTTAGACCGCTCGGCTACTCCACTGCGGCGCGGAACTGCCACCTGAGCTACCTGGCAGAGGTTGGAACTCGTTTGATTATTTGTGTTTACGTGTAGTTAGAAAACTTCAAACACATTTTCTCGATAACGTAGACCAGTGCTTTCCCAACATTTCCTCATGGCGACACCCTTTTATAGCTTAAAGTTTTGGGCGACAACCTTTCACTAACATAAATACATATGGTAGAATTCAGACGGTTCCAGCGGGGGACGGGGGGGGGGGGGGGCGGATATAAAGTATCGCTTAAATGTAGTTAGTAAACGAAACTGAAATGTTGATCCTAACTGCAGCAATTACGTACACTCACCGCAAGAAAAGGAAACATTAGGATCTACGGAGAAGTACAACAGAGTAACAGCGCAGACAACAATGCTTAACTCACACAGTAATACGTGCTTCTTCTAAATGCGACCCAACTTCCGAAACACGAAAACTGAATTTCGGAAATTGCAGGTATTGCTGGATCGACTGAAAACGGCATCTGAAAATTAGCTGCTCGGATTTCTTATTTAGACAGCACAGTGGCTGTTCCTTTACACTTCAATATTATCACATTATTTTCAGAAATAAAGAGGATGTGTTTATGACAAGTGAAGAATTATTATTTAAGTTCTATTGTTAGGTTCATGCTTCATCACGACCTCGGAAGTCCCGACATATTTGGAAAAAATGGATAAATATTTGTGACAAGTAAGAATATGAATGTCGTTTCTGATCCCAGAATCTGTTACATCCAGGAAACTGAGAGAAAAAAATATTAACGCATACCAGGGTTCGAACCAAAGACCACTGCAGTTAAAATACTACTCTCGGTTAATCGCCCGGCCATACTCTATACTAAACATCCCTACTGAATAGCTTTAGTCAGTGGAAATTGTGACTGCTTTTACAATCTGTGACAGCTTTTACAGCCACTGTATCATTGACTGACATTTAATTGCAAGAAACGTTACCGAGGGTGACTTGGCTTTGATAAATCCATTACAAAATGGAAGGTGCAGCTTTTTGAGAAGGAAAGCAGGCTACAGTGAAGGTTCATTCAAGCAGCTGCCAGTTCCAGCAAACTGTGCTAGGGAAGAGCTGTTATCGAGTATCAGCAGCAGCTCTGCGCATGCGCAGTTTGCTGGAACCTTGCAACTGGCAGCTGCTTGAACGAACCCTGAGTGTCTACTGCTGCTGAAGCAGAGCTGACGCCTAGCGGCTGAGCATGCAATTAATGTGCACCGATCATTCCTTTAATACGTGATCTGTGGTGCACTGAATGAAGAGAAGGATGATTAGCTGCAGGTGAGTGTTCAAGGTAGTATGAAGAGAAGGATATTTTGTGTTATTTTATGACAAGTCTCTCTCTCTCTCTCTTTTTTCTTTTTCTTTTTTTTTTTTTTTTTTTTTTTTTTTTTTTTTTTTTTTTTTTTTTTTTTTTTTTGATTCTAAATTTGTTAGTCTCGCGACATCCTTGACACTACTACACGACACCCCTGCGTGTCGCGACACCCAGTTTGGAAAGCCCGTAGACAGTTGGTTCGAATGGATTTAGAGATCGTTATTTTAGTTCTGTATATCATGGACCATAAATATAAATAAATTCGAAAATTCGATACCCATGTGGTATGGATTTGGCTGATTGTTACATTAGTTCCAAACTTCACGTACCATAAATACAGAGACATTGTAAAATCCGATACCCATGTGGGCCCCTTGTGTGTGTTGATAGTGACGTGAGCAGTTGGCTCCGTCGGTTACACAGACTGTGCAGCGCAGCTGAGTGTGTTTCGCGTCGTGTTGCAGACGCGCCCACGTGCCAGCAGGAGCGCATCATGGTGGTGGGGGCCTCGCGCTCGGAGACGCTGGACATCGCGTGCCACGTGGACGCCGACCCGCCGGCGCGCGCCTTCCGCTGGAAGTTCAACAATTCGGGCGAGACGATGGAGGTGTCGCCCGAGCGCTTCTCCAGCAACGGGTCGGAGTCGGTGCTGCGCTACACGGTGCAGTCCGACCTGGACTACGGCTCGCTGTCCTGCTGGGCCGACAACGCCGTGGGCGTGCAGCAGGCGCCTTGTGTCTTTCAGGTAGTGGCAGCAGGTACAACCGGCTGGCCGCTTCACTTACTACTACAGTACTTACTTACTTAATAACTACTCACTACTTACTTAAATAACTGCTCACAAGGAGAGGACGCCTACTTGTCATCGCCGAATTCCTCCAAATTTATGGTACTTGTAGGGCGTGGTGAGACACGAAAGTGCCCCAACTGAGAATTCCAGATGACCACGCTTAAGAAAATAAAAGTGATACGGGTCTATCATCGTATGCATCTTATCAACTGTCCCCGTGAGGCCCTGTTAACGAAGTGGTGTTTGGCTCACATCGGATTCGTATTGAGAAGGTCGCGGGTTCAACTCCACCAGAGGACAAACATTTGTCTGCTTCTTCGATATACGTATATCTCGTAAGGATCGTGAGGACAACACTAATTCCGAGGGGACTCAGGCGCTCCAGTCACGGTCTGCGCGGCCACTACGGTCGGGGGTTCGAATCCCCCCTCGGGCATGGATATTTGTGCCGTCCTTAGTCTTAGTTAGTTCATAAATAGTTTGTAAGTTTAGGGACTGATGACCCCGTAGTTAAGTCCCATAGACTATACAAACATTTGAACAATTGAACAACACCAATTACAGCACGCACAGTAGCATGTAAACAATCATTCTTTCCACACTCAATACGTGAACGGAATGAGGTAAAACCCTAATATCTGGTACAGTGGTACGTACCCTGCCCTTCACAGTGGTTTGAAGAGTATTGATGTAGATGTAGACTGACATCCCAATTAAACGCATCATCATATAGATTATTTTATTAATTTATATAAGCAAAAAAAGAAAGGACATGGGATGAAATTCGCGACTACAAAGATTTAAAAAAGGACTGTAATTAAGCGTACGTGTATGTAAATCGATACTTCAATTCTTTTGCAAATGATCAATTACATATACCGAAAAAACAGGGGAAGCAATAATTCTGACCACATCTTGCGCAAGTTATGAACGCCGCCCTTTTGCAGTTATATGTTTTTTTTTTAATATCTACACAAGTTTGCAAGATAGTATGCTTGTTTTAAGTAAAGACGTCCCGCGCTACTGTTGTACACATATAAATACAAAATAACATTGAAAGTTTCTTATTTATTTTTGAAAGGTGAAAGTGTCTTATTTAAAGTTTCTATATCAAGCAAGTGGGACTGAATCTAAAATTAGTGAAAGTTTCTCGTTTTAAGGTTGCTATTTAAAAGCTCTAATTAAATCTGCCTGAAAGAATCTAACTCTCTATAAAGTGACCAGTCTTTCTAAACATATATCTGCAACGTGCTAAGTTAATTAGGTCCCATAATAGTATTTTCTACAGAAAGAAATTAAACAATAGGAGCTGCGACTCTGCGTCAGCCCACTTGTAATTTTATACATATAAAATAACCTGTGCTGCTGGGAGCATTCCTTTTGCCAAGAACTGATTACTTTACTTATACGTGAACACTTAAATTTAAAGAAAATCTCAAACGCGACACGTACCATGCAATAAAATTAGAAAAATGCCACAATCAGGAAAATGAGGGACTAGGTTGAGCTGAAATAAGAAAATTAGTAATCATTAAATTATATATTTTTGCTAAAGAAACATATCTCTGTTATTGACTCGGCAATAAAGGTGATTACAATGGGTTTGTACAATATCGTTCCATACAAATATTCTCGTCCCCTTAATACAAAATTCCTCTTCCAATACCAAATGAAATTTCATCGCCCTCTGGCGGCATACATTCAAAGGTACATAACCCAATCAATCAAACTCGGCACATGAATCGTAGCCGGCAACCGAACCGTACTACACGGTGGCTACAATATGACTACACTCTAGCCTAGCCTCCATCGACTCTGTACTAGCCTACTGTCCACTGCCCGCCTCAGCGGTCAAAGATGCTGCTGTAGCGCAGATGCTGCCTCTCAGTTACAAAGATATTATTGTGTGCAGTGGTTACAAACATCAACTGACAATATCGAAGCACATAGTAGGTGAATTTTACGTAGTAAATAAAGCCGTAAGGGAAATACATGTCCAGATTCACAAACATATCAGAGAAAAATCCATAAATAATTTTCTTCAGCCTATAGATGCCTACTTTCAACATATATGATGTTGCGGTTAGTTGGGAAGTCAGTAATGTACGCATTGCCAACGAGCAAAAAGAATATTTGTCACTGGGCGAAATAGAAACCACGAACCTTTAAATAGAAATCCGATTTCTTACCTCTGAGCCAAATACCGCTTTCTAAACAGATTCTCTGAGGCAGATGATAGGGTGCATATGGTGATAGATCCGCATCAAAATTCGTTTTATTTCCTAAACGCTTGGCTATCTGAAGATCCCACTTGGTGCACTTTCATATTTCACCACGCTCTACATGGACCATAAATTTGGTCAAATTCGGCGATAACGAGTAGGCGTCCTCTCCTTGTCAGTTTTGCTTGCGCGCGGGCGACACACACTGTCTCATGTTTACTACTCAAAAGCATTAAGGGGACACGTCCGTCAATGTCCTGTACGTTAAATCGTCTTTGAAGCACGCGGTACCTATGACAGTATTGCATAGATCTTGCACTTGCAAGTAAAACTACGGACGTACTAGTCTCCGAATTTTCTGAAATTTCGATCTGGAGGTTACACGGAAATTAGGGGCTCATTGACATTTTTTTTCCATAAATGCTGATCTGTGTACCACATCTTGCCGTCAATCTGTACTTCAATTTATCCTACCCTTATTATGAGTAAAGGGGTTCCTAGCACATAAAATGACAAAAGAAAAAAAATTCCCATACGTGGAAAGAAGGGGCTCGTCGACATCTTCCAAAGGAAAAGGGGCTCACTGCACACTCCGACAATCATTACATGTCGCAAGGAGTACCTTTTTCCTTACTGATCAGTAGCAGTGCATTGTCTGTACTCTTTATCCAGTGTTTTTCCAGCAGAGTTACTCCATAATTTGTGGCAGTGAACGAGAGTATGGAAAAAAAAAAAAAAAGTAAATCATAGAGAAAACTGTCTGCACCGAAAAAAAAGAAAAAAAAAAAAAAAGAAAACATTAAGCTTCAGTTACATGGAATAAGAGATGACTGTCAGTGAACCAGAATGTGCTTTCAATCGGGAGCGAGAAAAACAAGCTTCAAGTTTGTAAAGTAATACCACTGCCTTGAATCACATTATCGGGCAACTTGTTAGCTCTGCGGTTTGATTTCTGTGTTTCTGTTAAAGCGACCTTCAGAGAAAGTTGCTTTTTGTCATTTCAGTGCATCGTATGTGTACTGAGTTCGTAGTCCTGTTGCAAAAGGCCTGTTGTAAAAGAATTTCACGTATCTCGCAAAGCTTTTGTGACTATTCAAAATAAGAAAATTGAACAATGCGTAGAGAGACTACAGAGAATTAGCTGTGCACCAACTGACGTGCTTGCAAAACGTGAGTCACCACCGCAAACTTTATGTTGGGACTGTAAGTAATGTACCGTAGAATATATATCAAGAATGTTCTGCGATTATCTCAGAGCTGTTATGCCCCATCTGTTCAACGACATGTTGACTATAGCTTTTTATTTTTTCTCAGTGCTATCGGTTTCGGTCATTTACCATTATCAAGCTTAGCAGAGATTAGCTAATAGCTTAACATGTCGTTATACAAGATTGTTGGTTTTTGAGGGGACTAAACAGCTAGGTCATCAGTCCACGTCATACAAGAATTCAAAATTATAACATAAGTATTTGCTGTCATTGCTCTAGTCATTGATAGTATCACAGTGGCTACTGTGATACTATACTCGTTCTGGTACCCAACGGTGGGTACGTGCAGACTGTTATCTGTACTTTTAGTGTATCTACTCGCTTAGATAAAAATTACTAAGACGTGTGACATAAAGAAATTTTAATTGTTTTCAAAACGTAGGTTCTATACGGAATTAAATGTTTAAATGCTTCTTCTGAAATATTTCTAAGATGTTGACGAGTCATTTCTTTCTGTGTACGTTTCAAATGATTCATCTGAAATTTTTTTAAGATGTGGACGAGTCACTTCTTTCCGTGTACCCTTCATATGTTATACTACATGGAAAGCTAAGGCACACTAATTTTTTCATGCAAAGAATCTTATATTGCCACACTCGTTTGATACTGCCCATGAACCACCTTGCGAATTTTTTTTTTTTTTTTTTCAAAACAAATCTTTGAAAACCTATTGGACCAAACTGAAATGGTCATCAGTACCAAGGCGTACAAGCTACCTAAACATACTTACACTAGGGTCAAGGCATGCACACACACACACACACACACACACACAAACACACACACACAAACACACACATGCCCGAGGGAGGAGTCGAACTTCCGGCGAGAACGGCCACTTAGTCCGTTGCATGACGCCTTAGACGACGCGCCCTATATTTTTAAACTGCTTCATCTCTTTAATACACCAGTATTTAAGGTCGCTCAGTTCGAATCTCAAATCAGATTCTTAGAATTCAATGTGGCTAATCCCGCAAAGCGGACGAAACTCGACAAATAATGCTTTAATAAACAGTAACTCGACAGGCGACTTTCAAAATACTGTAAAGTCTATTTTTAAATGGCAGGAATTTAAGTCAATAAAACATGTTAAAATGTGTATTGATTTTAACCACCGCCGTTAGCGTTGCTCCTGATAACGCAGCGTGGTGGTCGCACGGCCAGAATTACGTCATCAGTATCAAACTAGTGCGGCAATGTGAGGGTTGTTTACCCTCAGATACTTAGAAAAAATAACAAAAATTGTGGGTGCCTTAATTAGCCTTACATTTTAGGTTTTATAGACTATACTTCGATTAAATTAAAACTAATTTTGTAGCACAAAATCTCTTGTGGTAGTTGGGACCCAAGTTTTCAGTCCCCTTTCAATATATCTAGGCCAATTTTCGTCTTTTATCAATAGATACCTTCATAGCAAAAATCAACAAATTCCGTTTACTAATCTTTAAGTTATCGGAAATTAGTCATTTTAGACCCCATTTTCCACATGACGGGTATTAACAGAGTTTCACTGGTAGCTGGAGCTAAACGCATGGAATACTAAGTGATCCATAGTGTCCTACGCTACAGCAATTGTCGGCATAGTAAAATGTGGGACGTGTGATATACATATCGGCCAGGACTGTTTAAGATGGTGGTGCCCTCGTAAACGTGTAGGTTGTGTTACTTGAAATAGGAAAAGGCATTTTGGTCCAACTGAAACAATCATTCACTGTGAAACGTTTCCTTCGACTGCTTCTAGATCATACGTACGCGATAAGTGCCTCATGGTTCCGGTTAACTCTCACTACATACAATATGTACCCCATTACAGAGCCCACTATCCGCTCTCTCATTGATCATTCTGGGTAAATTATGGGAAATTAAATGAAGAAAGCAAACGGATAGCTGAAGTTCTAAATTTAACCTTTAAGACAGGAGGACAGCACAAATGTTCCATCATTTGTTCAACGCTCTAATTGCCAAATGGAGAACACAGTAATCGTATTTTCGGTGTGGAGAAGCAGCTGAGAGAGCTGAATACAAAAGTGTCTCCTGGTCCGGATGAAATGCCAGTTCGGTTTTACAAATAGTGTTATACAACGTAGGCCCTTTACTTAGCTTGAATTTATCGAGAATCTTTAATTCAGTGCAAAATTCCTAGTGATTAAATAAAAAAAGAGGTGACTCCCGTTCATAAGAAAGGTAAAACAGCTAACTCATAAAAATACAGGCCAATATCGTTGACATCAGTGTCCTGTAGAATTTTGGAGCATATTGTCACTTTGAATATAGCAAATTTCCTTGAGACGGAAAAGCTTCTTTCTACGAATCAGCACGGGTTTAGCAAACATCGTTCATGTGAAACTCAGCTAGTCCTTTTCTCACATGACATCTTGCGAACCATGGATGAAAGGTAACAGGCAGATTGTGTTTCTCTCGATTTCAAAATGGTGTTTGACGCGGTGTCACACTGCAGACTGATAACGAAGATACGATCATATGGAATACATTCATAGATTTATGACTGGATGGAAGGCTTCGTAAGTAATATTCTCGACGGCGAGTGTTCATCAGAGACGAGTGTATAGCCAAGAGTGCTCCAGGGGAGTGTTATAGAACGGCTATTATTTTCTATTTATATAAATTATCTGATGGCCAGAGTAAATTGCAATTTGCGTCTGTTTGCTGATGATGCTGTGGTGTATGGGAGGGTGTCGTCTTTAATTGAGTGTAATAGAACACAGGATGAGTTTGACAAAATTTCTAGTTGGTGAGAAGAAATTTAGAAAAGTGTAAGGTGATGCGCATGAGTAGAAAAAACAATCCCGTAATGTTCGTATACAGCATTAGTAGTGAGCTTCTTGATGCAGTCGCGTCTTTCAAATATCTAGGCGTAACATTGCAGAGCGATGTGAAGTGGAACCAACCGACTTCGGTTAGATGGGAGTATTTTGGGAAGATGTCCTTCATCTGTAAAGGAGACAGAGTATAAAACGCTTGTACGACCAGGTCTTGAGTATTGCTCAAGTGTTTGTGACCCGCAGTAGGTCGGTTTAAAGGAAGACATGGAAGCAGTTTAGAGGCGAGCAGCTTGGTCCGTTACTGGTTGGTTTGACCAACAAATCCGCGAGTGTCGCGGAAATACTCCGGGAACTTAAATGGGGATCGCTAGAGGGAAGACGACGTTCTTATCGAGAAATTATTTTGAGGAAATTGAGAGGGCCGGAATTTGAAGGTTAGTGTAAAACGATCTTCCTGCCGCTTACTTCCATTTCGCGTAACGATCACAAAGGCAACAGAAATAAAGGTCTTACAGAGGGGTATAGACATTCTTTTTTCCCTTATTCTATGAGTGGAATAGGAATGAAAATGCCTAATGGTACAATGTAACCTCCACCACGCACCTTGTGGAGTATGTATGTAGATGTATATCGAGACCGGTCTGAGGGCCAGCCGCGGTGGCCGAGGGACTGCGGCGCGCCAGTACTGGTCTGCACGGCCACTACGGTCGGGGGTTGTAATTCCCGCTCGGGCATGGATATTTGTGGTGTCCTTAAGTAGTTTGTAAGTTTAGGGACTGATGACCCCGTAGTTAAGTCTCAAAAGCTCTACAGACATTTCAACATTTGACAGGTCTGAGTAATAATCAAGGCGATTCCAGCGAGTGACTTGGCCATCTACATTGTCCATCTTGTATGCTATAGAACATTTATGGGACATAATGGAGAGATATGTTAGTGCGGAGCCGCCGAGCGCATTGAGGCGCTGTGCTCTGATGCGCGAGGCCGTTCCGTTGGGGGTTCGATCCCTCTTCAGACACGGATGTCTCTGCGCTCTTTAGTAAAAGTTAGTTCATACGTAGTTTGTAAGCTTAGGAACTCATGACCATGCTGTTAAGTGCCATAACCTTTACAAACATTTGAACATTTCTCACAGAAACACCACTTTAGCAATTATCGACGGCTATAGAGACAGCATATCTCCATATTCCTGCAGGAGACTTCCAACGATTTCTTGAAAACATGCCACGAGTTTTTGGTGCAGGTCCGACACGTCATTAGAAAAGTACACCACTACATTAGTTCAAATGTTCAAATGTTTGTAGAACTTATGGGACTTATCTACGGGGTCATCAGTCCCTAAGCTTACAAACTACTTATGAACTAGCTAAGACTAAGGACGGCACAAATATCCATTTCGGAGGGGGGATTCGAACACCCGACCGCAGGGGCCGTGCAGACCGTGACTGGAGCGCCTCAGTTCCCTCGGCCACCGCGGCCGGCTCTACATTAGTCTAGTAGCATTAGTGTACAGAGACAGCAATTACATTCGTGGGATTTAGGACATCTGATAATGAAGTAAGACCGGCCGATCGGGCAACACAAGCGAAGGACAACGCTACACCTTCGTAGCTGCAGGTGTTATCAGCCTCCACCGTAGTTGTTGCGCATCGTGTGTGTTTCGTGTTAGACGTGTCGGACGAAATGCTTGTCTGGTTCCTTGGTTTTGAGCTGAGAACTGGACAATGAACGAGTAAAGGATGAATTTAAAGTTTCCTTGTAAGCTTCGGAACATAGCTAAAGAAACGTATGCGATGCTGGTACGTGTTTACGGGGATCATGCACTGTCCACTGTGTGTGTGCACGAGTGGTTCGCCCGTTGCGAGGAGGCCGGAAAACTATTTCTGACCATCCCACCCATTTTCGGACGATCTGCGATTGCAGTCACTGACGAAAACATTGACAAAGTGAGGAAATGAATCACGAACGATCGTTTATTGACTTTGTACATGACAACGCATGAAATGCAGATGAACTGTGAATCCGTACGACAAAACCATACCCTGAGGTTAAAGAGGTATTTTCGTCTTGTGCCACATCTCTTGACTGACGATCAGAAACAAGCATGATAAGAGGCTTCACATGCTATTGAGGAACCGCCGGTTGCGATAACCAATTTTTTCAACCGTAATTTATCTGAGATGAATCTTGGGGCCTTCTGTTGATCCTGAAACTGAACGGCAAAACATGGAATGGCATCTCGTCCATCTCCTTGTTAGAAGAAGGTTCGAGTCAAAACATCACGCATCAAAACAATGCCCTTCATCTTTTTCGACTTTTTTGATATTCATGGCAATATACATAACGAATTTATGTGCGGGAATCGACGTTGACCGCTGCAAGTGATGTTGAACGTTTCACCCTTTTTATGCAGCGGCTATGCAAGGTACGATCCCAGAACGTACAGAAAAGTTCCTGATTTGTTTTTTCACGACAGTGCTCGCCCACACACAGACAATGTCGTCAAACACAATCAAATAAGGGGGTGGTGTATCTTGAACAATCACTATACTCGCATGATCTGAATCCTCCAAACTTCTTCCTATTACCTCTACTAAAAAATCGCTATGAATGGAAAGACAGTAGCTAATATTCCTGACATCCATAGAAACGTGACTAGACTTTTGAACACCATGCCAAAGTAAGATTCATGCAAAGTTTCCATGACATGTATCGCAGAGGTCAGCGGTGCAAAGTTATGGGGGGTAATTATTTTGAGGAAGAGTAAAATAAGTGCAGTTGACAGAGCATGTAAGTGGATGTTTTTTCAATAGGTTGGTCCCAGAGCTCAGCGGCAGATGGCAGGAACGGAATTGATAAGAGCGAGGAGAAGGGTTTGGGCAAATGGACAACCGGCGGAGGCGGAAGAGGGTTGGGTGCAGGAAACGGGACCGGAACTGTTTTCAATGTTGGATGGCTGCTAGGTGGTCTTCCACCCGAACCTCGAACAGCAAATCAAATGGCTCCTGGAGCATAGGATGACCCTAGGCAGCCATAGAGGTCGGGGTTGACAAGTGCATCCTTCGAAAAACGGGGGCGGGATTTGGTTAGAGGTGTAAGAGAGTTCAGGGCTGGCGTCCCGGAAGGAGCTCCACAGGACTCTTCAGTTCGACTGGTGTTGCCTTAAAGATGCTCAGGAACAGGAGAAATGAGGTGTGATGTTCTGTGTATTTAAGTATCTAACTCTTGAATGTGTTCACGAGTTGCTTCCTCAGAACCCCCATAGATTGAGGGTGAAATGGGATGCAAAATGTCTGGAACTCTCGGCTTATAAACCGAGGGCCATTATCAGAAATGATTACGTATGGAAGCCTTTCCAGGGAGAAAAGCTTGATTAGAACCGTGATGGTAAAAGATGACGTTATAGTGGAGCATCGAAAATAAATTTGAAGTTGGAACAAGCATATGTTACCGGAAGCTACTGCCTACCCAGAAAGGGACCGGTTTAGTCAAAGTGAAGGCGTACCAGGGGTTGTTGGACCGGTGGTGAAGACAAGAAAACTTGTGGCTTGTGCGGAAGGCTCTTGGCACACTGGGAGCTAGTCTTCGACTACCGTGGAAGCACCCCGCCAAAAGACGTGGCCCTGTACGAGGACCAGGGGCAACGGCGAGTGGAAAAACGCTCACACGATGAAACGTCGTAATGTGGAGGCTTCATTGCGGATGATTTCCCAACTAATACCATCGATTGGTCCCTGGTAGAGAAATGAAAACGGAGATCAGTTTTGGATTTTGGTAGGGGAGCAGTGGACCACCCAGACTGTGCACATGGGCGGACCACGCTGAGAAGGGCGACGTTCGATGTAACATCAGCCATGTGTCCAGCTGAGACAATGTAGGCCTGCAGTGTGTCTCCTTCCTCAATAAGGAGTTTAAGTGAATCGAGAGTAGGATCTGGACCACAAGGGAGGCCGGTTAGGTCGTCCGCATTGACAGTGCTTCGTTAAGTGTAAATGCGTTGTGGACCTGAAATGGGAGGGGAACAAGGCCAAGCCTTTGTCGGAATACCTGCCGAATGTGAAAACAAGGTTTGGAGTGGTTTGTGGTCCATGACCAGATGAAAACAAACCCCATAAAGGTAATGATAGAATTTAGTACAAGCGATAGCCAGGGCCTCTTTCCCAGTCTGTGAATACTTCATCTGGGCTCTCGTCAGCGTCTTGGACGTGAACGCTACCAGGCGTTCGGACCCATCTGAGAACCGATATGTTAGACCAGTCCCGACTCCATACTCTGAGGCCTTGGTGGACACCCAAACAGAAGGGATGTCTGATAGGGGATGAGGAAAGGAACAGAATGGACGGCGAAGTATCCGAAAGGCATGACACAGACGGATGACCTCTGGAAGGGAATTCTTTTTTGTAGCTGTGGTACAAAGTAGCGACTATCATGGCAACCGAAGGTAAGATTTTGCTACAGTATAAAATCTTCCATAAGGATGAACAAAGTTGAGACAGGGAGGTGGATTGGGGAAGATCTGTCATGGCTTTCACGTACGAAATTTTTGGAGATACACCGGAGCCGAGAAAACATGGCTGAGGTATAGACCGCGTCCTGCAGGCACGTGAATTAACCAAATGTTGCTGCGATGTCAATATTGTTACAATGTCGTCGATGTAGTTGATGCAGGAGGGTACTTCCTGTAGGAGCTGTTTCAAGAACCTCGGAATATTGCTGGGGCACTGGCGATGCCATGCAGGAGGCCGACAGACATGTTGCTGACCGTGAACTCTGATGATCTTTCGTTCATTGAAGTTATGCCGGCAAAATCAATTTCGGAGAAGTAGTGTCCCCCGTCAGTTTGTCAAAAAGATCGTCTGTTCGAGCATGTGGGTAATATTATATCCGTACCTGTCGTCTTGAAGTGCTAAGGCGATGGCATCCTGTAGACTTCGTAATGATCACCAACAACGTGGTCCATTGATGGTAACATTCTGGAGGTAAAATCACTTCTGCCTGTAATCGCGTCAGTTCGTCCTGCAACGGTCTCTGAAGCGTGATGTGTACGGGGTACAGTCAGGACTCTGAAATACTGTGGCTGTGCTGACGGCTTGAGCTTTAAGGAGGCACAGAAGTCGCGGGCGCATCCAATCCCCGGCCTGAAGAGGTCCTTGAAGATGTGACAGTGTTTTTCGACTTCAACGAATAGCTCCTGAGTATTGATTAAACAGAAGTGGTCATCTGTCGTGAGTCCGAACGCCTGGGAAGTGAGCTCGAAGTAGTCTGCCACCGAAGCGCCGTTGACGACGTAGTATGTTACCTGCCGTTTGACCGATTTGTACTGCACAAAGGTTCTGAAGATGCCTACGACAGCGTTAGCCCTTTGGTTGTAGGCGAGCAAGCGTCGAAGTAGCGACTGCAGCTGCAGAGGCCCGATGGTGACAAATGACGCATGGTTAATGAGTGACAATGACGCGTTGGTGTCCACTTCTATGCCAAGAGTGTGTGCGCGTATAGTTACATCAATCAGCAGTTTTGATCGCCGCAGTGAATAAATGAGGTTAACCTCCACGGCGTAACTCTATTGCAATGTATAGCTCACTGTGGTCGGACCCTAGATTAGCAGAATGTCCTCGACCACACGTCACACAGACGATCCACCGATACGGACAGTACTCTCAGTCATGCGACTTTTAAAAACGCCAACAGAATGGTACTCGATGGTTTGGGAGACGTTGTCGTGACCCGGCTGATTCCGGCAACGGGTGGGGATGAGCTGCCGAGGCATGCAACCACGAAACTTCGTCTTTGGGAAGGACGCAGGCGACGTCTTCTGTTACGACGGTGGCAGATGTTGCCTCTGTCGGTAGCACGGCTGCGACATCAGCCCACGATTCCAGGCGACGGTCACCCGCTGTGGGGACTTTGCAATCTGCAGTCGTGGTGTACGATTTGCTACAGGGTGGGGTCGTCTCATTTGAGGGCATTCTGATACCTGGAGCAGAATAGATTAAGTGGTCGCTGATCATCCGCGATTCTTTGGAACCGCAGGTGGTGAATGGGCAGCCGACTAAGTTCCTGTAATTTCGCCACCCATTGGTGTTAAGTTCGTGCCAGTTTCTTCCGACATAGGTAGAACTTAACCGTTGAGGCAGTGATGGAGAATCGATGGTGATGATAAGCCGAGACAACAACGCCGAATTGTGTGAATGTCAAGTCATCTGGTTCCTTAAGGTTTTTTTTTTTTTTTTTTTTTTTTTTTTTTTTTTTTTTTTTTTTTTACTTTATCAATTGTTTTAAAAATTGATTGTGAGACTTTATATTGTATAAGAAACACTTTTTTGAAGATTGACTTTAAAATGTTCTCTCAGTGAAATAGTGAAATAGCCAGCAGTGGTTCCTGACCTAAACTCCAGAGATCAGGTGGCGGATATCCTTGTCAGACATATTTCTGGTCACCTGTTATATCCCAGAGTGTCCACAAATTAACTGAGCTCTCACTGAAAAATGAGAACTGAGTACACACTTCGGAAGGCTAATACAGATGCGTAGCAGGGGTTAGACGACAGAAAACGCTCATGTTGAAAGTACATGTTATATATGCCTTCAAAGAAAATTACGCAGGGAGACATGCAGGACACCTCAGTTCATGTTATGTGACTGTAAGAGTGTGTACAGATGTTTTCTTTCGTACTGCTTTTGTGGAATACAGGTACATAATTGACTGAAATGCTGCTGGGTGGGTTACGTTAGACACTCGTATTCCCTCAATTCTGTTGAGCAGTGAATATTAGGACAAGATGATAGACACACTACAAGTCTCCAAGAGAGACATTTGGCCGCTTTAAGTGGATAAAAGACTGCTCCGGCACATCCACATTCCAAGTGCGTTTGTATGAAGATTGCACGAAGATACATTACATGTAATTGTTTACAATATGGCAATTTATTTTACATTTTCACCCTTCAACTTCCTATAAGACGATTCTCGATAACCTTAATATTCAATTTACGTTTCAATGACCTCTGTCTAAAACGTAAAGACGATCGCGCGGTCTTTGAGCTACTTCATGGATTGGCAAATCATTGTACCATTCGCGCACGATTTACGGAATGAAAGTAAATTCCTGATAAGTGTGATGTGTACATACAACATCATGTAACGATTGCGGTAGTGATTTCACAAACTATTTAGTATCAATAATTGCAATATAATATAAATCAAAAATATTTATCTCTAATACATAACTACAGTCCGCCTCCGTAGTCTACTAGACAGCGTGATTGTTTGCCACTTAGGGGGCCCCGGGTTCAATTCCCGGTCGGATCGAAGATTTACTCCGCTCGGTGGCTTGGTCTTGTTTCGTCCTGGTCATCATCATTGACACGCAAGTTGCCAAAGTAGCTAAATACACTTGCACAAGGCAGGCTGAACACGACACCAAGAGTGGTCCAACGGCCATAAATGCCACATGATCATGATTACCATCTGAATGCATTCACAGTTCACATAATTGTAACTTTCACAAGCCGCAACAGTAGTCTTCCAGAGTGTGATATTATCGTTCGAAACATGCTGGTAATGCAACTTCGCATCTCTTTTGCCTGGCCAACTTAACACGGTCCAGGCCCGGTATAACCACATTTGGCCCAGCTACCGAGAATAAGGCTCACATGTTGTACCTTAATCGATGAATTAAAGGCCTTCGCTATTAAGAATTTCAGAACTAAGAAAAGAAAAAACTAACGCCTATAGGCCCACTCTGTCATTGTACAACCTCTGACAACAAAGTTTGATGAATAGTGCTCTAACATTAACGTAGATGAACTATAGACTTTAAGTGTTCTTCGTAACAGTCACCCCACATAACAATGCCCTGCTGAGTTCTGGGATACATGTCCTGGAAACTTTGAACAAGGTATTTGTAAGTAAGTGTAATGTTCGTAAATCTATCGGACCAAACTGCGTGGTCATCGGTCCGTAGCCTACAAACTACTTAAACTTAGGTAAACTAACCTAAGGACAAACACACACACACACCCATGCCCCAGGGAGGATTCGAACCTCCAGGGCGAGCAACCGCGTGCTCCGCAGCTCGGCTACTCCACCGCGGCAATGTATTTGTTTCGGGTGGTGTTCATAAGCGTCGCCAATCTCTTTTCTTTCAAAGTGAGTTTGAGTCTAGGGGGGAGGATTAAGGTCCGGCGAGTATGGTGGATATTGAACTTCTAACGTCTCCTTTTTGCCGCGAATTGTTTGATGATACTTGTTGCCATGCAACTTAAACATCCACCATACTCGCTGGATCCCACTCCACTAGACTTGTTCCTCATTTTCTAGTCTTAACTCGCTTTGAGAGGAAAGCAATTTAACGAAACCTGATGAGGATTTCAACATGTCCCAAAAGATAAGTTTATTCAATGTTCCGAGAACAAGTATCGCAGAGGTCAGCGATGCATTTTTAACAGAGGTGACTATTTCGAAGGACAGTAAGGTAGATATAGTTCATAGTTCATCTTCGTTTATAATACAGGACTATTCACCGATCCTTATTATCAGAGGTTGTATATGTTTTCATAGCCAAGAATAAAATATAAGTGATTGATGAATGATGATTCAGAAGTCTTGCAAGACCAGTTAAGATGTTTACCACAGTGACACGACAATCACGGCGGAATACCCAATTGAACTAAAGGTCGGAACTAATATCGAAATACTTCTGACTAGCAGGCTTAGTTCCGCCAGTAACGCGTCTGCTGCCTTCCAGTAGTATCAGCTGGTTGTGGCCATCCATTTAATCCCCCAACCCCTCTCACCTCCCAGTGAAACGTGAAGGTGATAATGTGACTTGTAGTTAAACCAGCTTAAACTTTCCTTATAACAAGTATGTCGTACACATGGACATTTTTGTATACTTTTAGGTTAATTGCTGTTTTTAAACAAGTTTGTAATTTCTCCAGAACATCTGATGAGGCCTAGAACCTGCGAAACCCGTCACATGTAAAAAAAAATGAAGAATATTTTATTTGTGCAATCAAGACGAATTTTTGTCAAAATATCCATTACGATTGCTGTACCAATACCACGGAAATATGGATTGGAGTGGTTACAGAAAGGATATTTCGGACATTTGGCTTAGACATACAGTAACACCCAGTGGATTGTATGTGACAACACGATGTGATAAGAGCTAAATCTATCAAAGAACACCTCCGTAATGTTAGTACACCTTTGTAGACTTTTGTTTGAGCATGCAGTGCTTCTGATAGATAAGGTATCGTTAGGTAACTTCGAACCTGAAGATCTCGTTTCTATAGGACTCACTGGGTGTTACAGATTGGCGACCGTAACAGGAATACTCCCGCCAAATCACCACCTTGTATCTCACGCTGGCCACCTTCCCTTTACAAAATACATTACTCCACCTTTTACAAATAACTCTACAACTGCCCTAACCTGAAGCAACACAAAATTCACATAATGTATATCACATATTGCACAAAATAAATGGTTTATCATTTTTACATCATACATACATTATTACAGAAAAATAAATTACTTCACAAATTCTAGCAGAAGACATACATACATAACTTTGCACTGAAATAAAGGTTAACAATCGATACATTGCAAGTCAGACTAAATGAATAATTGATAATTAATACAGTAACACATGATGGGAACAGAAGCAGAAGAAATAAACTATAGTGTTACAATATTCTAAAGGGCTTTTTCGTTTTATAATGCCCGTAAGTTATCAGCGAAGCTTCATGCTTTCCCGGCGGTCTATTGACATCTTGGGTTATCGGGTGTTCTGCCGGATATCCGTGTGGTTACGTAGCTTGTAACCTCTATCAGCTGCTAGTGGGACTGCTCAAGTGTTTCTTCTTATGCGTTTGGTGAGTAGTTTACAATAACTACGAGTTTGAGTTCTAGTGGGCAGGGTAAAGTTGAGAATTTGTATCTGACGGGAGGCGTCCTTGAGTAATGCTGTGTCCCCAGTGGTGTAGAGGTCAGTGCAACTGCCTGGAAAGCAGAAGACCAGGGTACGAGTCCCGGCGGGGCATACATTTTCAACTTTACCCAATCGCAGTTAATGTCATACATTCCGTTAATACAAAGCTGTGTATCAGTTGATTAAAGAAACTCTGCATACTAAATGACGGTTCGTAAGTTTGTCATTAATCTGTTTCTATCTTTTGTTATTTTCAGTACTTACATATATAATACCGTAGATGTTGGTAAAACACTCGGCCAGTAATACGTCAATATATTAGGTATTTTCTAGCGACATTTAAGTGAAGAGTATTTGCGTGATACTGCTTCCGATTAGGCGGGTGATGGTGCCGCAATGCTGTAAGCAGTCGACGATGCCTTTCTCTTGCCCCTCCTCTTCCCGTGGCAGCCGTAAAGCGCTGTCAATGCCGCTCCCAGAATTCACCGCGCGAATTGTCAATTTATCGTGGACATGTGGTACTGGACCGGGGCCACCCAAGGAGCCGTCTAAGTCGCACCTGATGATGGTTGAGAGGTACGCAACAAAAATATCGCGCAACTACGACACTGAAATCAAGATGAAAACTTCATTCTAAGATAGGTTCCGGAATTAAAGAGGCTACAGGGGTCGCTCACTGACGTCTAAACAACGTATAATCCTTTGAGACCCTAGGTTGTAGGTGACATGACATTAATACAGCGAGGGGCACAGTAATCCAATAAAAACAATGTACGCAAACAAGTCTCTTTTGAGCTTTTATTACAAAGTTTTATGATCTGCACCATCTTACAGCAACCTTCCTCTAAAATAAATGACTCTTTCTTGCCCCATTGTAAGTGTACTTGAAGTACCTGGTACCACACAGTGTTCAAACATGTAACTAAAACACGTTGCGCACGTTACCACAGTCCATCCATGACTGTGCGATGCAGGTCCGATATTCCCCGCATGAGTCACACAGAAATGAAGCGATCAAAACCAGAACCCCACAATAGCGATGCAGGGCATGCATGTGTTAACGTAACTCGGCAGCGCCACCTCCGCTCGTGATACCACCTAAGTGTAGTAGCGCGCATGTAGCGAGTAGCTGCCTGGCTGCGTGCGCCCCGCGGCCGGTCTCGCAGAGAGCACCCCGCTGCCCGCAGGCAAGCCGTTCCCGGTGCGCAACTGCTCGCTGAGCAACCAGACGGCCAGCTCGGTGGAGGTGTGGTGCCAGGCGGGCTTCGACGGCGGCCTGCCGCAGACGTTCGTGCTGGAGCTGTTCTCGGGCGCCGGGCCGCGCTACAACCTGACGGCGGCCGACGCGCCCGTCTTCCTGCTGGCCGACCTCGAGCCAGACGTCACCTTCCGCGTCGCCGTGTTCGCCGTTAACGCCAAGGGCCGCAGCCCCGCCGTGCTCATCGAGGAGATCACCTTCCGGGACGCCGAGCGCCGCACCGGTCAGTACACCACCACCGCACTTTACCACCTATTAACTATGCTGCTAATTTAGGACCATGCAGTTCGTCATCCTTTGTTCTTTCACAGACTCTCTCTCTCTCTCTCTCTCTCTCTCTCTCTCTCTCTATATATATATATATATATATATATATATATATATATATATATTCTCTCTCACACACACACACTCCCCCTCCCTCCCTCCCTCTCTCTCTCGCTCTCTCTCTCTCTCTCTCTCTAGCATAGTGTCCGTATATTTGTACGCGTTGCATACAAATCTACAGTTTTGTTCCAATCTTTATGAAATTTTGTTCACGTAAGCTACAGTCCATGAGGACGGTCGCCGTAAGTGAAAGAAAAAAAAAATGTTTGTACAGATTATGGGACTTAACTACGGGGTCATCAGTCCCTAAACTTACAAACTACTTATCAACTAGCTAACACTAAGGACGACACAAATATCCATGTCCGAGGGGGCATTCAAACCCCCGACCGTAGTGGCCGTGCAGACCGTGACTGACGCGCCTCAGTCCCCTCGGCCACCGCGGCCGTCTAAGAACCACATACCATTTATAGTTCACGAGATGACGTCATAGAAATTGAGATGCGCGAAAACTGCTGCATTTTGTGACAATGCTGCTCATTTTCCCCTAAACCATTGGACAGATTTCAACCAAATTTGGTACACACATTCCTTACTGTGAGATAACAATTGCTGCATGGTTAAGAATCACATACGGCACAGGGTTGAAAGGATATTACGTTATAACCAATAGAAATCGCAAAAAAATGCCATATAATGCGGTGGGATTTTGAAATACACTGTATGAGAATGACAGTACTTAGCGACTTGCAACAAACTTTAAACACAATTTCCAACCTTTATTAAAATTTTTCTCTCTGGCAACCATAGTAAAATGATGAAAGGAAAAAAGTTTCTCGCTTACTACTTTTCCGCTGTTTATGGAGTAAAACTACGGCTCTCGGTATGACGTTACACTGTATAATCTGAACACTACAAACTGTAGCGACAGGAAATTTTACAGCCAGTATACACATATATAGTTGAATGTAGATTATAAATTGCATCACATTCCGACACATAGTTCATGAGATATGAGCACATAAACAGTAAAGTTCCGCTGTTCATGGACTAAAACTACGGCATTCGATATGACGTTACAATCTATAATTTCTACACTACAAATTGTAGCCGCAGGAAATTTTACAGACAGTATACACGCATATAGTTGAGTGTACCTCCTAAATTGTATCACAATACGACATGCAGTTCATGAGATACGAGCAGATAAACAGTAACGTTCATGCAAATCCGCCTCTTCATGCACCGAGTTTCAATCTATTACTTCTTTACTACTAACTGTATTCCCAAGAGATTTTACAGACATGCAGTCCTTATACAAATGAATATGTACCTGAAAATGGCAGGAATAAATAAATAAATAAATACCCGGCCAACGCCGGGTTTTCAGCTAGTATATGTATATGCCTAGAAAAATTTACGAACATCAAAGTTTAACTCACGTAAGCACATCAGACTTTTACAGAACGAAAGGAATGGTAATGTTGTATAAAAGATTAAAAAAAATATGCTAGTTACAGGCTAGCAGTCTGAACAAATAAAATTTTTACTTAGTGGCAAGCCGCTAAGGGGCTGCCGATGTGCCAGTAGATCAAGGCGGCATCAGACTTAAGAGGCGCGCCGACCACTAATTTAATTTTTGTGTGTGTTCAGACTGCTATCCAGTAACTAGCATATTGTTTTTAATATTTTATACAACATGATCATTCATTTACTGATGACGTCATCTTCTGATCTCCTATATCGCACATTGCCATATCTCATGCGCCATTATGCGATATAGGAGTTCAGGAAGATGACGTCTCAGTAAATAAAGACGCTATCTTGGCTGGATACATGTACAAATTGATTTACATCGCCGTATCGAACCATGAGTTCCATACATACATTAAAAATCTTTAATGCAACTATTTGCTAATATACTGTGATTCATTTCTATGTAGTAATTTCACATTCTGATGGTGACTTCCATACCGTTTTCGAAATCTAGATAAATCTTGTAATTATTATAAATCAACTTGCGGGGCTGCAATTGTCAACATTATACAAATACAGTTACTGCGTATAAGGCCATTTCTCAATTGTTTTTTTCAAAGTAAGGTCCGCTATGTTATAGTCACTAGTACTTCAGTCGCTTCCGCAACGACCACGTCGTGCGTCGGGAACAACTGTGCTGAATTTCTGCTCCGTAGCTAACCTGTACGGTTCTGTTCCGTACTTTCAAAATTTTTAAGACTATGAACTCGCCCGCTGCTGAGAGTTTCGCTCAGTGGTAGGATTTTTGTCAGCAAGGAACCTGTCTGCTCCGGAAATTCATCGACAGATTTACAAAGTGTACACTGATATTTCTATGAGTGAAAAAGTGCGTAAGTGTGTACGACAATTCATCGATAGCTGTCTACGACGAACGCTCCGGGCGACCTTCTTCGATTACAGTCGAGTTTGTGGCTCACTTGGAGCGAGGATTCGTGAGAACAGGCTCTTCACCTCCACCTCAAACAACACCTCAGTGACAACCGTTACAGTGATGACGACGACGTGAAGACAGCAGTTAACTCTTGGTTATCGGAGCAGGCGGCAAGATTTTATGACGGGTGGGGGGGGGGATTTTAAAATTGGTTGAGAGGTATGATAAGTGTTAGAACAAATTTTACAACGATGTCGAAAAGTAAAGTATGTGGCTCCAGAAAATAAATTTAATTTTTTGAAGTTACCTTTCGCTTTGTACTTATGTTCAAACCGACCTCAATTAAAAAAAAAAAAAAAAAAAAAAAAAAAAAAAACACGCCTGGTATATAGTCATCGATAAAAGTGTGAAATCAGTGAGAGAGACTCGAAAAAGTGTTCAATAATTTGGGACTTGGTACTATCCAACAAAATGAGAAAAAATCTCCAATAAGATGTGGACGAGAAACGCATTCTTCCTGAACTATATACACATCTTCTTAGGATACATTAAACCTGACGACCATTCATAGGAGGAGCTCTATGGACGTTCGTCCATGTTACTGCATCCCTCTGCCCTTCGGCGTAACCAATCACGCGTTCTTTGAAATACCCCCTGTTCTTGTCTTCAAGTAGCCACATAACCACAACTCTCAGGGTTGAGTTCCGGGGATCAGGAGGACCAATGGGTGGGGATTCAAATGTTCAAATGTTTGTAGAGGTTATGGGACTTCACTACGGATCACCAGTTCCTAAACTTACAAACTACTTATGAAGTAGCTAATACTAAGGAGGGCAGAAATATCCATGCCCGAGCGTGATTCGAGCCCCCGACCGTAGTGGCCGTGCAGACTGTGACTGGCGCGCGGCAGAACGTTCGACCACCGCGGCCGGCGGTGGGGTTTCCCTTACCAATCCAGTGGTCCTCAAATGTCAGCGTCAGATGTTTACGCACTTTGCGAAGGAAATATGCTGGTGCGATATCATGCATAAACAGCATCTACATCTAACAATAACAAAGGTAAGACATTAACAAGAAATTGATGTTAGTGAGCCCAATTTAATCTGTCTGGTAATATGTATGGCTCTATTAACCCATCACTAAGAATGCCTGTTGATGGTGGATCTATGTTGATGCACTCTTCCTGCAATTTCGTGAGGATATTTATCTGCCCGGACATGCTATTTATGAACGTTCCCAACGCCATCTCATGTGAAACCCGCCTCGTCGATCAATAAAAACTTCGACAAAAATGCGGACCTACGGCACACTTCAAGAGCCGTCGGCAAAACCTCAATCTGCTAAGGTCGTCTTTTGGCCCTAGTGCCTCGAAGCGCTGAACGTGATAGGGATGGACTAACTGTTCGGGTAATATCCCCCAGACGAGCGCATGACTCACTCCTTTTGCTGCAACTAATAGTCGCACACTGGTTGTAGGCCTTCCACCGGTAAATTTTTCACACGCTCCTCCATCTTTGATGTGCGGACAGGCCGAGGCCTTCCACTGTTCACCTTGTTGGGAGATACATAACCTGTCCCGATGAAGCTGAAATGGCCGGATTAAAAGCTTATTGGATGGCACTCTGCGATTTGGAAATTTTTCCGCGTAGATGACAAGGGTTTGCAGACTACGTCCGTTAGCTCACCCGTAACACAAAATAATATCCGCCTCTCACGTGTGGAGTTGTACGCTTCTATTGCTAAAATTTGGTCGACAAAAGATCTTGTAAGTAGAGGACAGTACAAACGTGGCAATAACAGTAAATACAACAATTCCGAGCGCTTTGCGGCGCGTCAGTCACAGTTTTCACGGCCACTACGGTCGGGGGTTCGAATCCCCCCTCGGGCAAGGATACTTGTGCTGTCCTTAGTATTAGTTCATAAGTATTTTGTAAGTTTATGGACTGATGACCCCTTAGTTAAGTCCCATAAGCTCTACAAACATTTGAATATTTTTGAAATACAACAATTAAGCGATACATACTCAGAGTTACATTGCATGTACTGCACAATAATACACACTAAGAAGATTGAAACTACAGTACAGTAAGCCATTACATTATCGTGTGCACGTAGCCTGAAGCTTCGACTGATGTTTACAGTAGAGTACTTCGAAGCAGAGGAAATGTAGACGACAGTGGCGAATCCTGTTGACGTCAAGTTCATTATAGATGCGGCTATTATGAACCAAACATCTTGAGTTACTATCAACAACTATTCATAACTCAAAAATATACGTCTTTGGACCAAGGTTTATTCAATTGTTATTCTTGTTTTGTTTGGTACTACCACCTCTCAAACTATGGGTCCATTTTCGAACATCCTGTATGCATTCTACTTTGAAAGTGTTTCTTTCTAATAATCGTGTTTATTTGTTAACCCAGCACGCTGTGGACTTTCTACCCATAAATACTTCAAAATCTTATTGATCAGTGATGTCAGTAATTTGATTACTAATATCCTCACTGAAGAAAGTGTAAACATACTTACTGAATTTTTGCATAAATTTACAGTAAACTCTAAACAATAATCTGTCATAATTACTGCTTTTAAAATAGGCGTAAAACAAATTCTCTTCTACTGTGAAAATAATATTACAGTCAGTCTCATGGTCTAGCTATGGTTTCTCCAATTAGTCCCGTAGTATCTGAGATTTTCGTGGACAATTTTGAGCAGCTTTTCTGACAGAAACGATCACTGAGCTGCCAAATTACATAATGGATGAGGAATGTGGCTGATGTGCTGTGTTTATTGACTGGTTCCACTACTGGATACATCATTACAACATTTAAATTTCCAACATAGGAAAATTAAATTCACAATTGAACTAGGAGAACTTCCCACAAAAATCTTAGCCCTTACTATTGATATAAAATAGTAATAATAGAAACACTTATCTACTATCTACAAAAAAAAGAGTGTTTCCATTTAATTGTGCATCGTCTCATATTATATTATCTGTTTCTGCATTACACAGAAATACGCATCATCACATATATTTCAAGCAGTAATGGTTGGAGACCTGCCCGTCATACATATTCAAGGAAAATTTCAGACTACCTTGCTAAAATGTTAAAATCTCGAAATTACATACCTGCATTTTATAATACAGACAGCTTACCAAAATATTTACTCACCCAGAGTGGTGCATACGAGATCACTCTATGCAGCAGTGTACCCAAGTTTGGCAAGGCTGTAGCTTTTATAATATCAAAACATCAAAGAAGCTCGTAGTTAAAAAGAGGTCTGCCGAACATCTTCGCAGTACGCCGAAACTAGTCCTGTTTCTAATAAATAAGAAAGTAGTTGTTGTATTACGAGCCTATTTATCATATGTCTCGACAATAAATTAAACCTAGATATTTGCACTCCTGGCCGACAATATGTCGGATTATAAAACACACGGTTTCGAAATTGTATGAAAGAGTACAAAAATGTATAAGAACGATGCAGTTAGCTATAAATTGGTCTTTGGTCCGAGTAAACCGAAAACCTTTTACTCAATATTCCTAAGTCGAACAGAAACCGATTATCAAAGTTCCGACAAAAATCAAATGTTTTAAGGCTACGGAACCAAACTGCTATGACCATCGGTCACTACATTTACAAACTAGTTAAACTAACATATGGTAAAGACAACATATACACCTATGCCCGAGTGAGGACTCGAACGTTCTCCGAGAGCGGCCGCGCGTCCTTCACATTGCGCCCAAGACCACGCCAACATTCTCTCACGGCACATATTTGATAGTGCTACGAGGTCCGTGCGGAATGTTGTACCTGTTTGTGCCGCATGAAGCGCTAGTGAATATAATAACCACCGGATACTATCTGAAGCTCTCAACTGTTTGGTTGCTTTATATGTGTACTGTTACGTGCGTTCTCACTGATTATGTTGCTACTGTTAGTGTATATGATGTTTAAAAAATGAGAGAATGAAGCCAATTGTGAATTTGGGGATGTGATTAGAACTATCAACGCAACAAATATGCTACCAATCGATATTCGTAGTGAGAACAAGGAGGTGTATGAAGACAACGTTATGGACGAGTCGTCTGTTTGAGCTGGTGTGAGAGAACTCTCATGCCGACGAGCGTTGGAGCGACCAACTGCGATTACTGACGATGCGATTACTGACGAACTGATTGGTTCAATTAACGACTTCGTGAAGAACGATCGGCGCGTTACAATTGATGAAATATGTGAACATTTGTCCAATGTCTGGGGAACATGTATTCACGAAATTGTTAAAGACCATTTCCATTATCTGAATGTATTGGCGGTGGACGAATATGATGCTATAATACCAATATTCGTCGTGCGTTATGACAAATGATTTAATTTCCGCAGTGACTGTGTGGAAGAGCAGTTTAATGTATACTGAAAAGTTAATTATTTGCTATTATTTACTAACCCCCAGTGGGCTCACGGTTCTTTCATGGGTGCGTCGATGACGAGCATGGGGCCCCGAGTTAATGCAGCATTTTTTTTTTTTTTTTTCCTTTTTTCCTCTCTGCACTTCCTTTCCCTCCTTCCCTTTCCATACTCCTTCCCCTCCCCACCGGCGGACGGATGACTTTGATAGGTTTGTTCCCTTGTCCTTAACAAATAACCAAACCACTCTATTTACTATTTTCTTATTCCCAACCGGGTACTATGAAGGGCGTTGAAATGAAAAGGAACGAAACGACATTGTGGGTGTAGCTGAAGTCTTTATTCAAAAGTAGTGATCCCAGTTCTAAGCAAAATTATCACGCTGTTTAACGAGCAGAAGGATTCCCTGTTTGCAGAATTCCTGTGGTCTGACAAGAAACAGTCCTCTACTGTGTCCTTCAGTTCGTTTTCCGAGTTGAAACGCTACCGTCTGAGATGTATTTTTAGCGGACCAAACAGAAGAACTCACTGAGCGACATGTCCGTGCTTTATGACGGATGCTCACGTTGCTCCCATTTGAACTTTGCCGGTACACTTTGGGTTACCCTGGAGACGTGTTGAGTTTACCCTAGAGACGTGTCGACGTCTGTTATCATGGAGAAGAATCAATCTCCCAGGCCGATTGATCTTGATGGACTTGAGTATGTGCCGGCGGCAGTGGCCGAGCGGACTGCGGCGTGCCAGTCACGGTCTGCACGGCCGCGGGGGTCGAATCCCCACTCGGGCATGGATGTTTGAGTCGTCTTTAGTATAATCTAGTTCATAAGTAGTTCGTAAGTTTAGGGACTGATGAACCCGTAGTTAAGTCCCATAAGCTCTACATACATTTGAAGTTTTTTAACTTGAGTAGGCTACGCAGTACACGTAACTATTGGTGGTTTTTCCGTGCTCGAGGAAATCGGACGTCGAAAAAGACGGTGAGCATCACCTTGCCTGCTGAAGGCACAGTCTTAAAGCTTTTTGGGTGAGACGGCCACACTACATTCGCGTCCCTAAAGGTTGCACTACCATCATCCGAAAGCGGCATATTCAAATTTCAACCGGTCTGGTTGTTACGACGTTTCGTACCTTTAATGTTCAAATGTTTGTATAGTCTATGGGACTTAACTACGGGGTCATCAGTCCCTAAACTTACAAACTACTTATGAACTACTTACGAACTAGGACGGCACAAATATCCATGCCCGAGGGGGGACTCGAACCCCCGACCGTAGTGGCCGTGCAGACCGTGACAGGAGCGCCTTAGTCCCCTCGGCCACCGCGGCCGGCTTTCGTACCTTTACATCTGAACAGCCTTCGTACTTTCCGGAAGATCCTCTTACATGGCTATAATGATTTCTTTTCTGTTCGTGCGTTCGCTGCAGTTTTGAAATTAATTTAAAGGTAATTTATCGAAGAAATAGGTAGTAGAAATATCAAACAAGGCGAGAAACGTGAAAACGATACAATAATTCGATGCTGAGACTCACCCGCCTGCAATAGAAGAGTGAAAATAGAGTCACAAAGAGTCAGCTCTCCGAGCAGTGCCCGTCCAGTTGGAGCTCTTCTTCCGTGGCTGTGCTTATCTGAATGAATCAATCAGCAGTATCAGTTACAGCGTTTCTGGTTGTACATGTGAACGAATCTTTTGTATCAAACGTAAGTTAAATGCTGTCAGCTCCAACCTTTTGCGCATCGACGTATGGTCTGACATGAAGATTTCCCACGGGAGACTGGGTCACGGCGGTGGTCTGAACCGAAGATGAAGTGGGGAGGGAATGCGCGCAACTTGGGCGGAAGTTGTCGGCAGGAGCTGGTGGTGCCCTCGCGGTGCCGGCGGCCGTTGTTCGAACCAAGGAGTGGCGCCCCCCCCCCCCCTCCCGCGCTGAATATGCGATCCGCGAGAGCCATAAATAAACAGAGCCCGAGCGGCCGAACTTTCCAGATCAATTGCCCCAAACTCCAGATCCGCAGCGCAGCGCAGCGGCACAGTTGTCGAAAAATTCCCTGGGATACATTCCCTCTGCAGATGTTTAGCCAACAGAACGGGAAAACACCGATATCTGACCTGTTTTTTATATTCTTCTTTTAGACTGCGAAATTTACAGTATTTACTGAGAGTAATGTGACCCAAATGTAGTATGCCGGTGCTTGATGTTTTTGGACCGAATGTCCGTTCAATAAAGGAAACACGAACTTACGCAATATAAGGAAAACTTACTGCTCTGTTGCAGGGAATCCTAGCAAAGACAAAGAAACACTTTTTTTAAAAAAAAGAATGTTTTATGTGAAAGGTTGGCCGAGTGCATTTCATAGCTAAGTTTCGTAATCTGTTACTGCTCACGACATACGAAGCTATCTAAATTAATTAGGGGAAGGCGGGGTATAACTGGAGAAGGCTATAACCTACAGTTCGAGTGCTGCTATCAGTGGATAGGTACGTCTACTTCATCAATACGCAGCTCCCACTGTATTGACATTGCTGTACCTCATGGTCGCGGCCTGTTCTGTGAGCTTTGCAACGTAGGTACAATTTTTATACTGATTTGCAATATTTTACAATTTTCGAGGGCATAAAACGTGTTTTTAGAGGTCATCTGACCAGACTTTATATGTATCACTGAATAGTACGCCTTACTAACAAAAAACTGCTGTGTCAGTACTCAATTTTCACTAAATTGTTTTCATGTAGGCTTAACATAACCTGAACGCATGCTTGGGGGGCAAGATGGAGAGCTTCCCCGTGTTGCCGCTAATATTTTTCCAAACATTACCTACTCATCCTATCATGTATTTACCTCGCTATTGGTTTTGAACAAAAATATTATACGTCGAATACAATTTTAAATTATTCCAACTTTTTCTAATTTAATACAAATTATGCCTCAGGTATAATTGTCTTAACTGAAACTCCTGATAGTATTGAACTACCTGAAGAAATTAAAAGAAACGAATACCCCAAAATGCCGGCCGCGGTGGCCGCGGGGACTGAGGCGCTCCAGTCACGGTCTGCACGGCCACTGCGGTCTGGGGTTCGAATGCCCCCTCGGGTAATTGTGCCGTCCTTAATTTAAGCTAGTTCATAAGTAGTTCGTAAGTTTAGGGACTGATGACCCCGTAGTTAAGTCCCATTAGCTATACAAACATTTGAACATTTTTTGTCAAACAAGTATACTGAACCTTGTATATAAAAAAAGAACTCTGACAAAGTAAAACTGAGGAGGGTTACTGACTTTTTAAACAATTCTTCATGCTCAAGAGACAATAAACTGAGCTCGAATGACAATGAGGAAGACAGTGAAGACTCTGTTGTTACGACGCCTCTGAAAGAGGCTGGATATGGTGTACTGGATACGGACGTTGGGCCACGAACTCTTGTGCAGGGATAGAAAGTGATGATGACGAGGCTGTTCACATTTGTGTTCTACTTGAAAGTATAGGCCTAAATAAAAAAAAAGACTTGATTCTACATTTCAAAAAACCATGTTCTGAAACCTTATCTTCTCATTACTCCATTATTCCAATCTTTAGTTAAGCTGTAGAGATCCAATCATTAATTAAGCTGTAGAGATGAATTCATGTCAGTTCCCTGTCTTACCCGGCATATGGGGCAAGACGGGGAATTTGCAGTTTGTTTTTCAAGTCGAGATGTATATAACTGAATGTAACAAGTTTCCAGGTTTCTTTGCATGTTATTGTAACTGAATAAACAAATAGTAATTATAATTATTTTTATTTGTTTATTTTTGTCCCTTTTGCAAGGCGTTAAGTTAGCTTCGCCATCTTGCCCCGCCTTTTCCTAATGTGTCAGATTGAGTTGTCACTGTTTATTGACATACACTTACAGACATTCGAAGGTGTGTAAATTTAATTATATACAGATTGTGTTGTCACTGTTTATTTAACAATTTCACATTGTCCCCTCAAAGGTAACCAACATCAGGTGCCGTATAGCGCTGGAGCCGTTTCTTCCACTCCTCATAACAGTGATGGAACGCGGATATACGAATCGTCTTGAGCTGGTCGGATACAACCCTCTGAATGTCGCAAGAGTCCCTACGCAATGTCTCTTGAGGTGCTGCTTCAACTCCAGGAAGAGGAGGATCTCATGAGGACTCAAGTCGAGCGATTAATGAAGCTGTGGAACTGCAGTTCAGAGGTATTGCTGTGTGACAAGGCGCAGTGTCATAATGCAATTCACAGCTGCTTTTTATGTTCAGTCCTACACGTATGAAACCTTTTGCGAAGTCTTTCAAGGACCTGTTGGTAAACGTGTTACTTAAGCCTTCGCCTGTGAGGCACAAACTCTTTGTGCACTGTGCCCTGGCTATCGAAAAAGCAACATGGATGGGAAATGTGTTTCTGGCACAGACCATTTGGATCCCCAATTTATGGGCTAACAGCTGATGATGTGACGCAAGTCCAGGTCGTCCCCAATCATCTGTCAGGCGACGAACCGAACGCTTATGAACACGGACTCTGACGACATATTCAGCGGTGTTTTCAACTACAAACCTTTCGCTGCGGTAATCATCGTCAGTCATCTCCCGTCCTTCTGCAAATGTGTCCTTGACAAAACACTCTCTCTGAAGGCTTTCTGCAGCTTTGCAAATGTTTCCGTTGTACTGTGTCCAAGTCTGAAGCAGATACGGATGGCACACCGTTCTTAGAATTTGTTGGCACTCATCGCAGAATACATACGAAAACCGTGTTTCACGATACAACGCGCTAAGGACAAACTTCTTGCCTCAGTGTCTTGTTACTCATACTGACGGTGCATCACACCTCCATCTACCTCCCATCCACGGCCTGCTGCCCCGGCATTATCCGAACGAACACTATATGACCAATCTAATTACTTAATTTACGTACCTCTTAGGTAGGCATAGACTTTACAGAATATGATGAACACTATCAGACCATTTTAATAAATATAATCACCTTAACTGCTACTTATTAGCTTTATTTTGATTGTCCACTACAGCTGTTTCGCCGTATTTGGCATTTTCAAGTGGTCTGCAATAGTTAAATAAATTTTGTGAAAATATTTTTTTCGATCAAATAGGGAGCATATTATACAGTTTTAAATTACTTACTGTCTGTTTGTTGCCAATATACACACAGCATCTGTACCTCTATATGATTTTATTAGGTACTTTCTTAGAAAGTCGTTGTTTTAATAATTTTTAAAATAATGACTATCTTGTTTAATAGCTGTTTTGATGCTATGTGTTTACAAAGATGTTCTACTGCATTATATCTTTGGTAAAGATGTAGCTTCTCTGAGATGGACAATTAAATAAAGCTAACAAGCAGCAGTAAAGGTGATTATATTTATTAAAATGTCATATTACGAAATACTCACTGCTTATTACAATATATATATATATATATATATATATATATATATATATATATATATATATATATATATATATATATATAATCAGACCAATTAGTAGTCAGCGAAACAAAAAATGCGCTTCCAATAAAACACGGCTCACGAATTACTTATCTTCTTGCGTGGGTTAACAACACTCGTGGGATAGGTTGATTGTTGCCTCTGCTTAATAGGAGAAATTTAGGAAGATTTTGGTCATCTGTAACGAAAAGCGCTTATAGAACGTTTGTGCGTGCCCTTCTTTAATATTGCGGAAATGTTTGGGATATCTACCACATCTGTTTAACGGAAAATAAAGAAGCAATACGGATGCACGGTGCTAGTTTTCTTGCTGGTACTTTCGGTGGATGTGAAAGTGTTAATAATAAAGCAGTCAACAATCCGAAGATTGGTTTGAACACCACAGTGCTTTACTAGGCACGGTCCTGTTTGGAGGTGGTATGCCGTTGCATACCTTCCTCCGACCTTCGAACTGACTTACCCAGTCAGTTATAGGGGGACCTACAGTTTAACGTGGGTTCCGAACCACGGTGCTACTCGGTATTTTCCACATCAGCAATACTGCCAGAGGTGAAAGAAGCGGAAAGTGACAGATAAAAATCCTAGGGACCTGGCGGGGATCGAACCCGCGACCTTTGGCTTTGTAGTCTGGCACTCTAACACTGTGCAACCGAAGCGCACGTGAAAGTGTTATAGAGTGTATTTGTAGAACTCACCTGGGAATCACTGAGGGAAGGCGGTTCTTTTTGCGAAACGATATTCTGGAAATTTTTATGGCCATAATTTGAAGCTGACTGAAAAATAATTCTACTGCCGCCAACGTACATTTCGCGTAAAGACCACAAAGCAAGGTAAGAGAATTTACCGCGACACACAAGCATTAGCTTTTCCCTCGTATTATCTGAGTGTGGAACTGAAAGGGGTATGACTATTAGTGGTACGAGGTACTCTCCGCCACGCACCTTGCTGTGAACTGTGAAGCGTTCACGTGGATGTCGACGAACTTTCTCATAAGGAGGGGTGGTAGACGTTAGATTGCATAAGTGAAGTCTCTGCGTTGGTGTTTCTAAAGTAGGGCCATTTTACTGTATCCGCAGCAATCGCGTTATACGAGTTATGTGGAATGATAACTGTATTCGTATGTAACTGTGCGTGATCTCATGGTAAATTACTAGCAAATGTGGGTTTATATCTCCTACGGTTCCTTTTCAGATTCGATGTGAATGTCGTAAACAGTAAAAGATCATAGTCATAAGAAGAAAACTGAATGTCTACCAACAGCGAAACCAAGACAGTTCGTAAACCAATAACTTCCGTTATAGTAGTACCCACCGTATGATGAAAACCTGATTTCGTAATACAACACGGCTGCCTGACGTTGGACTAAGAGGCGCTGACCACCTATTGCAGCTATACTGAGAGGTTATCGCAACCAGGTGCAGAATCTTTGAATTACTATCGATATCCCTGTAGGATGATCTCGCTACGTTTCTATGTATGTATAGGCCTGCGAAATTCTTTTTCACATTTTCACCAGTTGCTACCAGTGCCATTTCCCACTCCCTACAAAATTCGCTGATGTTAAAATCATGACGACAGTATTTGATTTGTATTTTTGGTGCTGCAGCTTCCTATTAATAGTCTCCATAATGAAGGAAGTATATCTCTGTAATGACTTATGTGTTGACTTCAGAAGAGGATTTATTTGTTAGTGTTATACAATACATGGCTTTCATAGTAAATTTTTCTGTATACTTGAGCGAAGGGAAAGCTACAATTCTAAATTTAATAGATTTGGAGCAAGCTGTTGACAATGTTGATTGCAATACAGAGTTATAGCCTTTCACCAATGTTATTCAATTTGTACATCGAGCAAGCTGTGGAGGAAAGCAAGGAATAATTTGAGGAAGGATAAAAGTTTAGGGTGAAGAAATAAAATCATTGCTTTTTGCTAAAGACATTTTAATTCTGGCAGAGACAGCAAAAGACATGGAAGAGCATCTGAATGGAATTGACAGTGCGCTGAAGGGAGCGTGTAAGATGAACATTAACAAGAGCAAAACAAGGGTAATGGAATGCAGTCTAAGAAAATCAGGGCACACTGCAGGCAAACAAGAGAAGTGGGCAGCAAAATAAATACGACGGTCGCAGTACAGAGGTTATACATGCATAAGGAAAATGGAAGAAAAGCGTTTTTGGAAAATAGTACTTTTCTAACTCTAAATATTAATTTAAGTCTAAGAACGTCTTTCCTGAAGGCATTAATATGGAGTATTGCCTTGTACAGGAGTGAAACATGGACTATGAATAATTCAGACTGAAATATGATTGAGGCTTTTGAAATGTGATGCTACAGAGAAATGATCAAGATTAGGTGGATAGATCGCATAACTAATGAGGAGGTACTGAAAAGAATTTGGGAGAGAAGGAATTTTGTCACTCATTGCCTAAAAGAAGGGATGGAATGGTAGGACACATTCCTAGACAAAAAGGAATCATGAATTCAGTATTGCAGGGAAGTGCTTGTGGGGTAAAAATCGTCGAGGGAGACCAAAAAACGAATACAGTAATCTGATTCCAATAGACGTCGGTTGCCACTGTTATGAGGAGATGAAGAGGCTTGCTCAGAATAGAGTGGCGAGCTGTATCGAACCTGTCTCCTGACCGAAGACCATAACAACAACACAAACATCTTATGGAGGAAATGGTTGATTTCAAGACCTGTGTACTAGAATTATTTGCTTGTTCTTTAATCTGTTTTATTTGACTTGAATCCCCTTTCCTATTTGAAGATCCCCTCAAATATAAAATATGCTGTTGACCTCTCAACGTCGAGACTGAGTTACATCACTTAAATTCGAAACATAACATAATTTTTGCTTCAAATGGTAGAGTGACTGGCAACATTTCTGCGGCTAAAACTTCTTTACTGGCATGCTACAGTATTCTGTAAATGGTTATTCAAGAATATACATGACTGAAGGAACGGACACTACGGCGACTTCAGTTGTTAAATTAAATTAAAAAAATATATTCACTATTGCAAACATCAATCCGTATCAGCAATGCAATTTAATGTTTGTAGTTGCTGTGGTCTTCAGTCCTGAGACTGGTTTGATGCAGCTCTCCACCCTACTCTATTTTGAGCAAGTCTATTCATGTGGTCATAAGAACGGCAACCCACATTCATATGAATCTGCTTACTATCTTTGTCGCTTGGCCTCCCTCTGTGATTTTTGCCCCCATACACTTCACTAAAATGCTAAATTTACGCTTTCGTGATGTCTAAGAATGTGTCCTACCAATCTATCCCTTCTCTTAGTCAAAGTATTCAAAAAAATCCTTTTCTCCCCAATTCTACACAATTGCGTCTTCATTAGTTTCAAGACCTATCCACCTGACCTGCATCATTGTTTTGTAGCACCAGATTTCAAAAGCCTCTTCCTGTCTAAATTGTTCGTCGTCCAAGTTTCACTCCCGTACGAGACAACACTCCACACAATTGGCATTCTGAATTTTATATCCTATGTACTGCGACAATCATATGTCATTTTACTGCCCAAGTAAGAAAACTCACCTACCACCTTTATTGTTTCGTTACCCAATCTGATTCCTTCGGCTTCAATTGATTTTCTTACAGTTCACTCAATTACCATTGTTTATGTTCATCTTACACGCTGCTTTCAACACCCTGTCTATTCCGTTCAAGTCCTCTCCCATGTCCTTTGATGTCCAATTTAAGGATTACATATGAAAACTTGTGCCGGATCGGGACTCGAGACATGATTTCTCGCCAATCGCAAATCGCGAATCGTTAACCATAACGCTATTCGCGCACGCTTTCCTGACCGACTAAAACCTACATATGCCACACATTGGTAACTGAGCACTCGTACATTCCACTATGCAAGTCCGACACAGCGAGAGACGCAAATTACACTTATCACTTGCTGTGGTTCATTAAAATACGATGCGCAGTGTCTATGTTTATCGATGAACCAATTGCATATGCTTTTCAGGCATGCACGCATTTGCATCATTAAACATGGACAATGCAAATAGTATTTAAATGAGCCGTGGCAGGGCTTAAAGCAATTGAAGTAACGTTTCTCCCAGTTCGGGACGTCCGAGCAACATTTTCAGTAGGTAACTTGTGACATGTGGGGACACTGGTCGATGTGATAGCGTGCGCGAATAGCGTTATAGTCCACGCAGGTTTTTAGGTTTACATGAATAACGAATTTTATAAAAATATGAACCTCAACTGAAGTGATGATAATTACAAGCACGGATGTTTTTCTCCAATTATGGACAAGACCCTTAAAATCATGATATAATAGACGTTGGTTCATATAATTCGTACTAGTATAAAGAATCATACTATCAACTGTCATAATGATCGGTTGCATACTTTTCGGAATAGACTGCACGCAAATGTGTGAAACGTTTGAACATGAAAAATAATGTACCAAGCTTACCGATTAATCTGCGATTCTAGCACAATATAGTAATTCCTCGTCTTCCTTATAAGCTTCGTTTTGCACTTGCAGCGGTGCTTTCCGAGCTTGCCGACCTTCCTACGGTGCCGATGAACTACGTCGGTTCCGCCGGTTGACGCGCTGGTTATACATTCGTTCGGCATAATTGAAGCTTTGCGTGCCTACTGCAATTCCTGCCTTATTCATGACCGTCAAAAGGGATGAATTATCTTCACTGAATACTCACGCTGCCAAATACGATGCGAATTCAACAACTTTTAGTCTGGAGTGCAAGTGTTTAGGAGCTAAACGCCAAATAGTGGAATTGATACTTCTGTTTTCATCTTGCAGAGATGCCAAGTTTCGAAAGAATTTAATCTTGATGGGGATAAGAGAGTTGATGAGGAGGATGAGAGTGAAGTCAAACCGTATCGAAAAATTTTTATTGACTATAAAATCTCCCTCTTAGAATTATCTCTGATTCTTAAAAAAATAATAAAACTGAAGACACGAGAAGTACAGCAAATAATAAAAAACGCTGGTGAGTATTCGTGACAAGCAATTACATCGAACTTTACATTGGTTTTTTCTTCGCCTGAAAATAAAAACCAGTGCGGTAGTTAATTGAATGGTGCTTAATAGTGATAGTAACGTGATAGCCTGAGCATCAGTATGTAAAATCGTAACCTAACAAGAAGTGTACAGTAGGAAAGTTGACGAGTCATCAATCAAGTAGACAACTTTTAAGTGTATAATATAGTCTGTGCTAGGCTGATTACAACAAGGTATTACGCTATTTCTGAAATAATACTGATTGAGAAAATAGAGGAACGAAAAATAGGAAGAGGCTAAACTACAGAAATAAATAGCTAAATCCGTTATTTCAGCTACGTCTTCCGAAAGACTATAATTTTAGGCTACAAATCGTGATAATTACGGATAAATCGTGATTTTTGGGTATGTCTGCATTTTGTGGGAGCCGGCCGCGGTGGCCTAGGGGACTGAGGCGCTCCAGTCACGGTCAGCTAGGCCACTACGGTCGGGGGTTCGATTCCCCCCCCCCCCCCCCCACAGGTATGGATGTTTGTGCCGTCCTTAGTATAAGTTAGTTCATAAGTAGTTTGTAAGTTTAGGGACTGATGACCCCGTAGTTAAGTCCCATAAGCTATACAAACATTTGAACATTTTTTAGCATTTTTGGGTGGCTACCTAAACATGTCTCCAGTAGGCGGCCGCGGTGTCCGAGGGGATTGAAGCGCTCCAGTCACGGTCCGCACGGCCACTACGGTCGGGGGTTCGAATACCCCCTCGGGCATGGATATTTGTGCCGTCCTTAGTTGTAAGTAGTTTGTAAGTTTAGGGACTGATGACCCCGTAGTTAAGTCCCATAAGCTATACAAACATTTGAACATTTTTTAGCATTTTGTGGGTGGCTACCTAAACATGTCTCCAGTAATTGATCCCTTCATAAATCTTCAAAGACCGCAAAACATTCCTTCTGTACTACGAGGTGCAATGGAGTGGGGCGATTCATGTTGCATTCCGAGGGGTGTTCTTTTCTAGCACTCGCACTACCTCGTAATATCTAAACGGATGCAAAGTTCGCTTTGAAACTTTAACAGCGTATCCTTAGATAGTTAAACTACCGACCTAGGCATTAAAAAAGATGTGACTTTTAGAACCTCCTAATGTGGTTTCCCCCCCCCCCCCCCCCTTAAAGTGCTCGGCCATTCCACCGAAACAGAAAACATTTCTTCCCAACGACGTACAGGGACCACCCACGTAGGGACTCTGAATTCAGTCTACATCTACCCGCATGTATTGCGTGTGCAATTACCATTCACGTTTGTTCCTCTGGAAGGGCGCCCTTATTTACATTAATAATTAGCTGTTATTAATGAACTTCTTGTATGGATAATTTATTTCTTGTGGCAACCCCAACTAGAGAAGAAGTTACTTTTTTTTTTTTTTTTTTTTTTTTTTTTTTCCTTCTAATTACACTCCTGGAGAATGAAAAAGGAACACCGTGAATTAGTCGAACCAACAGAGAGAAATGTTACTGACACAGTCTTGAGTATGTATACAACACACGATCACACAGGCAGAGCTCTAGGCACGTGAGTACAGTCACCAGAGCCTCCGCAATGCTGGCAACAGTACCGTGTATACTCTTCTTCTGCCGCAATGCAAGCTGTAATTCTTTCATGGAAACGATCGTAGAGGTTCCGAATGTGGTTATGTGAAATGGCCTGCCATTCTGTTTCCACCTGGTGCCTCAGTTGGGCCAGATTTTGTGACGCTCATGCAACTAACCAACATGGCGTTTCATGCAGTCCCAAACATGCTCAATGGGCGACAGATCTGGTGATCGTGCTGGCGAGTGTAGAATATCGCTCCCCTCACAATGATGCACGATTATGTGTGCCGTTAGATCGTCCTCCGCTCACGCCCCAACATCGTTCAGCCCGCCTCCAATGATGCAATGGCAGGTGGTAGGTGCTTATAAAGGGACGAATGGAGACGTGTTGTCTTCACTCATGAGAGTCGTCGCTGCCTTGGTGTCAATGATGTTCGTACACGAGTGTGGTATCGTGCAGGGGAGTGCGGAAATCTGGAGTGTACGCTACAGAGGCAAACAGGGCCTACATGTAGCGTTATGGTGTCGTGAGCCATATCCTACACCGTTCGTTCTCCTCCAGTAATCGTTGTGGGAACATAGAACAGTGCACGCGGTACATTGAAACCATCGTTCAACCCGTCTTGCCACGTTCATGCACGAACATGGCGTTGTGCTTTTCCAGCAGGACAAGACACACCCACATGTATCCCGTACAACCCAACGTGCTCTTCTAGGTGTACGTCAATTACCTTGCCCATCATTATTCCAAGATCTCTCTCCCATTGAGCATGCCTGGGACTTGATGAAACGCCACTTTGGTGCGGTCTACACGACCGGTACGAGATCTGGCCTAACTGAGACATTAGATGGAAACTGCATGGCAGGCCACTCCGTAAGACTTAATTCGGCACTTCTACGAATGTCTTCATGACAAAGTTGCACCCTGCATTGCTGCAAAAGAACGGCATACACGATACTAGCGTCCACATTCTGCACGCTCTTTTGACTGTACTTACGTGCGTATGTTTCTGACTGCGTGATAGTGTATTGTATACATCCTCAAGAATGTGTAAATAAAATTTCGCTCTGCTGGGTTGACGAATTCATGTTTTCTTTTTTCTTTTTTTCTTCAGGAATGTATTCACATTTTTAAGCAGAATACCGTAAGCACCTTCGGGTTTCTGTTTTCGAGGCTCGTTTGGGTACTACGAGTAGTATGTGTTTTCCGAAAGTTGGTTACCAGCCAAAGGGCTAGTCAAGGCTGCTGCATCTCTTCAACTTTGTTCCAAATTTTCATTAATGAAATAATACATGTAATGAAAAGAGGATCTCATAAATGTATTTATATAGACAAGACAACTCTTTTACGTAATTTACTATAGACTACATGCTAACATGATGATGAGAAGCAAGTAGGGGTTCCGTGTATTCAGAAGACCCAATGGAAGGGTGATAAAGCAAGAGAAATCGAGACGGTTGTAAACTGATCTACAGTGGTGCAAGCAGAGAAGGAAGAATCGGAGTCGGTATTGTCCTGGATGCAATATGGAAGGACCATCTGGTGAGAGTGAATAGGAGGAGTGACGCGATAACGAGCATTGGGATAGACAGTGGAGGAGATACAATAAACATTGTGTGTGCTTACACATATCAGAGAGGTTATGAAGAGCAAGGAAAGGAGGATTTCTGTTATGAAATGGACATTGAGATGGCAACAATACCAGCAGAAGAAACATGCGTCATTGGTAGCGACGTGAATGGCCGTGTTGGACCTTGCAGAGCTGGAAGAAAGAGGGTGAATGATGGGTGGGATATAGGAGTCGTATACCATGAAGGAGAGAATATAATGGAATTTTCTGTGGTAAGTGATATGGCAGTTGTGAACACCTTCTTCAAAAAGTCTGAAGACAAGTATGTTACGTACAAGAGTGGAAAAGTGGAAACTCAGATTGACTACCTGATGTGTAGAAGGATGTACCTTGGGAGGTGAAAAACTGTAAAGTTGGTGAATTTGTCACAAACGAATACCATCTAGTAATAATAGACTGTGAAATAATGACAAGAAGGAAAGGAAAGCAAAGATTTGAGAAGAAAATCAAATAGTGAAAACTAAAGTACCCAAAAATGGCAAGTTCAAGGTTGCACAAGCGAAGATAAGCTAAGAAATAGAGGTATTACTAACGAACTGCAAATATTTAGTCTAAATGATAAAATTCTAGTGTACAAAAGAAATTTGATCGAACACCTGGGAAGAATGGAAAGTGAGAGAATTTCTTTAAATGGAGAAAATTATAAATCCCATGGAAGAAGAGATAGGGGTAGACCTCGACAGAGATGCGTACCGTGGCAGGGGATTTCTGCGTAATACCTGATGAAAAGAAGCATAAAAAAGAGTTTAAGTTTTCTACAGCAATACTGCAAACGACGTCTCCTTTGGACAAATTTCGTGAGACCCCGATCAAAGGCTACAGGATTGCACCGTAAAACGCTATCTGTGGCAGGTAAAAAAGAATATATATATATATATATATATATATATATATATATATATATATATATATATATATATATATGAAAATTAGAGCCGAACCGGAAATAGAACCCCCATTTCCCGCTTTCCGCGTGTGGACTCGTTAAAAAGATTTCTACTGTACTTGTAACGTCAATTTTTTTTAATGATTTTCTTCCGCAATTTTTTTATTTTTCAATTAGAAGAAAGAAATAAAGTGATAGTTGGCGTGAATCGAGTCCACGCCCAGTAACACGGAAGGATATATATATATATATATATATATATATATATATATATATATATATATATATATATATATATTGATATTTGGCGTGATATCCTTCCGAAGAAAGAAATAAAGTGATAGTTGGCGTGAATCGAGTCCACGCCCAGTAACACGGAAGGATATATATATATTGATATTTGGCGTGATATCCTTCCGTGTTACTGGGCGTGGACTCGGTTCACGCCAACTATCATTTTATTTCTTTCTTCTACTTGAAAAATAAAAAATTACAGAATAAAATCATTAAAAAAAGTACAGTAGAAATCTTTTTAACGAGTCCACACGCGAAAAGCGGGAAATGGGGCTTCTATTTCCGGTTCTGCCCTAATTTTCATGCGTCACCATTACGTTGTACAGCTGATGCCCATTCATGTTCGCAATTACCAATACATTTGTTATATTCAGTTTTCGCGTTCTCGTATTAATTTTGCAACTGTTGTAAGTGGGATGACTTGCGCCCGCAGCGTCAGAGGGCGCGTCGATGTCGCTGCCGCCGCTGCTGGGGGCGGTGTCGGGGGCGGCGCTGTCACTGCTGGCGGCGGCGCTGCTGGTGGCGGTCCGCCTCCGCCGGTCGTCCCGCCGCCGCGCCGCCGCCGCCCCCGACAAGCCGCCGCTCGCCGCCGCCGCCGCCCCCAACGCCGCCGCCCACGCCGCCTCCGGGGCGGCCGCCACCGCCGCAGCCGGCCACCCCGTCCCCGCCAAGCCGCCCCCGGCACACCCCATCCTCGACGAGAAGGACCCTGACGTCATACCTGCCAAGTTCGGCGACGTCAGAGGTGAGTGTAGCCTCCCTTGATTTTTGTTGTATTACTTGTATGCTACAAGAAGTGCCAATTAACTGCGCGCTGTTCCTGGGCAAGATCGCGTAAAGTTATGTAATTAACTGAGTGATATGTTGAAAATCTGTTTTATTTATTTAATCGTGCAGAGAAATTGGATACGTTAACACGTTCGATCCTCACTTACAAGGAAAGTACATGGGCTCGAACAAACATATCTGTATTAACGTTTTGTTAATGCTAATCATTAGCATTTTACGTAGTGACTTAAGAATATTACAGGATGTGGGCAGGAGTAGTGGACGTCCACAGAAGCAGAACTGGAGTAACTATAATGGACTGAATGAGAAACTAGAAGATGACGGAAATTGTGAAGGAGAAACTCCTACAAAAGACGATAAAACGAGAGGATATGGACATGGTAACAGAATGTGCTGGTGGGTGTCGTTTTTCTGCAAAGCTCTGCAGCCATGCTTTAGATAGCACTGTAGATGTAATTCAAATGTTAAAATGTGTGTACAACTTATGGGTCTTAACTACGGGGTCATCAGTCCCTAAGCTTACAAAGTTCCTATGAACTAGCTAAGACTAAAGACGGCACAAATATCCATGCCCGAGGGGGGATTCGAACCCCCGACCGTAGTGGCCGTGCTGACCGTGACTGGAGCGCCGCAGTCACCTCGGCCACCGCGGCCGGCGTAGATATAATTGTAGACGCCATACGTAATGCAGATATCTTAACTATAACTTATGTAATAATCATCGTACAAGTTCTCTGGGGAATTGTCATCAAAAGCCGGGATGATAGTTGCAACTTTAACCTTCTTCCCGAAAGACTGTTGATATTCACTGCCACTGCTATCATCGCCTCTTCCCCCACTTACCGTAGCACTACCGCTTGCAATGCGTTGTTCGTCATTATCATCCCTATTATCATTATTATGAGTTTGTAACAACAGTATCTAACTCATGCTCATATTTCTGTATCATAACAGATACGAGAAAGCATGCAAATGATTCATCGTCTACATTAATACCATCTTCACGAAGACGGGTTCTTCGTAACTTCATCTCAACTAAACGCAATATATTAGCAGGATTGATTAGCAATCACCGCCCCATCTGACGCTCCACCACACAAATAACATCACAAAACGCAACTTCGGAGGCACACTGCACCGTCCCTACAGGCGAACAGACAGGTCGAATTGCAATGCGGCATGGCACACGCAGAGGCCTCTAACGGACGACTGAAGAGTTTGGCAGATGCGGGAGTATCACTAGTGCAATAAGGGATCTTTACATTATCTCTCATACGATTTTGGTGTATATGTGTTTGTTCGAGCCCAAGTACTTTCCTTCTTAGATGTAAATATAGTTTCGGCATATTTTGTATAGTCTATTGGACTTAACTACGGGGTCATCAGTCCCTAAACTTACAAACTACTTATGAACTACCTTATACTAAAGACGGCACAAATATCCATGCCCTAGGGGGGATTCGAACCCCCGACCGTAGTGGCCGTGCAGACCGTGACTGGAGCGCCTTAGTCCCCTCGGCCACCGCGGCCGGCGGCATATTTTGTATTACATTCATTCGCATGTGCCTCCAATATACACAGTGACCAACAGATTAGGATGGAATCCGCGTGGCAGGTTAACAACCATTGCTGGCGCGCCGATCTGCTGAGTCTCCTTTTAAATCATTAGTATTGTATCCTTATTGTTCCATCATGCACTAGTGATTCCAGCCTGCGGCCAGGTCTAATTGGAATATAGGCCACTCCATCGCTCCCTACCCTTCCACCACTTTCCCTCTTGCACTTTGTCCCATTCTTCTCTCACCTGCACTCCTTCCTTTACCCAAATGTTCAAATGTGTGTTAAGCTTATGGGACTTAACTACGGGGTCATCAGTCCCTAAACTTACAAACTACTTATGAACTACCTTATACTAAAGACGGCACAAATATCCATGCCCTAGGGGGGATTCGAACCCCCGACCGTAGTGGCCGTGCAGACCGTGACTGGAGCGCCTTAGTCCCCTCGGCCACCGCGGCCGGCGGCATATTTTGTATTACATTCATTCGCATGTGCCTCCAATATACACAGTGACCAACAGATTAGGATGGAATCCGCGTGGCAGGTTAACAACCATTGCTGGCGCGCCGATCTGCTGAGTCTCCTTTTAAATCATTAGTATTGTATCCTTATTGTTCCATCATGCACTAGTGATTCCAGCCTGCGGCCAGGTCTAATTGGAATATAGGCCACTCCATCGCTCCCTACCCTTCCACCACTTTCCCTCTTGCACTTTGTCCCATTCTTCTCTCACCTGCACTCCTTCCTTTACCCAAATGTTCAAATGTGTGTTAAGCTTATGGGACTTAACTACGGGGTCATCAGTCCCTAAACTTACAAACTACTTATGAACTACCTTATACTAAAGACGGCACAAATATCCATGCCCTAGGGGGGATTCGAACCCCCGACCGTAGTGGCCGTGCAGACCGTGACTGGAGCGCCTTAGTCCCCTCGGCCACCGCGGCCGGCGGCATATTTTGTATTACATTCATTCGCATGTGCCTCCAATATACACAGTGACCAACAGATTAGGATGGAATCCGCGTGGCAGGTTAACAACCATTGCTGGCGCGCCGATCTGCTGAGTCTCCTTTTAAATCATTAGTATTGTATCCTTATTGTTCCATCATGCACTAGTGATTCCAGCCTGCGGCCAGGTCTAATTGGAATATAGGCCACTCCATCGCTCCCTACCCTTCCACCACTTTCCCTCTTGCACTTTGTCCCATTCTTCTCTCACCTGCACTCCTTCCTTTACCCAAATGTTCAAATGTGTGTTAAGCTTATGGGACTTAACTACGGGGTCATCAGTCCCTAAACTTACAAACTACTTATGAACTACCTTATACTAAAGACGGCACAAATATCCATGCCCTAGGGGGGATTCGAACCCCCGACCGTAGTGGCCGTGCAGACCGTGACTGGAGCGCCTTAGTCCCCTCGGCCACCGCGGCCGGCGGCATATTTTGTATTACATTCATTCGCATGTGCCTCCAATATACACAGTGACCAACAGATTAGGATGGAATCCGCGTGGCAGGTTAACAACCATTGCTGGCGCGCCGATCTGCTGAGTCTCCTTTTAAATCATTAGTATTGTATCCTTATTGTTCCATCATGCACTAGTGATTCCAGCCTGCGGCCAGGTCTAATTGGAATATAGGCCACTCCATCGCTCCCTACCCTTCCACCACTTTCCCTCTTGCACTTTGTCCCATTCTTCTCTCACCTGCACTCCTTCCTTTACCCAAATGTTCAAATGTGTGTTAAGCTTATGGGACTTAACTACGGGGTCATCAGTCCCTAAACTTACAAACTACTTATGAACTACCTTATACTAAAGACGGCACAAATATCCATGCCCTAGGGGGGATTCGAACCCCCGACCGTAGTGGCCGTGCAGACCGTGACTGGAGCGCCTTAGTCCCCTCGGCCACCGCGGCCGGCGGCATATTTTGTATTACATTCATTCGCATGTGCCTCCAATATACACAGTGACCAACAGATTAGGATGGAATCCGCGTGGCAGGTTAACAACCATTGCTGGCGCGCCGATCTGCTGAGTCTCCTTTTAAATCATTAGTATTGTATCCTTATTGTTCCATCATGCACTAGTGATTCCAGCCTGCGGCCAGGTCTAATTGGAATATAGGCCACTCCATCGCTCCCTACCCTTCCACCACTTTCCCTCTTGCACTTTGTCCCATTCTTCTCTCACCTGCACTCCTTCCTTTACCCAAATGTTCAAATGTGTGTTAAGCTTATGGGACTTAACTACGGGGTCATCAGTCCCTAAACTTACAAACTACTTATGAACTACCTTATACTAAAGACGGCACAAATATCCATGCCCTAGGGGGGATTCGAACCCCCGACCGTAGTGGCCGTGCAGACCGTGACTGGAGCGCCTTAGTCCCCTCGGCCACCGCGGCCGGCGGCATATTTTGTATTACATTCATTCGCATGTGCCTCCAATATACACAGTGACCAACAGATTAGGATGGAATCCGCGTGGCAGGTTAACAACCATTGCTGGCGCGCCGATCTGCTGAGTCTCCTTTTAAATCATTAGTATTGTATCCTTATTGTTCCATCATGCACTAGTGATTCCAGCCTGCGGCCAGGTCTAATTGGAATATAGGCCACTCCATCGCTCCCTACCCTTCCACCACTTTCCCTCTTGCACTTTGTCCCATTCTTCTCTCACCTGCACTCCTTCCTTTACCCAAATGTTCAAATGTGTGTTAAGCTTATGGGACTTAACTACGGGGTCATCAGTCCCTAAACTTACAAACTACTTATGAACTACCTTATACTAAAGACGGCACAAATATCCATGCCCTAGGGGGGATTCGAACCCCCGACCGTAGTGGCCGTGCAGACCGTGACTGGAGCGCCTTAGTCCCCTCGGCCACCGCGGCCGGCGGCATATTTTGTATTACATTCATTCGCATGTGCCTCCAATATACACAGTGACCAACAGATTAGGATGGAATCCGCGTGGCAGGTTAACAACCATTGCTGGCGCGCCGATCTGCTGAGTCTCCTTTTAAATCATTAGTATTGTATCCTTATTGTTCCATCATGCACTAGTGATTCCAGCCTGCGGCCAGGTCTAATTGGAATATAGGCCACTCCATCGCTCCCTACCCTTCCACCACTTTCCCTCTTGCACTTTGTCCCATTCTTCTCTCACCTGCACTCCTTCCTTTACCCAAATGTTCAAATGTGTGTTAAGCTTATGGGACTTAACTACGGGGTCATCAGTCCCTAAACTTACAAACTACTTATGAACTACCTTATACTAAAGACGGCACAAATATCCATGCCCTAGGGGGGATTCGAACCCCCGACCGTAGTGGCCGTGCAGACCGTGACTGGAGCGCCTTAGTCCCCTCGGCCACCGCGGCCGGCGGCATATTTTGTATTACATTCATTCGCATGTGCCTCCAATATACACAGTGACCAACAGATTAGGATGGAATCCGCGTGGCAGGTTAACAACCATTGCTGGCGCGCCGATCTGCTGAGTCTCCTTTTAAATCATTAGTATTGTATCCTTATTGTTCCATCATGCACTAGTGATTCCAGCCTGCGGCCAGGTCTAATTGGAATATAGGCCACTCCATCGCTCCCTACCCTTCCACCACTTTCCCTCTTGCACTTTGTCCCATTCTTCTCTCACCTGCACTCCTTCCTTTACCCAAATGTTCAAATGTGTGTTAAGCTTATGGGACTTAACTACGGGGTCATCAGTCCCTAAACTTACAAACTACTTATGAACTACTTACGAACTAGGACGGCACAAATATCCATGCCCGAGGGGGGATTCGAACCCCCGACCGTACTTCCTTTACTCCTACGATCCATCATTCTCTTGGCCTTCCTCTTGGTCTCCTGCCTCTGTCTGATGGGTCTTCTTCTGCTATCTTCCATTCTCTTATCATGTCCATATCCTCTCAGTCTTGACTGTTTTATCGTCTCTTGTAGGAGTTTCTCCTTCACAATTTCCGTCATCTTCTAGTTTCTCATTCAGTCCATTATAGTTACTCCAGTCCTGCTTCTGTGGACGTGCACTACTCTTGCCCACATCCTGTAATATTCTTAAGTCACTACGTAAAATGCCAATGACTTTACCCATCACACTCTACCATGCCTCCATTTAACACCCCTTGAATGACCTATCACAGAGTTGTAAAACGTGCTAACTTTAGAAAAATCCAAAGGGAACAAAAGCCACAAACTTTCTTCCAACCAAACGCCGTTTCCGTCGAACGGATTTCTTTCACTCCATTTAGCACCAATCTATCCTTCTGATAAAGAAAATGAATTCCTTAGGACTAACATTCGGGAGAAAATAAACACAGCATGAACACTTTCTTACCATACAACTTCGCCTAAAGCTACTAATAAAAAAGGCCACACCTGAGACCTACATTGCTCTGAAAACCATACACTCTATCTCTCGTTTCGCGTACTACTTTACTGGGGAACGTATCCGATCCATTGTCCTGGAATTCGTCTATCCAAAAATCTGCGAACCCCCTGACCAATGTGGGCTGAAGGACCGTCGTGGAGAACCACATGTTATGGCGTACGCATAACGGAACCTCTTCTAACAGCGTTGGTAGCAATTTTTCCTGCAGAAACGTTCAGTAATAGTTGACAGTCAAACGTGCAGGTAAAAATAACGCCCAATAATGTAATCATCGTGCATACCCGTCCACACATTTAGAAAAAATCATCCCTGAAAACGTGTTGCCACTACGTGGCGAGGATATTGTACACTCCACGTGTGTACGTTATGGAAATGAGTTATTCCGTCACGAGTGAAACACACTTCATCTCTGACAAGTATTTGATTGACAAAATCATGCTGCGCACTGTGAAACAAAAACCACTCTGAGAATTCACGTCGCAGAGGGAAATCTTGTTCTTCCAATGCTTCCAAGTGTTGAATGCAGTAAGGCCTCAGACGCCCCTCTTTCAAAGTACGATGGACGATAGTGTGTGGTTTGGGATACACCAATCTGGCGGGCGATGATTCTAATATTCTGAGTAGGATCCTCCTAGATGCAGTCCAGATTTTTTTTCTCAGCTTCCAATGTACGATCGGTGCCTCTGCCTTCTGCGCGGTGTAGTAAAAATCCAGTACGTCGTAGTAAGTTTTACTCTGTAGTGATGGAACAAAAAAGGAAAGCATACCAGAAGATACATTTTGCATACAGGGAACAATGTAAAAAAGTACAGATACTTACCGTACTTCATTAAGATTTAAATGCATATTATTCGCGTACAGGTAGACAATTACAATGACTCAAACCTTTGGTGAACAGCAGCCAATATCTCTCGTGCAGGAAGTTCTCGTTGTGGGAAACGTTCTCGATAAATTCGTACCGCTGCCCTCGCAACACCATTTTCCATTCCATAAATTAAATAAATATCGCATATTTCAGCAACAGTAAATCTCTCTTCTATTCTAACAGTTAACAGAGTTGCAATGTCTGCACAGATTACTCAACAACTACCGTCACTAGGCGTTTTACAATGAGGCAGCCACTCCGGTCATAGTTGCCTATATGTTTACCATTCACGCTCGCGGTGCCTATAGGCGCAGCAGGCAATAAAGGAGCCGATTGCGTAAGGAGTCAGACACACGGAGAGTGTATCTGAACGAGTGTGGCCAACGTGGCGCGTTTCTGAAGTCACAACGTGTGAACCGCACGTTGGCGAGGCTTTCCCAAAGTGTTGTGCAGTATCAAGCATGCCACATAGTCTCAACGTGCGTCTGAGCTATCACCAATAAGGTTGGAGAACGCCATCGACGTCAGACCACGTGGCTATCCGGGAAAGGGGTGCAGCTCTTTTCGGTAGAGAGACGAAGACACCATAATGGTCGTCGTATTTAATAGGTTTCTATGTATATAACTTAGGTCTTATGAATATGATATTTTAAAGAAATTCAAAATAACAGAATAAATGGAGACTCTTTCGAAAACCGGTTATTAGAGGTACTATTTGTTGGAATAAATGACTGGAAACGTCTTATATGTGGTTAAAAATTCCTTTATTAGAGTCATCCGTCGTTTCAAGGCAAGGCGGACTGAAGATCTATCAACACGAATTGTTCTTTACATCATTTGTTGTAACTATATGTCAGTAAGCGACATATCCCCCGCAGTGTATACAACACGTCAAATACCTTGGTCTACGATACCCAAATACGTTAATGGCCGTAGCGTAGACAGCAGAGTCGTTGTCTGTCTACAGGAAGGTGTTTCACGGCGCTGGTCCAATGCTCATCGGAAGCAAATATTTATTCTTCTTATATTCGGGTTTTCTGATAGACTCAAAAACTTCCTCATGAATTGCATAAAATTATACTGCATAATATTCGATGCTTTGTAAACATAAGTACGCATCCTCTGAGGAGTGGGTTTGTTGGATTCGTTTTATGAACACGACAGTTTGCACCTTACTTCAGTAAAATACGAGATTTATTGTTACACGTATTGCATTTTACACGCTGTTAACTTTCTTCTACAGAATGGTAACAATAACCGTGGTAGAATGACTTTTACGTTTTACTAAAAAGCGAGACTGTGGCAGTAATGTTTGCCTGATGTGCAGACCTTTCTAATTTTATAGCGTTAAGTTTGTCATGAAACTTTTATAATCCGCTGCACTTTTTGACAGAACATGCAACTTTTATAGAAGTCTTATGTTCATAGATATTTTGCTGTCACTTATCATAGTATGTAACGAAGCTAAGCACAAGCGCGGCCTATCTTTCAGGAAATAATCTGTTCAGAACGCGTGGACAGCTAAAACAGCTATACAGATTAGTAATACAAGTTTTATTTACTGAAATATACACGATACTCAGCTTTAAGAGAAAATGTCTGTTTTCGCGACGGCGTCTTCTTGCACGATGCTAGATGCGTTGTGTCCTAGTAACTATTTCGCAGCCGAGCTTAGAGGCAAGTTCGAAGTCCCCTTCCAGACGCATGTCGGCGTAGATATAGCTGCTTATAGGGGCGCGCTTTTCGGTTTCTCCATCCAGGAGAACGCTGGTTGTGTGATTGGCTGCCAGTCATCCGCTGCCTTCTTCACGATCGTTTTCGTGCGTCTGTCGTCTGGCGCTGACTTTACGCCACAACAGAAATAAGCGATTTAATAGGAGTAAAGCTGGAATTCTACTCATTTGATATCATAAACATTATGATTCCAGAACCTGATGCTGCCGACAACTGTCGCTGTAGCGCCATGCGGTCTCGTGTAGCTCGTTGAGGCACTCGTGTCGTAAGCATAAGACTCTGAGCATTCAAATGTTCAAATGTTTGTAATCGTATCGGACCAAACTGCGTGGTCATCAGTCCGTAGCTTACGAAGTACTTATACTAAGGTAGACTAACCTACGGACAAACACACACACCCGTGCCCCAGGGAGGACTCGAAACTCCGATGGCGAGCTACCGCGTGCTCCACAGCGAGGCGCCTTAGACCGCTCGGCTACTCCACCGCGGCTCTGAGCATTCAGCCGCACGTTAGACTCGGTACGTTGACCACAGATGTTCAATGTTTGTAAAGCTTATTGGAGTTAACTGCTGGGTCATCAGTCCCTAAACTTACAAATTACTTAAGAACTAACTTATACTAAAGACAACACAAACATCCATGCCCGAGGGAGGATTCGAACCTCCTACGCGGGAGACGTTAACACACGTTCAGACACACGCTCCGTGTGCCGTCGGCTTTACGTACATACAGTGGGAGTGTCTGCTTTTCCAGACATCTTTATCCAGAGAGGAACATTGTTTTTGTGTAACAGCCGTAGGAAATACGCAAACATGTTACTAGACTTATTACGTCATCTTTCGGGAGAGCACCCGGGACAGCCACAATTCTTCGTCCGATATTTCGGCTGCAAACCTTACAGCCATCTTCAAGGCGAGTCCAAGACTGAGTTCTCAGCGTCTGCGCGTAGCTATTTATACGGTAAATCACGTGATGCAAGGCTACTGAGGATTAGACTGCGCATGCTCGAAGATATCACACTCGTAACTGCTGCGCTAGTCATAGATGAATATATACTTCAAAGATAAACATGTGAGCGCTGATTGCAAATATAAAAAGAGCTGTTACGTATCCACAGTGCTTACAAATGAGTAATTAATCATTAAAATTGGTAACATCAATCGGAAGTCGCAGACATTCTTTCAGAACGAAGACCTGATATAAGTGGCTTCCATTCGTTGTCAAGATGAAAGCCATCGTCACGATTTAACAGGTTGTCCGCCAGTTGTATGTCTACAGCTTCCTTTACAACTAAGTCCCAGAAAGTAGAAGCTGTGGTTAAAATCTTTACCTCTTTGTAATTCATGGAATGGCCAGTATAAATACAATGTTCCGCTACTGAAGACTTGTTGGACTGAAGAAGGCGTGTATACCACTGGTGCTCAACGCATCGTTCCTGTACAGTGCGCGTGGTTTGTCCTATGTAACGTTTTCCACACTCACAAGGGATTTCATAAACCCCCGTTTTTAGCAATAACAGATCATCTTTGACAGATCCCAGAAGAGCTGAAGTCTTTGCTGGTGGGCGGAAGATCACATCCACTTTATGTTTCTTCATGATTCTAGCTATTTTTGAAGAAACATTACCCACGTATGAGAGAAAGGCTGTAGATTTCACTTCCCTTTCCTCTTCATCTTTCTCCTGTGATTTTTCTGGTGTTTTTATTTGCAAGGCTTTCTTAATCTGATGTTGCGAATAGTCATTTTTCTTGAAACCTGCCTCCAGGTGTAAGAGTTCATTCTGCAGGCTGTCAGCATCAGACACTAACTGAGCCCTGTGAACGAAGGTGTTCAATACAGTCATAGTTTGCGAAGGATGGTGACAGCTGGACGCCTGCAAACAAAGGTCTGTATGGGTGGGCTTGCGATAAACGCATTGACCTAGGAATCCATCTTCTTTGCGTCGAACCAGAACATCCAGGAACGGTAAACAGCCACTCTTCTCCCGCTCCAAAGTGAACTTGATGTTTTCATGAATGGAGTTAAGATGGTCTTAAAATTCAGTCAATTTATCCTCTCCGTGGGGGCCACACTATGAATGTGTCGACAGCATATCTTCAGAAGACCGTCGGTCATAATGCTGCTGAACTGAGGGCTTTTTCTTCAAAATCCTCCACAAACAAATTAGCCACTAGGGGAGAAAGAGGACTCCCCATAGCGACACCGTCAATCTGTTGTCGCTGTCCCGGCTGGGCTGCACTTCCGAAAGACGATGGAATATTATGTCCCCGGGAAAACTTCAAGAATCACACGTTACTAGACTTGTTTGTCAAGCACACCGAGATGAACCGTATGTATAAAAAGGCGGCTTACACCGTTTACATAATGTATACATTGGATTGTTTTAGGGTTCGTGGTAATCTCTTAGTAATGTTTCATAGCCATGATAAATGTTATGTGCCTCTTTTAGTTGCATTCATGCTGCAGCCTTGTGACGGTGGTGCGCGCTTTGCAGAGTGCACGGCGGGCAGCGACCAGCTGGTGGTGCGCCGGGTGTCTCCGCCGTCGCGGCCCACGCCGCCGTCCTCGGGGTCGCCGGCGCTGGGGCAGCAGCTGTGGCCGCAGACGCGCACCTCGTCGCCGCTGGTACGTACCGCTACCGCTACCGGCGTTCTCCCTGAAAACAACGCAGCGCAGCGCACAGTGTCGCAGTGTTTACATTCGCTCTCGCTAGGCTTCACTCTAGAAAACACCAACTCAAAGCTGCTGCCACGAACTCGTGCCAGTGACGTTGCTACTCAGTCACTCGCTTTGTGCCGAGTCGCCTCACTCGCCGTGGCGGGAATCAACACTCGCCGAGGGTGGGGTAGCAGGTGTGCCAAGAGGCCACGGATACATGCTATTCGTAGGAGATGAATAAATGACTAAATTCTGACATGTAGTCTCATTATTATATGAGACTAACTAACTCAGAAATGCTTGGTTTTACCTTAACCTCTCTTCTCTTTACTTCTCTCATCTCCATACTTCCACTGCCCTCGTAAGGTTCTCTCTCCATTACCTTGCATTTATTTATTCGAATATACCCTTACTCTATATACTTCTCCCCCCCCCCCTGCCCTTAAATCTACCTCTAGGTCCCTCTGCATTTCCGTGACACTCGCGCATTGGCGAACCTACCAGTAACAAATTTAGCTGATAGCCTCTGAACTGCCTCTATGTCTTCCTTTAAACTAATTGGCTGCGGGTCCCAAACACTTGAGCAATACTCATGACGTGATCGTATAAGCGTTTTATATGCTGTCTCCTTTACAGATGAAGTACATCCTCCCAAAAAATCTGCTAATAAACCGAAGTCGGCTGTCCGCCTTACTGACAACTGTCCTAACATGTTCATATCCGTCTGCAGTGTTACGCCTTGATATTTGAACGACGAGACTGCATGAAGAAGCTCACTACTGAAACTGTATTCGAAAATTATGGGATTATTTGTGCTACTCATGTATATCACCTTACATTTTTCTACATTTAGAGTTTTCTGCCATTTTGTCTAAGTCATCCTGTAAGCTATTACATACAATTAAAGACGACACCCTCTCATACAACACAGCATCAGCAAACAGCCGCAAATTACAAGTTACTCTGTCCATCACATCATGGTTTGCATTTTAACATATGAAAGAGAACTCTTTGTTAATGTAAATGAACTTTTTTTGGTATCGCTCTTAGAACTCCGTTCGCCTGTAATACAGTAGCTTTTATGAAATGTGCTTGATGCTGAAAACCATTTCGTTTTTGTTTATTTTATTATAAACTAGTTGTAAACTCGGCGTTGCCCGGGTGTTTATTTACCCTTCCCACTGCGTCCACTTATTTCTATCCCATCTCTCTGTTCGTTTCCACCTTTCCCTCTCTCGGCAAATTTTTCTGCAAGGTACCCTCTCTCATGTACCATACAAACATTTATCTACCCAGTGACCTTACTCTTGGTTTAAAGGTCATGTATTTTGAAAATTTCGTAAGTTAAGTACCCTCCACCAATGCACCGAACGAAATTGTATACGGACAGTGACATTCGTCTTGTTTTTAAGGTACAGTATGCAAAATTTCAACATCGGAAGAAAACTATAGATTTTTTTACAATAGAAACGCAGGGTCACATTGAAAAACGCACTTTGTTGTTCTCAAATATTTCAGTTTTATTTCATAAAACCCTTGTTCTGAGAATAACGAAAACAACGAAAAACGATCTGTGAAATCGGTCGAGCCGTTCTCAAGTTATGGCGCGACCAAGGTATTTAGGGATACATTTTTATGTCGCAAAGTACTCTCCCCCATGCACCATAGACTTCTTTTTCTTTCATCATTTTGTGTGTGTGTGTGTGTGTGTGTGTGTGTGTGTGAGTGAGTGTGTGTGTGAGGGGAGGGGGGTATAACGTCACAGCTGCGTCCACCTAAACCTCGATGGGCGAAGGTGCCGTTATATTCTATTTGCTGTTTAATTAATCCTTAATCATTGTTCCAATGGTTTGACTGTATGAGATGCGGACAATTACTGGGTTGACCCATAACAATAAACTTTGTTAACTTCTTTTAATACGGAAAGACAAATTTTAATAACTCTATCTTTAAGTACACCGCGTGCCACCACGATAAATATCCACAAGTCCGCACTGAAACATTTCAATACGCAACTGCAACCGAAACTCATATGCGATACGACCGATGGGGAAAACTTTAGGCACCACTAAACTCGAGTTACGGACTCACTGTCGACGTGAGACTGCCTCGCTCTGCGGTCGGCGGGAGACTGCCAACAAACAAGAAACGTTCAAATGTTTGTATAGCTTATGGGGCTCAATTACGGGGTCATCAGTCCCTAAACTTACAAACTACTTATGAACTACCTAAGACTAAGGACGGCGTTGGTCTCACGCATCATTGGCAATTGTTTCGCTCCACTGTCGATATTATTATCTTTACTTAGTGTTGTTCCGTGCAGATTATTTTGTCTTTGCTTGGCGAGATTCTCCCCCCTCCCCCCCCCCCCCCCACCTCGGCGCCTCGCTGCCGCTCGGCGGAAACAGGCCGTGCTGACCTTGGCTGCAGCGCCTCCCTGTCCCTCCCCTGTCTCTGAACCCACCTGACCTGCTTCCGCGCTCTCTCTCTCTCTCTCTCTCTCTCTCTCTCTGGTGTCCTGCACTCCTCCCCCGACCCCCCGGACCGCTAGCCACCCAGCCACGCCACATTCCAATGTGTCCTGCGTTCGCAGAAAAGGAAGCCGCCACCCCACAGCCCGCTGCCGTTGCCCTACCGACTAGCGGTATCATCGCGCGGCGTAAATTGAATCGTACTACAGTTCTGCCAAACCCCCTCCAGACGGGTAGAAGTAGGCGGAGTCTCTTGAGCACGTGACTGGTCTTCAGTAGCGCGTCCAAGTGGCAGACAGCAAAAGCTTCGGTCACTTTTGTTTACAGTTTACGTGCGTTATTGCGTGATTTTACGTATAGGTTAGGTTGTGTGGAATGTGAATTTCATTCCCAGAGCAGACTCGGCAAAGTAACATTAAAATATCGTACAGCAGTCTGAACACAAGAGTGAATTACTGCCTTCCTTATGTGATTTTAGTAGCCTCAAACGAAACGGGAAGCTTCAATGCTTTATTCTTCTATTCGTGATGTAACTACCCGTGAAAAAAAAAAAAAAAAAAAAAAAAATGTATTAGTTTTGTAATGAATGTCAATTGAGTGGGGAAGTGCCTCTCACGTCTTTCCATCGAAGAAAATGTAAAGAATGATGCTGACAACATTCTTATACCGATATCCGAATATTAGAGCCGACGTGTGTAATTTATGTCACGTTTCTGAAATAAAAAAATATATATTTCTCACCATCTGATATAAAATTTCTCAATTGCTGTAAGTGCATTTTAAATACATAATTTATGAAACATTTATAATTATACGTATCAAATACGTGCGCTACAGTCATCTCCCTATAATAATAATTTCGTGTGGCTCGTTGGCCAGGTGCAAGTCTTTAAATTGGACGGCACTTCGGCGACTTGCGTAAAAGAATGTGTGTTGTCACATGCTTTTATTCTCTTTAAACTCGTTGCCAGTAGCGTAGGTGAGAATATAAGTATACTGTTTATTAGTAAAAACACCAGTGGCAGTCAGTCAGCACAGACAGATAAAGACCATAATTTTTTATTCCTGTAGTGGAGACTATGGTAATTATAACATAAATCAAATAATATGTAAGATAAAATTTACAGTACCGGTAGGCCTGAGTGAATGTTTACACTTTTCCAATTCTATCATTTTTGTTTGTAACTCAGAACTGACCCACTCCTTCAGCTTTGCAATTTATGTAGCATATTGTAGGGATAGTATGGAGAAACGTAACCTTGGTGGTACCTACTATGAAATTTCACTAAAATAGGAGCATTCATGAGCTACAGACGTCAAAAATATAAGACAGCAACAGCTGACAGCGTTAAGCTTTTGCTTTCTGCCGCTGGGAAGCGCTACTGCAGACTAGTCACGTGCACAACATGCCCCGCCTCCTTCTGCCTTTGTGGAGGGGATGTGGCAGAACTGTAGTACGATTCAATTTACGCCAATGCGCGCGCTACAACTGAGCGCACACAGCTCCACGTGGCACACGCAAATGTTCAATCACTACAGGCTCATTTAGTTGAGTTCCGCCATATATTTCAAGACTTGTGTCTTCATATAATTCTTCTATCGGAGACCTGGCTCAAACCAAGCATTACCACCAGTTCCGTAAATTTAGACGGCTATGTCTTCCTAAGACACGACCGAGTGCACAAACGCGGAGGCGGCGTTGGAGCTTACATTTGCTCTGAATTATCTCCTACCGTGTTGCACACGTCAAATAACGATGAAATTGAACAAGTGGAATACATGTTCATAGAGATAAAACCTCTCAAAGAAAAGTGTCTAATATGCGTCCTCTATAAACCTCCGAAGGTAGATGCGTTGGACTGCTTCGAAACTGCCCTCTCAGACCTCGAATCAACCAATGAGCACATAATTATAGCAGGTGACACTAACATAAATTTTCTGTTCAACAGTCCGTCCTGTATGAAGTGCAAGCGTATGCTTACATCTTCGAATCTAACCTTACTTCAGCTTGCACCCACCCATCACACAGCTGATAGTCACACTTCAATAGATATATTTGCAACAAAGTTTCCAGACAGAGTAATTCGAACGTCACAAACATCTGCGCCTGGTATGTCTGCCCATGATGTAATTTTCATGACGTACTCGCTAGAATGCCCTAGGAAGAAACCACTGTTAACTGCATACCGTGACTTAAGACGTATCAACTTACCTGAACTGACAGCTGATACACTAGAAATAATTTTCGAGCCAACCTCCGACACCCTCCCGGATGTAAACGAGAAACTTCACAAAATTACAAATAAACTTAACCAGCTGTATGATAAATATGCGCCCATCAAAACCAAAAAAGTGAGAAGGAAACCCGCACCATGGCTAACTGATGAACTAACACTGCACATCGGACATACAAACTGCACCCCACACCTGAAAATCACACCTCGTACAAGCAGAAACGTAACAGAGTCAGCCAGGCTGTGAGAAATGCTAAACTCAGATACGCCCATTCATTAACCGACAACATAAATAGACCGGCTGTCCTCTGGAAAAACCTGCGCGGTCTTGGTATTGGGAAAATAAAAGCTGCAGCCGAACCCACTGTCTCCATTGAGGAACTAAATCATTATTTCACAACGCCTACCACTTCAATCGATCACCAAACGAAACAAACACTTATTGACCATATCACGAGGATCAACAACGCTAACAATGATAAGTTTTGTTTTAAGCATGTTACTGGAAATACAGTCAAAAAAGCCATTATGCGTATTACATCAGCATCTACCGGGGATGATGGTAGCAATATCCAAATGATAAAGCTGATTATTGATCCACTGCTACCCATCATAACAGATATATTTAATCAGTCCTTAGCCACAAGTGTTTTTCCTGATGCATGGAAACGTGGACTAGTTAAGCCACTGCCAAAAAAGGACATTGCCACAGCACCCTCTGATTACCGACCTATCTGCATTCTTCCGGCACTGTCCAAAGCCCTAGAATATATAGTACATGATCAGCTAACCAGCTACTTGACTACTAATAAACTTGTTGACGAACACCAATCAGGTTTTCGCAAATATCGCAACACAACATCTGCTTTGATAAAAGTAACAGACGATCTTAAGCAGGCAATGGATAGACAAGAGACGACTATTATGTGCTTCTTAGACTTTAGCAAAGCTTTCGACACTGTGGACTTTGATATTTTACTTGCTAAACTTAGCAGTCTAAATTTCTCTCAAGGCGTGGTGCAATGGTTTCGCTCATACTTGACATCGCGTATTCAGTGCGTCATGTCCGCCACCGAAAAGTCACAGTGGAGAAAAGTTCTATCAGGCGTACCACAGGGTTCGGTGAAAGGTCCACTTCTCTTTTCATTGTATGTAAATGACGTATCATCGGTCTTGTCCTTTTGTAAATACCACATGTATGCCGATGACCTCCAGTTGTATTTAAGTGAAAAACCAAAAAACCTGAAGGCAGCAATCGAGAATTTTAATTCTGACCTCTGTGCACTATCAAAGTAAGCACAGAATATAGTATTAAAGCTCAATCCAAGTAAAACACAAGCGATTCTGGTAGGTCATCCTAGACTCATTAACCACAAATACCGCGAATCTCAGCCACCATTAATATTAAATGACACACCTATCTATTTTTCGCCCTCGGCAAAAAGTCTGGGAGTGATAACAGACGACAAACTAAATTGGGCTGAGCACACAGCCGCCGTGTGTAGGAAGGCATCAGCATCTCTTCATGCCCTACAGAGATATAAGAAGTTTTTTCCTCTCGATCTTAAAAAGAAACTTATACAAACGCTTGTAATTCCAATTATTGATTACGGTGATGTTATCTTGTAAGGTCTCTCTTGGGAAAGCTCACGACGTCTGGAACTAATCATGAATGCCTGCGTTCGATATATATGTAACATCCGTCTCTTTGATCACATTTCACCATCTTATAAGCAACTATCCTGGCTCCGTGCTGACAAGCGCAGAGAGTTTCATACACTCTCTTTCCTCTACTCTCTTATCAACGTACACTGTCCCTCATATCTTTCCTCGACCTTAACACTCTTATCTGATCAACATAAAAGAACCACTCGTTCCTGTCAGAGCAAAACCCTTTCTGTCCCTATCCATCACTCAGCCGGTTTCTCAAAATCCTTTTCAGTAGCAGGAACCAGGCTCTGGAACAATCTACCTCAGTATATCAGAGAACTGAATAACACTGCCAGCTTCAAACGAAAGTTAATGGATTATCTACTAAAGCAATAATGACGCCAGTCTTTATTACCCTACGGTCCAGGTACGTCACATCCATTCCTCCTCCAAGATATTCTTCAACTGCCATTGCTCTCGCCAGGTACAGCTTCTGTCAGAATTCGCCATGCGTTAACCAGTCTCGATATATTCAAAAGTAAATATTGTATCTGCTAATATAAATGTTGTTACTTCTATTATTACACCAGCAGCAGCTGCAGAAGGTGTCTCAGTGGTACTGTTAGTATTAATCCTATTTAGAGTTAAGTTATTACATATGTAGAGTTAAGTTATTACCTTTTATTTACATCCTTTTACATGTAATCAACCTGTATAAATAATGTTATTAACTGTTAATCTGTAAAAATCATTATTACGTTATAGGTAACTCACATGTAAAGAAATACTGTATGTGTAAAATCCTGGTCCGATGTAAGAGAGGGCCTGATGGCCCTAATCTGATCAGGCTAAATAAATAAATAAATATCCATGCCAGAGGGGGGATTCAAACCCCCGACCGTAGTGGCCGTGCAGACCGTGACTGGAGCGCCTCAGTCCCCTCGGCCACCGCGGCCGGCACGTTCAAATCTAAGCATTGTCGCCTAACAGCTATCACTGCACGCCAACGATAACTACTGTTCGACCAAAACGTATCAAAATGTTTACTAAGCTAAAGCCATGTATCCTCACAGGGGGAAGGAGGGGGAAGGAAGTTAATTACAAACCGCTTCAAAAACATCCGAAATACCATGCAAACTTCGTTGCAGTTCCCTAACTATTCCCATTTTTCAATCATTGACGCATAAATCTGGGTAATCTCACGCGGTGGCCTTTCATTATTTATGACGTCATATCTCCTATTTTTGTGCTCTTTTGTCTTTGGGTCAGGAACCTTCATGAGCGTACGGTGAACAGTTCACCAAAGTTTCATTACAATCGAATGAATGGTTTATGTACACTTAGAGGACATACAGACAAACATTCATTTATATATATACAGATATCATCCGGATTTATGTTGTGGCATAGCAAGCAAAGCAGGCAATATTGAATATTTATTACTAATTTCACACAATGTACACTAATTGTCGATATTTTGTAACATAAACCGATAAAATGCCAGTCCTGATTAAAAAAAGGAGAAGACCCGAACGCGGTACCTCTGAGTGGTAGCTGGAGAATTTTACCGCTGCGTCACGCTCTCTTTGAAACGTGGTTAACGTCACGTGTCTTACATCGCGCAGTCAATTTCAACATCAGTGTTCCTCTACAAAATATCCGAGACACATCAAAATCTGTTATTTACACTTCTGATGGTCCACTTGTCAGTACCACTACTGGTTGCTTCCTTTCCTGTTCCATTGCTACATAGAGCTAGTGAAAAAAGAATGATTGTACGCATTCGTTCGAGCGCTAATTTCCCTGATCGTATCTTCGTGGTCTTTACGCAAAGCATAGGTTGGCGTCATTAGAATCGTTCTGCAATCCGACCCTCTAAATTTCTTCAACAGTATTTCTCGAAAAGATCGTCTCCTTCCTCCAGCGATTTCCATTTTAGTTCCCGAAGCATTTATCGAATCTGCCAATTTCAAACCTAGCCGCCCGCCTCTGAACTGCGTATGACCTCCTTTAAACCGATCTGGTCGGTATCGCACACACTAGAGCAATTCCCAAGACGTGATCGCGCAAGCATTTTATATACGGTCTCCTTTACAGACGAATCACATCTACCCAAAATTCTCCCAATAAACAGAAGTCGACCAATCGCCTTATTCACGACTGTCCTTATATGCTCGTTCCATTTCATATCGCCTAGATATTTAATTGATGCCACTCTGTCAAGAAGCACGCTACTAATGCTCTATTACAACAGTACTTCATTATTTCTCCCGATAATCTGCGTCACCTTACATTTTTCTACATTTAGCGCTAGTCTCCATTCGTCATAATACATACATCCTACTACAGTCGTACAATGCCATGCACACCGCAATGTCGTCAGCAAACAGCCGCAGATTGCAGCTCACTCTGTCCGTCAAATCATTTATTTACATGGAAAATAATAGCGATCGTATCACACTTTCCTGGGGCACAACTGACGATACCCTAGTCTTTGATAAACATTCGCCATCGAGGACAGCATAGTGGGTTCTATTACTTATATAGCCTTCGAACCAATCACATATTTTGGTACCTATTCCATATGCAAGTATCTTTGTTATCTGTCTGTAGTGCGGTACCGCGTCAAACGCCTTTCGAAAATCGAAAAATGCTCATTATGCCTATGCCATTCTTCAATAGCTCGCTAGGTGTCAAAGCTTCCCAAAGCCGTGCTGATTCACAGACAGAAGCTTTTCCGTCTCAAGGAAATTTGCTATATATAGAACAGAATATGTTCAAGAATTCTACAACAAACAGAAGTTAGTGACATCGGACTATAATTAAGTAGGTCCGTTCTTTTGCTTTTTTATAGAGGGGAGCCGGCCGCGGTGGCTGGGCTTTCTGCGGCGCGCCAGTCACAGTCTGCACAGCCACTACGGTCGGGGGTTCGAATACCCCCTCGGGCATGGATTTGTGCCGTCCTTAGTATTAGCTAGTTCATAAGTAGTTTGTAAGTTTAGGGACTGATGACCCCGTAGTTAAGTCCCATAAGCTCTACAAACATTTATACACGGAAGATACCTGAGCATATTCCAGGCTCTTGGAACTCTGCGCTGGATCTAAGAGTCGTGATAAATGCAAGCTTATGTCATTACTTCCCTCACTCTCTTCCAGTCTCTCTATATTCAACTCCTTCCTCCCTTGCGTATCTCTGCCATATTTGATGGTGGTTAGTCAAACGGTGTCGAAGGTGCAGTGAGGTACTCACTGACATGCAACGTACGAATTCGTAAGTCGCCAGTGATGATTCTCTGGTTTCGAAGGAGAATTGTAGAAAATTTCATCGATATAGGTATAAAATTCGAAATTGGTATCTGAATCTGTTGTCAAGTACCCTCCGCCATGCACCGTACGAAATTTTATCTGGAGAGTAGACCACCTCTTGTTTTGAAGGTCAGATTTGTGTAATTTCATCAAGATTCGATAAAGGTGTTGATTGCTGAGTCTGTTACAAAACCCCTCCACCACACACAGCACGAATTAATGAGGTGCAAGTCATCGATGTGGCGTCAAGTAAAAATATCCTACGTGGGATTTCCCGGCCAAAAATACTATACGATCATTTAATTGTGCAGGAAATAACGTTGCTGGATAATACAGCAGCACTGATTAAAACGTTACATATCTCTCTTCTGTTTCGACTGAGCCTATGTTGATGTACCAGTTTCAATTCATACCAGCATTGACAACAGTTTCTATCAAAGACACAGCACCTTAGCAATAACTTCCTAGCTTTATTTTAGACAATATTAAGGCTAAATGTGTCTCAAGACCAAGTGAAACACTTGATTTACAAATCTTTAATGCTTGTGCTAGAGCAGGGCTGGCCACGGCACACAAGGGGATAAATCCAGAAAACTTAGCTGAAACCCCAAAAATAAACCATGAAAATATCCATGTGTTGATTGGTATGAGGGCTGCGAGTATATTGTAAACTTTTTGAAATAATTTATATTGCAGCAGTCACTTTTTACTAATATTTTATTACCTATAGCTAAAAGCTATAATCTCGGAATATACATAATAAAATAGCTGTATCTTCCTGAACAGGTTAAAACGTCCAACAATAACCTCACTGGCACTCCAACACAAAACATAACGACACAGTAATGATCCTGTATCTGTGAAATGTAACCGATGACGGCAGCTTGCTGTTGAAACTGCGTCGTGCTAATTCAAATATTAGTAAAAAGTGACTGCTGAAGTTAAATTATTGCAAAAACTTTTAATTCAGCCAGTACTCGCCAGACGGGCATTTTTTGAGGTCGTTGACGAATTTGAAGCACTGAATTGTATAAACAAAATGGTGGAGCCAAAATAGTTGACTGACCTATGAAAATTCCCCATAATTCATAAATAAAGCTTACGTACAACAATTAACACACTGAAAACTTCATTCATTAAATCGAAATAACAGAATTTTCGTCGTAAATTTAATGTAGAAACACACTTTTCCGATTCCACACAAATTGCCACACAATAATGTACGCCTAATGAAACAATGTTCAATGACTGTGACAGAATATAAGAAATAAAAACTATAATCAAAGGTAACGGTGAATTTTTGATGATAATAACAATATTAATAAGAATAGCTATTCACGAATATCGGTTTTAATACTCCACACTTAATCTGATTGAAGATGTTGTTCTGTTGCGTACAAAATGATGTGAATGGTTTTATATCTAGAAATTAGAATCAGTATCGCACTCCAAGTCCGGAGAGAGACTTCAATGGTCGATCATGGTGTGGTTGGAATTTCAAGTGAGAGTCTCCTATGAGACATAGGAGACTCTCCCTATGACAAACTTTTCACCGTTTTATGGCAGTCTTATAACACTGAATATGTATGGATCCGAAGTTACCAGAAGCCGTTTGAAAATGTCTGCCATTGTTTTTAGTCGTTAGAATATTTGGAAGAATCTTCGTGAGACCTTGTGACATTTTTGTTCCTCACTTCCTGAGCTTCCTCGGTTAATTGACCGATTGGTAGCTGTGTGTGGACCGTTATTTGTGGACCGTGACATTAGCATCAGTAGCACACTGACGGCCGAGTGCACCAACCTCGGTCAAAAGTTAATCGCGGTCAAGTGGGCATTTAACCGTGGTCAACTCAAGTTTCTGGTGCACCGACACCGATCAAAGTTAAACGAGGGAGTTGATCGCGGTTAAATTTGATCGCGGCTGACGCCCGGTTTTGTCGAGATGATCAGGGTTATAGGAGTGTGCAGTATCAAGATGGCGGCGAGTTTTGCTGTTTTAGACGGAATTGACAAAGATTTATTTTACCTCAATCATTTAAATCGGGATCAAAACCGGAACGTCGTGATTGTGGAAAGGGGGACTCTTTTGAAGATTACAGTGACAAAAAGTTCGAAGAAAGATTTTGTTTGTCCAAAGAAAGTGTGGTGGTTGTTAAACCAAATCAGTGACAGGTTAGAATTTCCTACCGATAGAAATAACCCTATTTCGCCTATGAACAGACTATTGATTACGTTAGGAGCATATGCAACTGGTGCATTTAACATACTTTTTGGTGACAACAGTAACATATATCGCGACGACACATTGCCAGGAAGAGCAGTTCGCCGCGCCATAATTAATGAATATTTCCAGTAAGGTAACTATCAAATTCAGAAAAAGTTTTGAATAAAAAATAACGATATGTTCCGTAACTATAATCGTAAAGCTTTCGTATTATTAAAACATTTTATCTGTTTATTTCTGTTACCAGGTGAACATGCGGTGCATGGGAAAGTGTGCTGTGAACAACGACATTTTGGTTGATTTGTTCGAAACAATAAATCATAATTTAAGTAATTATATAAATCTGTCTTAGGGTGTTTTTTTAATAATCATTACTCTTTGCAATATGACTGGATTCGGTCAAATTTTACGACGCTTCTCGCTGGGCTCCAGCGCTTATGTTGGCAACAGATGAACAGTGAAGTGTAGAATTCGTTAATATTTTTCACAAGCTACAGAGTAAATGTTATTGGTGCTCGTTTCACTCTCAGCAAAATTAATACTGTACCTGCTCTATGGTTGAAGGGTTCTTGTATGTACCCTTGTCCGTTCAGAAGAAAATAACTTTCGTTTTAATTGAAGTAGTCACGAAAAAATATTTATTGGTCATCTTAGTTGCCGTCATTACCATTGATGCCAACATAACCACTGGAGCCCGGCGAGAAGCGTCGTACAATTTTACCGTATTTACAATCTTGTACATACAAATCACGTGGTACTGTCGTCATTCACCAAAGATAGCCGAGAATACACATGTAGGTAAGCTCAACTAACGCCTTTGCATCACTTGGGTGCCTTCCATTGCGCTACACGGATTTGATCACGATCAAATGTACGTTTGGCTGACGACGGTTTGCTGACCGGTGATGTACGTTGGTGCACCGCAGAGACGTTTTAACCGCGGTTAACTTTTGACCGTGTTCTCGGAACCCTTGATTATCGTGCTTTTTGACCGAGGTTGGTGCACTCGGCCATGAGTGTAGACAAAAAGTTAGAACGTATCGTAAAAGTGTCGGACGAGAAAGAGTTCTGATGCCAGCCGCACCGTGTACTGCATCGACCATGATCTGCTACCAAATGTGGGACGCAGGACCCCGCTTAACATTCATTATTCAACAGAATGTGCCGATTAGAGCAGCTCATTCTTGTCAATTAAATCAGATAGTAAATCGGTTTCTAATGTGGGTGTTATAATTCTGCGTTATATTGCAGTATACGATATTTTTTTCTCTATGTAATAATGCAAGTTTGGCAAATCATAGTCCTGTTGTACAAGCATATTAAATATATTAATGGGATACCCAACTTGTAGAACTGAATTTCTTCACTTCATTACGTCAATCTTAACTCTCAAACCGACAGTAAATTTGCCAAGCATTCACAGCTAAGCGTGTGCTCTAGAGGAAGATTACTTTCGAACTGACATAACTCGACAGCTCCCGAATGGGGCAGGAAATAAGCCGTGCCATTTGGAAGCAATCATCCCGTCATTTGCCTAAAGTGATTTAAGGAAATCATGGAATATCTAAATTACGATGGCCGCAAGTGAATTTGTTCATCCATCCTTCCGAATCCGAGTTCATTGTGTTACCACTGTGCACCAGAAATAGAGAATTTTATAGACAGGGGGCAGCAGTTGAGCTGGCATGGTGAGAAGAGAAGGAGATATACAGACACGGTTGGGAAGCGGTCAAGCACTAACTCAAGACCAGAATTAATAAATACTCTGATCACTGGACCATGCTGGTTTTTCATCTAGTAACTTCCAGAAATAAGGGAAGATAACAAGTAGGGTATTATTTATTTGTAAGGGGCTTTGGTATGGAAACGACAGCGTCGAATGTTACAAATGAAAATGCACCAAAATTAGTACGTTTGTCAGAGACATTCTACTCTGGTCACTGAAATATCTCCCACTTGTAATTTGCCAACGGATATGGAACCAGTATGCCGAAGGCACACCACACATTGGACTGAGCGTTCGTGACCACCTAAGAAATGGGTAGAAGGACAAGGACATTTCTGTACCTCCCATCGGAATCCTGCCCCTCCTTTCCCTAATCTTTTATCTCGTCCTTTACTCCATTTCGTGTCCTACCTCTTCTTTCTGTATGCTTCTCTTTTCTTCTCTTTTCAAAATGTTCAAATGTTTGTTAATCTTATGGGACCTAACTACGGGGTCATCAGTCCCTAAACTTACAAACTACTTACGAACTACCTTAGACAAAGGACGGCACAAATATCCATGCCCGAGGGGGGATTCGAACCCCCGACCGTAGTGGCCGTGCAGACCGTGACTGGAGCGCCTCAGTCCCTCGGCCACCGCGGCCGGCTCTTCTCTTTTCTCTCCCTTTGTGTGCAACTCCTCCTACCCATTTTTTCCTGTCTGATCCTCTCCATCACAGTCCTGTTACTTTCCACCTGCTGTACCAAACTATCTCTTAGGTTATCTAATGGTACCTCCCTAATGATCACGCCCTTCATTTCTCCCTCTCTCTCTACTGTCCCCTTCCATCTTCCCTCTTCTTGTCCTATTTCTGCCTCCTACTTCCACCTACATCTCCCACATATCTTGGTGCTTCTGTTTCTACCTCACCTCGCTGCCCATACCCTTCTCCTCTTCTGTGTCCTACTCTCCTTCTCCGTCCGTCTTCATTTCACCATCCATCTCTTATCTGCTCCTCTGCCAAGTCCTCTTATTCTTCCGTGTTTCTACCTCTCACAGTTTTTCTTCCTCTCACTGCTTGCTATCCATCCTGCCCCTCATCCTATACATGTCCGCCTTTTTTTCTCAAATTTTCCTTCCCCTCTCTTTCTGTCACCAAGAGAGGTGAATCAGTGGTTAGTCCGGTAGAACTGTAATTGGAAGATGACATCTCAAATCCCTATACGTCGTAGGAGAGTGATAAAATTTTATAAATATGTTTTAAACTATTGTAATATATATGCAATTGAGGACCTCAAAATGGAACATAGGAGGTGTTCCAGCCAATGTAGAAGCTCATTTCCTGAACAAAATTTTGAATCAATTATTTTCTTAAAAAATCTGCTGATTATCTGTGAAGACAGCACGTGAATTCTCTGTATACATATTAAAGTAAATATTTAGCATATAACTCTATGTATTATTACGCGAGTCTCTTTGAAGAATAAGTCAGTGAATGGCGTGGAAGAGACAGCGAGCTATTGGCACAAGCTAGATGCGCAACTCGCCGGAGAACGCTGGTCATTGATGACGTGATCTACTTTGCAGATGACGTCACCGACGGAGCAGGCGATGTCCTCGGCCAGCTCGGAGAGTGGCGGCGCCTCGCGGCCGCGCGACCTGCGCCTCAGCCGGCAGTCGCCGCCCCCGCAGCCCACCACCCCCGCGCCGGACCTCGAGCTCAACGGGCACGCCATCAAGGAGCGCCTCATGACGTCACGCATCCCCGAGAGCTGCGTATGATGGGGCGGCGCCAGCGGCCGCGTACCGCTGGTCCGAACGGTGGTGGCGCCTGACGCCACCGGACACTACCTGGCCACCGACGTCTAGGCTGTGACGTCAGACACCAGCTATGCTATGGAAGCTCAACCTCCCGCCGAAGAACTCCGAGGTGTAGTCTTCTGACACCTTTCGCTAGAACCTACACACAGAACTATAACCGTTCTTCGCTGAGCTGACTTCGCACTTCACTGGACAATCCTGAGCTATGGATGTGCCGCCGGTGAGCCAGATCACGTGGGCAGCAGTCGTCAGTAGGTTGAGCAGAAGGCAGCGATCAGGACACTTCCTGTTCAAGGTAGTCACTCATGACTGACCAAAACTGTGTGGCTACCACAGAGACCTTCATCTGCCATCACTGTACCTCAGGGTACGTTCTACAGAGAGTAGTCGTCAACCACCTACGAACACTAAAGCAACTCAACTGAAGCTTTGTGACGTTCCAATGGCAGAAATAAGTGAGGACTACATACATTGCGCCGCTGAAGATACATATGATGTAATCTGAAGTTCCTCAGAAGCACCTGCTGGCGTAGTGTCAAAATTGGTTGCTATGGGCGGTTAACAGTGGACGTGTATGAAATTTGGGGAACACGTGGCTCACGTTCATAAAGAATGCAGTGTTTACTCTACGATTCTTTCACTACGTTCTTCCAACACGTTGAGCCTGAAAAAATCTTCCATTAACAGCTATTGGAAATTAACAAAGAACAATTTATATTATCGAACATTGTAACAGAAATATTACATGGTGATATAAGTTCACATCGGCCTCGTATATATAGTTGAAATGTCAAAGTAACTATGAGATATCGGCTATGTAAGGACTCGCCATGAGCTGAATGGCGTGTAGAAAGTGCCATGCATAAAGAAATTATTTGTTGACAACACAGCAACAATCGTGTATAATATGTCTTGAATTTTACAATCACAGTGATTTACTTTATTTCCTTATTATTCTTTCATGTTTAGTTATGATGTATATTTAATGGAAAAACCTGAAAAGGTTGATATCATTATTTATAATTAATATCAAGGACCGTTCCTTTGATCCTGGCGTCTGTGTGTCATTAAGTTCGCTACATGTGATTGTAATTGTAACAGATTTTCTGAATCGTAGCTGCGGGAACGTCATAAAGTTTTTTTTTTTTTTTTTTTTTTTTTGGAAAGACACACATCTCTGTATCTTTGAAAGTTTACCGCCGATTTCTGCATTACCTGTCATACATTACTGATTTGTCGTCCATATTTCTCGCACTGAATGGAAATTATATTACGTTACCCTCTGAAAGCATTCGGCAGGTCGCAGGAAAGGACAAAAACATCATCTTGTGTTATGTGATTTATAGTGATATTAAAAGAATTTCAACTGTGAAGAAAAACAACCTGCATTACGATGGACGTTCATAGAAAATATTTATGTCTTTAGTATGTGTAAGAATTACTATACAAAAACTTAAATTTTTCTGTGCAATTGCACAGTAGTCTTTGTTTTCGATTTTATGTGCTTCCGTGCGTATTTCTTGGCATTCATTGTTAGCAACAATTGAAGCTTGTGGTGTTTACTAAGACTGTTGGCAGAACTAGGGGCAAGTATGGATACGGATAATTTTTTTATGAATAAAAATCGCGGAAAGTTTTCTTAACTAATCAGCTCCCATCACTATGCGTCAACTTTTTTTATGACCTTCAGACAACAGTTGTCAAACAACGAAACGCAGATACAACTTTGTCTCTGAAGAATAATTACATACGACTGAAAGTGAATTACCGAATTAGCTATCTGCTACTCTTGAATTACTTGGTGTTAGGTGTTCAACGATCCAATGTCGATGCTATTGCATACTGTATGAAAAAAAAGGGCTCGTGTGTCTTCAAAGATGAGATTAAGTTACCTAACACAAAATGTAATATTCTATTCCGTGTACGTGATACTCAGATCTTGAATGTATATGTTTGATGTTTCGCTTTGAAACTATTTTCCATTACAATTGTGTGGTTAACGAATGACTTGGCATGTAACAGAGACTGAAGTGTATCAAGCTCTTACAGGCAACGAACAAGAACAGTCTTAATTGGTGAAATTATATTGATGTTTTATGTGTGTAGTGTTTTATACGAACAATAAAAGACTCGAACGACGTTATCGTTTTATGTGTTGTCACTGTATAAAGTATTCGAAAATGTATATATATATTATTAATTGATGAAACCGTTAAAACTGAGGTGGACAATTTTTTGTGTATAGCTCAGAACTCAAACAATATACACTTGTGTCTCTGATCAGAAATGTGTTTTCCCTAATGTGCACCCAATACCTACTCTTATGATTCAGACTAGAATATCAGTCTTTCTGGAAAACTCTCTGTCGATATTTCCTTCATCGCAGACGGAGAGGGAAAAGGTAAGTAATTATTAAACATAAGTAATCCTATAGTTTCAGTAATGATGCCTCAAGACTTTGTAAGATGAATGTACTGCCGGTATACCAGCTCAACGTAATACACATAACAGTATCATTAAAATATTCTTTGAAACATAGGTTCCTCACAGATCATGTGTGTTGCTTTCAGACCAGCTCTTAGAGAATTATTTTCATATTACGACACACAGTTGAAATTAGATACACAGTTTAGACATTATACAGGGTGTTACAGAAAGGTACGGCCAAACATTCAGGAAACATTCGTCACACACGAATAAAGAAAATATGTTATGTGGACATGTGTCCGGAAACGAGGGGGTGTCTGCTGCTAGTGGAGTGTCCCAAAATGTAGCTTTCCGGAGCTGCATGCGATTTCATACAATAGTAACCATTAAAAGACTGCAAAGCCGAGGTTGTCCACGGGTAACATCAGTAAGATATGACAGTCATCTCCGGGTGACGGGTTGGTGGTTTCTTTGGGACAGGGAGACCAAACTGCTAAGATCATCAGTCCGACAGTACAGAGGGGAAGGAATGAGAAGGAGAAGGGAGGGGATGAAATGCAGTCGAGGTTAGAAAGAAGAAAAAAAGACTTCATTACCTCGTAGTCCCGTGCTCGCCATGCACATACTCACAAAAGACGGTGATCCCCTGGGGAATTATCTCCGGTTAATAGCCCGTCGAGACAGGAGGCTGAATGCAACTCACGGCAACGCACATCTCCAGGCAGCAAAACGACGCGCAATATCAACTCAAACACTCCTAAATAACGTTCGGGAATGTGGCTTCTAAACATTTAAGCCTATGTGTTGTCCTATTAGAAACACGACACCATTTATTCCACAAAAACTAGGCGGAATGCATCAGGATTGGAGTACTAACGAATGACGCCGGGTTTTATTCACTGGTGAGTCAAGATTTTGTTTTCATTATTGAATGTTCCTTTGGTACTACGGGAAATATTTGATACGTGATTACCAAAATCCACACGACGCTGGTATGATATTGTACAATATTTATTGATTTATACAAACTCGTTTATTACTATAAACAAATGTTATGCCAAATATTTTACAGAAGGTGCATAAAAGAATTACGTAAACAGCCAAAGGTAAATGATCTGTAAGAAGGCGCCGGCCGCGGTGGCCGAGAGGACTGAGGCGCTCCAGTCACGGTCTGCATGGCCACTACGGACGGGGGTTCGAATCCCCCCTCAGGCATGGATATTTGTGCCGTCCTTAGTCTTAGCTAGTTCTTAAGTAGTTTGTAAGCTTAGGGACTGATGACCCCGTAGTTAAGTCCCATAAGTTCTACAAACATTTGAACATTTGAAAAGAAGGTATACAAAGAACTAGTTCGAAATTGTTAAATGGCTAAGAAAGGTACACGACAATTTGAAAGAATTTATTATATATGACATCTACGACATACGACAAAAGGAAGTGACAATTCGACAAGTAATTACCGGTTGTTTTTTTTTTTTTTTTTTTTTTTTTTTTTTTTTGCCGGGAAGGTCACACGATATAATTATAGTGTCTTGGATAAAAATTTGGAAAGAGGTGTTAAACAAATGTGTGACAATCGCAAAACTATTACAAAACAAATACATTGATTAGGTGGGAGTATTAGTATTATCTGCAATTAGAAGTGAAGAATAAGGGAACTGTATATGCTCATTGAGTACTGTACTTGGACAAGTAGCCATGTGTTTATTGACTTCCAGTCTTTGTAGGTAGTTCATCTACTTACCTTTGTGAATGTGGTTGTATAAATTCATATTGAACTTTGTAACTGTGACCCTTTGTAAGTAAGTGATCTGCAAAAGTCACCTTTTTCAGAGTCGCCAAATTCTGTGGTGTTCTTTTAGGCGTGTGGAAATAGCTCTGCAAGCCTGCCATATGTAGAATTTTCCACACTGACTTTATATATTCCACTATTTTCCTCGGCTGTCCTTACCATTTGTTATTACGTGTGCTAAAGTGCTATGTACGTAAATTGATGTTTTTGGCTTCTGGAGTTTAGTTTTCTAAGATCTCGGAGAGAGGTTTTTCCTAAATATGGGGTCGTGCACCGTTTATGAACGGTTTGGAGTGGAGTTTCAAGGACAGGGTAAAGATATGAAGTGAGCTATTGTTTTTGTTGTTTGTGTAATATGGAGTCCACTAATGCAGCAGTGTACAGTAATCATTACTTGTTGACATCTGTGTTCAGTCAGACATTCGTTGTTCCTCTTCTGGAAGAGAACGTAGAACTACGACCAATCCTGCTTATGAGCAGGTAATCATGGTGTTGGACGAGTGCTGTGGGCAGGAGTCAGTATTGTCATATATATATATATATATACGGACGTTTTAGTAATTCAGAATGACGCTTTGACTGCTCATAAGTATAGAGACGCGATCATTGGCCCATTTGTTGTGCCCTACGGTGGTGCCATAGGAACTGGGTTCGTCCTGTTGACAATAAAGCTCGTTCCCACACAGATGCACTGGTGACCAACATGCTTTAGACTGAGGGACCTGAACGAATGAAGTGGCCAGCTTGTTCATCGGACTTAAACCCGATTGAGCGTGTCAGGGATGCACTTGGTGGTCGCACTTAAGCCAGACCAGCTCCTCCTACAGTAGTTGGAGAGTTGGACATTGCTCTCGCGGAAGAATGGCTAAATATGTCTCAAGAGCTGATAATTGCATATCGTCCATTCCACGCACGTGTGTAACTGTATGCTATGTAAACCTATAGCAGTGAGCTGAGACAGCAAAATGTTGTACTGTATCACACACATATTACAATTGTAACCAATATCTGAATAAAATAGGTAATCATATGCTGTATGATATCTCGACTGACAAGGGGATTCCGCCAATTGTGAAATTTAGATTCGATTCATACTGTACATAATGAAAGCTCATGGCCAGAGGCGTAATTTGGCAAAGCACTAAGATGCACTTCTCAGCCGTTGTCGAGAAAATCGACAAGTAAAAAAAGCCTTTGCGGTGAAATACTCTCTATGATCTCTACGATTAGTAATATTGTACAGAGGCGTGGCGTAGCGGTAAGCGCTCCGGTTCGTAATCCGAAGGTCGCCGGCTCGAATCTCGAGGCATGCAACTTTTTTTATTATTTGTTACCTATATCGTACGAAGCAGAGTGATAGATATCATAGAAATACGGAAAGCAGAAAACAGCATGACATCGAGCACATCTGATAAACGATGCGTTTTTACAAGAACAATTGTTTTTTTAATTATTAATTACCTGATTGACATTTTGAAAAATTGTTCTATCGTTCGTCAGGTTTAACTTACACTAGACCTATTCGTTTCGGAATATCGTTTATACTTCTTCCGTTACCTATACGTGGTAAACATTATGAAGACAATTAATAACATTTGTGAAATACAACTTTGTTTGCGGAAAACTTGATGATGTTCGAAGTCTCCAGTTGCATATAATAAGTTTTTTGAAAGTCGTTTGTCGTAGAAAAACTGGTGACTTCTAACATCAAATGTTTTTGTCATAAAGTGTGTGTACATTTGAATTACAAAAATCAAATAATAAAATAAAGTTGCTTGCCGCGAGATTCGATCCGGCGACCTTCGGATTATGGACCCGAGTGCTTACCGCTACGTCACGCCTCTGTACAATATTGCTGATCGTAGAGATCGTAGAGAGTGTTTCACCGCAACAGCTTTTTTTTAACTATCAATTTTCTCGACAACGGCTGAGAAGTACATCTTGGTGCTTTGCCAAATTACACCTCTTGCCATGACCTTTATTATACACATCTGAATCTGAATTTCACAATTGGCGGTCTCCCCTTTGATTTTCTGGTTTGAGCAGTGGTCAATGGAAATGTGAAGGGGATGGAATATGTAGTTTTCGAAATGACTCATTCAGATAACCCAATCCAGTCGATAGCAGCGTTACCTGACTACTAATTAGGCACACGCAGTTTGGATGTAGTATAATTGGGCGTACTGAAAGTGTGTAGAACAGGAAAGAGCGAGATCTCTCCGAGGTTTTCAAAGGGCAGATTGTAATGGCGCGAGCATTTCGGAATCTCCAAGAGTTTCCGGTAATTCCAGGAATGCTGTGGTGAGTTTTTTTTAACACGTGGCGAAACCCAGTAAAACCACACCCAAAAGTTGTGGGCCTGCGCTGCGACCTCTCAAAGCAGATTTCAGACGTCTTAGGCTGAGCAGTCTTGTTGAAAAAGTCAGGCCGAACGAACAGCAGACTTCAATGCCGATCAGAGAACACATGTGTCTGACCACGTGAAACATTCCTGTCACATTAGATCTCTGACTCTGGAGAGTTATAATTTATATCTTTCACGTTGGTATACATTTGGCACCACTCGCCTGAGAGTGTAGTATCTTTGAGGTCTGTGTAGATCCAAGGAGTTTAGAATACAGGAAAAGTGAAGCCTGCTTCCGTCATATTGCTAAGTTTTGAAGAAGTGTTCGTTTTGTGGAACTAATGTTTTATGTCACTTAAAACAGGGATAAAACATCCGACGGTTTTACCGTTATGTACAACGTGTTAAAAGAGTGCAAATTAGCTGTTAAAAAGTAAGTTTTCAAATATATTATGAAGTGTATTTATTACCATTTATTCAAGAAAGAATATTGTTTGAAAGTACATACTTTCCAGTGACTGTCAGTTCAATGCATTAATAGTAAGGGGGTCGCCTTAACGCATAGTTTTAACAGATAGATAGCATTCCAAAACTGACCAAGATGGCGGATAGGCTTCAACTGACGTATGTGCTCGGCATAGATAATGCCATTTTCCTTTATTCTAACCTCCTTGTGTAGATCACGCTATTAGCGTGGAGAGTAGAAGGGTCAGCGTTTGAGCTTTCGACTGGAAGGTTGGCTGTGGGATTAATTTCATATTACTTCCCACAATTGATATATATCAGCATTGAATTGGTACAACGAAGTTATTGAAATTTTCTGTATTAGTATCTGAGTTTGCTCATAATTAACGGAAGGCATTGTTGTAGTACAATAGAGTGTATCGTAATTACTACGGATCGATATAATATGTTGGTAGTATTCGTAGAAGTTATATTGTTGAATTTTGAATAGAGAACTCATAGTAAAAATTTAACTTCACCTTGTATGATTTATGTAGTTAGAGAATCTCCTACCAGTTTTCTTGAATTAAGTTTATATTGTTGCATAACCAGCGAAGCGTTAGTAACAAGGGATCTGAAGGGTATCAGAAATTTTGTGTAATGTTTGAAAAAAAAAAAAAAATACATAAAGGTTTTGAACTTGATTTTTGTCATAGGATTATTGCCGCGAGAAACTTAAGTGAAGGTATATTTTCTAACAGGGCTAGTTCAGTTAGATGTGGGACACTACACTTAAAAATGAAATCTATTTAAAGTGTTTCATGCTGACTGTTGTCACGGCATCACTAGTAAAATTTCAGTTTCTAATATTCAAAACAGCTCAGTACGAGATTGATATTAATATCATACGCTTTCTAACTAATTCCTTTGATGTAGATAGTGTTTCATAGGTTTGGAATTATTAGCTCACCACGTGGTTAACCGCATTAAATTTAACTGTGTGAAGAATAGTTAGAAATAGTAAAGAAGCCTCAATATTTTCACTGATGTAGAAAGCAGAGATGCAGGAATATTTTTATGCGTTGATTTTTACGACACTTGTTCTATATAGCTAACAATACTTCACACTGTTTGCCAGCATCAACACAATAATTAAAGTGAGTGATTTTACAGAGATTAATTTTTATAGTAATGACAAACTTAATAACTATGGCCAAAAATTAACACATGTATTGCCTTTCGACAACAGACACAATATTTTCTATCAGGTTTCAGCCAACTGTATGAACTATTGAAAGGTAAGTATACAACGAAGAGATCGTCGGAAAGCTGCAGTACGTTTCAGCCAGCTCTCCTATTTCTCAGTACCAGGTTTTTGCATAAATGACAAAAGGGTAATTAGCGAGTTAACAATTCATAATTGCTTTTGATTTAAATGTTTGACGCGGTACCTGGGACACGCATGACAATGGGTCTCCACAGCTGACGACATTGGAAGTTAATACTGGTATGGGCACACGGAAATCGTCACTGACCATGCCAAGTGGCAGAGCTTTGAATGGCCTAATGAATCCCGATACCTATGCGCCGTGGCGCGGCTATCATACTAAGTTGGTACCGCGGGTGATGAGTCTGTATAAGGAAAGAGTGACCATGCGTGAGACCGCTCCTGATTGGCTGATAGCCCAAGACGCCATGTTTTTACCAGAATTGGCGGGCTTTTCATGTGAGTGAATAGCTACAGCGTGCGTTTCTGTGCTGTGGTGTGTCTTAGACGATTCTGACAGCGATTTCACTGTACAGTTACTTACAGGTTGTCTTACGGTAGGCACTGCTTCACTTTTGCGCGTATTTTGTTGGTTCTGTACACGTAAATTAACTTGTTGTTCGTTGGTCCTTGACGATAACCTTCGAACTTCGCAGCAGTTCTAGATTATATGTTGGTTTGAAGTGATTCACTGAGTGTAATTAATAATGTGTATAATCATTAAGGGCAATCAAGAGAGGTGCCTCGTTGTTCCTCTGTTGGCTGTAAAAACCGAAGTAAAGACTGTTATACGATGCTAGTGTCCGCAAGGAATCAGGAAATACGGGAACAGTGGACGGTGGAAGTTAACTGAGAAAGCGGGAATCGTAAAGGCCACTTTTGGAAACCAAAGAATTATTCCTGCCTGTGTAAAGTAAATATTTTCTGCTCCCCTTCCCCCCTCCCCCCCCCCACCCCCGCGCCAACAAGCAAGAAAGGCTCTGATCAGTAACAGAAGTACGGCATTCGAAATTCACACGTGGTGTAGTGGTTGCGTACTGAATTCATAATGTGAAGGTCGCAAGATAGAATATGACAAGCGGCAATTATTTTAAACACAATTTTCTAGCTTCTTGTTAGTTCATAGTTCTGGTTTTTGACATGCCATACTACAAGGTATGTTTTAATATGGCTACGGTACCTCTCCCTTGGCTGTGTATTATTGGCTATTCACAATCGTATAATTGGTTACGGGATGTGACGTGAGAAAGGGAGGGGATCGGGTCTATTGACTCATTTTAGATATTCAGCCATCTACTTTGACTCTGTTTCTGCTGTTTCATTAAGACAGTATTGGTATTTTTCCGATTTCCTGTGATACATTATACCTAACGGTATCTACAGAATGACGCTTTTGGTAGTTCCTAGTTTAGAAAAATGTTATAAGATCAACAGCACACTTAAAATGCATTATATCGTGGCGGAAAGCGAAAATACTGTACTAATTTTATCGATGGATATGCAGACGGAAAAATCTGTAATAGCATTATTTTCATTGAGATACATAACATGGAATACCTCTCTTTCGTATTAATCAAATGTATACTGTCAGAATTACCAGAACATCTTAAAATATGGTATTAACAACCGACAGTCATTGAAACTGTTTCACGAGACTTATTTGCTTTCAAATTTATTACGCCTGTATGTTAGAGCCGGTCAAAACGGCCGCCACTCCCGCTCGGTTCCCGCAGCGCTCGCGCGTCGCTCTCGACAGCTGACGGCGGGTAAAGAGATAGTAGAGAGGGAGCGATGATGTCACACTTGCGAGAGCGAGATGTTTCGGGCAGGACTAGTCCCGATACTCCCGGGTTCACGCCGCGCCCGCCGGGAAGAGCTGAGCTTGGCTGAGCCGCCTCAGCCTAGTCGGCGCACGCCGCCGGCTGCGTGTTCACCCTGCGTGCCGGACGTACCAGAGACGAAAAAAGGGGAAAAATACACTTTCTCGATTTTCACGTTGTAAAAAATGTTGATGGTATACACGATCACACTACATCGTTTTATGAAATTAGTTTTTCCTTACTAGCTTTGCCTTGCTTGTGAAAAAATAAAAAGGCTAATTTTCATTCCGCACGAGTTTTTAGTTCCGTAACGCTCCTCACTCCATTTTGATTAAAGTATGCGTTTAAAAAATCTGATTTTTGGTCACATTATAGTAAAACATCTTAGCTTTCGTACAAGACATCCACCTTTTCGTAATTCATAACAGTCGTTTTCAAATGACGCTTTTTCTGAAGTATATGCACTTGATTTACAAATCGTGTATTGAAAAAGTTAGATAGCGACCAGGTTACTGTTCTATGATTTTTAGACCACATATTACGGCGAGTTAAATGGAGCTAACAGAACAAAAAAGTTTTTGAAATGGTAATCACACGGATATCTACCTCCTTTCACAAGTAATTGCAAGTTATCTGAGCGCCCTCGGGCCGCGATCACAAGTCTACGAACTCAGCCTGTGTTGAGCGTAGCGTGAAGCACTGCAGTGCCCAAAACTCTGAATTGCTGGCTACGTTTGTCGGTCTCTCGTCATGTGTTAAAGATCTACAATCAGAGAAGAATAATGAATTTTTTCTTGGGTGGCAACCGATTACAATGGACAACTATCTGCTACGGTTTTACAGCAGATCATACTTGACTTTGAGAGGAATACATCTGGTTTTTTCCACATAATACAATTCATGGAATTTATATTTCGTGTTTGGATCTAGAAGAGAAAAACAAAGTAATGTAAACTGCGACTTTGTTCTTAATGGACTGAAATAAAATTTTGTGACATTACAGTTAACGGCTTTCTAGTTGCAGATGAACGAGAAAGTCAAAAGATATTTATATTTATTGATGCATCTTCTCCTAAGACACAAATTTATACCTTTTCGCTTTTGTAGCTTTCGGAAAATGTGTTCCCACAGGATGAAAATAATTTTATACAGTGTTTCCGGCATAAATGCGGTACTTTCACGTCTGAGATGAAAGTATGAATGAACTGAGTTGCTTTTAGTAACCTGTCTGAGATGAACACCTTTTCTACGAACATTTTGCTGTATCATTTGAAGACAATTTTCTTTGTCTGCAAGATGGTACTTTCGAATTTTCAACATACGCTGGTTTACTTTAGCCTCAGACCCTGCAGGACAGGTCAGTAAAGGATGAGAAGCGTCTGTCACTTTTTTTCTAATTATTTTTTTCCGAGGGAAGGGGAGAGCTTGTCCCCAGCTATAAGGAATCCCAACCCACTGTCAGCAAAAGATCGATTGCTGGCCACTTCAAGAATCCAGCTAACAGTTCATTGATTTTATTATATTATATATTAAAAGAATCTACGAAAACTAAAGTCATTCGGACAGACTAAACTACCCAGCTGATTTCCTTCATTTTTGTGTAAAACTAAAGGTATTCATCCACTTTTTCTACACTTAAACGGGATTTCCTTCTGTATGTTTCTTATGGGGATGTCCTGGCTGTAAACTAAAGTCATTCAAATGTTCAAATGTTTGTATAGCTTAGGGGACTTAACTACGGGGTCATCAGTCCCTAAACTTACAAACTACTTATGAACTACTTACGAAATAGGACGGCACAAATATCCATGCCAGAGGGGGGATTCGAACCCCCGACCGTAGTGGCCGTGCAGACCGTGACTGGAGCGCCTCAGTCCCCTCGGCCACCGCGGACGGCTAAAGTCATTCTGTCAGGCCGTTCTATCCGACCCATTTCCTTTATTTTCGCTTTGAACGAAAGGTATTTATTCGCAGATTTGTCATCAAATATCATAATTAACTTAAGTCTCTCCCTCCTTTACGTTCATTCAAAAGCGGGATCCTTCTGTCGGTTTGTTAGAAGGGATCGCTTGGTAGGACACTTTCTTAGACATCGAGAAATCGTAAATTTAGCATTGGAGGGAAGTGTGTGGGGTAAAAATCGCAGAGGGAGACCAAGAGATTCGTATAGTAAGCAGATTCAAGTGGATGTGGGTTGCCGTTCTTATGAGGAGATGAAAAGGCTTGCTCAGGATAGAGTAGGGAGGAGAGCTGCATCAAACCAGTCTCCGGACTGAAGACCATAACAACAACATCTTCGGTTCTAAGTAAAGTACACAGTTCTCTTTGACCTAACAACGCTCAACGTATCAAGATCTTTCATTTGTGCTTTTAAACACTTTCACGGGTTGATTCTGAAGAAAGCTATGCGTGAACATTCAACTTTACTTCCATGTCTTCTCGACGTTTTAGTCATTACAGTAACGTTATGAAGTATTCGCACGGGTCTTATTCGCGCGGGTCCTCTATCTTTCTTATATATTAAAATAATCTAAAAAGATATTAAAAGAATCTAATTGATTTTAAATAAATGTTTTGATATGAATTTAAGAAAACACAAGCTTATATAATATTCTGTATACTGTTACTATCTATAATAAATATTTTTAAATGATAAATATTTAATTTTACTTATTTCCATGTCACATGACTGGCTACTAATGCTGCAAAGTATTTGCACAGGTCGCCTAGTTTTATTACTATTGTTCTCACACTGTAGTGAACCGTCGAATTTTATGAACATAAGAAATAGGTGGTATTGCACTCGTTCCATCCATATAGACTATCATTTAGGAGAGTAGTTCCTTCCTTTAACATTCGATATCTTTAATATTCCCGGCGAGAGTCGGCGCCGGCACGAACCGATTGGGGTATGGTGTTGGTTCTGCAGCACAAGTATTACAAGTTTCCAGCCTGTTTTCAGCAGAAGCTTCTCTGCATGATTTTTTTTTTCAATTATACTTATGATAATATGTTTATTTTCCTTCTATTACTATTAATTCTGTAATATGAATTAAAAAAATTAAGAAATGTTTAGTTTTTCACATAAGGAAAAACTCCTAAATGTTGGTCGAAATTAATGGGATGGGTCCATACCACATATTTCTAATGTGTTTATAATTCTATCACTACAGTGTGCAAACAATAGTAATAAAATTACAAAATCAGTTAACAGTTAGCTGGCTCAAAGTACATGGCAGTGAACAAGTACTGGTCACTAAGAACGAAAAAACAAATCACAACATGAAACAAATGACACCTGCTTCTCATCCTTTACTGATCTGCAGTGTCTGAGGCTAAACTAAATATGCGCGTTTTCCTTTCATTTAAAGTATAAAAATCGATATGAAAGTACCATGGAGACAAGGAAAATTGTGAGGTTCAGGAAATGTTCATAGAAAAGCAGTTCCCATCAGACAGCTTCCTAACAAAATAAATAAAAATTCTGAGAACCGTGTAGAGTTCTTTGAAAGTGGAGATGAGCTGAAACATAGTACAGCGTGCTCCACATAAATCTGGCACACCTGACGTACCCCCTCATGGCCATAAGTTGCAGTATCCCTTATCAGGAGGTAACTAAATGTCTTTAATTTTACTGTTTACTACTTTAGTCTCGGTCTGAGGGATAGCGCTTTTACGTGAGACACTATATATAAATTGTTTCACCTTGTGGTAGAACATTTTCTGGGAGTTACAAAAGCGAAAATTAAGAGAAAGTTCAAATGTTTGTTAAGCTTAAGGGACTTAACAGCGGGGTCATCAGTCCATAAATTTACGAACTACTTATGAACTACCTTATACTAAAGACGACACAAATATCCATGCCCGAGGGGGGGATTCGAACTCCCGACCGTAGCGGCCGTGAAGACTGTGACTGGCGCGCCGCAGTCCTCTCGGCCACCGCGGCCGGCTTAAGAGAATGCTAAATAGTGTAATCTTTGGTGTAGATGCATCAATAAATGTAAGTATATTTTTGAGTTTCTTCCGTTTATTATCCTCAACTAGAAAGCCATTGAGTAGAATTTTAGAAATTTTATTTCAGTCCATCAACAGCAAATTCGCAGTTTACATTAATTGTTTCTTCTCTTGTAAACTCGAAATTTGTATTCCATGAATTGTACAATGCGGATAACAAACTACTTCTATACCTCTTAAGTGAAGTATTACCTTACATAAAACCATAGCAGATCATTGTCAATTGTAATCGGTTGCCACTCAAGAAAAATTAGGGTATAGCTATTTTCTGGTTATGAATTATTAACACATCACGAGGGACCAACATACGTGGGCAGGAAATTATTTTTCCGGCATTCCAGTGCTTTACGCCACGCTCAACACAAGCCGAGTTCGTAGGCTTGCGGACGCGGCATGATGCCGCTCAGATAACTCGCAATTACTTGTGAAAGGAGGTAGATATCAGTGCGACTGACATTTCAAAAACTTTTCTGTTCTTTTAGCTCAATTTCACTCTCTGTAACGTATGGCCTAAAATTCATAGTACAGTAAGCTGCCCGCTATCGAACTTTTTCAATACACGATTTGTAAATCAAGTGCACATACCTGACAAAAAGCATCATTTGAAAACGATTGTTACGAATTTCGAAAAGGTGAATGTTTTATTGGAAAGCTAAGATGTCGTATTACCCTGTGTCCAAAAATCAGATTTTTTAACCGAATACTTTCATCACAAATCGAATGAGGAGCTTTACGAAACTGAAAACTCGTGCGGAATGAAAAGTAGACTTTTTATTTTTTCACAGGCTAGGCAAAGCTTTTAAGGAAAAAATAAGTTGATAAAACGATGCGATGTGGTCTTATATACCGTCAAAATTTCTTACAACTTGAAAATCGAAAAAGTTGTTTTCCCCCTCTTTTTCGTCTTGGCACATCCCCGCTCGGCTCGCCCCGATCGCACCCTCGTAGACGTGTGCCGGACGGGCGCAAAGATTAACTGCGTCGTGAGGAGGGCTGAGCGTGCGCATGCGCACTGCTGTCGGCTGTCCTACATGCCAGCCGGGAGTACCGAGTCTTCTCGCTCCCGAGACTGCATTACCGGCACGGCCGGTTCCCGGGTGCGGCGGTGTCGCTAGCCACTCCCCCTGGCGGGAACGAGCGGGAGCCAGGCAGCGTTTGACGGCCTCTACTGTATGAACATAGATGGATGACATTTCTTTAAACACGTGTTGATTGGACTAAAAGATGTGATTTGGTGTCATGAATGGAAATGATGCCTTATTTCAATCGTGAAGGGGCGTTATGTAAACGCCCGTCATGCGCGCAGTCTGCTAAAGACATGGCGGCCACCGGTCGGTAAGCCACTCTCTCCCTATGTAGGCTCTCTAACCACAATATGTTGTGAGCACCCTTTGGTGGCACGGGAAAGAAGTACGTGCTTAGAGGACTGCTGGGCATTATGGTTTGGGCAGCGGTGGAACGCTCTGGAGACCAGGAGCGGGTCAACACAGTACGTGCTAGAAAAGTGCCTAGAAGCTGCGAGTGGCTGTTCCAGATGATAGGAACACAGCCCAGACACGTGGCTGCGACGCCGAAGACCGTCGGTTGTACCGTAGCAATATACTGCCTACTATCCTATCCTTCCTTACTTCGTCGTGAGTGGGTTAATACAGTACGTGCTACAGGAGTGGCTAGAGGCAGCGAGTGGGGGTTCATGACGATGGGAGCACAGCCCCGACAATTAACTGGGACACCAAAGACCGTCGGGTGTACCGAGGCGATATACTGGGTACTACCCTTTCCTTCCTTACTTCGTTGTGAGGGGGTTAACACACTACATGCTAGAGGAGTGGCTAGAAGCGGCGAGTGGCGGTTCCGGAGGATCAGAGAACAGCCCCGACAAGTAACTGGGACGCCGAAGACGGTCGGTTGTACCGAGGCAATACACTGGGTACTAACCTTTCCTTCCTTACTTCGTTGTGAGTGGGTTAACACAGTACGTGCTAGAGGAGTGGCTAGAAACGGCGAGTGGCGTTTCCAGATGATATGAGAACAGCCCTGACACATGTTGGGACGCCGAAGACCGTTGGGTTGTACCGAGGCAATATACAGGGTACTATCCTATCCCTTACTTCGTTGTGAGGGGGTTAACAAAATACATGCTAGAGGAGTGACGAGAAGCAGCGATGGCGGTTCCGCACGATGGGAGCACAGCCCCGACAAGTAACTGGGACGCCGAAGACGGTTGGTTGTACCGAGGCAATACACTGGAAACTAACCTTTCCTTCCGTGCTTCGTCATGAGTGGGTTAGCACAGTACGTGCCAGAGTAAAGCTAGAAGCGGCGAGTGGCGGTTACTGACGATGAGGGTAATTCCCCAACATGTACATCGGACGCCGAAGACTGTCGGTTGTACCGAGGCAATATACTGGGTAATACCCTTTCCTTCCTTACTTCGTCGTGGGTGGGTTAAAGCAGTACGTGCTAGAGGAAAGACTAGAGGCGACGAGTGGCAGTTCCGGATGATAGGTGCAAAGCTCCGACACGTGGTTGGGACGCCGAAGACCATCAATTGTACCGAGGCAATGTACTAGGTACTACCCTTTCCTTCCTTACTTCATCGTGAGTGGGTTAACACAGTACGTGCGAAAGGAGTGGCTAGAAGCGGCGAGTGGCGGTTCCGGAGGATCAGAGAACAGCCCGACATGTGGTTGGGACGCCGAAGACCGTCGGTTCCACTGAGGCAATACGCTGGGTACTACCCTTTCCTTCATTACTTCGTCATGAATGTGTTACCACAATACGTGCTACATGAAAGGCTACAAGCGCCGAGTGGTGGTTCTGTACGATAGGAGCACAGCATCGACATGTGGTTGGGACGCCGAAGACCGTCGGTTGTACCGAGGCAATATACTGGGTTCTACCCTTTCCTTCCTAACTTCGTCGTGAGTGCGTTACAGCAGTACGTGCTAGAGGAAAGGCTAGGAGCGGCGAGTGGCGGTTCCGGATGATTGGCGCAAAGCCCCGACACGTGGTTGGGACGTCGAAGACCGTCGGTGGTACCGAGGAAATATACGTTTCTTACTTCCTTCGTCGTGAGTAGGTTGACACAGTACGTGCTAGAGGAAAGGCTAGAAGCGGCGAGTGGCGGTTCCGGACGATGGGACCACATCCCCGAGACGTGCTTGGGATCCCAAAGACCGTCGGTTGTACCGAGGCAATATACTGGGTACAACCCTTTCCTTGCTTACTTCGCCATGAGTGGGTTAACTGCTCTAGTTTGTTTCAAGCCATGGGACATTTTGATTTCAGAAGACGGTTGCAGGAAGGGACAGCCTAATCGTTGTTGGTGATCGCAAGACATCTTCAGGTATGCTTACCTGTTAATTTTATTTATTTATACACCACTACTGTTCCGGAATGGGTACGACTTATGGGAGTGATTCAGGCCCATGTCTAAATTGTGGTACCCCTTTCTGCGACTGACTCGTCTGCTTGGTGTGATTTTCAAAAGAAAAGACTGTTGGTAACTTATTTGTGTAATGCTTCTTCCCCTAGCTACCACCTTTCGTAATATCTGCTGTCTGTAAAGCCAATTATTCAACTTACTAATATCTCTATGAGATTTATATTACAACATGAAATTTGCCCTTTTCATTTTAGTTAAAGACAGATTTACGTTTGATGTATTTTTTAAGGAGTGAATTTTCATTCTGTTTATTATCTTTTTGAAGGAGAGAGAAATGTAATTAATTTCACTTAATGCACTTAATGTTCATTGCTCGTCCAGTAGTAAAAGGGGTCTCGGCGTGCTGGCGGGCAGGTACAGCGAGTTAATATTCGAAGCGTATTTCGACTTTTAGGGCATTGTAAATTCTGCGTGCCGAGAGTGAGGGTGGGATTATGCAGCTCGTGGTCCCGTACCATCTTGCTATGTCCCAGCAGTCTTAACGGGCGTGGCCTGTGTACTTATGTACTGGTTGTGCCTGCATCCCGACTTGAGAACACCCTCGTACTTCTGAGACGTGGGCCTTGTTATAAAATTGGTTCTTTGTGCCTTACCATAAGTCACTTATCGACGCTTTTAGTCTGTTACAGACTAAAAAAAATCGAATCTGTTGTTGCGGATTGTTGTATAACTCATTGCATGCTATAAGGGAGGAAGCTAACTGTGTTGTGTTTAACCAGAAGATCTTGTGTTTAATCAGAAGATCTTGTGTTTAATCAAAAGTACGTCCCAGCTATGTGTTATTATTGTTCTCGTGTTTGATGCTAGTGAATATAGAACTATGTTTGTTTTATTAATAAATGTCACCTTGCTGGTGTAACTGTGAATACCGCTGCCTATTCGTTTTCCTTGGGCCTGCCTTCCACCCCACAGCTCGCTACCAACCTTCTTATTAATGCCGATACGACGGTTCCAATCTTCTCCCAGAGAAACAGATTCTTGCCACCATTTCAGGACCTTGACAAGTTGGCAGCGGAATTACTCTGGGGAACAACACGTTGGCACCATGGGAACAGTTAAGATCGCGCAAGAAAGTATCGTACACTTCTTAAGCAGGTTTCTGAACGGCAGTAGCATTTCTCAGTCAGATAATGCGCCATATCACAAGTCCTAGCCAGGACAGTGATAGATTGGTTCGGGAAACACAAAGTCGAATTGCAATTGATGTGCTTCCAACCCCCCTCCCACCTCGCCACATTTGAAATCGACTGATCACTTCAGGGATGTGAGCGGACATGACGTCATAGCTCATCGGCACCCTCCCAGTATTTTACGAGAATTTAATGGCTTGTGAATTCAGGTGTGGTAGCAACTGGCTGCAGCGGCTACCAAGGCCTCATTGCTTCCATGCCAAAACATGCCACTGTTATCCATGACAAATTAGACATACTTGCTATCAAGCAGGTAATCTGGCTGATTAGTATAACTAATGGGTTAACAAGAGTTCCAGTCTCGAATGAGCCCTATTGCGCCGTGGGGAAAACACACACCCCTCCTCCCCTCCCCCCCCCCCTCGCCCCGCAGAGAACTGAGCCCTTCCCCAAACAAAAGATACCACCATGGATGATTGACACCTAACAGGAAATTACACTTAAGGCCAACTGACATCTAATATGAGAAATCGAATCTCATATATAATATATTGCACTTAATGACAATTGACAGTACGATACATCAAAAATTCTCATGGAAGAGCACCGCCGATCCTTCTGCCGCTGCTGCCACAGCCAACAAATAGCATACCACTTCGACAACATGGTAACAACTTTGCGGTTAACACCACTAAACATTTTTGGCGGACAGAAACCTTATAATTTTCAACGACAAATTATCCATCTATATATATTCAAAGTTATGTGTTAAAACATTGTTCACTGATGTATAACATTTTGGAAGTAACTATGTGTGCATTTACTCTGTCAAAATATGGCCTGTTTTGGGAATTCTTTTGTGATTAATCTGTGGGCAAGCATCGCGGTACACTCTGGGTGACGTAATTCATTGAATCTTAAATATCAACAATAATACATTTCCTTGAGACAATATTGCCTCGTTGTATCATTGAATCTTAATTACAAGTTGTATAGTACGCAAATTTGCATGTACATTTAGACAGAACATAGAGAAAGTCATTGAAAGTCATAGTTACCGTGCGCAATTGCTTATTAAGTAAATTACAGTTTCAAAAACACGTACAATCAATCTTTAAGCCCTATAGTGACGATTATGTGACTTTGGAAGGTTTACGTTCATGCTACCAGCCACCAACTACATAGGCATTATTTGCGACAACCTGCTGCAGCGTTTAAAATATGTCTTAGCCCCACAAATGCGCCATTATCGGTCTTTACAGATGTGCTTTTGCGATAGCGACCTCCACATGTCTTCATACTTGTTTCCGTCTAACTAATCACTCTATCGATTTTCCTAGTGTTTACGTCCATTTCACACCACAGCGTAAATCGTCTAGATTATAAAAACATTCGAATTTACCGGTGCTAATACCAGAAGTTAGTACGTGAAATCTAATGCCCACACACATACTCTCTCTCTCTCTCTATCTCTCTCTCTCTCTCTCTCTCTCTCTCTCTCTCTCTCACACACACACACACACACACTCACACACACATGTATCAAAGCTGTAACTTGGGTGAATTTCAGTAGCGATCGCGATCAGTCTAATGACACCTTCTGAAACAGGTGCAAGTCGCATCATGTCTAAATATTAAATATGGAATGTTACGCGCGGAGAATAGTTTTTGATTTAAATGTTCAGCTAAAACGCTTGCATTATCCCTGGTTGCTATCACGTTCCTAAAAGAAATAATTAGCGAGCTATATTTCCACTAACCACTCGAACGTAAATATACTGCACTAATCATATCTGAAAAGAATCACACAAATCCATAGAGACGAACTGTAAATTGTGCACAGTCGCAATACTACACAATCCCACAGGAACAAACTCCGTTCATCTGTACTAAAACATTTTTCTGAAAATCATGTCTAGGTGGATCTCAATCGAACTCTTCTCAATGAAGAGAACATTCTTTCTTGATTGGCAAGGAGATACATGGTGGCGAGTCACTAACACGCAATCTGAGGTGGCCAACCGGTTGCCTTCAGAGGCCGATAGCGATCAGAATTCCAAGTACAGGTGTTCTAAAGGGTATACTCTCAGCGTAGAGGTATAAGGCAGAACAATAAACCAACAGAGAAACCTCCAGCAGCACAAATCACATCCGCGCTCTTTCTTGCATTCCTTGGAAAGTCACTCCCTGGCTGACGAAAGCTTCTCCTGACTGCACAGCGAGCCTTTCAGTTTAGAAAAATGAACATCCAACGTGAATAAGTAAATAATTGTAAGTATCAAAACTGTAACAGTAATCTTCGAAGCTAATTATTTAAGACACTTTGAAATTTGATAATCTTTAACGACCTATCTGCGTCATGACCATCTGTTTGAAACAACCTCTCAACCTTACACGTTGACGTATCTGATTACGGTCAATTCCGCCTAACTTTGCCATTATTATCCTCAACCTAAAACACAAACGGTAACGTCATCGTCTGTCTTTAAAACCTAACACACATAGGAATAGCCTTCGCAGTACCCTTCGAAAAGTATATGGTACATTTAGTGCAGCAGACTACGAATAAACTGTCTTAATTTGATGTCATTTATTGGTTAGTAAAGTCACCAAAAGATCAAAAGCAATGGTAAAAGTTTAGACATCGGCATGGTGCAACCTTGACAATTGACCCTTAATAATGATAAGTTTTAAGTCATCCATTTGTCTACTAAAAGGATTAACATAAACTTCAGTTACACGATAAATCGAAATTCGCTTATACTATAAATCCGTCACATTTACAGTCCATCACACACATAGGAAACATTTTAGTATTGCGTACACTATAATTGTGCGTCCTATTTTGTACTACTGCTGCGCAGTTTGGGATCCACACCAGGTGGGACTGATGGACGGATTAGAGAAAATTCTGAGAAGGGCAGCTCGTTTTGTATTATGGCCATATAGGGGATAGTGTGTCACAGAAATGATACAAGAGTTAGGTTTGTAATCATTAAAACAAATGCGTTATTTGTTGCAGTGAGATCTATTTGCGAAATTTCTTTCAGCAACTTTCTCTTCCGAGTGCGAACGTATATGTTGTTAGCACCCATCTACATAGGGAGACATGATCACCATTAAACCTTCTGACAGATTAAAATTGTGTGCCGGAACCTGGAACCTTTGCACTCCGCTGCAGAGGGTGAGTTTCATTATGATCACCATTGTAAAATAAATCAGATCCACAACGAAAAGATGTATCTGTTCCTTTTTCGCGGAAACTATTAGAGAATGGAACAGTAGATAAATATCGTAAAAGCAGTTTGATGAACCGCCAAGCACCTCATTGTTACTTGCAGAATATTGATGTAGATGCTACGTTTCAAAAACTCAACTAACGCTTCCACAGATGCACAAATGAAAGTAGCATAGATTTACACTGTTTCAATCAAATTGCATAAGAGCATAACCACAACATACTCATAGGACTTTTCTGTAGTAAGACACCCTGGCTTTCATCGAATCTTGCTGATATATGCTCTTTCCAGTTGAAGAATAGTTTTAAAACCACGTACATCGCTCTGATATGCGATTATTTTGACACTTGTTATGGTTTCTATGTATCTTCGAAAATTCAAACAGCGCCGAAAACAGAAACATCTTACTGGAAACATTCTCTCCAGCATTTAATTGATGCTTGTAGACCTTGTAAACCATAAAAATCAACAATACCTCGAGATACTCAGTACAGACCTTCCCCAACATGATAATTTTGCTAAGTGCACACACTTGCATTAGTAAACGATCCCCTGTTACATTCGTCGATTAGCCAATACAAAACCTATCGTTACTCCTGATCGACTGTAATTTCCATTAGGCACAATCACTCTCACACACAAGTCCAGTTCATAATACTTCAGTGATGGGATGATGCTACTTACTAGTTCAGCGAGGTTTGCTAGAGTGCAGAGAACGCAACCATATTGTGAATTATCATAAAGAATTCTGATTGGAAAATAACTCCATCATTTGAAACCAAAGGGCAGGTTGCTTGGCCTTGTATCAGAGACCCATAAAAGCAGTTTATTTATTGAAACTTCCTGGCAGTTTATTTTTTTTTTTTTTTATTTATTTATTTTTTTTTTTTTTTTTTAGTATAAGGTGTCAATATGATTTTATTCTAACAGATCGTGCTGAATCTCAACGTCGCACAGGAGAAACAACCAACATTATTTGAAGTCATGCGAGTCCACACCGAATTAGCTGCAGGCAGAAAAAGAATATCAAGGTAAATTAATCCCCTTTTGGCCATCCAGCTATCCCAGTACGCTGTATGCTAGCAACTTAATGCAGGCAGTGAACCACCCCAGCATGATTGCAGCTATACATCCAATTCCCCTGCACTAAAATGCAAATAACCAAGTTATAACACAACAAAAACGAAGAAATACCTGTATACTACAGATCCAGAAAACGAAATTTTTCGCTATTAAACGTAAGAGACGTTGTATCAATGCCATGTACAACGGGATGCCATGGATGACGCACAACAGTTTGGTTTGTATCGCAATGACAGTGTACGCGAGGGTTGTAGTTACTCCCCACTGCACTGTGTGAAGGGTAGAAACTCTAAAAGTTCATCAACCTGACGTCTTCTATAGTTGTCCCCACACAGATGATAGCACGCAGGTCGGTGTTCTTGAATGAGGCTGAGATTTCTAAACTGTTGGTAGGAACTGATCTAGTTACTGAATAAAACTGAAATCCTCGGGAACTGGAATGCCAACTGATTTTATTAAAGTCAGCAGAAAACCAGTAAATTGCATAATAATATCAACGTAACACATTTTCTTAACTGAAGGTAAATATAAAGTTACTTCCCTTGATCTAAGATAATTAAACAGTGTTTTATGACCGCCTACATATGCATGTTACACATCCGAGTGCGCGTACTAAAGTCACATGTTACTCTTCCGAGTGCGTGTTCTGGACTGAAGAGTGGCGGCTCGATGCAAGACTGCCTTCGTTCCGCAATTTGGCACGCAAACATGGCTGCCGTGCATCGTCCGTCTGAAATTAATTGTTTTGTTTATAGAATAAGCACTTATTAATATGTTTTTCTTTCGCAGAGCGTAGCTTAGCTTTAAGGGGGTTTTATGAACTGAGTTTGACATTGAATATATTATTAGTTTATTAAATATTAACAAAAATATGATTGCGTTTTGCGCGTGACCGCCAGTGCTACAGCCAATCGGCGTCCAGTGCCTGCCGCTCGGGGACTTTCCTAGAATTCGGGGAGATTTGCCAGAGCTCCTTCCCATGAGTACCCTACCTATTATACCACCTGTTGTTGTTCTCACCAGCTTTTACCATCTGTCACGTACTGGTCCTAACCGGCTGCACTGAAGCAATACTTCGAACTTAATATGATGGCTTTAAGCCAGAAATATTACACAGGCCTTTTGTAGCTATTGATAATTATCAATTTCCTATTCCTACAATGCTGACAGTGAATCAATCTATCTGCATTTATAGTTATTCTGTGGAACTTCGAACAAAATTTCGGCAGTTTTATTTATTGGATTTTCGAAAAAATCTAGCATTATCTCCAAGAATATTTATGCATCTATACGCTTTTTTGCTTGCAGTACAAGTACATCGTACCTACCGACATGTCCTTACTTTCACTGCAAAACCTTTTGGGTCCTCCACATTAAGCGAATATGCAAATTTGGGGTAGCACTTGATCAAAAGTACAGAGCAAGGTAGATATATTGCCCCCTCACACCAAGCACATTTAGCGCACACGTTATAGATTCTCAAAAAGAAAATTCTATTCATTATTAGATAAAATGTACAACCAGGCGAGGTTTAAATAAATCAGATGACGCTGAAACCAGTATCACAGCCACCTGACCATACGTCAAAGCTAAATTTTCGAGAGTCCCAATGTAAAAGAGTAAAATATCTCATATCAGACGATAGTTATGTTTTCCAAAGCTCTTCATCCGAACACATTCCAAAGTCTCTTTCTATTTATCCAACGTGCGTAAAACATCTACCTATGTGAGGAACAAATCCAATCACTTTAAGTCGTTAGCTTACATTATAGACTTTCGATGACTATGGTCATCAAACACCCAGTTCGATGATACACTCAGCAATACGTTCGATAATCATGGTTATGCACAACAGTTTCTCACTATACAAGCATCTATACACTACCTAAGTAATCCATATTTCCACCCCATAAAATGATTCCTGTAATTGTGGGATCCATTCAAATGTATGTAAATCTATTGGAGTGACCTTCTTTGGTTATCAATCCCTAGCCTTACGAACTACTTATACTGAGTTAAAGTTACCTAACATACACATTCAATCACACTCACACACACACACACACACACACACACACACACACATACACACACACACACACACACACACACACACCAGATACACCAATGCTCGAAGGAGTACTCGAATCACCGACAACGAGAGCGCTCGGCCACTCCACCGTGGCTAAGATCTACCCTGAACACCCAACTAGTATGATCCCAGCTGGCTGGCAGTGTATTATAACCGTGACGTTTCGACGGTTGTCATACTTATCTTATAGGTAAGAACGCTAGTCGAAACGTTGTGCTGGTAAATCAATTAATGAATTGTTAATGATTTTAATTACTGGGTATTTGATTCGTATAGGTTTTGAATTGAAGATACTGCCAACCGGCTGGAAGTTCGAGAACCCTTCATCAATTATATACGCCCGGAAAGAATTCCACCTAAAGATGCAATAACTTAGGTTACGCATAGTCCACCATAGCATATTTCTCAGGTACCATACCGTGTATCTCGTTAATTTAACAACCACTGGTGTTCAAACAGTCAAGTCCATATCCCTATGATGTTACCAACATCTAGCGTTCCTTGGCAGACTTTACTTTCGATAAAAGCACATAACACGCAATCAAATACATCGCGACCAATGATCTATACAGAGCATTGCTTACCAGGAAATATGTATCTATACGTAAACACCAAGCTATTTTTTTTTCTTTCATCAATCCATTCAGAGCTCCAGTGCAATGTATTCCACCTCTTCGATGTAACAGAACACTTGAAAAAAGTTACGGGCAATCCTTTTGAGATTAAAACTACGCTACATCTTATCCATCAGCCGCGTTGCCGGGAACTAGTCCACTGTACATCATCAATCTAAAGAAGGAGCTATTGGAATCTATGACTCTGCCAATGTGTCACTGACCACAATCATTTACTGTACGTTACCTTGACGCTTCCATTGGTATTGCTAGTATCATTGACAGACGAGTTGCATACACAATAATCCTTACATGATATAATCTTGTTCATTATGGTAAATAAATGCACGAACAGGAACAATGAGCGACACAGTGAACGCAAACAAAGCAATTGTATTACTTTTCCTAGGAGCCGAAACCTCAGATCCGATGTAATACGTGTACTCGGACACAGAGCAGCTCTGAATGGCGCAGCAGTTTTAATACTTTTTCTCACAACAAAATTATTGTCCTAGAACATATCTGTGCACTTATCTCATTTTCTTTAAAAAAATGACACATTCCTTCTGACCCCTTCATTTGTACATTTCTATAGGGCTCAAAAGCCGAAATCGTCTGCAGTATATCAGATAACAAGTATAATGAGTAGTCCTGGTAATACTGAAAATCGTCCTAAATGGTACCTAGTATTTTCAGAGGTTGCATATGCTCACGGTAAATTGGTTGTTACATAACACTGCTGAGAGTTCGAAAGACGGATGCAAAGTGCCTCTTTCAGCGCACAGACTTATACAGGGTGTCCAGAAAGGGGATCCCTGATTTCAATATTAAATATCTCGAAAACAAAGATCGATAGAGGAATGCAGTAAACGGTATGTTTATTGTGAAAGGTGTAAGAAGTTTATACAGCAGTTTGAAATAATAGTTACAAAAGCTGATAGCAAATGGCGCTGTACGCTGTACAGCTCATATCAGCATACATAAGTGAAATAATCGTATGAAAACACTCTTTGCAAACAATCACATCACAATATTTTCAAAATGTTCACCATTGACACTACAGAGGTGGCGCAAACGAAGAATGAAATCCGCCATCACATTTCGTAGTGTCTCAACCGAAATGGATTCACATACCACAGAGATCGCCGATTCAAGCTCGTCCAGCGTGGCGGGATCCTTCGGGTAGACCATGCCTTTCACTGTGCCCCACAAAAAATCGTCACAGTGATCAAATCTCGCGAATATGGAGGCCAGTCCATGCCTGCACCAGTAAATTTGGAATATTCCAAAGCAATTACTCGATTCCCGAAGTATTCCTCAATAAAGCTAAACACTTGTTCGGTCCGATGTGGTCGGCCTCCACCTTACATAAACCATTCAGTACCTGCTAGATCCTCTAACGCTTGCTGCGCGGCGACAAATTGTTCCAAAATTGCAACGTTGCAAAGTAGCGTGCACCAGTGACCGTTTCTCGAATTAAAAAGGGCCAATAATGCCTCTGCTGCATACTGCAGCCCACACAGTAACTTTAGGAGAATACAGGGGTTTCGATTCACACCAATGTGAATTTTCGGAACCCCAAAATCGCTAGTTCTGCTTATTCACGTATCCATTCAGGTGGAAGTGGGAAGTGTGCTTCATCTGTAAACCAGATGCAGCCAACATCAAATCCTTCACTATCAATAATTGTGAGCATCTGATTAGCAAAGATCACCCTTTGTTGCACAACTCGTACGGGTATGGCCTTGTGCGTTTGAATTTTGAATGGAAACATGTGTAGGCTCTTTGAGAGTATTTTCTGCGTGCTGGAACGCTTCAAACCAGTTTCAGATGCATTTCTACGGACGGATGACATTGGATTTCGCTGAATAATTACAGGAACTGTGGCGATATTTTCATACGTAACTGCGGTTTGCTTGCGGCCAACATGCCCCACTAGAACATCAGTTACGCTGCCTCTTCGTTGAAATTCTGCGAAGAGCGTACGAATAGTTTTCGCATCGGGTCCTTTTGGAACAATTAAATCGTGCTTGAAAACTTCGTCTTGTTGCCTTAGGACTCTTTCCTAACCTGTGGTAGTCTAGCACCAGAAAAATGCGTTGTTCAATGGAGTACATGGCTTTAATCTCTTCCTTCCGGCCGGCCGCGGTGGCCGAGGGGACTGAGGATCTTCAGTCACGGTCTGCACGGCCACTACGGTCGGGGGTTCGAATCCCCCATCGGGCATGGATATTTGTGCCGTCCTAATTCGTAAGTAGTTCGTTAGTAGTTTGTAAGTTTAGGGACTGATGACCCCGTAGTTAAGTCCCATAAGCTTTACAAACATTTGAACATTTTTCTTCCTTTCACGTTTCAATAGTGGAATGGATCGCTCTGGTCTTCGGATCACTATTTATACTAGGCATTACGTATGACGATTACAGCGCCATCCGTTAGCAACTTTTGTAACTATTATTTCAAACTGCTGTATAAACATCTTGAAGCTTTCACAATAAATATACAGTTTACTGTATTCCTCTATCGATTTTTGTTTTCGAGGTATTGAATTTTGATATCAGGGAGTCCTTTTCTGGACACCCTGAATAAATCGCAATATCTGAGAAAGACGTAAACACAATATCATAATTCTCAGCACGAAAACTGAAATTCAGACGAAGAACTACAAACATACTCGGCAAAGTGCATAATGGTTTTCCCAGCTAATCTCACGGTTTCAACGGATTCGAAGTGTCAAGAAGCGTAGCTGGAACAGCAGAATATCAACAGTTGTAAGAGGACCCGCGGCCTTTGCGCAGTGAAATCAGCTTTAGTAGATGAAAGCGCTTCCAATACCGTCTGTTCAGCGGCGAGACAAACAGCGAAGGATTTCGGGGAAAGCGGCCGGCGGGCGCGTTTAATGCCAAATGTGAGAGGGTGTTTGCCCTGCCGCCTCGCCGCCTCGCTTTATACAGATGAGACCTCTGGCCTATCTGGTGCCGGACTTGGCGCCACGTTGGAAGCGCCACGGGGCCAAGGCGGGCGCTGGGATCAACACTGAAACACTACAAAGAGAGTTTACTTTCCTGCCGGTTTGTTGACGTACTGCTGAAAGTCTGAACCATTTCAAGAAGCGAACTGAAACGGAATCTTCTACAATGTTATCAAGTGGCATATCAACAAAGATAAGTTGCTAAAGCGTTTCGAATGTTAATAGTTTGTCGGCAGCTACATTTGTAAGAAATCATTTACAAATTAGTGTTCTTAAAGTTTTGATTCCTGAAAATTCTGAAAAAATATTGAATTTACGAAACTCAAATCTTAAAACTGAATATTATAGATTAAAAGATAAAGAAAGAACTTTGAAAGCACACATTTTTACATGTCCCCTACATTAGATTGCTGGTCCTGGACCCAGAATCAGAGACGGGCCCATCCACTCACCCCCCCCCCCCCCCCGAACCTGTTTTTCTTTCACTGTTGTTTGCATCAGTTTGTAACTGCAGGTTTATATCTTAATCATGATCTTTATAGATTGTACTTTATCTTGGTATAACAAGGTGTAAAGTTGATGCGGTAAGCTTCATTTATAAAACTACTAGCTGAAAACCCGGCGTTGCCCGGGTATTTATTTTGCCATTTTTCGGGTATATATTCATTTGTAGAAGTGCTGTATGTCTGTAAAATCTCTTGGGAATACAATTTGTAGTAAGGAAGTAATAGATTGAAACTTGGTGCGTGATGGGGCGGTTTTCTATTAACGTAACTCTTTATGTGCTGTAGCATCAGATGGCGAAGTCTGTTCTTTCACTCATATCCTAAAAAGCAGATGCCGCAAATTCTTAAATCTATTCAAATGTTCAAATGTTTGTAGAGTTTATGGGACTTAACTACGGGGTCATCAGTCCCTAAACTTAAAAAACTACTTATGAACTACTTAATACTAAGGACGGCACAAATATCCATGCCCGAGGGGGGATTCGAACCCCCGACCGTAGTGGCCGTGCAGACCGTGACTGGCGCGCCTCAGTCAGCTCGGCCACCGCGGCCGGCATATCTCATGAATTACGTGTCTTACTGTGATATAATTTAGAAGGTACACTCAGATATATGTTATTTACTGTCTGCAAAATTTTCTGCGGCTACAATTTTTGGTGTAGAAATTATAAATTGTAACTTCATTCCGAAAGCCGTAGTTTTAGTCCATAAACATCGGAACGTCAATATTTATGTGCTCATATCTCATGAACTACATGTCGTACTGTAATACAATTTAGAAGTTACATTCAACTATATTTGCGTATACTGTCTGTAAAGTTTTCTGTTGCTACAATTTCTAGTGTTCGAATTATAAATTGTAACGTCATACCGAGCGTCGTAGTTTTACTCCATAAACAGTGGAAAAGTAGTAAGCGAGAAACTTTTTTCCTTTCATCATTTTATTATGGTTGCCAGAGAGAAAAAGTTCAATAAAGGTCTGAAATTGTTTAAAGTTTGTTGCAAGTCGCTAAGTACTGTCATTCTCATACAGTGTATTTCCAAAGTCTCGCCGCATTATATGGCATTTTTGCGATTTCTATTAGTTATGACGTAATATCTTTTGAACCATGTGCCGTATGCAATTCTTAACCATGCAGCATTTGTTACCTCACGGTAAGGAATGTGTGTACCAAATTTGGTTGAAATCGGTTCAATGGTTTAGGAGAAAATGAGCAGCATTGTCGCAAAATGCAGCAGTTTTTCGCGCATCTCATTGTTTATGACGTCATATCTCGTGAACTACATATCGTATGTGATTTTTACTTACGGCGACCGTCCTCATGGATTGAAGCTTACGTGTACAAAATTTCATAAAGATTGGAACAAAACTGTAGATTTGTATGCAACACGTACAAACATACGTACACTCTGCTTTATATATTAGAATTTACTTTAAATTGAGACTTTAGTTACGAAGGCCGCAGCAGGCCCGTAGTCAGAATTCGGTTCCGGGGGAATCAGCCAATTAGGACGTATATTCTAACATGTGAAGCCTTATAACGTAAGTTGAACTAAAGGCACAGATGTATTTAAATATTAAATTTTATTCAATACAAATCTGTAAGTAGCAACTTCAGCATACTTTTCAATTACTTATCAGGAATTAGGTGATTATTGAGGCTTTCCGGTGTGGGGGGATTGATCCCCTTCATCCCCCCTCCCCCCCCCCCCCCATGGCTACGGCCTTGGTCCACAGTGAGCCCCAGTTTCGCTTTACAGAACACTTATTCGTACTTCTAACTGACGCTGCGCCAGGTAAGGCGGAATTGCTGTACACACATGAAAATCTCATCATCGTGGAAGTTGGGGAAAAGAAAATCTATCACTACATTACACTGAAAGCTGATCCATCAATCCCTTTTCAAACCTCGCCAGAAGTAGCGTCAAACGGCTGCGCCAACGGCATGACGAATCACTAAGCGGTATGACAACCAGAGTAACATGGGCAAAGGAACTAATTGTATCATGTTTTTATACCTGCTATCTAGACTACTTGGCATTTAATGGTAGAAGGATCGCATGCAAGCTACTACGTGTAAGAACCTCTGGGGCCAATTTGGCTCCATGCAGTTATATTGCTGATACGGCCAGATTGTGAAAGATAATTCAGTGAAACCATCATATGTACTTTTATTGATTGTTAACAATGGAATGTCAAGATTGGAATGTTGATAATATGAGGATAGCTAGCAACTCACCATAAATATGATCGCTGAGCTGTCAAAAAACTCATATTCACATCCTTCGTCAGAAAAGATCACACTCACTCACACAGTCACTCAGGCATAACTCATCTATACATGACCGCCATGCCCAGCTGCCGTATCGCAATCAGCGCTGGAATATATGGCACTGTTGTCGCATATTGAAACAACAAGGAGACAACAGTTATTTGTACACAGCAATACAAGGAAACATGCCGAAAATACAGAGAAACGCTATGAGTGGCCAAATTGGCCTTGCGGTCCTTGTAGGTAGTAATCTTAATATTTAGGAATATATTTGAACACTCTAAAAGAGGGCGCACAATACTTTATATAAATGATGAAAAAATCTCATTTAACGGTTTGATCAGTACACATGGGAAAATTGGTAAAGGGGCCAATTCGGCCTTTCGATCCTTCCAGTGTAAAATGATTTTTAAATGGCGTATAACGCGTTAAGCTTACTTTTCAGAATACCTGGATGATCAATTTATTATACCTCCATTTTCTTTCTTCTGCATTTAATCACGACAATATTACCACTTGGATAGTTTACTATTTGGCTCTTTCAAGTGAAATGTATGTGTTCAAATATACACAAAATGCGGGAAATTTATGCTAAAACAAGGAAAGTATTCAACAAAATATACCAATATGAAGTAAGAAACAACGGACTTGTAGCGAAAACTAACATAACATAAATATGAAGAAATAGGAATTCAAAATGTATTAGGTGTTTATAATATAGTGAGGACAGTTTACAACTCACCGCAAAGACGTGGCGACGAGCTGCGACAGGCACATACAAAAGACACACACATACAACACATTCAGCTATCGGCCATGGCCTTCTTCAGAAAATAGAGCACTCACGCAATCACACAGGCACACAACACAGTCATACAACCATCATGGTTGTGCCTGTGTGATTGCGTGAGTGCTCTATTTTCTGAAGAAGGCCATGGCCGATAGCTGAATGTGTGGTATGTGTGTGTCTTTTGTATGTGCCTGTCGCAGCTCGTCGCCACGTCTTTGCGGTGAGTTGTAAACTGTCCTCACTATATTATTTATTCCAACCTGGACTTTCCATTATTGTATTAGGTGTTTTTAATATTACAATAACACTAAAATTATATTCTATATTTATCTTATTTATGGCTTTATAGTAAACTGGTAAATATTTTTCCAATTTAAGAAAGGCCTTCCTAACATTTGGTGTAATATTTTTCACATATTTCTGATGGGTCAAAATCAGACCAAGGCGTTGGGGCCGGGGTATACGGGGAGCAGCCAAGACTGGAGGGCGTCATCCCTCTAGAGAAACTGGGCTCAGGCCAAAATCACTGCCATCAGGGCGTGTGTGGAGAAGAATTTGCGTAGGTGCAACAAAGACCGTAGCATCTATATCTATTCAGACAGCCAGGCAGCCCTGAGATCACTAGCAGCTCCTGCAACAAGGTCTAAAATTGTTGCAGAATGTCACAGGGTTCTAGTGGAGCTAGGGGAAAGCAATAGAGTAAACCTATTGTGGGTCCATTGCCACTCGGAGATCAGTGGCAACGAACATGCCGACAGATTAGCCAGGATGGAGGCAGAGACTCCATTTATTGGACCGGCACGTGTCCTGATAATAACCAAGACAGTGGTCAAATTCGAGCTACGTAACTGGCTCAGAAGACAGCACGTAGTATATTGGACCAAAGTCTATCAACAAAAACATGGCAAGGTAATGATGCCAAAGCGATGATTTAAAAGAAGCTCTGCAATCCTGGGCCTGAACAGGAGAGATATTAGACTCATGCTTGGATTGCTGACAGGCCATTGGAATTTCAAAAAAAAAAAAAAACTACATACAATGGGAATAACAGAAGAGGACCCTGAATGTAGGATCTGTGATGACGGTGATGAAACTGCATAACATCTAATCTTCGAATGCATTGCATTGGAGAGTAAAAGGCACAGAACATTTGGGACAACCAGACCCGAAAACATTGTGTCTAATAAAGAACTGGTAAAGGGACTCCTTGCACTGTTCAAGGGCATTGGTTGGCCTTACTAGATATAAAGGGAGCGATACCGCACAATAAACTTAGCTTCGGTGCGGGCAGTGGCGGGTTGGACCAAGACTGTTTTGGCTTCCCTGGGAAAATCAAATCAACATTTGGTATAATATTTCTCACATATTTCTGGATTCTCCTCTGGCTGACGAAATAGAAATTCATTATTGCAATATCCCGTATCGTAATGTCTGATTTAGTGTTTCTATAAGTTGATATTTTAACGGCAAATCAGAATATATAAACTTTTTCACTTAATAACAAAATTTTACTTACAAATTAACCGTAGAAAGGAAGGAAACTGCAGACTACGGCAAATGTTGCAGCGGCCGAGGACAGCCTCTGCGCACACTATCCATTGTTGTGGGCCCAAAGCGCCGCGTTATGAGCAAAAGAGCGAAATACCGCCTATCGGCGACAAACATTTCTGTTCTTGCAAAAAATTTTCCAACAGCCGTTAACGTTATAGTTTTATTTAGGCGACTAGTTTCGGTACATCAATTGTTCCATCTTCAGGCCCATAGAGAGATACAAAACATTAAAAAGATTCAGCCATACCATTACATAGAAATTTAACAAACAAGATTATAATTGTTCTATAACAGCAACATATCTTATGTAAAACAGATAAACCATATATCTTCAAATGGATGAAATGCTCTACCTCTGTTGAGCAGTAAGGGCATTCCATGTATTTTAATAGCATAAAACTACCAGAACCTAAGTATACTGGACCCTGTAGATGTGAGATACTCACATGTAATAAAAATGAGAAGATGGGTCAATTCAATACCAAGTACCGCCTTTTAGTTAAATTAAAACACTATCCTTCAGTATAGTAAAAGCCATTCATTGTAAGCGTTGACTGAAATAAAACTACTCATCTATACATTTTGGAACTAACCAAAACTCATGTCTTGTTATATACTAAAGGGCACGGCTGGAGTAGGCAGAGGTTGAAACTAAATTAGGGACAACAGTAACATCAACACCTAACTTATGCAATTTCATATGGACTCTATCTACACATGGAAACATAAAAAATAATGTGGTAGAAGCTCATCATAATATACGTTAAGGAATTTTTGTTTTTCTCAAAAGTTAACCATCCATAATTACATTCGAATGAAAGACTTCACGTTCTATTTTATGGTAAAATTGGAGGGGTGGGGGTAAAACCTGTGGACGAATGTGTGTCATTATGGAAATTAAACCATCTCACCATAAATTAAAATCAAACAGATCCAACCCTAGTTGTGATAAACACTGATGGAAAATAAACTACAGATCTAACAATATACAACATCTAGGAACCAAGTAATGTTAAAGTCCTGTTGAACATCAAAGAGTGGGACAGGGGTAGATAGGGTTGTGGACCAGGCGGGGAACAAGCATAGCCATACAAATCCAACTCTTTAAAAACAAAAACTGAAATCTAACTCTATACCATCACTGTTGTAATTAATGTTATATTGTACAGTGAATGTTTAGACTCACGACCTTGACACTGTCTAAATCTTGACAGCAGTTCTTTATTACTATGGGTACTTATATGAGAGAAGTGTGTGAGAAGTGCTGTTTTATAAATAGCTTTATACAGACAAGATTGCAGACTTCTTGATAGGTTAGGAAGTTTTCAAGACATGAGGTTACTTTTACAAACCACATACACAGTAGTCCTTAAATGGGTAGAGTGGTGATACCTGTACAAGATAGGTTATGCCATGAATGGTTGTTATTATCGTTTACTCTTATGTTTTACAGCATGTATAGTTGCAATTATTATACCTTTACAGATGTCTAGAAATGATTATCTAACTTTCATACTTTTGGTTCTTAAATTACATAACTAATATTTGGGTTTTATTAATCTGATGTCGTGACATCATTCAGTTCGCCACCACTCCATTCCTTTAGTTTATAAGATTAGTCATACTAGGTATATTTGTTCATTTTAACGTTTGACAATAAAATTTTAATATATAATGAACTTCCCCTTTAACCTTGCATAAGGTATGTTTTCAATATGGTTTTAGATTGTTTTAATTTCCAATACCTGTACTTTTCTTGGGATTCACCCCTTTTCCTTCCAGTTTTACTACATAATAGGTCTTGAACCTTTTTGCTTTTGAATACCATTGCATGTACATAGAATCCATGGATTCCATGTTAGATACTGACATGGTTCCTCAGGGGTTTAAATACTGGTCTAGCATTGTGGCCCTACCCCTCCACGCCACCTTTTAATTATTTTCCACAGTATTTTATGGGATATTGAGAACATTGTTTTTTACCTAGTCTCCAGCCCTTCAACACCATCCCCCCCCACCTATCACCTATAATCTCATTCATTCATTCCAACCCCGTGACACCCATCCCCACCCCCATCCTTACACCCATCCTCTTACCGCACTGACCCGCTACTACCCAAGCCACCACCCACTCAACCTTTGCCACTATAATAGCCTTAATGTTTTACCTTATGATCCCTCCCCATTGAACCCCACTCTTATTACCCCCTCCCCACAACCCTCTTGATCACTTTCCTTTCAACTCTGTTTTACAACTGAGATAATTTTACTTCGTTCTAATGTGATTGTATAAAGTTAGATTTCTGTTTTTGTTTTCATTAATATTCCTAACAATTGCATATAAATTTGTAGCTTTGTTCAGATATTGATGAAATTATGCACACTCTACCTTAAAAACAAGAGGAATGTCACTGTCTGTATAAAATTTCATTCGGTGCATGGTGGAGGGTACGTAACTTACGGAATGTTAAAAAATGCATAGTTTTGCTCTAATCTTTATGAATTTTTGCACAATAACCTTTAAACCAAGAGAAAGATCGCTGGGTACATAAATGTTTGTATGGTACACGACTGAGGGTAACTTGCAGAAAACTTGCCGAGAAAGGGAAAGGTGGGATGTGGACTACGAGAGTGTAGGATAAATAAACACCCGGGCAACGCCGGGTTTACAGCTAGTAGTCTATAAAAGAAGCATAGATGTCACCATGGAACTAGTAAATCACCTTTATTGAAACAAATGTCAAAATACACAATATGTTCTACTCATTATGGAGTTTATCTGCCGTATATACACGTTTTATTATGCCTGACTCTCTAAAGAACAAATTACATCTAATAGTCACTTTCTAGACACCTAAGTTCTATAGGAAACAAATAACTGTACCAACTGTATAACTTACTTCGTATGTATGAATTATTCAAGTTTTTCTCTTTCTACTTGGGAGAAAAGAATTTAGTTCTATGTTGGATCTTATTTGCATACATGAATGTGTATTTTAATCTTTTTAGCTGTCAGCTTTTCGGTGGGTGAAGGTATATGCAAAGAAGTGTTCCTGCGTAATGAAGTAAAGAGGGTGAATGATGCTGCAGTCGCTGCCTTTGTTGGTTCTGGTATATGGCACGGTGCCTTTCTAGACACATAAATATGCTATGTAACGTACTGATGCCTTTGAGAAACAAATTGGCTTCAAACGAATTTAGCGAAAAATGAAAGTGAACCGAGAATGGACCACATAGGAATATTCAAATGCAACTAACATTATCTGTTTTCTATTTTCGATGTCCTCTATATAATTATGAGGGTGTGATGCTTTTTTCTGTCGTAGTCTTCAGCCGGACGCTGGGTTGCTTCAAAGTATTTCACGTGTAACCTTCTTAACCCATTTCAACATATTTATTCTATGGAAGCCTTGGGATGCTCTACATTTCGAGCGTGTTAATCAGAAAAGACACATAAATCTGTTAGATGTGTTATATTTTCTGCCAATAATTATTTAGTAACCATCTACGACTTACAAGGGGAGGCCGCCAATTGTGAAATTCAGATTCGATTCGTACTGCGCATAATGAAAGCTCATGGCCAGAGGTGTAATTTGGCAAAGCACCAAGATGCACTTCTCAGCCGTTGTCGAGGAAATCGACAATTAAAAAAAACCGTTGCAGTGAAATACTCTCTACGATCTCTACGATTAGTTATATTGTACAGAGAAGTGGTGCAGCGGTAATCGCTCGGGTTCATAATCCGAAAGTCGCCGGATCGAATCTCGCGGCATGCAACATTTTTTTATTATTTGTTTTATGTAATTCAAATGTACACACACACACACACACACACACACACACACACACACACACACACACACACATACAGGGTGTTTCACTAAGTGTCTTTGCCTCTGTAACTTATAAAATTATAGGTTACGGGAAATTTTAATGCGGTAGGTCAACACAAGAAATGTTACACTTCCTGCGGAGCTATGAACATAATTTATTGTATCATTTTCCAATTTTTTTAAATGGAACAATAGTTTTTTCTATCGTGCATTGGATTCGTTGAAACCAGCTGCGTCCAAATCAATTTTAACTACATTCCTATCACTCTTCAAAGTTTAGGGGGCGGAGGCTACGACAGCGTAGTTGACTGGCTGGTGGTTATGAGACAGTGGGCCTGCCCCAGGGGATAGCCACTCGGCCAGTTAGCTACGCTATTGCAGCATCCGCCCCCGGAACTTTGAAGGGTTGTAGCTCCCAAACAAACAGTGATAGGAATGTAGTTTAAATTGATTTGGACGCAGCTGGTTTAAACGAATCCAATGCACGGTAGAAAAAAACTATTGTTCCATTTAAAAAATTATATCTTTGTGCTGTAACTCTTTGGAAAATGATACAATAAACTATGTTCATAGCGCCGCAGAAAGTGTAACATTTCTTGTGTTGACCTACCGCATTAAAATTTCCCGACACCTATTATTTTATAAGTTACAGAGGCAAACACACTTAGTGAAACACCCTGTATATATGACGACAATAACATTTGATTAATAACATTTGATGTTCGAAGTCGCCAGTTTTTCGACGACAAATGACTTTCAAACAACATATTATATGTAACTGGCGACTTCGAACATCGTGTTTTCCGCAAACAAAGTTGAATTTCACAATTGTTATTAATTGTCTTCATAATGTTTACCACGTGTAGTTAACGGAAGAACTATAAACGATATTTAGGGACTGATGACCCCGTAGTTAAGTCCCATAGACTCTACAAACATTTGAACATTATAAACGATATTCCGAAACGAATACGTCTAGTGTAAGTCAAACCTAACAAACGATAGAACAATTTTTCAGAATGTCATTCAGGTGTGTTTCCTAACAGATAATTAAAAAAAAATCTTGTAAAAACGCATCGTTTATCAGATATCAGATGTGTTAGATGTTGTGCTGTTTTCCGTTTTCTATATTTGTATGATAACTATCACTCTGGTTCGTGCGATATGAATTTAAAAAAAAAAAGTAATAATAATGATAAAATAATATTGCATGCCGCGAGATTCGATCCGACGACCTTCGGATTACCAACCAGAGGGCTTACCGCTGCGCCACGCCGCTCTAGAAAATTATTAATCGTAGAGAGTATTTCACCGCAACGGTTTTTTTCATTGTCTATTTTCTCAACAACGGCTGAGAAGTGCATCTTGGTGCTTTGCCAAATTACACCTCTGGCCATGAGCTTTTACTATGCGCAGTATGAATCGAATCTGAATTTCACAATTGGCGGCCTCCCCTTGTTAGACCAGTAAAAATGTTAGCTTACACAACAGCCCCTCTGTGATGATAAATGACTTGCGAGTCAATTCGAAGAACATGTCCCTTACTTCTCATGTGTACAGCATTTACACATACATGTAGATTTGTGTTTCAAATACTCATTTTGAAAGATCTCGTGTTCGGAAAATTCGCGACAACCCTCTTTGTTTCTTTCTATTTCGATCTATTTAAACTGTCAGCTGTTTGTTATGTTGTGGACAAAGTGCGCGTGTACAGTAAAAATATATTTCTAGACATAGCTTGTACACATTAACGAAATAATAAGTAAGAAAAGAAAACCTCGTGACCTAGTTTTCCGAATCACATTCAGAGATTTTACATTAGTTAGTAATGATGGTTCATTGGTTACGAGAAAACTCCTGTTGGAACTGCCATGTTTACATTTTATTAATAAAGAATTTAAATTTCCGATATGAGTCCCCGAGGGACAAGATTAATTTAAGAATATGACAGCTTACATTTATTATTACACCGGTATATTTATTATATTTATCTGCAACCATTGCATATGAAATAAGTCGAACTTACAAAAACGGGCTTCAGTGACATTCCAGATTGTATTATTGACAATATAACTTGTTTCACTAGTTCATAAATATTCAGAATATTTGATTCACAGGAAAATCATCTGAAGATCAAAACCAACTGCAGAATGATCTAAATAATATTCAGCATGGTGTAAATGGCAATTGACTCTAAATAATGAGAAGTGTGAAGTCTTCCACATGAGTACAAAAAGAAATCCGTTAAACTTTTATCTTGTAAACAATAAATCAAAAGTGAGGGCCATAAACTCCACTAAATACCTAGGAATTACTATTACTCCAAATTTAAAGTAGAAAAACACGTACATAATGTTGTGGGAAAAGCGAACCAGAGATTGCGTTTCATTGGCAGAACCCTTAAAAGATGCAACAGAACTGCTAAAGATACTGCATACACTACGCTTGTCCGTCCTCTAATGAAGTATTGCTGGAATCTTTATAAGGTGGGTTTGCCGGAGAACATCGTAAGATTCCAAAGAAGGGCAGCTCGTTTTGTACTGACACGAAACAGGGGAGACAGCGTCACGAAAATGATACAGGATATGGGATGGGAATCATTACGACAACGGCGTTTATCGCTCCGGCGTAGGCTACTTACGAAATTTCAATCGGCAACATTCTTTCCCGAATGTGAAAATATCTTGTTGAAATGATCATCAGAATAGTATACGAGAAATCAGAGCTCGAGTGGAGAGATGCAGGTGTTCTTTCTTCCTGCGCGCTATTATAGAATGGAATGGGAGATAGTATAAAGGTGGTTCGATGAACCCTCTGCCAGGCACCTAAATGTGATATGTGGAGTGTCCCATGTAGATGTATATGTAAAATGAATACGTAAAACACCATTTCTCTTCCTTCATCAAAACACGTTTTGCCCAAAATACGACGTCCCTTTATTGATTATTTTAGTTCTGTAAATGTTTCACGATACAGTTAGCAGTAACCGTAAATTCCGTATGCTAAGAAATAAGACTTAAAAATATGTACCTGTAATACCCATACATAAAACTGTCTTGCGTACTCCGCCAATTTTGCTCCCTGGGTAACTTATGATTTACTGCACGAGCCACTGCACCTTCTTACTTTTATTCCTTACTATCTCTGTGCAGGAATTTCCTAGGGTTCTTCGTCTGTTAGATAACCCGGCTATATAACCCCGGAGAGCTATGCTACTTGAATCTCGTAACTTTAGCCGCCCCGTCTTCATAACTTTCTTGTCTTTCTCTTAAGGGCGTTGTAGTACTTTTGAAACATGAACGGCGAGAAATTTTGCTAGTGTTTAAATTTATCTACTCATGTGACAATCAGAGCAAACTATTCTCTGCGTGCTCACGCCTGTTTTCTCCATGCTGAAAACTAAAGCGAAAGGTTATATTTTAAGTTTTGTATTTATTTATATTTAGTAGCTCAACGGAATTTCTATCTTTTTACTAGGAATTTATACACAAAGACCCATCATACAAAAAATAATTAACTAGTATAATTGTCGAAATAAATCTGTGTCAATTTTAACGAATGGGTGTTTTGGGTAACAAGTAACAGTGTCTGTCATATATCCGAGCACAGTGTAACTTATAATTTCCTGCGTTTAAACTGATTTATCCTGGTGCTGTAGGTTTTTACATACCGGCGTTTCTCGAGTATTATGTAATACAGGTGTACTACTGAAGAGATATTTTTAAACACGATACGTCGTTGTGGATGTCTACTAAATATGTGCGAAGTTCACCTTTGTCAGTAATAGGAAGAGAATTTCAACAGTCATAAAGAAAGGATATATACGTTACTTTGGAGTAGTGGTAGTAGACCAAGATGAAGAATGGGCACCACATTTATGTTGTGCCACATTATACTGCAAACTAATTCAATGGTATAAAGGTAAAGAGTTTGTGGCGTTGTTCGCTGTGCCTAGGGTGTGGAGATAATAATCCCAGGACAACGTTATTGGTTGTTATTTCTGTCTAGCAAAAATTAAAGATTTTAAAAACAGAAAATCATTGTTTACGCACCCAAAGGTACATGGCAGAAGGTACTCGGTACCACTACTAGCTACTTGCTTTCCTGTACCACTCCCATACAGATCGAGGGAAAAACGAATGCTTGTAGGCATCCCTAAGAGCCCTAATCTCTCCGATCTTACTTTGTGGTATTTACGCAAAATGTAGGTTAGCGGTAAACAGTCCGCCTTAAATTCCGACCCTCTAAATTTCATCAACTGTCTTTTTCGAAAAGAATGCCCCATTTCCTCCAGCGACTACCATTTGTGTTCCTGAAGCATTTCAGTTACAAACCTTGCCGCCCGCATCTGAACTGCCTCTATTTCCTCCTTTAAACCGATCTGGTAGGGATCCCAAACACTTGAGCAATACTCAAGACGAGGTCACACAAGCGCTTTATATACCGTCTCCTTTACAGAGGAATCACGCCTTCCCAAAATTCTCCCAATATACCGAAGTAGATTACGCCAGCTTGACCAAATATCAAATAAAGTTACGAATTCGCACAAAGTATGCTAAACATATACTATTTCCACCGTTTCACATCAAACTTTGCCCAATGAAACAATGCTTATCTAGCTGCCAATTTCCGCGTTTTCCAGCTGGGAAAAAAAAATCAACAACATGTTCAACTGACCAACAAAAGACGGCATGGGACTGCTTCAAGGCAGTGTCGGAAAAAGAAGAGCTACTAACTACATAACAATGGTGAATGACATGATCAAGGAGTATCTGAATCTTAGGTGCAATTTATCTTTGAACGTACATGTGATGGACTCTATCTGGACTTCTTCAGAGAGAGTTGTAGTGACGTATCGGATGAATATAGCGAAAGATGCCTTAAAGACATTTCTGCCATAGAAAGGCGTTATGAAGATAACTGCGTACCTTCTATGTTAGCAGATTATTGCTAGAACATCATCCCAAATAAGAAATATTTACAGTAAAAGAGAAAAAAGTGATGTGCCTTACAGATCACTGGCTCATTTTTTGTCAATATTCTGCAATTTCTCATGTCAGGTAAGTGCTACAAAGTGTACACAATAAGATTACTGTGTTCTATATTAGATCTCACTCTCCATTAATGTGATCAACTTATAACAGCACAAAAACGTAAATTTGTTCACAGAATTTCTCCTAATATTTGCTGCACTATATCAGAAACAGAAAACAGAAATAAAATTGCAATTACTCATAAAGTTTCAAAATTAATGGTTCAAATTTTTGTCATTCTATGGGACCAAACTACGTTGGTCATCGGGTCCCTAGTCTTACAAACTACTTAAACTAAGGTAAATTAACCTAAGGAGCATACATTTCCGAGGGAGGATTTGAACCTCCAACGCTGGAGGCCGCGCGATTCGTAACGTGGCGCTGCGGAACGCTCGGCTACTCCCGCGCGGCCATGATCTATCCTTGACAGGAAAACAACTAAGAAAAGTTTTGAATTCAATACTGGAAGAACAAGTAGGATAAACATGTATTTTTCCAGAAACAGAAAAAGGGAGTTTAATTACATAATAGTGTAACTTTTAATTGGGTACTGTAGCTCATCTTCTGTGTTTGCTTCCCTAGCTGCATCGTCTGCATATAACATCTGAATTGTATTTACTTTGTTCTTGGACTTAAGGCGGGAATGTTCAAAAGATTTCCCTGAGCCTCCTATGTAAATCTCAGCAGAGGGAAAAAGAAAATCCCTACCAGAGTAGGCGCTTACACCCACCTCTGCTTTACACCTCTGTTAGCAGGGAATGCTTCCGATGCTTTAGGCGGGCATCCAATCTTCTGCAGAATCTTCAAGAGCCCCTTTGTGTTTCTTAAATCAAATTAAATTGTATAAAACTAAAGTATAATGCTCTGTGCTGTTGACGGTACTTCTCTTGCAGCTGTCGTAGGGAGATCACATCCATAGCAGATAGGGCAGCCCTAAGGCTGAACAGGGTTACGTAGTGATTCTAGGCGTTATGATTTCCGATAGTTATGCCTCTTGTGTAAGCTTTCCCGGGTACACTTAGCAGTGAAATAACTCGGTAACTGTTGCAGTAGCTTCTTTCAGTTTTCTATTGATATACAGTGATAATTTGTGAATTCCATGTACTTAATGCGACGTTAGTTTCTCCTTAGCTGGTTGAGAGAAATGAATGTATATGTAGGACAAGTATAAATTAATACTCTCCGCAGGGATCTCATCTCCACCTGAAGCCTTTCCATTAGCAAGGGAATCGATTGCTTCACTGAGTTCTTAGATTGTTGGCGTTGCATCTAGCTCTTCCATAAGTCGCATTTGTTTGATGGCTGCAAGTGCTTCCCTGTTAACTTTCATTCTCTACTCTATATAACTGTAGGTAGTGTCTAACCCAGCGCTCTATTTACTTGCCTTCATCAGTAATAATTTTTCCTGTCTTCCTTTGCCAAGGACCTGAATTTTTAATAAACTGCTTTATTTATTTCATCGTACTTTGTCTTAGTCCCCGCAGAATTGGCCGCTTTCTGAATACTTGCATATAAATTCAGCAAGTAGTTATTTGCAAATGTATGTATGCTGTGTCCAGTTCTTTACTTCTCGGAAGTCTTCTCGAGATCTTCCAGTTGGGTTTTCTTTGTAAGCACGCAAGGCCCTCCGTGTAACGAATCCTTATTTTATTTGTTCCTTTCGCCGATCCTGCAGATTTGCAGATGACGCCTGAAAGTTGTGCCTATTTGCTGTCGATATTCTTTTCCGCTTGTACGTTACCTGATAAATCGTTTTTGAAATCACCCAGAAATTCCTCTTTTCGTTGCGGATTATGAAAATGGTATGCTGTTATGGCTTTTGACAATGTTGATTGGAAGAAACCCTTTCAAGTCCTGAAGCAATCAGGAGTAAAATGTAGGGAGCGTAAGGTAATTTACAACTTGTACAAAAACCAGACAGCGGTTGTCAGAGTTGAAGGGCATGAAAGGGATACAGTAGTTGGGAAGGGAGTAAGATACGGTTGTAGCCTTTCTCCAAAGTTATTCAATTTGTACATTGAGCAAGCTACAAAGTAAAGCAAGGAAAAATTTAGAGAAGGTATTAAAGTTCAGGGTGAAGAATTAAAAACATTGCGTTTTAGGAAGGACGGAACGGCAGATTTTAACGTCCCGTTTAGAGCTTGGTAATAAGTGACGGAGCTAACTCTCGGTGTTTTGGGTAAGGATGGGGAAGGAAATCGGCCGTGCCCTTTGAAAGGAACCATTCCGGCGTTTGCCAGGAGTGATTTAGGGAAATCTACCTACATCACACTTGTGCGTCCTCTCCTGGAGTACTGTTGCCCATTGTGGGACCCTCACCAGGAGGGACTGACGGAAGAGATTGAGAAGGTTCAGAGAAGAGCATCTCGTTTTGTTTCATCACGTTACGAGTGGGAAAGCGCCACGAAAATGTTGCACGAATTGAGGTGGAAATCATTAAAAGAAAGACGTTATTCATTGCGGCGTGATCTGTTTGCGAAGTTTCAATCACCGACTTTTACTTCTGAATGTGAAAATATTTTGCTAGCACCAACATACTTAGGGAGATATGACCGTTCCAATAAAATAAGAGAAATCAGATCGAAAACGGAACGATTTAGGTGTTCTTTCTTCCCGTGCGCTATTAGAGAATGTAACGGTAGAGAAAAGATATGAAGGGGTTAATGAACCCTCTGCCAGGCACTTAAATGTGTTTTGCAGAGTATCGACGTAGATGTAGATGTGAAGATCTGTATTCGATGGCAGGGTGTGGATATGGGGAACGCCCGGCAGGGTTCATCTGCCAGCGTATGTAGTAAATTCGGAGGCAGTGGTGTTCTGGTGTGATCGTCTTCGCATGTAGGGACATGGACCGGTTGTTGTTTTGCGTCGCACTATCACAGTAAAGGTTTACATTGATGTTTTAAGCTCCTCCTTTCTTCCAAATATTGAAGAGCAATTCAGGAACGGCGATTGCATCTTTCAACACGATCGTCTACCTTTTCACAACCACGGTCTGTATCGGAGTGGTTATACTAAAACACCATCCCTTTATTGGACTATCCTGTACACAGTGCTGACTTGAATCGTATAGAACACTTTTGGGATGGCTTTGAACGCCAATTTTTTGCCAGGCCACACCTCTCCTCAGCACAGAACTGCATGAAGAACGGGCTACCATTTTCCAAGAAACCTTCCAGCACCATATTGAACGTATTCCTACGGGACTGGAAACAGTCATCATGGGTAAGGGTAGTTCACCACCATACTGAATTCCAGTATTACGGATGGAGGGCGCTACGAATTTGTAAGTCATTTTCAGCCAGGTGTCCGGATACTTTCTTGATCACATGTTTTTAAATTTTTGCTAGTCATACTTATCCTCCGCCCTGCACTTTAATTAATGCATCTAGCCCACATGACTTGCACCCTGCGTCGATGAAAACGGAATAGAAATCCGTTCTCTAGTTGTTGATTTTGTGGAGTAGTTATCTTTGTAACATGTATATATTCTTAAATATGATGTGCAGTGTCCGTGTTTATTGATAGAACTAAGCAAATGTCCTTCAGACATGCATACATGTCAGGAACGGACACTGCGGCTACAGCTGCCCAATGTAAATACAAGAAATGTAATCGCAATTGCGAATATTAATCAGCATCACCTGTATGGTGTAATGGCACAAATTTTCATATGTCACCATTACACCATACAGCTGATGCTGATTAATATTCGCAATTGCGAATACATTTCTTGTATATGTAGATTCTTCATTCCGTTTGCCCCAGGGCCGCTTTGCAAGTAATTCGAACATAAGATGTACGAGCCGAAAGGACATGGAAACTCATACACGTTTCTGCAGTTATCATACATCTCGCTCTAATTCGCCTTCTGGTATCGCTCTTATTATTATGACTGTGCGTACTGGCACTCAATTTGAACGTTCCCCTCGATGGACTACTCTTCGTTGTCATTATCAGATATTATGGCACTTCCGTGTTTCACATTTATTATCACCAGAAATACAGCTCGGATCGTAACAGATTTCCGCCATCCTCAAGTACGATTACAGTTTATGACTTCTGTATTTCATTAATTCTACAACTGCGGAAGAGGATTGTGAGATGAGGAAATTAATACGTACTGGCGATTTTGAAGGAAAAACACGTGTCTATCTTCGTTCTGTGTGACCTAAATTTACCAGAAATCCATGCTTGCTAATTAAGCGTTAAGAAAGTCGTGACGCTACTCTACTTTGGCAGAGACGTTGGCTAATTAGCAGAACGGCTGAACTTTGGCCTACGACGGAAAGTTTTGCTGCAAAACGGAACGAGAAGACGAGATAGTAACTTGTTGCCTTGTATCTGCCTTCTGAAGTGTTTCTATCTTACAGAGACGAAACAAGGAAAATGACGTCAGATTGAATATTAGTTAAAGGATAAATAATGTAATGGAAATCGATATGCCGTCAGAAAATTAGTTCAGGTTAACAATTAAACTGTGTATGTACTAGAGACTGGCAACGAGATGAAAGTGGATTAATATTTGAATAAATAAACCTTATTCTGTTAATTGAGTAATGTACAATAACAAAATGTATGTTAGGAATAGTAAAAAAGAAAAAAGAAAGAATTAAGGGTGATAATCTTGGAAATAGGAATGAAATGATACGAGATGAAACATAACTTTACACTGAATGTTTCTATATCATGTGCTACAGACTTCAGTTAAAACAAAACTGTATGAATATGTAGAGCGTTTCCCCCTTCCAAAATAGTGTTCAAACGAAATTTAAATACGTAAGAAGAAAGCAGAGATTAGTCGCAAAATAAGTTGTAGGTTACAGATCGATTTCCGCTGCTTCCTAGGTGTTATCAGTTGCATAGCTGAAATAAAATCACGTGTCAAACGAAGTAACGGAACATACATAATGGTATATGGGTTCCAATATATTGTGTAACATATAAACATAAAGTACGTCAACAGGTGTAGTTTCCCAGGAACTCTTTATGGACTTCAAAAACTATGACCTGTCAAAACGTCACAGATTGAGTATGTAGAACTGTTTTCAAGCAGAAATGAAGCCTTGTTAAGAAGTGTAAGTTTTACACGAAAAGAAATGCCCAGGCTAACTTTCCACAGAATTCAACCATGACCGTCGTTTCGTCAGCTCGAATACCACATTAATTTTTGTGGTAGCAATGATCCTGGTATTGCCACAAGTGCCACCACCAAATTAGAGACAGGGGACAACCACGTGGGATCCTAACGAAGTCTGAGGTTAATTACACTTACCCGTGTCAGGATTTTTTAAACAGTCGGTTTCTTTTCGCAGACGCAGTTTGATTGCTATTTTGGTTCCTAGTATCGAGGATGTCTACGTTTCCCTCTGCACTACCAACATTCGCGGACGAGAACTGTGAGTGAAGAGTTGTGAAGGTACCACGCCCAGGGAAACTGCACCCCAATGATCGAAATCGTGGTCTTCCAGGTATGAAGTTTCTACATGAAGCTACAGGTATCGTGTCTGGGAGGAAATCGTCTAAGGGGTCTAACGTAAATTATAAAAACCTCAGAATACAAGGGACAAAACTGTAACAACGGTCCTCAGAAACGTAAAATCATTAAAGTAATGTAGTTAAAAGTTTCTGAACTGATTAATGGAATAATTTCAAATAGGAAACACCCTTATACATAAAAAGTGAACTATAAGAAATTATTAAAGGCGAATAATTAAATTTCGTGAATGCGTCTGTGTAGATACTATATGTACGTTATTAACATTGCAAGAACATGCAGTCCGTAAAAGGGCGTCGTCAATGTGAAATGCTGGTCAATTAATAACCAATTTAAGTGCAGTATGTTGAATACAAGCATGCAGAAGTGCATACATAGTGTCGTACTGTTGCCGATGTAAGTTTGTGAATGATGTCCTATGGCTATAGTACTTTATCAGACAATAAAGCGACGAAACTTCCTGGCATATTAAAATTGTGTGCCGGATCCGGGAGACAAACGTGGCACCTTTGCCTTTCGCAGGCAATCGCTCTACAGTCTGAGTCATCCCGGCACGCTTCAAGGGTCGTCCTCACAACTTTCCTTCTGCCACTATCTCGCCTACTTGTTTCCTAATTTCATTCTGGAAACATCCCTTAGGCTGTGGCTAAGCCATGTCTCCACCATATTTTCTTCCAGGAGTGCTATTCCTGCGAAGTTCGCAGCAAAATATCTGTGAGGTTCTAACCATGAAAACTTGCTTTTGCTCTTCTCTGCATAAACTTACAAGATTTTTTATTGCGCAGTGGCTATCTAACAATATACTCCTGCATGGAAGAACCTAACAGCAAGTCACGTAGAATTTAGCAAGATGTTCCTCGTTGGTTTAAGATAGGCGAAGGGTGACATTACTTAAACAAACATAGTTCACATCTCCTGAAAGAAAAGAACCCATATATTGAAAGATGGGATAGGGACAAGGATATCCGGGCAGGGATCGGCAAATGAAAAGTGGTGGTGGTGTGGAATAAATGTGAAAAAAGGGTATCCTGGCCGGGAACGATAAACGTTAGGTGTGGGTAGTTAGAACATGGAATTATGGACAGGAGCGGCAGATCCCCAATAAATTGTCTGAATAATTAATTTTATTCAGTTAATAAAGTCATTATTGAATTATCAATAATATGTTCGGCCCTATGTTGCAACCCACTCACATCTCCAGTCACACAGACAAGCCCACGACTATTCCAATTTGTATTGACTTTCCCCTCCAACAGTTATGAATTATAAATGGGAAACAACGATAAATGAATTCGTTAAGATAAAAAAGACCTTCTCAGCTATATGTTTATTATGATCACTATGTTCATATATTTGTATATCAATAGCTCTCATATCTCAGTTATAAATTGACATCAATATTCATACAAATTCTATGTAAATGGAAAAGTAAACCTACGCCAGTGCTTTACATTAACCTGAACAACTTCAACATGAATTTAATACTGATTGACAAGTCAAAATATTCCCAACTGGAAAACGTTAATCTTCGTAACAGTATGGAAATTGGCGTACAAGTTCATGGTCGTAATAAAATATTCCGAGCAGGGTAGATTTTGTAAACAATTCTATCCCGTTAGACTGGTGATCCTGATACAACTACCATTTGGTGCTGGCGGGCGCAAGCCATGCATTACCCAGTCGTCGAAGTGCTGGGCGACTTCGCTACGCCTCTGTGGCGTGGGCTCCTGGCGGTTATAACCTGCGACCACGAAATAAATCACGCTCCAATATTCGGAAGCTATACTGCCTAATATCAGTCACTGTGGTCTCGATAGTACACAGTGCCTACGACCTCAGGCAGTTCTGCCAAGTCTGGGCCACTTCAGTACATGTACTGAAGGCCTAGAAGACTTCAGAAAGCTGGGTATGTCGTAATTAGTGTTTCAGTGCAAGTAATTATGGCTGGCTGACCATGTTCTCACCGAACAAGAACTATCAGTACCAGTTCAAATCTCAGAGCGCACTCTGAAATTTGTACAAGTTCCTAAGTCCAAGAATCGGCTAAACAAGCATATCTCCGCATCCGTACCCACGGAGAGCACGAAATGAAAACCGTCTGCACTCCGATAGAGCACAACCAGAAGTTCCCAAAACACCACCATCTGTTGTGCAAATCGTCGTTTTTCCAGAAAGCCAATCAGATCCAAGCTTCCTAGCACTAGCCACTGAAATTTCACTTAACGCCTGCCCAATTTCGAAAATCTGAAACTATACCCAGCAGCCAATCAGAGTCTGCTAGCCCTTCCCTTAACTCTTCTTGGAGCGTTTCTCACGCTTTGTGTAACCGTCCACCCGACTCGTTCCCAGCTTGGGCTGCAAAGGAACTATTCCGTTAGCAAAAGCCATCATGACCTCGCTCCGCGTTCTACCTACAGAGTTCGTATTCTCTATGAAATTTGGATGCTCATTCCTCGAGAAATCAGTAGGAATATGCCGTTGTGTTGCTATATTTTCTCAAAATCAGTGAGATTGGCTCGTTAAGAGTTCACACAATACTCGCCTTACGCCTGCCACAATCTGGAAAGCTCGGCCAACACCATCTAAAGAGAAGGCCTGCGGACAGCCGTGTCACGTCACGCAGAGTAGGTCGCGATCGCGTAGCTCATTGGCTGGCCGATGGGACACGGCCCACTGCCTCACACCGGCCAGCCAGTGAGTTACGCAATCGCAACCTACTCCGCGTGACGTGACTCTGCAGCCAGCAGTCCTTCTCTTCAGACGGTGTTGGCTCGGCGGACATTTTTACAAGCTCTCGGTCCAAGTTCTCTGCGTACGCAACCCACAGACGCCTGTTCAGTGCCAGCAGGTAGAAACGCTGTTACCGGCTGCACACTGGAATCTCATACCCCCGGAGTTCTTTCTACACTGAAACTGCCCGTTCACACATACCGTTGTCCTGCTCCGATACTGCATCAACATTAATAGAAAATTATGCGTAATGAGCTAATTACATGATTAATCCTACGTTAAATTACACAATAAAGATCATAGATGGACTGCCATCTCTCAATATCTGTATAATACTAGTAAGGTCAGAACGAGTACAAAAATTACATCAGTGAAAGTATACCTAATTTATTAAAAAAATTACAGAATTTCAAAGTACGTTTGGTTAGAGTCTGTTAAACTGGGAGAAAAAGGAGTAACTTTTCAAAACGCATTATGTCCACTGGTGGACAAAATTGAGTTTGATATGGAATTCGGTATTTTATTACCCGCTCCACACACTCCTGCAATCAGATTGTGTCAAAACGCATTTTAACACTTTCAAAAAGAGCGCTGAAAAGTATCAGATGCAACAAATAGCATTTCGTCCTCTAGTATGATTGAATCAAACCAAATTAAGTCCAACAGTTGCCTTTATTTTGTTTTATTAAGCTATGTTGGCTGCAATGTAAGGCTGGTGGACTAAAGCGAAACCATTTAACTGACCAACAATGATCAGTTAATGTTCGTTTTCAGTATTACAGCATTATTGTGTATAAACGTTTATCGTTCTGTCTGTCAGGAATTCAGGCGTAAAATCATTGTTGTGCTAAAATGGAGAGTATTATATCGAGTTAATGTGTGACTGTTGGAGAGGAAATGAAATGTAGAATGAGAAAACGAATGAAGAAAAATTAAATAAGGGCAGATTGAGTAACAGAACCCAACAAAACGCACTTTGTCCATCACTAAAGTGCTCATAGCTTGAAAGTATAAAAAGCAATTTCCTTGTGTTAAACACATTTGGATCAAAAGCCCTACCTGAGCAAGTGGTGTAAAATTCGGAATAATTAATCAAATATTTTTTGCTGTATCGTTTTTCGCTTCTCCTGAAAAATTTACTTTTTGGGACATAATGCGTTTTGAAAAGTAGCTCCTCAGATATCAAACAGTAAAACCATATAGAAACTATATTCAGAATTATAAAAAAGAACTTTCCGTAATTAAATGTACAATCGGCAAAATGCCTGAAACACCCCGCCCAATTTTAAACTCACAAAAATTTAGACACGTTAGATACTGTCATACTGAATGAGTATTTTATTGCCTGTTATGTTGGAAGTATTGAATGCCTCAGCGCTTTGCACACAGTACCGTTTGTTGAGATGACTGCAAGCTGGGTTGTCGTCATTGAAACAAACCAAACTTTTCAGCCTATGTCAACTTCTGTTGAACGAAATAACTCCTATGTCTCAATGATGTTGAGAACACGTCTCTGGTCTCGCTACTGGCGTGGTACGATGATTACACGAATCATCCCACCGTGGAGCCAATACAATTCTCCCACAGGCGTTAAATATACCGCTCTGTACTTATTCACACGAGACAAGAAGCGTCTGGAAAACAGAGAGGGAACACTGCCACACCACAACAAAATAATCAACAACAACGGAATACCAACTCTCCGGCACAAAACGTAGCAAAGGAAACGAGAACACACATTACACAACCCCTCACTACACCGGAAACACAGGCGCCAACAGAAGCTATACGTACAGCTGAAACACAAGCCAGCCAAAACACAACGCTAACACAAGCACAAACGGCCGCCAACACAGGCCGACATACATCCCAACAACACCGGGAGGAATATTGCAGGCAGTGATGCAAGCACTATTCCCCCAACACACGACTCAGCAGATCTTTTCGAAGATCTGGGGAGCCGTCACCACACTATTCACGCAGCTCATGACTGCCGAAACCGGCCAGTACTGGACTGTCATACAAACAGCGATCACAAACCTGTTTACTCCCATACATGGATAACACGCCACACCCGCCCCCCCCCCCCCCCCCACATAAACAACGTAACACTATCACAGATCCTGTTCTGGAATGCAGACGGGATCACCAACAAAAGGGCAGAATTTGCCGCGCTCCTTGAGGCAAAGGGGATACTGATTGCCCTTGTGAACGAGACTAAACTCAAACCTCACAACAGACTAAACTTTACTGGCTACTGCGTCTATCGTACCGACCGAGCGGACGGCAGAGAAGGAGGCGGAACAGCAATCATCATACACAAAGACATTGAACACACAAATATCCAGCTCCCTGCACTTGAAAGATTAGAGGCCACGGCCGTCAGGGTCAAGTTCAACGGAGCATACACTGCACTGGTGTCGCTCTACAACGCTCCTGGTAACATTGTAACACGCGACATCAGCACAGTACTCAACATTGCACCGCGAGTCATCGCCGCTGGAGATCTGAACGCAAAACACCGCGACTGGAACTCAATCAGACAAAATCGCAACGGCAAAAAACTGTACGAACACTCACTAGGCAGAAACTACATCACACTTGCACCGGTTGAACCGACTTATATTCCTTACCAAAGGAATCAAAGGCCAGACGTGATAGACATGGCTCTCATCAAGGGCATAACAGTTACCCTCAACCTTGAGGTTGTAAACGATCTGCCTTCCAACCACACCCCCGTTATACTTCACACTGAAGAAACACTGCAGTACAATGAACCACGCAGGATACTAAATTACAAGCGCGCAAATTGGGCTCTGTTCAAGGAAACGCTTGATAATCGTATTCCTGATACTCACGAGATTACACAAACAGAACAAATTGATGAAGCTGTTGAAGTCCTCACAACTGCTGTCCAAGACGCAATAGCCGAATCCATACCATTACGTGCCACACAACAACACTCAGCGGCCCTGCCCCAGGAAATCCTGGGCCTTATCTCAATGAGAAACCGACTCAGGAGATACTGGCAGCGTACCAGGCGTCCGGTGTATAAAATCACGTCAACAGGCTACAGGGTATCATACAGGGTAAAATAACAACATTCAAAACGACACAATGGGACCAGAAACTCACTGGACTTGATACCACACGTCCTGGAGTGTGGGCTCTGGCCAGACACTTCGCCAGGGAGAAACTCTACACGCCTACCTTACAGGGAACAAACGGCCCAGCATACTCAGCGGAAGAGAAAGCTGAGCTAATGGCCCAAACACTAGCAGCGTCATTCACACCGAACCTGGCTCCTTCCGACCCAGTGTTCACACTAGAGACGGACCAGGCGATCACACGCTTCATGGCCCAGCCTCCGCGCAACGAAATTAGACGTACTAGCACACATGAAATCACATGGGCCATCAAGCACACCACAGCCAGAAAAGCGCCTGGCCATGATGGCATTCAAAACCGGGTTCTCCAGGAGTTCACGGATAGAGCAATAGAGTACCTGACACACATCACAAATGCCATCCTGCAACACCAACACTTCCCTGCCTTTTGGAAGGCGGCCAAGGTCCTGATGTTCAGGAAGCCAGGGAAAGACAACTCCCTCCCACAAAATTACCGACCCATCAGTCTGCTGAGCTCGCTCAGTAAGATAGTTGAGAAGGTAATACTTAAACGTCTCACTCGGCACTGCATCACCAATGACACCCTAAGACCGGAGCAATTCGGATTTAGGAATCACCACTCCACAACACAACAACTCCTCCGCGTAGTTGAACACATAACAGACGGCTACAACAAAAACAAAGCCACTGGGGCGGTGTTCCTGGACATCGAAAAAGCTTTCGATCGTCTCTGGCACAACGGCCTTATACTTAACGACGCCGCGTTTCCCGACGGACTCGTGCATCTCATACACTCATATCTCACCAACAGAAGCTTCAACACTGACGTGCAGGGCAAACAGTCTACACGACATGGTATTCAAGCCGGAGTACCCCAAGGCAGCATCCTGGGGCCCCTCTTGTTTAACCTGTACATTAATGATTTTCCATCCACACATAACACGATGACTGCAATCTACGCAGATGACACCGCCATCATGGCGCAAGATTGGAAGCCATCAAACATTAACTCACGCATACAGACAGCACTCAGAACTGCCGAACCTTGGTTGGAGAAATGGCGTGTTAAAGTCAACGTCGACAAGTGTGAGGCAGTTCTGTTCACACGCAGACCGAAACACCTGCGCAAACACCAACACTGTAGACTAATTACTCTACATACACGCCCAATACGCTTCCGTGAGAAAGTCAAATACCTTTGTGTCTGGCTGGACCGGAAACTCATATGGGGGGACCACATACAACACATGACCAACAGAGCAAACGCGAGGCTCAAACAACTCTACCCGATGCTCAACAGGGAAAGCAAACTGAATAGCCGGGTGTCGAGGAACCTCTACATGACACATATTAGACTTCTGATGACGTACGGTGCTCCGTGCTGGGCATACGCGGCGCCAACACGGCTGCGCCGCCTGCAGCTCATACAGAACAAGGTACTACGCATCATTAGCAACGCTCCACGATACACACGCACCGTGGACCTTCACAATGAATACCGCCTAGAGCGCCTCTCGGTGGTATTCAAGAAACTCGCCACACGACTATACAGAAACTCGAGACACTCGAACAACCCCTTCATCCTACGCTTGGGGAACTACGATCACAACCATAGGTGGAAACATAATCGCCCAAAAACACTTCTCCTCAGAGACTAACCACCTACGGCCGTAGGAAACACCAACTCACAAACACGATGAACATGGCAAACCCCTGCAAAACAGCAATCTGACTGGCAATGCCAGCTGAGCCCACAGCCGACCTACAGGCAAAGCAGGGAAACCATATTCATCGCACTAAACACAAACAAACCTAAACAGTCCCGCACACTTAGCCAGTTCTATGACCGAACTGCCTAACTACCTTGACAGACTTGGCTATGTTACAGGTATTCTGCCACAGCCGATGTTAACGGGCAAACTGCCGCAGCCGACCCAGGAGGCATCATTGGAGCTCAGCTGCAGCAGAACCTCGCATCAAAACGGACTGATTCTTTATGACGAACCTAGCAAAGTTAATGGTACTGAGAAAATACCCATTACTAACATTACCAACCCTTGCATGATCTGTCGCAGATAGCATACCGCTACTGCCCTTCATACCTACCCCACTGTCGCAGAGGTTTTTTTCCCTTGGCTCTTGCCTTGGCACTTTTTTTCCTCTGCCCTTACATACCTTTACCCTTCGTATACCTTTCGACCAATTCTATCTCCAGATGCACCGTATTAATGGGTGATCGCGCCCACACGTACGGATAACATCCCGTGATCCACCTTAGCAAACTAACTTAATTACGGAGGTGACAGTAGAACTTTTGTGATGGTCACCACGTTGGTGTGGGCGTGGAGGGGCCCCATCCTTGTTTTTTTTTTTCTTTTTTCTTTTTTTTTAAGCGTCTGACCATCACAGCGAATATCGCACAATCTGATTACTCTTAAATAAGATATAACTTCAGACCCGCTTGGGAAAGAGCTCTTATTTCCATTAAAGTACTGAAGAATAGTCTTCTCTCTGACTACTCCGTACACACTCGAATAAGCGCAAAATGCGGACACAGAGTGCTCACTCCACCAACACAGTATGTCGCTCACCAGACGATGCGCCGCAGTGACGAAAATTCTCCCTACCACCGAATATATCCTTGCCTGTCTTTCTCCCCACCTCTCGCTCCAGCTTGGGCCACGTCAGCGGAGCCTCCGCCTACCAGACGCGCTTTCCTATGACGGTAGGCTCGCCCACGAACAGGCCAATCACGGACCAGCTACTACAGCGTTTGAGTTCACCCACGCTTACATGGTTGTCTCACGTTGCGCGGAAACTTCCGCTCACGGACTGCGTTGCACCATAGTTTGCAACCAGATGTAACAAAGTTGCCAAGCACTGTCTACAGTGGCATGCTAAATGACCATTTGTGATCTAAAATATTCCCGCTACGTATTTGTCAGAATTGTTAATTGCTCAAACCTCGAGAAAATTTAATTATCGCACTTGCGATAATAATGCTTTAATTCTACTAACAACCACTCTGAAATAAATAAATAAATGAACTAAGCCATCAAGACATTACTTGCAAGCAATAAATACTGTTTCAAAGGCCTGAATATGCAGGATAATATGTCTTACTGACCTGAAACCTTGACTGATAACCGTCGCTGTTTAGTTCCTTCCAAAAACCAACCAACAACCTGAAACCTTAAAAGATTTGGTAAGTAGGAGGGGAGGTTCTGGCAGAAGTAAAGATGTGTCGGGTTAGCTCTGACGGCAGAGTGATTGTCCGTAATAAGCAAAGGTCCCAGGTTCGAATCCCGATTCTGGTATACAATTTTAAACTACCACGAAGTTTGGAATCAGTGCACGCTCCATTACAGATTGAATATTTTATTCTGGAATAAAGTTGAGATTAAAGTTGTCCGTGGATGGCACTTGAGCTGTCTTCAGACAATATTCCATACGTGTCGAATTAAATATCAAGCAGACCAAGGCAATGCAACGGCGGTATAAGGGTGAACGTTACCAAATGTTGGAATGTTTGTTAACCTAAGAGACAAGATTGGTGAAGTCGTCGGTCCCTAGCCTTAAAACTACTGCTAACTTATGCTGAGGCAGCACATACACTCACCTCTGAGGGTAGACTCCAACCTCCGGCAGAGGCGGCCGTGCAATCCGTAACATGGTGCCTCAGAATGCGTGGTCATTCCCGCGCGATGCGAGCGTTATCCTGTTGAGAACCACTTATTGTAATGCTGTATAGCACTGTTATTCTAATATTTTTGAATAAGCAAAAATATTCTGGAGACCCAGCCCTACTCCAGCTATTTTCTCCGGCTCCCAAACCGTAACAAAGCTATATGTCATGAATGGCAAATAATGTAATTATCTTGCAGTAAAAAAAAAGTTGCATCTCAATAAAGTCGCTGCCAAACAAGAAGAAAAAAGCAGACGGCAATATCATGGTACTCTAGAACATTGAGATATAAGGAAATTATAAAACAATTGAGAGAAAAGGAAATCTGATTTTAATTACACTGATAACTTTCTCGCTGAGAACCCAATCATTAAGATGAATGAAGCTGTCGTTTATTATTTTTACCGTGTTCATGCAGTATAGCTACTGCATTCAGCTTGGCATTAAAAATCTGTTACTTCTACGCTAACAACTTTCCTCTTCCGACTGGTTTTTGAAATATACCTGTGAGAAACTTTCACATTCATTGACGAGATATTATTGTGTGCAGTTCGCAGATGTTTTGGGGTGGCATTACGTATCCACCGAAGGCCACTGGCCGTCGCAGAAGTCAATCAAACGGCTAGGCGATACAGCGATGACATCCTCCATCTTAATGTGCAACAATGTCCGCAGAAATTCAGTGAGGGATTCCTCTCAATTGACGATTATTTTCGCGCTGAACGTGCACATCTTTAGAATTTGTAATTCAATGATAACGACATCGCAAGATTAGTATGGCCAGCTCGTTTCCAAGACATAAAAACCTATCAAATATGCCTGGGATACATTGACAAGATCTGTTTTTGAACGCGACAACCTACAACCCAACTGAGAGGTCTAAGCCGAAACTCCTTTCATGCGGGGGACAATCTGGACCAGAAGTCCTTACGTGTCGTAGTGGACACTATGCCAGGACGAATACATGCAAGCTAGTGCACGAGGGCGTGGTACCGGCTATTACGTTTACTGGTACATGCTGCAAGCTGGAAAACAAATTCAGACTGTCTTCGTTATTTTCGTACAACTCTGCAATTTGTTTCCATGAGGAATAAAGTGCAATGATGTTTTTGTAGAGTAAGGTGGTACAATTTCGATAATTTCGGACAAATGTCATTGTAACTGGAAATATATTGAGAAAATAAATAATTTTAACTATTTCACTTGTTCCCGGATGTTTAATGAATATATAACACAAATATTAGACAGTTACAATTGTTGGTATAAACACTAGAAAAGGTTACAGAATTGAGAAAAATCGGTCGAAAATGTACCACACTAGGTACAATTATGATCACTTCCTCGTACAATTTTGATAATGGGCATCTTCCACATAGAAAGCACTTTTTCCTTAACGCACCAATGCACACTTCGAGCTAGCAAACGTTGCATATTTAGCAGCGAATCCAATCACCCATAACCAGAAAATGTATAAGAGCGCGTTGGACTAAGTAGCTTCACTTACCTCTTACAAGGAAAAAAATTATATCTCCGTAGCACAAAGTGGTGTACTCTTGGAAAAGACGGGATGAGCTGTAGAAAACTGCTACACTACAGCACCACACAACGAGACACCGTGAAATCGACAAATTGCGCGAAAACTTATGTTGATCGGAATTGTACCTACATCGAATATGGACCACCTTATGAAACTCTCAAATTGTGTTGATGTAACGTCGTGTGTGTACTTCATGTCGTTTTTGGAATCTACTGCCCTCCTATCATACCAAATCTCGTATATTGTCAGTCATTTCAGACTGGTCAGCCATGCTAGGAGCACTCCCGAGGGAACGTCCAAAATCCGTGCTATTCAAGTTGACGTACTACAAATCACATAACACATTTAACCTTTGACAAACATTTTAAAACAATACAGTACAAAAATTATTGTTATGGAGACGTATATGATATAATCTGCCCGATAGACGAATTTCACACTAATATAAAAGAACTGAATATGACACAAACGCAATCCACCGACAAATACAGTTTAAAATTGAACCCATAACACGTGAAAAAGTTTCACACCTCATTATAAATAAAAGGAGTAGCATATATGAAATCACCAGCCGTGATTCATAACCCGGTCAATCAACACATAATTCTAATGGTGTTCGGTTTTTCTGTGTAGCTACATTTCTTAATAGATGTTCAGTTTAGTCGTTGTGGTAAATATATAGAACTAACACCTTTAGCATTATGTGTTGATTGACCGGGTTATGAATCACTAGACTGGTGAATTCATATTCGCTATTCCTTTTATTTATAATGAGGTGTGAAACTTTTCCATGTGTTATGATTTCAATTTTGAACTGTATTTCTCGTTGGATTGCGTTTGTGTCATATTCATTTCTTTTATATTAGTGTGAAAATCGTCTATCGGGCAGATTATAACATCTACGTCTCCATAACAATAATTTTTGTACTGTCTTGTTTTAAAATTTTTGTCAACGATTAAATACGTCAGCTAGAACGGCACGGATTTTGGAGGTCCATAGGCGGCATTCCTAACATGGCTGACCAGTCTGAAATGACTGACATGATACGTGAAATTATATATTTGCCTCAATTGCGAAACGATTAATTTAGAGTGGATGCACAAAAATCATCTGATCCCTTGCGGGAGTTCAACGAGCCTCTTCGCAGTATGGCCAATTGTGTGTGGGATATACGTAAACAAAGCTGATTCCCTCTCACTTCAGAGCCGAGTGGTGCTAGTTCCAGGCACTGGATTAAAGCATGATGACGTGGTGACATTCGCGCACTCCCATTATTGCCACTTCAGCGTTCCGTCATGTGAGGGTGGATGTTCGAATTATCTAGAGAACGCCGCCGCTTTCCAATGTAAAATGTCCTACAACGCTGACCGTTGAATAATTTGAGGCAGGGTTCTCCAAATACATTTGTCTCCTTCTCCTTTGTTTAGGCCCCATACCACGCACATCCAAAACTTTTAGCGATAGTGTAGGCATTGCAACCTCCAATGATACTTTCAATTGCAGAAAGGTCCTCTGAAAAAAATCTGTAAGATTCGTAGTAAAATTTAGATGTATATTTAAACGACAGAAAATACAAACCTGTAGGAATCGATACGTAAATGATTTTAATCTATGGGTGTAGCATGTTGTTTAATAACCAATTTTCAATATTCAGAAATGATCAAATGTTTGTGAATCTATGGGAGTTAACTACTGTCCTTAAGAGTCCCTATGCTTACAAACTACCTACTCATTCTAACCAAAGGTCAAAACACACACACACCTGCTCGAGGAAAGACTCGAACTTTCGACAGGGAGAAATCGCGCGCTCTGTACCAAGGTGCCTTAGGGCGCACGAGCATTGTACCTCGGATTTGGAATATTTCGATTCAGTATTGTTACATGGTATGAATCCCTTACCCATTACATATAAATTAAGAGAAACTTTCTTGCGGTTGTCTATATCCCATTTAAGTAGAAGTAAGAGACATGTAAATCACTTGAAGTTTAACATACTCCTTAGCACTTATTCCAATCTTCTTGTACTATGGCGTCCTTTACTTCTTATGACCAATGACCGTGAACAGTGCATACACGGGTTGCTGCTAGATCACCGAAGCACTATCGGGCTTGACTAGCTCTTGGATGGGTCGCCGCCTGGATCTGTCGAGTGCTGTTGTGAGGGAAAATGAAGAGCTACTTGAACGAAGACTAGCGGCTCCGGTCAAGAAAACCGACAGAACGGCCAGGAATGCGGGGCGCTTGCCACGTCCCCCTCCTTACCGCATCCATTAAACGCATCGTTTATTCGATTTCGATACTGTTTTACAGGCATTTTGTGTGGTGTAAACAATACAGAGCCGTGGCCAACGAGAAACACAGGTTACGCCGTTCACGTCACGTCACGTGAACAACAGGGGCATGAGCAACCGTGATCGCTAGCTGACTGGCTGGCACCATGATTAGAAGCTTACTTTCTGGCCGCTAGTGCCAGCCAGTCAGCTAGCGATCACAGTTGCTCAGGGCCCCCCTGTTGGTCACGTGACGTGACGTGCACGCCGGAACCTGTGTTCCTCGTTGGCCACGGTTCTTTGTTATTTACGCCACACCAACTGCTGTAAAACGGTAACGAAAGCGAATAAACGATATGTTCAACAGAAATCTTCTGCTTGTTGACCGGTGTATGGAATCCCTGGAGATTTCCCATATATTTATATACACCCAATATATATATCTGTGTCACCAGGGTTACTGTTCGAATGTCGACTGGGTATAAAGTTTCATCTTCACTCACTGATTTATATCAATGCCTAATGGCATGTAACGTTGTTAAATTCTTGGTGAATTCAAAAAGTACGAATTCCGCCTTAAGCGCCACTGCTTAAACGACATTGAATCTGAGAACTGATCTTCGTTCCTCCGAAGAAAAGAAGAACCAGTCTATAAGGTTATAATGAATGAATAATTACACTACTGGCCATTAAAATTGCTACAAGAAGAAGAAATGCAGATGATAAAAGGGTATTCATTCGCAGGGATCGAATGAAGGGTTGAGCCACGGGTCGTAACACATCTGAAATGTAACGGCCACTGTTCAAAGTGACGTCGATGCGAAAAAGAGGTGACCGAGTCGTGTAACCAATGGCACCCCATACCATCAATCCGGGTGATACGCCAGTTTGGCGATGACGAATGCACGCTTCCAATGTGCGTTCACCGCGATATGGGCAAAGACGGATGCCACCATCATGATGCTGTATACAGAACCTGGATTCACCCGAAAAAAATGTCGTTTTGTCATTCGTGCACCCAGGTACGTCGTTTCGTGCACCATCGCAGGCGCTCCTGTCTGTGATGTAGCGTCAAGGTAACCGAAACCATGGTCTCCGAACTGATAGACCATGCTGCTACAAATGTCGTCGAACTGTTCGTGCAGATGGTTGTTGTCTTGCAAACGTCCCCATCTGTTGACTCAGGAGTCGAGACGTGACTGCACGATCCTTTACAGGCATACGGATAAGGTGCCTGTCACTCGACAGTTAGTGATACGAGGCCGTTGGGATCCAGCACTGCGTTCCGTATTGCGCCCCTGAACCCACCGATTCCATTTTCTGCTAACAGTCATTGGATCACGACCAACGCGAGGAGCAATGACGTCGCCATACGGTAAACCGCAATCGCGATAGGCTACATTCCGACCTTTATCAAAGTGTGCATTTCTCCTCCTTACAAGAGGCATCACAACAACGTTTCACCAGGCAACGCCGATTAACTGCTGTTTGTGTATGAGAAATCGGTTGAAAACTTACCTCATGTCAGCTCGTTGTAGGTATTGCTACCGCCGCCAACCTTGTGTGAATGCTCTGAAAAACTCATCATTTGCATATCACAGCATCTTCCTCCTGTCGGTTAAATTTCGCGTCTATAGCACGTCATCTTGGTGGTGAAGTAATTTCAATTCCTGGGAGTGTACCTTCCCTAGGAAGTGCACAGTAGTGGGGCCACGAAATGTACTGTTCAGTCCATGCTATAGACGGTCTCATATTTCAGTGCTCGGCTAGCAAGCCTTGTTACTTTGGTAGTAAAGCGATTTGATCTTAGTCCACCGATAAACTTCAACTGTCAGTTGTGCAATTACGCCACCTCGTAACGTCAATGGGGACGGATTTCCCTACGCGCCTTGACGCTTTCATTGACAAGGAAAAGCAGAGAGATGAGACGGAGCTAAGAGCTCGTGACCAAAAGCGTCTGCACAAGAACCTGGGTATTGAGTCCCATCGCGGGAGCCACGCGAAAGAGCCGGACCTACGGCAGTGACGGAGCCGCAGCCTGTTCCACGCGCCGCGGCGTATTAATTAGTCGTAATGGCCAAGTTGGCGGCCGTGTAATTCACACGACGCGCTGCAACCCAAATATATATCCCGCCCCAAATTAACCGGTCCGGCCCGCCGCTATGAAACTTTTACCGGGCGACACGGCGCGGCGAGGCGGCTGCGGCCACAGTCTGAGCACTTTAATTAAAAGTGCCTCTCCTCACCTGGCGGCCGCGAGTAATCCGGCCCGCCGGCAAACACGCCCGGAAACTCCGCCGCCAAGTTGGTAGCACTGCGCGCCGGGCCGGGCGAGGGACGGGGGAACCCCCGGCGCGGCGCGAGGCGCGACAGTTAGTGGCTGCCGCAGAGGGCTACGTGTTTCAGTTAATGCCTGCGCGCCGCCCAAAGATTATCTCGACAGAGAAGGACGGCTGCCGCCGCGAGCGGCGCTTTCCCAAGTGTACCAACCTTCCAGCGTCGGTCGTACTACAGAGAAAGTGTAAAGCAGAGCAGGCAGCTGAGAGGTGTCACCGTAATACAACTGTGCATGTTTTTGAATCTACATCTACTGGGCTCCTCTGCCACTTTAAGTGCCTGACAGAGGTTTTATGGAACCGCTTAACCCTCTCATGCGTCGCGTCCTCTAATGAGGGCATTTAAATTTTGTCGTATTTCTGGCATCTTATACATACGAGGTGACGATAAGAGCACAAGTACCTCATATGAGGAGTGATAATGAATGCTAGAATGTCTCCTAGACGGCAGTGTTAGTCGTTAGACTAACAAAGAAATGGAAAGTAAAGTAGAGATTACAAGAAAAAGTAGAGGCAGGCCTTCAGATGAAAATACATAGTTCTCTATACAACGAGGGTAAAAAAAAAAAAAAAAAAAAAAAACCTATCATTCGGTACCAAACGAATTATGCTTCGATGGGGTATAACACTGGCCTGCCGAGTCAGGTGATCCCAATGCTAACAAGTGTCAAGTTGGGGACTGTCGGCGGATAACACGTTACATTTGCGAAAAGTGTAAACTTTCTGCGTGCCCTGAGTGGCTGAAATAATTTCATTGTACGAAAAACACAGAATAGTGTACTCTCTTCATGTATTATTTCATACTATTAATAGATGTTCCATTTAAAATGTAGCAATTTTCTTACTCACTGCCCTCATTTAAGGACACCTCCCCAATGGTCTATGAAACTATTTATTTAGATAAATTGTAATGAATTCTATACAAGATAAGTTTTAACTTACGAAATAATGTATCAGAAATTTTCTTCATTCTCGCGCTGATAATTCGTGCATGAGAGGGTTAAAGAATTTTCCGTCTCGAATAGCGCAGGGGAAAAGGAACATTTTCATTCAGCCCTTTCTATACGAGACGTGCAACACGCACAAGGAAGTCGTTGTCAGCTGTTGCGCCCCTTGCGATAGACCGTCGAACTACAAAAAAACGTTCAAACTGTACGCATTTGTTGAGTCGTCTGGTTCACGCGTCCACTTCGTTTGTTGTCAACTTACAGCAAATGAATCGCCGCGTTAACATCACATTTCGAAAGTGTATGATATATTGTAATGATTAAAACATTTCAAAATGTTCAAATGTCTGTAAATCTATCGGACCAAACTGCGTGGTTATCAGTCCGTAGCTTACAAACTACTTAAACCTAGGTAAACTAACTTACGGACAAACACACACGCCGGCCGCGGTGGCCGAGGGGACTAAGGCGCTCCAGTCACTGTCTGCACGGCCACTACGGTCGGGGGTTCGAATCCCCCCTCGGGCATGGATATTTGTGCCGTCCTTAGGATTAGCTAGTTCATAAGTAGTTTGTAAGTTTAGGGACTGATGACCCCGTAGTTAAGTCCCATAGACTCTACAAACATTTGAACATTTGAACAAACACACACACCCATGCTCCAGGGAGGACCTCCACGGCGAGCAACCGCGCGCTCCGCAACGAGGTGCTTTGGACCGCTCGGCAACTCTAACGCGGCATTAAAACATTTATTTGTGTTTTAGACTGCCACTGTGAAACGGTATTCAATTGTTTTCGTGCAGTTCATGCGTAACGACGTCGCTCACACGTGTTAACGTCCTCATCATAAAATGCGATTACATAGTTCCAGCCACTACGATTTGTGGCGCCTATGTATATGTTGAACAAGCTCAGGCGTCTATACATAGACTTTTCACTTTGATTAAGCTTCAAATAATGCTCACCCAAAACAAACATTTCATCTGTTAACTACAGCATGTTTCAGGAAAAATAGCAAATATTTTAAAAGTTGGTAATAAAGACGATTTGCAGTTAAAATTTCATATAACGTGTCCATTTTTATTGGGTGCAGATATACAGCTCTTGGTATGTATAACAAACTGATTTGGATATTTTGACTGATTCTTTGTCGGTTCTTGGTACACCACCATATTGACTTTTATTTAAATAACCGGTTACTAGCAGTAATTAGATTTCCAGAAGGCTTTTGACACCGTACCTCACAAAGGGCTTTTAATAAAATTGCGTCGTTATAGAATATCGCCCCAGATTTGTGACTGGATAGGGGATTTCCTGTCAAAGGGGACACAATTTGTAATAATCGATGGTAAGGCATCGACTAAAACAGAGGTGATATCCGGTGTTCTACAGGGTAGTGTTATTGGTCCTCTGCTGTTCCTTATTTACATAAGCGACTTAGTGGAAAATCGATGTAGCTCTCTAAAGTTGTTTGCAGATGACACCGTCATTTATCTTCTAGTAAAGTAATCTGAAGGTCAAATCAACTGCAGAACGATCTAAATAAGAGTACGGTGTAAAAATGGGCAATTGCCTCTAAATAATGAGAAGTGTGAAGCCGCCCACATGAGTACGAAAAGATATCTGTTAAACTTTCATTACAAGATAAATCAAAAGTGAAGGCCGTAAACTCACTAAATACCTAGAAATTACTAAAAAATTTGACTTAAATTGGAAAAAACACGTAGATAATCTCGTAGGAAACACGAAACTGAGATTGCGCATTATTGGCAGAACACTTAAAAGATTCAACAATACTAATAAAGAGACTGCATACACCACGCTTGTCCGTCCTGGAGGATTTCTGCCCAGTGTGGGATTCTTATCAATTGGGTTTGACGGAAGCCATCGAAGGAGTCCAAGGAAGGGCTGCAATACAGGGAAGACAGCGTCACGGAAATGATACAGGATCTGGGACGGAATCATTAGAACAACGGCGTTTATCGCTGCGGCGTGGTCTACTTACGAAACTCCAATCGCTAACATTCTCCTCCGAATTGGAGAATATGTTTTTGACTGCCACCTACATAGGTAGAAATGATCATCAGAATAAAATACAAGAAACAAGAGCTCTAACGGTGAGGTTCAAATGTTTTATCTTCCCGCGCGCTATTCGAGAATGGTACATGAATAGAATAAAGGTGGTTCGATGAACCCTCTGCCAGGCACTTAATGTGAATTGCAGATTTTCGCATGTAGACGTAGAAGGTTGCACTACAGACGATAAGAAATGGAGAACTGCAATGTGTAGAAAAGCATTTCAGAAAAAGAGAAATTTGTTAAAATCGAATATTATTTTATGTGTACCAAAGTCATTTCTAAAGGCATTTGGTTGGAGTGTTACCTTATTCTGAAGTGAAATATGGACGATAATCAGTTCAGCGAGGAAGAGGAAAGAAGCTTTTGAAGTGTGCTACAGACGAAAGATGAAAATCAGTTGGTTAGATATTGTAATGAACAGAATTTTGGAGACGAATTTCTGACACACCTTGTCTAAAAGAAGGGATCTATTGGTAAGACACATTGTTAGACATAAAATAATAGTGAATTTAGTACTGTAGGGAAGGTATGTGTGGTAAAAATTGTCGTTCTTATGAGGAATTGAAGAGACGTGCTCAGGTTTAAGTACGGTGCATCAAACCAGTCTCCGGATTGAAGATCGAAACAACAAATAACCTCCCCAAAAGTTTTTCGACCTACCCACATATTCTTTAGCATTCGTGTGTAGGACCACATTTCACATGCTTCTGTCCTCCTGTCGTCTGAACTCTGTACTCTCACGATTCACTCCAATACAACACTCCACACAAATGTCTTCAGAAAAGACTTTATTTCGGACAATTGTTCATCCAGGTTCTTTGCAGTGTGGCAGAATTACAATGTCATCACTAAAACGCAAGTATTTCACTTCTTCTCACTGAACTATCTTCCCTTCTAAAAATTTCCCCTTGCTTAGCGCAAAAGAATGGGCATGTAGCTGTTCCAGTATCCAGCAAGGTGCCGCCATTAGAGCAGCTAACAGAAGATGGTGTCAGCGGCCTGCATTAACAGAAGCTCCGGACGCGTGACGAAACTGCGCTCTGTCACGAACCAAGAAGCCAACGACGCAAGGTAGAAGGTTCGGAAAAATGATGTAGAAGTAGTGCCTGGTTACAACAAAAACGAAATAAACACAGAAAAACCGGTAATTCAGAACTAAAATACCAGTAGCGGTTCTAACAGTTCGGTTTAGACCATCCTTACACGAACCTGGATTTCCCGATTTCCACGACCGGTCGTCATAACAGTCTGACAATCAATGCACACCACTGGGATAGACCCAATCTTCAAACTGCCACATATAGTGTGTTGTTATCGTTTACCTCACTCTGTAAGTAGCGCTCATCGGCTGCTGTGGTAGCCTTCGTGCGGCAAGAGTGAGGCAAGTCATGAACAGTTTCTGTATCTCTGCACCTCCTCCACATCCGAACCGCATCGCTTTCGTTCTCTCCGAGTCATCTTGAAACTGCCCTTGATGAAAGTACCTCCTGGCACAAATTAACAAGACGGTACGATCAAACTTCTCAATTCGTCCTCCAGGCATGGCACACTACAGCCAACACAAGCGGTGTACTTCAATCGTGGAATTATGACTGGATCCCAAATGCCGTCTGAGCCACTCCGTCCCATTGTCAATGCCCATTCGTGGTTGTTTACATATAAAAGGTCCGGGAGAGTTGCCGCATGCGCTACAGACTACGCACTACCCCCACTAGTTTTGGTAAAAGCCGTCGAAGTGCGTGTGTAAGCGCGTTGCAATTTCGCAGTGGACGCTGCTTTTGTTTCAGTAGTGGTAATTTTAACCGAGTTAGTGTTAATAAACAACGTAAGTCTCTATATCTTGCATTAAAATCTTTAAGTGTTGCTGTTAGTTATTAGATGGTGCTAAATAGTGCCGGCCGCGGTGGCTGAGGGGACTGAGGCGCTCCAGTCACGGTCTGCACGGCCACTACGGTCGGGGGTTGGAATCCCCCCTCGGGCATGGATATTTGTGCCGACCTTAGTCTTAGCTAGTTCGTAAGTAGTTTGTAAGCTTAGGGACTGATGACCCCGTAGTTAAGTCCCATAAGTTCTACAAACATATGAACATATATATATATATATATATATATATATATATATATATATATATATATATATATATGCTAAATAGTGACATATTTTTAAATATCTGAGTAGCTGTATGAACTTCTCTTGGGTGCCTTTTGATTCTATCCGGCCAACTTGGCTGCTACGGTTACAGAGTCACAGGGTGCGGCGTCTATCCCTGATCGGGATACATGCCGCAATCTACGATAATTATTGTGTTGACTGTGACAGGGAAGTTAGGAACAAAAGCAAATGATGGAGAGGATTTCATTTGAAAAGAAACGTCTAACCTTTTAAATAATTTAAAATTTAATTCACTGTTTTATTAAAACTAAAATAAAGGATTTGTTTGCCGATTCTTCAGTGTCTATTTTTATTCCTCAGTTCTTACAATCATAAACTAAAATTTTAACATTTTGCTTAAAAATTATAAATTTCAACAAATATCATCATGAGGCACTTTACCCATAAGGGCGCTACATCCCACCCTTAGCGTAAGGGATAGAAGCCGCTGTGTAAGGTTTCTGAATGGTCAAATATCATGACGTATGAGTGCATGTAAAATTCTCAAGGAATTATATTTTAAGGAAAATTGTTTGTTTACTTGTGATAGAAATTATTTTGACTTAATTGCATCATGGGAATTTTTATGAATAATATTGAAAATGTGCGCCATCTCTCGCGGATTAACACTATTTATTCCAGTTGAGTGACAACTATTGACAATATAAGGTAATATTTCCTCAGATTTCCAGGCAAGATCGCATTTTATTCGTTCGGATGACCGATTTCGACGTGTCGTAGACGTCATCTTATGATCTCCTGTACATCTCGATGTTACATCCCATGTACGCCCTAAATGTAAAGGAGGTGTACAGGAAATCAGAAGATGACATCTAGGACACGTCGAAACCGGTCATCCGAATGAATAAAAATCGTACTGGCGTGTTTTACGGCCTACAGTTTTTGATTTTTAGCAAAGATTTGGGACAAAAATAATACAAATATAAATAATAAGTAATTATTTAGGATACGATAACGACTCTACTATTCTGATAATATCTATGAACCCAACATGTAATATTCTTTCTGGCCATATCTTGAAAAACAGCCAAATTAATTGATATTTCAGATTAGCTTTGATAAACATACTTTTTATTACCTTTTACCTCTTTAAACTATTTTAATAACTCTCCCACATTTGCATTATCTTTTTCATTTAAAATATTATCGCATTTCTTGCTTTGGCAGTTTGTTCTAAGTTTATTTTCTTTGCCTGTACGGGTTACGAATGACTATAAGCTTGGAAGGAACGTAGCGTACATTCGGCGTTCGGAAATGAGTCAAGAGACATCCCTCACCCGAAACCTTGTCTGGATCTCTCTTCTGCAAACGCCATCTTGCTTTATGTACTTGATTATTTTCTTATTATAACTCAAACGTTGTCATTTCAAAGCAATAGCTCTCTGAAAATTATCAAAAACACCTCATGCTTAGGACAATGAATTACAATCTAATATGTAAAAATGCCATGTTAGCACATAACAGCTGCCACCGATGGTACGAGAATTACGGATTACTTTCGCAGTTGTTCCGCGTAGCGTAATCGACGGCGAGACAGTTTGTGACGGCGTGGTAGCTCAGCGTGCTCGGTAAGAAGTCTCGACGCCCGCTGTAACGAAAATACTGAGTCAAGAGGGAAACGATCAAAATAAAATGAAACAAATCAACGTCCACTAAGGATTCATGAAACCCAAGAACATATGAAAAGAGAGACAAAGGAAGAGGGCTCGACACCATCTGTAATAAAAACAATAATAAAAAATTAAAAAAAAGAAAAATAAAACTGAGGAAATTTATCAACGAACAACTCAGAACGAACACGAACAAACGACCGCAAAGGATCGATCTACTTGAAGAACAAAAATATGGAAATTAATAACAATAATAAATCACCCCTGACAATTTTTCCATCTGTTTTCTTAAAATGTTATCGCACACTATTGTTAATTGAACATAGCTGTATTCTGCAAGATTCCAAATTGCTCAAAGGCAAATCCGCTTTCTCCAAAAGTGGAGTTTTTCAATTTTGCGAACATACCATGAAATACATAGCAACGAATAAACTTCTTTATAACATGTAGACAAACTGGGGAGATACTTTTCCGATGACTGTTGTAAATGACGTAATGTTATTTTAGATGTAATAGAAAATATAGTTACGCTTTGAAACAGAATATTTTCTTTTTATTTTAGTCCAGAACAAAGTAACATAAACAACGTCATATCTGGACTACAGAAAAGGTCATACAATATATGTTAAAAGCTTCCATAGCAACCATGCCAAAGACAGACATTTTAGTAGACCCAGTGAATCTAATTAATGACTTTCAATATATTTCATAAATAGTGAAAAATTGCTTAGAGAAAAAGGAGGTAATTTGTTGCAATGTATACACAACCCTTCCGTTTCATTAAGGAACTACAGTTGCCACAGAAATCTAGGACTCCCTGTGTTTATGAAAATACCAGAATATGTACTTTGTTTAGAATATTCATTATTACAGTATCCTCCCAGTAGAAGTGCAAACGCTTCACAAGAGCATTGTTCAATTACTTGTTACGTATTTCACGGCATGTTCACGAAATAAAACAAACGCACCATTTAGAGGGAGCGCTCTTACATTTGCACAACTCTAAACATTGCAGAACATACCTGTATCTAATTAAAAAGAGTACCCGAAACCCTTTTAGGAGACTAGGCGAAGAACAATTGTAAAGGCCAGTTTGGAACTCCGACCATTTGCATCACAAAGTAACGCGCCATCCATTACACGGCGAACAATTACAAAACTGATCCTTAATTCTCATATTATTCCTGGCAAGTGTTAACTGCTAATGTGGTATTTTAGACACTACATAATGACTTATCATATTAAGAACGACTTGTGTTTGTCAATTCTTCAATACTCCATTGCTTAGAAATGGCAATACGTGAGTTATCATAAGAAAATCATAAAATACAGAGAGCAAGATGGAACGTCACGTGACATCTCCTAACACCTAGTTTATCTCAGTAACAATACGAGTTACGAAAAAAAAAGAAGAAAAAAAAAAGAAAAGGGTTGGGGGGGGGGAGAAGTTGCAGAGAATTTTCTCCTCTAGAAATTAGTTTATACAATTTTCGTGTCAGACATAGGTTTAGCCGTTATTTTCATTTACATTTCAAGTCGTCAAAAGCCGATCGCAAAAGCCCCCTTTTAGTGTTACTACCGTAACCTAAAGGGGGCCAAAACGCGATCTTACCTGGAAACCGATGTAAATTGATTCCAGATCTCCCCGATTAACCATGAGTTCCATACTAAGAAAATATGTTCTTGATACATTATGAACATTCAACGCAAGTGTGCAGTAGACTTTGGAACTTCAAATGTTTTTGAACCTAAACTGCAATGGTCATCAGTTCGTAGACTTATAAACTACTTAAACTATCTTACACGAGGGACAAAACACACACACACACACACACACACACACACACACACACACACAAATGCCCGAGGGGTGACTCGATCCTCTGAAGGGAACGGCTGCTCAGACCGTAACATGACGATTTGACCACGTGGCCATTTAGCGCGGCTATTACGATGCCAAAATAGAAAAGCTTAACTACTATTTTGTTTCTTAAACTTATTCCCTTAGCCTTGCCTTATTTGATTCCACTACAGCCTGTTATCTTTGTTTTGCTCTTCCTAAAGTTCATCTCAAACTCTCCTTCCAGACAGTGACCATTTCCATGTAGCTGTTTCTTAAAGGACTATTTATGTCACCCATTGACAATCGAATTACAATCTTCCTTAACTTTAATCCCTATTCCCAATTTATCGTTGATATTTTCAGTTTACTACTGTGCACATTAAATAACAAAAGGGAAAGGTTACAACACATTTTTACTCCCCTCCCATCCTTATTTCCGTTTGATGCCCTGAGAGTCTTGTAACTGTAGTTCTAGTTTCTCGAAATAACCTTAAGTTCCCTTTATTTTACCCTGCAATCATAAATATTTCAGTTAACCTTGTCCTTCAAATTCCCAAACTCTGTAATCAAAGGTTTCTTTCCAGTAACCTGTCTTCTGATATAAGTGTTGGGGTCAGGTCTACAATGCATGTTTCCAAAATGCTCCTAAATCTACATTCCCCAGACTTTGCTTCTACCCTACTTATTAGTCCTTTGTCAATAACTTTCATTGGCATTTTGGAGCCATTATTGAATGAACTGATAGAACTGTAATATTTACATGCATCTGCACCTGCTTTCTTTGACAATGGAAATGTTACACACTGCTTGAAATCTCATGGTATTTCGCTTGCCTCATACATCTTGCACATCATGCAGAAATCTTTTATTATTCCTGTCTTTCCCAACGACATTAATAGCACCGACGGTTTGTCACTATTCCTCGAAGTATGTCTAATACTTTACACCATAATGTATCTGATGACAATTTTCATCTACATCAACATTAATACCCTGCAAGCCACATTGAAGGGTATGACGGGGGGTTCATACAACCGCTTTTATTATGTTTCTCTACGGTTCCATTCTCTAATAGCTCGCGAGAAAAAGGAACACCTAAATCTTTCCGTTTACGATCTGAGTTCTCTTATTTTATTTTTAAGATTATTACTTCCTATGTAGGTGGGTGCTAACAAAATATCTTCGCATTCGGAAAAGAGAAAGTTGGTGAATGAAATTTCTCGTCGCAACAAATAACGCCTTTCTTTTAATGATTTCAACCCCAACTCGTGGATTAATTTCGTGACACTTTCTCTACTATTCGCGATAGTACAAAACGAGGTTCCCTTCTCAGAACTTTCTATAAATCGTGTATCACTCTCACTTGGTGGGGATCCCACAATGAGCAGCAATACTCCAAAATAGAATCCACAAGTGTAGTGTTGGCAGTTTCTTCAGTAGAACTGTTCCATCTTCTTAGTGTTCTGCCAACGAACCTTAATCTTTGGTTCGCTTTCCCTACAATATTTTCTGTATGTTCTTTCCAATTTGTTTATAATTGTTGGTCCTAAGTATTTAGTTGAATTTACGGTCTGTAGTTTTGACTGATTTATTGTGTAAATGAAGTTTAACGGGCTTCGGTTAGTGGTCATGTGGATGACTTCACACTTCTCATTATTAAGGGCCAATTGCCATTTTTTGCACCATGCAGATATTTTGTCTAAATCATTCTACAGTTGCTTTTGATCTTCTGATCTTTTTTCTAACCGATAAGTGATAACATCATCTGCTAACAACTTAAGAGTGCTACTCTTATTGTCTCCTAAATCGTTTATAAAAATAAGGAATGGTAGGGGCCCTATAACACTTTCCTGCGGAACGCCAAATCTCACTTAGGTTCTACTCGATTACTTTCCGTCAATTACAACGAACTGTGTGCTGTCTCACAGGAAATCATGAATCAAATCGCACAATTCTGACGGTATTCCATAAGCCCGTAGTTAATTAGAAGACACTTGTGAGGTACAGTGTCGAAAGCCTTCCGGAAATCTAGAAATACGGAATCTATTTGACATCTCTTGCCTATAGCACTCGTCACATCTTGTGGGTAAAACGGTACCTGTGTTTCACAAGAATGATACTTTCTGAATCCGTGTTGACTATGGGTCAACGTTCTCTTCGAGGTAGTCCATAATAATTGACTAAAGTATATGTTCTAAATTCCAGTTGCAAACTGACGTCAATGACGTAGACCAGTAATTTTGCGGTTCACTCCTGTTGCCTTTTTTTTTTTTTTTTTTTTTTTTTTAATACTGGCGTAACCTGTGCAACTTTCCAGTCTTTGGGTACGTAACTTTCGCTGAACGAGCGGTTGCATATGATAAATATTGCATAATCTCTGAAAGGAGTTACGTAATTGTAAAGAAAGATTGTTTCATTGCGGCGTTGATCTTGGAAAACATAAATATAATTCTAAATCAATAGATACAAATGACTCTCTTGGTTCATTTGTAAACTTCCCTTCACAGTATCATGCAACAACAACTAAAACGTGGTGGTGCAAACGTGTATCACACTATCTGCCAATGCTGCTTTCCCCTGTTCTCATTTGTCAATAGCCGAGTTATTTTAATCGCTTCATAGCTGATACTCACGTCGTGTGCTTTTCGTACCGAACAAACACAGTCTGAAAATAATGTTTACCACACTCAAACAAGCTGTTAGCCCAGTGCTTGCATAACCTCGTTACGGCATTACTTCCACCAGAGTTGGATGATCCGTTTTCGTTTTCCATACTCACACAAAATCGTCCGCAAAATGAACTAACTTCAGGACGCTAAATCGGAACATACCTTTTCAAACATTTACACACCGACAATTTTGCGTTTGTTTACAATTCCTTACGCGGAACGTTTGTAGCCATAGTATTAATAGTAATGAAGTGTAAGTTACAAAACGTTTCCAAGCTTTTATAAACTAGTATCTAAACATCAAATATTAAAAAAAAAGTGACGAGTGAAATTATGTATTCCCCCCACCCTAAGAATGCTAATGAAGAGAAACAGTGTGTCAAAAACAGTTTGCGTTGTAATCATTTCTATATGCTATGTGCGTGATATCCAACGAACAAGTGTTGGCAGTTCGCATGCTATAAGAAATCAGCTGTGTGAACATAATCATGTAGCGTAATCACCATGAAAATTTGAAAGAGTTCATCAAGCTCATTTATAACGGTTAAATGGTATGCTCACCTCTAAAATTATATCTGACCTTTGGGGCGTGTATGTTCTGTGGTTGTAAATTTACCCCTGCCTTGTTCCTGACAAGATAATAACTTTTTCTGCATGCAGCAACTGGAATAAAGTGTGAAAAAAATTCACACAAAGAACACATCTCGTTACGAAATATACTTAACCAAGTGCTGTAAAATGAAACTCTGTCTCTTTTATATCTTAAGAAGGTAATTTTCATATGGTGAAAAGGTGGAAAAAGTCAGTTTATATGAAAACACGCTTAAACTACGCACTTATTTTTCTCATTTCTACTTCTCGGCTTGCACTTAAAAATATTGCTTTTTATGTCTAAGTAATTTGCGCTTGCACAAGAGTTGCCCCCACGGCACTCACCCTAAAGAAGACAATTCAACTTCGAAAAACTTACGGGTATGCAGCCATGTATGAAATTCGACGTCGGCCGATATTTCGGCAGGAGAACATCTTGCCGTTTTCAAGGCCAAACTGCAGTGAGGAAGCAATGTGAAACGATCCTTAAAACCTCGGTTTTCAATGAGTAAACAGGAAAGACGACACACACACCGAGCAAGCACACAGCGCCGACAAGACCAAAAATGATAATGGTCAGAATATCGATAAAAAAAGCATCAGTTCCCAACGGTTGAGGTCTGATTAGTTTTGTACCTGTATTTTTTGACAAGTGAGAGACCAGGATCCCATGCGGAATTTATGAGCAGACAGATGGAGTTGCGATGGGAAGCCCTATGTCACCTATCTTTGCTAATTTATTCATGGAGGACTTTGAAGATCACGCAATGGAGTCAGCACCGTGGAAACCTGAGTGTATTTTTAAGTTATGTCAACGACACTTTTGTTGTTTGGCCTTATGGTAGTGTGAACTTGAATTATATTTTGGACCATCTAAATTCAATCCCCGTTTCATAGTGGAAGTGGAAAAGAATGGTTGACTTCTCTTCCTTGATGTGTTGGTCAGGAGGAAGGCAGATGGTACATTGGGACATGCTGTGTACAGGAAGACAACTCATATGTATCTGCAAGCCGATAGTTGTCACCTCCCAGCTTCAACGTAAAGGAGTTCTTCGAACCTTAGTGCATATGGCTCACGTCATTTCTGACCCGGAAAGTTTAACCAACTAAGCTGTCTCATCTGGAGGTCTCTTTTCGCCAGAAGGGATATAGTGTAGGGTAGACAAAATGAGCGTTGCGCTATCGACCACATTTGCAACGGGCTAGTGATGATAGCGCAAAGTCGGCACCGACGTCAGTGGGCTTTCTGCCATACGTTCGCAGCACTTCCAAGAAGATTGGCCGCATTTTGCGTAAAAAACAATGTGAAATGTGTGTTTCGTCCACCATCTAAAATTAAGGTACTGTTAAGGATTATCTCGGATTGCGCAAAGCGGGTGTCTACCGAATCGCATGCAGCTGTGGCATATCATATGTTGGTCAAACTATTAGGACTGTTGAAGACCGATGTATTGGGCATAAACACACGTTTAGAACAGCTAACCAAATCTGCTGTGGCCGAACATTGTCCTGACACAGATCACCCTCTGGAATACAAAAAACGAAATATTGGCAGGCTCTTCCCGCTACTGGGACTGTTTTATGAAGGAAGCCATTGAAATAAAACTAGCTGATAACCTTATGAATAAGGATGAAGGATTTTCCTTAAATTCCGCATGGGTTCCTGCTCTCTCACTTGTCAAAGAAGAGGTACAAAACTAATCCGACCTCTTCCTTTGAGAACTGATGCTTTTTTTATCGATATTCTGACAGTTTTCATCTTTGGTCGTATCGGCGGTGTGTGATTTCGTGCTCAGTGGGTGTTCTCTTTCCTGTTTACTCATTAAAAACCGAAGTTTTAAAGATCGTTGCATATTGCTTCCTCACTGCAGTTTCGCCTTGAAAATGGCAGGGTAGGCTCCTGCCGAAATATCGTTCGACGTGGAATTTCATACTTGGCTGTATACCCGTAAGTTTTTCGAAGTGTTTATTCGGTAGGAGAAGTTAAGAAATCACGAGACAATTAAAGTTTAATATAGTTTCAAGTTAAGTCGTAAGTATTGATCGTGGTAGCTTACCTTTCATCAAAATACTAATCCCAATACTTTTACCCACGCAGATTTATGACTATAAAACATAATATTTCAACTCATAAAAATTTCCTAACTTTTCCACCGATTACAAGGGTACTCAAATATCTATGCTATGGGTCAATCCATATGAAGTGGTACAGGGATGGTTGCTTGACCATTTTTAAATATTTTACTTTTTTTATATGTGATTGCCCTATATTTGAGAAGTTCAAAACAGTTTTTAAAGTAATTTATCTTGCACCTTTTCTGAATAGCGGCCATTTTTATTTGTCGGTGCGCGACGATTTTTCAGTCTGGAGACATTAGCGAAAATTTGAATATCTCTGCACTGGGTTAAGTTACAACATTGCAATTGACGTGATTGTTTTTAGAAAAGTGTCCTCTACAACATTGTCTATTACACAAAATACCCTAAATTCAAAAATAACCATTCAAAATGACCTCCAAAATTGGTATCCAAATTTTCAAAAATCCACTTTTTAGGCCCAAAAATAACAAACAAGGAGTGACTTATGACAGAGTATTTTTTTCCTGTAGTTAGATATCATACACCACTAGCCTCATATAGAACAAGAACCATTGCAAATGATTCCTTAATTTTTTATGAATTTTTGAAATTTGAAAATTTTCATTTTTTGTAAAGTTTGAGGCTAGTTATCTCAGATGGGACTGAATATAAAAATATGATTTTTGCACAGTTTGTACACCTATATGTAGCAACATGCTGTAAAAATTTCAACATTGATATCTGCGTGTGAACAAAAATATGAATTTCTGAAAATGAGGAAATAATTCACATTACTATACAACTGATCTTATGACTGTTACCTATTCATGTGTGATATTGGTGGAATATAATCAATTATTATTGAAGCAAGGTACTGAATTATATACAAAATGTGGAAACATCACTGAAATTAACAATTATGGTATTTTGACATACGGTATTTAAAATAAATGTTTTCAATTAACATTCTTCGAGATGCGACTATTCCTGAACCTGGAGGTGAATGTTAGAACACTTATTTCTTCTGACAGCTTCTGTGATATAGACTAAGACCCCCCAGTAGCTATGGTAAGTTCAAGCACTGAAAGTTTCCTTAAAACATTTTTCATTGGTATCCAAACTTTGTCACTATTAGATTTCTTGAATGATGTTCTTGGGCCAGCAGGGTGGTAAAAATGCACAAGAAATTGCTGTGATCCACTTAAAGTTCATAAAAAGCCTACTACAAAAGGTTTGAAGGAAATAAAACTTGAACATTTGTTCTGGTTATGTGAAACTGAAACAGCTTCTGAAGAGAAACAATGCGATTCCTGTAAATTCCCTATGCCCAAATTGTTACTCAAAAATATTTGTTGTGAATCCAGAATCAGAATCATGTAATCTTGTTAATGACATTTATATTCCTAACACTCAGTATGTTTTGTTTATATCATCAAAATGTCAAACTGATGATTGCGGGTGGAAAACTTAGTGATCTTAACTACAAAGTGTTACTAGATTTAATGGTCTGTGACACTAACTTATGACTGCATGATGAGTTTGTATAATAAATGCCCTGATAAGGAAACTGTTCTTGAATTGTTTCACAAATATTATGAGGAAATGCCAGACAGTATTACCTTCAAACAGTGGGTCGCAACTGACAGGGCAGAAATGCTAACAGTGGTTAAAGATCAGGAAGAGTACTTTGAATCTGTAATTGATAACTTACAAAAACTCAAAAGTCATCACTATGTTTCTAAAATCCAAAGTCAGTTTTTGAAGAACAAAAAAGCACAACTTGATGAAACTGAATGCATAGTTCTAGCTGATTTTGCAGAAAATTTTACATTTGTGATTCAGGATGAAATACAAGGGTACCACTGGGTCAATGACCAGGCAACAGTGCATCCATTTATTCTCTACTTTAAAAATGACAAAGATGAAGTTTGCAGTTCTTCAATTTGCATTCTGAGTGACTAATTGTAGCACAAACTTTGGCTGCACATGTGTTTCAAAAGTATACAATAAATTACATACAAGAAAACTTTCCTAAGGTTGAGAAGTGGTTATAATTTTCAGATGGAAGTGGTAGTCAGTATAGGAACAAAAAAGAATTTTTCAAATCTGTGCAATCACAAAGTGGACTTTGGGTTGGAGGCTGCATGGCACTTTTTTGCATCTTGCAATGGTAAAAATGAATGTGATGGAGTAGGAGGTACAACAAAACTGAAGTAAGTAAAGCCATCCTACAAAGACCAATCACAGACCAACTTCTCACAGTACAAGACATGTATGCATTTTGCAAGGATAATATTAAAGGCATTACCTATTTTCTGATCAAGAAAACAGAAGTGGTTCTGCATATGAAAACAACACTTCAAACCAGATTTGAAAACTGTATAGCAATAAAAGGAACTAGGAATTTCCACAAATTCCTTCCCATTACAGAAAACTTAGTTCAATGCTATGTAACATCAGAAGCGGTAATTTATGAGGATCATTCTGTCAATAAAATTACATCTCTCTCTTTAACGTTGAATGACATAGTAGCATGTGTGTATGATGGACAGTGGTGGCTTTCCGAGGTGGAAACAATAAGTTTGGAAAACAATGACATTTTTGTGCATTTTTACCACCCTGCTGGCCCAAGAACATCATTCAAGAAATCTAATAGAGACAAAGTTTGGATACCAATGAAATATATTTTAAGGAAACTTTCAGTGCTTGAACTTACCACAGAAACTGGGAGGTCTTATTCTATATCACAGAAGCTGTATGAAGAAATAAGTGTTCTTAACATTCACCACCAGGTTCAGGAATAGTTGCATATCGAAGGATATTAATTGAGAGATTTCTTTTTAAGCCGTATGTCAAAATACCATAAATGTTAATTTCAGTGATGTTTCCATTTTTGTATATAATTCAGTACCTTGCTTCAATAATAATTGATTATATTCCACCAATATCACACATGAATAGGTAACAGCCATAAGATCAGTTGTATAGTAATGTGAATTATTTCCTCATTTTCAAAAATTCATATCTTTGTTCACACTCAGATATCAATGTTGAAAATTTTACAGCATGTTGCTATCATATAGGTGTACAAACTGTGCAAAAATCATATTTTTATATTCAGCCCATCTGAGATAACTAGCCTAAAACTTTACAAAAAATGAAAATTTTAAAATTTCAAAAATTCATAAAAAATTAAGGAAACGTTTGTAAATGTTCTTGCTCTATAAGAGGCTAGTAGTGTATGATAACTAACTACAGGAAAGAAATAGACTCTCATAAGTCACTCCTTGTTTGTTATTTTTGGGCCTAAAAAGTGGATTTTTGAAAATTTGGATACCAAATTTTGGAGGTCATTTTGACTGGTTATTTTTGAATTTAGGGTATTTTGTGTAATAGACAATGTTGTAGAGGACACTTTTCTAAAAACAATCATGTCAATTGCAATGTTGTAACTTAACCCAGTGCAGAGATATTTAAATTTTCGCTAATGTCTCCAGACTGAAAAATCGTCATGCGCCGACAAATAAAAATGGCCGCCATTCAGTAAAGGTGCAAGATAAATGACTTTAAAAAACTGTTTTAAACTTCTTAAATATAGGGCAATCACATATAAAAAAATTAAAATATTTAAAAATGGTCAAGCAACCAACTTAATTTTTATTGTACCACTTCATTTGGATTGACCCCTATATGAAGGAACATTCACGCTATTACCCCTTAAGGGGAGACGGCAGGCCGTATACCGACAAAAATTGAGCAAATTCCTGACCCATCTTCTAAAAAAATTCTGAACAGATTAGTCTGAAATTTTCCTTGAAAATTGAATGATCTTTGTGCAACCCACTGAACCGAGATCGTCCTGGTATTGTAACTTATAATATACTTGTTACTTTAATTGCCGTGCATTAAAATTTTTTGTGAAAAAAGTCATAAATATCTTAATTGCAGAAAAATAACTGGTGCACTGAACATGACTTCGGTTCCTCAGCTGTAATGCCGTGTTATTTACAACCTGTAAAATTTTAATTAAAGTTTCTCTTTTAGTTTGTGCCAAAACTGGACAAATGTTTCAGAATTCATAGTTTTGAGAAAATGTGACCTATAATTTTAAAACATGTTTATTCTAGGAAAAACTGACTGATATTTTCCCAATGAGTGATTAGAAGATTCCTGCACCTTAATGAGGGTCCTCATTATCTTTCGGTTCATTTGCCTGCTTCCATTTCCTTCTTCTTAACACTTTAGGCGTTATAGAAGCAGCAAAATCCGTCTTGGCAAGACGCAAACTGTCAAGTTCTCTTAGAACAGTAACAGTATTCTGTCCGGGTGATATGCCTAACTGTTCTAAAACTTTTAGTCTGGCAATGTTTAGATTGATCTACATATCACAGCATCTGACATTCCTAGTTATAAAGTTTTGAAACCATCACATTTTTTAAGTTTGCGGGTCCATACGATGTTGTTGAAGGCCTCATTTTCGTTTTGAGTTTTTCTGTGCAAGCCCCTCATCAGTAGATCAGGGTGGGCGAGGTCTCTGTAGATTGGTTAGATTTGATCCATAATTGATTCAGGGATAGAGTGTTTTGTGTGTGAATGTGTTGAGGTTACCAGCTGACTGTGCCTTCCTAAACTTGCATCACGTATCAGGGGATGGCGGACATAGAAAATGTGTTGGCTTTTCCTCAGTGGATATACTGTGGAAGAAAGTGGCCCACAGTGCTTCCTTTATTGCCTCCAAATCTCCAGAATTCTTCCGAATGGCATTCCCATTATAGTCCTGCAACTCATTGATATTATTATCTGTTAACCTATACATCATAGACTTGCAATCAGAAAGCTTTGTTCCACCCAGTTTGCTCTTGCGTGTACGAAGGCGGGTGCCCATCCCCTTTTTAACATTCCCCACACATTCTAGTTTTATTACTGAAACATCATAACGTTTATTCTGGCAGACAGCACTGAAGCACTGAATACACTATTATCTGTATCATCTAGGTATTCAGTATACCCTACAACTCTGTTCTTCATTATCTAGTTTTCTTGTTTGATTTCCGTGGAATTTGCGTTTATCCAATAAACCTTTTGGTTTAGTCATTAAAGAAACACAGATTACTATACACCGAAATAAAACTTTCAAGAGACTTCGTATTCACAAACAAAAGCAACCGAGACAAGTTTTTCGAAGAGAACTTTTTTACAAGCGGGCAGACATTTGACAATGGAAATGCGCTCTAGAAGGTTAACCAGCATATGAACCGTACCTTTCTCTACAAAACACAAAAGACCTAACTCTCTAACTATAAAAGTGCCGGAGGTATAATCCTTTCTACGAAAAGAAGTGTAAATTGTTAACAGAGTGACAGATGTCATAAAATTTAAAAATATGCAGTTCGAACTGGGAGACAAGAATTAACGATATATATAAATGTTCACAAAAGAACATGCAAAAACTAAAAAATGATTTTTTAATTATTTCAGCATGCCGACTTACCTTAATCAAAAACTTTTTCCGGTACAACCAGTCACGCAACAACGAAGAAAGCAAAACAACGCACTAAAGTCTCTACACATGGGAGAATAATGAAAAATAGCGCACAGTACTTAACACCTCTTCATATGAACACGCAGTTTAATGATAAAGTCACGAAAATAGTGCCTAAATAATACTTAATTATCAACTGTAATGATGGACCGCATTGTTGCTAGCACTAGCCATATAGAGTATTTCAAAGACAAACAATATAAAATTAGTAAATTAGTAAATGAATCATCCTTCTTTTCTTAGAAGGGAATCTTCCCCTCCCCCCCCCCCCTTCCATTAGACATAGCGGTAAGATGGTCTAGTAAACAAATCACAAATCGTCGAAAACTGAACACAGATCAACTATGAAAACAGAATGGTGTCCTTAACTGTGAAAAAAAGAAGCAAATTGGAGATAGCGAACAATCTTAGCTAAAGCTGTATAACACAGAGTGAGATGGAGCAGTCAAGCCATGATGGTTATGTGGGCATGGCCCTTGAGTGTGAAGCTGGTGTTCGAATTTCCCCCGTGTTCAAGTATTTATGAAGAAATTCGTTGTAGTAAATGCTGTGTTGATCTTAAAAAGTCTGCTCGCGGTGTGATAGGAAGTAAACCTTCAGTAAACCATTAAGTCCCCCTGTGTCACTGAAACACGTATAGCACAGAATTCCTCGGCTTATTCGTTTTTTCTCCTGGCTATCCTTGCACTATAGATTATGTATGTTCTTCTTCGCGTTCAGTAGACGTTACGCCACTTCCGCTCGATGTATGCTGCTTTGTGGCTTTCACTCACACTAGGATGACGTCAGCTGAGTATCCTTCTGTCTTTACATTTCCTTCCGTGCTTCTGCCTGCATTTCTAAGAGCCTTAAAAGTTTCCGGACTACTAACTGGTGATTTATTTTCACTCGGGATCTTTTTTGTGACGTAAATTTAACTATACGTGCCCAACAATAGATACATACCAAGAAAAAAAAATGATACCACGATATCAGTATAATTTTGACGTCATGCCACAGTGGCGTGCGCAGGCCGCTAGGATAGATAGTGGCGTTATGGTAAGCAAACCCGCATAACAAACAACCAGCAACGAACCTCTCTCGATATCGCAAATTGTTGTTTTCCACTTTGACTTCATTTTTTGAATGGTATATTTCATATCCTGATCTATTTTGTAACGTAAATAATTTTTATTTTTATTTTTTATAGGACATTTCCCGTCCAAATTTAGACAAGAGTTTCAGAAATTTCGGGACAGGTAATAATCGATGTAAAGAATCTATTTATTATACAGGAAAATAGTTATGTTCAAATGGTCAAATGTTTGTCAGGCTTATGGGACTTAAGTGCGGAGTCATCAGTCCCTACACTTACAAACTATGAACTAGCTTATACTAAAGACAGCACAAACATACATGCCCGAGGGGGGATTCGAACCCCCAACGGGGAACGGCTTCGCGCATCGCAGCATAGCGCCTCAATGTGCTCGGCCGCTCCGCCGCGGCTATAGTTAAATATAAAACAATCGTAACTACATGAACAACAGTAATTAAAAGAAAGGCACTTCTACTTGGGAAGTAATCCCACTAGCGTCCACTTGTCGCCTAATAGAAGAAATACGTTTTATTTATTTTTCACAACTTTTCCCGTCGATCACAGACTATTCCCGAAGAACGCATTGATTCGTCGTTAGGAAACATCATCTATAAAATGAATAGACGCGCATAAACTGACACTATGTGTTGTACAGATCTCGAACAGAGCAGGATGTAGTCAGCGGTGTTTCGACCCCTCTCTATTTCGTCAAAAAGCACAGACCCAGGGTACCTCTGAAAAAAAAAAAAAAAAAAAAAAAAAGAAAAAATCTTAGATATGTCCCTGGGAAATTGTGTTCTAAAAAGTAAGTTCTCATAAGACCAAACTATCCAAATGGTGGAGTAATGAAGATGAATATTCGAAGTGCTGGATAAAATCACTTGACACTTAAAGTCACAGACGAACCAACCTCAATGACAGCAAATTGAGGGCCTGGCCGGAGTCTTCCCTTCAATCTGCAAACCGGGCCGAGCCTATGAGCCTCGTTCACGTGAGAGTTCGGTGACGCCACACAGACGTGAGCCGTCCGGGATGCCAGGCAGCCCTCACGGCCCAGTGGCGTGATCCGTCATGAACGTATGAATCTGCTTGCGAAATTTTTGACGATAATAGTGCCGCATCCCGCTTCTTCCGCTTGGGTTTCCTCTTGATTCCCGTATTTTCTTGTCTTTTTTATCTTTCTTCCACTCTTCTCAGAACCTGAATGACCATCCGCCATTATTATCCGTTAGTTTACTACAAACTTCACATAAAAATCACTGCTTATTGCAGCGTGTATTTGTTTGTTCACACCATATCTCAAAATACATATTACTGTATCTTTACGGATCATCATATCTGTGGTAGTATCGGCAGTCCCTACTCAAATATCAACTCTAGTTTTCGAGATTTTAGGCCCAAACTTTTCAGAAATAACATCTCGCATTCCCCTTCTTCCTTGAAGGCGGAATCTCTTCAAATTTCTTTTCGCGATCCAACGAACTCTTAATATTTTTCTAATACTTTTCTTTTTGTTTCACTGATTGTGTGCCCCAACTCTTGTGTTACGCTAATATTCTCATTACATCCATGAACATTCGGTTTCAAAGGATATTCTTCACCCACTAACAGTACATCTGGATTCGTATTGACAATGTCAACGTCAGATATCTCTGTGCATATATTAGTCATTTCATCATCTAACGGTGAAGCATCTGTTAGTCTGCACCACAAACACGTAAGAAGTTCCCAGAATGAAACTTTCACTCTGCAGCGGAGTGTGCGCTGATATGATACTTCCTGGCAGATTAAAATTGTGTGCCGGAACCGGGACTCGAACCTGGGACTCCCTTTCTTCCAGGAGTTCTAGTCTTGCATGGTTCGCAGGAGAGCTTCTGTGAAGTTTGGAAAGTAGGAGGCGAGGTACTGGCGGAAGGCGAGGTACTGGCGGAAGTAAAATTGTGAGGCGGCATCGTGAGTCGTGTCGGGATGGCACAGTCAGTAGTGCGCTTGCCCGCGATAGGCAAAGGTCCAGGTTCGAATCCCGGTTCCGTCACACAATTTTAATCTGCCAGGAAGTTTCACGTAAGAAGTTGACGTTCGCAAGTGGAAAATTCCTGTCATAAGTTGTTTTTAATTGTGGCTCTATTCGTAATGAACGTTCCGTAATAATAGTGATTACATTTTGTTTCTAATTTCTTGAGCCTTTCCTCGCCATTTCCCTGTTTAAGTATGCGCCACAGATTTCTCCTGCTTCTGTTAAATGTTTCAAAACCGTGTAACAGTTTGTAAATCTATGTTACCTAATTACTGTGGTTATTAGTCCCTTGGCTTAAAAACCACTTTAACGTAAACTAATCTCAAGGCAACACACACAAACATGCCCGAACGAGGACTCGAATCTCCGACAGGCAGCAACGGCGCCCTCGGCAGCAAGGCTCCTTAGAGCACTCGGACATACCACCGTGGCTCTGAACTATTTGCATATAATTTATTTCGACACCTTTCATACAGGGTAAATCACCCCGAAAGTCCCTATCTCCTATTAAGGCCTCTTTTCGATTTCCTACTCTTCAATCTTCAAGATTCTGTGAGATTTTATTTGGGTGTTTCTTTCCCTTCTTTCTTCTGTAGTGTTCTCTTGACATAACTTCAGTTCGTTATCTCTGTCAGACAACGTATCCCCTTAATATCAAATAGACCAGTCACACTAAGTGTGATTCTCTCACTAGTTACCAATGACGTCACCTTTTCTCAACGAGTTTCTCTATAGGGGAGAAATCAAGGGAGATGAAATAATATTGTAGAGGCGTCCTAAGTATTAGGTATTCAAATGTTCGTAATTCTATGGGACTTAACTGCTCGGTTATTAGTCCCTAGCTTATAAACTACTTAAACTAACCTAAGAACAACACATATATCCATGCCCGAGATGGGGATTCGAACCCCAGATGCTGGAGGCCGCACGATTCGCAACGTGGTGCTCCCGACCGCTCGGCTACAAGTATGAGTTGCTCAAAAACGGTGCATAGATTTCATAATGACAGTAAACTGTTATGGAAAATAGATTATTAAGAGTGAGAGGAGCAAAGCTATTATATAGTCTCTTGGTCTGTTCAAAACTTTGTTTTCCATAATCCTATCACGTTTATGTCACATATTTGTCAAGGTTTTGCGTTTACATGCATGATAACTGAATGCCCTCCCCCCCCCCCCACCCCCAGAGCAACGTTGTATATCACAATTTGGACATTTTGAGTTACATACGTAGTAATGTTGTACTTCATCTCTGGAATCAATTGCTGCTATTATGACACGACTATGATATCTCTGAATTGTTTTAACGTACGTTCAAAAGTAAGCGTTCCCAGAAAGTCTCTTTCCAGTGCCGGAAGTTAGTTAGCTGCGCGTTGCCGTATGGTTGTTTACCTGCCTGAGTTGCTTCCATTCAAGTGGACTATCCCAATATTGCACTGTATTGTATATCTTTGCCATCGCCAGCATCTTTGGTGTATGTCGTTATCTGTTGACGTGCACTATTAAGTTTAGTTCATTTGTTCGTTTTTCTTTTTTCAGTGTTGAAATACTAACCATTGAATAACGTGAGCATTTAGTTCAACAAGTGTTCAAACATGGCGGAAGATACCCTTTTTCAGTTCATCAATAATTTAATTCACTATTCCCGGAAATAAAAGTCCCACCCCGCGATAGTGTGCGAGATTTCATTAATATTTCGAAGTACGGGTTCCGATGCAGATGTACCAAGAAGTGGTACTTCTAGCTATTTGTCTGGGGATAAACTATTCGATAAAACTGATAAAATGTCTATGAGTACGGACAAGTCAGTAAAAAACCTCGCCCAGGAAATCGATGTTGATGTCGGAACGGCCCACACAGCTGTAAGGAAAGAATTAGAACTTTTCCCATACAGAGTGACAGTCGTGTAAGATTTGAAAAATACTGATCATGCCAGAGACTGCCTTATTGTCAATGGTTCAAGAATTTCTTTCATTAAAATAGAATGTACAGAATGAAACGTTTTTCACTGTAATGGTATGGTTTAATTTAAACGGCTACATGAACTCACAAAATTGTGCAGTACTCCAAATCCATTGTGTATTCATGGGGAACCACTTCATTCTGTGAAAATAAGAGTTTGGATTGCAATTTATACACTTCGGATTGTGGGTCCCATATTTTTCAACAAAATAATAAACGCACAACAGTACTGCACTCATATTCTGTATCCATTCATAGGATAACTTGAATTAAGTGAAATACTAAACAGTTATGTTCAATGATGGTGCAACCCCACATACAGCTCGTGTTTCAACGTCAATGCTTGTTGATGTTTTTGGTGATAGCATAATTTCACACTGACTCTGATCTCCACGATCGTCTAACCTAATACGACCTGACTTTTCCTTCTTGGGTGCAGCGAAAGTAACTGTCATTAAAACCGTCCAAAATCCACTGAGGAATTTAGAACTACCATATCGAATTCCACTGCTTTTGGTATTGAGCAACGTTACAGCTCGTGTTTGGAAACATGATTAGACGAGTTGAATTGTGTATTACGTAACAGGGAGAACACTTTCATCATTTATTGTGAAAAATTTGTAAGTAAAATGAATATTCAACAAATTAATAACTTGCATTTCACTGTGTTTTATTTCGGTATATACACTGCGGCATACAATACGCACGGTTAACAATCGTACGGCACTGCGGACAGATATTTTGAATACCCCGTATGTCTTAACAAGTTGGACAAGGTTAGATGTGTTAGCGTGTCTTTTAACGCCGTTACGCAACAAACAAATGTAGAAAACGCAAAATAAACCAAGATAAATGGTCAACAAGTGTGAGAAAGACGCCGTCGAATGCTGGAAAACCTTATACGAATGTAAAAGGCCGTAACATGGATGTAATATTGACATCAGATAAGGCATGTGAAAAACAATTTAATATGACTCACAAACTAAAGGGTGAGTAATGCATAAAGAATACATGATATTATCCATGTCTGTTGACTGTGTAGACGTTTTACCTAAATTGATACTTCTGTGCCTTCACTAATGCATAACTGAAATTTATGTAAATGCTAAAAAATTATATAGAACGTTTTGTAAGTTTAGATAAAGGATATTTTTTCTTAGAGCCTCTTAATTTAGTACATGTGTGTGTATTCACCTATTTCACAATGTCTGATTCATTATGCTGGTTATTTTTATTTACCTGTAGATGGTACCTATATTTCCCCTTGTTACACATTCATTTACGAACTGCCGTCTTCTAGCCCTTCCTGCTTAGTCAATCTTAAGTTCCTTTCCACCTCATTTTATTGGCTTGTTCTCCCCTGGCTTACTTTCTGCATTTTTCCTCTTTTCATCAGTTAATTGTGAGCCTCACAATTTGTTTCTCAAACCACCCATTCTTTACGTACTGTACTAGTTTTATCAATTTCTGTCACTCTTTGCCTACCTCTGAAACTCTACACAACTACTGCTTGCTTCAATTTCTCCAGCTTGCATCTCCTGCTGTCTTTTTGCAGTATCTTAAGTTTTAACCTACAGTTCATAGCCATTGAGTTATGATCTGCGTCTATTCTAATAAGGATTCCGCTTCTCCCGAATAACGCATTACAGGACATTGAAGATAATTCGTGTTCAAAATGAAGAGAAACGGAAGGGCCACGTGGGGATGGCTGTACAGTCTTGCTACGGGTTTCGAGGCGGTTCCTTGTAGCATGTTCGAGACCTCTCTCGGTATGTGTGTGTGTGTGTGGGGGGGGGGGGGAGTGTTGTTCTTAGCAAAAGTTAGTGAAAGTAGTTTCTAAATCTAGAAAACGATGGCGAACAAACGTTTGAAAAAGTGAGGAGAAACACGTGTATCACATAAAAAAAGGACATTTCAATTGACTGTATACATTAGATTAGCTGTTCGTTCCACAGATTCGTATTGTGGTAATCCTCGTAGATGTGGAAAATGTCACTGCATTTTTTGTTTACTTTTACAAGCTGAAATAATAATAATACTAATAATTTGAATACACAAATAGCAGGGTTGGATCTTAAATAGTGGTAACATTGCTGTGGAGACACTATGCAATGGAATATACTATTGAGCTGATAGCAAACGTTATTGACATACCTACCTTACCCAAGAGCAAATGGACTCAGTCGTCCCACGTCACCGGCGTACGAACAATCGAGGGAAACTCAGTCACTTGTTAGCGTGCGGAAATACGTAACGGTGTCACTGTGTTTTCGAAACGGGAACAACTGAGTTGGATACTATTGTGTGTGCCAGAGGTTGTACTGCACGTTAGTGTCATCAAGGTCTTCAAGGGGCGTGAGGGGAATCGTCATTGGCGTACAGAACAATGGCACGTTGATGATGTTATCCTAGCGCATTACGGTCCTCATCGATAAACAGTCAGTGCACAGTACTGCTGTTCGTTTTTGGAGCATCACCTGTCACCAGTTTTTCGAAAGAAGCGGAAACACTGTCTATGCAACCAACTCATAATTTTGCACGACAATGCACGGGCGCATACAGCGCACAGTGGGACCGAATTTCCAAAACGTGGCCAAAACACGGAAAAATGAATTTTGATGGGTTGGTTGGTAGGGGAAGGATTGCTGCATCTCATTCCAAAAGGAGACGTCGCCACCTTCGATAGCTGTCGAGTTTCGTCGAGATCTCACGCAGAGCTGTGACAGCAAGGCAAATGTACGCTCGGTTTGTGCGTGAATATTTTGATATTGAAGTGAAGAATTTCAGTTCTACAAGATGGTTGCTATAGGTATGTACAAAACGTTCCTACACGAAATCGGAATAAATTTCGTGGTTATCCTATTTATATGTTTACAAATGCCTATGCAAAACGACCATTCTTTGCCGAACTTGCATTTTCATCTAGAGCAAAAGTAGCATATACCGCAATATACCGGGGAATTTCAACTCCCTGACTATAGACTGATTGTCTGAAGGAATCGACAAGAATCAGCTGCCAAAATCTACCGCTTCTCTTGTATAATGCGTCCGAAATTTCTTAGCACAACATGCTCGATGAAGTGCGTGGCGCGGTAGACTACAGAATTCTATGTTCCCCATGCCACATGCTTACGATATCTGACCCATTTGTCTACACTTCACTAATTATATTTCAATATTTTTCACACAGGTTCGGATGTTCAGTACGTGAAATTCACTCGGCAAGAAATATTTAGCATTGTTAAACAACGGTTGAACGATGGTGTACATCCTTTAATACCTTATCCAGAGAAACAATTGTCAGAGAAAATTGGTCGACCGTTACAGATACCGCAGGATATGAAAGTCTCTCTTTCCTCTTTTCTTGGTGAATTACGAACAAGGTGGCAAAAGGCTAAAAGGACAGATGGCATATTTTTAAAACAAAATAACGAATGGCTTAGTTCACCCATTTCATTTCAGGCACCTATTGTTAGTGATAATTCTCAAGTGAACTATGATCTGCTACAGATTTTGCCATGATCTGTCACCGATTTTGAAGATTGTTTAATTATATTACTGAATTGCAATGTGTGTGGTATCAAAGATGTTTTCAGATATATTTTCGCTAAATATTCTGTTATAATAAACAAATCACGTTGGCAGTGTAATAATTATTGGTGTCTAAATACTATATATACGCTATTATTAATAAATTATTGTCGATTTTCATGGGTCACGTTGCTATATTAACTCCGCCATTTTGTTTAGATAATTTTTAACATCACATTCGTAATCAGCGACCTCAAAAACCTCCGTGTGATGAGTTTTGTCTGCATTAAACGTCTTATTTGGGTTTTGGCCACGTTTTGGGGATTCCATTCCACTGTGCAGTGCAAGCTGTCAATGAGATTGGGAAGTACTGTACCATCCACCATATTCACCGGGATTAAGGTTTTATTATTATTATTATTATTATTATTATTATTAAATTCTATCGGACTAAACTGCGTGGTCATCAGTCCGTAGCTTACAAACTACTTAAACCTAGGTAAACTAACCTACGGACAAACACACACACCCATGCCCCATGGAGGACTCTAACCTCCACGGGGAGCAACCGCGCGTTCCGCAGCGAGGTGCTTTAGACCGCTCGGCTACTCCACCGCGGCCGGGATTAAGTCCTTGCGACTTTTATGTGATTCCGAAGACAAATCAACTACTTCATGGCGTTCGCTTTGGAATCCGAAGATGAAGCAACCATTTCATGGCATTCGCTTTGGAACTTTCCTACCATCAACACAACAGGCTCTGCTAACGGTATACTATACCTTTCACATCGCTGGCAACGGGTCCTACATAACGCTGGTGACTACTTTGAAGCACAGTAACAGGTGCGAACATGTAACGTGTTTATATCAGTTGTGAATGAATAGTTTCCTTTTGAGTTCCAACCCTCATACTTGATTTTATTCTACTGAAAATTCGTCAGTGGAGTAGTAGTTGGGCTCTAGTATGTCTTACAGACACAACTTAAGCCATTCTTTATTAGTAGGTAAATATTTTATGGTTGGTTTAAAAATTGTTGAAAATTTGTGTTCCTCTTTTCAAACTGCAACCTCTCCTCCTCCCGTCAGGTTGCTGTTACCGGGGGCCTAACTGCCCTACTCAAAAATTGGTGGAGAAGAGATGAATTTAATGTTTAATATTTAATTTGAATAAAGTTTTTCTGTTCTTAGTTTTGGGCCTACACTTTAACTTCAAAAATGATTTTCTTGACTTGAATGGATAATGGAAGTTTCTCTGGTAAGATTGACATTTATTATATTTAAATTAGCTTCACACGCACAACGCATAAATTAACATATAAAACTTCAACACTGTGTGCCACTATTTTCTAAAGATCAGGCCTAATAATATCAAAACGAAACCTCAGTCTTATTATACAACCGCACCGGTGAGCATCTCAACTGCTACTACTTCTACAATGAACACCACTGCCACTGCTGGCGCTGCAAGTCCGCGATATTACAAATACCACGGCTCACTTCAAAGCCATAGTAGCAAAGACATTAATCCCTGACAAAACTAAAGTGCTTTTACAGCCTTTGTGTAGTTGTTTTGGTTCCTAGTATTGTATGCATGAACTGCGCTGTTAGTTGGAAAAATTGAAATTTCATTTACGACAAATTTTATTAAGGAATAAATACAACGAGGGGGAGTAGTTAATACACCTATTTCCTTATAGATGCTTCTATAGGATGTTCATGAATGTACGCGCATTTACACTCTGGAAACTTCGTCTCCGAGAGTCCAGAAATAGGTAAAAGGCTAGTTGGTAGGTTGGGCGTAACTCAGCTACGGCTAGATAAGGAGGGTAGCGTATTACACCCTGGGGGGAGGGGTCGCCGTCACGGAAGCGGCGGCGCCCCTATCGCTGTCCGCCATCTCGCCGTCTTCCGGTGAACGGCCGCTCGTTCCGGCCTCGGCCAGGTCTGCTACCGCCGCCGAATTATTGTTTTATCGGCGCAGACTCTTTTATTAGATTGCCGGCTGACTGGGCGGCCCGGCTCCGCCGATCAATGACGTCGGAGCCCCCAGCACAGTGCGGCCGAGGAACTGCCCCAGCAGACAGTGGGGCCGCAATGGACTCCGCCGCCGACGGAGACGCCGGCAGCAGACTAGGCCCTCAGAGAGGCTCCAAAAGAGGTAGAGGCAGCGGCACCACTCCACCGCACAGTGACCACTTTGATAAACTTTTGCAAATAATAATTAGATTATACAGCCACATATATATTTACATCAACATACATACTCTGCAATCCATCCAAATCTACGTGGCGCTTTCCCCTCGTTCTATATGGGAGCGGAACAGGACAGCAAGTAACTCGTAATGGTACTGAGTATCACTAAGAGTTACTTGCTTTTCTGTTCCACTCCCATATACGAGGCGCGTCCAGAAAGTAAGATTGCGGTGGAACGACCTCTTCGTGCGGCGGAACGTGTGCTAAAACCTTATCTTCAAAAGCTTTCGTCTTGTATGATGAGGGTTGAATGTGGCCGTGTCAGACTTCGTAATCCTTGAGGTGTCCACTCGCCCATAAAAATTTATATAAAATTAAAAAAAAATGTTCATGTAAAATCTTTATACGTTGCAATATTTCAAAATCAGATTCTTGCGCCGAGGGAAGAAGTCTATAACTGTCACTCTTGTTAAAATATTTCTAAGTTCTCTCATAGATAAGACGTTCAAAAGAAATTCTTCAGTTTGTGGTCGTTGCTATAGCCACAGATAAAAAATAATATTTCTTCAATGATTATCGATCAATGTGTATGATCGATAAACCAAAGTTATATATATATAAAAAAAATCATTTATCGAAGTCTTCTTGGCGTAACTTACCCACCAATGAAAATTCATAAGAATCTTCCTTCAGAATGAAGAATATTTAAATTAAATCACCTGCTCATTTCATTAATATATTATTCATCGTAAAATAATTCTTCATAAATTATGTACTCTGATACTTTCGTCAAGTTTAAACACGATAAAATTTATTGCTTTCTATGGCGTTACATATGTAGTCATTGACAGACAAAAGGGTACTGACTTTTAAAATTTGTTATTTTTACATTAAATGTCGACAATAATGTCAACTCTCGCGACGACAACCGCAGAGATCAACATCTTCTTGCCTCGTGGCCGTCAACCCGCGACTTGATGTGGCCGGATATTTACTCCTTGGAATCGGCGTCGAAGATGTTGCCCTCGTAGGTTGACTCGCCTCACAGCTCATGAAACATAAAAATAACATACAAAAAACTTCTTTAATAATCATATAACATTAAATCTTTACATAAAAATCATTTAAGAACAATAATATAAGTAAGTTATCCTGCACAAACTGAGCTGACATGAGATATGTAGCGGAGACAATAATCCGTCCCACTACAAGATCCGTTTGGTAATAAAATGAAATTGTACACAGATACAGAAGAAATTTTTATTGCACAAAATTCTACAACTGTTAAACTACTTTTCCACATAACTGCCGAAATTTTGTAGGCACTTGTCATAGCGTGCCACAAGGTTTTGCATGCATCCTTCACAGAAGGTTGCCGCCTGTGTATTTAACCATGTGGTAACAGCTCTTTATCATCGTTGAAGTTTTGACCACCAAGGACAGATTTTACGTGTAAGTAGAGATGAAAGTTGCTAGGGGAGAGGTCCGAGCTGTATGGAGGATGATCAAACAGGTCCCATTGCAATTTCCGTAAGAACTGTCTGGTCACATTCGGTGTGTGAGGTCAGGCATTATCGTGAAAAAAAAAAATCTTTCGACAGTAATCCTCTTCTTACACCTAAAATCTGTCCTTGGTGGACAACACTTCAACGATGATGACGAGCTGAAAGAAAATGTTACCACATGGTTGAATACACAGGCGGCAACATTCTATGAAAAAGGCACACTAAACCTTGTGCCATGCTATGAAAATTGCCTACAAAATTTCGGAAGCTATGTAGAAAAGTAGTTTAACAGTTGTAGATTTTTCTACAATCAATATTTTTTCTGTATCTGTACCCATTAGTTTTATATAGCCAAACGGAACTTACTTTCTGGACGGGCCTCGTAGAATGAAGGAAAAGTGAATGCTCGTATGCATCCGGATGTGCCCTACTCTCTCTTATCTTATCTTGGTGTTCTTTACGCTAAATGTAGCTTGGCAAAAGTTGAATCGTTCTGCAGTCCAATTCAAATCCTGGCTCTCCAAATTTCTTCATCAGTGTTTCTCGAAATGAACGTCGCATTCCCTCCAGCGAATCCCATTTAAGTCCTCGAAACATTTCAGTAACACTCGCTCATTAGTCGACTCTACCAGTTACAATCCTAGCTGCCCATCTCTGAACTGCCTCTATGTCCTCCTGTAAACGGATCCGGTGGGGATCCCAAACACTTGGGTAATACTCAAGATGCGGTCGTACAAGCTCTTTAAATGCGGTCTCTAAGCTGTGTCGACCTCCTTTTCATTTCTTGCTGGCGCCAGTGATGGCTTGAAATTTTTATCGTACCCTCCCGAGCGTGGCGCCCCAAGTGATCGACTTACTATCTGTGACTTGCTTCGGCAGCCACCTCGCCGGCCGAGCGGGTTAATATTGGCGGTGACGCATGAGAGACCTCTCTGTGAGGAATGCCGTCAGTCCGGCCCTCGCTAATACTTTCAAGCGAGAGTGGTGTCACCTTGGCTGGGAGATGGTTCTGGCGGAGTTCTAGGCTGGCACTTGTGCCGAGCTGGTCAGTAATTTAAGTTCTCCTTTAACATCAGTTGGAACTTTGGTCGGACATTCACCGTGAAACTGTGCTCAGTGTGAAACCGAGATAAAAAACGAAAACAAGCTTTGGCAGTGCCTTCCAATGGATTTTACTTTTCTCTACGTGCTATGGCATGGTGTGACACTCTCCCCCAGTGGTAGTTTGTGCGCGTCTTTTGACTTGGGTTTTGCCTTGGGCGCGCGTGCAATTTTGTTGCCAGAGTGTTTTCCGCCTCTCCTAGTAGCTGCCCAAGTAAGTGGCGCATCTTGACTCACGGCGCTGACTTTAAATCTTCTTATTTTGAATCTGCTCACCTATTGGCGTTGATTATTTCTATAAAGTTATTGAGATAACTCAGGTTCTCTGGACTGCACTCGCTGAAGTGTTGATTTGGCTAGCAAGTGTGTTGCCCGTCTTTACCGAGTACTCTGAAACATGTTATTGACTCGGGTGCCTCACCAGTGTTATTATGTTGTTGTTTTGATATTACCTTTCGTCATGTTTACCTTATTCGGTTCCTCGCGTGGTCAGTTATCCTAAGACAGTGTCTTTTAGAATTAGCAGTTTAGATGTATGCTTCCTTTTAAAATAAGTCATGGTTTACGCCACAGTGGTGGCTTACCTTTAATTTCATTCGGTAACTGTAATTAATAAAAAGGGAAACCCTTCTGAATTTTGTTGTATTTTGTTAAGTACCTGTAAGGTGTTTTCTGTAAATGTTCTATCGACTGGTGCGTCACGTTATTACTGAATAGTGAGCTAGGATATCACTTAACTGAGCCTTATAATATTTCTTGTTTCCTTTACGTTTTTTGAAACTTGATCACTGTTGTGGCCTTTTGATTATTTATCGTTGTTTTAAGTAACTTACGCGGGATCTTGAATTGTGTATTTGAAATTGCCCCATTTATTTCTTTAATTATCATACATGTGTTGTTTATACAGGCAAATTTTCCTGTGGTTAAGTATTTTTCCCAAGAGGGGCCAAATTGTTCAAATTGTTAATTGCTTTGACACTAGTAAACGATTTAAACTGTACAATGTTTTCTTTAAAAGAGAGCAACAGTTCTTAAGAAAAATTATCGTGTAGTTCAGATTTTAAATTTGCTGAATGCATCTTCCTTTTGAAAAACATTTGTTTGATTATTTGATATTGCTTATCATTTGATTCAATAAATTGTGTTTTGAAACAGCAATTGATTCATTTACTTGTGCCTTACCCTTGGGATGGGTCTCAGTCTCCTTTACAGACGAATCAGGCCTTCTCAAATTGCTCCCAATTAACGTAAATCGACCATTCGCCTTCCCCACGACTGTCCTTATATACTCGTTCCATTTCATATCGCTGTGCAGCGTTAAACCAGTATATTTAATTGACAATCCTCTTTTTTTTTCGCTAGCTGCCATTCTTCATACCACATATAAATTTTCTTGACAACACACCACTCCGACTGTTAAAAATTCTTTATTGAGAACACACGACCGATTTCGCAAAATGAATTTGCATTATCTGGTGATTATTTTATTCACGTCATAACCACATATTACATGGAATTTGAACTAGCTGATCCCCATCATACATCTCGGGGTGTAACCAACTTTGCATTTGAAGCCATCTAAAGACCCGTTTTGTTCAAAAAGCGGGGCTCCGTCCACTATGTATTAGGAACTGAAAAAACGCATCCCATACATCCGGAGGAGACAGGTAGATAAGGAAGCGCCGTTGGTACAAGTCATCCTGCATCCTATTACAGTATGTCAATGACGACACCCTCCTGTACACCACAGCATCATCAACAAACTCGGAGATTGCAACTTACTCGCTCCGTCAGATCATTTATATAGATATAAAATAATAGCGGTCGTATTACTCTTCACACTGAAAATGTATTGTCAAAACAGTGCTTGTGGAGTACATGACTTGATTACATTCACAAATGAATAGCCTAAGTGGTACTAAGCTATTAGGGTTAGCTCTACGGTGAAACACCAATGTTAGTATGTGGTTTAGCTTCCACGAACGGCAGTATAAGCGTTGCACAAAAACAATACTTTCATTTCTTTTACATGTGACACATTCCGCCTGTTCTAGGTACCATCAACGTTCTGAGGAAACTACAGACTTATTTAAGAAACAGACATTGATTTAAAAAGTACAGGAGACGCCAGTAATCAGACGCTTAGCCATTCGGACACGTCCAGTGGTCTGATACAACAAACTGAGGTCACGTGACGTGTACGGGTGGGGCACTTCGAGTGAATAATTTAGTAAAAATGTAAGTAGTCAGCCATCAATATTTGATTATTCCGTATATTGTGCAATGGAATTAGTACTGGCTTTAACTTGACTGTTATGGTGTTAAGAGTTTTGTATCATTCCTACAGTATGTCTTAAGCAGGAGTTAGTGAAATACACCAACATACGTCAATGATTTGGTTCAAAACTCCGAAATTATTAAAGAATTAACGAATTTGCTTCATATCATGGCTTTGGTCGTACTACCATTTATGTCATTAAAATCCTTGATGAAACTGAGAAGCATAATTTGGTCAGAAAAAGTAGTGACAAGAAACTGATAAAAACTGGCGAGTCCCCCATTAATTGAAGACGCGCTCTACACACGATTTCTTCACGAACGTAATACACTTTTCTAGAACAGACTGTGTGGCATAGCGATATATGTGTGCGTTTAACCCTTTAGTGGCCAAATTATTTCTAGAAGCTGTAGACCTTTTATGAATACTATAGTGGGCTAAGAAGCTATACGTGAAATCATAGTTGAAATCTTGAAAGTGAGAGTTTAGCCTACGTGTATGAAAAAATTAGTGGGAACTATTGTTCCCACAGGACTTTGCAGTAATTGGACGTGATAATTAAAATATGTATACATTTATTTTTTAGAGCTTACCTTATTAATAAGATTTCGGTTACAGGTATGAAAGTAGCAAGGACGATTGAAGGTACTAAAAGACGGTAATAATGGCAGCAGAACGCTGAAATTCAGGATATCAAAGAAAACCTGCTGCGGCTGTTTGCTGATGATGCTGAGGTGTATGGGAGGGTGTCGTCTTTAATTGATTATGATAGCATAGAGAATGACTTAGACAAAATTTCTAGTTGGTGGAAATCTAAAAGTAGAAAAATGTAAGGTGATGCGCATGAGTAGGAAGAACAATCTCATAATATTCGAATACAGGATTTGTAGTGAGCATCTTGATGCAGTCGCTTGGTTCAAATAAGTAGGCGTAACACTGAAGAGCGATATGAAATGTAACAAATAAATAAAGACAGTTGTGAGTAAGGCGGACAGCCGACCGGTTTATTGGGAGAATTTTCGGAAGATGTACTTCATCTGTAAAGGGGACCGCGTATAAATCTCTTGTACGACCACGTTTTGAGTATTGTTCAGGTGTTTGGGACCCGCAGCAAATCACTTTAAAGAAGACATACAAGCAGTTCAAGGCTAGATTCGTTGCTGGTAGGTTTGACCAATGCGCGAGTATCATGGAAATGCTCCGATAACTCAAATGGGAATCGCTGGAGGACACACGACGTTCTTTTCGAGAAATTCTGTTGAAGAAATTTAGAGGGCCGGAGTTTGAAGCTGAGTGTAGCTCGATCATCCTGCCACCTACTTACATTTCGCGTAATGATAACAGGCAAGAAAAATTAGGGCTTGAACAGAGGTATATAGACATTCTTGTTTCCCCCTCGTTCTGTTTGGGAGTGGAATAGGAAAAGAAATGTCTAGTAGTGCTAGTGTGTACCCTCCGCCAAGTACTTACGGTGGATTGCGGACTATATATGTAGATGTAAAGTGTGTCTCTTCTTATTTTCTTTTATTGTTATTTTAACGCCGACAGAGTCGGCAGCCTGGCAGCAGCATCAAGTGCTCCTCTTCAGCCGAGCGTACATGTAAATTACAAAGTAAGATTAAAAACCATGTCACGAGAGTAAAAACGAGAGGAATGAGAAACATGGCACGAAGAAAACATTGATGAATTAAAAACAGGACACTGGAGACAATAGTGCAGGCATAAAAAACATGAACAGGCGAGAGAGACAAACACATAGACAGTTAAAAACAGTCTTTGCCACGGTGGCGGTAAAATCACATTGAGAACAGTCACTGGACACACGAAGAAGTAACACGATGACACTGGCGAAGAAAAGAGGTTGTTATTCGACGCACTGAAAATCACACCGAGACATGGATGCACTGGACACTAGACGACACTGTATCTAAAATTCGTCACTTAGGACCCCACATGGGGATGGGAGGGGAAGGTTCGGAAGCGCGGGGGAGGTTGAAGAGATAGAGAGGAGAGGCAATAAGGGGGCGGTGGAGACTCCAGGGTAGGGAAGGGGTAAAGCCAAGCGGGCAGAGGGAAGAGGAGGGGATGGGAAGAGGGGGCGCTGATGCTACGAGGATAGAATCAGGGTTGATAGGAGGGGTAAATTTCGAGACGAAGGGCGTCATCCGGTAGGGGAAGGGCGTGGAAGTTGCCTTGGGAGAGGACATGTAGCGTGTGCAGATGGAGAGAGGAAGGAATGCATTGGTGTAGGGGTAGCAGAGGCCCAGAGTTAATTAGGATGGGGTAAACGAGGGGGTTACGAGGACCTATTTTGCGGGTGCCGTAGAGGATTCGGAGGTGTTCGAGATGTTGAAGTAGGTGAGGAAAGGAGATGAGTTCATATAGGATCCGTGTGGGGGAGGGAAGTCAGATACGGTAGGCGAGGCGGAGTGCGTGGCGTTCCAGGATTTGGATGGTCTGATAAAAGGTGGGAGGAGCGGAAACCCAAGCAGGGTGGAAGGAGCAGAGGATGGGGCGCATGATGGATTCATAGGTGTGGGGGATGAAGTGTATCTACTTCGCCCTACCAATAAAAACCCCTGTCCGCCATCTCTGCGGTGCACTGTCACTATCTCTGTAGCTGTGCGCTGCCCCTCCCGCGGATCTCATTATGGACTGAGGGGCCCTTAGTGAGGAGTCAACGGTATCAGGAAAACGTCTGCGTCTGCCCGCTGCTTGTGGCCGTCACACAAGAGGACGCTGCGACAGGCGCTACAAGACACTTGCTCTTAATGTCCAGACAGCGTTACGTTCAAACAAGATGAGCTTGATACTCATCACTCTGGCGGAAACGTCGCGAACAGAAAATGAGGTACACTATCTCTCGTATAGAACTTGATCGTCAGTCGTTATTTCGCGCAACATCCGAGAGTGTAAAAACGAATCGTGACCTTCGAACCCAGGACTTAAGTCCACCAACGTCAGGGGCAGTAAAAATGGCTTGCCAGAGTTGAAATTCTTATGAAAGTGTATGTAAAATCCTACGCTTCCTTGACATTATAAGAAGTACGTGCCGTCCACAGGAAAACGCCAAAGTAGCAACAATAGTGCAACAGGCAATATAGAAGGAAGGAAGACCAGCGTTCAACGGCCCGTCAACGGGTTGTCATTAGAGGCGGGGCACACGCTTGGATAATTTTTGTCAGGGATTTGGAGTGATTTAGGGAAATCACAGTAAACCTAAACTGGGATAGCCGGAGATAGTTTTGAACTGCCGTCCTCCCGAATGCAAGTCCAGTGTGCTACCGCTGTGCCACGTAGTTCGGATGTCGCGCGGTCTGAGCCGCCATGTCACGGATTGCATGGGCGCTCACGCCCGAGTTTTGCGTTGTAACAGTGAAATGGATGTGTCTGCAACACTTAATTTAAGTTAGTTCAGTTTAAGCACTGAGTAAGCTTAGGGACCGATTGTCTCAGCAATTTGGTCCTTACTAATCTGATTATAGAAAAAAAAAATCGCGATGTAGGTAAATGAGGTTATGATTCCAAAATCATTATCTAAAATCTGCTGTCGACCAGCTGATCTTTCTGCTGTTATGCTAACAACAGATTGTTGTTTCAGGAAATGTTTGCAATTTACTGTAGAAAATATAGTAAAGATTTAACATTTACTAAAGAATTATTGTTAAGCAATTCTAGAAAGTAATACAGACGACTAAGCCAGGATTACTTTCTAGAATTGCTTAAAAATGTATTTCACCTGTGGGTGCCCAAACTATAAAATAGTCTGTGGTAAAGAATTATTCATGAATTAGAATGGTACTGATATTTCTAATGATTGATTAATGACCACGGTATGATATTTGGCAGTAGAAATGAATCTATTACACATTAAGGCGGGTGGACGACAACAACGGTCAAACCAAACGTTAAACACAGAGATAACATTTCAGCATGTTAGGAACGTCGGTGATGTATATATTCAGGTTGAAGCATGGTATAATCTTTTTTTTTTTTTTTTTCCAAGGTCCAAAATTGAACCCGGGTCTGCTGTTCACTAGAGGGTTCCGCTAATCCACTGTGCCACACTGGTACAATACAGTCGTGGGAAGCGATTGTGCTATGGTGGAAACTCCTGAGTGAGCATTTTCAACCATATTTCAATGCTTACCTTTCTCTCAGGATAGATAATGTTGTTTAAAGAAACCATTAAGGTGGTGAAATAGATTCATAAGACGTATGATCTGCTTTTTTTCAGATATTTTTAACAATGATTAATTTCATAAAGTGGATAAATATTTCGTTTATATGCTTACAACATTTTACTAATTTATTTATTGGAGACCCGCACCGAATAGTGGTTATATGGGTCTTATCAGTTATGCAGCTGGCGTTTTATTGCGCTAGCACTAACAGCAATAAACTTGCCTCGCGTAAAGCCGGCTGTGATATGTACAGTACTTTCTGAAGAAGAGAATTTATATGATGTTTTTGGAGAATGATTACTGGTAGTGAAATATGCAATTAATAAATTATACTATACACGTAATTTAAGAGCACACTAAAAATAAAACTACTGCTTGGAATATTAGTATGTGTAAATGTGTTTTTAAGTGAGGCTTGAGAACCCTCATGGCACTTCAGAAAAGAGAAATCGGGTTATTGATACGTCTGACTGGGAAATACATATTTTCAGGAGATTTTGCCACGATGCGAATCACATCGTGTGCTATGCGTGCGGCAAAAGAGCTGACTATATCTCTAGTTGGTGGGTGCGAACAGAGTGTTGGAAGTAATGATGCTTCTAAACACGTTACTGTGGATATACTTTGTGGTGTAGGCATGGAATATTTGTCTTTGTGTCACTAGTAACTGCATAGACACAGTGCTGTTCTTGTTTCCTAACCATACATATGGCGGATATTCATCTGAATTTTCTGTACTTTTCCTACTACTGATTTTCTCGACATAAGTTTTGAAATTTTTGCTTTCAGTTGCAGAATTTAGTTGTTAAAAGAGATATGGTAAGAAAATTTTTATTTTCTTTCTCTACGATTTTTCACCGTGGACAAAGGAAAAAAATATTAACTTTTTTTTTCCTTGACCATGTCATTAGAGATGAAGAAAGAACCCTGACTACACAGCTATGAGGAAACTAATAGAATCAGGCTTTAAGATGGATCGCGGATATTTCCTGTGATGACAGTCATCTCCTGTGATTGTCATGTGTCTTATGGAATGCACTACCTTCTTAGCTCATAGCCAATATGTAAATGCTTTCCCTGTGGCTGTCTTATTCATCTATGAAAGAATAAATGTTCTTGAAATGGCGCAGCTATAAATGTGATAAAGTCAGCAAGCAGAAACTAGTGAGTACGATAAAGATATTGGCACTGTGTAAGCAGCTACTTTTGATCTAGGTGCTTCTATAAACGGTACACCGAAATAAAATTATGATTGGACGAATATCTATGTCTGGTTTGGAAAAAAATTGATGAATAAGGTCGTAAGAAATATTCCATTAAAGAGAATGGAAGAGCAATTGGTGAATAAATATTATATTCAGAACAGTTTAGAAATTTTTTGACATGAATTGGTGGCAGGTAGCACTATTAAAAGTGACGGAGTTTTCCTCTCAAAGTATCGACATACTCGGCGACTGGAACAGATGGTTTATTTGTAATATAACACATTTTGATAGGTGAAGCAACGGCATGTGATAGATATGGACCAGTTACACTATCGACTTGCGTGCAGTTAACCCTAGTGACGGAGTTTTCCTCTCAAAGTATCGCCATACTCGGCGACTGGAACAGATGGTTTATTTGTAATATAACACATTTTGATAGGTGAAGCAACGGCATGTGATAGATATGGACCAGTTACACTATCGACTTGCGTGCAGTTAACCCCAGATTGAATTCTAATAAAGTTCGTCAGCGAAAATTTCGGAAAAAATAACATTATTTATTCTCGGACTTCGATTAGAAAGCAAATGGAACAGGAAACATTGCAGGTCCTAAGGATTTTAATATAATAAAAAGTTTTGATTTCGATGAAAGTTTGCAGAGTCACAATAATGACTGTACGGAATAAAAGCCGTAATTGCGTCCAAGTTGTTGTTGTTGGTTGTTTTGAGGGGACTAAACAGCTAGGTTATCAGTCCCAATTGCGTCCAAACCCACTGCATGATTTAAGCTGTGGTAATTACTTCGCCAGCCTACGTTTTTCGGAACTGAAAAATAAATACACCATGTTGATGACTGTAATCATTTTAATAATGTCTATAGGTTCTTTTCCTACACTGGTGTAACGTAGGAAATCAGAATGGGAAGAGATGCGTCTGTCTGGGACGGAGGATAAAGTCAGACAGATGAAGTAGAACTCTGTTCTGTCTTGTCCAAAAAGGAAAAAAAAAAAAAAAAAAAAGGAAAAAGAAAAATCAAATAAAAAAATTAAGGAAGGGTGGTAGAGCATCAGAGATGAAGGTGGGAGAGAGAAGCGCTCCGAAATAGAAAGAAATATGTCTTCGGTTCTGCGCTGAATCGCCGTATCGTTTCAAACTGGATTAGTTATTCCCAGTATAGCGTCTGCGTGTTAGTGTATGTAACAGTATCGGTGGTATCCCCCTATGAATTAAGACAATGAGATATTGTTTTTCAACTTGGATTTATATTTCCAGTAAGTGTTTGCAACTGAAGGGAAATAGCAGTCATATTCCAGAGCAGCGACCAAGTGGTTCCCAACCAGACTGTTCAGAATTCAAATGGAATAAAAAAGAGAAAAAAAAATCCGGCTGTGTGAAAAGCAATGCATCATCTCTGACGGTGCAGACTTCGTCAATTGACAGGAAACAATTGCTTTTCACAAAAGAGGAAATATGTTCCTAATTAATTAAAAATTTAATAGACTAAACTCTTGCACCTTCAGAAATTTTGTAATTACAAACGGGTTTGCTCAGTTCAAATGTATTCGCAACGATGGATTGTTAGAGAGGGCGCTGACCATAGAACGTCGCTACGCCAATTATTTAATTCCTTCACTAAATGATTTTCAGACATTGGTCAAAGACCCCAGGGCCGCTACGTGTTTGGATGTTGTTAGCTATGTTCTCCGGTCATTGCGCCTAACAAACATTCGCGTTTGCCCCGCGATCTCAGTGCAAACTTGAAACGTTTAAAACGATGGGTTATGTGCCGTTAATAATGAGAAGGAATGGCTGAGACAGGAAGTTAAGACACGTCATGAAACATTAATCCTTTATTTGGCAAAATTCCGCATGGTATTCTGCAAAATATTTCAAGTTTCGTACTACGATGAGTAATGTTAATTTGCTTAACAGTGTGAATCCTCAGCAGTCACTGCAAGCATACGTAACCGGCTACAAGTTGCTTTTGATTTTGTGGCACTACTTTGCTGTTATAGGAGTAAATCGTTGAGGGTCATTTACCATGTCAAAGTGTTACCTAATTCATGTCTGGGACATAGTTTTTTGATTGATAGTTACAAATGAGGAGGCCTGGCAGACCACTATGGAACGAAATGTACAAATGCTTGTAGAGCTTATGGGACTTAACTATGGGGTCATCAGTCCCTAAACTACTTATGAACTAGCTAATACTAAGGACGGTACAAATATCCGTGCCCGAGGGGGGATTCGAATTCCCAACCGTGCTGGCCGTACAGACCGTGACTGAAGCGCCGCAGAAAACGGGTCGCTAACACGATGCCGCCAATGAGAACACGTGCTGCTATAACTATTAGCGGTTTCAATGCCGCCGCGACCAGTTCTGATGCTGCCGCTATTGTTACTACTATGCTAAAGTTACGAGCCGATTGATCATATGCAGCGACCCACTGCTTCGCCGGTCAGCGGAGCCACCGAGTGGAACACAATAGTGTTATTTTATTTCAATTTTTAAACATAGTCTCATGTTAATTTAACGATTTGGCAAGTAACGTAGAAACTGCTTAATTATTTTAAGAGCTGATTATATACAATCCATTTCCAGCACGTTGCTCCTCTTCCAATTTCAAATTTATGCGAGCCTACTCATCTTATTTCTTGTGCAATAGTTTTCGAAGTACAATTTGTTAAATTATAAAAAGGGTGAAAATAAGTCATACATTAATAAATTCAATGTGCTTTATTATAAAAAATATCCCCTCCCACCCCAGAACCAAATCCTGACTGCGGTACTGGAACGGAGAGCCAGTCGAGAAGAAGAGGAAACAGTAATAAACAGTAGTTACTGCGTCAGCGCATGATGTACGCTGCAAAATTTTTCATCACTTGCCAGATTATGGGCCAAAGGTAAAACGTACACTCTGTCTTTATTATCACATGACTGTGAAATGAGAAAATTGTGGGGACTTTTTTCTTTTTACCAAACTAGACTCGTTGCAGACATTTTACATAAAATAGTATAAAATACAACAATTTTACTACCGCGAGAGACACACGTATCTACACTGTAGCATCCGTGCATCTTATCGGGCAGTGTTACTCACGGACATGAATGTGTAATTTGAGAATAAATCATGTGTAATTTAATTAACTGAATGTTTTCATGTGATTCCAACGTGAGCAAGATAAAGTGTTAAATGAATCCATGAACTCAAAATGCAAACAAATTTTACATTCCTCTCAAACCTACAATATGTATCTGGTTTTCATGACTGCTACACATGAGTTGCCGTGAGGCGCCTTGCTACGGATTGTACTGCTGCTTCCCGTCGGATGCTAGAGTCCACTCTCGTGAAAAGGTGTGAGTTTCGTTCTTAACATTAGTTAAAATAGTTTGTAAGTCTCGTATCCGACGACCTCAGCAGTTATGTCCCATAGATTTACAAATATTTGTTACTAGCTTAAACTCGCGGCTCTGCTCTCGTGTTGGTTGATTATGACAGATAATCGAATCGATTTTTAAAGAGATGTATTACAAGACATATCTTTTTTACTGCGTTATTTATTTATTCTTATATTTCCTTATTCGTATGCTTATCCTTACAGAGAAAGACCTGAAGACATTGTAGCACGCATAGACCAAAGATATGGTCTGTGGCATCACGTTTCGCTGTATATAACCTCCTCGCTATAGAGTCGCAAACGTCATCGCTGGTCTTCACTCCGATTTTTTTTAATAATATGATGACTTTCAACCATCATATCTTCCACCCCCTTATAGCTATCGGCATGGAACTGCTATGGTGTACAACGGGAGACTTCTGACAACAATTAAACACAAACCATTCGTTGCGGTCTGTAGTTTTCGCTGCAGAGCGAAATATTAAGACGCACACACACACACACACACACACACACACACACACACACAAACGTAGAATTTTACACACACCGATAACTTTCCGTCCCAATATACTCCATCCATTTATCATGTTCAACCCTCAAGCAACAATGCAACCAATAAAACCATTTTCAAAGAGCAAATATAATTTTCAAAGAGTAATTATTTTTTCGCATTTCGCGTTATATTCTTCCAATTACTAAATACCTATCAGATCTTTACAAAACCGTGCCTAAAGCCTTCCCCGGGTAGACATTAGTAACTGTACAAATTTTTAGCTTTTTATGTCTTGTGGTTCAGACGTGATAAACTTACACCGAACAGACATTCACATTTATAGATATAGATTATTATTATTATTTTCATAAGTGCAGTAACAAGAGTAAGTGGCATCGTAAAAGAGTAAGTGGAGATAATTTTTACACTTAGCTGTCATATCATCTGTGTATAGCTACTGAAGTCTAATTATTATTTATTTTTACAGATATTATTCTTTTAGATACATTGGTCATGACCAGATAGTATTCTTTTAGATACATTGGCCATGATCAGATGACTGAAACATTTAACACCGACAACACCTAGCAGATCACTCATCAGCAGATTCTCTGACCGATGGGACTTGATTCCTTACAGCAGTCGTTTCATCGCCCAGTAAAGAATTAATTCAGAAGAGGAAAACCTGGAAAGCGAAATACAATGAAAGTCGGGATGTCTGTTGAAACATGTATTCAGAATTCGGCACATTAACGACAGGTAGTCCTTTCCCAAATTTTCATAGATCGTCACTCAAAGAATGTAGCCACTGGGAGATGCAACTGACTTCTTTAGGAGAAGCCAAAGTTCACGTGTTCACAACACCGGTGTCTTCTTTATCTTATATGGGGAGAGGAAAAGCCTTGATAGAGTGACCGAGTATTCTAAGGCGCCTTGCTGCGGAGCTGGAGGCTGCTCGCCGTTGGAAGTTAGAGTCCTCCCTCGGATAAAATGTTCAAATGTTTGTAAAGCTTATGGGACTTAACTACGGGGTCATCAGTCCCTAAACTTACAAACTACCTGTCAACTAGCTAATACTAAGGACGGCACAAGTTTCCATGCCCGAGGGGGGATTCGAACCCCCGACCGTAGTGGCTGTGCAGACCGTGACTGGAGCGCCTCAGTCCTCTCGGCCACCACGGCCGGCTTCTTTTATGAAAGTCAAGCGTGGTAGCTTTGCCTGTTCTTGGTTCATGTTACTAAAATGTACGCGTTTCATGAAAATGTGTCAGGTATTTTACAAAATATTTTCATTGACCATCGCTGAGTTGCCTAGACGTGGAGTGGACTTCACATTTCTGATCTAGCATGTCAGCACCTCCCTTTGTGCTACTCTAAAATATGATCATTTCCGGGTTCTTCGTTTTTGAATCAGCACTTGAGTATGATGCATGCTCGACAAAATAAGCACAGGTTTGTCTTTGGTGCAAAAGATATTAGTGTTAGATGTAAAGCCAATAACGGCCGATCCGATTTCCCCATCACGCCTCAGAAGAAAATGAGGCGGAATTTCGCGCTTATTTTTCTTAATGGCACCCATTAGTGTCAGGTGTTTTTATTTTAGCTCATTCAGTAGCTCCAGTGATGTGAATCAGTTATCAGTCGTCACGTTTCTCTGTGTACCTTCTATGACATTATTAGTCACAAAATTGCACTGGTAGGTTGGCTGACATTTGGCTCTCAGCTGGTAGACTTTTCCATCATCTTCAGAAACGCCCCACAGATATCCAGTCTGAGTTTCATGGATGTCTTCAATGACGTCATCCACTGGAACATCTTGTACATCACTAGCGTCTTCATTCGGAAGTTCTGGTATTTATAATAAGTCTTCAGTAGTAGATGAGTTTAGTTATAATAAAGAAGATATAAAATGCAGAATGGCTATGGGAGCAAATGCGTCTCTCAAGAAGCGAAAGTTGTTGACATCCAATATTAGTTTAAATCTTAGTATGTCCTTTCTGAAAGCATTTGCCTGGTATGTAGCACTGTGTGGGAATGGAAGGTGGACGATAAGGAGTTCAGGCAAATGATGACACTTTTGAATTGTGGTGCTACAGCATAATGATGGGTAACACGTAACAAATGAGGAGGTACCAGACAGAAATATGGAGAAAAGGAGTTTCTAGCATAACCTGACAAAGAGAAGGGATAGGTTGGTAAGACACATTCTGAGACAAGTAATCGTATTATAAAGAAGTATGTGGGGTAAAAATCGTAGATGGAGACCCAGTGACGAATACAGTAAGCAGAATCAAAAGAATGTACGTTGCAGTCCTAATTCTCAGAAGAAGAGGCTTGCGCAGGAATATAGCTACTGCTACCAATTGATGGAACTAAATGACTAAATTAGTTGAGCTATTGAGACCGATGAACAGTGTGAACAAAACAAAACTCAACCAGAAAATATTTGCAGTAAGTTTAAAGCGAGACTGGTTCATGGTAAAGAACAATTATGAGTTCACATAAAAGACAATCTCAAATATGCGAAGTGTGTGAATAAGGAAAGCGATTTTGATCCTAAGGTCCTCTATGCATTTCACTCTGAAATCAATACGAGAAAGTTCGTCTGAATGCTTACGACATTACAGCTAAACTTCTGAAATGTAGAGAAAGAAATGAATCAGGAGCTATATAATATTTTATGCAACGAGTACGGTCAGGATTTTGGGAAAAAATTCCTATCCCCATTCTCAAAAAGGCAAATTCGACGAAATGTATAAATTATAGATTTCTCAGCCTAATGGTTCATTCTTTTAAAATATTAACTTCAATTATCCTAAAGCACGTAGAGCAAAGGGTTGAAGTCGCAATTTAGAGGATTCCGTAAACAAATCGAAAACAGGAAAGCTATATTTGCCCTAAAACTAGTTCTAAAGACTCTCCTAGATAAGACTGTGACAACAAACAAAGCTTTTTGATGTAGGGAAAGCCTTTGATAATGTTAAATAGGATAAAACCATAACACATTCTCAATAAAGTTGGAATAGAGTACATGAAAAAATACAGAACCTCCATGAAAACGAGAAAGCTGTTATCTATGGACGAATGAAACACGAAGACTTATAGAAGTGTTCGCCAATGGTATGCGTTATATCCACCTTAATTTATACGAAGTAGAGTAACTTAAAGTTAGGAAACATTCCTAGGTAGATATTCGAATTCGTGGTTAGACACCAGAAATGTTACGATACGCTAATGAAATCTCTATCTGAGGAAGAAGAAGACGTTGTAACTCTGCCAAATAGAGTAGATAACGTCATGGGGATGCATATAAGTTTGAAATAAATAAAACGAATACAGAAATTATGGCATGAGACAAAGAAGAGAAAGTTTAAGTTCGTGTAGGCAATGTACTACTTAAACATGTGGATAAATTTATTTATCTAGGCACTAGGATCACCAGGAATGGAAGGAGGAATGCCAAAGGACCTAACAGAAGTGGCCAAGCAAAAGCTGCTTTCAATAGAAACAAAAAGATCTTAACTTTTAAGAACATCAAAGCCACGAAAATGTCCCTAGGCATGCTATGCCTATGAGACAGCGACCCTGAAGAGGAAGGAGCAAAGGTCTTCTGAAATGTGCTGTTTTGGAGGCATACCCACAATAAAATGGAGTGACGAAGTTACAAATGAAGTGGAAATAGCGGGTAAAAAAGCTTATGGAGAGTGATCGTGATACGAAAAGTTGTATTTACATGCCATCTATTGAGAAACGAAGGACTTCTGAAAACAATGGATATGACGAGGGGAAAACACCAAGAGAAAGGTTGATGAAACAAATCTTAAAACATGAGATGCAAAACCAATGGATAAATAAGAGGAAAAACAGAAATACATTCAGAGTAGAGACTTGCTGCCATCGTGAGTGTTGAAAACTAGTGAGAGTTCAAGACGATGAAATATTATTCCGAGTTTCACAGTTAAACGTCATTTAAATGTCGTCGAACACTTTTTAAACTATTTATTAAGTGGAAGTTTACGTAATTCAACAATTAAATGAAGATGGCTTGCAAATGACGGTAAAGACGATCGTCAAGCGGCACACAGTCACTTGAAGAAAGCAGTCACACTCACACAAAATTATAGCTTTCGGCAGCCACGGCATTCATCATTATAGAGAAAATACAGCTCACTGACATGTCACCGTCATATCTGGAAGGCAGCAGGCGGAGATGACAGTTGTATGTTAGTGAGAGGTCTCTTTTGTTATATGAACGATGAACACACTGGCGGAAAGCTATAAGATGTGTGTGTGTGTGTGTGTGTATGTGTGTGTGTGCGCGCGCGCACGCGCGCGCGCGCGCGAGCCTGTGGTTTGACGATTTTCTCTGAGGTAAGTTGGAAGCTATCCTCGTTTTATTATTGTTTATATGTTCAAATGTTTGTAAAGCTTATGGGAGTTAACTGTGGGGTCATCAGTCCCTAAACTTACAAACTACTTATGAACTAGCTAATACTAAAGATGGCACAAACATCCATCCCCGAGGGGGGATTCGAACCCCCGACGGGGAACGGCCTCGCGCATTGTATCATAGCGCCTCAATGCTCTCGGCCGCTCCGCGGCGGCTATTATTGTTTATAATGTCCATTAATCGGGAAATTTGTTTTTGTATTCAAACTCATCCATATTGCAACGGATCATGTTTCGTTTTTCGCCCAAGAAGAGACCAAGCCGTTTTCTTTCGAAGAACATAATTCCAATAGTCGTTACAATATTGGAAAGAAGTCTGTGAGAATAGGATATGTATTGTAGCAATACCATGTAGTGGAGTACGTTTTTTTGGCAACATTATCTATGGACTGAGGAACTACAATAGTTATTGTTGATTGCGAATCTGGGACGAGTGGTGCCATGAGAAGATCGTTGTCAATTGTAACTACAAAAGAGTGTGACCGCAGACCCTGCATGCAGAATTTAGAGTCAAATGATATTTTATATATTGTAGCGTCTATTCTTTCGGACACGTGCGAAAGAAGAGACGTCACTTATGATCCTGCGTTTATTATCTATTCATATTCACGGAATGTATGACATGAACGGCGAATGGAAGTTACGGGAATTCATTTACAATAACTACGAGTTGGAGTTCTAGTGGGCAGAGAATTTATATCAGACGGGAGGCGTACTTGAGTAAGTCCGTGCAGGTGTGGTGATCACTGTGTCGCCAGTGGTGTAGCGGTCAGCTTAACTGCCTAGAAAGCAGGAGACTCGGGTTCGAATCCCGGCTGGGTACACATTTTCAGCTTTACCCATTCGCAGTTAATGCCAAACATACCATGAATAAAAACTCTCTATCACACTAGGAGGAAATTTGGACCGTTTTCTTTTTGCTGGAAGAAACTAAAACGGGCTGTATGTAGTTCTTTCATTATAACACAACCTAGTGTTCTCAGCACTACTTGACTCTAGACAGATAAATCACAAAAGCACGATTAATTGTTTGTAATTATTTATTTCGTAATTACTTTCAATCGTCTGTTCCTTTCATTCAACTCATGTCCTTTCCTGAAGTTGACAGGTGTAATATTGCATCGCGAAACATAAAATATTTTTCGGTGCCATTCAAAGTATTTACATGGTTTCCATCACCCTTACTCTGTTTATGGGAGGAAACATATCGGAGATAGGCCACAACACTATTGTGCTCCGTTTACACACGCTCTGCTTCACTTTCTCTTCTATATTGTATGACTGCACTGCGACTCTCAACAAGTTTTATGTACCCTCACATACTATGTCTATTAACCTTGCCAAACTATTCATAAACACTACCTGTAATTATTAGGTCTAATCAAAATAATTCCTGCGCTTACTGTTTACATGCTTTTCACTGACTCCTTCGAAATAGTGTCCTCCACAAATGGTGAAATACTCGCAAAGCCGTCTCCATTTCTCGACTCAGTCTTCGTACGCTTCTTTCAGCGTCTCGACTCGGATGGAAATATCCGTCCTTTCAACGGGTCAGGGGAGTACGAAGGACGTAGGCACAGCGATTTCGTTCCTTGTGCAATAGTCAGGCACCAAAAAGGCTGCATATGCTTGTGCATTAGTGTGATTCAAGACTAATGAAATGTATCGTGAGGCCGTTTCCTTCTCACATTTTCTCGTAGTCGTGGGAACACGTACAGATAGTACCATCAATTAACAGGTGTCACCTTGGCATGAGTTCATGAAGAACTAATCCTTAAAAGTAAAAAACCGCTTGGAGAATGGCTTGATATTTGACATGACGAACTTTTTCTTGTCGCGGTGGAGTAGCCGAGCGGTCTAAAGCGTCTCGCTGCGGAGCGCGCGGTTGCTCGCCGTGGAGGTTCGAGTCCTCCCTGGGGCATGGGTGTGTGTGTTGTCCTTAGGTTAGTTTACCTAGGTTTAAGTAGTTTGTAAGCTACGGACTGATGACCACGCAGTTTGGTCCAATAGATTTACAAACATTTGAACTTTTTCTTGCTTCGATGAGCCTTTCACGACTGATGGTAAAGTCTGAGCATTGGACTCAAAGGAAAAGCTGTAGTTCTCCATCTCATCGCCTGTTACGATTGTCTAAGGGGACGCGGACGTGAATAATGACTGAAAAGTCGAAAATTGTTTTTCTCTCCATCTGAAAGACAAATTTCTCACGTGTCCAAATATGTATGATTCATTTACTTTTACATAGATAGTATAGTCATAAACAATATTTGAACAAATGTCTAAACATTGGTGGGCACCCTGATGTTTCAAGCAATGAATATCACCATAAACATTCCATGCTTTCCACAGTCATGGAAACAATACAGGTCCTAGCAGATAAAAGATAGAAAATGTCTACATGGCCGCACACGAAATCCTAATGAGTAAAAAAAAAAAAAAAAAAAAAAAAAAAAAAAAAAAAAAAAAAAAAAAAAAAATTCAAACGTGCGTTAAGCTTTTGGGACTTACCTGCGGGGTCCTCAGTCCCTAAATTTACAAACTAATTATGAACTACCTTATACTAAAGACAGCACGAACATCCATGCCCGAGAGAGGATTCGAACTTCCGATGGGGAACGGCACTGCGTGTGGCAACGAGTACCGGAAACAGTGTTCCTTGGATGGGTAGTACTCAAAATAGGTGTGATGGCTGCTGTTATCTGTTTCATTGATCGTGTAATTAGCAAGGAAAAAGTAGTGGACAAATTACACATCTAACCACGAAATAATATGATAGCTGCTCTGACTGTCATAGATCGTCAGCGACTTGTTGAAGCTGAAAAGGATGCGGAAGCCACCATTAACCAGTCCACAGTAAGGAAAAGAATCCTGAAAAAGTCGTAAAGGATAAAGAAGCAGCTGGCAGCAAGAGTATGCCACTGGAATGTTCTGAAACAGGCTTATGGTGAGTCAAAAACACTATGAATATTCTTTCTTCATTTTCTCGATAATACGCTTTCAGAATATTAGGTACATATATATTTTCATAATGGTTTTAGCATTGTTCACCAAATTTCTCCCAATTGAGGAATGTATTATGCCTAATACTTTGCAGAAATGATCTATGTATTTTCTGTATATAATATTAACAATAATTTTTAAACAAAATAGTATGTAAGTGTAAGAAGGGTTTTTCTGTTTCCTCAGACAAAAGAAGAGGCATAATGTGTTCCAACGAATGTTGACAGCAGCCTGCCACATTCTAAATTCAATTAGACTGAAGATGCACCGGAAAATGGTTCAAGAATGCAACAAACATCTTCCGGGTGATGAAAAAGTCAGTATAAATTTGAAAACTTAATAAATCGCGGAATAATGTAGATACAGAGGTAAAAATAGACACACATGGTTGGAATGACATGGTGTTTTATGAGGGAAAAAACAGTTCAAAAAATGTCCGACAGATGACGCTTCATCAGATTAGAAAAGTAGTAATTAGCATAACAGATTAAGACAAAGCAAAGATGATGTTCTATACAGGAAATGCGAAATATGTTCACAATCGTTCCTCAATAGCTGTAGACGAGGAATAATGTTGTGAATAGGACTGTAATGCATGTCCGAAGTTATGGTGAGGCATTGGCGTCGGATGTTGTCTTTCAGCAGAGATGTCGGTCGATCACGATACACTTGCGACTTTAGGTAACGCCAAAGCTAATAATCGAACGGACTGAGGTCTGAGAGGCCAAGAATGACGAAAGTGGCGGCTGAGCACACGATCATCACCATACAATGCGCGCAGGACATGTTTCACGCATCTAGCAATATGGGGTGGAGCGCCATCATGCATCAAAATCGTACGTTCCAGCAGGTGTTTATCAGCCAGGCTGGGGGATGATGCGATTCTGTAACATATTGGCGTACCTCTCACACGTCACGGTAGCAGCTACAAAACCAGAATCACGAAGTTCCTCGAAGAAAAAACGGCCCGATAACGGAAGATGTGGTAAATTCAACCCATACCGTGATTTTCTCGTCGCGCAGTGGAGGTTCCACGATAGTGCTAGGATTTTCCGTAGCCCAAATTCTGCAGTTGTGGGCGTTGACAGACCCTCGGAGCTTCGTCAATCCACAACAAGTTACTCAACCAATCGTCATCTTCCGCCATCTTTTGAAACGCCCACACCGCAAATGCCCTCCGCTTCACTAAATCGCCAGGTAACAGTTCATGATGCCGATGGATTTTGCCAGGATAGCATCAGAGGGTACGCCTAAGTGCCAACCAAACAATAGAGTATGGAATACCGGTGCGACGTGCGACTGCACGAGCCCTGACTAACCCGTGCATAGACGAACCCGCTACAGTCTCCATTTCTTCTTGAACTGTCTGAGCAACATTAGGCCTTGTGTTCGGTCGGCCACGGGGTCTATCGTCTAAAAAACCCGTTGCTTCGAACTTCGAAATCATTCTCGCCACAGCTGCATTTGTCAACGGACCTTTACCCGTTCGAATCCCCTTCCTATGGCGATAGGATCGTAACACTGAACTAGCACATTCCCCATTCTGATAATACAGCTTCACTAAAAGCTCCTATTTCTGATAACGTCAACATGCTGCGACTGCTGGTGCATCTGATTCTCTCTCTCATTAGAGCTCCTTTTATACGCGATTTTCATGCTCAGTCACTGACGTTTTGCTGTCTAGCGCCATCTGTCGGACATTTTTTGAACTTTTATATTTTATTTATTTATTTATTTTGTTCTAAAAACCCCATGTTATTTCAAGCATGTGTGTCAATTTTTACCTCTCTATCTACATTATTCCGTGATTTATTATGTATTCAAAATTTTAGTGACTCTTTGATCATCCGGTATTAGGAAAAATGTTGTAATTCTTAATCTATAACAAATATTTCAATAAATTTCATATTACAGCTTGAGTGAATGTCATTCGGTGTTGTTCAAAATCGCAACTTCATTCACATTTTAGATCAAGAGTAATGTGCACCGAAAGAAATGTGTGAAAATGAAGCCCGTTCATGTCCAGGTTCCCTTCAGGTAAATGTAGTTCTCATTTCCGCGTTTTATAATCTCTTTAGGCATTTCGTGGCAATGGTCTTTCTTTGTCTTTGGAGTTATTCGCGGTGTCATTCTTCTATAAAATGTTTCAGGTCTTAACTCATCACCCGTGGGATACAATGGGCAGCTACGCTGTGCATTGCAGGGTGGTTTGTCAGGATTTCGTGACAAGTGACAAGTTACGAATGAAATGTTACATTCTTCCGCAGTCTCTTGGGTAGCCAGGCTTCGATTGTCACGTGCATGTTTTTTGACGTTCCTGACTTCACATGAGTTGACAGACGTCGAATTGATTCCTGAGCAAGAGTCGGCTTCTGTCAGGATTAACCAATCGTAACATCGATTACGACCTCAGCAAGGACGACCTTAGGCTTCCTGCATCAACTGGTGTGTCTTCATAAAGCTTCCCTTCAGTTTCGCGCAAAATTTAACCCTCCGCTACACGTTTTCTTTTTTCTTTTTTCTTTTTTTTTTTTTTTTTTTCATGAACAATTCTGACATTACGTTTTGAAAATGTATCATATTCGAGTCTGAATAACATGAGTAACATTCTGAATTCGTAAGCATAATTAATTTAGGATTGATAGTGTACATAAAGTATATAATTCATAATTTACCCTTAACATTCATTGTACTCCCTAAAATTCATTCGGTTTTTCATTGTTTTTACAAACAGATACTAACCAACAGTTATCCTACGTAAATTAGTCTAGAAAATGTTTCTCAAAACTGTAGCTATTGGCCATACTGTCAATTCAGGCATATTGTTCGTGGTGCTTGCTATTTTCACTTCACTCATTGCACAGATATGCACCGACCTGTATCAGGCATACAAATTTATTGAACAGACTGGAGGAAAATTTCGTCGTTCTGTTTTTCTTCTTATCACGAAAATTTCATCTTCCTCGAGCTGTTGTTTGTGGACTGCAGGAACTGCTTCAGCTGTTGGGTCTCCCAAAATTTCTGCGATTCGATTCTTGAAATTCACTAGAATATTTAGGTGTTTGACCTTCATTGTCATATAATCATGTAACAGTTCTTTGGCAAGAACTTTAGATAGATTTTTGTTGGAATTGTTGAATCTGTACTGCTCTTGTAAATTCGATATCCACTGGTTGTACTGGAAAAAATTATGAATGGCCATCTTCTGCTAGTGACTCAATAAGAATAAAAACAGTATAGACCTTTAAAAATTTATTTATTGATTACGACGTTTCTGCAGCTGCCCTCACCAGTTGTGGTAATTGTTGTCAACAGTATTTACATTTCATCTCATCAAATTTCTCCACGCCAGATTTAGACTCGTTATAAAATGTTACAATTTCTGGATTGCACTTTTCCAAAGCAACGTCAATATTGTCATCATGTAAGGCAGACAGTGACAGAACAAATTTCTCTCTCTTAGCTCAATATGAAACAAGTGTCCAATTTTTCGTAAATGCAAAAATGCTGGCTCCACAGGACAATTTTTTACTACTACCATAAATGGAGGAACTTTTTCGAGAAGAACTTATGACAGAACTGCGCCACAAGTTTGCACGCACTCGGACTGATTCTCCGCGCATCACGAGTCAAATTCTTGAGAGTAATTAGTTGCAGGAGGACGGGAAGGTAGAAAAAGCCGCAAATACAAAGCTTAAATTTATAATTTATTGTTCACGAAAAGATGAATCTGCGGGCACGCAATCCTTGATGCGTGTAACTTTCACCCCTCGAGTTGTGCAGGAATGCCAACCGCATTTCGCTCCAACACTCAATTCGCGCAATATTACCTATATACGGGAGTTACATAAATCGACCTTGTAATCACCAATGGTAATTTAAACGAACTGTGCCTGGATCCAGCTTGACAGAAAAGAAGAAACAAAGATCATCTCGATGTGTCTGACATGGAAGTGATCGGATCTATCAAAATCTCTAAGAGCATGTCTAGGTAATATAATCCACATACCTGAGTACAGCAGCGAATCAGGTCATCAATCTCCGATCAGTGGTACGAATACAGCCTTTAAATGAAACGTAACAATACCAATATCGCCGAGCAAGCACCGGGTTTCTTGGAAAGCGTAATTTACGAGTGTATCGGCAATAAATTTGTCGGAAAAATGTAACACATCAAAGAGTTTTCAATTCAAACAAACATTGTTGTCCGGCCACCGGCTCATTAAGATCTCCCAGGCAATATCCTCCGCTAAATTCCGAGTGTTTGCTATTTTCACGGAATAATATTGGAGACATTAAGAAGCAAAATAGCATCAAAGGGATATCTGACGACGAGAGGGGAACACCGATGCAATACAGTAAAACCTCCGATACCTTCAAAAAATCGAAATCCCACGCAGAAAACAGATTCAGACGCCTAATTACTGTTTACAAAGAATTAGCACTTGACATTAAACACGTAAACGACAAAAGTTTGTCGAAAGTCGGAAACAATACTTGAACTTTGTTGGAAGTAATTATGCTCTCATTACGAAAATTGTGGATCAATTCATTCTAGAGAATTTCCACGTTGTTTTAAACAAAACACGCACATTCACAATATACGGCAGTTGTAACTTAAATAGTGGCAACTATTTATTCACAACCGATACAAAAGCGATGACGTGAGGAAGCCAATAGGAGGGTACCAAAGAAGAAGTTGATCGCAAAAGATTGAGAAGCATGGAGGGCTATGCAGTCTGAACCTGCCGTACGGCAGACAACCAAATGTTGATGATGATACAAAAGCGTAATAATTTTGCACCTGTTACTGTCCTTCAAGGTAGTCATCAGAGCCGTGGCGGAGTGGCCGAGCGCATTTAGGCGCTTTGATGCTATGCGTGAGGCCCCCGTCGGGCGTTCGAATACCCCCTCCCCCCCTCGGGCATGGAAGTTTGTGTTGCCTTTAGTATATGCTAGATCATATGTAGTTTGTAAGTTTACGGAGTGATGACCCCGCAGTTAAGTCCCATATGCTTTACAAACATTTGAACATTTTGTCACCAGCGTTCTGTAGAACCAACACCACCTAGAAAGAAGGCCGCGGCGCATTCGTGTTACGTCAGGCAGAGTAGGTTGCGGCCGCATAGCTGACTGGGTAGCCGCTGGGGCACGGCCCACTATGCCGAAGCAGCGAGCCAGTTAGCTATGCGCGCGCAACCTACTCTGCCTGACGTTACACGAACGGTTGTGTCTGCGAAGTTGTTCCACCTTTCAAAGTCTTTACCCCAAATGGAGATAACCGACTTGCAGGACGACATTTCCTTGCAAACATATAAAAATGAAGTCACTGACGAATTGTGGAGTGAACATGTCCCGGAAAAATATGAAAATTGCAAAACATTACACATCTACCTGCGTGAAGATGGCAAATGTAATTTCTTGCATTGATTTTTTAACACAAATATCCACAGTTCATAGTATTTCGTAATTTTTTAATGAAAATTAAGGAAAAAATAGTATATTTGATGTATGACCTGTTACTGCATTTTTCAGTAGAAATTTGACTCCACGTTTTATTTAATATTTCTTGCGAGTGAAAATAAAAATGAATAAATAGTAAATAATATAAGTTTTACTGGATTATTATACATTTTTATGTAGCATCTTTTGTATTTCATATCAGTTTGAGATTGAAAATTAAAATAAAAAATTGATAAAGAATATGTGGTTTTACTGCTGGACCTCGATAAGAATTTTCAAAAGTATCCGGACTCCATCCAAGATTCCTTGCCGACCTCTGGTTTAGGAGTTCAACAGTGGAACAATTGCACGATTGCGGATTACGTTTCACAGAAATAAGAATTGTGTCGGAGGTAACAAATCAACTGCGATGGGGATCTGTAATCGTTGGATGCAGGAGGAAGCGACGGACCGAAGTGGGCTATTGCAAGCACCTTGTTGTACCCTTAGCCGCGAAAAACGGCATATTGTGTACGGGAGTAGCCGTGTGATCTAACAAGGAAATGGTCAGACTTGTCATTACGAAACATGTATTGATTTTTTTAGCACTGTTAGTTAACATCGAAGGAAGTCTGTATGCAGAATGTTAGCTGCTGAAATGGCCTGGAAGTCACCTAAAAAAAAAAAAAAAATTAAAAAAAAATACGGAAATGGCTGCTTTTCCTGCTTAGCACTTGCGGTAACGGCTGGCCACCACTGGAAATGGCGAGTCGCGAGCTGTTGTTATGGTGAGCGTTGTGCTCATGGGCGGGAGGTGCGGCCGTCTTATCGCGGCGTTCACTAAAGAGAAATATCGTTGCACGGTTTTGGTGGAAAGGGGAATGGAATATTCGTTTCTGTGGCACGCGCTTCATTTCTGGTACGCATTTCGAAACATACCGTCCTGAAACTGGTTAGAGATGTGAAAGATATTCTGTACATCTACATCTATACTCCCCAAGCCACTTTACGGTGAACATTGAATCTCCCCTCACTGGTAATGGCTAACCCTGTAAATGTCTTGCAGCTTGCCATGGAGATATACCACAGACGCCAAATGAAGCAATGAACAGAAAACACGCGTGAAGTCTATGTGATGTGCGACACGGTAGTTAAACGTCTAGACGAGCATGTAAATAGCATAGACTTGTGGCTAGACACTGAAACACTCGACTGAAACACTCGATATTGCAGGCTGTGAATCTACAGATGGCGAAGAAACGGAAGAAAGTTGCTCATATGAAGACTCTTCGAGGGATAGTGCCACGAACCATCATCAGTTATCTTCGAAAACAACACCAGCAACTACAATTACATTATCAAAGAAAAAGCGGTGGACTATTAGTTGAACGAAAGTGGTAAGATACGCCTACGTGTCAGTAATGTTCAAAATAGGTATCCGTTCTGAACGTGAATTTATATTGTCCCCACTGATCTTCAACACCTATTCTGAACACATTTTAAGGGAGCTCTGGGTGCTGTGGAGGCGGGAATGTCTTTAAATGGGAAACCCATGACAACATTCGATATGGCAACGACACTGTGATCTCGGCTGATGGTCAGGATAGTATGAACTTGTTAACGATAGAGTAATAATAAAAATTTCTGAATGTGATATGAATATGACTCATCAGAAAACAAAAGCAATTAGTAAAAACAGAGACACTATATGTCATATCACATTTAGTCAGAAAATAATAGAACAGCTACATCAGTACACTTATCTTCGAACTATCATAAATGACCAATGGGATCCTGATAATAAGGTGAAGTCAGAAAAGCTAGAGGAGTTTTCAACAAGGTGAGTAATCTGATCTAAAATCACGGATTTTCAGTGAACACGAACATTGCTCTACTATGTGCTCTCGATCCTCTTCTACGGTGCTGACACATTTACTCTGACAGAAAGGTTGGACGCCCTCGAAATGTGTCTACACAGAAGAATTCTGAGTGTACCGTGGACAGATCATGTCAAAATCGTCGATATGCTACGGAGAATGCACAAAGAAAAAAAAAGTGCTGACTACCGTGAAAGCAAGGACAAAGAAGATACAGTATCCCGGACATATCATGAGGAATGGAAGTACATTCCTGGCCATTAAAATTACTACACCACGAAGATGACGTGCTACAGACGCGAAATATAACCAACGGGAGGAAACTGCTGTGATATACAAATGAATAGCTTTTCAGAGAATTCACACAAGATTGGCGCCGGTGGAGATTACTAGAACTTGCTGACACGAGGAAAGTTTCCAACCGATTTCTCATACGCAAACTGCAGTTGACCGGCGTTGCCTGGTGAAACGGTGTGATGCATCGTGTAAGGAGGAGAAATGCGTACCATCAGGTTTCCGATTTCGATAGCCTATCGCGATAACGGTTTATCGTATCGCGACATTGCTGCACGCGTTGCTAGCGATCCTATGACTACTAGCAGAATATGCAATCGGTGCGTTCAGGATGGCCATACGGAAGACCGTGAAGGATCCAACGGCCTCGTATCAGTACCAGTCGCGATGACAGGCATCTTATCCGCATGGCTGTAACGGATCGTACAGTCACGTCTCGATCCCTGAGTCAACAGCTGGGAACGTTCTCAAGACAACAACAATCTGCACGAATAGTTAGACGACGTTAGCAGCAGCATGGACTACCAGCTCGGAGACCATGGCTGCGGTTATCCTTCATGCTGCATCACACACAGGAGCGCCTGCGATGGTGTACGCAACAACGAAACAGGGTGCACGAATGGCCAAAAAGTCATTGTTTGTGGGTGAATCCAGGTTATGTTTATAGCATCGTGATGGTCGCATCCGTGTTTGGCGACATGACAGTGAACGCACATTGGAAGCGTGTATTTGTCATCCCCATACTGGCGTATCACCCGGCGTGATGGTATGGGGTGCCAATGGTTACACGTCTTGGTCACCTCTTGTTCGCATCGACGGCACTTTGAACAGTGGCCGTTACATTTCAGATGTGTTAGGAACCGTGGCTCTACCCTTCATTCGATCCCTGCAAAACCCTACAATTCAGCAGGATAATGAACGACCGCATGTTGTAGGTCCTGTACGGACCTTTCTGAATACGGAAAACGTTCAACTGCTGCCATGGGCAGCACATTCTCCAGATCTCTCACGAAATGAAAACGTCTGGTTAATGGTGGCCTAGCAACTGGCTCTTCGCAATACGCTAGTCACTAATCAGGATGAACTGTGGTGTCGTCTTGAAGCTGCATGGGCATCTGTACCTGTACACGCCATGCAAGCTTTTTTTGACTCAATGTCCAGGCGTCATTAGGTCGTTATTACGTCCAGAGGTGATAGACTGTTGCTGACTAATTCATCTCCATACTGGTCCTGCATATGATGTTATGACTTAGCGCTGGTATTAGAATCCACTTACACCCCCCCCCCCCCCCCTAATACTCACTGTCAGCGTTACACTTCTTGAAGACTGTTGTCCCCCAATACGTTTGTGGCGTGCCACAGGACAGACTGTAACGTGATAAAGCGTCATCGCACGTGGCACGCGATGTTATCGAGTCCTTTATCGTCCAGCGGATTGCATTGCTGCCTTAGCCTCCCAGTGCTTCCGATCTGTCGTATATCGTAAACGTGTGTTCCGTGGTTACGGAAATACAGGCCCGGGAAACATCACCCGCTGCTATACAAGATCTGCGATGGCAATATGTGGAAGCAGCATGGTCTGCTGTACCCCAGGAACACACCTAGGGCCTCTTCAATGCCGAAGCCTGTAGCAGCGGTTACAGGACTGAGTGACCGAAACAATACTTACTTCCATCACGTTCCACATTTCACATGTGGCTTTATTTTCAGTCGTGCCATGTTTGTTCGGTGCGTAATCACCCATATAAATGTCGCTGTGATATATCCGACCATGGTGTTGCATTTACCACTTCCAGTCTTGCATTATTGTTATTATTATGTTATGTAATTGAAGTAAATAGTTCCTTTTAGTATTGATAGAGGTTATACCTGACAACAAGAAAAAATTAATTATTGGCTCTTTGTAGCGACCCCCTGACTCAGATGATTCGATTGGAGAAATATTCAAAGAAAGCTTGGACCAAATTTCGAAAACGCTCCCCAAGCATACAATTTTAATTGGTAGTAACTGTACATTACCCTCGATATGTTGGCAAAATTACATGTTTCAAACCGGAGATAAACATTAAACATCGCCCGAAATCGTACTGAACGCATTCTTCGAAAATTACCTCGAGCAGTTAGTTCATGAACCCACAAGAATAATAATTGGTTGTGAAAACGTACTTTACCTCTTATCAAAAAATAATCCTTAGCTAATAAAGAGCATAAAAACAGACACAGCGATTAGTGAACACAGAGTTGTCGTAGAGACAGCTTATATGGGAGTTAGTAAATGTATCAAAACTAAAAGAAAAGTATATTAATTATCCAAAGGAGCAGATAAAATTGGATTAATGATTTTCTGAATGAGAAGCTCCATTCTTTCGAAACTAACGATGTGTAGATCAGATGTGGCTTACATTCAAAGAAATATTATCAACAAACATTGACGGATTTATACGAAATAAATTATCAAAACAGGGGTCTGACAGGCCGTCGTACAGAAAACAGGTTACATTACTCCTGCAAAAGCAATGAAATAAGCCTGCCAAATGTAAACGGTCTTAAAATCCCCAAGTCTGGCAATCTTTTACAGAAACTAAAAAAATTAGCTCGAACTTCAAGGCGAGAAGCTTACATTAGTTACCACAATGAAACCCTGTCTCATAATTTGGTACAGAATCCTAAGAAATGTAAGGTATTCTAGCGGCAAACCACAATCGATACCTTATCTATAAGATAGGAATGGTGATGCTACCGATGACAGTTCTGCTGAAGGAGAATCGCTTAACACAGCTTTCCGAAATTCCTTCATCAAAGAAGACGAAGCAAATACTCAAGAATTCGTATCATTCGTATCAGGCTGCCAACATGCGTAATCTAGAAGTAGATACTCCCGGAGCATTAAAGCAACTTAAATCACTAAGCTACAGTAAGTCTTTGGGTGCCGACTGTATACCAAGTAGATTCCTCTCATTGTATGCTTCTAAAATAGCCCCATACCTAACCTATACAACCGCTCGCTCGGTGAAAGATCAGTACCGAAAGATTGGTAATTACACTGCTCACTCCAGTATTCTAGAAAGGCAATAGGAGTAATGTAATCCACAGAATTACAGGCCTATGTCAATGACGTTTGCTTCCAACAGGATTTTAAAACGCACACTTTTCCTCAAATATTATAAACTATCTCGAAGAGCATGACCTATTGACCAATAGCCAACACGGATTCAGAAGGTACCGATCTTGTGAAACACAGCTAGCTCTTTACTCACATGATGTGATGAGTGCTATCGACAAAATATGTCAAATACATTCCGCTTTTAAGATTTCTGGAAAGCTCTTGACATTGTATCTCACAAGCGTCTTCTCATCAAAATTGCGTGTTTATGGAATATCGGCACAGTTCTGGGACTGGTTTCGTGATTTCTTGCCAGAAAGGACACAGTACGTTGTAAATTGATGGTTAGTCATCGAGCAGAACAGTGATATGTGGCGTTCCTCAGAGAGGTGTTATAGGGCCGATACTGTTCCTTATTTTTATAAACGATTTCGGAGACGATTTGGCAAGGTTTCTTAGACTGTTCGCAGATGATGCTGTCATTTATCGGTTAGTAAAAGCAAAAGTAACTGAAAAATAATTTAGATAATAAATCTGCATGGTACAATAATTAACGATTGATGATTAATAATGGTAACTGTCAAGTCATCCACAACTAACAGAAATACGTTACTTTTCATTTAAACGATAAATAAGTCAAATATATAGGTCGTCAGTTCAACTAAATACCTATAAATAACAAAAATAATAAAAATTAGTAGCCACTGAAATTGGCAAGAAAACACAGAAAATAATGTACGGATGACGAACAGAAGTCTACATTTCATTTGTAAAACACTTAGTAGATGCAACAGATCCAAAGAAACAGCTTACACTACACTTGTCTCCTATTTTGGAGTACTGCTACGCATTGTGTGATCCACACCAGGTGTGACTGACGGATTTAGAGAAAGTTCAGAGGAGGGCAGCTCGTTTTGTATTATAGCGATGTAGGAGAGAGAGAGTGTCACAAAAATTATGCACGAGTTGGGGTGGAAATCATTAAACTTCAAGGCTATAGATATGAAAAGAATACTTTTCATTCCTCTTAACTGTTACCTAAACATGTCATTTTCGTTTTGTGCACATCTCTGACAAAACACATTTCGAATAATGTAAGTTTGTCAGTCTAGTTGCGTAACTAATACTATAAATCGATATACAATTTCGTGATCACGTATTAATATTAAAGACTTGATTGGAATGTGTGTGAGATACGTGTTAAAATATTAGTTTTATTTCAGAGTATTTTCAAATGACTGGGAAATTATGAAGTTTGATGGTGTAAGACTTACAAATAGTATATCAAAATGCTTAGGATACGTTGCACAAGGAAACGAGAAATAGAGTTAATATAACATTGTCCTATTCCCCGTGGATTGCGTGCCTCAACGATACATATAGCCGAATCTTGCGTGCAACCACAGTGGAGGGATATATGTGAAGGAAACAAACAAAAGTGTAGTTCATGAAGATGGGTATCAGCCTTGCCAGTAGATACAGGGGCAACTTTCTGAATGACTGACTGAGTTGCTCTGGTACCATTGGCTAACATGTCATACAATCCTGAGAACGGCCGAATGTAAGGGAAGTTTCAGTCGTTACTTTTCCCAAGGACTTGCCACTCTACTATATGGATGAATAATGATGGCTTCCTCTTGGGAAAAAGCTCAGTTCCTGGTGTGCTTTGTGTCCAGAAAATTACTATCACTTCATATGAAGATTTAAGCGAAACTTAAGTGGTCTCCTGGCACTGGGCAGATAGTTCACGTTTCCGCTAGCTGACTGGACTGAACGACAAGCCAAGGGTCGTCAAATTACGAAATACGAACGACTCGAAGTGCGAATGCAAGAACAGATACCAAGAAGACGCTACGTGTTTAACCTCGCGGACCCGCCATATATTGGTTTAGCTCTAGTGAGTAGCTTCTGGCGGTACTGTTTCTAAACTCAGCGTACAGCACACGCGCAAAATAGCCGCTCTGTGTTTCCCTGCAGATGGTTCTTTAGATCGAGGAGCTCTATTGCGCTTCCGTAATTTGCGCGTCTGCGCAGTCTTCGTAAGCGTGTTCTATATACATCGGCGCTCATATGCAGATACCGTCAGTCATACTTGGCCATCAGCAAGATGCAGTCACCTGAATATGTAAGACAGTTCCCCGAAAAAATATTGTGGGATTTACTCAACGTTATACGGCGTGAAACCCGTGATGACTATCTATTATTTTCACAGAATTTCATCTGACTTCATAGGTCTGCAAAATTAACACTTTAGCCGATGTTGATGAAAACATAATTTCTATACAGTTACTTAACGTACTGTCAGTGTCATGTCATTATCATCTGCACTGTACTGATAACTGTCCGTGCTATACTTTCTTTCACCATGCTTAAAGCAAAATCGAACTGAGAAGGCGACCACCTGGGTATCGAATTTTAGAATTTCTCTATATTTGTGGTATGTGAAGTTCAGAATTTAAATAACAATCAGCCAAAAACATTAGACGCAACACTCAAAATTCTCAAGAAATTGGACTTAGAAGATTTGAAGGTATACTTAAGTACCAATAATTAAATCAAATATAGCGTGTGTCGTTCTAGCTCAAGTGTTGCCGGGCCCCATGAACTAACATGAATAAGCAACCGCACAACACTGATCCACTTGGAAAAAAATTGGATGTGGTAGCGTTTGGGCTTCACAGCCATAGGGTCGATGGTCCGAATCCTGCGTTGACGTTTTTATTGTGTTCAAATACTAACAAAATGTTAATATCCAATGGTAATTTTTACGAAAAATTTACGTTTGTTTTGTTTATTAGTAATTTTCTATGTTTTATAAGATGTCGTTAATAATGATGGTTTCAATCAAACAAACATAAGTTACATTTTTTACAGTATTGGCTTTACTATCAGTTGACGACGGTAGTCTTTCATTGTTCACTTTCTGAAGAGCTACGACGCTGCTTTTGGAAAGTCATCTCCATAGCTATAAATGGCTTTCCAAGCAGCTAACCTACTGAACCATTGTTTTACGTGACGACAAGGTGTCCAGCGCTTCTACATTGGTCTACATACACTCAAAAACTAACACAACACGTGAAATCAGAGATCCCAAACACCAAAATGTTTTATAAAACTGAATTAAAAAAGAGAGAAAAAAACTGTCACAGCGGGATTCGAACAACCCCGACTCCATGATTGTGAGGCTATAGCGGTACCATCTCACAACGACAGAGCCTGTAAATGATTTAATTATTAGTAGGGGAGAGCGGGGCAAGACGGGGTACTTAAGCAGTTAACAATTTTTTGTAAGCTTACAAAATGCTCTAGTAAAATACCAGATATTCCACCTTAAACTTCATTATTTCCAGAGTTTATAAAAATAAAATAGGTCTAAGTTGTTAGTATTTTATAGGGTTTACGAAGTACTCCATCTTGCCCTACAGTGAGGGAAAGATGGGGTACGCAGGTGGAGCAGGATGGGTTACCTCAATACTGTATGAGGCAAAGGTAATTAAATGATTCAATGAACACAGGTGTAAAAATTTATAAAAGATTTATTATAATACCTAATGAAAATGCATTAAGTAAATATTGTGTGATGTTAAAGTTCAGTTTATTGTTATTCAGTTACTACCGTCGTTTTGTAAGAAAAATTCACACACATGATGTATCTCGGCATCCTCGTCCTCTTCTCCCGCACATAAACAGTGAGCCCATTTTTTGCAAGAGACGCATGACACCCATCCATCTGTTGACTGCGAGTAGAAATAGCCGCAATACAGGCACGTAGTGTCTTCTTCTTCTAATGTGTTCTTCTTCAATTTTTTTATCTTCCTTGCCAAGTTCGTCATTGATTTTTTATTCTTCCCACTTTTGCCTTTAAAATCAAAGAGGGATTTTTTAACAATCTTCTCAGGTGAACTCTTTCCTTCTTTATTCCAGGCTTAACTTTACATGCACTCTTCAGGAGTTCTCTTCCGTAAAGGGAGCTAATAAAAACAACAGTTTTTCATTTCTTGCGGCCTGTTTTTCGGATATTTTTCTTTCCGTCATGAGGGATCGGGTCAATCTGTTCAGGTGAAACAGCAAATAACCTTAATTGATTGGTGTTGTTCTCAGAAGCCTGCTTGTTTGTAGTCTGGTAATTGGGGTTATTATCATTCCAAACTGAGCATCCTGAGCTTAGGCCTACAGCAAGCGCATCTTGCTCTTTAGTAGCGGCTGCGTTGACGGGACCATTGCTTGTATCTGACACAAACTGCTTATGTGAGCCAACTGAAGCCTCTCCTTTGTCATTATCGACAGAAACGTTAGCGGCCTCACATGTAGGTAAAGGAGTGTCTTTAGTGACGGAAGCTTCAAACACTGGGAAGATGTTTGGTTCGAAACGGAAAATTCCTCTTTTTTTTAAAAACCGTTTATGGCAGTCAATATGGTTGCAGCTCTGAGAAAATCTTTGCCCAAAATTTCTGCAATTTGAAACATGGTAACAACTTTACCAGGATTTGATCTTAGCCAGTTGGTTAGCTCTTGATCATAGTACGTGTTGAAAGGCTTCATGAATGAAACATCTAGAGGCTGACGCCTGTGGGCACAATGGGGTGGAAAACAGAGGATGACCACACCATTATCCCTCGCTCTATCAATTATCGACAGGCTCTGCATATGGGTTGAATGTCCATCCAACAATATGAGCACAGGTTTCTCTTTGGTTGCTTTAGAAAATTCAATTAATTTGACGAACCGTTTCACAGAAATGTCTTTTTGCATCCAACCAGAGACATGACATTCCGACCATATTCCAGGTGAACTATTGTTAGGTAGTTCATTCGCTGGCGAGGAAACACTAACTGGGCGGCATAAGACCTCCAGCTGCATACATGCAAAATTCAACAGAGACAATCTTCCCTCTTTCGGCAGATGATAACGAGCCTACTTGTTTCTTCAATTTCGATGCCAATATCTTGGAAGTGTTCTGTGAAACAATAGAAATCCCACTTTCATTGCAATTATAAATTCGTTCTGCTGTAAAATTGTTTTGGTCGTATAGTTCCCCAAATAAACCAAAGAATGTGGATACATTAACTTTCTTAAAAGCCATCGCTCCAGCTGCGGAGGTTTTCTAAGGTCTCCTAAATGATAAACCTGGGTTTCTTTGCAAAAATCCCCTAAGCCAATCATTTCTGGCTGATTCTTTGGTCCGGTTAAAATTATGCTGTTTGTTATTTCTTACAACTAACTGGTATGCCAGCCGCTTTACATCATTACCAGTTAAAGAAACGGCTTTCCATATTCTTTAAGTAAATAACTAATTCTTGTTCATCTTCAGGGCTAAATACAATTTTATAAGGTTCCAGTTGATCCTTTATAACAAAAGATTCATTTTTTCCGCTTTCATTAGAGTCTGATTAGAATTTCTTTACCCTATGTTCAAGAGTTGTTTGAGGTACCTCAAATGCCGTTGCTGCTCGATAATAACCCATTCAGCCGTTCACTACTTCAATGACAGCATTTTTCATTGCTTCTTCACACCATAAACCAGTCTCTGCATTCCTTTTATATGTCCGAACCATTTTCTGGAAATAAAAAATTATAATTACATTTCTTGCATTATGTCTTATGTCATGTGGGGCAAGACCGCGTACGTAGTGGGAGGGCAAGATGAGGTACACCATCTTGCCCTGCCATTAGGTACCCCATCTTGCCCCCAGGGACCATTTTTCCTTTAGGTTAATGTTATAGCACCAAGGATATTTTCAATTAGATATTGCATGCATTAGCTTATTGCTAAACAAGCTGTTTTGTTTTCATTGATAATACTTAAGAGTATGAGAAACAATTACTTCTCTTACCTTTTCACGTCTGAAAACGACGAAAAATTATATCAGCACAGACGAAAACACGTTTGGATGTATTCACTCCGAATGGTTTGCTCAAAATGGCTGCCAGCACTGTGAGGCACACGCATAGCAAGTGCCTACTAGTTCAATTATTCGCCGCAATATTGCGATCTCTGTCGTCGTAGAACTTACAAAAAATCCCGTCTTGCTCTCCACTCCATCTTGTCCCTGTCTCCCCTACCTTCGTGCACTTGCAAAACTTCAAAGTCGATTTTCTCTAGATTTGTTTTTAGAGTTGCGTCGAATGGCTTTGACTGATTGTTATTTGAATTCTAAACTTCACTTACCATAAATATAAAAAAATTCTAAAATCCGATACCCATGTGGTCTCCTTGTGAGATGGATTAAATCTCTGTACCTCTCTTCATCATTTGGAAAAGGGCCTGTTATTAAGTTAGCATAGATACCATCACTTTTCCGTGTTTGGAAAATGCTGTGAGGACACGATGTTGTGAACTGTACCATTATGCCTTTTTCCTCGTCGACCAGAAGAACTAGAACGCTATCAGTACACGTGTGTTTTTTCACACAGATAAGACACTGAATGAATTACTCTGGCGGTGGTGGTGGGCAGTTACGGCCGGCAGCCGTACCTGCAGAGCGCTCGGCCATTACACCGCGCCAGAGTCATTAGCAAACAACATCTCGCCCGCTCGATGTCCCGATGTAACACTGTGTGATTTCTGTTTATGAGCAGCACTCAAGGATAAAATGTACACAACCAATCCGCGTACATTACACGAACTCAAGTATATTATCTGCAATGGAATTAAGTCAATTTCACAAAGGTAATTGGATCATATGGCGCTTGATTTCTTAAGTAGATGCCAGAGTTTTTGGAAATCAATGGTGGACGGTTTCAGTTTCTCTTCCCATGCCATGGATGGGTACAAAATTTATTTGGAGATATTCAAAAATCAATACTGCAACAAAAAGCGGGCGACGCGGAGTGTGACTCACCGGGCAACGTAACGCTCGCCTCCTGGCATCCAGTGCGCCGCGCAATGTGTCATCAAACAAATGGAACGCCCCGTAGAATTCATTCCACTCCATCAGGCCGTCTGCTACGGCAACCAGTAAAATACAGCATCTAACAAAACACAGTCTTGGTTGGAATCATTTATATTCTGTGAAACTAAACGTATAAAATGGATACAATTAGATGGGGGTTTAGCAAGGCCATTGCTAGTTTTTAGATTATCAGCTATTTTAATCTTATGAAGAATGTGAGAGGATGGTTTTAAATTTTCGGAGAGCTCTCTTTCAACGTCTACAGAGCTCTATCATTTTAAAATTTACAGAGCAAGGACTTTCCTCTGTTGTTACACTATGCTTCCAGACTTCAGCTGCCAGTAGCGGGTTCTTGTCGTGTTACCGATGTAAGAGGCCAATCGTATCACTTACCAGCGGCCGGTTTGAAATGCAGACATGCAGGAGAGTCGACAATGTATTTCTGAATTTCCTGATGTGTCCAGCCTATCTCAGTACTATTATCGCTGCAACCTTAATTCAGGTAAATTTATCCATTTAATGCGTTCAGTTTCACAGCTTCATACTCCGGCTCTCCTTTTTTTATTACATTGTCGTGACGCGTATCTGGTTTCGGCAGTGAGCCAATTATGAAACGCTGTGTAGGGTGAGTTAGAAACGTGCAATTCGTTAGAAATTTTGTTACGTTCTTAGTGTCTCGACCTAGCATGATAGAACCGCACGTTAAGTTCACTTGTATTTTCCCGTTTACATATGTTTTGGAGGGTGACGTGTATACAATCCGCCGGCCGCAGTGGCCGAGTGGTCTGCGGTGCGCCAGTCACAGTCTGCACGACCGCTACGGTCGGGCGTTCGAATCCCCCTCGGGCATGGAGGTTTGTGGCGTATTTAGTATAAGGTAGTTGATATGTAATAAATCGCAATTTGCGATGTTATGGCATTACTGTATTAGGTTTAGATGGAATACCAAACTCAGGCGAATCAAAATTTGTGCTCGGCCGGGATTAAACCCGGGATCTCCCGCTTACAAGGCAGACGCGTTGACCACTTCGCCACCGAAGACACAGTGAACAAGCCGAGGCGGGGCTCCTGACGACAATTAATTGTGTCTCGATACCTCATGCCCTGATGCGGGAATACAGCATTATGGCTGCGAGCATTATAGAATAAATAGGCTGTGGTATACGAAAGAGACAGCGTGGCGAATGGAGATTTGTGTGTGGCGGGAGACGTGCAGGAAAGAGTCATCTGCAGTGGGGATGGTCACTGTGTCCTCGGTAGCGGAGTGGTCAACGCGTCTGCCTCATAATCAGCAGATCCCGGGTTCGAATCCCGGTCGGGCAGAAATTTTCATTCGCCACTGTTTGGTATTCCATCTAAACCTAATACAGTGATACCGTAACATCGCAAATTGCGATTTATTTCAATCATTTGGACGCTGTAATTCGTCAAAAAATATATAGTTGATATGTAGTTTGTAAGTTTAGGGACTGATGACACCGCATTTAAGTCTTTTAAGCTTAAAAAATTGCATACAGGCCTACCTTTAAATGCTGACACCCTTTGGCGCGAAATCCTTTCACAGCTGACCGATGTAAACATTATTATAACGTCAGTAGTAATCCCTTTCTTACTATCGCTGTTCATGAAAAGACTAGGCATGTAAAGTTTCCCTAAATCGTTTTCCAGATTCTGATGATGCTCCTGAAAGACGAAACGCAATAAAGAAAATAAATCATGGCAAGAAAGACAGTATCTATTTAGAAGACCACGTAGAATGTTGAAAACAGTGGCGGGTGGTGGTTCAGATGATTGGGGGTTCACTCTTTTCAGTGCCGGATCTTGATAATGGCGCCACCCTTCCCCCCCCCCCCTCTCCCGCTCGATGTCCAAATAGACAATTTGGCGCACCTCTGCGAATGGCGGCGGGGGAAAGCGCCCCGATATGCCCTCCCACCCTTTTCGATACATTTTCGTTCCAAGATCTGTAGAATGTCTTACCTCGGCTTGACAGCGCTTGCTTCAACTCGAGCTGAGGCGTCGGCTTTATTTATTTTCTAATAGATACTGAACGTTGTCCATCTTTCTTTGATAATAAACACCAACAACATAAGAATATGTGCATAAACATTAAAACAGGATAAGTAACTGTAACAAAATGAATCTGGTACGATGAAGAGACAAGCTACCTTCGGATCACGTGACACTGTAAGCAGCACCCCATCCTAACCTTGCGTATGCCCAAAGGCTGCTCTCTCCCACATCATTTCAAACAGTTAAATATTTGTTGCAACAAAGAGTATAAATGTCATTTACCCTCAAAATCGCGACACATTTGCTAAAACGTACCGAGGTATATGGCAAGTAATAATACAAAAGTCATTTTTGTTCTTATATCTGCTAAAAAGAAAATTGGGCTTTTAAAAATTTCCTTGCAGCACTGGAACACACTAACAACAACGGCATAACGCAGTTATATTAACTACACCGCTATTCTTGCTAGGTGGAGAGTAGTAACTACATTTTTATTCATGATCGGATCTTCTGAAGGCTCTTACAGTTGATGCGCCTTTAATTTATATACTCGGCGTCACCTACGAAGGCGGCCCAGGTTTCAGCCGTTCTGCGCATCCTATTCCATTACCGCACAGACAGCCAATTATGTTCGTTCCGTATGCTCGTCACTCACCGCGAGTTACGCAATGTTTCTCCCGCAGGCGCAGTTCTTGGCGCTCGTTTTAGCTCCTCCCTCCCACGCTTCCCCTATCGCTCCGGCTGTAGGCGCGGAAGGGCCATCTAATAAGGCGCCAGCTATAAGATATTTTACCTAATATGACGTGTTTTTGATGAATCTTCAAGTCACCAAAACCAAATATCAAGGGCAGATGTTGCCTTAATCGAGGATTTGCGCATGCGGAAGGCGAGGTTCGCAGTAGCTGCAGTGTCTTGCTTCGCACTATTCGTGAGTAACCACCAGAGCTCGAATATCCATGAGCTGGCATTTCCCCTCGCTCCTCTGTTATGCGGGAGCAGAAAAATGCTGCCACCATGTGGTTAAAAAGTGAATTTGAACCTCGGCTGTGCATGCGAATTGCAACACAGCGGCCACCTGTATTAACCTTCATGCGCTCGCGCGGTTGGTGAGGTGACCACTTTCATACAATTTCTCGCCCCACTAACTCCATAAAGGTAAGCAGGCGGTGGGATAACCATATATTCTCTAGTTGTACCAACTACAGATTATATGAACATGTCACCACCATATCCGTTTATGGGCTTAGAATAAAAGTACTTGGGCTCGAAGAAACACAAATCGAATGAGAGGTAATGTAAATGTCCCTTATTACACTAGTGATACTCCCGCATCTGAAAAACTCTTCTGCCGTCTGTTAGAGGCCTTTGCGTGTGCCTTGCCACAGTGCACTTTGACTTGTCGGTTCGCCAGTAGGGACGGTGCAGTATGCCTCCGAAGTCACGTTTTGTGATGTTGTTTGTGTGGTGAAGCGTTATATGGGGCAGCGATTGGCAATCAACCCTGCTAATGTATTGCGATTGGTTGAGATGAAGTTACGAAGAACCCTTCTTCGTGAAGATGGTATTAGTGTAGAAGATGAATCATTCTCATGCTTTCTCGTATCTGTTATGGTACAGAAATATGAGCATAAGTTAGATGCTGTTGTAACACTAACACATAATGATGATAATAGGGATGATAATGACGAACAACTCATTGCAAGCGGTAGTGCTACGGTAAGTGCGGGAGGAGGCGATGGAAGCAGTGGCAGTGAATACCAATAGTCTTCCGAGAAGAAGATTAAAGTTGCAACTATCATCATGGCTTTTGATTACAATACCCTAGAGAACATGTACGATGATTATTACATAATTAATAGTTAAGATATCTGCATTACGTATGACGTCTACAATTACATATTCAGTGCTTTCTAGAGCATGATTGCAAAGTTTTGCATAAAATCGACACCCACGAGCACACTGAGGTGTACGTAGAGGACCTGTAAGCAAACGTACATATAGATATGTTTGTTCGAGCCCAAGTACTTTCCTTGTTAGTGCGTCGAGAAAGTGTATGAAAGCGGTCACCTCACCGCTCACGCGAGCGCATGAAGGATAAGAGTCCGCGCTACGACTCGTATATGAGCTGTCTCTGGGACGTAAAACGTTGGTCATGCGTCAAAAATACCTTGACTGTGCATATAAAATGATGTAATAGAAGAACGAAACAATGAACGACAGTTTAAAAACACTTGTTATCGATATATTTACTTTTTATCACAACGAGCTTTTTTACGGGGGTTCACTGAACCAGTGAACACCTAGGACGCGCCGGCACTGATTGGAAATATCTACGTTTTCATGGGTTACCTAGATATCGGTGGCAAATTTTGTACCGAATACACAGGCAAGATGCCGACGCAATAAAATGCAATACCGAGACGAGAGCTCGGCCGTAAACCCTAAAGCGTTCCATTTCTGGTGCCAGTGGACGTAATGCGAAACCGGTGTAGCAGACACGGTCGTGAAGCCGTCCATTTATCGTGTGACGCGGGCAGCGGGTCCGCTCGACTGGCGGCCTGGCTGGAGGCGGCGCCTGGGGCGTCAATGGCTTGGGGCGGCGGCGGCGGCGGCGGCACGGCCCACGCGGGGGCGGTCGATACGGGGGCGGCGGGGGCGGCGGCGGGGGCTGCCTCCGGTCAGGGGACCCCCGAGGGCGCCGCGCCGCCCCACTGCACTGTGCGAGCGCCGGGGTGCCTCCACGTGTTGGTACACCCTGGGCGCTCTGGACGCCGGTAGAGGTGGCACCTGCCATGAGTCGAGACAACGCCACCTAAATACAATCCCTCAGTACTGCCTGCAAAGAGCAGTCAAAAATGTTCAAAAGTCTGTAAATCTATCGGACCAAACTGCGTGGTCATCAGTCCGTAGCTTACAAACTACTTAAACCTAGGTAAACTAACCTGCGAACAAACACACACACCAATGCCCCAGGGAGGACTCGAACCTCCACGGGGATCAACCGCGCGCTCCGCAGCTAGGTACTTTAGACCGCTCGGCTACTCCACCGAGGCAAAGAGCAGTCATAACAGAAGAAAAATATTTGTCATACGTAGCGTTGCTATGAGTTTGGGAATACGTACACGTTCCACACTGTGTTTTAGAAAGCTCTTAACCCTCGAGCAGGCGCGCTAATTTTCGTAACACGAGCGGGCATGCGGCGCACTTTGTACACATTAGTCAAAAGCTGTCAGTATGCTACCAAGGGAAACATGTATGAGCTAAGTCGTACTTTAATTTTAGTTTATTTGAACAGCAATAAAAAATGTTCAAATGTTTGTATAGCTTATGGGACTTAACTACGGGGTCATCAGTCCTTAAACTTACAAACTACTTATTAACTAGCTAATACTAAGGACGGCACAAATATCGATGCCCGAGGGGGAATTCGAACCCCCGACCGTAGTGGCCGTGCAGACTGTGACAGGCACGTCACAGAACACTCGGCCACCGCGGCCGAAGTAACGTTTCTCCCTGAGCCTTCAGTGTGAGTACTAAGTCTTCCTAAAATATCACAGGGAGAATTAGAAACATCATATGGTCCTTTAGGTTGTTTTCTACAATATACTTCCATATTACTAGTCAAGATTATTTTAGCATCTTGTAAAACAAAAATCTTATTGTCCTACTTCGCTGGTTTCTTTGTAATATACTGAACAAAATAACAGCGACCCCAGAAAACTTGCAACGTTTCATCTACTGTCACAAATTGTCCTAAACTGTAAACGTTCTTGCAGTTCGCTACAAAGTCATCCAATATCTGCCTTATTGCAGCAGAGCTTATCATTTACTCTTCTTTCTTGTCTTGCATTCTTCTTGTAGAAACGGATACATCATAAAAAAGGAACACAAATCTTCTGCAGCTCATCACAGTTATCGTAATCTCCATACCAGTACCATCTGTTGTCCGCAGTTCAATCACATTTGTGTGGTTCGCTTTCTTAGCGCCGATGAGATAATGCAACCCCACACATGCACTCTCCTTAGCGTCCCTGTCTCTGGAATATTGTATACATTCTTCGTTATATATATATATATATATATATATATATATTCGTGAATTTTAGTGTTTCATCAATCACTTCCGGATAAGTATTGTACATAAGCGTCTTTTTCAGTTGTGACTTCTCTTGGCAACACTTGTTGGCCGAGGGAATATTTTCACAATATTATTTCTTTTTGTTTTTGAAATCACATTAGGACATATTTTATTCCGTTCACACGTTTTCTTCCTCCCAATAAAAATACCAGTGGGGAGTATCTCTTATCATCTGAATCGTGGACTTTATAAGAATCTGAATAGTGGTCACTTCGTGTGATAAGTACCTCTTCTTTCTCAGAGACGTCACCGTTATCATTGTCTGGTACAATGTTGAAATCTAGATCCTCGTTGAGCAACAAATCAAGCTCGTTGTCTGTCAGATTGGATCTCGCCCTGCACAGTAATATATCCACTTGTTACGTGTTATCATTCCATTTGCATAAAAATGGAGGAAAAATTACTTACATGACGGGGCGCGTGGCGTACTTTGTACACTAAGATGACGATTTTATTTTAAATTACTGTAGGTCAAGTGAACCTATGACAACTCAACATCTCATTGTGCTAGCTGAATGTATGATGCAGGAATAGGGAAGGGCTTGGACTTGTCAAACAACAATGAAGCGGTGCAAAAAAATGTTATTTGCCATTGAAGCGCTTTATACACAGGTGCGCCCGCTCGAGGGTTAATATTATTTATGTGATTTACAGACAAATTTGTATTGGTAAAAGATATTTATGAACTATTAGTAAGATATCTAACCGATATTGGTATCGGACGATTCATATTAGTCACTTTGTCTCATACCATCAAATATCTGCATGGAGAATCACATAAATAACATTAAGGACATCCGGAAACACACTGTGAAACGTGCACGTATTCTCAAACTCAGTACAATGCTACCTAAGACAAATAGTTTTCTTCTGTTATGACTACTCTTGGCAGGCACCGCACAGGCCTTGAATCTATGTGGCGTTGACCGAGAGCCCTGTTCTCAAGAATCAAAGGAACAAAATACCAATTAAAATCCTAGAACTGAAAACTAGGCCGAACACCTGATTTCCTCCTTTCGTCTACATCCACGTGGTGAATACATAGTCGCAGTACCCCCAGAGGGGTGTAGGCTTGCTTTTGTGTATTTTAATTTCCGATTGGGATATTCTACGTATTATAAAGTGCTTTTGGTGTGAGATTGAGCCAGGGTTGGTCTAGTGCCTAACATGATCTTTAATATAAAGATCGAGTAGTTTTTTTTTTTTTTTTTTATCTCCTTGTTCATGCGGCATCTGGTTCTGATCCAGCGCGTCCTTCCTGTTTGCCGTCGACCTATTGTGAGCGCTACTAGTTTGCCTCATTTGTTTTGTTCATGTAACTATACTGTTCGCCGCCACCTTACAAAGAATCAGTGGCGAAGCCACGGGGGAGGAGGGGGGGGGCGGAAGGCAAATGATCCTGAACCTCTCCCTGCACCTCTCAAAGATTTTTTAATTTCATTCCTTTTTATTGTTTTCATTTTTTATTTTTTAGCCAGATCGGCAGCAGAAATTTGAAATAGTACACATGTGATAAACACAACGTAACTATAATATGTGAAATACAAGTGAACGTGACAATGGGTCGCCTATGTGATGCCGCCATTGAGAACTTGTGCTGCTGTTACTGTGAGCGGTTTTAATGCTGTCGCGACAAGTTTTGATGCTGCTGCTGTTGTTACTGCTACGCTGCAGCTAAGAGCCGATTGTTCATATGCGGCGACCCGCGGCGCCACCGCACGGAATCTTATGAACAACAATAGTGTTATTTTAGCTCAGTTTTACACATAGAGTCTCATGTTAATTAAGGCCCCTTTCAACGGGAGGCCGTGCATCTGGTTGCAGCGAGCCTTCCTGCCGCTGGTCTCCGGCTCACATAGCTGATGTCCGGCTTACTGCAACCCGTCTTAGACTCTCAGAGCTGACACCCTCCCATCTCCCCCCCCCCCCCCCCCCACCCCCCCACCCCTTCCGCCCGCACAGTTGTCAGGTGGTACCTAACAGCTGCTTTTTGGCGTGCAGTTTATAGAACGACACAGAAACATCATGTTTTCCTTAGAGGAAGTAGTTGTTGTAACTGCTGCTGGTGTTGTTATGAAGAAACGCAGAGTACAGAACAGAAAGCAATGGTGCCACTTAATAACTTGTTCTCGGTTAAGCTTTGGAGCTTCTCATTGCTTTCATGGGACACTTCGAGTAGATCCTGAGTAATTCTTCAATTTATATCGTGCGTCAGTAACTACTTTTGATGATCTGTGTGCAATACTGAAACCATTCTTTATGTTGGTGGGCATCAAAATGAGGAAGCATGTAACAGTTTGATGGTCTGATTGTAACTGCAGTTCGATTGCAGTGAATATATTCACAATAATTTTGCACACTACTTCGTCAGCAGTTATGAAGAACGCGAATGGCAGTATTCTCGAAAATAGGCTTTAATAAATGAAGAGCATACGGAAGTAACGATGTAAGTCACGGTCTGCACATTTTACAGTAGAGGACGTTTAAAGATCGATAAGAGCGTTCTGTTCATTACCATTAAAAAGAAAACTCCTTGTATCCCGCTCGTTTTTTACATTATTTGAAAGCGGTTTTAACTGCTTTTTTACCGACTAGTCTTCAGAATGCGACATAAACGAATTCTCAAACTGCTTGAATTTACCCTGTTTTTTTTCTTCCCCCCAGCATCTTTAATTGTGAACAACGAGGAAGATAATTTGTGCTGTACTTTCATTTATCAAAAACCGAACTGTAGTACAAACTATCAGTCTAACATATTTGTACAGAAAATACCTAGTAGCAAATTAATAAAATAGTTATACATACTTAATAATGATTTTCTTTTCCTATAGTGACAAAGCGTCAAAATCCTTTTCATGCAATTGATAGGTGGGATTTCACTAGGCATGGCCTGCATCTCACTAGGAAAGGGAAGAGGAAACTAGCTGGGCTGATAGCAAAATCTTTAAGGGGGGACACTACGAATCATGGAAGTACTTCTTTTTTAGGCTAAGATCAGTGTCCTGTGAGGCAGGCAGGTGCTTAAAATGTTGAAAAAAAAAATGAAATGTTTCTCAGGGAAGTAAAGTAAAAAATAATGTTACTATCTTTTTTTTTAGATAAACTTAAAATAAAAAAAAGCAATAAATGTAATAAAATATACTTCAAATATTGATTGTAGACAACATTTACTAAACTGACACGCTCCACATCATTAGGAAATGCCGTATATATGATCTAAGGAACAAGTATTAATGTAATCTAATCTATAGATTCTACACATCTCATTCCAAGCTTCACCCTTCTTCACCTTGTTGGAACAGGTGTGAAATAGTCCCACAGTACAGGCCTCAGTTGTACATCATCAATGAAACACTTTACGTCGAACACACTCACTGCTTTCTCCATAGTTATAGAGACATCCGACATACCTTATTAGTGATATACACTGGTAAATGGCCGCAAACATTAGAGACTCTTAATCAACAATGTGTGCCGTAACTGCCCTTGGACGGCGACAAGCGACCCACTGTACCCCGTGTGAACGCTCCCATAGGGCTCTGTGTAAAGCGAGCAGCAGGTGGTTCACGTGACAAGCCCCACTGCGGCTCAGTGAGCCGAAGTCGAAGCTCTGCGTCTTTCGTGTGAGAGGTGGCATGAGGCCCAATGTAACGCGAATCGATTCAGCTCTCTGCAGCTGGATGCACGGCCTATCGTGTGAAAGGAGCTTAAACTGTAAAGACCTTTCTCTTTGGCTACTAACAAAGAAGCTGCTTAGTCATTTTACGAGCTAATTACGTGCACTCCATTTCCACTACGTTCCTCCTCATCTACCTTCACATTAATGCGAGCCTACTCATAACCGACACAAAAGCGTTACATGTTTGCACCTGTTACTGTATTTCAAATAGTCACCAGCGTTGTGTAGAATTTGTTACCACAGATGTGAAAGGCTTAGTGCCTGTACTGTTGATGGTGCGAATGGGGAAGTCCACTGCTTACCGAATCTCTGCCACGAAGCGCTTTCATTCAGCTTCAGATTGAAATCAAAGTCACGAGAACTTAAGTCCGGGGAGTATGGTGGATGGTACAGAATCCATCATTTTGCACGGGGCGGGTTAATACAGCGCAAGCTGTTGTTGCTCTGTTCGGTCCTTGTTGCACTGATTTGCTTTCGAAGACGAAGTAACCATTTGCACCATCAACAGAAAAAGGGCCGGCCGCGGTGGCCGAGGTGACTGAGGCGCTCCAGTCACGGTCAGCACGGCCTCTGCGGTCGGGGGTTCGAATCCCCCCTCGGGCATGGATATTTGTGCCGTCCTAGTTCGTAAGTAGTTCATAAGTAGTTTGTAAGTTTAGGGACTGATGACCCCGTAGTTAAGTCCCATAGGCTTAAAAAAAAAAAAAAAAAAAAAAAAAAAAAAAAAAAAAAAAAAAAAAGGCTCTCCTAACGCCTTCCACATAATGGCAACGGGTTATATACAATGCTGGCGACGGGTTTGAAGGAAAGTAAGAGGTTCAAACATGTAACGCTTTTGTAACGGTTGTGAATAGATAATTGACACTATTTAAGTGTAAACCCTCGTATTTAGTTACAGCCATGGTGAATCCAGGAGCATACTGGTTGCAAAAGAGGGGGGGGGGGGGCGTTGAAATCAACTAAAATTTTGTGTCATCGTACCTGAACCTGAAATTGATGACTAAAAATATAAATGTTGTTTGCAGAGGAGGAATAAAATCATTGTTCTGATTTTTAAAATAAAAAAAAGCTCTTATCAGGAAGTTTCCACATCAGCGTGTGGTTGAGTAGATAATTTGGGTCTGACAGGGAGCATTCTAGGGTATTCTGTGTAGTTGTGGTGGTCACTGTCTCTGTATGGCTTACTGGTTAGAACATATATAGCATCTCTGTGTTCGAACCACGGTTCAGCACACATTTTCAACGGAAAAGGAAGTCAACCTATTCATTAAAGACGGAGCACAAGGTCAGATTGTTTTGTTAATGACTGGGAAGGTATTCTGCCATGCCTCTTCAAAGGAACCATGCATGCATTTCCCTGGAGTGCCTAATTTAAGGAAATCACGCGAAACCCATATCTAGATGGCCAGACACTGATTTGTAGCACCGTCCTCCGGAATGCCTTCCAAATGTGTTAACTAATGGTCCACCTCACTCGGTTTTTGCCATTAATGTCATTCAGTGCCCACTGGCAAATAATGTCTTCAGTTCGTGTTTTGATTCGATAAAGCGTTCTTTTCATTCTTCTATTCAAATAAACTGCTGTATTTTTAAGTCAGCGTATAAACCTTTAAGACAATTGTTGAAGATTTGGGAATACTCTTGTCTTTTCTCAACGTCAACCCAGCTCCTCGTACCAAATAATCTTATAGTACTTTTAGTCGGGCGGTAGTAATTCTCATTAGAATTGCTCCAAGCCTTCAAGAGATACAGAAAAACACAATTCCACAGATTCATATGAGATTACTCGATACAGTGGTTTTACATATGACGTGTAACGCGTTACTCCTACAGCAATTAAAGTAAGGCATATAAATGACGTGTTCCTCATTGGGAAGCTTTGAGAAATGAAACCGCAAAGGCGGCAGAAAACCAAATAAGTAGGATGGCAAGACCTATGAAAAATCCTTGGAAACTAAAGGAAATACTAAATTTAATTGACGAAAGGGAAAAAATAATGATGCAGCAAATAAAACACGCAAAATGGAGTACAACAAATGCATGTCTGCAGAAGAATGTGTAAATAGGGGAAAATAAAAGACAATTAGAAGACAAAAAAAGCAACGGTATGAGTATAATACATTACAACATATCTTAGAAGATTAAGGAAAGGGAAACCTACGTTTCTAATATTCGTGGATCCGGAGAAAGCTGTTGACAATGTTGACTGGAATAAACGTTTTCAGATTCTGAGGGTAGCAGAGGTAAATGTAGGGAGCGAGGAGTTATATTCAGCTTGTACAAAAACCAGACAGCTATTATTAGAGTCGAAGGTTATGTAACGGTCGTAGTGGTTGGGAAGGGAGTAAGAGAGGGTTGTTTCCTTTCCCAAGTGTTGTTCAATCTGTATAATGAGCAAGCTGTGAAGGAATACAAGGAGAAATTGAGAGAGAGAATTAAACTCCAGGGACACGGAATAAAAACCTTGCGGGTTTGCTGATGACATAGTAATTCTGTCAGAGAGAGCAAAAGACATGGAATAGCAATTAAACGGAATGGACAGTGTCTTGAAAGAAAGGTATAAGATGAACGTAGAACAAGAGTAAAACAATGGAAATGGAATGTAGTGTTAGAAAATCAGGCGATGCTGAAGGAATTAGATTAGGGAATGAGATAATAAAAGTTGTAGGTGAATTTTGTTATTTGGGTAGCGAAGTAAAGAAGATATAAAATGCAGGAAGCTATGGAAATAAAAGCATTTCTGGAGACATCCAATATTAGTTTAAATGTTAAGAATTTCTTCCTGAAATCATTTGTCTGGAGTTATAAGTGGACCACTGTACGAAATTAAAACTTAATTCTGGTAGGAGTTACCCAGATAATTTACTGTTATAAAAAAGCTTAATTTTAGCAGTAAAATTAGCAGAAGGTCCGTATGAACTACCGGCTATTCGCTGCTGCAAAAGCTTGTTCCGTGGCCCAAATTGAGAACTTACTTGGTTCAAATTACTCTAATAATAGGAAGTTAACGATACAGTGGCCAATATACGTAGCAGCTCACACGAAATTACACAGAGGCATTAATAAACAAGCCAGCACAATTAAGTTATTTCGTAAATGTGGCTAGAGGAAAACACGTATGGCGCAACGGAACTTAAACATAAAAAATTGCATCTGAGCTTGTTCTTAGCACTGGTGAAAAACAATATTAAATAAAAAAAAGGGGAAGCTGCTCGAAAACTACAATTTATAGTCTAGTCAAAATTATACTGTACTTAGCTTGTTTATTCAGGTCGAAGGCAAGCAAAATAGGAAACCAATTTTCTTAATACAATAAAAACGTATCCCATTTACATAAGCTAATATTGACGATGCCCAGAATTGAATTTGACATAAATTACACAGAACCTAAAGCTATTGGGGGGGGGGGGGGGACGATTTACGGACATCACTCACACGCTCACACATACGCAATGCAACAGCAAAACTCACCAAAATCAGCGTGCTGCAACGAAGCAGAAGCAGGCGCCGCTGTCGTAGGCGAAATTCAGCAATCCCGGAGGTACCAGTCAACACAATATACAATAAAACTGCGAAGATGGTTCTGGTCTGTCGTGTCTGATTTGAGATTGTGCATGAGTACAGCAAATTTAAGTTGCATTTAGATTAGACCGTGAGCAAACATGCTAACGGTGACACACGGCTACGTTTCATTATCGCACTCCACTGAAGGTGAAGTGGTTAAAAATCGGCTTCGTTACACAATATCACGGTGGAATCGGAAGCTGCAATCTGAGAGTAAACTATCTAGGCACTGGTTTTATGAGAAATGGCGTGAATTCAGGTGACTTGCTGCAAACCCCTGAAGTCAGAGTTCAGACCCACGTGGTTCCAAAAACAGATAAAAATGTATACATTCAATTTCCAAAAAATAAAGACAATTAACTACGGCATGCAACCACTAGAACTGCATAAAATTTCATAAGGAAGCTACTGAAATGCAGCAACATGCGATTGGGAGCGTTCACAGAGACGGAAGAAGTCCAGTTTCAAAACCGGGCCGCGGTAGAGTAGCCGAGCGGTCCAAAGTGTCTCGCTGCGGAGCACGCGGTTGCTCGCCGTGCAGGTTCGAGTCCTCCCTGGGGCATGGGTGTGTGTGTTGTCCTTAGGTTAGTTTACCTTAGTTTAAGTGCAAACTACGGACTGATGACCATGCAGTTTGGTCCGATAGATTTACAAACATCTGAACATTTTCAAAACCCGGAAAAGTGAATCAATTACAAAGTCGGAAAAATAAAACTAAAAACTATGGCATGAAAGACATAGAAATGTTTAGAATTACATAAGGAAGCAATGCAATGCAATGCAGCTACACGCGATAGAGAGGGATTACAGAGATGGATGAAGTCTAGTCTCAAAAAACCACAAAAGTGAAATAATTACAAGGCCGAAAAGTGAGAATAAAATCTACATCATGCAACTCTTAGAAATACATAGAATTTCATAAGCAATCTATTGAAGGAGGTTGTACAAGGCTCGGAGAGAATTACTGACATACACTGAGTGAATATTACATTTTCGGAGAAGAACCAGCAAAATTAAAATAGGCCGGCCGCGGTGTCCGAGGGGATTGAGGCGCTTCAGTCACGGTCTGCACGGCCACTACGGTCGGGGGTTCGAATCCCCCCTCGGGCATGGATATTTGTGCCGCCCTTAGTCTTAGCTAGTTCATAAGTAGTTTGTAAGCTTAGGGACTTATGACCCCATTGTTAAGTCCCATAAGTTCTACAAACATTTGAACATTTTTGAAAATTAAAATAGGAGAAGATCGCGAAATGTTTGTGGAAATCAGGATACACGCACAGTTACTTGCCTGAGATAGTACAGAGTCACATAATCACAAAAGGTTTGAATATACCAGGGAATTATCAAACTGCAACTAGTAACACATACACCACGTTTATATGTTGGAAATCACTGGACTGAAAAACTAGACCACATTTCCGCCCACTACAATATTGCAAAAAATGAATCTAAGTTCAAGGTTCTACGTTAAACATGCTAGACAACGAATCCTTACCATCTCTGCAGACACGAGAGCAGAACCAACCTTACCTCACCACGATCCCAGCACTAAGTGAAGACCGAACGGCCACGAGGCGCGAAGCTTACCGGAAACTGGAAAACCTAAGAAAACAGAGGTGGTGGGGAGAGGAGATCGCGAGACTCGCCCTGGAGAGGGCTCGTCGACTGGCTTGTAACCAAAGGGTATAGAAACCTCTTTGGTCGCATCAGCAGCAAGGGTTCGTAACGACTAAGTATCGACTGTGAGCCAGAGTAAACCATGTGAAGCGAGCAATTACTACCCACATTCAGACAGCCTTTAGATTCTCGCACATCCAATTAAAAGTAAAACAAGTACACATTCTCACATGGACAATAATAAATTATTAAAACAACAAAATCCTAGCAATATTAACTAACAGTTCAGAAACTAATATTTTAAAACACGAAATAAAAATGCTATTCCTCATGCCTCAAAAAGAGTGTGGTTCTAGTTTTAACACTTTCGCTGCAGCTGGCGCTTATAAGTGCAGGATAGCGTCAGCCGTAGCGAAAATGTTAACAAAATGCTAATGTAGCGATATCATATACATTACAATTTTATAAAAAATATAAGGAAGACGACAGACATTCGTCGTTCATCACCTCTTCGTTAATTGGAAATTTTGATGTAGGCTAATGTAATTATATTACATCAGAGACAGAAAACTTTTCTAACATGTGGTTGCCTTATGGGCAACATAGACAGCTGGGGCACGTCACTTAAACACAGCAAATGCAAACAACAACAACAAAAACAACAAAACACATTTTAAAATACTAATTCCTATAAAAGGTCTTCTTTCAGAGTGTAGCATTGAATGGGAGTGAAACGTGAACAATTAGGAGTTCAGACAAAAAGATGAAAGAAGCTTTCGAAATGTGGTGCTACAGACGAACGATGAAGATTAAGTTCGTAAATCATGTAACTAATGAGAAGGTGCTCTACATAAATACGGAGAAAAGGTATTTCTGGGATATTCTGACTAAGAGAAGGGGTAGGTTGCTGGGACATATTCTATCAAACATCGTCAACCTGGCATTGGAAGGAAGAATGTGGAGTAAAAAACCTAGAGGGAGACCGAGGGACGAATACAGTAAGCAGATTCAAAAGGATGTTGGTTGCTGTATGTATTCTCAGATGAAGAGGCTTGCACAGGAGAGGGTTGCGTGGAAGCTGTATCAAACCAGTTTACGGACTGAAGACCACAACAGCAACAATGAATTTAAATAACAATCGAAAACCAGTACTCAGATGAAAGGTGGAAAGAGTTTATAGAGGGGCTCTACAAAGGAAATGAATCCAAGACTTTATGGACTCCCTAAGGTTCACAAAGATGGGGTGTCATCTGGCCACATGGTATGGATAAACTCCTTGACTTCCTTACACATCTGAACTCCATACACCCCAACATCAAATTCACTATGGAGACTGAAACGGAGGGTAAATTGCCGTTCCTTGACGTCTTGGTCAAGAGAAGAGCTGATGGCACCCTGGGTCATAGTGTATATCGGAAGACAACGCACACTGATCTGTATTTACACGCAGACAGCTGTCACCACCCTTCACAGAGGAATGGGGTACTTAAAACTCTAGTACATAGGGCGCGCACTATCTCCGACGCAGAGAGTCTACCCCAGGAATTGGAACACCTGAGAACTGTATTTCGAAGAAATGGGTACTCAGAGTGGCAGATTCAGCGGGCTCTCCGCCCAACCACAACAACACAACCTGTGGAAACGGATGACAGCACAAGGGAGGATGTAGGCACTGCGTTCGTTCCATATACCGGCGCACTCTCAGGGAAGATCGCCCGCATTTTGAAAAAAACACCAGGTTGGAACTGTTTTCGTGCACTGTGGAGCGCTAAAGATGATCTCTGTTTGAGGAAGGCGGGCGTGTACCAGATTCCGTGTCAGTGTGGAAAGTCATATATTGGACAGACGATGCGTACCGTCGAGGATCGATGCGTTGAACACCAGAGGCACACACGATTGATGTATCCGAGCAAGTCGGCGGTCGCTGAACATTGTTTGTCGGAGAATCACGCCATGGAGTATGAACACACTAGGATTCTGGTACAGACGTCGAGATACTGGGACTGCGTCGTTAGAGAGGCCATTGAAATTCGCACAAGTGACGACCTCATAAACCGTGACTCTGGCTATAATCTTAGCAAAGCTTGGGAACCAGCGATTAGGTTAATTAATAGTAAACCTAGCAAACGTAACGAAGTGACGACCAGGGCGGACAGAGCCCTCACACCGACGTCAGACGCCGGCGCAATCGGTTCCACTGCGCGGCCGCGGCGCGGGGCGCGGACCGCGGAGGGGTCGCTCCGCGGGCCGAGGGTATTTAAATGGCCCGCTACCGGGCTAGAACCCAGTTCCCTTCGTGCAGCCGTAGCGTGCGGATCTCCGTGCCGGCGCGTTTCCAGGAGCTCAGTCCGTCAGTTCACCTGATGATGGCGACATGTATGATCGCCGAAATATTGTGCCCGTTGGACACTATAGACCGGCAGTACACCCGTGGATATTTTGATCATCAAATACGCCGGGAGAAACTGAAGAATAACAGTTTTAAAGGTGTCAGACCTTGGCATATCTTAATTACAGCTCTTTAAAAACTTTTGACTCATTTGTTCAAATCAGTGCGCCACTATATTGGCAAACATACAATCTTCTCCACATGGAGGAATGGCACTGCCACGGCTGACAAGTCATGAAGATTGGGAGGGGGGGAAGGTAATGTTTCCAAATTAAACTCTTGTCTTTTACTTTCTTTGACGAGGTGTGGTTCGTCTATCTGGTAAAGGGACCACAAATCTCGCACATGCCACCGACAATGACCATCCCAGCTAGGAAGATCAACCACAACGGAAAATTGCAAATTAAACCAGGTCACCGGCAGGAACCATGACGAGAGAGAATAATAAAGTAACAGGAGAAGTGCAAAATTACAACTCGGTGCCGGCTGAAACTACGAGCAGAGGGAAAAAGGCAAACCCCTGATTTCCGAATACGCCCGGGGGCGGCAACCAGGTCGCAGAAGGGCAAAACGCCACATTAATACCTCTTGTTGTGCTCAATAACCTAGTGATTCAGAAGGACGCTTACGTCACAGACGCGGTATTTGAAATTTTCCAGGTAATGGTAACGACCAAGGGAAGTTAACTTCGGCACGTAGGAAAAAGCCATCACGCGGTTTAACAGAAGGTACCGGTCTCCACGCCTGAGCGGAGAGCATTGTCCAAGCACCTGTCCCTCAGCGCAGCGATCCGCTGCCGCAGCCGCACTGCCTTCACCCAACGTACACAGTGCCCTCGGCCAACGGTGGTAGGAATATCAGATTGAGCAGGGTAGTAGCAACTTATGACATGACTCACCACAACCGGAAGTGACCTTACCATTGAGCTCAGTGCTTTTGGCGCGTAATTTTTCTCGAACTTAACCCTCGAGCGGGACCGATGCATTGTCAAGTGTCGAATAGGCGCGCGGGGTATCTTATAACCCAGAGCATAAATTTCATAATACGATATCAAACTTTGGAAAAATGGCGTTTACTTTGTGAATACACATACTGAGCATAATAATTGCAAGCCTGAATTTTTATTTGATGTTTTATGGCAAATTTTACATATTTCATGAAAAGGCAACAAAAAGTGTTTCAGTAGAGGTTTACATACTTTATTTTTTAGTTTTTTTTTATTACGTGTTGTCTACATTTTAGGACTCTCCAAATAAGCCACAATCGAACAAAGTCTTACTGGTTACAAATGTTGGACGTCTTTGTAACATGTTTCTTGCAAACAAACTTTTTGCATATATTACACATAATGGTTGGTGATACATATTTTACTCGGCCACACGTTACACACCTCCCACGTTTCTTAGTGGAGGACGAATGGCTGCTACTTTGTCAATTTTTCTTATTTCAGCTCGTGTGGCCTTGTCATCAAACTGTAAAGATCGGAGTAAAAACAAAAATCTTTAGTAGCTCATACATGCTCTTAGAGTTCCATAACTCGCGTGTGTTAGTGTGGTGTCCTTTCTTTACTCCAGTTAGATATACACATCCCAGTACAGCCAGTATTTCACTCCGTAAAGTCTTCTTTGCATCTATATCACGAGAGTATTGCATTGATTCACTTTTCTTTTGAATATACAAATTTGTATGGGTGTTAATATTATCTACCATAATTTCGTCTAACATGTTATTAAATGCAGAAAGTTCAACTGATGTCAACTGCACTGCTTCTAGGACCAGAAACGACATTCACTATATTCTTACTTCTCACCGCTTGTCGAATTGAGTTTTTCTCCACTTTATCTCTGCCTATAAAAAACGCCACATTTGCACTCGAATAACTGTCACCTTCAGTACCAGACAGAACGTCTCGTTCCGATTCACTGCCATGCTCACTTTCTTGAATTACTTCCTCTTCCTAAGCACTGTCACTGCTACACAGTTCGTGATCAGATTCGTCTTACAAATCTGATAACTGACTATTTCCTAAGACGTCATTTTCCTGAATAAGTAAGAAGCTAATCAGTTTTTCAAACTACTGTTCTGGTATGAATAACTATGCACGTTTGTGTGTACATAAGAAATATGTATTTACCTACAGTAGCAGGCACATGAGGTACTTTATACGCCAGCAGCGTTCTGACAACACAGCCACACAGAAGCTCCACGGTAAAACTAATTGCAGCGGTAGGTAGCTGCGACAACAGGAGAGTAATACTTCGCGTGCACGTAATCGCAAACAGGAGGCAGCGTTATCACTAGTGGTAAACAAGACGCGGGGTGCTCTATACCGGAAAAGAATGGATTCAAAGAAAACATTGGAAGACTTTAAGGAAATTCTGAAAACATATCAGAGTAGTGATCGCTCTTTCGTGTTGTCATTTTGCAGGTGCAGGAAGAGGTGTAATTTAATGCTCGGAGAAGGATACATATAAGAACCTGTCAACCATAGACCAGGAACAGCGTTAATTATATACTTCATGTTTAGCACAAAAAAGTATTCCCGTCTTTCTATAAGATTCGGTTTTCAAATAATATTTGCAGAATCCTATAGAATTACAGGAATACTTTTTGGTGCTGACCATAAAGTAAATATTTGTTGCTGCTACTGCTCCATGGTCGACAGGTTCTTGTATATATCCTTGGCCGCTCAGTAACTAGCGAACAGAATTCTCTACAAAATGGCAAACAATTTTCCGACTCACTCAAACAGGAAATTAGCTCGCGCCAGGTAAGAGTGCAGGTACGCCGGAAATGACGGGAAAATACAAGGCACTATACCGCCACTCGTATTCAAACACAGGACAACGATGTTCTATCAATATCTATTTCGCGAAAATGAGCTGAACATATACAGCTGCATTTAGACGCACGCAGGTTGTCTCTTTGTATTGCACCCTCCTTCTTATGAACGCCGACACATCTATTCAACGATATGGAGGTAAATTCCGGTTTTGATGTGTCACGTGATACATTTGTACCCTGCTCAATCCGATTTTCCTGCGACCTCGGCCAACACCATCTAGAGACAAGGCCTCACAACAGGCCGTGCTACGTCACAATGACCAGGCCGCGGCCGCCAGCTGAATGGCTGGCCGCTGGGCCACGCCACTGCCTCGTAATAGGGGCCAGCCAGTAAGCTGGCGGCCGCGGCCTTGCCAGTGAGACGTGGCACGTGCTGTTGTGAGGCCGTGCCACTAGGTGGTGTTGCCTCGGCCCGTCAACTGCCATCATCGGTGAAGTACGAAGGAATATCAATACGTGCGCGGCGGGTAACTGGCGCCAGTACAAGTAAATCGAGCCGACACAGCTCGCCGTTCTTATGAAAAGATGAAGATGCTTGCTCAGAGTAAGGAGGAAAGATGTATCGAAACAATTTATGGACTGAAGACCAGAACCACAACAATATCTCCATGACATATATAAATCCATACGCCCCCATCTACTCGATTGGATTCGATATGATAAGATTCGAAGCAAAGTGGATTCAATAGTGATTGTGGCTGTACACACCACATTGTTGACGTAAAAGTAGTACTTCTCCAGAATACGTTGACGAGTACATGCTACAAAGCAGTATTTTCGATGTATCTGATAGCAGTTCAAATGTTCAAATGTTTGTTAAGCTTATGGGACTTAACTACGGGGTCATCAGTCCATAAACCTACAAACTACTTATGTACTACTTACGAACTAGGACGGCACAAATATCCATGCCCGAGGAGGGATTCGAACCCCCGACCGTAGTGGCCGTGCTGACCGTGACTGGAGCGCCTCAGTCACCTCGGCCACCGCGGCCGGCTCTGATAGCAGTATCTGGCGAGTTGTCCTCGGACAACAACATGATACATACGACCTCCAGAAGATGCAGGCATTGTTTCAAGATGAGTTTGCATCACTTACCGGTTACTGAGAATGGTTCATACGCAGTTTACTATTTCGGGTCATTCTTTTACAGATAAAATTGATTTCACTAGTGAATGACCCATCTGTTGTAACATTTTTGGATAAGGGAAATATTCATGCATGCGTTGTGTCTTGTGGTTTGCAGACTGGTCTGATGCAGTTCTCCATGCTACCCTGTCCGGTGAAAGCCTCTTCGTCAGAGAATAAGAACCGCAAATTACATTCTTCTGAATCTACGTACTGTATTCTTTCCTTGGTCTACCTTTACGAAATTTACCTCACAAACTTCTCTCTAATTCTAACTCGGCGATTTCGTGATGTCTCCGATTGTATTGCACCAACCCATCCGTTCTCTTAATTAGGATACGCCAGAAACTCCTTTTCTCCCCAATTCTGTTGAGCACCTCGACATTATTTACGTGATCTACCTATGTAATATTAATCTTTCGTCTGTAGCACCACATTTCAAAATCTTCTGTCATCATTTGTCTGAACTCCTTATCGTCCACGATTCACTCTAATACAGTGCTACACTCCAGACAAATGCTTTCAGGGAGGACTTCCAAACATTTCAAATAATATTGTTTGGAACAAATTTTGCTTCTTTAGAAACGTTTTCTTTCTCATAGCCATTTTACATTGTTTCGACTAACCGAAGTCATTTTGCGAGACAAGTAACAAAACTCACCTACTGCTTTTATTGTCTCATTACCTAATCTAATTCGTTCAGCATCGCCTGATTTCCTAGTATTACATTCCATTACCGTTGTTCTACAGTTATTAATGTTTATCTCATACCTACTTAAAAGTCACTGTCCATTCCGTTCTATTGCTCTTACTGGCCCTCTTCTGTCTCTGGCAGAATCACTATGTCATCGACAAACAGTAAATTTTTTATTTCTTCTCCCTGAACTGTAATGCTGTATCTATCTTTCCCCTAGTTGTACATTGTTCTGTGATTTTAAATTTGTCATCCTGCCGCTCCTGCTTAGCTAGTCTGCACTTCCTGTAAATCTTATTTTTCATACGTCTGTACTCCCTTCTCTTTAATTCACTTGCTGCATTTTCATATTTTCCCCTTTCATCAATTAAGATCAGTATCTCCAGTGTTATCCAGGGATTTCTATTGGGCCTTCTCATTCTGCGTGTGCGGCCTTCATTACTCTTTCAGAGTTATCCATTCATGATGTACTGTATTACTTCCCTACGTTTCACCAAATCGTTGCGTAGTGGTCCCATTGAAACACTTAACCGCCTCTGGATCCTTCAAACTGATCAGGTTTCATCTCCTAAATTTTCTACCTTTTGCTGATTCTGCAGTTCATAGCCATCTACACCTTCCCCAGCTCAGCCCATCATCCAGACTGTTGCCTAACGATTTAAAAATCTGCTCTCTCTTCAGGAACCACACGTTAGTCTGGCCGCTCCATAGATACCACTCTCCTGTGGTTGCACCTACTGTACGGCTATCTGTATTGCTGAGACACCCAAGCCGGGGTGGTTTATGAGTGTGGGCTATGCATCCATGATATCGTTTAGATATTAACTGTAGGCCTATAAATCCCATGGTCATCTCGTTGGCCCATGTATTCTACCGCTCCGACTAACAGGCCACTGGAAATTTGGCCTTCCTGTAATATATATTGGAAGATGTGCCATTCTGTACATATCGGGCGACGTTATTCCAAAATGGTAGCGCGTCACACAAATTTTCACGCACCTACAGGAAATATTCGAGGATAGATGCATAGGATGCGGGGGACTGATTCGTAGGTCATTGCGATCACCCTATTTAACACCTGTGGATATTTTCCTTAGGAGCTACATGGAGAGAATTGTTTACGAGCCTCCCGTGAAGACACAGGTAATGTGCTTGCCCGAGTAATGAATGCAGCGTAAGTCATCCTGGGTACTCTAGTACTTTTAGACTGTGTGATTGTGAACACTGTTCTCAGGTAGAGATTGCTCAATGAAATATATTCAATGTGCCTTTTGACACTTTTGCACAGTCGTTTATGTTGTTAACAGAGTTTAGTACCAATTCTTGCTGACCTTATTTCCCGCTACAATACCTACAACTGTGTATATCTTAAGGATTGGTGCACCTTCTGGCAGTGTGCAATGTAGTTAGCATTTATATAAAGTAAGAAAAAGAGATTCGGATATTTATGACTGTAGATCTCATATGGGTTCTCCAGAGCTTATAACGAAGCAGTGGTCCCATATTTGTTTATTTGTCGAATACTTACATAAATAAACTTGACATATATTTGTACGGTTATAATGTTGCCCTTGCTTCGTATGATGCCATAATTGTTAAAGTAAATTCCGCGATTATATTTTTTGGACAAGGAATTGATGGTACCGAATTTTCTGAATTTTGAAATAAGTTGAAGTACAGCACAAAATTAACATTAAAGCAAATAAACCGCGGGTTGCATATTAAAGTCGGGCACCATACAAGCAACAGCACGTTATAAGACTTACGGAAAGCATCTAGCTGGATCCTGCGCTTCGTATTGTAGAAGCTGGAAACAATAACTTTTTTTTAACATGTGAACGTTGGAGATACTTTCCGTAGTAAGTCAATGTTCAGACTGTTCACTTCGCTTTTCATTGTTGTGTGACCGTGGGTGGAACATGAAGTTACTGGGAACGATATAATAATAAAAAATAAAAATTAAAAAAATTAAAAATAATTTAAAAAAATGATCGGACTTCTTGAAATTACAAAAGAAATGACTGCAGGTTCTAAATCCAAGCATAGTATAAGGATGATTGATTTTGTGTCCCAACTTCGTCGCCGCTTTTGTGTCCCAGCCTCGTCGTAGGTGTCGGTGGCCGAGTGGAATGAGACCGACACGCTGGTGCAGGTACGGAGGGGAGCAGCCAGAAACTATAAACACTCGAGTAAATTAGAAAGAGATATATATTGCACAGAATGTAACAATACTTAACTTTTACATAGTACTGCAGAAGGTTGATACATAGTTGTTAGAGGCCTGCCTAGTGCCTGTACGATAGCAAAGTCTTCACTGGTGCCTATCGGATTCCGAAGGTCCTAACTGGTTGCTAACTCAGTCCGAAGTGACCGGTGTCTTTCCGTGGTGGCCACGAGCGGGGTTGCAGCAGAGGGCGCTCGTGGCTGTCGTCGTGAGAACACCGCGCCGTGCGTGCATGGCGGCGCGCGGCGAAAGTAGGTGGCGCGCACTTTGTACTTGTGCGACACCACACCCCTCCCCTCCAAACCGACGCGCCGTCGTGGCGTAGGGCTGAGGGCCACGGCGACGGCACTGGGAGGAGGGCCTGGGCGGGGGCGTTACTGGTGGGACGGGCGTCGTAGCCGAGGCTGGGATCGAGACGCCGTCCGCGCCCCGGCATCCCCCTTGCGATCCTCCAGGGAACCCACCGAAACCTGGGGAAAGGCGCACCCCCCCCCCCCCCGCCCAGAGGGAGCAGGTCATCTTCTTCTGAGGTGCGTGGCCCAGGCGGCGGCGGCACGCACGGTGTCGGAGTCCCTCTCGGTGACGCTGTCATCTGCGGCGGCGACAGCGGCGGCGTCGCGTCGATCTCCATCGGGACGATCTCGTAGTCCGGGGACGCTGGACCCGTTGACGAACGATGTGTTTGTGCTCCCTGGCGGTGAACTGGGTCTGGAATCAAGAAACCGGAGACAGGATCGCGCGGCCTGTGCAGACGCAATTGGTTTGCGTGGCGCTGCAGCTCCGACCCTGTGGAAGAACGTACAACATACATATTGCGACCGAGCACGCGCTGAATGGTGCCCGGCAACCATGTCTTCTTGTTGCCAGCAAACACCCTGTACAGCACCGGCGTGGCAACCTGAAAACGCGTAGCGCCATACGAACCGACTCGGTGCGTGGGAGGCTGCAGCAGGTGAAGGAGAGTGCGGTGACGGCGGCCGTGTAGCAGCTCGGCAGGAGACGGGCCGTCACGTGGCATGCACCGATACGTCGACAGGAAAATTTGAAGAGCTTGCCGCCTGGAGTGCTGACCATTCATCTTCTCCATGTGAGACTTGAATGTTCGAACGAAACGTTCTGCTTCACCATTGGACTGAGGGTGAAAAGGTGCAGTGGTAATATGCTGAATGCCATTCACACGACAAAACTGTTGAAATTCCGCACTAACAAACTGAGGTCCATTGTCACTGACGATAGTTTCAGGCAAGCCTTCGATGCAAAACACTGATGTTAAGGCACTGATTGTATTAGAAGCTGTCGTTGAGTTCATGGCAATCACAAAAGGAAACTTGCTGAAAGCGTCTACAACAATTAACCAGCGCGTATTCCAGAAAGGTCCGGCAAAGTCAATATGTAAACGTTGCCATGGTCCTTTGGGGCGTGGCCAGTCTGAGAAACGTTGCGGAGGAGCCGCCTGATGCTCCGCACAAACAGTACACTGTGACGTCATGTTCTCTATTTGAGCGTCCATACCAACCCAGGTACAATGACGTCTGGCCAGTTGCTTTGTCCTAACAACACCCCAATGTCCTTGATGCAGGAGGCGTAACACTTCTCGTTGCAGGGAACGAGGAACAATCACTCTTGCTTGGTCGTTGTCGGTATGCAACAACAGTACACCCTGACTTAAAGATAATGCATGACGTTGTGCAAAATAACGTCGAACCAGAGGCCGATCAATGTCTTTGGCTCTGGCAGGCCACCCTGAGCGAACAAAACGTGCTACCACACTTAGGTCTGCATCCGCAGCTGTTTCCTGTGCAACCCGACGAGAGTTCAAAGGAAAGTCTGCGACAGCGGAAGCATCTCTGGAGTCTATCTGACAACATGCCATTTCTGAAGAATCAAATGATACATCCTGGCCAACCGGAAGTCGGGAAAGGGTGTCCGCGTTAGCATGTTTAGTGGTAGGTCGGTACAAAATCTCATACTGATAATTTGACAATATCAAGGACCATCTCTGAAGCTTTTGTGCCGTTCGTGGCGGAATTGGCTTTGTGGGTGAGAACAACGACGTGAGAGGCTTGTGGTCTGTCAACAAATAGAATTTGGATGCCACCGCCTGGAGAAGTTGTGTTATTTGCGCCGTCTGTAACTGAATAATTTCCATTAAGTTTGGGTTCGGGGTAGTGGCCATGCTGACCGATTAGGCGCCGCGCATACAAGTAAATTATAACAAAACACAAATGCAATATGAAAGAGGACACTCTGCAACAAAAAAGTCCACAAAACACGCAACTGAATATGTTCCCCCAAAATTCTTATAATAAGGGTGGGTGGGCGGGAGCAATTTCTGCGTGCTCCGACTGCTGCTGTCTGGCTGCTGCAAGCGGGCTGGTCCAAGGTTCGTCTATCACTCCTTGTCGCCACTTTTGTGTCCCAACTTCGTCGCCGCTTTTGTGTCCCAACCTCGTCGTAGGTGTCGGTGGCCGAGTGGAATGAGACCGACACGCTGGTGCAGGTACGGAGGGGAGCAGCCAGAAACTATAAACACTCGAGTAAATTAGAAAGAGATATATATTGCACAGAATGTAACAATACTTAACTTTTACATAGTACTGCAGAAGGTTGATACATAGTTGTTAGAGGCCTGCCTAGTGCCTGTACGATAGCAAAGTCTTCACTGGTGCCTATCGGATTCCGAAAGTCCTAACTGGTTGCTAACTCAGTCCGAAGTGACCGGTGTCTTTCCGTGGTGGCCACGAGCGGGGTTGCAGCAGAGGGCGCTCGTGGCTGTCGTCGTGAGAACACCGCGCCGTGCGTGCATGGCGGCGCGCGGCGAAAGTAGGTGGCGCGCACTTTGTACTTGTGCGACACCACAATTGATTGATTGAAATTTTGAGGACAATGCGAAACGATTGTAATGTCGTCTGAACATTAAACTATTACGGACGTCGAGGAGCTGAAAACAGTAGAAAATAAGTATTTGACGTGGAGGGATTCATTTAAATAAAAGACAAAGAAAGGGGATAATTTTAATTTAAGTAATATATTTTTACAACAATTTGCATCACTTACATTAGTGGATACAGGTATGAAAGACGTCTACGCCGATTAGATACAGACCAGAGAGTGAGTAAAACTACTATCACGGTTCCGTCTTCTCGCTTATTTTGGGAGTAAGAAAATGACGAACGAAATTAAATTAGTTGCATTGCGAGTAAGAGGGAACTGGAGGCGATAAGCATAGCTGAACAAAGATAACCAAGAAATAAAATTTAAATGTATTCTTACACGTTTACTTAGTAATGAGGATTTTAGTTGCCTACAAGGAAGACGGCAAAGTCCATCATTTTAATAATGTAATATCAGTATAATTTTCTAGTATCTTATACGCTGAGTTGGATGGCAGATACGCTTAGTGGCAAAATCGGACGATAATGGTTTAAAAGTGAGGCTTAGCTTCAGAAAGTACCAAGCCCTAACAGGCGTTCTTTCAGATGTGGCCAACTTCATCAGCAGCGAATCACAACACGGAACTCGGTACGAGACACCAAACTTGTTCGGTTTACTCGTGCGCTTTATGTGTACTATCATTATTTATTGTCGTGTTTTTTTCTTTTAGTTTTCTTCCGAAGAAGATGTGTTCCTCCAAATACAAATAGCTTTACGATTGTGAGAATATGGAATATGGTGGGGATTTAGTGTTTACTTCGTGTGCTTCATTCTGTTTTCTTACATTGGAACTATTAGAAACGAGTACAGTGTTTCTTGTTCTTGTTCAACAGCAATCATGGTTAACAGTCACGTTAATACAACTTTTTCTGACGACTCAGTTAATAAACATTTCGATTAGACCGTTCAGTCCAGAATTCAGTCTGCAGCTGTGTGTGCCGCGATGTGAAACTTCCTTGTAGAGAACGTGCCGGCGAAAGTTTCAAATCCTGATGTGCCTCACAGTTTTAGTCTCCCATAAAGTTTCATATCATTGCACACTCCACCACAGAGTGGAAATATCAATCTGGATACATTTACTAGGCTATGGCTAACCCATGTCTCCACAGTATCCTTCCTCCCAGGATTGCTAGTCATGCAAGTTTAGTAGGAGACCTACTGTGAACTTTGGAAGATAAGAGGCGAGTTGCTGGCGGATCTAAAACTCTGAGGACGGGCCATGATGCATGTGAGGATAGATCGCGAAAAGAAAAGGTTCCAGAATCGAATCATGGTTCGACACAAGTTTTAATCTGCCAGGACGTTTGAGATAGAGGACTCTTAGAAGATATTTTCTGCCAGGCTTTCCGCCCCCCCACCCCCCAACAACAAACCTGCTCTGTAAGATAAGTTTATATTTGCTAGTGTGCGTTCTTCTTTAGATTTTTCCAGAGATCTGGATTTTAATTTTGATCACTACACGACAGCAAGACTCCAGAATAACTCATTCGCATACGGAATTGTGTAGTTCGAACACAGATGGAGGATATTCCATTCTTTAATTCATTGTAGGGCGTTAAAAACGTCATTTATGCCCCTGCTTCAGACTATGCTCTTCGTTACAAGTGTTTAAAAGAAAAAAATCACTAATTGCGCATTTCCGCAGAGTCACGTAATATTTTTAATGTAATAGAGATAATGCTACAAGTTTCTGATGAGAAGTACCCCACTTAAGAGTGGCTTCAGTGGTGTAGCGGTTGTCACGTATTACTAACATGCAGAAGGTCTCCGGTTAGATACAGGGTGGAAAGAACTTTCCAAACCGCTGACTTTGTCATGTGCATGTAGACCAATAAAAATATGAAACTCATTCCGAGCTCCCCGATATATTTTTCTGATCACGTGACGAGCAGAAAACAGACAATACCGCCATCAAGCGAAAAATAGGTTTCACAGATTTGCGCAAAAGGAGCCACAGTCATAAAAAAAACATATAGACCAAAACATCATTCCGTAATTATTTTATTGATACATTTACACCCTAAATGTGTTGTTACGTTTATTTTATATTAACAGTGAACGAGGGCACTCTTAAAAGAATAGTGGATAACACTCGTATTGTTATTGCTTAGACAAAAATATATTAAAAGCTAATCCAATAAGTATATGGATACATTTTGGTTTAGTGTCGAAAGCTGTAAGATCCAGCAGATAATATGAAAACCGACCAAGTCCAGCCTTAACGTACACCGTTCAAAACAAGTAGGGGATCACTTAAGATATCTAGGTTCTGAAGTACTGTCATCGACAGAATGAATTAAAATTGGTCGGCGTCTTTCCGTCGATACCACAGAATGAAGGTAAGAACATAACGGCAGCCGAGATAGTGGAAATAACAGAAAATTGTTTGAGTGGGGGTTGCTGTTCACCTTATTTTACTAAACGAATTACACAAGCCGTTGGATCCATATAGTATAGTTATCAGGTAGTGAAATGCAACAACCGGGCTTACCCGAAGCTTTGGCATGGCCAGCCATAGGAAAAAGGAGGCTGCCGATATTGAAGTGCCCAAGTGCAATTTCTTAAACTTGGACGCAATTTCAGACAACCTTTACAAACGGCAGTGCCAAAGTCGTCCACAGGTAACAATCAGCAAGAGATGATAATTATCTCCGGTTAACAACCTTCTAGACAGGAGGCTGAATACAGCTCAGCTGCAATGCACAATATTAAGGCAGCAACAGGACACGCAAGATCAATACAAGCAGTGCCAAATCGCCTTCTGGAATGTAGCCGCCGGCCGCGGAGGCCGAGAGGACCGCGGCGCGCCAGTCATGGTCTACACGGCCACTACGGTCGGGGGTTCGAATCCCCCCTCGGACATGGATATTTGTGCCGTCCTTAGTATTAGCTACTTTGCAAGTAGTTTGTACGTTTAGGGACTGATGACCCCGTAGTTAAGTCCCATAACCTCTACAAACATTTCAACATTTGGAATGTAGCCTCTACACACGGAGCCCAATGATGTGTGACCCATGATATCTGCGACACCGTTTAGCCCGTAGAACTGGGTGCAGGAATATCAGGATTGGAGTCTTTACGAAAAGCACAGGATTATCTTCCCAGATTAATCAAGATTTTGTGTTCAGCTGGACAATCGTCGTTCCCACATATGGAGGGAACATGGAACTCGGAACAATTCCACTTATATGCAGAAAACATTACGACAGCATTGTGGTGGACGAATGTTGTGGACAGCAGTTATAACTGACGGACAATGTGGTTGAGAATAGTGCTTTGACTGCTTAGAGGTAAACAGACCACATCCATAGACCCTTATTTGTTCCCTGCGCTGGTGGCATAGTAGATGGATTCCTTCTGGTGGACGATATAGCTCATCCCCCCATATTTCACTGGACAATTACATGTTTGAAGCAGAGAGACTTGAGGGAATGGAGTGGCCGGCTCGATCACCAAACTTGAATCCAATTGAGCTGATCTGGGATGCGATTGGCAGACGCATTACAGGTAGATCATCAACTCCCACAACGATTGTATTGTGTATGTCTGCTTGTCATGTACACTATGATGTGTAACGGTATTGGACTCCGGTTTGGTCACACACTATATTAGATGGCACCGAGAAGTAAACGCCATGTAAACTTTCATTAAAGAGATGAGACAGCAGAGTATCGTACTGTATCATATACAAATTACAACTATAATCAATATCTGACTAAAATATATTAGCGTACGTAGATCGTGTATGATATCTCAACTAATCCCCAGATTATTTTCAACAGTGTATTTATACGACTTAACGTTTTAGAACTCAGCAAAGCAACAGTATCTAAGACAAAGATTCGCTCGTACAAATATAATTTTGCCACTGATTGGCCCGAAGCGTGACTCTCATCGGCCTGTTATACCGAAGTACTTTAAGTCGGAGATGACGGCATTCATAAGACAGAGTGATTCTAAACCTTGCTTAAGACACAGGTGGTTAAAATTCTTTCCTATAGCTTTCCATATAACGTAGTTGTGGCAGCAGTTGGAGCGACATCATTCCCTTTTGATGGTCGAAGTAATTTCTTGTAATTAGTATCAGTATTTGTGGTGTCTAAAATGACCAGCAGTTGACTTCTCTTCCAAGCTGAGAGATGAGAAGTTTGTTTCTAATGGCTATTGAAAGCTGTTCATTCTTCTTTGAAAATAAACTGTAACATCAAATGACAAGGCACGTGAATATTAAAGCACAGTAAATGACTGAATGCGCTGATAAGCGTGTGTAAGGAAATCATTTTAGCACTAAGGAGAGTCTGTAACGTTATTTCTTTAGCCAAACTGCTGTTCTCAATAATTGTGGCTTTACATTATTTTTATAAAGTTTAAATTATTCTGAAGGCCTTTTGTAGCTGATGTTTTTGTAGGTGATATTTACTTACAAGAAATGTAACCAAACATGAAGTGTTTGTTTATTATTTTTAACGTATGTCTCAAGTGCTCCAAAAGCATCTATGAGACTGGGATGTCACCTTCGCGTATGCTTTGGGCATGTACAAGGTAAGGTGCGTGAACAAGATATACTGTCTTGTGTTTGAACCAATTCGTGCATTGTCGTCAGAGTTCGAGTACCATAAGAGCCTTCACAAGTGAAGGCTCTTATGTTGAAGGAACACCCATAGACTGACTTAGGAGGTTCAGAAGAATACATGACTTTCAGAAGTGCCCTATAGCACGTTGAGTGCTATCTGCAAGAGTTAATACTTTGAAAATGATGATAAAAAAAAAATCTGCTACGAGAATCAAACGAATAACGATAGTTGAAATGTACAATTTTTTTTCCACAATCTGATTTCTCTTCTCAGGCTTTCATTGAACCAGTGAATGCATAGGACAAGCTGCCACTTATCAGTATACATGTTGAAGTAAAAAAGTCAGTGATTAACCTGTGGTAGCTCTTCCACCTCATTGTAGTAAAGGAGAGCAATAATTTGAAACTACTGTAAATTGGCTAAATGGCCAGTGTAATAAAACTAGCTACATGTCTGTGTGTAGATACAATGACTGTTCTGCGGCGTTGGCCCCCTACTTAGCTTGCATTTATCGAGAATATTTAATTCAGCGCAAAGTTCCTAGTGATTGGAAAAAAGCGCAGGTGACTCCCGTGTATAAGAAAGGAAAGAGAACTGACCCATACAATTACAGGCCAATATCGTTGACAACAGTTTCATGTAGAATTTTGGAGCATATTCTCAGTTCGAATATAGTAAATTTCCTTGAAACGGAAAAGCTTCTTTCCATAAATCAGCACGGGCTAAGGAAACATCGTTCATGTGAAACTCAGCTTGCACTTTTCTCTCATGACATCTTACGAGCCATGGACGAAGGGCAACAGGCGGATTGTGAAACTTCCTGGCAGATTAAAAGTGTGTGCCGGAACCGGGACTCGAACCTGGGACCTTTGCCTTTCGCGGGCAAGCGCTCTACCACTGAGCTACCCCGACACGACTCACGACACCGCCTCACAACTTTACTTCCGCCAGTACCTCGCCTCCTACTTTCCAAACTTCTCAGAAGCTCTCCTGCGAAACTTGCAAGACTAGCACTCCTGGAAGAAAGGATATGGTGGAGACATGGCTTAGCCACAGCCTAAGGGATGTTTCCAGAATGAAACTTTCACTTTCACTTTCTGCCAGGAAGTTTCATAACAGCGCACACTCCGCTGCAGAGTGAAAGTTTCATTCAGGCGGATTGTGTTTTTCTGGACTTCAAAAATGCGTTCGACGCGGTGCCACACTGCAGACTGCTAACAAAGATACGAGCTTATGGAATAGGTTCACAGATTTATGACTGGCTGGAAGACTTCCTAAGTAATAGAACGCAGTACGTTGTTCTCGACGGCGAGTGTTCATCAGAGACGAGTGTACCGTCAGGCGTGCCCCACGGGAGTGTGATAGGACCGCTATTATTTTCTATCTATATAAATGATGTGATGGACAGAGTAAGTTGTAATTTGCGGCTGTTTGCTGATGAAGCTGTCGTCTATGGCAGGGTGTCGTCTGTAACTGACGGTAATATTATTCAGGATGACTTAGACAATATTTCTAGTTGGTGCGTAGATTGGCAGCTAGCTCTCAATGTAGAAAAATGTAAGGTGATGCGCATGAGTAGAAAAAAACAATCCCATAATGTTCGAATACAGCATTAGTAGTGAGCTTCTTGATGCTGTCGCGTCGTTCAAATATCTAGGCGTAACATTGCAGAGCGATATGAAATGGAACGAGCATGGAAGGACAGTTGTCAGTAAGGCGGACTGCCGACTTCGGTTTATTGGGGGAATTTTGAGAAGATGTGCTTCACCTGTAAAGGAGACCGCGTATAAAACGCTTGTACGACCACGTCTTGAGTATTGCTCAAGTGTTTGGGACCCGCAGCAGGTCAGTTTAAAGGAAGACATAGAGGCGGTTCAGAGACGAGCAGCTAGATTTGTTACCGGTAGGTTCGACCAATGCGCGAGTGTCACGGAAATGCTCCGGCAACTCAATTGGGGATCGCTGGAAGAAAGACGACGTTCTTTTCGTGAATTTCTGTTAAGTAAATTTAGAGGGCCGGAATTTGAAGCTGAGTGTAGTACAATCTTGCTGCCGCCTACTTACATTTCGCGTAAAGATCACAAAGACAAGATAAGAGAAATTAGGGCTCGTACGGAGGCATATAGGCATTCTTTTTTTCCTCGTTCAATTTGGGAGTGGAATAGGAAAGGAAATGCCTAGTAGTGCTACAGTGTACCCTCCGCCACGCACCTTACGGTGAATTGCGGAGTATGTATGTAGATGTAGATACAATTGACTATTTAAATTCAATTTGTATTGTGCATTACAGTAAACATAAGGAAAAGTATATTACTGTAACAATAAACAAATTAAAATCGCAAGGTGAATATCACGAGACTGACAATTACTGTAAATATCAAAGATGAAAGGAATGCTATCATAAAATACGTTACCTACTACAATGCCTCAGCTGCAGTACAGCGTACTTGGCACTCTAAGGTCTAGGTTACACCGCAACAATGGGCTATTGTTCGTCTTGAGACGTGAGTCCTGGCTACGCCCTTACCTGCCCAGCAGCTGTCTGTTCCATCTCTATGCCTCCCCCCCATGCCCCCCCCCCCCCCTGCACCCACACTAACTTCAACCCCCTCCTCACAGACCAAGTCGAGTTCACTCCGCTCCGCAGTTGATGCAGCGATATGCAATAAAGTGGAAAAGCCATTTCCATTTCCTCGGGCGCGCAGCCAGCCAATCTGGGCCAGGAAGGAAGCGGGGAGTCGGCATCCGCCGCTAAGTGAATGAGAACTGTTATGCACGCCACGGTACGGCCCCGCCTTTATACAGCCCAAATCCCCACCCGCCCGCGCCAATCTCTCCGAACCGCCGGCGTTCGATACCTTCGATGATCGCCAGGTGATCGCGCCAGCATTTTTCACTGACGTCGTGGCCCTATAACAGAGCATCACACACATTATAGCTGTGGGTTATGGTAGTTCGTCACGATCGAATCACATCTGCTACAAAGCGCAATAGTGCAAAGAATAATACAAGTGTCTATACTGGTTAAACACCGAGGAGCCCAATGTGATACACAACAACCGAAGTACGTCTAACATATTTCGTGTGTTGTTTTTGTACGCGAATTTACTCCTTCGTGGGAATGCTTTGATAAATACTAATAATTACGTGTTTATTTAAATGATCGAAGCGCCGCGGTGGAGTGGCCAAGCGCATTGAGGCGCTATGCTGCGATGCGATAGGCCGTTCCCTCTCGGGGGCTCGAATCCTCACTCGGGCATCTATGTTTCTGTCGTCTTTAGTATAAAGTAGTTCATTAGTATCTTCATGTTTTCGCGGCGCAATGACTGTTCAAAGAAGTTTCGGGCGTGCAGCCGCATAAAGTTGAATTCTTCTAATATTTCGGGTGAGAAACGTTCAGCCATTTTCAGAGAGAGTCGAAGACTGACGCTCCAGCATACGCTTCGTGCTTATAAACGCGCGGACCGCGCTACTACGCATGCGGCCACAGATCCAACAAGGCGCCAAAGACGTTACTCGGTGGCAAGGAAGTACACGTATGTGTAAATTATGACTGTGGCTACAAAATCGATTATTGTGGAGAAATCGATGTGTTATGATCTGTGGTGTTGTGGCGTCTTTGTAAATTTATTAAAGAAAGTGCCGGATTCCGAGATTTATCTAAACTGAAGCCACTGTCTCTGTTAATTAAATTTGTCCCCAAGCGAATTTCATTTTCTTCTTTTACCACTGAGTCCCAGAAAGATGAAGTGGAGCCTAAACTTTTGACATTTTTGTACGTCATGGAGTGTCCAGCATCAATACAGTGCTCTGTCACTGCCGATTTATTAGGTTGTAAGACACGGGTATATCTGGTATTCAGTGCATCTTTCCTGGACAGTACGTGTCGTCTGTCCTATGTACGAAAGGCCTCATTTACAGGGGATGTTGTAAACCCCGGCCTTCCGAAGCTCCAAATCATCTTTGATAGAACCCAAAAGTGCTGCTGTCTTTGGTTTGTTCAGAATCCGTCCGATTTTCGACGACAGGCTCCCTACATATGGCAGAAAAGCCATGAATATAAAACTTTTTGCATCATTTTCTGTGTTCTTTAGCAAATGGGGACTCTCCACATAAGGCACTACGTATGAAGCCAACGGCACGTAGCCTGTCGTCGAAAATCGGACGGATTCTGAACAAAGTTCATAAGTAGTTTGTATGTTTTGGGACTGATGACCCCACAGTTAAGTCCCTTAAGCTTAATAAACATTTGAACATTTTTTGATATAATCGAATCCTCATGCATAAAACACCTTCCTTTATTTACTTTCTATACTGGAGGAATAATGTCTAGAAAATCTCGCCTCCACCGTAAGAAACAGTAAATTGTTCGCACATCTCATCCTACAGCATTACAACTTCCCAGGAAATTGAGGTCAAGCAGGCGTTGAATAATGTATCCCACGTCAGTATTCCAGATCTGTATGACCGAATATATGCCAGAATTAACGTTTGCGTTTCTGGACGTGGATACTGAACCACGTACTATTATGAGTGTTTCAGCGTGGATGCACACCTGGTACCTGAATACCGTTTGAGCAACTGATCTGAAAAGGCAATAATTTCGGGTAAGCTATATACACTGTTTCAAAAACAAATTATGAGTTAAAGGGAAACTACGATTTTATATTTTTTTTTTTTTAAATTTCTGGCAGAGTATATTTTTCATATTTTGGAAACAAACAAACAGTGGTTGTTAAATCTTCTAGAAAGTTAACGCCGCAACGATCCATACCTCTGATATTCCAAAGGATACCTCGAAAGCCAGATGGAAACTGACTGAAAGATCGATACAGAAATTATAATGAGGATATCAACGGCGGAAAAGACAGTATAGGTCTAAAGAAGACACCAATTAATGTTTCTTATGGCGTTTTGTCGTGTACGGTACTGATACATGGACGTTAAGGAAAAAAGACATAGCAAGGTTTGGAACGTCTGAACGCGGATATCGGCAAAGTTAATAATTAAGAGGTACTCATAAGAGTGCGAAAGCAAAGATAATGGTTGGATTTAAGAAACGACACTGTATTTGACAAACATCAATGTAGGTGGAAGGAATATTAGGGCTTAATGCCCAGTCGATTACATGATCATTACGCGCTCGGGTGGTTCTTGTCAGCGATGAAGGAAAAATCGGCCATACCGTTTGAACGGCACCATCTAGGCATTCATGTGGAGTGGTTTAGGGTAATCACGGAACTCTTAAATCAGCGTGACCAGAAGCAGGTTTGGACAGCTGTCTTCCAGAATGCGAGTCCAGTGTGTTACCACTGCGACACCTGACTCGGTAATAAAGACAAAGGAGGGCCTTATATAAAACTGTCTATAAGGGCTACGTACTAGAGACGCTGAGGGAGGAAGAGATTTCAGATCCTCGATGATGTGATAAATGACAGTATAGGCATCAAAACTAAAACGAAAGCTACACTCCTGACCATTAAAATTGCTACACCACGAAGATGACGTGCTACAGACGCGAAATGTGACCGACAGGAAGAAGATGCTGTGATTTTTAAATGATTATGTTTTCAGAGTATTCACACACGGTAGGCGCCGGTGGCAACACCTACAACGTGCTGATATGAGAAAAGTTTCTAACCGATTTCTCACACACAAACAGCAGTTTACTGGCGTTGCCTGGTGAAACGTTGTTGTGATGCCTCATGTAAGGAGGAGAAATGCGTACCATCACGTTTCCGACTGATAAAGATCGGATTGTATCCTATCGCGATTGCGGTTTATCGTATCGCGACATTGCTGCACGTGTTGGTCGCGATCCAATTACTGTTAATAGGATATGGAATCTGATGGTTCAGGAGAACAATACGGAACGCCGTACTGCATCCCAACGGCCTCGTATCACTACCAGCCGAGATGACAGACATCTTGTCAACATGGCTGTAACGGATCGTGTAACCACGTCTCGATCTTTGAGTCAACATGTGGGGACATTTTCAAGACAACAACAATCTGCATGAACAGTTCGACGACGTTTGCAGCAGCATGGACTATCAGCTCGGAGACCATGGTTGCGGTTACGCTTGATGCTGCATCAACTGGGTACACTAATGACAAAACGTTATTTTTTTCGGATGAATCCAGGTTCTGCATCGTGATGGTCGCATCCGTGTTTGGTGACATCGCGGTAAACGCACATTGGCCGACCGCGGTGGCCGAGGGGACTGAGGCGTTCCAGTCACGGTCTGTTCGGCCACTACGGTCGGGGGTTCGAATCCCCCCTCGGGCATGGATATTTGTGCCGTCCTTAGTATTAGTTCATAAGTAGTTTGTAAGTTTAGCGACTGATGACCCCGTAGTTAAGTCCCATAAGCTATACAAACATTTGAACTTTTGTAAACGCACATTGGAAGCGTGTACTTGTCAACGCCATACTAACGTATCACCCGGCTTGATGGTATGGGGTGCCATTGGTTACGCGTCCCGGTCACCTCTTGTTCGCATCGACAGCACTTTGAACAGTGGCCATTACATTTCAGATGTGTTACTACCCGTGGCTCTACCCTCCATTATATCCCTGCGAAACCCTACATTTCAGCAGGATAATGCACGGTCGCATGTTGCAGGTCCTGTACGGATCTTTCTGGGTACGGAAAATGTTCGACTGCTGCCCTGGCCAGCACATTCTCCAGCTCTTTTACCAACTGTAAACGTCTGGTCAATTGTGGCCGAGCAAGTGGCCAGTCACTACTCTTGATGAACTGTGGTATCGTGTTGAAGCTGCATGGGCATCTGTACCTATAACGCGCAATCCAAGCTGTGTTATACTCAATGTCCAGGCGTTCCAAAGCCGTTATTAAGGTCAGAGGTGTTTATCTGGATACTGATTTCTCAGGATCTATGCCCCCAAATTGCATGTCACTTCTAGTATAATATATTTGTCCAATGAATACCCGTTTATCATCTGCATTTCTTCTTGGTGTAGCAATCATAATGGTCAGTAGTGTATTTATCGTAGAAAATTGAGATGCAAAGGAGTGTCGCAGGAGCAATAGTAAAATTTCAGAAGTCATTAGTACAGACTAATTGCATTAAAATGCTATAAAACATATGTCCAATTTCATTGAGTACAGAGATAAAGCCGAGTTTCGTTTCTAGTGTTGGTACAGTGGGTGCTATGTGCTACCTTAGTAGCATAATTCCCCAGTATCAGAAGTAGAGATTTTATGTTCAAGTTATGAAGTCGTGCTTTAGCTTACTTTGTAGTTTACATTAAGATGTGTTGAGCAGCTCTACTGTACTGTAGAAGAAAAGAAGTAATGTTGGCATCCACAGCCGTAGTGACATTATGAAGGAGCCTGCTTCAGATGTAGGAAACTTTTCTTTAATTGAAAGCCAGCTAGTTTCATGCTACTAGAGGAACAAACATTCCGAAATCCTTAATCTTTTATTCCAGAATTTGGCACCGACAAAGGATACCTGTCCCAAGCAAATATTTAACCAACTAGAGGAAGACGATTTTAAAGTAGGCAAAATGAACGGTATGTGAAGGAAGATGGCGAAGGGGAAAAAAGTGGATAGAACGTCAGAACAGAAGTATCTGTTAATATCTTACATTTTTAAATCTAAATTTTCCTCGCAATTTTTTCCATATTTTATCATAGTTTAAACCTTCCCTGAACTCCCACGAATGTGACATGAACATTATCCTGGACACGTGCCCACTCTTTCCGCCCACTATCGAGCCGATACTTAGACTATCTGATGATGCCTTTATAAAGCTACATGTTTTAAAATACGTATGATTTGAATTAATATGGTTTATATTAAGAGGTAAGTGATACGAAAATCACCGGGTCATCTAGTAACTGATAAACAAAATTGTCCATCAAAATTTGCCCTCTGTAAAATTTTGGAAAAGTTACTGATGTTTGATTAGCTTCTTAGCTTTTAGATACAAGAAAAATGTTTATGAAACTTCCTGGCAGATTGAAATTATGTGCCGGAACCGGGACTCGAACCTGGGATCTTTGCCTTTCGCGGGTAAGCGCACACGACTGAGCTATCCCTACACGATTCTGCCAGTACGTCCTACTTTCCAAAGCGCTTGCCCGCTAAAGGCAAAGGTCCTAGGTTCGAGTCCCGGTTCCGGCACACAATTTAATCTCTTAGGAAGTTTCATATCAGCGCTTACTTCGCTGCAGATTCAAAGTATCATTCTGAAAATGTTTATGAATGTAGATAAATGTTTCTATGCAGCTGAAACATTTATAAAGTTGCGTCTGTGAACATACATTTGTCCTACATTCTCGTTCCGTGAAAATCATTGATTTCCATTATTTTACGACGCTGACACTCTGTGTTATAAAACAATTAACATAGTCTGAATAAAAAGTTAACTTTTTTAGTATCAGAAGAAAACCCCTTTCTCAAACGTAAGAGTCGTTACTAACCGCGTTAAACAAAGTTTAGATAATCTTAACCTTATCTTAATATATACATAAATTTAGGTGTTTGTGCCAATATTTCACTCTTCAGCCAAAACTACACATAGCAAACGAATAATGCTTGTATGTGGTAGTAAGTATGAGTCTCCCATTGTGCACTGTGGTGGTTCAGAGTTGATAACGATAAGGGGATGGAAGATATGGGAGTTGAATGTTACCGACTTATATAAAATTCTACGTGTTGGTGTAAATGTATAGTGGTTGAAAGTTGTCAGTTTACATAAAATTCAGACTGAAGAACAGCGATGACTTTTGACACTATAATAGTAACGAGATTACATACAGTGAAACGTGACGCACATTCTTCGGTTGTTTTTCTGCAAAAAGCTTACGAATAAAGAAAAGTAACTGCATATTGCAGTTTGGAAAGTAAAACTACCAAGAAAGATGCCAAAGCTTAAGAAACAAATTTCGCGGTCTCGATCCGTTTCTAAAAGTCAGAAAACGGCACTGAAAAGTGAATCTCCAGACGATAGAAACATGAGATTTGTAGACGTTTTTATTCTACACTGTAGGCATCGGCGATTTTTCAATTTTCCCATCCCTAAGGGGGTGTAACAGGAAATGAACTTTTTTTTTCTGAAAATACGTTGTTATTCAAGCAATTTTGAAGAAAAAATACAAAACTTCGGATTTAGATATATGATTGGAATTTTTAAAATAATTGTTTTGATGTTTTTGCTAATTCAACCATTAAGCGGGTGAAATAAGAGAAAATCTTTTAAGGATGCTATTAAGACTGTTTCGATGCAAGAAATGTGAAAACTTGGATTTGGGAGTGTGTTTTCGGGTGTTTTTAATTCTGCCTTCAGTGGCGCCATAGGGGGTGGCAAGTTGTAGCAAAATACTTTATTAGGAAAGCATTTTTAAAACTAAATCTATGGAAATTTAGAAGTAGAAAGGACCAATGCACACCATCCAGTCTACGCGTACGAAGCAGCGGAAATTAAGCTAGTTAACAGTCCACTTTTTCCACAAAAAATTATTATTTGACATGTCTTAATTACCATATACTTCATGAATTTTGTATTTACGTGTTGCAGATATTGCAACACAACAGAAATGAAGAATGGTATGGTGGGATTCGAAGACTGATTCTTTGGTTATTTGATTGACATTCGATTATGCTACCCATCTGGCCACGGCAACGTCAGCGACTTTACGATGAGTAATGAAGAGTCCTCGTTAGACAAAACTTTACATCCCACGATTTTTTTCTGTTGTGTGATTTATTTTGGGACTCCCACACGACTTCCTGTATGGAAAGGCATGAACGTTAGCAGCCGCAGCAGTTTGCCCGTGCTTCACAGCTAAGTAAGACGCCTCGTACAAGGAGACATAGAAGACGCCGTGCTACTATATATAACATTAACGGTGGATATATTTCGTAAACCACATCAAATACCGACGAACCGATTCCACAGACCGAACGTTAGGAGATGGGCTAGTGTAATTGGTTAATACAAACCATAAAAAATGCACGGAAGTATGTTTTTTAACACAAACCTACCTTTTTTTCAATGGAACCCCTTTAGTTTTGTTAGCACATCGGAACATATAAACAAATATGTAATCAGTGCCGTTTGTTGCATTGTAAAATGTTAATTACATCCGTAGATATTGTAACCTAAAGTTGACGCTTGAGTTACACTTCTCCGCTGTTCGATCCTGTGTATCGGAGAGCACCGAATTAAGTAGGGATCCAAACGGAACGGTGATGTACCTTAGATACAGAAGAGACTAGAACAGCACATTACGTCCACCTGCTAACACCTTTATTGATCTTTTTCAGTGACGCACATGTACATTTCAATGAGGGGTGAGGTACACGTACATGCGTGGTATCCGTTTTCAATTACGGAGTGGAATAGAATGTGTCCCGACATGTCAGGCCAATAGATGTTCAAAGTGGTGGCCATCATTTGCTGCACGCAATTGCAATCTATGGCGTAATGAATGTCGTACACGCCCCTGTACATATGGTATAATGTCGCCGCAGCCTACCACAATACGTTGTTTCATATCCTCTGGCGTTGTAGGCACATCACGGTACACATTCTCCTTTAACGTACCCCACAGATAGTACTTCAGAAGTGTAAGATCAGGAGAACGGGCTGGCCAATTTATGCGACCTCCACGCCCTATGAAACGCCCATCGTACATCCTGTCAAGGGTCAGCCTAGTGTTAATTGCGGAATGTGCAGGTGCACCATCATGATGATTCCACATACGTCGACGCGTTTCCAGTGGGACATTTTCGAGCAACGTTGGCAGATCATTCTTTAGAAACTCGATGTTTGTTGCAGCTGTTTGTGCCCCTGCAATGAAGTGAGGACCAATGAGGTGGTCGCCAATGATTCCGCCCAATACATTTATGGTCCACGGTCGCTGTCTCTCTACCTGTCGGAGCCAGCGACGATTGTGCATGGGCTAGTAATGCATGTTCCGTAGGTTCACTGCGCCGTGGTTTGTGAAATCCGCTTCATCGGTAACCAGGTAGAACTGCAACGCATTCTCTTTTAATGCCCATTGACAGAATTGCACTCGATGATTAAAGTCATCACCATGTAATTGCTGATGTAGCGACACATGAAACGGGTGAAAGCGGTGAAAATGCAGTAATTCGGTGTTCTCCGATACACACGATCGAACAGCGGAGGAGTGGTACTCAAGCGTCAACTTTAGGTTACAACATCTCCGGATGTAATTAAAATTTTGCAATGCAACAAACGGCACTGATTACGTATTTGTTTATATGTTCAGATGTGCTAACAAAACGAACGGGGTTCCATTTAAAAAAACGTAGGTTTGTGTTAAAAAAACATACTTTCGTTCATTTTTTTATGGTTTGTATTAACCAACAAGATATAAAATCGTTGCAAAGATCACCGAACCACATAGAGTGTAGATAAATACTGCTGTTCCTTCTGTATGCTTGATTTCACGACAAAATATTTGCGTGTCACGCGATTGGCTTATGACGATGTCACATGATTCTCGTTATTCAACATCTGTTGACAACATTATCACAGGAGGCCGCCGGGATATGAGTAGGACTACGTCGCATAGAAGACCCAGCTGTCAAACGTTAACACCTTTCACAGCAGAGAATGTCGCGGCTATATGTATCAGAGATCACTGATTAGCACAGACCAGTGAGCTTACTGGCACAGGCATATCAATATCTATGGCCTAAGAGACATTCATTAATGTATGTCTGTGTTTCCACCACGCTTCCACGACAGTGATCAATGTTCCACGAGTATTTTTATCTTTGAGTCTATCTGGATTTTTATCTTTGTTTTGTGTCTCTGTTCATAGTCGGTAATGTGTCGTTGACGGAAACATGTGATCTATTTAAAAAAAATTGCGTATTTGGTATTCCTCGTCGTTATTAAAGTCTGAAAGAACCGCAATGTCTGACGATTGAAAGAATAAACAGATTTTGACTCGTGCTGTAAAGTTCGTAAGTCACAGAGTATATAGCTTTGCCTAAAAGTATTTATTGCATATTTTGCGAATTTTTGCTCGTCACAATCACCCACTGCCACGCACCGTGACCAAACTCCCTTACTAACATCATTAGACCAAGGGCTATCTACCACCACAACCACGAGTGGGTGGCAGTATGAGGTCATGGAGAAAAGTCTGTCAGCACGTACACACACATGCCTTTTATATATAGATATAGGTTACACTAGCCACTCTCCTCACGTTCGGTCTGTGGAAACGGTTCGTCAGTATTTGATGTGGTTTACGAAATATATCCAGCAGTAATGTTAGGTGACTCACCCTGTATATATATAAATTGACAATTTAGAGATTGACAGTGAAATTAACATCGGTGCTCAAGTTACACTACAAGATCCAACTATTTGTTGTGGTTGTGTTGTGAATTTCTGCTTTTTTGAGAATTAGCGCGGTTCGCCCATCGTAAATTGAAGCTCGTAGCCGCCTTTAGCTCTCGGAATTACTCCACCAGTGGGCCGTTCACCTTAATCTCGAGTTCCGGGTGACTCATCCCGCCGCTAGACTTCACACATTAAAATATTTCACTAGAGCCGCCATTAATACGGGCCCGGTTTCGCTTTTTCCCCCTGCCGGAGCCGCGGGCCACTAGCTTAAACGCCAGTATTTCAGCCGGCTCGCCCATTTCGCAGACAATGAACGTGTTCACCAAGTGGAAGTGCCGCGCCCCACTGCTGGGGGTCCGAGTTTTATTATCCCCGTTGAACTTAAAGTAAGATCTATTTTACATTTCTTAACGTATTTTAGGAACTTCCTCTGCTACGGTGCTTGAATTAAACCGTAATACATTATTGTTACAACACTTGATGTACATATCAAAGACAATTTTAAACTCTTATATTCTTAAATCCGAAGAAATTCTGATCGTATGTCTATCTATATAAAAGCGCCATGACACTTATTCATACACTCTCTCACTCATTCACTCACTCACTCACTACTTCACCTATGAAGCTAAAATTTGGCAGGAATGTAATTTATTAGTAGTAGACGTCATCAAAAAACGATTTTGCAATAGTAGCGATAGTTCAGCAGATATGACGTCATAAAAAATGAAAACTTCCCCGTCTTGCGACACGTGATACTGTGACCATATTTGTCCACTATTTGAGAAGGAGAGCACTTAGCGACTTCCAACAAACTTTAACCATAATTTCAAACTTATAGGAAACTTTTTCTCGCTGAAAACCATAGCGAAATTATGAAAAGAAAAAAGTTTCTCGCTTACTACTTTTCCGCTGTACACTGTATATCGTTGAAATTTATAATTTCTACACTAATTATTGTTGCTGGTAGAACTTCCGGGCTATAAGGCCGTCTTCCATAAAACTTTTCAGTTTTTTCTAACGTTTAGTCCAGAGCTGCGCCGGACATCTTCGGAGGTGGCCAGAATGAAAATTTAACTCTGCAGCGGTGTGTGCATCTTCCTAGGTATTCTTACTTCCGTTGAGTCTTGCCGGGTCATCAAGACTCAACGGAAGTAAGAAGACCTCCGAAGATGCTCGGCGCAGCTCTGGACGAAACGTTAGAAAAAACTGAAAAGTTTTATGGATGGCGGCTTTATAACCCGGAAGTTCTACCAGCAACTATGACATCCGGTCATGAAAGCCTTCAATGCACAACGTGTTGTACCAGCGGGAAATTTTACAAACAGTATACACACAAAGAGTTGAATGTACTTTATAAATAGTATCACAGCACGACACGTAATTAATTAGATACCAGCAAAGAAACTATAACGTTCATGTAAATCCGCCCTATCACGCACTAGGTTTTAATCTATTACTTCTTTACTACTACTTGTATTGCCAACAGATTTTACAGACACATAGCACTTCTACTAATGAATATATACCTGAAAATTATACAATTGTACAACATATTCCTCGGTAAATATGAGATCATATATACTGCGATGGGTAAAAACTTTTCAAAACAGTCACCACGTTTCATACTTTTCTTATTTACTGCTAAGACACTCCTGTATTCCAGTGAGATCAGGGAAATTCCTGAAAGATGAACCGTGCTGTTGAAAATTTCGAAGCGACTTTCAACTGTGAAGGGCATACCGCTGTAGGAAGTAGCAGTAGATATCTATAGAGCTACAAGGAAGAGCAGAATGCCTATCATTTCCGACAGATGATTAATAAATCACAGGGCAATCTACTCAATACTGTGGAGTGTATTGGAAATCTCCATGTTTCTCACACGGACAGCTTTATATCGCTTGCTCAAGCATGATCTCTCCACTGAAAATATTCATATTATATCCTGGACAAGACACAAGAAACATTGTTTATAGTCATGAAGGAACGAATATTAGCGTTTAACGTCTCGTCAATCTGGTCATTAGATATTGTTTGGGTAAGGATAGGAAAGGAAATCGTAATTTTAAGTTTTTGTGTATTCTATGCTTGTAAGTATGGTGTGGTAGAGAAAATCTCCCATAGACCGATACTAACTTTCACGGGGTTTCATAAATGAAATGTCTGTAAATCTATCGGACCAAACTGCGTGGTCATCAGTCCGTAGCTTACAAACTACTTAAACCTAGGTGAACTAACCCTAAGGACAACACACACACCCATGCCCCAGGGAGGACTCGAACCTCCACGGCGAGCAACCGCGCGCTCCGCAGCGAGGCGCTTTAGACCGCTCGGCTACTCCACCGCGGCCGGGGTTTCATAGGTCAACTGAGATTACCTTGGATCAACATATACGCTTCATTTCATTAAAATCGGATCAGGGGAGGAAAATATATTGTAATTTGTAGTTTCTGGTGTATGCTACGCTTGAAATGCAGCGTAGTATAGTAAAGATCAGATAGAGGCGCTGTTACTTAGATAGTACATCAAATAACTAATAAAATGACGATACCTCGTTTTTTATTCACATAACTAAGGTGTAATGCACTGAAACAAGGGCAGAGGCAGCGGTGTAGTGTACTGATGTTGAATCCTCTTTGAAAAATCAGTCACGTACAATGAGGGGAATAATTCCTTATGTTGATAATGAAATAAATAATTATTGTTGTTCCGATCAATAAATTAATGATCTCGAATATTTCGTTACCAGCGTTAAAATACTAAAACGCCGTCACTGCAAGTAAAATTTAACTCAGGGACGACGCAAAAAAATAATTTTTTATTGGCTATATCCTGCATGCCTTGCAATACCATGGAAAGAAAAAAAAGTGCTTCTTTCCGCGGGTATCATTTGAATTTCAAACATAACGACGTTCTTTCGCGGCTATCGATGTTTTCATTTACTAAGAATTCATTGCAAGGAATCACGAATTTATGTAATTTCCTTTCTGATTGCGGTGCGTACTTATTACATCTTGAGTCCATTCTGTGTAGGAATTCCTAGAAAACGGTGTAGTACAGTAAAGAACAAATTGAGGCCCAGTTAGTTACGTAGTGCACCAAAGAACTAATAGTTGGCGCTGCTGCATTTTTAATTTTTTATTTCTTGTCGATGGTTATGCCACAGAACAGCAACGCGCCATTAAAGGCGCTGTTGGTTTTATAGTGCTGCAAAGAAACAATAGATGATCGTGATGTGTGTACTCTTTCAGTAACAGAAGTATTTTAATTCAGAATCGCAATCTTATCTCTGCAAATACAAACTACCATTGAACAGCGAGTATCTGTTTACACTTCGTATATTCACAGCTTAACGACATTTCTTTGCTTCTTTTGACAGGGAACAAGAATATAAAACATAACGACATTCCTTCGCGTCTATCGATGTTACAATTTACATAAGATTTATTAGCCAGGAAAATCGAATTTATGTAGGTCCCTTTCTGACCTTTCTGGACTTTTCGGTGTATCCTCATTACATTTTGAGTGCGTTCTGTTTAGGAATGCCTCGAAAACGCTATAGTACAGGAAAGGACAAAGAGGGGCGACGTTAGTTACATAGTACACCAAATAACTAATAATGGCGTTGCTGCGGTTTTTTTCTTCATTCTTATAACTATGGCATAATAGCCTACAAGGTACAATATTACTTACGAGGAAATCAGTCACGTAGATTGAGGGGAATAATTCTTTACGTTCACGATGAAATAAATAATTTATGCTTTTATGGTCAGTAAATTAATCATCCTCCTTAAGCGAATAGTTCGTTGCCAACGATAGCAAACTAAACCGCTGCCACTGCAAGTAAAATTTAATGTAGGTAGGAAATTTAAAAAAAAAAGTTTTTTCTTCCTAGCTGTATCCCATATGCTGTGCAATGTCATGGAAAGAAATGAAGTGCATATTTCGATTCGTATAACTATTAAATTGTATATAGAATAGAAATATCTATGGAGTGAGCATTGCGTTCTGCACATCTTCTGAACATTATGTTGGAATTGTCACGTGGTAATGCGACAAATCCATTCTTTCCACACATTTATTTGCTATTACGATTGGTTTGTGCCCCATTGTCTGCAAAGTTGCCGCACTTCCTTTTCGCAGAGTAACCACATCACATGATATAATATGTAAATAAATGTGTCACAGAAGCTACAAGAAAGATGAGGAAGCGTCGTTAAAAGGGCCATTTTCACATAATATCTTAACTGAACAAAAAGGGATCAAGCTGAAGTTCTCGATTAGTAGATTTTTCCCAATATCATGTGACATTTCCCTCTTGATGATCAGGTCACAAAACCGGTTTTGCGATTCTGAATGCTTACTCCAGAGATTATTCTGCTCTCTGCCTGCCGATAGAGATAATATACACATGCGAGCGACAAACTAATCAGAAACGTCTCTGCTTTCATAATTGTTTCGTGCAATATTGTTATTAAAATTTGCAATTACTTTCTTTTGGTGCGGACTATATTAAGACAGTGAAAGATGTCTTCTTTTGCAGACAACTTCACTTAGTTATAACCCGACTTCTAAATATATACTACTACAAATGGTCGAATTCAACTTCTTGCTTTACGAATTAATCACTGCTGGACATAGAGACACGTATTAGCTGAAACAGTGGCCGATGCTGTTAACACAGTCAAGACAATTCACTGGAAATACTATATTTAATGGAAAGTTCTATACAGACGATCAGCTGGGACTATTCCTTCAACGATTACCCAGACTTACTTTATCGCACATTAACACTACCATGACGTCTTATTTAGTCAGACAAGAACTGCCCTGTTGATTGAATTACGAGACTTTCAGTATTGATCGAGTTTTCGATAATTGGGAGAACTGCGTACAGAATAACTGCATTGTCCCCAATGCTATACTGTAACATACTAATACTTCAGCATACACTTACTGTGAGAGATGAACAGTTTAGTGCTACACCATAGAACCGATACATGACGCTGTTATTAGTATTACTATTTCTAGTGTCAACGACAGAAGTGCTTTAGAAGTTTATACCAAACAGAGAGTTACACACTGCAGGGGTAACTTTAGGAACACAACCTAACATTGAATTTACTTCGTTCCGGAGTACGGACGTAAATTAGTTTCACTTTTCGTATGAGAAATTTTATGAAAATTCATAGATTTTGACAATTACTTATACTTAAATACGACATCTTGGCTATGAGAACTGAGTTTATTGACAGAGGGATCCAACAAGGATTCTGTTTTTTTCTGAACTGACACCATGATACACACAGGTCCCTCTTTAACAACCGTTCCGAAGCACGGTAATGTAAACTAGTGTAAAGTATACTTGCTGGAAAACATCATCGATACCTATATCACTCAACGACATCGGCGGTGCAACGGATGACAGCAATGCTTTAGCAGAATTGGTAAATACAGCTTTCTGAAATTCATTCACCACAGAAGACGTAGCAAATACTCAAGATTTATAATGAATAACAGCCGTCACCATGCGTATTTTGAAGCAGATATCCCTGGAGTTTTATAGCAACTTAAATGACAAAAAATGCAAGTCTCCCAGTCCATATTGTATACCCAGTAGGTTCAATTCACCGTATACTGATGCAGTAGCTCGATACGTAGCTATCATATAAAACCTATCGCACAACCGAATTTCCGTACCCCAATATTCAAAAGATGGCAATAGGAGTAATCAGACACATTACAGCCCTATATCACTGAAGTCGGTTAGAAGCAGTATTTTAGAACATTAAGAACTGCGTCGAAGAGAACGACCTGATGTTGTTGTGGTCTTCAGTCCGGAGACTGGTTTGATGCAGCTCTCCATCCTACTCTATCCTGAGCAAGCCTCTTCATCTCCTCATAAGACCTGTAACCTACACCCATTTGAATCTGCTTACTGTATCCATTTCTTGGTCTCCCTCTGCGAATTTTACCCCAAACACATCTCTCCAACACGAAATTCACGATTCCACGATTCCCTTCTTTTAGTCAAGGTATGCCAGAAATTCCTTTTCTCCTCAATTCAGTACTTCTTCATTAGTTGCGTAATCCACCCACCTAATCTTCAGCATTCTTCTGTAGCACCACATCACAAAAGCCTCTATCCTCTTTCTGTCCGCACTTTTAATCGTCCACTTTCCACCTCTATACAAGGCAACACTCCACACAAACGCCTTCAGAAATGACTTCCTTACACTTAAATTAATATTCGATGTTAACAAATTTATCTTTTTCAAAACGCTTTTCTTCCCATTGCCATTTTATATCCTCTTTACTTCAGCCATCATGTGTTATTACACTGCCCAAGTAACAAAACTCATCTATCACCCTTAATGTTTCGTTATCTAATCTTATTCCATCGGCATCGTCCGATTTTCTTAGACTGCACTCCATTACCCTTGTTTTGCTATTGTGTCCTCAGATTAAAAAAAAAGTAATAATCCCAATTGCAAAGAGAGTAGTCGCAGACAGGTGTGAAAACCACAGAACCATCAGTTTATAAAGTAATTGTTGGAAATTTTTAACTAGAGTTATTTACAGGAGGATGGAAAAGCTGGTAGAAGCCAACATCGGGAAAGATCAGTTTGGTTTCAGGAGAAATTTAGGAACACGGGATGCAATAGTTTACGCCTTATCTTAGAAAATAGGTGAAGGAAAGGCAAAGCTACATTTCTAGCTTTTGTAGATTTGGAGAAAGTTTTGACAATGTTGATTGGAATACATTATTTCAAATTCTAAAATCAGCTGGAGTAAAATATAGAAAACGGAACGTTATTTACAACTTGTACTAAAACCAGACGGCAGTTATCAGAGGTGAAGGGCATGAAAGGGATGGAGAGGTTGGGAAGGGAGTAAGACAGGGTTGTAGCCTTTCTTGAATGCTATTTAATTTGAACATTGTTCAAGCTACAATGGAAAGCAAGGAGAAATTTGGTGAAGGAATTAAAGTTCAAGGTGAAAAACGACCTATTAACTAATAATCAACACAGATTCAGTGAGTATCATTCTTTTGAAACGCAGCTGAACGGTCAACACCTTGCCGATTTCTCTGGAATTTTATTACATTAAGTGCAGGATTCCACACATTGTTCAAATTAAAACCATTATCTCTGTTTATTAAATTTTTAGATAATCCAATTTACTGTGATTCATTGAAAATTGTGTCCCGTAATGAAGATACAGCTCTTAAAATCTTCACATTACCGGAATTCATTAAATACCCTCTACATCAACAAAGTTCTGCCACAGCGGACTTGTCTGGCTGTACTAAGCTAGTGTATCTTAGGCGTTCAACACATCTTTTGTGGACAGTGCGGGTTGTCTGTCCTATTTATGAACATTCGCAATTTACACGTGGTGTCTGATACACACCAGACTTCCTAACCAACAGATCATCTTTCACAGATCCGACAAAGGCTGCGATTATGATAGGTGGCCGGAAGATTACTTTAACCTGATCTATTTGGAGAATTCGACCTATGTTTGAAAAAAGTGCATCCACGTAGGTCAAGAACGTTCTCGATACGACGCTATCTCCTTCGTCCAAGTAAAGTACTTGCATTCTCGGTTTAACACTGAATACTCTGCGAATTTGTTGCAGGGAATATCCATTCGCTTTAAGGTGTCCTTAAGGTGTGTGAGCCCTTTTTCCAACTTCTCGCCATCAGTTATACAGTGTGCTCTGTGCACCAATATTTTAAGTACACCTGCAGTTTGTGTGACCTAGTGTGCTATCAGTTTTACGGCGAACGAGGACGTCCAAGAAAGGAAGGCAGCCATCCATTTCTATTTGCATAGTAAATTTAATATTATCATGGATGGAATGTAAATGGTGAAGAACTAGATATAATTCATTCTTTCCATGTGACCACACTACAAACGTGTCGTTCACGTATTCCCTGAAAACTGTAGTTTTAAAACTTGCGGAGTCCAATGCTTTGTCCTCGAAGTCTTCCATGAAAAACGTTAGCCACGACAGGGGAGAGGGGGATTCCCATGGCAACTCCACCAATCTTCTCATAAAATTCACCCTGAAACTGAAAATAAGATGACGTCAGTATGTGATTAAATAATATGTGAAGTGCTGGTCAAAGTGTTGGCCAATAACAGACAAAGAATCATTTATAGGCACCTTGGTAAATAATGATACCTCGTCAAAACACGCCGAAACATCCGTAGTATGAAGCCTGATGTAATTGAGCCTCTGAATAAGATCTATAGAATTACGAATATTGTGACTACATTTTCAAAAAAAAATAAAAAAAAATGTTTTAAATATTTGTATAGTTTATGGGACTTAACTACGGGGTCATCAGTCCCTAAACCTACAAACTACTTATGAACGACTTACGAACTAGGACGACACAAATATCCATGCCAGAGGGGGGATTCGAACCCCCGACCGTAGTGGCCGTGCAGACCGTGACTGGAGCGCATCGGTCTCCTCGGCCACCGCGGCCGGCGACTACATTTTCCCGCTAATGGTTTTATTAGTGAAGCCAAATACTTCGTAGAAAGGTATGTTGGTTAACGAATAGTGCTTGTTAATGGGCGCATTGGAAGAGCCTCTAGACGCTCATCTTTATCTGATTTATGGAATTTAGGAAGCCCATAATATCTGGGTGGAACTGCGCCTCGCACTTTTAAACTTCTCATAACTTCGTTGTCTGGCGATGGAGCGTTTAGCAAGGAAGCACTCCATTTTGTCACGTAGCTAGTTGGGTGTATGTTGATCTTCCGATATGCGCCAGCAATTAGTAAATCAAAGATCTTTTCATTATAAACTTCCTTAAGCAGTAGAACGGTAGCACTGCCTTTATCAGCACGGAGAACGACAGTGTCAGTGTCCTCACGGAGTTTTCGTATGACTGACCTCTCTTTCTTAGAAATTTTATTTTTCTGTGGACGATATTTCATAATTGCTCGGCAGCTTTCACGTCTATCTTCTTCAGCTGATTCATCTGGTGGCGGTCGGACAGTTTCTTCAATACCACTGATGAAAGACGGTATTGGTAATGGAATGGGGGCAAAATTCAGCCCTTTACTGAAGACAGAGATTGTAGCTTCGTCTAAATCCTTTCCTATCTGTCTTCCTGTAGCCACTACATGAACACACTCGGGCTTGGCCCACGTCGTACCATCAACCCAATTGCAATAGTTTTCAAATGAAAACCGATACAGGTCTTCAGAGACACTATCCAACTTTCAACGAGTAAAGCGGATCCTTTCTTTAACAATAGCAGAACCAGTCTTATGGAAAATTCTGTTAACTTCGCATTCTTTGCAAAGTGTACCAACCTTGCAACCCTCTTCACCCTTTAAATTACATCCAATATAGTATTAAAATGACCATGGAAATATAAAAGGATGGATACTTTCCTTTCTCGGACGTCCTCGTAAGCTGTAAAACAAATGGCACACTAGGACACGCATTGTATGGCAAACCAAGGCACACAAATCTGTATTTATACGCCAGCAGCTGCCATCACCCTTCACAAACTGCAGGTGTTCTTAAAACACTGGTGCGCAGAGCACACTGTATATCTGAGAGCTTGGAAAAGGGCTCCACACCTCAAGGACATCTTAAAGCGAATGGGTATTCCCTGCAACAAATTCTCAGAGCATTCAATGTTAAACCGTGAATGCAAATACATTACCTGGACGAAGGAGATAGCGTCGTATAGAGAGCGTTCTTGCCCTACGTGGGTGCTCTTTCTTCAGACATAGGTCGAATTCTCCAAATATATCAGGTTAATCTTCCGTCCACCTATCAGGATCGCAGCCTTAGTTAGATCTGTCGAACATGATCTGTTGCTTAGGAAGTCTGGTGTGTATCAGGTACCATGTGTAAATTGCGAATCTTTATATATAGGGCAAACAACCCACGGTGTCCCCGAAAGATGTGTTGAACACCGAAGATACACTCGCTTATTACAGCCAGACAAGTCAGCTGTGGCTGAATATCGTTTAGATACAGGGCATTCAAAGAATTACAGTGATGTGAAAATTTCTTCATTTTGAGACGCAGTTTTCAATGAAGCAGTGTAAATTGGAATATCTGAAAATTTAATAAATGGAGATAATGGTTTTAATTTGCACAAATTGTGGAGTCCTGAACTTAATGTAATAAAATTGGAGAGAAGCCAACAAGGTGTTGCCACCGCAGAACATATATCGATAACACAACTTCTGATTCCTTTGGCCCCGGTCGGCGCGCGTGCTAAGTGAACCTCTTTGCCGCCGACCAGCATTTGCGATGCGCATGCGCAGTGCCGCCGCGATAGTGCATGTAAGGCCGCGTCTGGCACCTTGTAGGCATTCTTGGACTCACGCTGATGATGGCCCGACGATACGCGGCCAAAGTAGCAGTAGCAGTAGAATTTGCACGGCTGCACGCCCGAAATTTATTGGATTACTCCTTACGCCGTGAAAAGTTTAAAATTGACAGGAAAATTGCTGTCTCGGCCTGCGAGAGGTAAATCAAACATGTTACGCCAGTCAAAGAGCGCCCTACAATGAATGAATGTAAAGAAGAACTGAATGTAAAGAATAACTGCAGAAAAGTTATTCCCAGCTACGAGTTTAAGATTTTAATTGGTCCGATTGTGGACAGATACACCATGACTCTGTTGTAATAGGTTTCAGAAATTACAGCAACCAGTCGCCTTTTGTTTCTTCTTAATGAAGATTTATTTAAACCATTACCGGTTTCGAGCTGCCTAGCAGCTCATCTTCAGATGGTATAAAATATTACAAGTTACATTTCAATAGTTATGCACTTTACATGTAGTTTGTCCATATTTGGTCCGCCTATTGATAGATTTGGCTTTGGTTTGTTTACAAGCTGTAAGTTATGCTAGTGGCTAAAAAGTAATGTGTGTGAAATATTTATTAATTTTACCACCTAAAATTCGTGTGATTTGTTGTGGCATGATGATGGAAAAGAAGTGTTCTGATAATCTATCAATAAGCGGACCAAATATGGACAAACTACATGTAAAGTGCATAACTATTGAAATGTAACTTGTAATATTTTATACCATCTGAAGATGAGCTGCTAGGCAGATCGAAACCGGTAATGGTTTAAATAAATCTTCATTAAGAAGAAACAAAAGGCGACTGGTTGCTGTAATTTCTGAAACCTATTTCAATAAACAGTCGCAGGTTCCTACACAATGGATAAAAGTTTCATGACTCTGTTGTACTTGCTGTTTAGAGGCAGTACATTAATGACCACCTGAAGCTATGATTACAATCCCTTTCGTAGTAGTCTTCTCAGAGAATGAAGTGTATCCGTAAAGTCATCGTGCTAATTTAATCGGTCATCTCCAGTTTAAGAAAGGAACATTCAGAAATACTATCGATCTATTACTCAATAATGTGGCTAAAACGGTGTTTGAATATTCACTGAAGTGACAAATGTAATGGAATAGCGATATGCACAGACACTTGTTGTATAAAGCGTGGTGCGTTTGCAGAAGTGTCATTTGGACACCTTGTGATTTATGTGAAAACGTTTACGATCGGAATTAGCAGAGTTTCAACAGGTAATTGTAGTTAGAGCTACACATACGAAACATTTATTAAAAAAATTGTTAGAGAATTAAATATATTGAGATCATATATACGAGGGTGAATCACTAAATAAGTCGCAAACTGAGGTAGAAACGACAGCACTTCTTCTACAAGCCTTAAATTACTATATTTTTCAGCTGGCTCAACATGTAAATTTAAACACTTGTTCCACAGTTCGACAAGGCTTTAAAGCCTGGAGCTTGGAATTATTTGGCAGCGTTCGCATCGTATAAGTGACGCTCTTGAGCTGTAACTTTATTATTGCTTGCAATCGAACGCAATCACCACGAAATACCTCTCGTTCTGGGAACAGAATGTTGATAGGCTACATTCCAGACCACCTCTACAACTAACTAAACTGAGTACCTTTTAGGAGTTGCCTAAGATCCAGCTCTTTCTACGGGAATTCAGATAAAGCCGACCAGTTACTCTTGGAGCCAAGTAAACTGCTTAATTATGTGGTCACCTAAAATGCCAGGATGCGTACTGTATGTTCGTGTAACCTGCTAGAGTTGTATCTAAGCGTATCAGGGGTCCCATATCACTCCAACTGCACTCGCCCGACACCGTTACGTAGCCTTCAGCGGCTTTAATATTCTCCAACTAACATGCAGGGTCATTGGATTCATGAGGTTGTCTTAATACCCGCAAAAAATCCACCCACTCGGCATAAGCGTAAACAAGAATTGTCAGACCAGGCAACGTTTTTTCAGTCATTAACAGTCATACCTGTACCACATTCTTTGGCTCTTTCGTGGATAGCCTATGTGTGACCTACCACTTGCATCGCAAAATATTGCGGAAACGAAAAGTGATATTGATGTGCGGTTTTCTCAGAATGGATTTTTAGTCAGGGGATTGTATTTTTAGCCAACAAACAGACTGTTATACTACTTAGAAAGTGTATTTTACATGCAAACATACAGTTTTTTTTAAATAAAATAGTAAGTGTTTCTATCATGCACTGGAATTTTTGATACCAGCTGTGTACAAAGAATTTTCAATGACATTTTTATCAAGTTTAGTTTGTCAGCTACAACCGTTCAAAATTTCGGGGTCGGAGGCTGCGATAGCGCAGGTGACTTCCGAGTGGCTAGCCCCTGGGGCACGGCCCACTGTCTCATGACCACCGGCCAGTCATTACATTGTAGTAGCCTCCGCCCCCAAAACTTTGAATGGTTGTAGCTGCCAAAGTAAACATGATAATAATGTCATCAAAATTCTTTGTACACAGCTGGTGTCAAAAATTCCAGTGCATGACAAAAAACAACCATTGTTGCATTTGAAAAAAATATGTTTGCATCAAAAATACAGTTCCTAGGTAATTTTACAATCTGTTTATTGGCTAACAGTACGAGCCCTTGACTACCAATCTGTTCTGTGAAAACCGCACATGAATCGCACTTTCCGCGTGCAAGTATTAGGTGACTCAACGTGTATATACATGGTGGCCCAGGCACGCCGTCCTCTGCGGTCTTATGTTTCCCGCATGCGATAGTGCAAGAAGGGTTGCCTTATTACTGGAGTGCACAGGGGAGTCCACGTATTTCCCTAAACAATGCCCCCGTCTGCGGGCGTTTCCATCTTGCATTTACTCTGATGAGATAACGTGGGCGTTTGTGTTTAATGAGATTCAGGTCAATTGCATTGGCCTCCAGCGAAGGTTATACAGTTATGATATGATATTGATCTACTGATAGACCCGCCGCAATACAGCTGAGGCTCGAAAGCTGCATTTGCGACGATTTACAACGCGACGTCTACGTCCTGTGCTTGTTTTTAGACGTGCAGAGATGCGTTTCAGAATCAAGCGCGCTTTCAGGATTAAACGTGACCAGTCAACGATACACCTTTTCTTGCGCAGAACTTTACTGAATTATTTCGGAGGATATCCACGCACGGTAATAGTCCCTTAAATGAAAACGTTGCTTACGTACCAATGTAGAATAAACAAATATATATAGTTGTTAAATAACTGCTGTGTTATTTTCAAATATAATAATAATAATACGATGATTGTTACTAATTTTACGTGGGTTTACATCTTACACATTAATAGCTCTTTCCTACCGTAATGCGGAAAAAGATAAGCTGCATCAGACTGAGTTATCTAGGTCGTCGGTACAAAGGATTTTGGAGAAACTAAATACATACGTCTTGAAGATATGTCTACACCACTTCCAAAATTAGTTATAGTTCTTCATATGTCTCTTAAATGAAGAAGACGTAAAAACGAATATTGTCAGGCGAATTTTATGAAGAGATGAATGCTTTTTCGCCAATAACTTCACCGTCAATGAAGAAGGAAGGAAGCTTAGGGTTTAACGTCCCGTCGACAGCGTTCGGATATTGTAGGAAGATATGGGGATCGAAATTAGCCGTGCACATTCAGAGTAACTATCCCGGCATTTGCCTGGAATGATTTAAGGAAATCACGGAAAACCTAAATCTGGATGGCCCGCGGTGGATTTGAAGCACCATTCTTTCGAATGCGAGTCCAGTGTCTTACCACTGCGCCACCTCACTCGGTCACTGACATTATACACATTACCCGATTCCTGCAAACCCTCACTGCTTACGACCGCGTGACACGCAAGCCCCCTGGGGTGTTTATTGTTTGGTGCCCACCAATACTCACGCAACTTAGCTTTCGAACACAGACTGCATCAGGAAAAAAAAGGACATATACTCACAGTCACACAGACACAACCACTGTCCCTGGCTGCTAGGTTCCATATCTCCAGCTATCGGTAATTGCGGCTATGTGTCTGTGAAGTGTACCGGTGTGGGTGATATGTTACTGTTTCTGACGAAGGCTGTAGCCGAAAGGTAATGTGCGTGTGGGTGTTATTTAAGTGCTGGGATGAGTGGACGAATGTGTGGAAGTACATCAGCCCCGTAATCGTACGGTGATCACCGAAATTCCGCTAGTTATGAGTAATATTGAACAAGAGCACTACGCCACCAGTGTGTGGAAACTTGAGAATTTACGTCTGGCGAAGGCGTGGTAGAATATCACTGCCTGCGTGATCACCGTGGCCCAGTAACGCAGTGATCTACGCTAATGCCTAGTAAGCAGGTAGGTCCGCGTTCAAATATCGTATCCTCACAAACTTTCAACTGTAGCAATTGATCAAAACAAGTTGGCTTTCAAGAGCGGCGTTTTCATTAATTAAGACTTCCGGGCTAAGATGCCGTTGTCCACCTGCACTGCGTCGATCTCCCGACGTTTCTTTGACACTGCGGGCGACGTCTTCAGAGGTGAGTCGACGACTGGCTGCTAGGCTCTGGCGCTCCTTCTTATATACGGCGCATAGAGAGCAGCACCACTTGCCACGTAATGCAGAGTATGATCTCTGACCAGCGTCATCTCTATCGATTGAAGCTAATTTGACGGCCATATCGTATCTAATTTGAAAACCTCCTTCTCTTCTACTGAAATTATTGCGGTGCTTCTAAATCTCTGTGGCTTCTCTACACATGTATAAAATTATTTCAATATGCCTTATGCCATAAGCTCCCATCTACCCGTATGATAATTGTTGATGTTGTGCTGTCCTCGCTACCTTGTGCTGAGCAAGTCTCTTCATCTGATAGTAAGAAGAGCAACCTATTTATTTTGAATATGCTTACTGTATTGGTCCCTCGCTCTCCCTCTACGATTTTTATCCCACACGTATCCTTCTAATGCTGATTTCATGACTCATTGATGGCTCGGAATGTGTCCCACCATCCCATCAGTTCTCTTAGTCAGGACATGCGAGAGACTCCTTTTACCTACTTATTAGTTACATGGTATAGCAATCTAAAATTCATCATTCGTTTGTGGCACCACATTTCAAAAGTTAATATCATCTTTTATGTCGAAACTCCCTATTGTCCACGTTTCAGTCCCATACAATACTACACTCCAGGCAACTGCTTTCAGAAAGGACTTCCTAACATTTTAACTAATTTTGGATGTGAACAAATTTCGCTTCATGAGAAACGCTTTTCTTCCCATAGCCATTCTGCATTTTATATCTTCTTTACTTCGGCTATCAGGTGTTATTTTGCTACCCAAATAGAAAAGCCCAACTATACTTTTATTAAAGAAATCAGAAAATAACAGCAACCAGTCGCCTTTCGTATGTATTTATTACCACAACCGGTTTCGAACTGCCTGGCAGTTCATCATCAGGCGGTGTACATGCTTTAGATGTTGCTTATAACATTGTGGAACACGTTTGGAGTTGGTTCACATTTCTGATTGATGGTATGTGATTTTTTAAGCATTTTAGTGCTCAATGGATGCACACATAACACAACACTCGCTTTCCACATCCATTGAGCACTAAAATGCTTAAAAAATCACATACCATCAATCAGAAATGTGAACCAACTCCAAACGTGTTCCACAATGTTATAAGCAACATCTAAAGCATGTACACCGCCTGATGATGAACTGCCAGGCAGTTCGAAACTGGTTATGGTAATAAATACATACGAAAGGTGACTGGTTGCTGTTATTTTCTGATTTCTTTAATCAACACAGTCGCAGGTTCCACACTTCCAGAATGGATACAAGTTTTATACTTTTATTGTCTCATTGCCTAACCTAACTCCTTCAGCATCGCGTCATTTTCTGACAGTAAATTCCGTTACCGTTGTTTTACTCTTGTTACCGTTCACCTTACACCCTCCGTTTAATACACTGTCAGTTCCGTTCAATTGCTCATCAAGGTCCTTAGCTGAGTCTGTCAGAATTACTTCCCACTGAACGCTGAAATATGCACGTAACCCCCTAGCAACGCCTGTGCTCTATAAAATTCCTTGTAGCTTTGGCACGATTTGTATTGAAACAACAAAAAGAAGTGTTAAGACCTCCTCAATGGAACATCAAAGGATGTATCGATTGGAACAAACCGACAAGTCAACTGTAGTGGATAATGTGTGGTGTCGCGTCGCCATGCACGCACGGCGCGGCGTTCTCACGACGTCAGCCACGAGCTCCCTCTGCTGCAACTCCGCTCGTGGCCACCACTGAACGACATCGTTCACTTGGGACTGAGATAGGAACCAGTTAACACTTGGGAATCAGATAGGCATCAGTGAAGACTTGGCTATCGGATAGGCACTAGGAATTATCAGTCGGCAGGCCTCTATAGAAACTATGTATCAGCATTCTGCAGTCAAGAACTATGTAAAAGTTAAGTATTACTAAGTCTCTATGAAATATATATCTCGTTCTAATTTACTCTAGTGTTTCTAGTTTCTGCTGTCCCACTGGCTGCTCACCTTCGTACCTGCACACGCGTGCATCCTTTATTCCTGTGTCGGTCTTTTTCTACTCGGCCACCGACACCAGGACCACCGGCGGAAACGAGACACAAAAGTGGCGACGAGGCTGCGTCACAAAATCATGTCTTCACAAATGGTGATCATGAAATAGAATTTAGCGAAACGAGCTGACTAGCCAAGAACTCCCATTGTTATACAAGCTTGTATAGCACGTTCGCTGCGGACACCAGTGCAGGCCGCTAACGCTATAAGCGGACGCCAGTAAGCGCACGTGCGCTGAAGAGCTGAAATCAGACCCCTACCAAATCTGTAAGTTCATGTTGTGCACTACAGAATACTGACAACAAAAACAACGTCTGCGCAACAGGTGGTGCTCGATATAGAAATGCAAGTATGCTTTAGCTGCATGCCGAATACTGTCTGACATTTATAAGCGTATATTGTTCACTCTTCCCACTCCTATTTTTTCGGGTTAGAAGGCCCTGGTGTCGGTTGTTTCGCTGCCATTGCAGACAATGCACAACACAGACAATTAAAGACTAAAACACACAACTGCAGACAAGAAAAAATTACGTGATATTTCGTTGGTGGCTTGTACTAACACGAGTGTACAGCCGAACAAACTAAACTGAGTACTCAGCTACCGAACACGCGGTCAGTAGAAAAGAAGGCTTAAAATAAAGTAAGATATGACGGTCAACTTTGCACCAGCGACGTAACCAGTAATCGAGAGAGATGAAATTTGCTTCATAGTCGGCTGTGGCGCCCTCTCTGCGCTCTATATAAGCAGAACCTCCATAGCCGTGCAGGCAATCGTCGACTCACCTCTAAAGCTGTTGCAGGCAACGAAATGTCGGGAAGGTTTAAAAATGGACCTCGGCATCTTAGTTCGACTTCGGACGTAAAGGATACCGTGCTTACGGCTGCGGTTTCTTTAGGGGGATGCTTGTCCACTGTTGGTCGAGCTGATCTCTACGAGATTACGAGAGTAACTCGGGCGTCCGATCCTTGATTGTCGTGAGTGCACTCGTGCTCTCCGGATAATCCATTTGAAGTCTGGGACAACGTCCCAGTGATAAATTAAATTAGTCCCAATACCCCGGTTCAGACAAAGGTTTACGGGAGGTTTTCCTTGGTTATAAGGCGTATGCCGGAACTGGTAAGCCCCTCCCTTTTATTCCCAATTGGGATCCCCATTTGCCCCATTATCAGCTTGCCTGATAATTGGCTGAATAGAACCGCGACTCTTTATGGGCCGGATCGCAAACAGCCCGCTCCACTCCTCGGAATGGAGAATAAAATGAATAAGTTTTTTTTTTCCTTAGTTCGAAACTTGTAATTAATGTCCCAATTGATGTGAAACTTTCCTGGAGGATTATGATTGTGTTCCGATACTGGGTTTCGAACGTGGGACCTTTGCTTTTCTCAGGCAAGCGCTCTACTGACTGAGCTATCCCGGCACGCTTCACCGTCCGTCCTCAGAACATTACCTCCGCAAGTACTTCGCCTCCTACTTTCCAAACTTTACAGAAGTTCTCCTGCGAAACTTGCAAGACTAGCACTCCTGTAAGACAGGAAGGAAAGTTGTGAGGAAGGACCGCGAAGCGTACCAGGATAGCTCAGTCATGCCGGGCGCACATTGAGACGCAGGTGACGAAGGGCAGGGCAGGCAGCTCAGCACAGGTTTCTATGACTGCCGGGTTTAGATGCAGCAGTGCAAGTTGCGGCACAGGGCAGGCCAGGGCAGCGCAGCTCCTGCCTCCGCCTGGGCGCACAGTGTCCGGGATACAGATTGCTCTGCGAGTGCCGCGCAGCTTTGGTGTGGGGATACGGTTTGTTGCCCAAGTGTCCGCTCGCTGCTAGTCTTCTCCAGCTGCTTACCGTGCGTTTTCACGAGCCTATGTTCAACATGGAGGAAAAAGTAATTAAAGCAGTTCGTCCCAACCTGGTTTTGTACGCTACCAATCGCAATGAACCAAATTGAAACAACAAATTTGGCATTCCATTGTAAAAGATCCGCATATGCAGACTGGTAAGTATAATGTTTAATTCTTCATTTTTATTTAAATACATCGTGTTGAACATCAAAGCAATGTACTGACATGATTACAGCGAATAACAGAATTTCACTTAATGTCCATGACTTATTTGTCTACTCAAATGACAGTCGCAAAAATGTCAATTGTTTTCACTAGTATTTTCCTGGAGAATTACTTTCTGCTTGCCAAGATACACTTACAAATGTCTTAAAATGCTCATTAAAGTTCTCCCTGACAACAAAGGTACTTATAGCACTCCTGCTATTGTTAGGTATCAATGGAAGTAGTTGATTGTCTGGTGTCATAACATTATCATCATTTCCATAGATAGCGGCAGCTGCATCACGTTTCAAGTAATTGTGTCTGGTGTCGCACAAGTACAAAGTGCGCGCCACCTACTTTCGCCGCGCGCCGCCATGCACGCACGGCGCGGCGTTCTCACGACGACAGCCACGAGCGCCCTCTGCTGCAACCCCGCTCGTGGCCACCACGGAAAGACACCGGTCACTTCGGACGGAGATAGCAACCAAGTTAGGACCTTCGTAATCAGATAGGCACCATTGAAGACTTTGCTATCGTACAGGCACTAGGCAGGCCTCTAACAACTATGTATCAACATTCTGCAGTACTATGTAAAAGTTAAGTATTGTTACATTCGGTGCAATATATATCTCTTTCTAATTTACTCTAGTGTTTATAGTTTCTGGCTGCTCCCCTCCGTACCTGCACCAGCGGCTATCCTTATTCCTGTGTCGGTATTATTCCACTCGGCCACCGACACCTACGACGAGGCTGGGACACAAAAGCGGCGACGAAGTTGGGACACAAAAGTGGCGACGAGGATGGGATACAAAACTGTGTAGCACAAATGCCGCCTTGACGACACCATGAACGCTGTGTTTTTTTTATTTATTTATTTTTTTTTTATTTCGAATGGTTTTCTGAAGCAGCGAATCGTGATGCTAGAATACCAAAGGCGCATTCACATGTTTGCCTGGATCGTGAAAGGCTGTAATTGACAAAATTTTATTCAAATCAAATGTTGAAATGTTTGTAGAGCTTATGGGATTTAACTACGGGGTCATCAGTCCCTAAACTTACAAACTACTTATGAACTAGCTAATACCAAGGACGGCACAAATATCCATGCCCGAGGGGGGATGCAAACCCCCGAACGTAGTGGCAGTGACTGGCGCGCCGCGGTCCTCTCGGCATCCGCGGCCGGCGAGAAAATTGTATCTCAAACTGAAGGTTCTACTGGACTGCACATTTCTCCAGTGATCAGGACAACATGTTATAAAAAAAACAACGAATCACAACGAAGAAACTTGATATTTCCACACTGATACAACAGTCTATTGTGCAGCGTGAACGAGGGGCAAACGAGAGCCATTCAACGCAAAAAATCGAAGGAACAAAATCTTCCAATGACCCACTGTACCATTTATTCATGGAAACAACAAAAATATGCCACCAGTAAAGCAAAATTTCATCCGAGGTAAAATATTGTAAGTGGTTTAGCAAACTGAGGCACCTGTGCTAGGAATACACATTCCTAACAAGAACTGCAACCACCTCAAAATTACGAAGCTACAAATGCTATACATCCATCGTTCTCATCGGAAGCCAGCAATACGCAGAATGCAGTGGACTTTCATTCAACTACAGCTATTAAATCTTTCAATCAACTCAAGAATACTAAACACGATTTTTGTAATTAGCTTTTCTGACCTAACGAATAAGAACGACAATTTGCGTAATTAACTTTTCACAGTAATCTGTGTATTGTTGCTTACGTCTTTAGTTTGTAATATATTTCAGTATAACTTAATTCAAGAAAACAGCGAGTTCTACTTGAGTTCCAGTTGATTTTTGGGCATTACATCCTTCGGAAAAAATAGATTTCTTCACCATCTCCTGAACCTTGTGGAATTGGTCCTGGTCTAAACGGAAGCAGTTGGTGAACTGTTTATCAGAAAACTCAGATGTCAAAGCGAATTCGCCATGGATGCTCCTCTAGTCCATGTAAATGCTTTTCCACTCCGATTTCTCCCGTTTTGAAGCGTTATATAATAACGTCAGCGTGTCCATTTCCTCATTACAATCAGATTCTGAACTATGGTCCAAGAGTAGATTAGATTAGATTAGATTAATACTTGTTCCATAGATCATATATACGACATTTCGTAATGATGTGGACGTGTCAGTTTAGTAAATGTTGTCTATACTTGACAATCAATATTTTAAGGATTTTTTTAAAGTTTTATCTAAAACTTGATCTAAATTGTAGGAGGAGTTGCGATTCAGAAATTCCTTTTAATTTCTTTTTAAATACTAGTTGGCTATCTGTCAGACTTTTGATGCTACTTGGTAAGTGACCAAAGACTTTTGTGGCAGCATAATTCACCCCTTTCTGAGCCAAAGTTAGATTTAACCTTGAATAGTGAATATCATCCTTTCTCCTAGTGTTGTAGCTATGCACACTGCTATTACTTTTGAATTGGGTCGGATTGTTAATAACAAATTTCATGCGTGAATATATATATTGTGAAGCTAGAGTGAGTATCCCTAGATCCCTAAATAAATGTCTGCAGAATGCTCTTGGGTGGGCTCCAGCAATTATTCTGATTACACGCTTTTGTGCAATGAATACTTTTTTACTCAATGTTGAACAGCCCCAGAATATGATCCCATATGAAAGCAGTGAATGAAAATAGGCGTAGTAAGCTAATTCACTGAGATTTATATCACCAAATTTTGCAATGACTCTGATAGCATAAGTAGCAGAACTCAGACGTTTCAGGAGATCTTCAATATGTTTCTTCCAATTCAGTCCCTCATCAATGCAAACACCTAAAATTTTGAATATTCTACCTTAGCTACAGATTTATGTTCAAAGTCTAAATTTATTAATGGTGTCATGCCATTTACAGTATGAAACTGTATATATTGGGTTTTATCAAAGTTTAATGAGAGTCCATTTGTAGACATCCACTTAATAACTTTCTGGAAGATATCATTTACAATTTCATCAGTTAATTCCTGTTTGTCAGGTGTGATATGTATACTTGTATCATCAGCAAAAAGTACTAGCTTAGCATCTTCAGCCATAGCTGTGCAAGGAAACATTGCGCACTGGTTCAAGAAACAACGACTGCGTGACAATGCGCAAAAACCGTCTCCCAATATGCGCAGACGCTGTGTCGCAAAGTGTTTCCTTCGCTGCGCTGCCTTTCCCTGTCCTGCGTCGGCTGTGTCCCAATGTGCGCCTGTCCTTAATAGAGCCCTTCCCCGCGAAGAACGAAGGTTCAGGTTCGATTCCGGCACACAGTTGTAATCCGCCAGGAAAACTTCATATCAGTGCACACTCGGCTGCAGAGTGAAAAGATGTAATCATTCACATCGTTGGCGTGAAACCCAGTTTGCCCTTTACTTAAATGACATCTTTCCAGCCGTAGATTAAGGACAAACGGCAGATTGTGTTTTTTTTTTTTTTTTTCGGTTTTAGTAAGGCATTGGACGCGGTTCCGCGCTGCAGACTGCTAACGAATATACGAGCATATGAAATAGGTTCACAGATTTGTGGGTGGCTGGAATATTTCCTAAGTAACAGAACTTTGTACGTTGTTCTCGACGGCTAGTGTTCATCAGAGACGAGTGTATCGTCAGGCGTTTCCCAGGGGAGTGTGATAGGACCGCTATCATTTACTATCTATATACATGACTTTATGGACAGAATAATTTGCAATTTGCGGCTGTTTGCTGATGATTCTGTGGTGTATGGGGGAGTGCCGTCTTTAACTGACTGTAATAGCATACAGGATGACTTAGACAAAATTTCTAGTTGGTGCGAAGAATGACAGTTAGCTCTCAAGATTGTCAAGTAATTGTGTAGCACACATGCCGCCTTGACGGCACCATGAACGCTGTGTATTTTTATCTCGAGTGGTTTTCTGAAGCAGCGAAATGCTAGAATTCCAAAGGCGCATTCACATGTTTGTCTGAATCGTGCAAGGCTGTAATTGTGGAAATTGTATCTCAAACTGAAGGTGCTGCAGGATTGCACATTTCTACATTGATCAGGACACCATGGTATAAAAAACAACCAATCACAACGAAGAAACTTAATGTTTCCACACTGATACAACAGTCTATTGTGCAGCCTGAACGAAGAGCAAACGAAAGAGCCAGGAAACTCAAAAAATTTAAGACACAAAATCTGTCAATGATCCACTTTAGCATTTATTCATGTCAATGTACGAAACAACAAAAATATGCCACCAGTAAAGCAACATTTCATCCGAGGTAAAATATTTGAAGTGGTTTCGCAAACTGAGGTAAGGTGATGCGCATGAGTAGGAAAAACAATACCATAATGTTTGAATACAGCATTAGTAGTGAGCTTCTTGATAAAGCAGCGTCGTTTAAATATCTAGGCGTAATATTGCAGAGCAATATGAAATGGAACAAACTTGTAAGGACGGTTGTAAGTAAGTCGGACAGCCGACTTCGGTTTGCTGGCAGAATTGTGGGAAGATGTACTTTATCTGTAAAGGAGACCGCGTATAAAACGCCTGCACGACCACGTCTTGAGTATTGCTCGAGTGTTTGGGGCCCTCAGCAGCTTAGTTTAAATCAAGACATGGAAGCAGTTCAGAGGCGTGCAGGTAGGTTCGGTACTGGTAGGTTAGACCAATGCGGGAGTAGCACAGAAATGCTCCGGGAACTCAAATGGGAATAGCTGGAGCGAAGACGACGTTCTTTTCGAGAAATTTGGTTGTGGAAAGGAATCTGCATCTTATTGCTGAATGATGTTGCTTCCGCCTACTTACATTTCGCGTAAAGATCGTAGTCACGGTAAGAGAAATTAGGATTTGTACAGAGGCATATAGATATTCTTTTTTTTTTCCTCGTTGTATTTTGGAATAGAATAGGAAAGGGAATGCCTAGTGGTACAGTGTACCCCCCGCCACGCACCTTACGATTACGGAGTACATATGTCCCAGATGATGATTGTATTTAGACAATAGTAAGATATGATGGTGGAAACAGGTGGCTGTTAATACCTGCAGAAGTAAATTTCTTGAACCCTTCGTGTGAACAACCGAACGACGACACGTTGAGGCGTCGTTGAGTTGTTGACATGAAGGGATTGAGTCGTAGTTGGATTGTCGACATGAAGAGATTAAGAACTTTAGGACTACCGGTATTAACGGTCACCCTTTTCAAATGTGCTGGTACTACCAGCTGCACAACGGGCGTCTGAAAATGGTGTAGTGTAAAACCGACACCGGTTGCGCAATTAAATAATTGTTATACATCTGTTGGTATTTACTTCTACCATCAAATTTTATCAGATATTATCCCAGCAAATCGATTATGGAGAGAATCAAACATATACAGTCGGCCGCGGTGGCCGAGGAGACTGAGGCGCTCCAGTCACGATCTGCACGGCCACTACGGTCGGGGGTTCGAATCCCCCCTCGGGCATGGATATTTGTGCCGTCCTAGTTCGTAAGTAGTTCATAAGTAGTTTGTAAGTTTAGGGACCGATGACCCCGTAGTTAAGTCCCATAAGCTATACAAACATTTGAACATTTGAAACATATACAGGGTGAGTCATAAACAAGGAAAAATAATTCGTGCAAGTTGTAACATACTGAGCTACAAACACAGATACGTTTTCAGCACGTTCCTATGTCAATAAATGACAATGCAATTGAATGGTAAAAAATTGGAAATATGAAGTTGACTTTTGGTTGTTTTTGTGTACCGACATTGCCCAAGGGGACAGATCAGCAACAGGGCACAACATGCAAGTGCTGCAGGTAGTCTGGGCACTAACGAGAAGGCGAAAATGTTCTAATGTTTGTATAGTCTATGGGACTTAACTACGGGGTCATCAGTCCCTAAACTTACAAACTACGTATGAACTACTTACGAACTAGGACGGCACAAATATCCATGCCCAAGGGGGGATTCGAACCCCCCGACCGTAGTGGCCGTGCAGACCGTGACTGGAGCGCCACAGTCCCCTCGGCCACCGCGGCCGGCGCAGTGTTGCCCTATTGCCGATCTGTCCCCTAGGCCAATGTTAGCTCTCAGTAAACCCAAAAGTCTAAATATTTCCAGATTTTTACCATTAAATTGCATTGTCATTTATTGACATAGGAACATGCGGAAAACGAATTTACGTTTGTAATTCGATGTGTGACAATTTACACGAAATATTTTTCTTTATTTTTGACTCAGCCTAGAGCTTGTGCACTGTTGCCCTATTCCCGATCTGTCCGCTAGGCCAATTTCAGCGCCAATAACATCCAAAAGTCCACATAATACCAGATATTTACCATGCAATTGCATTGTCATTTATTGACATAGGAACATGCGTAAAACGAATTTACGTTTGTTGTTCAGTGTGTGACAATTTACACGAAATATTTTTCCTTATTTATGATTCACCCTTGGAACTTGTGCACTCTTGCCCTATTGCCGATCTGTCCCCTAGACCAATGTCAGCGCACAGTAAACTCAAAAGTCTACATTTTTCCAGGTTTTTACCATTCAATTGCATTGCCATCTATTGACATAGGAAAATTCGGAAAACGAATTTACGTTTGTAGTTCAGTGTGTGACAATTTACACGAAATATTTTTCCTTATTTATGACTCAACTTGGAACTTGTGCACTGTTGTCCTATTGCCGATCAGTCCCCTAGGCCAATGTCAACGCACAGTAAACCCAAAAGTCCACATATTTCCAGACTTTTACCATTAAATTGCATTGTCATTTATTGACATAGGAACATGCGGAAAACGAATTTACGTTTGTAGTTCAGTGTGTGATGTGAGCAGTGATAGCGCTCACATCTATCTCGTACAGTTTTTGCTGGCCGATATTATGTATTGTGGCTAGTCGTCATAGGGAAAGGAACTTGTCCACTGTTGTCCTATTGCCGATGTGTCCCCTAGGCCAATTTCAGCGCAAAGTAACACCCAAAAATCCTTATATTTCCAGATTTTTACCATTCAATTGGAATTGTCATTTATTGACATAGGAACATTCGGAAAACGAATTTACGTTTGTAGTTCAGTGTGTGGCAATTTACACGAAATATTTTTCCTTACTTATGACTCACTCTGTAGTAAGATGTGGTGGAAAAGGAAGGACAGTGAAATGCCTCTGGGCCAGCGCCGGCACACCCGGCTGCTGGCGGCTGCACACTTGTCAGGAGATGACCAGTTGGCGGGTGCGAGGGCCGCCTTCCACCGAACTGGCCCCCGTCTGGCCTCCTGTGACGTGTCGGCTCGTTACGTCGAGCGGCCGTCGGCACCCCAGCCGCAGCCTCGATGGCGTCTTAAGGCGGCCGCTCCCCGCCGCCGCCGCCCCCGCTACCCCCGGCCCCGGCACCGCTAGAGGGCCTTCCCGGGCGGCGACCAGGGCGGTCTGACGAGCCCCCACACGGCACTTCCTTCCTTCCTTCCTTCCTTCCGTCTTACCGCGGATCGGCGGCGGCCCCTCGGCCGTGGCAGCGCCTGCCGGCGGCTAACGGCTTTATGAGGCCCGTAACGACGCTCTTGAGGCCCGGAGGGTCGCGGACGCCGGCCGGACGTCGCCCCAGGGGCAAACGAGCGAGCATTGACGCCACCTGCCGCGCGACGTGACGCTCCAGCCCATGGGAAGTGCGCACAATGCCTCATTACTGGCGGCGGCAGAGGGCACTGCACAGTCGGGGACCAGTCAGCAGACACTCCCGTGGTGAGGGCTGACGCGCATCTAGGAATCTGCTCCTAGACGTAGGTTTAGAGACTGCTTTCGTAATGGGCGAATTTGTCAATGGACGCCGGCCGCGGTGGCCGAGGGGACTGAGGCGCTGCAGTCACGGTCTGCACGGCCACTACGGTCGAGGGTTCGAATCCCCCCTCGGGCATGGATATATGTGCCGTCTGTAGTCTTAGCTAGTTCATAAGTACTTTGTAAGTTTAGGGACTGATGACCCCGTAGTTAAGTCCCATAAGCTATACAAACATTTGAAACATTTATCAATGGACCTTTCAAAGTAACATTCCCAGGTGTAAATACACTAAAGAGCCGAAGGAAGTTGCACACCAGGTTAACATCGTGTAGCCTCGCCTCCAGCAAGCAGAAGTGTTCAAATATTTGCAAAGCTATTGGACATAACTGCAGGGATCAGTGGTCCGGCCGGCAACAGTAGCCGAGCGGTCTGCGGCGCGCCAGTCACAGTCTGCACAGCCGCTACGGTCGGGGATTCGAATACCCCCTAGGCGTGGATGTTTGTGTCGTCTTTAGTATAAGGTAGTTCAAAAGTAGTTTGTAAGTTTAGGGATTGATGACCACGCAGTTTAGTCCCTTAAGCTTAACAAACATTTGAACATTTATTCAGTGGTCCCTAAACTGCTTAAACTATCTTATGCTAAGGACGACACACACACACACACACACACACACAAACACACACATTTCCCAAGGAGGACTGAGGACTCGAACCTCCGACAAGGAACGGCCGCGCAAGGTACCTTAGAGCGCATGGTATTCCTGAGCGGCAGGCAGGAATGTGGAACCACTACTTCGGATAGACTCGAGTAACATCTGACATTGCCGGTTTAGGAGGCGATCTGATTGTTCTATATTCTTTAAAAATGAAACGCTAAGATCGCGAATTAATAATATCTTTAATGATGACCGGTTTCCAAGAACTCCGCCACCATCATCTGGTCATAAAAATTTCATAAGCTGGTTAATTTACAAAAAAAAGAAAAAAAAAGTCTAAAATAATAAGTACAACCTTGCGGTTGGATGACGACATAGGAATTGTGTCAGATGACCAGATGTTGGCGATACAGTCCTCCGAAACCGGTCGTCAGTAAATGAATTATTAATTCCCGACCTTAGCGCTTCATTTTTGAAGAAGATAATGCCTGAAGTAGTGCTGGAGGGAGTTGCCACCACGCACCCGGCAGAGCTGCCCATAAATCTATAGAGTATGAGGGGTGGAGGTGCCTCCTGAATAGCACGTTGTAGTTGCAAGTCACTACAGCTACTCTCAATAATGTTCATGTCTGGCGAGTTTTGTGGCCATCGGGGTTGTTTAAAATCAGAAGAGTGTTCCTGAAGCTGCTCTGTAGCAATTCGGGATGTGATGGCGCTGCCTGCTGTGTCCTGCTTTAATTGCCAAGCCTGTCGGAACGCACAATGGACATGAGCGGAAGCAGGTGGTAAGCAAGTACGCGTGCCACCGGTCAAAGTCGTATCTAGACATATCAGGGGTACCATGTCACTTTAACTGCACTCGCACCACACCATTTCAAAGCCTCTACCAGCTTGAAAAGTCCGCTTTTGATATGCACGGTCCATTGATTCATGGGGTTGTCTCCACATATGTAATTTTCTAGCCCCATTCATGCTCAATAAACCACATTTCGGGCAATTTAGTAGCCAGCGGTTTTAACTCTTCTGAGTGTTACTCGAGTCACTCTGTAGCAATTCTGAACGCGTGGGATGGTGCATTGTCCTGCTGTAATTGCTCCAGACCATTGGAATTCACAAAACGCCATAAAAGGATTCAAGTGGTCTGCCAGTATGCGTATTACGTGTTAGCCGTCACATTCGTATCTAAAAGTATTACGCGTTCCATATCTCACACAAGGCACGCGCCCAACACCATCACAAAGCTTCCACCAGCTTGAACAGTCCCCTGCTGACTTGCAGTGTCCGTGGATTCATGAAGTTGTCTGCATACTCGTAAATGTCAATACTCTATACAAGAGACACGTCAGACCAGGCAACACGTTTTCAGTCATCAACAATAGAATGTCAATGTCCAGTGATTATTCCGTTGGGCGATGTCTGTGTATCATGTGCAGTTAAGTTCCATTAAACTTGTGGATTATTTCTTCCAGAAGTCCTCCTTTCTCGTTTAAAATAGTGCATTGTTATTGGGTCGCAGATTAATTTTTGGTCTTGAAAAGGTATCCAGAATACATTATTTTTATATAAACTGACTGACCAATACTCAGCACTGAGTAAATGCAAAACTGAGCTTATCTCCTGGACCATGTGTGTGTATGGCTCTTATCCCTACAGAAATTGTTACCTCACAGTAAGGAATCTGTCTACCAAATTTGGATGAAATCGGTCCAGTGGTTTAGGAGGAAATGAGCAGCATTGTCGCTTAATGCAGCAGTTTTTTCACGCTCTCGTTTATTACGTCATATCTCGTGAAGTATGTGTTGCACTATGATAAAATTTCGAACGTAATACTGTCTGTGACATTTCTCGCGAATTCAATTAATAGTGTACAAGTAATAAATTGTAAATGCCAAATGCCATAATTTTACTGCTTGAACGCCTAAAAAGTAGTAAGCGACGAAGTATTTTCGTTTTATCACTTTTCTGTGTTTGACAACGAGAAAAAGTTTCCTGAAGGTATGAAATTGTGTTTAAAGTTTGTTGAAAGTCGGAAAATGCTATTCTTCTCAAATAGTGGACAGACGAAGTTACACGTGCCGGAAAACAGGGAAGTTTTCGTTGTTTATGACATATCTCCTGAACTATGGGCCCTATCACAAAATCCTTTCTTTGCTGACGTCTTCTACCTAAAAACTACATTCCTGCCAAATTTTAGCATCATAGGTGAAGTAGTAGGGATAATTAGCAGTAATAGTCAAATTCTTACACAACAGGACAAAGTGTTGGTTAATTACAGCTAAGGTGTGTGAAAGACCCATAAGTTTGTCATTAACGGTGTGATTTTGTGATAAGTACCGATAGTCTTATTCTGGATAAATAAGATTAAGTGTCCTATCAATTAAATCTTTTTGAACCAAACATGGTACGTTCGACTAATCAGGGTGAACAGCTACAAAATAATTAACAGAGTATTCAATAGGTTGACTACTGATTGATGTAACACTTTGAGTGGATTCTCTATCATAAATTTTGTCATCCAAGATACATACAACTGTCTTTTAGACTGTTGCTGAATACTGAGAGTTGGGGCGAGGAACTAATTACAGTGTCAGTAACATGTAATTCATACACATCTGGTGTAGGTTGAGCCTTCATATCACTTAGTTAATAAGTGTGGTTATTTAATGTTTCGATATCAGTAAGCTGATTAGGGTCATTTCCAATAATAAAAATAACAGAAATGACAGATTTTGGTGAGCAGACTGTGGTACTTCAGATGTGAAGGGAAGATCAACATCAGCAGGCAAAAAATGATGGTTATTCAAACCAGAAGTGTTAGCAGGTAAACTGTGGTTAACCACTTTATCTTAAATAGCATGTGAAGTTTGCAGTTCATGAATATCACATGAAGTTATCAGTAGTAAATTTTCAGGTTCAGAAGGGAAAGTTGCATCACAATTTGGCAGTAGTAAAGACTCATGGTCAGACACCAATGTTTCGACGGGTTGATGTAACAGTGAAGGGCTGACAGGTACATTAGGTCAAGAGTTACAGATTCATATTCTTGAAACAGCTGAAGAATATCTCGAAGAGAATCAACATATTTTGTACTGGTATAGTATCCTTGGAACAATATCATTAGCAAAATCACTATCATCAGAAGAGATGGTGGCACACCTATCACACCTGTGTAAAATATGCGACAAAAGAATTGATGGAGCAGAGGAAGGGACATAATTTAATGATGAGTCACTACTAGCACCGTGATCAACAGCATAAGAAATAGTGGACCAGCAATCCCTATCAGACATTATTGCTTCGTAATGAGAAAGATAAAAGGTTATAAACACAGTTGTACATATCATTTAGTATTCCAGGCATATATGGTTGTTCGTCCATGCATGCTTCTAGTCTTTTGGAAGGGTCTTTAAGTTCCTTAGAAATGTCCTGTTTAATCTGTTCGTCACGTTTAGCTAAGTCAGACTGCAATAGAGAAAATTTTTGTGACAAATCGTTAAGAAATTGTTTATTTTGTTCAGCTTATTTCTCCAACATTTGTATAATCATTTGTGTACTGATTTCTGGTTGAAACGTAGCCGCATTGTTAACTGGTAATGTAGAACATACGTTTGTGATATTAGATGACTGAGACAGTCCGTTATGTTCACGTCTGTTTGTTGTAGAAATTGTGAATTACGCTCGTCTTGTGTGTAAACGTTATTTTCGAATACATCTGCCTGTACTGGCGTCGCGTGGAGTGTCTCGGTCAAGGTCAAGGATTGATACGTCACGATGCTGTCTACGCTGTCCGTTCGGTTAGTATTGTCGGTAACTAGTACATCATCATTGTCCGAGTTTACCGAAACTTCGTCATTACGGTAAGGGTCACTTATCTGTTCGACACATTCGTCATTGTCAGTCAAATTTGTCTGTGGACAGGGCCTACGTACTGATCGCTTGTTTGTCTGCATGTTGGTTGTAAATAGAATATATAAACAAAATTACTAGAAAAATAAATTATCAGAAAAGAAATAATTAACACTTTAAACAAAACACAGTGATACAGTTTCAACACCGTATACGCTTTGAGACAAATTAAAATAATTTTAACAGTCACAGGTCGGTACAGCTGATTCCAAATGAAAACTAACACTAACTGATGAGAATAATGTAGCGCAATCAGTATGAAAATTATTAAACTATACAAAGCAGGAAATTGCACAGCGAAGCAACAAAATGTACCGTAGTTAAAATCGTTGTGCAATACGCAGCTAAGCAGTTTTGCAAGGCAGTCACAATCAAGGTAATGAATTTTTTTCTATAAAATGGGATAATGGCATCTGCGTTGCGAGAAAGTAATGTATATTAGTGAATAAAGGGCGCACCGACATAAAAGAGAGCTTCGAGCAATGTGCAGCGTTATGGTAACAAAAATTCAAAATGTTCAAATGTTTGTTAAGTTTATGGGACTTAACTACGGAGTCATCAGTCCCTAAACGTACAAACAACTTATCAACTAGCTTATCCTAAGGACGGCACAAATATCCGTGCCCGAGGGGGATTCGAACCCCCGACCGTAGTGGCCGTGCAGACTGGAGCGCCTCAGTCCCCTCGGCCACCGCGGCCGGCTAACAAATATTTCCCCAAGTGTTACATACAATATTTTGTCAAAATCAGGCCATTAAATTAAATATCGGTTTAATATTCGCAAAGCGTAAGACAAAGTCCACTTACATAATACGTAGCTATTTTGCAATTGTTCAATAATGCGCAGCCAAGCATAGCGATGTTGTAAGTTTTAAGTTTTATAATTAAACATATAACCATGGAATCTAGGAAAGGGGCGACAAGTTCAAGGTACATTAATATTATTATTATTATTATTTAGTGTAAGAAAGGTAAATAGGAATAATTTACAGAAAATCTAAATCCTTATATACATAAAATCCCTTGTCATGTTTGTCTGCAATGACCTCCGAAACTAAACTGATCTCGATGTAATGTTAGAGTGTGTGTGATTTAGTTCAACTTAAAAGGTAGGACAGTTTTATCTTGTTTAATAACCTGAATATAATTATATTGCAAATTTCGTCCTTAGCATAAGTTAAAATAGTTTGTAAGTCTAGGGACTGATGACCACAGTAGTTAAGTCCCATAAATTTACAAACATTAGAACATTTCTAAATGAAAAGAAAGTTGAAACAAAGGAGTTTCACTGCACGTTTGTGAGGTTTACGGACAAAATCCTATGAGTGATTCAATGGTTAGAAATGGGTCAGACTGTCCAATGAAGGATGTGATCAAGTGCACGATGGAGAACGAAGTGGATAGCTCTGTGTGGTTACTGATGAACTGGTTCACAAGTGCCCTTGCTATGGAAGTTCTGCAAATCTCGCGATCATTAATGCACGAAATTGTTACTGAAAAACTGAAATTTCGAAAACTTTGTCCACTTTGTGTATCTGAAATTCATACTGAACAAGACAAAGAACAACGGATGGGCACTGATTTTCATTTTTTGACACGTTACAACGAAGGAGGCGATAGCACGATAAACCTGAAACAAAACGACAATCAATGGAGTGGACGCACACTTCAACGAAAGTTAAGCCTAAGCAAATCCTGACACCTCGAGCAGTCATGTGCACTGGTTTTTGGGACAGAGAAGGCATTTTACTGAGTGATTTCTTACCACGAGTCCAAACAATCAGAGTACGTGGTTACTGCGTGACCATTAAGAAATTGCACCGCGCAATACAGAACAAGCGCCGAGAATTACTGTCAATTTTTTTTTCCATGATAATGCCCGACCTCACACGGTGAATGTGACCAAACAACTCTTACGGGAATTTCACTGAAACGTGTTTGATCATTCTTCGTACAGTCCGTAACTCTCTCCAAGTGACTATTATCTCTTCTTACACCTAAAATCTGTCCTTGACAGTCAACAACGATGATGACGAGTTGAAAGAACGTCTTACCACATGGCTGAATACACAGGCGGCAACCATCTATGAAGTGACAAGTGCCTTCATAATTTCGGACGTTCTGTAGAAAAGTAGTTTAATAGTTGTAGATTTTTGTACAATGGATGTATTTTATATATCTGAACACTTTTGTATGATATAACCAAACGGAAGTTAACTTTGTGCACATACTTCGTAAATAAACACTCGAGCTACGCACGGTTTTCACATAGCTAATACACTGAGAAGAGGACAATGAGACAATAAACGGTGGAAGTGACGGGTGTAGAGAGTAAGGAAAGAATTGTAGAATGAATAACTGATTCCCATGAATATTTCAAATGTTTCTTAACATATGGGACCAAACTACTATGGTCATTAGTTCCTAGACTTACAAACTGCTTAAACATATACTAAGGACAACACACACACACACACACACACACACACACACACTTTCTTTCTTTCTTTCTTTCTTTCTTTCTTCTGCCCGAAGGAGGATTCGAACCTCCGGCAGGAAAGATCGCCCAATGTATTGCAACATGCATATTTAGCCGTTGCGAAGCACTGCGGGTTTCACTAGTCTGTAGTAGTAATTTTCGTGTCAGTTACATTAGAGCTAACTGACACGAAAATTACTACTACAGACTTGATTTATTTCTAAAGAGACAGCAGGAGTTTTAGCATGGAAAAAAATAGTTAAACAAGTAATTAAATCGTTATACCCTTTCACTATATTCTTTATAGAAAGTTTGTCATAACGTTCACGCGATTGAAGGATAACGCACAGTCACCGGTCGAAGTTTTTTTGTCCACTTTTCACGGCACACTCCTCCTAACGCAGGTGTTCAGCGCAGAACAACGCGACAGTCACCGTCTGCGTTTTAATGTGACGGATCGTTTTCGTGTTTTTCGAGGCGCGTGATGACAGCCTAAGGCGTGCAACATTTCGGAAAGTGACGCTGCTTCGCTTAGCAAGTGAAGTCACGCGACGCAACAGTAAAGGAAGTTTCGTTGACAGCGTAATATTCTTTTATTCCGCTCGAAATGAGGAATCCGTCATAAGGCCGTCGAAACACGAACCGCATTTTCGAACGTCAGAAAGGAAAGGTGGAACGCTGCTCCGTGACAACGATGGTATGCGTGCGGGTAGGCGTATGTCCACCGGAGAGCTTTCATTTTACCGTACAGCCCTGATCTTGTTTCCAGTGATATCCATTATTTCTTTCACCAGGGGAGATTGCTGGCCTCCAGCCAGTATTTGACAACGACAAAGAGCTCTGAATGAGAGGTGTCACACGTTGTTTCCATTCACAGACTACTGACTTGTACGCAACAGGAATACAGAAGAACGTCGGAATTCATCTAGCGACTCTGTAGAAAAGTAACTGCTACAAGCGGAACTCGGGGAAGATCAGTTTGGATTTAGGAGAAATGTAGGAACACGGAAGGCAATACCCTCTTTTCGGCTTATATTAGAAGATAGATCAAGGAAAGGCAAAACTGCATTTCCAGCTTTTGTAGATTTAGAGAAGGCTTTTGACTATGATGATTGTAATACATGTTTTTCAGATTCTGAAATGAGCAGGTGTAAAATATAGGGTGTGGTGTCGCACAAGTCCAAAGTGCGCGCCACCTACTTTCGCCGCGCGCCGCCATGCACGCACGGCGCGGCGTTCTTACGACGTCAGCCACGAGCGCCCTCTGCTACAACTCCGCTCGTGGCCACCACTGAACGACATCGTTCACTTGGGACTGAGATAGGAACCAGCTAACACTTCGGAATCAGACAGGCACCAGTGAAGACTTGGCTATCGGATAGGCACTAGGCAGGCCTCTAGCTCAACTATGTATCAGCATTCTGCAGTTCTGAGCTATGTAAAAGTTAAGTATTACTAAGTTTCCATTATTATATTAAGTCTCTAAGAAATATAGATCTCGTTCTAATTTTCGCTAGTGTTTCTAGTTGCTGCTGTCCCACTGACTGGTCACCTCCTACCTGCACAAGCGTGCATCCTTTATTCCTGTGTCGGTCTCTTTCTACTCGGCCACCGACACCAGGACCACCGGCGGAAACGAGACACAAAAGCGGCGACGAGGCTGGGACACAAAATAGGGTACGGAAGGTTATTTACAACTTGTAGAGGAACCAGACTGTAGTTATCAGAGTTGAAGGGCATGTAAGAGATGCAGAGACTGGGAAGGGAGTAAGACAGGGTTTTAGCCTTTGTCCAATGTTACTCGATTTATACGTTGAGCAAGCTACAAAGGAAAGCAAAGAGAAATTCGGAGAAGGAACTAAAGTTCATGGTGAAGTAATAAAAACATTGCATTTTGACGTTGACATTGTATTTCTGACTGAGGCAGCAAGGGATCTGCTGGAGCTATTGAACGGAATGGAGTGTTGAAAGTAGCGTATAAGATGAACACTAACAAGAGAAAAACAAGGATAATGGAGTGCAGTCTAAGAAAATCTGGCGATGCTGAAAGAACTAAAAAATGCAGGTGGTAGATGAGTTTTGTTACTTGGACAGTAAAATAAAATATGATGGTCGCAGTACAGAGGATATAAAATGCAGAATGGCAATGGGAAGAAATACGTTTTTGAAAACGAGAAATTTGTTAACATCGAATATTAATTTACGCGTAAAGAAGTCTTTTCTGAAGGCATTCGTGTCCAGCGTTACGTTGTGTGAGAGTAAAGCATGGATGATAAACAGGTCTGGCAGCAAGAGGATAGAGTCTTTTGGAATGCGGTGCTACAGAAGAATGCTGAAGATACGGTGGGTGGATCGCGTAATAAAAATATTGTGCTGATCTCCCAACCCCCATTCCTTTCCTTAGCCTTAGCAGTCTATTTTTTTAATTGTTGGACGAAGCTTTTTGCATTTATTCTTCGGGTACGAATACCCATTATGGACAGAAAAATATATTTTGCTTCACCAGTTTTTCGCATTTAAGTTAAGACTCGGAAGAAAAATATGCTCATTAAGAAAGGTCCCAATGTATACACAATTTATAAAGAAGTAAATCTTTTACTTCAAATTTTGCAGAATGTCTTAATTTATCATGTTATTTTACCTATTGATTGGTACCTGAAAATAGTATTCAGACTTCGCGCTTTTTCATCACCTACACCCTGTATTATGAAACAATTGCTAATGTATGTTACACAAGGAACACCGTAATTTTAACATTAAATATATTTCACTTAGGCATACGTTCCTGTAGAACTGATTCCTTAGTGACTTTATTGTACAAGTACTTCCTCCTATGGCGCCGAACCCCCCCCCCCCCCCCGCTTCCCGTTCAAGCTAGCAAGGGTTAGCGAACCCCTGAGGGTCGGGAGCCGAAGGTTCGAAAACACTGCCCTATAATATGTTACCATGCGAGTTAGCTGGAAGGCCGATGTTTGTATAGTATAGTATACATCTGCCTAAACAAAAATATTAAAATTTCACCCTTAAGAACAACGCTCAGCACATAATTGCAAATTGCAAGAAAAAAAAGTCACAAGCGGACAAATCCCAGGAGCGGTTGTGACAGTACGTGGGGTCGGTACTGACACGTTAGACAAAGCGCCAAAATGATCTGAAATCACTTTTATTGCAAGTAAAGTGTAACATAATAGCAACATAATCGTCCTCTGTAAAAATTTAATTTGCATGCAACAAAAAATATAATCTTGGAAGACTTTAATCGCTTATAATAAGGAACTCAAGCATCAATCGCTGTTATTATAACAGTCATTATAAAACGATCATTAAAATAACTTACTTTATCGTACAGTGAATATGTTGAAATACAGAATTCAAAAATAAACAGGCATTATGAAAATCGGTGAAACAAAAAGCTTAAAATGTCTTTCTCAAGGACAAAATAAGCTTTTGTATGGGTATAATCAATGAAACTAAGAAAACCGTAAAAATATAAGGTATATAATTGGTTCTAAAAGTAAAGTACTGAGATACTCGCCGACGCCCCACAGTTATGAGATATGTACCACCGTTTGACATCTGTGAACTCCAAGTGTGGACGAGAGCTCACATTTTTATCGAAATGTAATCCATTTTTCGCCATAATATGAGCATACTCAAACCAGACGCCGCGCGGAATGACCATGTGGTCTAACGCTTCATGCGACGAACTGAGCATCATTTTCCACCTCGGGCATGGGTATGTGTGCTGTCCTTAGTGTAAGTTACTTTAAGTAGCTGTTAAGTCTAGGGACTGACGACCAATGTGTTTACAGTCATTTGATTTGAATAAACCGGAAAAAGTAATTTTCTTTATCCGATGAAGTTGGTGAATCTTCCTTTATTTATTCCGTCTCGCTCAGTAAGATGTTTCTTTATCTGCTAGGCCTTCAATAGGATTTCTTTTCGTCATGTTCTTGCCTGACTCCCTCTTTTTCAAATATGTCTGTGTAAATGGTTGATTTTAAGTTCCTCAATAATGCTTGAACTTGTAATTGAAGATTTTCCCAATAAAGAAGCTGAAAGTGTCTTAAATTTCACCCAGAAGTCACAACGGTACCTTTACAAGATGTCTCAACAGTACCCAGTGCACTCCGCACAAGAACCATCGGAGTGTCAATACGAAATTATCTACGTACTAAATAATCACACCTATTTAGTTACAAATATTTGACTATGAAGTCACTAGTTTATGGATTGGCAAGGAGCACAAAAATACCTGCTACTGGGCGACATCGAGCGAAACACAGCTTCCGAAACACACTGTCGTAGGGGCGTCTGATAAGGTGCTTACGGTGATAGATCCGTATCGAAATTCCTTTTATTTCCTTAACGCTTGGAAATCTGGAGTTTTGACTTGGGGAATTTTAATGTCTCACCACTCCCTACATGTACCATAAATTAGGACGAATACGTTGATGGCCAGAATGCATCTTCTCCTTGTGAATATTAAGGTTATCCTGTACCTGACTTGGGAGGAGCAGCTGTCATTTGGTCAAATTCATTTTAGCATGGGTGTAGGCTAAGTATTTTGGTGAACAGTATTCTAGCTGTCTATCCAGAGGCGTAGATAAATTTGTCTTCTAGGGGTGTGGGGTGGGGGAGTGTATGGGTTCAGAGCCAGAGCAATATTGTGGTGCCCTCGCACTGTTGACAGGTGTAAAAGCTGTGACGCCATCGCCTCTGTCCCTCCCCACGCCCAGCCACAAAGAAAACAAACTTCCGATTTTTTCTACGAATTTGGAAAATTTTGTGAATTGTTGAGAAAATAATTAAGTGTTATTGAAAAAGATTGTAGATATGAAGAGCAGTCTTTTCTGGTGACGGGCATTCACCTGCCGAAATAGTGGCTTTTGTCGAAGATGTTGCCCAACTATATTCCCGTAAATTATTTGAACATTACACACAGAATAAGCCCAATTTTCGGAGGAAAAGTATTCGCTTTAGTTTTAGTAAATTAGAAATACCTTCCGCACTACCACATGTGGCTCAAGTCATCAACTGTCAACAGTCGTATAAAATCGAAGGCAGTCAGAGAAATAACATATAGGGGACACCCCGGGGAATGGCGCCAACTTCAGGGAACCAGATTTTTTTACCTTACTAAAAAGCGTCTTTTTCGTACAGAATAGTACTACAGCTTCGCCAACTAATTCTACTTTATTATAATTTTTTTCAGCCATGTATCTAATTAGGCCTAAGTTTTATTGTTAAAATATATATTGTGGATGTATACGCAGTGGTGCCATTACCCTGCGTTATGGGGTAATGACGCTATAATTTGAAAATCGAGGACAAAACTACAAGATGAATGAGTAGTAGTAAATAAGTGTTACACCTGTTGTAATTATACTTATGCCTGTTATGAATTACACATTTAGAAGGTTTCCACTACTTGTCGATGTAAAATTGAAATAGTAATTTATTTTATAATTTAGACTTGATTAATACACCGCAAAAGTCAGAGATATAGTTTTTGGCATTTCAAAACTACTACATTCCTTAAATTCTGCAAGTGCCTATTCCACAAAACGTATGCATCTGTATTACACTTCATTCTTTCTAAATTCACCACCATGGCGTAATTGCCCCAGTTGGAAAATTGGCTAAGAACGTCAATTTAAAGCCTAAAGTTTTGAGAAACAATTAGGTTAGAGACACGACATCGAAGCTAAATATCTAAAGATTACGTTAATACAAGGGTTAAAAAGCTCTGACAGCCTATAGAGGTACTTATTTCAATAAAATACAGGCTCGAAACTTAGATCCAAAACGTCGAAAATAACAATGTCGTTCACACGGTTCATAACTGTCAACAATAACGGACGGCAACTACAGGAATTAGTTCCGCCGAGATAGATCACTGACAAGCATACTCATACTGCCAACTGTTCGTCATAAGACTGGGGTGGCGCGATTACCCAGGGCGGCGCCTTTACCCTGGGTTCCCCTATGTTCCAGCATCTGCACATCGGCATTTGGAAACCCAAATTGGGAAGTTGTAGTGCTGCCAAATATGAGCACGCTAACAAGTTACAGTTACTAACAATGTCCACCGTCGCCTCTTACGATAGACATCCGTTGCTTCTTTGCAATACGACTTTGGTGAAATGACACTTTAGAGATTACAACTTGATATTGTGCATTTAACTGTAATAAAACGAAGGTATGGTTGCTTCTTGTAAACAGAGGACGGGAACACAACTCGTTAAAAAATATATTTGTCTGTGTCACGTACAAGTTTGCCGCGCTCCTGTAGTAATAAACTTAGTAAATGTCTGGAGTTGGAAGTAGTAGTAAACACAAGACACGGTGGCCTTCGTTATGCACTAGGTAAGCCTCTCGTTGTACTTTAAAGAGCCTTTGGTGCGTGTTTCTGGCTGGAATTTAACAATACTTGTTCATTGTTACTGATGGTTAGAAGGTGGTTCCCTAAAGGATTTTGTTTATTTATTTTAATTTTACTTTATTATTATTTTAGCAAGATTTACTGTGGTGAAAGTTTGCGCGACACTCGCCTTGTCCTCGCGAACGTTAGCCATAAGACATTAGAGGCAACGATTCCGACAACTAAAAACCAAAGCTCAGCTTCGCATCGATCACAACTTAGAGACACTCTTGTATCTCTTTTGTTGGCCAAGTTTTCAGGTAACTCTCATATTCATTACACACATTGTCAGTTTTTAATTTTAACACGAGAGACCGCAAAAGATCTGGATGAACAATTGAATGGAATGGACAGTGTGTTGAAAGAAAGATATAAGATGAACATTAACAAGAGTAAAACGAAGGTAATGGAATGCACTGTCAGAAAATCAGGTTATGCTGAAGGAATTAGATTATGTAATGAGACAATAAAAATAGTAGATGAATTTTGTTATTTGGGTAGCAAGATAACTTCTGATGGCCGAAGTAAAGAAGATATAAAATGCCGAATTGCTTTGGAAAGAAAGCGTTTCTATTGAAGCGAAACTTGTTAACATCTAATATTAATTTAAATGTTACGAATTCCTTTCTGAAAGCATTTGTCTGGAGTGTAGCATTGTATGAGAGTGAAACGTGGATGATAAGTAGTTCAGTTGAGAAGATGATAGAAGCTTTTGAAATGTGGTACTACAGATGAATGATGAAAATTATATGGGTAGATCACGTAACTAATGAGAAGGTGCTTAACCGAATCGGGGAGAAAAGGAGTGAGTGGCATATCCTGACTAAGAGAAGGGATAGATGGTTTGGACACATTCTGAGACATCAGGGAATTGTCAACTTAGCATTGCAAGGAAGCGTGTGGGGTAAAAATCGTAGAGGGAGACCGAGGGACGAATAGAGTAAGCAGATTCAAAAGGATGTAGGTTGCCGAACGTATTCTCAGATGAAGAGACTTGCACAGGACAGGGTAGCATGGAGAGCTGCATCAACCCAGTGTGCGGACTGAAGATCAAAACAACAATGTGTGTGTGTGTGTGTGCGTGTGTGTGTGTGTGTGTGTGTAATGTTGTCAGTAAAACTTATTAATACTCTGCCGCCACCCTGTCCTACGATTTGTGAGTTGTTTAGGCAGATGACTACGGTTAGACTAGCTGCCCTCGTATACTCAGGGTTCAAATTTCCCCCACTTTTTTTACGTTGGCCGAGATGCGGGTAATAATGATCGGTCGCTGCTCTCGCAGCGCTGGGAAGACGCCACGTGACTAACAGGCAGCACTCAGGGCTGTTTCTGCCCGCGGGGAGTTGGCTGTCATCGGAGTAACGCAGTCTGCGCCCCCTCCCCCTCCTCCCCCCCCCCCACCACGCGCTAACGCCCCCGCCGATGCTCGGCTGTCTGCCCGTTCCCCCACCCCACCCCTCGGGCGTTCACTCTCCCTTTCTCCATTATATCGCGGGGCGACTGATTCGATTGAGGCTGGTGCCAGCCAGGAAAAAAGGAGGGTCGGACGCCTCAGGGGTGAGGAGAGGGGGCAGTGGAGGGGGGGGGGGGCGGAGCTGGCGGCGTCGGCGGTAACGTCTCTCTCGGACGCCAGAAAATCGCTTTCCCGGACGCGGAGTCTGGGAAAATAAATCCCTGCCCCGAGAGCAACTCGAACTTCCGGCCCGCGGCTATGACACTGGTCGGCGGCGGCGAAGGGCGGACGACCAGTGCAGACAATCCCCCCCCCCCCCCCCCCCCCCGGCGACCAGAGACCAGTCTGGGGGTCCGCCAGCCAGCCGCTTGTCGCAGAAAAACACACACTCTCAAACAACTCTCGACCTCTCTCCTTTACACACACACACACATACACGCGTGCTGCGATGAGGCAACACACAAACCGCTTCTCATCCTGCCATCGGTCTAAGTGGCCGAATTGTGCGAGGAGATCAGTGGCGGCGCGTCACTGGTAAAGTGAACCCCCCAGAGAATAGCTCGTCGTAAAACAAAAGTAAGTAAATAAAATAAAAATGTATTTAAACTATCATTCTTCGTCTCTTCCTTTTATCAGATCATTTTATAAATATCTCGAAAACAAAGATCGATAGAGCAATGCAGTAAACGGTATGTTTATTGTGAAAGCTGTAAGAAGTTTATACAGCAGTTTGAAATAATAGTTACAAAAGCTGATAACAGATGGTGCTGTAATCGGCATACGTAATGCCTAGTATAAATAGTGATCCGAAGCCCAGAGCGATCATTTCCACTACTGAAACATGAAAGGAGGTTAGCATACCGAAGGAAGAGATTAAAACTATGTACTCCATTGAACAACTCGTTTTTCTGGTGCTAGAGTACCACAGGTTAGAAGAGAGTCCTACGGCAATAAGACGAAGTTTTAAAGCACGATTTAATGTTCCAAAAGGACCCGATGCAAAAACCATTCGTACGCTCTTCGCAAAATTTAAACGAACAGGCAGCGGAACTGCTCATCTAGAGGGGCATGTTCGCCGTAAGCAAACCGCAGTTACGCCTGGAAATATCGCCACAGTTTCTGGAAGTATTCAGCGAAATCCAATGTCATCCGTCCGTAAAATTGCATCCGAGACTGGTTTGATGCGTTCCAGCACGCAGAAAATACTGAGAAAGAACCTACACATGTTTCCATTCAAAATTCAAACGCACCAGGCCATACCCGTACGAGCTGTGCAACAAATCGTTGCCTTTGCTAATAAGATGCTCACAATGATTGATAGTGAAGGATTTGATGTTGGCTGCATATGATTTACAGATGAAGCACACTTCCACCTGAATGGATACGTGAATAAGCTGAACTGGCGATTTTGGGCTTCCGAAAAGCCATATTGGTGTAAAGCGAAACCGAAAGTTACTGTGTAGGCTGCAGTATGCAGCAGAGGCATTATTGGCCCTTTTTTTCATTCTGGAAACGGTCTCTGGTGCATGTTACGTTGCAATTTTGGAACAATTTGTCGCCACACAGCAAGCTTTAGAGTATCGACCAGGTACTGAATGGTTTACGGAAGATGAATCCCGACCACATCGGGCCGAAACAAGTGTTTCGCTGTCTTGAGGAATACTTCGGGAATTGAGTCACTGATTTGAAATATCCAAAATTTACTGGTGCGGGCATGGATTGGCCTCCATATTCGCCGGATTTGACTCCCTGTGACCTTTTTTTGTGGGACACAGTGAAAGACGAGCTTGAATCGGCGATCTCTGTGGCATGTGAATCCATTTCGGTTGAGACACTACGAAATGTGATGGAGAATTTCATTCTTCGTTTGCGTCACCTGTGTAGTGCCAATGGTGAACATTTTGAAAACATTGTGATGTGATTGTTTGCAAAGAGTGTTTTCATACGATTATTTCACTTATGTATGCTGATATGAGCTGTACAGCGTACAGCGCCATCTGATAGCAGCTCTTTTAACGATTACTTCAAACTGCTGTATAAACTTTTTACAGCTTTCACAATAAACGTACCATTTACTGAATTCCTCTATCGATCTTTGTTTTCGAGATATTTAATTTCGAAATCAGGGAGTCCTTTTCTGGACAACCTGTATATTCAATTTTTTTTTTTTTATCGCATGAGACAGCACGTATACGAGTCGTCGCACAGCCGCTTATTATAGGCGGCGGTGGCAGTAAGGCCAGTAACATCGTCGAATTGATGGCGTTCGAAATTTATATGTTTGCGTGCCAGTAACGGCCACTGGTTGCCATCTCTGTCATAGAACATGCGTTTAATAGATGATATTGGCACTAACAGGCTCCTGCTTAAGGATAACACTGGTTGGATAAATATTAAGCGTTTTTCAGCCCATCGTGTAACAATACGAGAAAAACCGATTTTTAAATGTCATTCTTCGTTTCGCACATTCAAAGTGTTTTTATCACATGAGAAACGTTTCACATCGCGGACACTGCACGTGTACGTGTCGTAGCGCGGTCGTCTAATATAGGCGTTGCACTGCGCATGCGCGGCTGCGGTTCAAATTCTCTTCTGAACCCCCCTGGATGTGCAGAATATGGGCTCTCATGCGACAGCGTGGGGCGAGGGCAACGCCGCTTTTAACATTGGCGTTGGAGCTGCCTGAGACACCAGCTCCTGGCTTATTTGATTTGATTTTTGTCAGGGAAGCCAAAACAGTCTTGGTCCAACCCTTCACTGCCCACACCGAAACTAAGTTTATTGTGCGGTATCGCTCCCTGTATATCTAGTAAAGCCAACCAATGCCCTTGAACAGTGCAAGGAGTCCCTTTACCAGTTCTTTATTAGACACAATATCTTTGGGTCTGGTTGTCTCAAATGTTCTGTGCCTTTTACTCTCCAATGCAATGTATTCGAAGATTAGATGTGATGCAGTTTCATCACCGTCATCACAGATCCTACATTTAGGGTCCTCCTCTGTTATTCCCATTGTAGGTAGGTGTTTTTTTTTAAATTCCCATGGCCTGTCAGCAATGCAACCATGAGTCTAATCTCTCTCCTGGTCAGGCCCAGGATTGCAGAGCTTCTTTTAAAACATGGCTTTGGCATCATTACCTTGCCATGTTTTTGTTGATAGACTTTGGTCCAATATTCTACGTACTGTCATCTGAGCCAGTTACGTAGCTCCAATTTGATCATTGCCTTGGTGATTGTCAGGACAGGTTCCGGTCCAATAAATGCAGTCTCTGCCTCCATCCTGGCTAATCTGTCGGCATGTTCGTTGCCACTGATCCCCGAGTGGCCGGGGACCCACAATAGAGTTACCTTATTGCTTTCCCCTGCATTCATTACATCACAATTAGCGATAACTTCCGACTTTAGCTGCTCCTCTTTAGTTGGTCTACCATTTTGTAAAACATGAAAATTTGTGCCGGACCGGAACAGGAACCCTGGTCTCCTCCTTTCCGCGAGCGGTCGCCTTAACCACTTGACCACCCGGACCCGCTCCCCGAGCAGACCCAAACATCCATATGTTACACATGTCTACTTCCCTTAGTACTCGCAAAGCCGTTCGAAATTATTTTGTTCGCGTGCCAGTAACGGCCACTGGTTTGCCAGCTCTGTCATATAACATGCGTTCAATAGGTGATGTTGACACTAAGAGGCTCTTGCTTAAGCTTAACACTGGTTGGATATACTGGGTGTCCAGAAAAGGACTCCCTGATTTCAAAATTAAATATCTCGAAAACAAAGATCGATATAAGAATGCAGTAAACGGTATGTTTATTGTGAAAGCTGTAAGAAGTTTATACAGCAATTTGAAATAGCTACAGGCGCTGCTAACAGATGGCGCTGTACGCTGTACAGCTCATATCATCATACATACGTGAAATAATCGTATGAAAACACTCTTTGCAAACAATCACATCACAATGTTATCAAAATGTTCACCATTGGCACTACAGAGGAGGCGCAAACGAAGAATGAAATTCGCCAATACATTTCGTAGTGTCTCAAACCCAAATGGATTCACATGTCACAGAGATCGCCAATTCAAGCTCGTCCAGCGTGACGGGATGCTTCGGGTAGACCATGTCTTTCACTGTGTCCCACAAAAAAAGGTCACAGGGAGTCAAATCCGGCGAATATGGAGGCCAATTCATGCCTGCCCCAGTAAATTTGGGATATTCCAAAGTAATGACTGGATTCCCGAAGTATTCCTCAAGAAAGAGAAACACTTGTTCGGTTCGATGTGGTCGGGCTCCATATTGCATAAACCATTCAGTACCTGGTCGATCCTCTAACGGTTTCTGTGTGGGGACAAATTGTTCCAAAATTGCAACGTAACGTGCACCAGTGACCGTTTCTCGAATGAAGAAAGGGCCAATAATGCCTCTGCTGCATACTGCAGCCCACACAGTAACTTTGGAAGAATGCAGGGGTTTCGATTCACACCAATATGGCTTTTCGGAACCCCAAAATCGCTGGATCTGCTTATTCACGTATCCGTCCAGATGGAAGTGTGCTTCATCTGTAATCCAGATGCAGCCAACATCAAATCCTTCACTATCAATCACTGTGAGCTTCTGATTAGCAAAGGCAACCCTTTGTTGCACAGCTCGTACGGGTATGGCCTGGTGCGTTTGAATGTTGAATGGGAACATGTGTAGGCTCTGTCTCAGTATTTTCTGCGTGCTGGAACGCATCAAACCAGTCTCAGATGCAATTCTACGGACGGATGACATTGGATTTCGCTGAATAATTCCAGAAACTGTGGCGATATTTTCAGGCGTAACTGCGGTTTGCTTGCGGCCACCATGCCCAATTTGATGATCAGTTACGCTGCCTGTTCGCTGAAATTTTGCGAAGAGCGTACGAATGGTTTTCGCGTCGGGTAGTTTTGGAACATTAAATCGTGCTTGAAACCTTCGCCTTGTTGCCGTAGACTCTCTTCTAACCTGTGGTACTCTAGCACCAGAAAAATGCGTTGTTCAATGGAGTACAAGGTTTTAATCTCTTCCATCGTTACGCTAACCTTTCACGTTTCAATAGTGGAACTGATCGCTCTGGGCTTCGGATCACTATTTATCCTAGGCATTTAGTAACCATTATTTCATACTGCTGTATAAACTTCTTACAGCTTTCACAATAAACACCGTTTACTGCATTCCTCTATCGATCATTGTTTTCAAGATATTTAATTTTGATATCAGGGAGTCCTTTTCTGGACACCCTGTATATTCAATGTATTTTTATCGCATGAAACAGCACGTGTACGTGTCTTAGCGCAGCCACTTATTATAGGCGGCGGTGGCAGTATGGCAGGTAACATAGTAAACTTGCTGGCGTTCGAAATTTATTTGTTCGCGTGCTAGTAACGGCCACTAGTTTGCCAGCTCTGTCATAGAACATGCGTTCAATAGGTGATGTTGGCACTAAGAGGCTCTTGCTTAAGGTTAACACTGTTTGGATAGATATTAAGCGTTTTTCAGCCCTCCGTGTAACAATAAGATAAAACGCGTTTTTAAACTATCATTCTTCGTTTCGCACACTCAAAGTGTTTTTATCACATGAGAAACGTTTCACGTCGCGGACACTGCACGTATGCGTGTCGTAGCGCGGTCGTTTAATATAGGCGTTGCACTGCGCATGCGCGGCTGAGGGTCAAATTCTCCTCTGAACCCCCCTGGATGTGCGCACTATATGGAAGCTCCCGCGGCAGCGACGGGCGAGGGCAACGCCCCTTTTAACACTGGCGTTCGAGCTGCTAGAGACACCAGCTCCTGGCTGCTCGAGCCCTGGCGGTTGTGCACGAATGGTCGCGAAGCAAGATAATGAAGCTACTGCGCACATCGCCTCATGCATGTGTACATCCTCCACGAAGGCAACATCCGCCCTTCATATCTGTGTTTGGCGCATTGAAGATTCTTAAGAAACATATTTGGTAAAATATAACTATAACGGCACTTCAGCTGTAAATGCATTCGAAAGATGCCATCATAAACAATAATGAATCACTACTCTCACCTAGTAAGAATAGCCGTGAGGTCAGCGGCATCACTATTCGCTGTTGAAGATAGTGGGTTTGAGACCGACTGCAAGCAGTTTTTTAAAACCCAATCTTCTTTTCTTACTTGCCACATATGGTTTTGACGTTTTTGCAAATATGACGCGATTTTGAGGATAAATGACTTCATACTCTTCGTCGTAACAAATATTTAACTCTTTCAAAAGATGCGCATGCGTAAGGTTAGGAGGGTTTGCTGCTTACAGTGTCATGTGACCCGAAAGTGAGCTTGTCGCTTCATCATAACAGATTCATTTTGTCACTTAACAGTGTAATCAATTACTTAGTGTCTTTCAGTGGTAATTTGCATATTCATATGTCCTTGATGTTTATTATCAAAGAAAAATGAACAACGTGCAGTATCTTTTAGAAACAAAATATTCCGCTTTAAGCTTGGAAGAGAAATGTAAAATAACGAAGCTTGGTAGGCCGGCGTCTCAGCTCGAGTTGAAGCAAATGTAAACAACCCAGGTAAGACATTCTTCAGATATTGCAACTAATATATATCTAAAGGGGGCGTGGGACACCGAGGCATCAACGCGCCGAGTATCGGAGTTGTAGGCCACTTTCTACAAAAATTGCTGTTTGCTTACATTTCGTTCGATGCTGTGACGGACTACTCCGGAGTTTGGCCGTCGGTTGAGTCTTGCCGACTGACGGGTCTGAGGTCTAAGAGCTACTTAAGTACCGTCTAAACCACAGACATAAACTATTAGACTGGCAATGTCGTATACAGTATCATTGGTGTTACTGAAGTCTTTCCGATATAACTCTATACTACAAACGTGTCAGCAGTCGTCTGTGAATTACAGTAAACATTCGTAAAAATACGGATGACCTAACGAAACTACGCTGTCTTTACATTTTTGACATAATGCTGAATGCGTGTGTTGTATATGGCTGCAATTTTTCGTATAGAAAACGGATGATTAATGATTAGGCTAACATTAATTTGGTGCTTTTATTAACCTGTTAACAGTTTTACTAAACTTCGGCATTTCTTTCAGTGGTATTTTTGTTGTTGTGGTCTTCAGTCCGGAGACTGGTTTGATGCAGCTCTCCACAATACCCTATCCTGAGCAAGCCTCTTCAACTCCACATATGAACGGCAACCCACATCCATTTGAATCTGGTTACTGTATTCATCTCTTGGTCTTCCTGTGCGGTTTTTACCCCACACACTCCCGAACAACGCTAAATTCACAATTCCTTGATGTCCAAGAGTGTGTCCTACCAATAGATCCCTCCTTTTAGTCAAGGTATGCCAGAAATTCCTTTTCTCCCCAATCTTTCAGTAGTATTGTCTTTATAAACGAGCTATTTGTCGTATATTACGATATCTACGATATAATTCAGTTATGAGTCGCGTTATTTTGCTGTTTTTAATAATCTGTTATAGTTTCAATAAACTTGGGCATTTCTTTCAAAGGTATGACCATTACACATGTGCTATTTGTCGTGGTAACATCTTTATTCTTCTCAGTAGTTTTCCGATAACTACAGTCTTCCTATACTGAATGTAACATGCTCTTCTCACAACACGATTCTAAAATGTAGGCTTCAAATTAACTACTAAGAAGGTATCAGTTCAAATGCAAAGCATGTTTCAACCCTTAGTACTTTAGTGCAGCATCTAATGGCACTGGCATTTATCAGAACGCCGGGTCGGAGATCTGAGAGCGTCTGAAATACCGTCTAATCGGGGTGTGGCTAAGCTCCATGTGCTAAGCAGAGATGATCCTTGTAAAAGACAAAGCTTTTCTGCCGAACCGTGTCAAAGATGAAACTATGAGTTTTGCAGAGCCACAGGCCATATATCTTTGAGTTTCATAATCTCTTCGTTTCGGTTGAAATATCGGTTTGTTCATTTATTTCTACCACTTCTCTATACTACCATAGATAATAATTCGACAAATAAGATAAAATTACTGTCTCAGAGAACTTCGCTGTATGATTTCCCGATTGCATATAATGTTCCGCCACAGCTGATTATTCAGTTTTTCCAAGTCGTCAAAGCATTTAGTACTCCTTTATTAGTGTATTTATAGTTCTCTTAGTTGATCCGATATAGACTTTACCACAGGAACACGTAATTATATAAATTCCATTTGATGACAAAGCAAATCTTTTGTCCTTTACAAATCTGAGGGCTTGGGGTATCTTCTTTGTTGGTTTAAAAACGGTCTGATGTTAGGTTTTCGGAGAATTTTTCCAATCTGTTCGGTTACCTTATTAACAAAGGAGAGGCAAACCGTATTTTTCGATCGTTGTGTTATTTCCATGTCCTTGATGGACGCACCGAGTGTATATCTGTACGAGTGAGGCCAACGTGGCGACTTTCTAACGTCACAACGTGTCGCCCAGTGTCAAGCATGCGCCTGGACGATCAGAAATAAGGTGGGAGAATGCCACGTGGCTATCCGAGGGGGGGGGAGGGGGTGACAGAGAGATCATGACGTCATCTTGGCGTCCGTATATCATGGTTTTTATGTTGTTGTTGTTGTTGTTGTTCGGATGTTTAAGGGGGACCAAACTACAATAGTCATCAGTCCCCCAGGTTTTTATGTATACTAGTATTGCCTCTGGTCGAAAATCGACCAATTGTGTTTACAATGGTGACTGGGGGTAAACTTTTACGTATCATGAAACTTCCTGGCAGATTAAAATTGTGTGCCGGAACCGGGACTCGAACCTGGGACCTTTGCCTTTCGCGGGCAAGCGCACTACCGACTGTGCTATCCCGACACGACTCACGATGCCGCCTCACAACTTTACTTCCGCCAGCACCTCGCCTCCTACTTTCCAAACTTCACAGAAGTTCTCTTGCAAACACGCAAGACTAGCACTCCTGGAAGAAAGGATATGGTGGAGACATGGCTTAGCCACAGCCTAAGGGATGTTTCCAGAATGAAACTTTCACTCTGCAGCGGAGTGTGCGCTGATATGAAACTTCCTGGCAGATTAAAATTGTGTGCCGGAACCGGGACTCGAACCTGGGACCTTTGCCTTTCGCGGGCAAGCGCACTACCGACTGTGCTATCCCGACACGACTCACGATGCCGCCTCACAACTTTACTTCCGCCAGCACCTCGCCTCCTACTTTCCAAACTTCACAGAAGTTCTCTTGCAAACACGCAAGACTAGCACTCCTGGAAGAAAGGATATGGTGGAGACATGGCTTAGCCACAGCCTATCATGTCGGCGGGCTCGCGTGATTATGTTGGCAACATCAACAAAACGATAGAAAATCTTTGCCCATTTGTTCGGACCACATAGAATGATTCGATTAGTGTATCGTACAGACCATGAAGTAAACAAATGATGCTGTTCCTGCTTTATGGTTGACATGTTCTTGTATATACCCTCGTCCGCTCAGTAAATATAATTGCCCTCGTAAAGCGAAGATTCCATGAGAAAACATCAGCGTTGTCAAGCGGTTGGCTAAAATTAAGACTCAGAGGATTCTCACTATTCAGCATCTGTTGCCAACATTATCATAGGAGGCCGCTGGGATATTTGGTACAATTTAACCGGCACTGGGAGGTATGAAACGGTATCTTTTACGTGTTAAGGAAAATGCCTGCCACAATAACAGCAAATAAAAACAGAAGTATATACTTCTCATCCCATTTTCGAATTATATATCTTTCATTAGAAGTGGAACTACAATTTCGGTGTTCGTATATTTATACAACGCCAAGAAATAATGTTATTTCGATGCTGCGATATTCAGAATTCCAGAGCTGAAAACATGTCGAATTCGTAGTTCCACTCATGCACCGCTAAATGCCTCTTCCGGCGCATAAAATTTTTTTCAAATATCTGTAAATCTATCAGACCAAAGTGCGTGGTCATCAGTCCGTAGCTTACGAACTACTTAAACCTAGGTAAACTAACCTAAGGACAACGCACACACCCATGCCCCAGGGAGGACTCGAACATCCACGGCGAGCAACCGCGCGCTCCGCAACGGGGCGCTTTAGAGCGCTCGGCTACTCCACCGCGGCTCCCGGCGCATCATCCTTTATATCGGCATTCATATGAAAACATCCTTTTCCTTTAACCACTCTTAATCACTGCGAAAATGAAGCATTTGAACGGTACAAGAAAGTGAGTTGGGAGCATCCATGTTTCGATATCCACTTATTTTAATACTTTATTTTAATAGTGCAGGTGCGCTGCATTACAGTGTCTGTGGTCGACGCGAATAGCCAATCAGTGACCTGATTATTGGAGAATGTAGAACTTGATCCAAGCTGTTGATAGGAAATTTCTACTTTCTTTTTCCACTTTTAATGGCTAAATGCACACATAATATTTATATTCTTGAAATCTACGACAAACAATCTTTCGAATTATGTAAGTTTCATTCGCCTTCTTGTAAGAATAAATTAATAATCTGTACCACAATTTTCGTGTTAGCGTATTTATATAATTGTAACTGAGGTCTTACGAATGTATAACATTTTAAAACAAGTAAAGGTAACTGAGTAAATTGAGAATCTCTCGAAAACCGGACATTAGAGGTAGTATTTGTTGGAATAAATGACTGTAAACGTTTTATATAGTTAATAAATTGCCGTATTACAGTAATCTGTCGCCTCAAGGCAAGGCACACAGAATCTATCAACACGAATTGTTCTTTACATCATTTGTTGTAATTACACGTCAGCAACCAACATATCTACCAGTAGTGCATACAAAACGTCTAACATCTTCATCGACGATAACAAAGTACGCCAGCGGCCGTAACATAGGCATTGAAGTCGGGGAGTGTGAAATGGAAGTTGGTTCATGGTGCTGGTTCAAAATAATTAGGAAGCAAACATTTTTTCTTCTTATATACGGGTTTTCTGACAGACTGAAAGACTTTTTTTATAAATTTCATATAAGTATACTGCATAATATTCGGTGCTATGTAAACGTAAGTGCACATCCTCTGAGGAGTGAGTTTGTTGGATTCCTTTTATGTTCAAATGTGTGTTAAGCTTACAGGACTTCGGGGTGATCAGTCCCTAAACTTACAAACTACATATAAACTAAATTATAATAAAGACAACACAAACATCCACACCAGAAGGGGATTCGAACCCCCGACGGGAAACGGAGAATAGTGCCTCAATGCGCTCAGCCACTCCGACGCGGCTTTTAAAGGCCTATACCACAGAACATGACGAACGTATTCACAAGCCGCGGAAATAAGCGATTTAATAGAGGTTAAGTAGGAACTCCACTCTTAATTTCGTAAGAAGTGTGATTGCAGGACCAGATGCAGCCGACAACATTGTGGCTAAAGCGTGCTGCGGTCGCGTGTAGCTCGTTGAGGCACACGTCCCGTATGCACAACTCGCGCCGTCTCCGAGCGCTCAGCCACGCGTTGGACTCGGCACGTTGACCACACACATTCAGATACATGCTCCGTGTGCCGACGGCATTATAAGGCACCTAGCTGCGGAGTGTGCCAGTCCTCCCTCGTGTAAGGTTGTATATTTTGTCTTTAGCATAAGTTAGATTAAGTAGTTTGTAAGCCTAGGGACTGATGACCATAGTAATTATGTCCCACAGCTTTACAAACATCTGGACATTTCGTTTTTCTTCTTTTTCGAACGTGCTAAGTTCCCGCACCACCTACCGTCGCCGCTAGTGACTCCGCCGCACTAGCGCGTCCTGTGTCGCGATCCACGTCAACAGCCATTATCTCTGCTCGCACCAGTCCTCCCTCGTGTAAGGTTGTATTTTTTGTCTTTAGCATAAGTTAGATTAAGTAGTTTGTAAGCCTAGGGACTGATGACCATAGTAATTATGTCCCACAGCTTTACAAACATCTGGACATTTCGTTTTTCTTCTTTTTCGAACGTGCTAAGTTCCCGCACCACCTACCGTCGCCGCTAGTGACTCCGCCGCACTAGCGCGTCCTGTGTCGCGATCCACGTCAACAGCCATTATCTCTGCTCGCACCAAGTCTGCTCCATGCCAGGCAAAGATCGTACAAGTAAAACCTATTGCACGACGACACAAGGAAATTGTCGCCATTTCAGAACAACAGTTTCACCGATGGTAGCCACGGCTGTTGGATCTTTATTACTTAAATGGTTGGCGTTTTTATTCCTACTGTTCTTAAAATGTTCAAATGTTTGTTAAGCTTAAGGGACTTAACTGCGGGGTCATCAGTCCCTAAACTTACAAACTACTTATGAACTACTTACGAACTAGGACGGCACAAATATCCATGCCCGAGTGGGGATTCGAACCCCCGACCTTAGTGGCCGTGCAGACCGTGACTGGAGCGCCTCAGTCTCCTCGGCCACCGCGGCCGGCTACTGTTCTTAATAATTTAATAAAACACCGTTCATCATCCAGATACTGTTTGCACATTCCACCAAATTTGTTACATTCCTATAAAATCTAAATATTATGAACTTTAGAGTGAAGGTTTTCACGTGCGGTTGACATATTTCTTAACAAATCTTGTGGGTTGTAGGGCGGTTTTCTAAGAAACTTTTGATTTCTTACTTTTCATCCGATGCTGCGACGGATTTCTTCGGAGACCGGGGCGTGCCTAAGCTCTCCGTGAAAAGCGGAGATGATCCTTGTCAAAGATAAAGCTAGCCCACCAATCCGTGTCAAAGGTGAAACAATTTACCGATTTTGCAGAGCTACTGTTCGTATGTCGTTCAGTCTCTTCTTTTCGGTTCGAATTATCAATGTTTTTACATATTTCACTATATGATTTCCTCATTATAAACAGTGTTCTCCCACAGCCGCCTTTTCAATTTCTCTAAGTCGCAAAGACTTTTGTGCTCCTTTAGTCGTGTATTTACGCTTATCTTAGTTGTTCCGATGTAGACTTTACCCGATCTGAGGCCTGGGGTAGCTTCTTTGTTCGTCTGAAGTTATTCTAATAAGCTTGCAACCTACTTACACTAACTTATTTTTTTAATATTGACGTTAGTTGAGGTACTTCGAGAAATTCATCGCCCATATGGCACCTCTTCCAAAAACAGGAACTGATTGCGTGGCCTCTGTCCAAACAGCCTTCGCTGGCAATTGAAGTTATATGCCCATAAGACGTATTGCAACAATTTTACAATGTCCAAGTTCAATGTTTTAGTAAGGTGATAGTTAACGACCGTTATATATTTCATAAAATGCATCTTGAACCGTTTACTATTAAATACTTATTTTATCTAATGTATGTGACTAATCTCTTCTAATACCTTGTTACCTACGATGATGGTCCACGACCGAAACTTTTCGATTTTTAAGGATTTAATAAACAGTTGGTGATTCAAGATGCATTTTATCAATACCTAGTTTCTCGAGAAATTTTGAGAGGTGTGGCTGAAACTTGAGGTCTGAACCTCACGAATCATAAATATATAAATTTATAAATGTCCGATTCTCATGTGGTCTCCTGTTTGGCATTCTGTAAGAATCGCGCTTTAACAAACCTGAAAGAATCATGAAAGAATCGCTTGTGTAAGATGTACAACGGCAGTCCTTAAGAATCTTTCCTTCGCATACTAGAAAGAATCGTGAACGAATCGGAAGAATCGATCCCAATTGAGGGACTGAATAGTAGGAATCAATTTCTGAAAAAGAATCGTGTTGCCCAACTCTAACAAGAGTGTGTAATAATATTTATTTCTGGCAGTGGAACTTAAATAGGTGGAGAAAGTTCCTCAGACACTAGAGTATCGTCAGGAGTGCAGCATGGAAATGTGACAGGTCTGCTGTTATTTTCTATCTCTACAAATGATCTGACAGGCAGAGTGAGTAGCAGTTTGCAGCTGTTTGCTAATGGTGGTATGGCGTACAGGAAGGTGTCGTCATTGTAACAGGATTCAGGATGGCTTGGACCAAATTTTTAGCTGGTGTTAGGAATGGCAGCCAACCCCCGTGACGTTAGAATACAGCGTTGGTAGTGTGCTGCTTGACAGAATTCCGTAAATTAAACATTTAGGCATAACGCTGCATGGCGGTATTAAATGGAAGGATCATATAACGGCGATGGCGGATGGGTGACTTCAGTTTATTGTATCGGTGGAGCGTTCTGTGTATTCACTTGTTCAGTGGATTCCCGACCCCCCCCCCCCCCCACCCCGAAAAAACCTCGTCATTAAAAAAGTAATAAATAAAATGTGTTTTTAAACTATCGTTATTCGTTTACTTCTTCTATAAGACAATTTTATATGGACATTCAAAGTTTTCTTTATCGCATGAGAAACGTTTTTCGTCGCGGAGGCAGCACGTATACGAGTCTAGCGGGACCGCTTAATATGGGCGGCAGTGGTCACAGGGCTGCAATGCGCATGCGTGTCTCAGGTTCAAATTCTCTCCCGAACCCCCTGTAGGCAGAATATGGTCAGTCCCGCGGGAGGGAAAGACGAGGGGAAACACCGCTTTTAAGATTGGCGTCATACTGGAAGAGACGGCGGATTAACCGCGCGTACTAGAGCGTCGTGTTGCGGTGCGCGCGGCCGTCCGCCGTCGGGGATTCGATTGCCCCCTCTGGCATTGGTGTTTGTGTTGTCATTAGTTTAGTATACCTTAGATTACGTAGTTTGTAAGCTAGGGATTAATAATCGAGCAGTTGGGTCCCATAGATTTACCAACATTGGAACATTTAGACTCTATTTCCTCGCTACTCGAATGATCCTGAAGCAATAGTGGTACCGCGCACCTCGCCTTGCGCATATCCTCCATGAAGGCAACATCCGCCTTTCCTATTTGTTTTTCGCGGGTTGAAAATAATAAAAAACACGTCACATTTGGTAAAATATCTTATAACTAGAAATTAAAGACGCATCAACCGTAAAAGCCTTCAGAAGACACGATTATGAATAACAATAAAGTCACTGCTCTCTACCTAGCAAACAAAGACGTGCAGTTAACGCTCTCTAAGATGGTGGGTTCGAGACCGACTGCAAGCAACTTGTTTAAACCCCATCCTCTTTTTAACAGATACGGGATTAACACTAACTTTTGTACTTTTACTTTCCACATATCTTCGGACGTTTCAGCAAATGTGACGCGACTTTGAGAGTAAATGACATTTATACTCTTCGTTGTAACAAACAATCAACTATTTGCAGCTTTTGCGCGTGCGTAAGGTTAGGACTGGGTGCTGCTTACAGTGTCACGCGAACCGAAAGTAGCTAGTCTCTTCATCGTAACAGATTCATTTTGTTACAGTCACGTAACAGTGTAATGATTTACTTAGCGTGTTTCAGTGTCCATGTGCATATTCATATCTTCTTGGTGTTTATTATCAAAGAAAAATGAACAACGTTCAGTATCTTTTAGAAATTAATTTCTCAGCTATAAGCTTGGAACAAGATTGGTAGGCCGACGCTTCAGGTCGACTTGAAGCAAGCGCAAACAAGCCGAGGTAAGCGTTTTACAGATCTTGTAACTAAAATATATCTAAAGGCGGTGGGAGGGTGGGGGTGGGGGGGGCAAACCGGAGCGTTTTCCCCGGCGCCACTCACAGAGGTGCGACAAAAATTGTCTCCTTGGACACGGAGCATGGGGGTGGCTTTATCTGAAGCACTAGCCGACACTTGTATCTTGGGAGAGTTTTGAGAATATGTGAGTCGTCTATAGAGGAGACAGCATATAAAATGCGTGTACAACCCAGCCTTGAGTGTTGCTCAATTGTTTGGGATCTCCGCCATATCGGTTTATAGGAAGACATAGAAGCAATTCAGAGGTGGGTGGCTATGTTTTGTTACGGAAAGCTCCGATGCTTGCAAGAGTATTACTGTAATGATTCGGAAACTGAAATGGTAGTTGCTGGAGGGTTGGGTTGTTTCATTAGGCTTGATTCCATGGTGGAATATGTGCTCCACGTCTGTATTCGACTTGTGGAAAATTTTTCAGCAAACAGTCTTAAAAATATATTTATTTATTAGCAGATATAGATTTCGACCACTGTGTGGTCATTATCAATGCTTAAAAACAATTACAATACTTATAACATCTCGACCTCCAAGTTGGAGCTAGCGTTCGTACCCTCCAACATGGATGTCGAGATGTTTTAGTATTTTAATTGATTTTAAGCATTGATAATGACCACACAGTGGTCAAAATCTAGATCTGCTAATAAATAAATATATTTTTACGACTAATTGCTGAAAAAGTTTCCACAAGGTGGGTTGTTTGTTTGGGATAGGGGTACTAAACTACTGAGGTTATCATTCCCCCGGTGGGGAAGGGAAGGAGTGAGGATGCCGCGGTGGAGTAGCCGAGCGGTCTAAAGCACCTCGCTACGGAGGGCGCGGTTGCTCGCCGTGGAGGTTCGAGTCCTCCCTGGGGCATGGGTGTGTGTGTTCGTCTTTAGGTTAGTTTACCTAGGTTTAAGTAGTTTGTAAGCTACGGATCGATGACCACGCAGTTTGGTCCGATAGATTTACAGACATTTGAACATTTTTTTGGAGTGAGGATGGGAGGGGCAAAGGAAATGCAGTCATGTATGTAAGGAAGGAAGGAAGACTGCATTATCTCGGGGCCACGTGCTCGCCACGCACGTACTCACGAAAGAACCGTGAGCACCCTGGGGCCTAGTTGCTGGAGGGGAGGCGACGTTTTTTTCGAGAAATACTGTTGAAGAACTTTACAGGACCGGAATTTCGGGTGGACCGCAGAACGGTTCTACTGCCTCCAACCTAAATATTGCGTAATGACCACAAAGACTAGATCAAAGAGAATAGGGCTTCTACAGATACATACAAGCATTCGTTTTTCCCTCATTCTATATGGGGGTGGAAGAAAAAAGGAAGTAACTAATTGTGGTGCTGAGAACCGTCCGCCACGCACCTATGTTTGGTCTGCGGAGTTTGTATGTAGATTTAGGTGTGTTTTCTTCATATATTTGGAGGTTAACACATTCCATACTGCTATATATATGTGCCACGACTGTGCAGGTGGACAGGCGATTTTTATGTAACGTTAATGAATAATTGTACAGCAACTAAGAGCCTGAAAGGCAGATTTCTAACACTATTTGAAACCCCATTCCTTTTACCTTAGGAAAAATGTAAGCTTATATGTATGCTTGCACTGGTAGAGGTGTACTAGCATTCGAAAAATAACATTAGAAACCTTCACATGGAACAAACTTTTATATTTCATAACATGATTTCTGGCTCCCATTTGAGCCACAAAGAGTTCTTTTTTTATTTAATTTCGGCGTTTCAATGCGGCAATTTTTGTACCTGCATATCTGTTTGTCTCTGTCGTTATATTTCGGATAACACCGTCACAAAAGTAGTCCAAAAAACAGTCGTAAACATCAGTTCCTGCTCGCAAACAAGTGGCTCCAGATGCTGACTGAAATACTGGAAGCTGAGGCTGTGTTCCGTAGATTCACCGTATTCATTAGTAAGAAAATTGAGAAATAAACTCTTACCTGATTCGTCACTTGAAACACTTTCTCTCTTGTAATTACTGTCGTCGTCACATCAATATCAGAGCCATTTTCTCCCAATAAAATGTACAGAACTTCACTTTCCAGGGGGCCTCTAGCTCTCATTTTCGCTCGAAACGCTCGAAACAATCGTAAATTTACTGTTGGAAAAACCGTCAAAGAACCAATCGCTATGTGACAGATATTCTACCCACACAATTGATACACAAAACACATCGACTGCTGCTTCATCTAGTGGACAAAATATGATCTGCAGTTATCTTACAGCCGCCAGCCATGTGGGGCTGTTTAACCCTAGAACGGACGGGGTGGATCTGTAGCACCCAATAATTAAAATGCTTATGACAAGTGCCAAACAATGTGTTTACATCAAATGACGAGTTTTTATAATTTTAGGTCCTACTAAATGCTGTAGGGACATTATTTCAACGTTCTGAATTTCACAACTACTGTAAAATAAAAAAAAATAGAAAATATACTTCTTTGTAGTAAAAAATGTAAGCACACTGGAAGTACACGTAAATTGGATTGAAATACAAATATAAATGAGAATAATTTACAGAACTGAGAAGCAGACTTGTTGAATTTTTGTTTGAATTGAAATACAAATATAAATGAGAATAATTTACAGAACTGAGAAGCAGACTTGTTGAATTTTTGTTTGGATTGAAATACAAATATAAATGAGAATAATTTACAGAACTGAGAAGCAGACTTGTTGAATTTTTGTTGTATAGATCGAAATTGTGAATATAATAAATAGTTTGTATGATACTGTCCACTGTAATCGTCACTTTTCGTAACAGCTGACACAAACTATTTTTGCGTGCACCAAGCACAACAATATTTTCCAAATTTTGCACAAGTATTTAGTTTTGCGGTTCTTGCACTTATAGCATCTTACCCTTCATCCCCACTTATTTCACTATTGCTATCAAGATCACTGTTTATTTCGAAGTCTGGGTCCGCGTCAGACTCGTCAATTTCATTATCATCGTAAAAATTGTTGCAACTTTCACGGTATGAAAGACTTCCTGTTGAAATTTTATATTTTAAATTATTGACAATGATAATGTGGTGTTAGGACATCAGAAATAGTTCACAAACGAATTTGAAACTGAATGAAACACCAAATAAAATAGGTTTGCACTGGTAGAAATCAATAACGTAAACTGTCGGGCTGGGTCTGACAGACACTCCCACTTTTTAGAGAACTGCCGAACATCGTCTAAACAATTTAAAACCTTATACATGATGTTAACACTTTCTCTTGCATGTTTCATGAAGCTAGCAGAGCGTTCGAGTCAGATAAGCGACTATAAGCATAAAAATTCATTGAAATAGTAACTAGTGGGTCTCACAGACCCAGCCCGACCGTTATAGGGTTAAGGGACTATTACCGTGCGTGGAAATCCTCCAAAATAATTCAGTGAAGTTCTGGGCAACAAAAGGTGCATTGTTGACTGGTCACGTTTAATTCTGAAAACCCGCTTGATTCTGCAACGCATCTCTGCACGTCTAAAAAGAAGCACAGGAGGTAGACGTCGCGTTGTAAACCGTCGCAAATGCAACTTCCGAGCCTCAGCTGTATTGCGGCGGGTCTATCAGTAGATCAATATCATATCATAACTGTATAACCTACGCTGGAGACCAATGCAATTGACCTGAATCTCACTAAACACAAACGCCTAAATTATCTCATCAGAGTAAATGCAAGATGGAAACACCGCAGACGGGGGCATAGTTCAGGGAAATACGTGGACTCCCCTGTGCACTCCAGTAATAAGGCAACCCTTCTCGCACTAGCGCATGCGGGAAACATAAAACCGCAGAGGACGGCGCGCCCGGGCCACCATGTATATACACGTTGAGTCACCTCACACTGGCACAGCAAACATTGCGGGAACGGAAAGTGAGATTCATTTTCGCTCGAAACGCTCGTACACAATCGTAAATTTACTGGAAAAACCGTCAAAGAACCAATCGCTATTGTGGTGTCGCACAAGTATGAAGTGCGCGCCACGTACTTTCGCCCTCTGCTGCAACTCTGCTCGTGGCCACGACTGCTGCATCGGCCACTTGAAAATCAGATAGGCACCAGTTAAGACTTGAATATCGAATAGGCACTAGGAATAATCAGTTGGCAGGCCTCTATCTAAACTATGTATCAGCATTTTGCAGTCAAGAACTATGTAAAAGTATTACCAAGACTCTACGAAATATATATCTTGTTCTAAATTAGCCTAGTGTTCTAGTTTCTGCTGTCCCACTGGATGGTCACCTCCGTACCTGCACAAGCGTGCATCCTTTATTCCTGTGTCGGTCTCTTTCTACTCGGCCACCGACACCTACGACAACCGCCGGAAACGAGACACAAAAGTGGCGACGAGGATGGGCCACAAAAGTGGCGACGAGGATGGGACACTAAAGCTATAATGACAGCTATTCTACCCATTCTCTGCTGCAACTCTGCTCGTGGCCACGACTGCTGCATCGGCCACTTGGGAATCAGATAGGCACCAGTTAAGACGTGGTTATCGGATAGGCACTAAGAATAATCAGTAGGCAGGCCTCTATCTAAACTATGTATCAGCATTCTGCAGTCAAGAACTATGTAAAAGTTAAGTATTACCAAGATTCCACGAAATATAAATCTTGTTGTAATTTAGCCTAGTGCTCTAGTTTCTGCTGTCGCACTGGCTGGTCACCTCCGTACCTGCACAAGCGTGCATCCTTTATTCCTGTGTCGGTCTCTTTCTACTCGGCCACCGACACCTACGACAACAGCCGGAAACGAGACACAAAAGTGGCGATGAGGATGGGACACAAAAGCTATAATGACAGATATTCTACCCACATAATTGATACACAAAACACATCGACTGCTGCTTCATCTAGTGGACAAAATATGATCTCCTGCAGTTATCTTAGAGCCGCTAGCCATGTCGTGCGGTGTAAAACACCTGAAGACTACGCGGAAAGAAGGGGTTAAGTCCATTTTATAGACTTTTCAGGAGACGTCACAGTTTCATTGGTTATTGACATACGCTTCTGTAATTTATACAGTACATTCTACGACCTCCTTTAGTATTCCCTGAAAGTATAAAACAATATTTATAAAAAAACTGAACCCTTTATGCCTTTCTATCTGTAAATCTATTTTTTAATTTCTTTGTGTAACGCACAAATAAGATTGTCAATGTCAGATTGTTATGTAATATTGGGATCATATTTCACTAAATAACTTCCCTGCAATTCCCCTGACAAAATTCTATTTATATTTGAGTGTGGTTATCTCTGCGAGACCTACGCCGTTGTACACTTTCAACAGAAATCACGCCTGTCAGGTGACAACTTTGCTCATTCCAGTCCTTCAGCAAATTGAATTTAGATATTAATATAGATTTCTCTGTATCAGTTAGCAAATCAGTACAATTCTTCTTGCAGTTACAACGCTCCCCTATTTCATGTGACATGTGCTTTTTAGATACTTCAGACTGTCTACCAAAGCTCTGTCTTTTTCTAGACTTACCACTGCAGCTTGAATCTGGATCTTCCATCGCCAGTTGAAACACTGTCCTCAGTTGGATATCACACGACATTCAGTCTACTAGACCACAAAGAATTCAAATGAATGTCAAGGCTACTCTGTGTTAGCACAAATCACGACACGATATTCGGTTCTGCCACAGCATAAAGCAGAGAAGCTAATGTGAAATGTGTGGTGTTGCACAAGTCCAAAATGCGCGCCACCTACTTTCGCCGCGCGCCGCCATGCACGCACGGCGCGGCGTTCTTACGACGTCAGCTACGAGCGCCCTCTGCTACAACTCCGCTCGTGGCCACCTCTGAACGACATCGTTCACTTGGGACTGAGATAGGAACCAGTTAACACTTCGGAATCAGATAGGCACCAGTGAAGACTTGGCTATCTTACAGCCACTAGACAGACCTCTAGCTCAACTATGATTCAACCTTCTGCAGTACTATGTAAAAGTTAAGTATTGTATAAATTCTGTGCAATATATCTCGTTCTAATTTACTCTAGTGTTTCTAGTTTCTGCTGTCCCAATGGCTGCTCACCTCCGTACCTGCACAAGCGTGCTACCTTTATTCCTGTGTCGGTCTCTTTTACTCGGCCACCGACACCTACGACGGAAACGAGACACAAAAGCGGCGACGAGGCTGGGACACAAAAAAATGTGCTCCGTGTTTGCTTCGACAATATATATGAAAATCAACAATGACATTGCATTTAATGATGTCAACAATGATACTTCCGTAACAGCAGGAAAATACAGCTGACTGCTGAGAAATCGACACCGGCTGGACTTCACCCTTTCTTTCCGTGTTTCGGATGGACTTGACCCGTTTTCTCAGTGTATACCATATTTTGACTCGCTATAACTCAGTGACTAAACCCATTACAGTCATTTAAGTTCACCCAACTGAAAGTACATCTGATGAACTTCATAAGGATACCAGAAACTCATTTTCGTGAAATTTGGACTTAACCCTTTCTTTCCGTGAAGTCTTCACCTGTCAGCGACCGTAAAAGCGACGCCCGTACGGGATACGGATGCCGTTCACACGGCCGAAACTTGCGCGCCCGAATGGCGTACGGGCATAGTGTTTAATGTGTTAAAATCTTGTCCATAGCGCTGCTGCGAGACGAGTAGTGGAAGGTGAAGCGGCCGCTAGCAGTGGCGTCGTGTTAGGCGCCGGCAGCCGCGCTGCCGATAGCCGTCCGCTCACTCAATTAAGCCCGGTCTGTCGGCCAGCCGGTTGCGCCGCCGACGGCCGAATGATCCATCACACGCGATTCGGCTGCAGTCGGAGCCGCAGCTCACTGCTTACCCCCGCTGTGCTACTGACACGTGACGTGCAACCGCGTCACACTGTGCCGGCTTCGCTACTGTACCAAGTCGTCTTCTGATTTCCTTTCCCGTGTCCACTAATACAGACGATTACGCCTACAGTATGATAGCGAAAAGAAACTACGATCTAACGAATGGAAATACAAACTAACAAACCTCACTGTGTATATCAGTTAAGCGATCTACTACTAATAAATGTGAGTCGCTCAATGTGTTGATATAAAAACTCGATGAACGACACTTTTACCCAAATATTTTTTGACTCCGCTGAGTTCAGACCCGCATCGCACTGCTTCCATGTCACCGCCACTGGCAGGAAAAGTTCCACTGTGGTTTAATTTAGTAGAATTCCGCAGCAAATGGTCTGTCTCGGTTGAATTTAGGAAATCTCCACAGCCAAAGGTCTATTGTGGTTGTACTCAGTAGCACTCGACAGCAAAAAGTCTAAAAAGGTTTTTTTTTTTTTTTTTTTTTTTTTTTTTTTTTTTTTTTTTTTTTTTTTTGTTAAGTCCGCCGCTGTGGCCGAGTTGACTAAGGCAGTCGGCGGTTCGAATCCTCAATCGGGCATGGATATTTGTGCTGTCCTAGTTCGTAAGTTGTTCATAAGTAGTTTGTAAGTTTTCGAACTGATGACCCCGTAGTTAAGTCCCTTAGACTATACAAACATTTGACCGTTTGGTCAAATGTTTTTAATTCTATCGAACCAAACTGCGTGGTCATCAGTCCGTAGCTTACAAACTACTTAAACCTAGGGAAACTAACCAAAGGACAAACGCACACACCCATGCCCCAGGGAGGACTCGAACCGCCACGGCGAGCAAACGCGCGCTCCGCAGCGAGACACTTTAGACCACTCGGCTACTCCACCGCGGCTGCAAAAAGTCTATTGTGGCTGTATTTAGTAGCACTCCACATCAAAAGTTCTATTGTTGTTTTACTCAGTAGCACGTCAGAGCGAAAGGTATACTGTGGTTGTGCTCAGTAGCACTCCACAGTAACAGGTTTATCCCTTTCGGACCCACTGGCTACAAATGTTTACGTAACTTCTACTGTGTCTAATATGGTTCAAAAGCATTTTTTCTCAATGGAAAGAACATGTATACGACACCTGAGTTTTCAATCATTTCAGGCAGCCGCGGTGGCCGAGGGGACTGAGGCGCGCCAGTAACGGTCTGCACGGCCACTACGGTCGGGGGTTCGAATCCTCCCTCGGGCATGGATATTTGTGACGTCCTTAGGGTTAGCTAGTTCATAAGTAGTTTGTAAGTTTAGGGACTGATGACCCAGCAGTTAAGTCCCATATGCTATACAAACATTTGAAACATTTGATTTGAAGGAGGTTGTAAGAGGCTCAGAGAGAATTACTGACAAATCAGAGTGCGAACTACAAGTCGGAGAAGAAACAGCGAAATTAAAATATGCGGGGAGAGAAGATCGCGAAATATTAGTGGAAATCAGAAGGATACCCGCATAGTTACTTGCCTGATGGGCATGAAACAAACAACAGTGGAAGCGGAAGGCTTTGTTCTATGAACCAACCACGTGAAACACACATCACTCACGGAAGAAAACGATGAGATGATTTTCACAAGCACTGTATAAAATGAACATATCACCTATTAGAAATCGGGACACACGTGGCTAGAAAGTATTTACACAGAATTCATACACCGCTACATGATCACAAAAGGTTTTAACATATCAGGCCACTATCAAACTGCAACTGGAATCACAAACACCGCGTTTATCTATTGGAAATCACTGAATTGAAAAACGAGAACACTTTTCCGCACACGATCGGAGAAAATATTCCAAAAAATGATTCTAAGTTCACGAATCTAAGTTAAACATGCTAGTCAACAGAACGCTACCATCTCCAGAAACAAGAGCAGCACCAACCTTACCTCACCAGATCCCCAGAACAGAATGAACAGCCGTGCGGCCACTGGGCCGCGGGAAAACGACCAGAAGCCGGAAAATCCACGGAAACAGTGGTGGTGGGGGCGGACAGACAGACTCGCGTTAAAGAAAGCTGACTGGACTGCAACCAAAGTGTGTAGAAACCTCTTTGGTAGTATCAGCAGCTATCGATACTCAGCCAGAGAGAACGATGCAAAGCGAGCTATCACTCCCCACATGCAAACAGCCATAGATTCTCGCACACACTTAAAAGTACAACAACTGCACATTCTCACAGGGACAGTGGCGTGTCGAATAAGCTGTAGTTATGCGACATTAATTAATAGAATACAAATTATTAACATAGTAAAATAAGTAATGCCTAGCAATATTCACTAATATTTTATCACATTAAATAAAAAATGCTATTCCTCCAGCCTTGAAAGAGTGGGGTTCAAGTTTTAACAAAATGATAATCTAGCGACATTAAGTAAATTATAACTTTACAGAAACTATTCAAACATATACGGAAGACGACAGACGGTCGTCTTTCAAGACCGTGCTTCCACTCAGTAGCACTCCACAGCAAAAGGTATACTGTGGTTATGTTCCGTAGCACTCCACAGCAACAGGTTTCCCTCAGTCGCCCCATATCCGAGGGCAACGCAGATCCATCCTGCAATGTCATTCGGTTGAGGTGTCGATGTTCTCAGAGGGTGGTCTGGGTGCTGCAACTTGACCCTTATCGTCGGGATCTGCGGCCTTACGAGAACCATTCTTAACACGCCAGCTGCACTGCAGGAACCCTTCACCTTAATCAGATAGCAATTTGCTGGATGGATGCATCACATCCTCTCATTTATTTGAATAATGGGCCCTATTTTAAATTCACTGATTTCGAGCGTGGGTCTGCGAGGCATCCTGCATGTCAGCTCAAGACTCACTAACCCATTGCCTTCGGTTATAGCGAGAACCGCAAGTACATATTACTGGTAGGCGGTATTGCAACGCAATATCTATCTTGACGTTGATATCACGGTCGTCATGGTTCCAATGTTTATTATTTCTACAGAACATAATACGGGAAGTGTCCAGTAAATATGAACTTTTTCTCTAGTATTTTAACTGGTTCCTTTTTATGTGAACATAAGTGTACAAATTTTTCATACGATTTTCCGACAAAGAAAACCGTCTTAGCAATTACAGGTCGTACTAAGTCATTAAAATCAGTCAGATAACCAGGCACAAGTGAAGTAAGGGCAGAATAACGTAATAAACATCCAAGAGAGAGACATTCTAGCACATTGATTGCATCAGGATAGGATGGAGTGCAACTGCCGAACTATTCAGATGAAATGTTTAAAACTGAGCATAACCTCGATGTTTATCAACACTAAAGCCACTGATAACTTTTATGAGCCGGCCGCGGTGGCCAAGGGGACTGAGGCGCTTCAGTCACGGTCTGCACGGCCACTACGGTCGGGGGTTCGAATCCTCCCTCGGGCATGGATATTTGTGCCGTCCTAGTTCGTAAGTAGTTCATAAGTAGTTTGTAAGTTTAGGGACTGATGACCCCGTAGTTAAGTCCCGTAAGCTGTACAAACATTTTTGAACTTTTATGATCTGAACTAAAATGTGAAAAAGCTGCAGGAGCTACTAAATAAAAGGAATGGACTACTGGCCTAAGGCCATGGATTGAGGATAAGCCGAAGACAGATGGATGTATTTAGCAAGATGTTAGATTAACAGTAAATTTTGAATCCAAACTCAGAACAATATGGGGAAAATTGAGCGAGTTTTGCTATTATGGGAGAAAGCCGTCAAATGATAGAAGTAAAGACGACATACATCCGGTGATAGAAGTAACCCATTAATTTCAAACATTATTTGTGGACTAAACGTCGGAGAATGGTCTTCCCGAATTCTGCATTATATGGAAGTCAATCATTAACGGTGAAAAATTTGAATAGAAACGATTCGTTTGAGATATGCTGTTAATGGTTGGTTGATTGTTTGGAAGGGGGGGGGGGGGGAAACTGCTGAGGTCTTCAGTCAGTCGGTGGGGAGAGAATGGAGTGAGGAAGGTAAGGGTAATGCAGTCCAGGGAGGAAAGAAGGAAGAGATCTGGGGCCCCATGCATGCCACGCAAGTACTCACGAAAGAACCGCGAACCCCCTTGGGGAGACAAGTACTAAGAATTTTCTTGAATTTAACTAGGTCCTATATATCACAAGATATTACTGCAGAAGCTAGATAATTTTGGAACAAGGTGAATATCTCAGAATCGAACCATGTCAAACTTTAAGAGGAGAGAGGAAATATTATTCTCCACAGTAATGACAACTGTTGTGACAGTGGTATCAGAGTGGACAAGGTTTTTGTGGGAATTGCCTCAAAGGATAGCTGTTGGGGCCACAAGTGTTATAATAAATTATTTTATTTATAATACAATTACTTTAGCTAGAATTTTCTGTTTGGTAATGAAACGAGCCTGGTAGTTAGTCACGTTGAGGGTAATGTACCGATTGTATCAAATAGTGAAGCTCAGTACCAAAATTTGTTGCATGTAGATAACAGATTTATCTTAAATCTCAGTTTATCTCAATTAGTTTTGCTAAATATGGAATTTTCATTGCACATGGAAGGCTTATGCTAACACAGTTTGAGTAACTTAATCTAAAATCGTAGGTGATATGATAGCAGGTAAGCTGCCACAGTCTCACAGTCTATGGTGAGGATTCAGTTAGGGAACAGAGAGCATCCCTCTTTACTATTAGAGAAGTATCTGCAATAAATTGTAGTGGAACAGGAAGATATGCCTCTTTGCTGATTTCCATTAGTCTTTTATATGCAGGACTACATCCTTGGATACCTAGCTTTTCCTATTACCACAGGAGAGAGACGAGTGCTGTTCATGACCTTTTTTACTTTATATATTCTGGAATGTCGCCTGATGCTATCAGTATAAGATCATTCTCTAGAATCAGCAGCTTTCATTCAGTTAATATTACGTCGAAATCCACCTTGCCTGACTTTTCTGCTGAATGATATACTGAAATCTGCTGAGTCAGATTTCAATAATGTATCAGAATTCTACTCCTGCTCATGGAATCTGCGAACAACTTCATTGGCCTCTCAATATAATGTATATATTTTGTAATCTCGTTTTCTGCTAATCATACAAGTAAATCGGTAAGAATTAGTAGCCTTCACTCAGTTAATACTATCCTGAAATGGAAGCAGTATTTGGATAGAACTTCCATGACTGTTGTTCTAAACGGCATACAGTGATTTGCTGCGTCGATTTTCAATAATCTAACAATGAAATTAATAACTTCTATCAGGCTTTCTAACACTTTCAACACTGAATTGCACAATTTTGTCATACTAAAGTTTTAAGCCAAATACTATGTTACAATTTAAATCGCGCTAATACACGATAACATCTTCAAAAACAAGGATGGTAGTGTCAGAGAAATCCTTTCAGTCATAAGAGAGGAAGGTGTATGTGTTTAGATTTGATATCTGATATTGTGAGAAAACCTCGTTGATAAAAAGTCAACGTTTAAAGAAATTTCTACATAACTATCAAAATTTCTTCCAGAGAGCTTTTTGATGTAACAAACGGACGCCGGGAAATATATGGTCATATAAATGCACAATACGTCATCTGTGGCACACTGGATGGCTGGGAAGGCGAAATTTCATTTGGCGGCAGCAAAATCAACCACTTGCTCTTTGGTGATGATACTATTCTCAAAGCATATTGCTGGGCGCAGTGGCCGAGCGGTCTGCGGCGCGCCAGTCACGTTCTGCACGACCACAATTTAGAAACATATCAGGTATAGTGCAATTTTTACACTACATGGATACGAAAAGTGTGTATTAGTAATAATTTTAATATTTCCGTCATTATAATACGTCAGAAGAATTTAAATTTAAAAATTATGCCACACTCGCGAGATAAATTTTAATTCGATGCCTCTACTTCAGTTTAATATCTTAACAGATCGGGACAAAATATGTCTCTGGACATTGTTTATTTGATATTTATATATCACCTGTGCCTAGGTATAAGGCATGATGTTCCGTTAACGTTATTTGCTAGGGTGCTATTCAGCCGTTGGGCAGCCTTGGCAATTTTATACGTGTTTTTAAGTGAACGAGAAGCAGTGTTGAAATTTATGTAGTTGGGGGGGGGAGGACGTGCCTTAACACTGTCGGTGCAGTTGCTGTATCTGTTAATTCTCGGTGGCCAAATGGTAATGTTCAAATGTTTGTAAATCTATCGGACCAAACTGCGTGGTCATCAGTTCGTAGCTTACAAACTACTTAAACCTAGGTAAACTATCCTAAGGACTACACACACACCCATGCCCCAGGGAGGACTCGAACCTCCACGGTGAGCAACCGCGCGCTCCGCAGCGAGACGCTTTAGACCGCTCGGCTACTCCACCGCGGCAAATTGGTAATGACGTCTGCCTAAAAAGCAGGAGGTTCCGGCTTCGAATCCGTGCCGCCAAAAATTTCTATTTCTACGGTTTAACATTTTTAATAGATATCGAGACAAATTAAGTCTCTGTACGTTGTTTATTTGATAAAATACAGACATCTCAAATACATTTCGCGATAAGCAGCAACTCCATGAATGCATTTTTCAAAACAATTAAAAAAAAAATCTTTTCTTTAGCAGATTGGACTCAACCACTTCATTGAGGATGAAACGATATTTTATTAAAGATATTTTCAGCCCCTGAGATTTTCCAATAATTTATTTTATTTTACAACTAGGCTAGAATTTCACTATTACCTCCCCATAAAAATAGCTGCAGATTTGTCTTGATACATCGTCAAGGAAACGAATTACTGATTTCGTAAGGGAATGAAGAATGAGGTCACACGACATAACACTCGGAGAACCGACATAGTATGATGACGATTATCAACCCTTATATTTTCTGCTGAAATAAGAAATTCAACAAACATGACATTAGTCTGGTTCAATGAAGTTTGGCTTTCCCATACCAGATTGCTTCCAGAGATATAAAAGCGTTTGAGAAGGGCTTTACGTTCGCGTCTCGGCCTTTCACAGTAAGTGGGCCACCTACAGGAAATATTTGCATTGCGCGCAAGTTAATCTTCGAATCACGTGCGTCGCACGTTATCTGCGCCTTAACCTTCGCGAGCAGTAATTCTACGCTCAAGTTCCGTCCTTAGATTGCTTCTGCACACGCCAACGCTTTTATGTCGCGTTTCGGATGCCCAATATTGAATTTTATTGCCAGCAGAGTGAGTAATTTCTTCGCGTTCCGATCCCAAGTTACTGATGCAATTTAATTTACTCATTGTTATCGTTTCTTTGGTAGATCGTTAACGTTCTCACAACTACGTTACGTAAATTTCATAAGAAGGCACATTCATAATCACGCTTCTTTTGGTAATGAATCAAATGTCCTTCAAAAAGGAAATAGTGCCGTGTAACACATTACATACATTTAGCTGGCTGAAGTTCCTTGGAGTACCATATTTTACAGTGTATTCATGCAGATTCTCGTATTACATGTATTTCTACGTACACACTCTGCGAGACACAGCATGGTATGTGGCGGAGTGTATATCATGCCATTATGTTTCTTTCTCCGATAGAGTCACGAAGAACAACTTCCTACATGCTTCCTTATGATCACAAAAATGTTCAAATGTTTGTAAATCTGTGGCACTTAACTGCTTGGTTATTAGTCCCTAACTTACAAACTACTTAAACGTTAAACTAAAAAAAGGGCAGCACATAAACCCTTGCCCGAGGGGACTCGAACCCTCGATGGCGAACGGCAACGTACACTGCAGCACGGCGCACCAGTGCATACGGCTATTCCGCCGCGGCTATGAAGAATCATGTATCTTACCTTTGTGTTCATTACGCGAAACGTTAATTTTCGGTAGAAAAAAAAAGTTCTGCTGTCAGCTGTGTTTATCCGTAGCAACGTCCGTACCCACCCACGCATTTCTAATTTATTTACAGAAAACACTCGTGGGTTGATCCATCAAACCAGTAAGAAATTCAGCTGCCAGCGTTCGAATCTCTTATGTAATCCTTTAAATTGATGTGTAGGGGACCCCTAACACTCTATAATAATTCGTTGTAGATTTCGTCAGTCGGTTCTATAGCCAACCATTGGCCTATACTATAATGACATCACAGGCAGTGTAGACAATAGCATGGTATGATAATGGTTATTGATAATTGCAAAAAACTTCGTCTTAGAATCAGTAAAATTATAACTTAAGAGAATAAAATAATCTCTTCTTGACATAAATAATGAACTCTGAAAGCGTCAATAGTAACTACTAGGAACATAAATAGTGGCAACTATTTATTCACAGCCTATAGAAAAGCGTTACGTGTTTGCACCTGTTACTGTCCTTCAAAGTAGTCACCAGCTTTATGTAGAACCTGTGGCCAGCGATGTGGAAGGCTTAGTATACAGATAGGAGAGCCTGTTCTGTTGATGGTGCAAATGGAATGGTCTACTGCATGTCAAATCTCTGGAACAGTTCTAAAGGGAATGCCACGAAATGATTCCTTCATCTTCAAAATCAAGTAAAAGTCACCAGAACTTCAGTCCGGGGAGTATGGTGGATGGTACAGTACTTCCCCGACCCATCTACAAAACAGAGCAGCCACAGCCTGCGCTGTTTGCGGCAGCGCATTGTCGTGCAAAATGAGCCGTGGGTTGCCAAGAAAGTGTTGTCGCTTCTTTCGCAATGCTGGTCGCAGGTGATACTTTAAAAACGAAGTAATACTGTGCACTGACCGTCTCTGTTTCGAAAACGGTGACACCGTTACGTTTTACCGCTCGCTCACAAGTTACTGTGTTTTCCTCGACTGTGGGCACATCTGTGATGTGGAACGGGTGAGCCCATTTGCTCGGAGGTATGTTGAGAAGTTCGCTATCAGCGACAATAGTAGATTCCATTGCATAGTGTCTCCACAGCACTTTTGCCACTATTTAAGTTCCTAACCGCGTACTTACAGGGAAGAGGAATTCCTTTAATTTTGATCATAGTGCTCTCCAGCTGCATTTTGGCATTATTATTTATAGAACATGCAGTTAGGACACGCTGCACTAGTTCCGTACTTCAGTCCCCAATTTTTTGTAAGATACAAATCAATAAGATGTATAGGCGTAATACTGTCGATTCGTCACATCGTGGAGAGGTGACGGCTGGATTAAAATGAAAAGTGAAAGAAAAAATATTTACGTCACCACGTGTCGAACCTTACAGCTCATCGACAAAATAATAAGAATTATATAATTTCAACACTGTATATTCTTAATTCGTATTAGTCACACTATAAGCTTTTTTCGACTTAAAAGTCATCTTCAGGTGTTACGCCTGAAATACATAAGTTAGTACAACATTTAGTAGTATGCTGCCTACTTGTTTTATATAGAGGGAAAAGAAATGATACGTACCACATTCTCACATGCTGTACATTTCGATATTATTGTGACGTGATTTTTTTTCTAATCTCACGTAACTAATACGTATTAAGAATATACAGTCTTGAAATTATATAATTCTTATTATTAAAATGCCAATGTACGACGTCACTAACACTGTGGGCCCTGCACATAACAAGTCATCGACGAAAGTTATGCGATCTGTCACGAGACCAACACATTCATTACTGGGCCACGTTAGCGTATACTGTCTCGACAAGCGGAAACAGTTCTAAAACATGACTTATATCATTGAATGTTTGAATTTTTTCTTCAATTAGAGGCTACACATTATCTCAATACGAAATCTGATGTTTGCGTATGTACTAGAAGTACTTTAGAATATCGGTGATAGGTGAGTGAACAACAGAGGTAACGATTTTTGACTGGAGAATAGTATAATTTAGAAAGTTAGCTAGTTATTGTAGATAGTCTTGGTCACTGAAAATTCAGATTTCTAGATTCATCCGCAACGAAGTTACAGGGAGGTAGGAAGTGCAGTGAAAGGCATCGAGAAAAGGATGGTAGGCTGTGTGTGCTGGACTTGGCGGGGCACTGTCATGCTTACTAAAGTGAATTCTGCAGTCATTTCTGCCTCCGCAGTTTCTTTTTGTCTCGCTGCAACCCGTTTAATGTCCACTGCTCTCTGTTAGTTAGCCTTCGGTTTGACGCCACTACTACTCTTCAGAGACCATGTTTCATGCATGCTAGCATGGCTTACAGTAATTTCGCTCAAGAAACGTTAAACGGTGCAGCAGTTTCCGTCACACAGATTGTCCAGCTAACCTTGCACCAACGAGCTGCCCTGTTTCAAGTTCGAGAGATTACGAAATTCACTGATTGGTCGTGCTAACCACCAGAGTCAAATGCTTATAATATCGAGGACTTGGCATGTCAATCTGCACTATAGCAGCGGTGCAATATTCCCATGTATGCAATGGTATCAAGATGCAGTTAGGTGTATTCTACTCCAAGGCTTTCATTTTACTTTTTCAGCCACTTGTATGTAGAACGAGGGATATCTGCGCCTGAAACTTCAAAAGGTTATATCTCTCAAATGAAACGTGATGAAATGTGATTTACATAGATTTGTACTGAGCTGGTATAAATGATTCAGGTTCATGGTACTGTTCTATTAGCAGAAAAGCAGTAATAGCAGAGTGAGGTGTTGAGGATAGCTCATTGACCTCGATCGTGGAATAATTAATGAAAAAAAAACACCATAAAAGCGTTGCAATACTACTATTCTAGGGGATCATGGCCCTATACATAAATAGAGATATACAAAATCAACAGAAATTTACAAGCTGTACCACAATTCAGATATTCTGAATTCGTATTCCAGATATCAGAATACACCAGTACCGCTAAGGCTGTTTTTATAGCCTCCGCGGCGGAGCAACCGCTGTGATTTTGCGGACGCTCCTCCCGTCACTCTCGCAGCAAGCGTTTCATGCCACAGTGACCTTGTCCACCCTGTTCCCACCTGGCGGCCTAACAAAGGGCGCACTGTGTAGCGGTACGGAATATTTCCGTAACGTTATGTTACAGTCGATTTTTCGCTGCTAACTCGGTCGAAGTTTATCGCCTGATTTGTGTACAGATTTGAAACTTTACCGAAAGATTTATTATAAAATTGTATTCTTATAGTATATTCATTATTTTTGTAAATTTGTTGCATGGAAAATTTTGCTGTGAAATGTGCGGGAGTCGTGGCATGATGCGGGTCTAACCAAAATGGCTGCCATAGATGCAAATACACGTTCTGAAGCAGGCTTCTGTTGCTACCATTATGGCTGCTAGGAGTAATCCAGCGGTCACAGAGATCGAAGAAAAACACGGAAAATTATATTGATTGTTAATTATGAGTAGTTGAAGTCAGTCCGAGGCTACGTAGCGTATCTGCTGGGGAATACTTCATTCAATTTTGGCATAAACGAAGAAAGTATGTCATCCATGTTACATGTCGTCTGGCTGTGGAAGTAATCCAGCATTTGGGTCTGAATTCAGCATACTGTGCCGCAGTGCGTTCGTACTGAGTCGATACACACCTGGAGAGAATTCGGTAATGTGTTGGAGAGATGCTATTTTATTTAAAAAAAAAAAAAATGCTGATTGTCCTATTGAGGTCTGATCGAGATTCGAGAGAAGTTAAACTGTCCATGTTATTGTAATATCGAGTAAAAGAGGTAAAAGAAATTATTCAAGGGTTCCTGTGTGCATCATATCGTAATTTGCTGTTGATGTGTGGAGTTTTTGTGAGAGTTGCAATTGTGATTGGTACGCTTTGGTTCATATAAAGTGGGGTATTGGCGGAAAGGTTCCACAATACCGTCGGTTACTGACGAAGTTTTAGGCTGAGATAGATTTATAAAGGTACCTAAACATTACTCTTTATTCAAACGGTGCTGGAGTATGTCCACAGGTCCCTTGGATTCTGGTAAACTTCGATAGGGACAGAGACTGATATTCCAATTTTGGACAAAAAGATGAGGTAACTCAATTGTGACGTATGTGTACGACAGATTAATTTTATTGGACTGATGGCTTGTAGTTGAATCTTAAAATAAGACCTAAATTGAAAGATAGTTCAATTTAATTGTATTCAGGGACATAGGGTGGGGAAGGATGACTTTAACTGCTCATAATAAGGGCTATTAAATAATAAAGACTATACTTGAGCAATCAATTACAACAAATGCTTCCCCTTTTTCTTTCTTCTCAATATTAATGTTAAACCTGCTTGATGTAAAAATGATTGTTTGCATTGAAGTAGCCATGCCGTTGGTAGAGCTACCATAACTCAAAAGAAATTCTTTTTCTGTCATAATTCTTTCTATTACTGTTCTTTACAAAACCTCAATAGTTGATGCGCGCTCAAGTTAAAAAAAAAAAATAAAGAAGAAATAATAAGTGTATACAAATCAGTCATAAATTACCCTGATGGGAATATATTTATATATCATAAATAATAAAATAGTTCATTGGTTGAGAACTAGGTGTACTTACTTTGTAGAAACTAATATCGGTCGTTCGGGCTTTGGACAGTAAATTAAAGTTCAAGCGATCGATATTTATAATTTTTTTAATTATTCTACATGCTGAAGTATTTATATAGATGAGAAGATGGATCCTTTCTAGCACGAACTAGACCTATTGGCCACTTGTATTTTATCTAAAAGGAATTTTGATGCAAATACTACCAATAATTACGACGAAGTTTGTTAAACACCAGAGATCATATATTGCTGTAGTTGGAACAGCTACTGGTGTGAAAGTAACATTAATCCTTGTCACAAGAGAACGCAACTCGCTGTTTATCTTTGCTTAGTAAGCACATCAGATGTATACAACAACAACAACAACAAATAAGAACCTGTTTGCAGTGATTGGAATTCTGGTAGAGTAGAATTAGTCTAAGGGACTTGGTATTTTCTGATTAAAAATAATTATTATTCGCAGTCAGATGGGTACAGGAGGTATAATTTGATAGGGGAGTAAGAGTAGTTAAAACTGCCATATGGCGCGGCCGCTGCGACCAGTACACCTCGGCGGTTTGGAAGTGCAGCCCCTGATATTTTGACGCCGCAGCGGAAGATCGGAGGGGCCGCCGCCGCCGCCGCAGCGCAGGGCCTAGGCTGCCACATGAGAAACAGCGCACTGCCAAACCGCCGCGATTCCTCCGTCGCGGAGCATCCGCGGGCTATAAACACAGCCAAACACCTGGTAACACGTCCTCGGGTAATGTTGGATACCTGTATTCGTCTTGACATACTGTCACTCCTCAATGGCATTTCGGCGAGGACCTATCAGATACAGCGTGTCCAGAAAAGGACTCCCTGATTTCAAGATTAAATACGTCGAAGACAAAGATCGATAGAGAAATGCAGTAAACGGTATGTTTATTGTGAAAGCTGTTATAAGTTTATACAGCAGTTTGAAATAATAATTACAAATACTGCTAACAGATGGGGCTGTAATCGCCAAACGTAATGCTTATTATAAATAGTGATCCGAAGCTCAAAGCGAACAGTTCCACTATTGAAACGTGAAAGGAAGTTAGCGTACCGGAGGAGGAGATTAAAACCATTTACTCCATTGAACAACGCGTTTTTCTGGTGCTAGAGTACCACAGCTTAGAAGAGAGTCCTACGGCAACAAGGTGAAGTTTACAAGCACGATTTAGTGTTCCAAAAGGACCCGATGGGAAAACCATTTGTACGCTCTTCGCAAAATTTCAACGAACAGGCAGCGTAGCTGATGATCTAGTGAGGCATGTTTTCCGCAAGCAAACCGCAGTTACGCCTGAAAATATCGCCACAGTTTCTGGAACTATTCAGCGAAATCCTATGTCATCCGTCCGTAGAATTGCATCTGAGACTAGTTTGAAGCGTTTTAGCACGCAGAAAATACTGTGAAAGAGCCTACACTTGTTTCCATTCAAAATTCAAACGCAGCAGGCCATACCCGTACGAGCTGTACAACAAAGGGTTGCCTTTGCTAATCAGATGCTCACAATGATTGATAGTGGAGGATTTGATGTTGGCTGCATCTGGTTTACAGATGAAGCACACTTCCACCTGAATGGATACGTGAATAAGCAGAATTGGCGAATTTGGGGTTCCGAAAAGCCATATTGTTGTGAATCGAAACCCCTGCATTCTTCCAAAGTTACTGTGTGGGCTGCAGTATGCAGCAGAGGCATTATTGGCCCTTTCTTCATTCGAGAAACGGTCGCTGGTGCACGTTACGTTGCAATTTTGGAACAATTTGTCGCCACACAGTATTTGTAGAGGATCGGTCAGGTACTGAATAGTTTATGCAGAATGCAACCCGACCACATCGGACCTGCACATGTGTTTCGCTTTCCTGAAGAATTCTTCGGGAATCGAGGCATTGCTTTGTAATATCCTAAATGTACTGGTGCAGGCATGGATTGGCCTCCATATTCGGCGGATTTGACTCCCTGTGACTTTTATTTGTGGGGCACAGTGAAAGACATGGTCTACCTGAAGCATCCCGCCACGCTGGACGAGCTTGAATCGGCGATCTCTGGGGCATATGAATCCATTTCGGTTGAGACACGACGAAAAATGATGGCAAATTTCATTCTTCGTTTGCGCCACCTCTGTAGTGCCAATGATGAACATTTTGAAAACATGTGTTTGTTTCCAAAGAATGTTTTCATACGATTATTTCACTTATGTATGCTGATATGAGATGTACAGCGTACAGCGCCTTCTGTTACCAGCTTTTGTAACTATGATTTCAAACTGCCGTATAAACTTTACTGCATTCCTCTATTGACCTTTGTTTTGGAGATATATTTTATTTGAAATCAGGGAGCCCTTTTCTGGTCACCCTGTAGGTTGTTATAGTGCCTTTTCCGAATACAGCCCTTTTTAACGTACCACAAGCATGTTCAATAGGGTTTGTACCTGGGAAACATGTTGGCATTCTAAACTTGCAATGTCGTTATCATGAAGGAATACAGTCTCAAGATGTGCACAGTCACTGATAGAATTGTCGTCCATTAATATGAATCCCAAATAATGCCGACATGGTTGCACTATATGTCAGAGGATGCCATCCCTGTAACGTATAGCTGTTTCATTGCATTATACCGAGCAGCAGTGGCGTATGGTGGCTTCGAATAATTTCACCCAGAAACCTCAGGAATCCACCACCTTCTTGCACTTGCTACACTGGGTGTCTGAAAAGTTCGGGCTGACCGAGCTGCCTCCAAACACACTGCGACTATTGTTTGGTTGAAGGCAGATGCGAGTCTCATCTGTGAATAGCACTTGCTGTCAATTCTGGGAAATCCATTCACCATGCAGTTGCAGTGGCGTATTTACAAATCTCAGCTCAACCGTTCTGGTTGTTAAATCTGCGATTAGTGAATCTGAAGCATAAAATGAGTAGAGTTTCGTAACTCCAATGTTACCTCGGTCTTCAGCTGTTCATGGTAGAAGAGCATTGAAGCTGTTAAAAAGATCAAAGTTTACAAAATTAAGTGACTACTCCGGCGCAGCCGTAAGTAAACTTTATCCAGTACTCGATGTTAATCAGGTTATAGTCTCTTATAGACATGCATCAATATATAAACTTATTTATAGGAAATGTAACTGAGGGTGTATATTCTGAAAGTATTTCGAAATACCACAAATAGCATTCAGCGGTTGTTGACAACAACTGCGCAGTTGTTCGTATCACTTACCTATTAATTTACATTATAATATATTTTAGACCCAGTAGCTTTAAAAAGGCATCATCAGATAGCCCAAGTATCGGCTCATAAGTGGGCGGAAAGGGTGGACAAATCACGCACACATGTCCCGGATAGTGCGGCGCAGTGGCCGAGCGCATTGAGGCGTTGAGCTCTGATGCGCGAGACCGTTCCCCGTCGGAGGTTCGAATACCCCCTCGGGCATGGATGTTTGTGCCGTTTTTAGTGTAAGGTAGTTCATATGCATTTTATAAGTTTATGGACTGATGATCCCGCAGTTAAGTCCCTTAAGTTTCATAAAAATTTGAACCTGGCCACTATAAGGTTCATGTCACATTCGTGGAAGTTCAGGGAAGGTTTAATCGATGATAAAATATGGAAAAATTTCGATGAAAATTTAGATTTATAACATGTAAAATACTGACTTGGTTGTTGTGTTGGGTGCGTTCAGAAATATACTTTGAAAGAGTAGAGATCGCTTTACACGATCTGAATCCGTATATGAACTGTCAAAGGTAAAAATGAATGGCTGTTCGTTAGTCTCGCTAAAATTTGAGAACGGATGAACCAATTTGGCTATATATCATTACATAAACCACTGAATCTATTGTTATGAAATCTGGCGTGGAGTAAGCTTTAGCCGGCCGCGGTGGCCGAGGGGACTGAGGCGCTCCAGTCACGGTCTGCACGGCCACTACGGTCGGGGGTTTGAATCCCCCCTCGGGCATGAATATTTGTGCCGTCCTTAGTCTTAGGTAGTTCATAAGTAGTTTGTAAGCTTAGGGACTGATGACCTCGTAGTTAAGTCCCATAAGATCTACAAACATTTGAACATTTGAAGATAGCTTTAGCGCTGAAGTACTTACTAAGATACTTCAGAAAGTATGTAATTCAATATTTTTGGATTTCAAGTATATAAAGCGAAATATCCAATAATAATTACTGTCTGGAAAAGCTATTTACAATGCATATAAGCCGAAAATATGCATTGTTCGAGAATAAAACGGTAGATAAGTAGTCTGAAACGGTTCGATGAACCTTCTGCCAGGCAGAAGTGAACTGCAGTATAGGTATGTAAATGTCGATGTGACTGTATTATTTGGGAACAATATTCAATATGAAACCGACTGTTCGATACGGAATACCAGTCTGAGAAAACCATGAAACATGTTTAGAATACGTAAGATTTTTAGCTGTAGACTCCATCGTGTGGCATACCTAACACCTGAAACTGTGTGGCAAATCAAAACAATGTTCCGGGTCAGGACTCAAACCCAGAACCCTTAGTTTTTAATACCTGAGAACGACACAGACGCGTCTTCACAACTTTCGATACGCCTTCTCCTACTCCCAACTTCCTACTGCAGGAAGTAAATCTGCCAGGAAGGCCCCTGAGTTGTGAGTGATGCATCATAGGGTAGTGAACTTCCCTGAGAGAGGCAAAGTTCCGGCGTTCGATCCAGATCCCGCACAGAGTTTTAATCTGCCAGAACACACTAAGATGCAGAGTGAAATTTTATGCATCGCTACGTCCTATTGCTTGTGAATGATCTTTTTATTTTTTCACCAACATCTACGCCTCACGTAACCCCACAAAATTTGCATTATAGTGGGAGGTAATTTTTACTCCTATAGCGATTGTTTTCTAACGATAAATAATATTTGTACCAAGATTTAAATCGGTCCATTAGTTCATGTGGAGATGTGGAACATTGTCATATGATGTGGAAATTGTTCACGAATTTCATTATTTATGACATCGTATTTCCGAAAATATCACTCGTAGATGGTACTTCTGTTGCCTGGCAGTATTGAAAATGTGTACGATGTTTTAGTGAAATCTGTTCAATAGTTTAAGTGGGTGTATGTATATACTCAAATACATACATCTTTTGTTATAAAATGGGTAGACTCATCATGTCAGCCCGTACAGGGTGCTTTTGTTACAGTGCTTCATTCTACGATTGTCAAATTTTAATCTCCACCAATGTGACCCAAGAAAGGTATACCTAGCTGTAGGTTATATTCCATTTCCGCCACCAGGTTAGCAAAAAATTTATAACTAAAGTGCGTCGCTTTGCACTAAAAGGAAATTTCAGCATTAGTAAATATATGAGTCCTGTTTCCCTTGTTTCTTTTTGTAAGAGAATATAATTTAGTCTCATCGTCTCGTTTATTTTCCTTTCTACAGAAATATGACTGCGACATGAAAGAGACTTTAATTATCTTCCCTTTCCGTCCATCCTTTACTACTCCGAAAACGTGGTTTACGACGCCCAAGACTGAGAAACAGACAATACTTTCCGTTCCCCAACCCCTAAAGCGTATCTCTAATTGTTACCGAAAAACATCGAGGGTTCTCGGAAACATGCACTCAGGAATGTTACCATATGTTTTAAAATAACAGCAGTAGGTCGCTATTTATTTAAGTTACCTTTTTACTAACAACAAGCGCTATATTCTGTAATTTTCTCTTAGCCTTGTAGCTTCAGTTTGGGATGTATCTCTTTTTCTTTCCAGTCAGTGTTAAAATGTGCTAAAGTGGAATACAGGGAGTACTTTCTGCTCATCTGCCTGACAACGAAGCACCACGCACCAATCTGTTATTAACAACGCAGTCGTACAAGATAGTTGGATGTCAATGAAACTTAGTACACGCACCATCGATCCGTAAGGAAACTATTAGAGCTGAGTTTTCCGAACTTTAAGAGAAGCTTGCTATACTCAGCTCTACTCATTAGAAACTCGCAGAAAGTGTAGCACTCTTCCAATACATACAGCTTGATGGGGTACTATTTCATCAATATTAGTTGAAGGTAATATATTGCAACAAATTATATGTTTAAGTTGTGGATATTTTTCAGCAATCAGTCGTAAAAATATTTATTTATTTGCAGATCTAGATTTCGTTAGTACGAATGCAACCTCCATCATGGAGGACGAGTTGATTTAAGTGTTTTAATTCTTTTTAAGCACTGATCGTGACCACACAGAAGTGGAAATCTAGATATTCAAATAAAATAAAATAAAATATTTTTACAACTGATTGCTGAAAATTTTCCACAAGTTAAATACAGTCGTGGAACACAAATTCCACCATGGGATCAAGCCTGATATATTTTTAAGGTTTATTAATTTTTGTATTTTGTTTCTAATTACGATATGCTTACAAAATCACCACACTGTCTCATATACGAAACTTTTCAACAATATTCCGAATTAAATGACTAGAATCACAAATATGTCTTATAAACTCGGATATAGGTCAAATTAACGTGCATTTCCTAATCTAAGTCTCCCATTTTCCACTTCTGTTTCTAAAATAGCCATGTAAATTACTCACACAAACTAAGTTCGCTATAATAGTTTCGTTTGCAGTCACCTTTCTTTTTATTTAATAAGAGGAAGGAAGAACGATGGTAAGTAATGACAAGCTGCACTGGGCCTTTAAATTAATTGAGACAAGTGAAAATTTCAGTCGGTCTGGTATTCGAATTCGGGTCTCTCGCTTCGAGCCAACAGTAACCTTAATCTCTTTGCTACTCGTGCTCGCCTACCGTCCGCCTACAATGCCTGTTGTATAAATGTAACTGTCGATACTTTATTTTTAAGTAGTTCTTCATCTACCTGTTCACCCTTATCAGAAATTTGATTTTTACAAGTACGATAAACCAAGAAACGATCTCTCATCGAGTTATACTGGTTGACATATTGCCGCGAGTCTTCCAACAGCATGCATGGTGCAGTAGGTAACATCGCTAATCACTGTACTTGCGATCGCCAGTTCGAATTCCGCCACAGGCAAGAAAAAAACTTTTTGTATTTACTATTTGTATTTACTATGTTCTACATGTTTCTTATGTATGATATACTTGTAAGTTCCAGACAATTATTTCTATGAGTAAATAGTGAAGCACACCGAGCAGGAGTCAGTCTGTACTGATAGTACACTTGATTTAGCAATAAACGTGTTCAAAGTGTAAAGTGTTGTGCTCTGTTAACGACCAGCCTTAGAATTCCGGACCACCTTCAGTTTGCAACGTACAAAATTTTGTCGTGTAGTATCCACGCAACCTCTCTTTCAGCTGCACTGAGTGGAGTTTTTACAAGCTATACCTTTAGATATTAACGTAAAAATTACACACCCTCACACCGGTGTTCTTGCTATTGGAAGATGGTTCATAAAATTTTGGAACGCAATATTTTATTACTCTTCTATTTACGCCGACGTTTGAGACACATCTCTAGACTTCTGAACTACATCTGAGGTATCGTATATTTTTAAAAGTCTATTCTTGATAATAAATATATCGATTTGGTTGGGGTATTCGAGTCCTCCCTCGAGCATGGGTGTGTGTGTTGTCCTTAGCATAATTTAGTTTAAGTAGTTTGTAAGCCTAAGTACTTTGACCATTATACTCTATAGCTCGTAGCAGCCTGCCGCAGTGGCCGAGCAGTCTGCGGCGCGCCAGTCACAGTCTGCACGGCCGCTACGGTCGGGGGTTCGAGTCCCCCATGTGGCATGGATATTTGTGTCGTCTTTAGTATAAGGCAGTTCATAAGCAGTTTGTAAGTTAAGGGACTGATGACCCCGCAGTTAAATCCCATAAGCTTAACAAACATTTGAACACATTATTGAGCTCGCAGCTAACCCTATATTACCGCAAGGAACGTCTTCCAGTACATATGCACTGAAATAAGCAGTAAATCAGACAAACACACACACAAAACAATTTTATAGGAACAAAAATGGCTGAGTGCATAACTTGCTGGCTTTCGTTTTAGAGAGTTAGCGCTTCTCCAGAAACACTTAACTCCTTTAATCTAACTCACTAGTGACATCATTAGTGAATGATCTGTACGAATGTGTGTTTGTGCAACGCTTTAATGTGCTCCTACTCTACGACGTTCAAATGTTGCAACGTTTGTACATCTATGAGAATTAACTACTCAGGGTATAAGTCCCTAGGCTAACAAACTACTAAAACTAACGTAAGGACAACACACACACACCCGCGCCCGAGGCAGGACTCTAACCTCTAACGAAGAGTAATCGCTCCACAACAGGCGCCTCAGTGCGCTTGGCCATTCTACCGCGGCCGTATAATTTTCCACAGCTTTCTGGCCACTGTAAGTTGATTAGATTAGTACTTGTTACATAGATCATGAACGGCACTTCGTAATGATGTCGAACGTGTCAGTTCAATGAGAGGTGTCTTTACGAACTATTACTTTACATGACACTTTTTTATATTTTCTTTATTATTTTTAATTTTTTTCTTTTCAGATTTACTAATTTATATCTAAAAATTCATCTATAGTGTAGAAGGAGTTGCCACTCAGAAATTATTTTAATTTATTTTTAAATGCTAGTTGTCTGTGAGGCTTTTGATGCTGTTTGGTAGGTGACCAAAGACTTTTGTGGCAGCATAATTCTCACATTTCTGTGCCAAAGCTAGATTTAACCTTGAATAGTGAACACCGTTTTTTCTCCTAATGTTGTAGTTATGTACACTGTTACTGCTTTTGAATTCGGTGGGATTGGTAATAACAAATTTGATAATTGAATGTATATACTGTGAAGCTACTGTGATGAACACTAGCTCTTTAAATAAGTGTCTGCAGGATGATCTGGGATGGGCTCCAGCAATTATTCTGATTACACGCTCTTGAGCAATGAATACATTTTTATTCAATGATGAATGACCCCAGAAAATGATTCCATACGAAAGCAGAGAATGAAATAGGCATAGTAAGCTAATTTAGTGAGATTTATATTACCAAATTTTGCAATGACCCTGACAGCATAAGTAGCTAAACTCAAACGTTTCAGGAGATCTTCAATATGTATCTTCCAATTCAATCCCTCGTCAATGCAAACACCTAAACTGTTGCAGATTGTACCTTGGCTACAGATTTATTTTCAAAGTCTAAATGTATTAATGGTGTCATTTCATTTACTATATGGAAGTGTATGTACTGTGTTTTATCAAAGACATTACTTTAAAATTATTTCACGACACCTCTTTTCCAGAAGACTAGCGTTTCGTGAATTTACTGCATTGGATAATTGTTTCACAATGTAACTCCTTATCTTTAACACTAGAACCGCAGCGGGATTTCTCATGATCCGTTAACTATTTCTTTCTTTCGTCACGGTTTTTTATTATTACCTAGAGTGCTGATTAATTACAACGTTTTGTGAATTAAGGTAATAAACACGTTCGTGATGGCTCAAGACACTGGGGCGTGAGGGCTACCTTTCGTCCCGGACGGCGCACGGCTGGGTGGCGTCACCGAACCCCCATGTTCGGCTTGCTGATTAAAAGGAACACACCGGCCAGGCCCTCAGTAGAATGTTTGCTGTCATTGCGGCTGGTTCGTCTCTGTCAACTGATTTTATCCAGCTCTTCATTACTCCACCATTTCGATATTTTCCGTTCTAAAAGTTCTCTTAAGACCAATTTCCCACGGACATATCGAAGATTTTTTTCAGAGGTACTCTGGGTCTGGGCAAATGACAAAATTGGGTAAGGGGTCGAAACACCGCTGACTACGTCCTGCTCTGTTCGCATTATGTACAGTTTGTTTAAGTTCTAGGAGGCGATCCAATTATGATATTGTAGAAAGATATAAAAAAGGCAAGATCGCTGATCATCAATTTTTATTTATGACAATATTGTATGACCGCTAAATTGTGTGTTGTTTTTTCGTTTATAACTGACTGTCAGTTTATACAAATATTTTTGTGGTATGCACAAACCAGTATTATAAATTACGCCATCAACGTAGATATTGTCTATTTTTTCAAATCACTTCTAATTACTTTTATAATCTGTGCAACACGTTTATAACCTCATCGTGGTTTTAATATTATATTGGTGTGTGCTGCCGTCTGTCGTCATATTCTTTAATCTTTGACTTGTATCATATATCAGTTTGCTATTGTCACTGACAGTGATAATTATGTTTTATTGTAATGACATAGTGCACCTATGCACTGTAAAATATGTTATGTAGCAACTGATTGACATTACACGGCATGTCTCATTCTAAGTATGGTCGATCTTGTTCTTATGAATTTAATTGACGTATCTTCTCGTTTTATTATAATGACATGTAGGTTTTAAATTTTCGTTATTCCCTTTTTTAACAAACATCATTCCCTCCTGGTAGCAGGCACCACCGTGACGTTGTTTGTAACGTTCGTCCGATCTGCTTCCAGGTCTGCCGTCGTCCATGCTGCTAGTCGTGCTACTCATCGCCGTTCCTGTGTCACGAGGCCCTGCTGCTGGCCGCTGCCGCCTGCCGCTGTCGCTGTCGCCGCCGCCCTACCTGGAGGCGCCGCCGCCAGGAGGCCCTGCCGGACCTGCTCGCCGCCTCGGTCCAGCCCGGGGGATCGGTTCGCCGCCGCCGCCGCCGTCGCTCCGTGCCCGTCTCCAGCCGCCGCCGTCGCCGTCGCCTGCACCGCTTGGACTGCCCCTTGCAGCTGCGGCAATCATGGCGTCGCCACCACCTCCACCATCATCGTTGTCGACCTCCTCATCCTCCACGCCCCCACCATCACTTCCACAACCCGCGTCTTCACATCCGACCTTCGTCCCCACTATGACTTTGCCCCCCGTCACCACCACGTCCGTTGTTCTCACCACCACACCCTCTCTTCACTCCACCACGATCACGTGGAGCCCCTCATCTCTTCCTCGCACCACCGTCCCCTTAAATGTCCTCCTCTCCGCCACTTCCCCCACTCCTGATGCTCCACTGCCTCCCCCGCCTCCCCCAGTTACCATAGTCACCGCCCCTCACGAGTTCCCCGTTTTGTCTGCCCCCCCCCCCTCCCGCGCCCATCGTTCACCGCCGTGCCACGGTGGCGGAGTCCTCGGCTCCGCCTGCTCCCGAACTTCGCGTGTCTGGCCCTTCAGTTCCCCGCCATGTTCCAATCCAACCCATTCCCCAGTATATCCCCACCTTAACAATTCCGAAAAAATAAATCAAACGTACCAGCGCGGATCCCCTTCCCACCACTTCCAAAAAAGCCCCCTCCACCACAGCCTCTGCTCCGCTCCCCCCCCCCCAGCCTGACAATGAACACCTCCCCCGTTCCCCCATCTCACCCTTCTGTCACCTCGGCCCCTCAACTTTTTACCCACATCCTTTCTCGCCCTGCCCCTCAGTTTTTAGACAACCGCCACCTGTCCCGTGGAATATATAAATACTTCCCCTCAGCACCTCCATTTCAACTCATCCCTCGGAAGGACTCCGTCCTCATAAAAACACCCTCTCCCTCCTTCCACACAGATCTTCTCCGGCACGCTCCCCGGATTACGTTTGGGGAGCATGCTCACCTCACGCCTCATATCACCTCCGCCGCTCCATCCCAGTCTCAACCACAAACACCTCGCTGCCCACCCACCCTCACCGCCGTTGCGGGGGGGGGGGGGGAGGGATCACCAAGCTTAGCCCGGTGATCACGGAGGGTGAGGTGTTGGCCCATCTCCAATCCATCCCTGACCTCATCCGATCCGCCAAGCGGATCAACAATGACCATGGCCCCACCTACCTCATGCGGGTCTTCTCCGAAGATCCCACCTCCATTGACCGCCTCCTCACTGAGGGGTCAGTAATCTACAACCGCCGCTACAAGGTGGATCCTTCCCGCTCCCCCCCCCCCCCCAGTCTTATAGGTGTGGCAAATGCCTCACCTATAACGACCACCTCACCGAAAAATGTCGTAACCCGCCCACCTGTCCCTACTGCAAACAGTCCCACCTGCAACACCTGTGCCGGCCCCCACCCAACCTACCCCTATAAATGTCAGGCTCGCCCTCAACCCACCTCCCCAGAGCTGACAGTTCCCGTCCGTCCCATTGACCCTCCGATGCACCCCAACCATTCCCTGCTTCCCCCTCCCACAGTGGAGGACGTCATCCGCTTCATAACCACCGTCATTCAGAATACCCACCCATTCCAGCGTCCACACTCCCTCCAACAGATCGTCCTCGCCGCCCGTTCCGTGTGGCAATTGGAAACAATTGCCACACTCTCCCGCAACAACTCCCACTTTACTTTCTCCCGCGGCGCCACCCTCGTTTAACTTCCCTTAACCTCTTTCCCATCGCCCCCTCCCCACCCTCCCCCCTCAGTAGTACCTATTATGGCAGGCTCACCCCATCGTATCCTTTACCACAATATCCGCTCCCTACCCGCCAACAAACCCCTCTTTATGCATACCCTCTCCCAACACCGCGTGGATGCCTTCCTCCTCAATGAAACCTTCCTCCAACCCCGTCACTCCGTCTCTACCACTCCTTACACCCTTCACCGCACGGACGGTCCTCCCCCCTGGCTCGTGGCGGAGTGGCGATTGGCCACTTCCGCCACCACCCTGTCCGCCCACAACCCCCTGTCAATAATCCTGCCGAACACCTCATCCTGACGCTCTTCCTCCCTTCCCTCACCGTTACCCTGGCAACCATTTACACGTGCCCGTGTTCCCATCCCATACGATTTCATTTCCCACATAGCTAACTCCTTTACGACCTATGTGATTGCCGCCGACCTAAACCTTGAATCCCGCTCTGCAGCAGAACTCCAGCGGTGGCATCAGTTCCTACCCACGCTTCGGGACGACCTTGTCCCCCTCCCGAGTCCTACACGCCCTGAAAGCAATACCACTCCTGATTCTGTCCTTGTCTCTCCTAACCTCCTGGGACGCCTGCAGGCGGACGTCCTTGACCTCATTGGCAGTGACCACGCCCCCGTACTCCTCACCTTCAACCCCCGCGGCCGTCCTGGCCGCGCCACCCGTCCCGGCCGCGCCACCCGTCCCGTACCCCCTCCTCGGCTAGTCCATGATTACTCCCGCGCCGACTGGGATGCCTACCGTCGTTCCATTGACACCTCGGTCGCTAACCACCCCCTCACCCTCCATACCCCTGATGATATCGTCCATGCCTCCTCTTTCCTGCACCAGACTGTTGCTGACGCTGTTGCAACCCATATCCCCACCAAAGCCATCCATCCTCACCGTCCCCCCCTCCCGCCACAAGCCGTCCTCCTGCTCCGAGAATTCCGTCGTCTGTACCGTTCCTTCCTGCGGATCCGTGATCGAGAGACACTCCTCCGCCACCGGCAACTCCAACGACACATCAGGAATCTCTTGAACGCGAAGAAACGCCGGGGTTGGCGACAGACATGCACCCGTCTTAATACTACACTCCCCATCAACTCCTCCAAATATTGGAAAGCCTTCCACCACCTAACTGGCAGTCACTCAGTCCCCGCTTACCCTCTCCTCCATAATAACCTTCCTCTTCCTGACAATGCCAGTAAGGCGCAGCTTTTTGCTGACCACCTTTCCACTATATTCGACCTGCCCGACAATCCCAGGTTCGACTACTCCCGTTTCCCTGACGTCCATGAGCGCACCGATACCTCAGTCCCTCCGCTCGCCCCTGGCTGTCAATATTTGGACCACATTCCCCCCTCAGACCTCAACACACCTATCACAGCACAAGACATCGTACACACGCTCCGCACAAAACGTAACACTGCTCCCGGTCATGAACGCATTACCTACAGGCACCTCCGTGCCTGTCTCCCCTCGTTCCATTCCGCCCTCGCTTCACTGTACAATGTCATCCTCTTCACCGGTTTCTACCCAGACCTCTGGCAAACCACCCACATCCTAATGTTCCTTAAACCTGACAAACCGCCCTCCGAAGCCCCCTCCTACCGTCCCATCTGTCTCATCTTGGTGTTCAGCGAAGTCCTTGAATCCATCCTCTCACGCCGTATCCACGAACACCTAAGTCTACACCAACTCCTTCCCCTTTTCCTATGTGGCTTCCAGCCATCCTTCTCTTTTGATGACCAGCTCATTCATCTTGTTCACCTTCTCTCCGTCCAGGTAAATTCCTGTCGCGCCGCCATCCTCGTCTCCCTCGACATTGAGAAGGCCTACGACCGTGTCTGGCATTCCGGTCTCCTTTTCAAGCTCCAAACCTACGCCCTTCCTATTAATTACGTCCGTCTCATTGCTTCCTTCCTCTCCAAACGTCCATCCTATGTCACTGTCAATAACCAAAATTCCCATTTGTTCTACCCCTCTGCCGGGGTGCCCCAGGGCTCCGTCCTTTCGCCCCTCCTCTATCCGTTATATTCAGCAGATATGCCCCAACCTCAGCCTCCTGTCCATCTTCTTCAGTATGCTGATGACACCGCCTTCCTTGACATTGCCCCGTCCCTCGCTCGCTCCCAACATCTCCTTCAGTCCCGTCTCTCCGAATTCTCCTCCTGGTGTAACCAGTGGCTCCTTACTGTAAACCCTATAAAATCCCAGGCAATCATCATAGGTCGCACCACCCCTTCCTTTCGCCACCGAGACCTGTACCTCACCCTCCATGGTCACCCCATCCTGCAAACCAAGGCCCTCCACTACCTCGGATTAACCATCGACAGAGACCTTTCCTGGAACCCTCACCTCAAAACCGTCCGACAAAAAGCCCTTTCCCGCCTAAACCTCTTAAAATGCCTCTCCAACCGGTCATGGGGACTAAATCCTTCCACCATCCTGTATACCTACCGTTCCCTCATGCGTCCCGTCCTTTGCTGCTTCCATCCCGCCTGGATATCCGCTCCCCCCTCCTATTATGAATCCCTCAAAATCCTCGAACGCCACGCCCTTCGCCTCGCCTACCACATCCGCCTCCCCTCCCCCACGCGGATCCTCTACGACCTCATCCCATTCCCACACCTGGTCAAATTCCTGCAACACATCCGTCTCAAGTACATCCACCACAAGATAGAGTCCCATAACCCACTGGTATCTCCTCTCCTCCTGGATCCCGGGCCCCTGCCACGCCTTTACCGCCACATCCCTCCCTCCCTTCACCTCCACACCCTCTACATCCTCTCCGAGGGTGGCTTCCGCCACCTACCTCTCCCTGACGACGTTCTCCATAACTGTCCCGACATCTATCCCTCCTTCCAACTTTGACCCCTCTCTGTGGATTGCCGCCGCCTCCTCCCTCCCCCTCCCCTCCCCTCCTACTCCCATCCCCCGCTTGGCTCACTCCCTCCGCCTCCCCAGGAGCTCCTTCCGGTTCCTCCCACTCTCCCTTCCCCCAACTCCTTCCCCTTCCCCCGCGCCTTCTCCATCCTGCCCCCGCTTCCCCTGCAGGGCCAGTACAGTGCTGTGTTTTAAAGTGTTCAGTGCTTCGTGTGTATAGTGTATCATCTCCCAGTGTTTTTTAACTTTGCGTACACCAGTGTTCAGTGTTTTTTACCTCAATGTCGCCGTCTTTGTCTCGTCGTCTGCAGTGAGTGTTTTTTAGCCACCGTGGCATTGTCTTGTTTTTAACGATCATGTGTGTTTCTGTCCGCTGTCATAGTTTTTAACTTTCTCCCAAATTTTTCATCTTGTTATTGTAAAAGCGCCTTTTATCACCTTTCATTTTAATTTCTGTTTTGTCCATTGTGTACGTTCGCTCGGCTGTAGAGCAGCATCATTGGCTGCTGCCAGCCTGCCTTCGGGCATTAAAATTTCAATAAAGAAAAAAAAAGTAACAGATTATGGCCTTGTAAAATGATTTTATGGGACCAGATGATGCTGACATTGTTCAGCGAAACCGCACAAAAAAAAAGAAAAAAAAATCATAAATAAAAATTGATGATTAGCGATCTTGGCTTTTTTATATATTTCTACGAACTATTTACGTCACAGTGTCAGTTAATGTCCGACTATTCATTTTATGGACGTACCGTAACGTCGAATCAATGAGTTCTTCGGACATAATCTGCGATCGACGTTAAAAAGTCGTGAAAAATAAATAAAACTTATTGATTCCAATAGGTGCCAAATGGACACTAATGAGATATCTTCCCAAATGGACGTGATTTTCTTTCAATTACTGTTATTTAAGTATTTACAGTTGTTTTATATATCATTTTTTTCCCTTAATATAAATAGATTCTTTACATCGATTATTACTTGCCGCGAATTTTCTGAAACCATTGTGTCCAAAATTGAACGGGAAGTATCCCATAAAAAAAGAAAAAAAAAGTTGCGTTACAAAATAGATCATAATATGAAATATGCCGTTCAAAATATGAACTGAAACTGGAAAACAACAATTTGCGTTATAGGTAGATGTTTGTTATGCGGGTTTGCCTACCGTAACACCACTATCTATCTTTCCAGCCTGCCCACGCCACTGTGGCGTGACGTCAAAATATATATTGATATCGTTGTATCAATTTTTTCTTGATATATATCACATTGTTCACCACGTAGGGTTCAATTTACGCCACAAAAGAAGTCAGGCCCAAGTGAAAATAAATCCCCAGTCAGTCGTCCCGAACGTATTATGGAAGATGTTTACTTTTACTTTCCTTGGCACAGAAGAGAACTAGAAACGATGACGGGTCAGTTCCGACCCACTGCTACAGACGTAATAGTTATCTCTTATCTCGTACAGCTTCGATTTTATTTTTAGAGTGAATTTGTTCAACAATCACGAGACAGACTTTTAAGTCGCTACGTGAGGTTTTTGCCGTTCATCAACAGGGGAGGAGGGAAATCAGGGCTGAACTCGTCTGAACGTGTACACAAATATCGTGCAACCAGTTCTGTGTTCCAGAAAGGACGGTGTGAATAGTGCAGCCTCACTACATACACAATGCTCGCAACATACACATTTACTATGGACAAACGTCTAAGTACAGAAGAAGACACTGTAAATGGCATAAATAAGATTTTGAATAATGAATCTTAGGGGGAGCCGCGGGATTTTTCATCTCAGGATAAATTACAACAATCTGTAGTTTCAAATTCTTCAGCGGTAACGGATGTTACACGAGATGATGATATCATGAAAACTGATGGCTCGAATATATTCGAAGCAGCACCCAGACGTTGGCCTGTTTACGCATTTCACAACCTGTTAGATTCCGCTGCAATAAATACCCGGGTATTTTACAACGCTGTAAATGAGAAAAAATTGAAACACACCGACTTCGTACTGCAGCTATGGTTGGAGCTTGCTGTGAGGCGCATAGCAGCCAGGAAGACTAGTGCCTGCGTTACTCCCGAAGATAGTACTGAGAGTCAAGAAGGGTGGACTAGTGAAGTGAGACTGCGGTAGAAACAAACCATTTGTACAGTGTGATATGTGTAAGAAAACTGTCTCCAACAAATGCACTTCAAAAGACTATTATTTTTGCACATTATGTAATGCTAGAGAGTAACAAATCCAAGTAAATGAGTGCAAGTTTTCTTAATAATAATGTTTTGTGAAAACTACTGTAAATTTGTTTATTTTATAATAAAATGCCCAGCATTTCAAAGAACGGATTCATTAATAGTACCAGTCAGCAACTGCTCTTAGAGAATAAAAGGAGAAAATAACAGTTAATAAGTTACCCATCCGCACTTCTAGAAATTCCCAAACATATGTGCTTCTAAGGTAAGGAAAACTTTGAAACGAACCCGAATGTGTACACAGGATATGTACAAATCGGTTAATGGCAATAGGCTAGTGCCTCTCCACCACATACAGTTAAGTGCTTATTGAAACCGCAACTGAAAACACGCCTAAGCTTCAATCGAAAGTCCCAAAGTTACCAAAAATAGACGAAAAGTATATTTGTTCAGGAAAGCAGATAGAAATAAAATATATTGCTTCTTGAAAGACAGTCTCCATTCGTTCCTAACGCTAAACGTAAGTGTAGACCAGATGTGGTTCAAATACAAAGAAGTGGTATTGACAGCAATTGACAGTTTCATATCACATTAATTAATCGAAGAAGGAGGTGATTCCCCTTGGTACAACAAACAGGTCAGGAAACTATTGCAAAAGCAACGGATAACGCATGCTAAATTTAAACGAACACAAATTCCCCAGGATTGGCAAACCTACAAAGAGATCGAAATTTAGCGATGATTTCAATTCGAGATGCATACAATACTTTTCACAACGAAACTCTTTCTCGAAATTTGACAGAAAACCCTGTGAGATTTTGGTCATATATTAAATACACTAGGGGAAAAAAACAATACCTTCACTACGTGATAGTAATGGCGATCCTGCCAATGATAGCGCTACTGAAGTTGAGTTACTTAACATAGGTTTTAGAAACTCATTCACCAAAGAAGACGACCCCAATATTGCAGATTGCAATCACTTAAGAAGAACAAATCTTCTGGTCCGGTCTGTATACGCATTAGATTTCTGTCTGATTATGTTGAAACGATAGCCCCTTACTTAACAGCCATATAAAACCGCTCGCTCAGAGAAGGATCTGTACCAAAAGATTGTAAAGTTGCACAGGTCAAATCTATATTCAAAAAATGCCTATTTCATTGACGTCTATTTGCAGCAGGGTTTTGGTACATGTCTTGTATTCTAATATTATGAATTATCTCGAACAGAATGAACTATTGACCCAAAGTCAACAAGAATTTAGAAAATATCGTTCATGCGAAATAACTAGCTCTTTACTCACATGAAGTGATGAGTGCTATCGACAAGGGCTCTCAAACTGATTACGTATTTCTAGATTTCCAGAACGCTTTTCACACAGTACCTCATAAACGGGTTTTAATCAAATTGCATGGTTATTGTATATCGCCCCAAGATTGCGACTGGAAAGGGGATTTCCTGTCAGGGAGGACACAGTTTGTAGTAATCGATGGTAAGGCATCGACTAAAACAGAGGTGATATCGGGCGTTCCACAGGATAGTGTTCTTGGTCCTCTGCTGTTCCGTATTTACATAAACGATTTGGGAGATAATCTATGCAGCTCTCTTAGGTTATTTTCAGATTACGCCGTCATTTATCGTCTAGTAAAATCATCTGAAGATCAAAACTAACTGTAGAACGATCTAAATAAGACATCAGTTTGGCGTAAAAAGTGGCAATTAACGATAAATGATGAGAAGTGTGAAGAACGTCCACATGAGTACGAAAAGAAATCCGTTAAAATTTGTTTACAAGATAAATCAGTCGAATGCGAAGGCCGTAAATTCCGCTAAATACCTAGGAATTACAATTACATCAGACTTAAACTGGAAAGAACACGTAGATAATGTGGTGGGAAAGGCGAAGAAATTTCATACAGTACGCTTGTCCGTCCTTTTTTGGAGTTTTGCTGCCTAGTGTGCGATTCTTATCAGCGGGGTTTGACGGAGGACATCGAAAGAGTCCAAAGAAGTGCAGCCCCAATTCGTATTGTCACGATACAGAGGAGACACCGTTAAGGAAATGATACAGGATCTGGGATAGGAATCATTAAAACAACGGCGATTGTAGCTGCAGCGTAGGCTACTTACAAAACTCCAACATACGCCAACATTTGCCAACTCGCTAACATTCTCCTCTGAATGCGAAAATTTATTGTTGACTACCACTTACATAGATAGAAAAGATCATCACTATAAAATACGAGAAATGAGAGCTCGAATTGAGAGATTCAGGTGTTCTTTCTGCCCGCACGCTATTCGAGAATGGAATGGGAGATAAATAGTATAAAGGTGGTTCGATAACCCTCTGCCACGCAATTGAATATTAATTGCAGTGTATTCCACGTAGATGTAGATTATTCATGTCAAATATTAACAGAGATCAAGGAGATGGAAGATACCATGAATTTTTGGGGGGGGGGGGTTATTCTGCAGAAGCCGTCACTTGTGTTTTGATAATTTTATTACCTTTGCCGTGTGATAGGTGTATAATATGCCAGACAATTTTTGTTTCTGTTTTGTGAGCCATGTCTTCTCATTTTCTATGGCTTAGCATATGTTACTTAACACGTTGGCTGCAGTGTGGCCGCCGACGGCTACAGCAGGCGGCTTTGGCGCGCCTCTGACATCGTGGCAGCCAACGTGTTAAATGGATAAGTTTTAGTAATGTCATTCATCCAGGAGGAATATTTAAAAATGTTCAAATGTTTGTTAAGCTTATGGGACTTAACTACGGGGTCATCAGTCCCTGAACTTACAAACTACTTATGAACTACTTATGAACTAAGGACGGCACAAATATCCATGCCCGAGGGGGGATTCGAACCCCCGACCGTAGTGGCCGTGCAGGCAGTGACTGGAACGCCTCAGTCCCCTTGGCTTTAAAAACACATAGAGCTATTGTTGTGGTTTTCAGTGTGCATAATAGTTTGATGCAGCTCTCTACACTACCCTGTCCTGTACAAGCCTCTTCGTCTGAGAATAGGTACGGCAATCTACATCCTTCTAAATCTGCTTACTGTATTTGTCCCTCGTTCTCCCTCTACGATTTTTACTCCACACATTTCCTTCTAATGTTAAGTTGACAATTCCTTGATGTCTCAGAATGTGTCCCACCAACCTCTTCCTTCTCTTGTTAGTCAGGATATGCAAGAAAATCATTTTCTCCCTAATTCTGTTGAGCACCCCCTCATTAGTTGCGTCATCTACCCATCTAATCATCTATGAAAAAATGGTTTGAAAAGTCTTGGTCCATGATGGTATTTTAAATTTGTAATCAGGCATCTATACCAAGATGGTGTAATTCCCATCTTTTTTTTTTTAATCTTTTTCTGATGATGATGTTCTCGAAACGCGTCATGAAATAAAGCTAATTGCGACCAAGACTTTTCAAACAATTTTTTCATACATGCCAACGTAAGGTCGCGTGTCCACAAGAATGGAAGGTTTTATGAACCAAGTGATAAACATCTAATCATCATTCATCCACATCTACATAGATGTTCTGCAGATCACATTTAAGTGCCTGGCAGAGGGTTCATTAACCACTTTCACAACTTTTCTGTACCGCTCCATTCTCTAATAGCACGCGGGAAGAAAGAACACCTAAATCGTTCCGGTTGCGATCTGATTTCTCCTATTTTATTGGGATGGTCATGTCTCCCTAAGTAGGTGGGTGCTAACAAAATATTTTCACGTTCTGAAGTAAAAGTCGATGATTGAAACTTCGCAAACAGACCACGTTGTAATGAGAAACGTCTTTCTTTTAATGATTGTCACCCCAATTTGTGCAACATTTCCGTAACGCTTTCCACCCCGTAACGTGATAAAATAAAACGATCTGCCCTTCTTTCAACCTTCTCAATATCTTCCGTCAGTCCCACCTGGTGAGGGTCCCACAATGGGCAACAGTACTCCAGGAGAGGACAATATTTTTTATGTATTCTCTCCAGTCTAAGTTGTTCGTAATTGTAACTCCTAGGTATTTGGTAGAATTTACGACCTTAATGTTTGACTGATTTATTGCGTAATTGAAGTTCAGCGGATTTCTTTTAGTGGTCACGTGTATTACTTCACACTTTTCGTTATTTAGTGTCAATTGCTAATTTTTGCACCATGTAGATATTTTGTCTAAATCGCTTTGCAGTTGCTTTTGATCCTTTGTTGACTTTACTAACCGATAAACGACAGCATCATCCGCGAACAGTCGAAGGGAGCTATTCAGATTGTCTCCTAAATCGTTTATAAACACAAAGAAGCGTAGGGGACCTATTACGCTTCCCTGGGGAACGCCAGATATCACTTCTGTTTTACTCGATGACTCACCGTCAATTACAATGAACTGTGTCCTTTCTGATAGGAAATCGTGAATCCAATCGCGCAATAAGGGAGATATTCCATAAGCACGCAATTTCATTAGGAGCCGCTTCTGGGGTACACTGACAAAATCCTTCCGGAAATCCAGAAATATGGAATCGATTTGAGATCCCTTGTCGATGGCACTTATCACTTCATGTGAATAAAGGGCAAGCACAGCCTTTCGAGAGCTATCATCTTTTTGTCTGAACTTCTTATCGTCAACGTTTCACTCCCAAACAATGTTACCCTCCAGAGAAATGCTATCATAAAGGACTTCCTAACATTTAAACTAATATTGGAAGTCAACAAATTTCGCTTCTTGAGAAACGATTTTCTTCCCATCTGCATTTTATGTCTTCTTTACTTACGCCATCAGAAATGATCTTTCTATCCAAATAACAATAACTCATCTACCACTTTTATTGTCTCAGTATCTAATCTAATCCTTCCAGAATCGCCAGATTTTCTGCTTCTGCAATCCATTACCCTCGTTTTACTCTTGTTAATGTTCATCTTATACATCCCTTTCCAGGCACTGTCATTGATCTTCCAGGTCCCTTGCTGTCTCTGTAGTCAGCAAACCGCAAGGCTTCTTTTTATTTCCTGTCTCTGGACTTCAGTTCATTCGCCTTATTTCTCCTTGCTTTCCTTCACAGCTTGCTCAATGTACAGATTGAACAACATTGGGGAACGGCTACCACCCTGTCTTACTCCCTTCCCAACTTCTGCGACCCTTTCATCCCCTTCGATGCTAATAATTGCTGTCTGGCTTTTGTACAAGTTGAATATAGCACTTCGCTCCCTACATTTTACCCCTGCTACCTTCAGAATTTAAAAAAGTAGAACTATTAAGTATTGCTAAAATAAGACTGAATTACGTTTAAATTATATTTAACTTTTGATAGTTTTAAAATTTATTTCGCGACTTTTTGTGAGAGAAGGCTGCTAGAGTCATCGGTCTCTAAAGTTACACACTACCTAAAAATAGAATGTCCAGTTTGGAATTCAACAGTATAAAGAGAATAGTGTAGTACTCACTGCAAAGACGTACTACGAGCTGCAAGAGGCACATAAACGACATACTCATGCACATTTAATGTATCGACCATTAGCCTTCGCAGAATGTATAGCAGTCACACAGGTACACTTCATTATCACACAACCGTCACATCCGGTGTGCAACAACCGGAGATGACCGTTGTGTGACTGTAAAGTGTGACTGTGTGATTGTGTGCATGCTATTATGAAGAAGGCTAATGGCGTATAGCTTAAGTATTGTAGGCGTGTGTCTTACGTTCCTGCCTTAAACTAACTTATACTGAGGATAAGTCACACACCAATGCCCGATGGATGCCCGAGTTCCCAGCGACAGCGGCCGTACACTCCTGGACATGACGGCACAAACCGCGCGGACATACCCGCGCGGTGAAAGTTGTCAGTAATATCATGTTCCTACAAAACGTACATGTGTTTCTAATTTACAATACAATGATCCAAGCATCCTGCATTACTCTCAGATGTCGTTCGTCTGGTTATATTTCGGAATCACTTTTTAATTTAACACATTGACGAACCCCTATGTAGCTCTACTTCAACAAATTAAATTTTGATGAAGGTTAATGTTAAGTAGTAGTATCATCGTTGTTGACTAACCAACGGGCCTTCCTCCAACCTCTACGACTTGCTGTAAGGAACTGAATTATCTACAATTAAGAAACTGCTCGGTAGCGAGCCATAAAGGACCGCAAGAGTCCCTTAATAAATGGAATTAATCGGATATCATCCCTCTTTGACTTTTGAAATTCGTCGGCGGCGTTCTGGGTCATTCTACACGCTTCATGCGAATATTTATACCTACTGCACAAAAGATGCAATATTCAAAAACTTCGTGACCTCTAGCCCTGATAATGACGTTGCACGGAACACCCACTCGCTGCTTCCCTAGTTTCTTAATGGGCTAAGCAGGAAAAAATGGAGTATTGAGCAAGTTAAACGTTGCGAGAAAACGCGAATAGGGACGACGTCAGCCTGAGCACCTTTGACAGAGGATGCGAGATAATTGCCTGCTGGAACGAGGTGATCTTCTCTCGAGTGACTGGTATTAGGTGGCGCGGTAACCCTCTTGCGGTGGGTCGTTTAATTCTCCACTTCACCGGCCACGATGTAGGCGGTTTAAATTCCACGAACGGAGCTTTATTTCACGCCGCGCTGCGAAAATTATGAATGCAGCGGGTGGGTGTTTTATAGGCATCTGTAGCTGCTGGCTGCACTACCACCCCATCCCGCGTGACCTATTGCAAGCGGAAGACCAGTCTGATTAGATACTTATAATTGCCTTGGAGAAGCAAAGTGGAACAGCTATCGATAGCTGCATCAAGCGGCCAATAGAGTTACTACGAAACACTCTGGACGACGAGTATACAGATGTAATAGGAATGATTCAAAATGATACAAATAGAGGGTGAATTTTAACTCCGTGTACAGACTCTAGGGATTGATAGAGAAGAGAATAAGGAACACGAAATTTATAGGTCCAGAAAAGTGAGGTGTCCAGGTTAGAGAACATGTATTCAATTATCCATTGTTACAGAAAATGCGGTCTAACACGCACTGTATCCTGCAGTCACAATTACAGTATGTTCTGTGGAATTGTTTCCATGTAATAATTTCCATAATAATAATAATAATAATAATAATAATATGGTTTTATGTACCGCAGGACATAATTGAGGAGTACGACTCGATGGTCATGGACCAAGTCAATACATCAAGTTTATCACAAGAATGATAATATAAAGATTTTAAGTAGACCTATGCACACGACAAGTGAGAAGAATCAATAATAATAATTAAAAAAGTAATTAGCTTAATTGTTTAACTTTTCAAGCAGTTCCTCGACATAATCAAAGGAGTGAGCCGTTTTCAATTAAGATTTGAAAGCGCGTGAGTCAGTACTAAGATTCTTAAGTTTTTATGGCAGCCTATTGAAAATATATGCTGCAAAATATTGCACACCTTTCTACACAAGTGTCAAGGCGGTGAGATGCAAATGTAGATTCGACTTCTGTCAAGTATTCACCGAGTAAAAACTAACTCATGAGAATTACCTGATATTATTAACAATAAAAGACATTAAAGAGAAACGTATTGTAACGCCAGAATCAGGATTCCCAGACTACTGAAAAGGGTCGGCATGACGTTCGTGAACTCACACCACATATTGCTCGTACCGCCCATTTGTGAGCCAAAAATATCCTTTTTGTATCAGTCGTGTTACCCCAAAAAATAATGCCGTACGTCATATGTGAGTGGAAGTATGGGTAGTAGACTGTTTAAAATGTTGAAAAATCACTTATTTCAGATATTCTTCTAATCGTAAATCAAGCTGAATTTAGTTCTGGAACGAGATCCTGAACATGGGCTTCCCATGACAGCTTACTGTCTATCTAGAAATTTGAATTGTTCAGTCTCAATTATGTGCCCATTATGTGTAATCAAAATGTCAGCTTTTGTCAAATTATGTGTTAGAAATGGTAAAATCTGAGTTTTAATGTGATTTAATATCAACTTGTTTTCTACAAGACATGAACATATCTCCTGAAAGGCTTTATTAGATATTGTAGCAATATTACGAACAACATCCTTCACTACCAAACAGGTATCATCAGCAAACAAAAATATTTTACAATCACCTTTCATATTCAACGGCACATCATTTATATAAAGAAGAAACAGTAGTGGTGCCAAAATGTTCAAATGTTTGTAAATCTATCGGACTAAACTGCGTGGTCATCAGTCCGTAACTTACAAACTACTTAACCTAAGGTAAGCTAATCGAAGGACAAAGACACACACCCATGCCTCAGGGAGGACTCGAACCTCCGACGGCGAGCAACCGCGCAGTGGTTCCAAAGCGACCCTTGGGGCACCCCACACTTAACTTTGCCCCTTTGTGATTGTACGTCACAGCCATTTTCAACACTGCGAAGAATTACATTCTGCTATCTTTTATTAAAGTAAGAGGCGAACCATTAGTGAGCTACGACTCGTATTCAATAATGTTCCAACTTCTGCAACAATATTTTGTGATCAACACAATCAAACGCCTTTGTTGAATCAAAGAAGACGTCTGATGTCTGTAGCCTATTGTCTCACAGTGAAATGAAAATATAGCAGTTTCAGTCAAACTACATCTAAAACCAATCTGTATGTTCGACAAAAAATTATGTGAACTGAAACAATCAATTAATGTGCAATATACAGCCTTTTCAATATCTTTAGAAAAAACCGATGGTACAGAAATTGTGGTGTCGCACAAGTCTAAAGTGCGCGCCACCTACTTTCGCCACGCGCCGCCATGCACGCACGGCGCGGCGTTTTTACGACGTCAGAAACAAGCGCCCTCTGCTGCGATCCCGCTCGTGGCCACCACTGAACGACATCGTTCACTTGGAACTGAGATAGGAAACAGCTAACACTTCGGAATCAGATAGGCACCAGTGAAGACTTGGCTATCGGATAGGCACTAGGCAGGCCTCTAGCTCAACTATGTATCAGCATTCTGCAGTACTGAGCTATGTAAAAGTTAAGTATTACTAAGTCTCTAAGAAATATATATCTCGTTCTAATTTACTCTAGTGTTTCTAGTTGCTGCTGTCCCACTGGCTGGTCACCTCCTACCTGCACAAGCGTGCATGCATCCTTTATTACTGTGTCGGTCTTTCTACTCGGCCAACGACACCTACGACGGAAACGAGACACAAAAGAAATGTCTAAAGTTGTCTACATTATCCTGTCTCCTTTTTTATAAAGTGGTTTCACTAATGAGAACTTTAATCTGGCTTAGTACAGGGCTGACATACGGAGAAAACTACTTTAGAATTCTGCTACATACCCCATCATATCCGAAAGAGTCCAGAGCGTTAAGCGATTGAGTCAATAATTAAATCTTCCCTTTAGAATTACCAATAAGGACCATTTCAGGTAACAGCATCGGAAAACCATTTTATAACAATATTATATCATTCCCTGTAGAAACTATGGCTCTGTTTAGTTCATCTGCTATATTCAGAAGTTGATTATTGAATACTGCACATATATCTAATTTATCAGTAACAGAAACATTTCTACTACGCACTGACATATCCTCTACCTGCTGCTGCAGATCAGACTCTTCCTTCTTGACTGAAGAGATCGTTTTAATTTTATCCCGAGAGTTTGCTATTCGTTTTCCATACCACATACCTTTTGCCTTCTTAATGACATTTTAAGAATCTTACTGTACTGTTTGTAATGCGCCATTGCCTCTTCATTTTGATTGTTTGTGACAATTTGATACAAATCCCACTTTGTTCCACATGATACTCTTATCCCCTTTGTCAGAAACCGTGGCTGACTGTTACTGGAGATACCCTGTATTGAGCGTTCTAGCGGACAGCAACTTTTAAACAGTGTAGGAACTGTGTTTAGGAAAGCATATTTATCATCTGAATTATCAGTTCTACAAACATCGTACCATTCTAGTTCCTTCATTTGGCTTAAAAAAAAAAGGTCAATTGCAACTAGATGGACTTTTCTAAGTAGTTAATAAATGTTTGAGAACAAATACTTTTAGAATTAAAATTTGTGTATCGTGGCTATCAGACCATTTACTACTCTACTGATAGAGTGCCCTTCTGATAATGAAGAACGAACAAAAAATGTTGTAAATGGTAAAACTGCTACTGCCTTGCACTCCCGTTGGAAAGAATATTGTTTGCATCATGTTATAGGAATTAAATAGGTCTAAAACGCTGACTTTTTCTTGAACTATCATCACTTACACAATGTTGAAATATGCACACCCAACTATATTTTTATACTTCGTATAAAGTGAATCCAGAATCTATTCTAACTTGGGCATAATTATTTTAAAATCTGAGTCAGGGTAACTTATAAATAATAAATACTAGCTTAGTTCCATTAAAATTAACAACTCCTGCACAAGATTCAAATATCTTTTCTGTGCAGGGTTTAGAAAAATCGATTGACTCCGATGGAACATCGTTTTTAACATGCACGGCCACTCTCCCACACTGCCAAGAATTCCTAGAGAAAAAGATAGAGATAACTTGTATCCTGACAAAGGAAGTCTCTGAATTGTCACATCACTAAAAGTTGTTCTGAAATACCAGTACTGTCAGAATCAACATCAATAATCAGTTCATTAACTTTATCTCTGATATCTTGTGTATTTTGATGAAATATAGTAATTTCCTTATTACTTAGTTTCTTGAACGTTCTCGAAAATGGTTCCTTCGTTAGAGGGACTTCCTTTAAGCATGAATACCTATCAGCTGTCTTTAGTCTAATAAAGGTGCACCAACTACCACAGGTAGTTTTCTTATGGGTTTGCCAACCTCCACTTCCCATACCTATTGAGGTGCATACCATGCCTAGTGAATTCCGACCTTTGGGTAGTCTCAACTGGAACCACTGCAATGTGATCCATGCCCACCGTCATCAGCGCCTCCTCAACCCTCAAGTTAATATGCCTGACAGGGTGTATTAAGACTAGGCCTATCAGGGCGCTGATTCAACTGCACGAAATGCACATTTGTGCCACCAGTTTGAGTTGCTATCCTTTCCAGATCACCACCTATATCATTTTCCCTGTCCCTATCAAGATTATTCCCGGCCCCACCCACTATCACCTGATCTTCTTTTGGGAAATTCCTACATAAGTCCCCTATGTTATAAGTAACCTGAGCTAACCCTGCACTGGGATTCACTATGCTGGTGACCTGGTACTCACTCCCAAGTACTTCCTGCAAATGTTGGCTAATACCTCTGCCATGAGAACTACCTACCAGCAGAACCTTCTTCTTCCTTATAGACCTCTACAGATTTTGGCTTCCTAACAGTTGAGGTCTGCTGCATACTTCCCACACTTACAGCTACAGGAGGTTCATGTCCTGTCAGCTCTAACAATTGGTCAAACCTATTTTCAACTTTCAACTTGAAGCTCTCCTTATACCTCTCCTTAGGTACCTTCTTACCAACTGCCAGTTCCCATTCCCCAGCTCCCATTTCCCTCCTCAGCCTACCTAGTTCCTCTTCAACGTTTCTTCAACTGCACCTGAATGGCGCAGATCAAACGCTCTGCTCCTCTATCAGCTTATTCCTGCTGCATATCTTGCAATTCCAGGAGAAAACCTCACCACAGTACCCACTGGCTTCCCCACAGCACTTCCCCCATAAAAATCCCACACTGCAGCCTACTACTCACGACCCTACGACAAAGCCCACAATTTTCACTCGTGGTAAAATTTTACAGTTACTTGTTAAGAAAACCTAGACGCATACGATTGTTCAAAAGAACGAGGAAGTGCCTTAACAACAACAAGCAACAAATCTTGCTCTACAAATCAAGTAACAACAACAACAACTACTACTATTACTGCTACTACTACTACCATTAATAAAGAGCTAATAACACCACCACAAAAATTTACACTGTTGCTTGTATAAAAAACTACAATTTCAAGCGTCAATAATAAACTAACTAAACACAGTAAGAACACAAGAGTTATCAAACACCGTAACGGAAAGTTTCCCAACAGCAATTACGTTAAATGCAGCAAGAAGGCACCGGTTGAAAAGTACTAAATTTAATAAATAAGTAGTGTGCTAGCACCTCTTGAAATCTACTAACGATAATAATTTAACTACAGTACACGAACACTTATTGGAACTCATCTTTCGGAGACCGCTACTGCTGGATGTACTCGCCACCAGATGTAAACAAAGCACCAAGACGTCGATGCTGGCGCACACGCGGATACAAATAACAACACTCAAATCAAATGCGCTACAACAAACGCTAAAATGACTGACAGTCCTCTACTAAAAAACCTCGATTTTAAATATTATCAAGAATAACAGTTAAAATAATTATATTAATCCTAAAACTATACAAAAATTCGAAAGCATGTGCACAGCATTCTAGCGCTCGTGACGTCACACCAAAGAATCAAGTGTGCCTCGACGCATGTGTGTTCACGCAACAGCACGCAAGTTCTTGCAGTGGTAACACAGCCTGGACATGTGGGACAGTATAACACACGGTCTTGAACAACATGACCCAAACGCATATTTGATTGATGATTGCATACCATTTATAACTTGCCACTATGATTTTGGTTCATCAGAAACATATCTGACCATGCCTGGACAATTAAGATTTGACAATGACTATTTAACGAGTCGAAACTAGTCTTGAATGTAAAATCATTAAACGATCTATGGCAAATGTAGATCCTATAAAAGATCCATAAGCTTCCCATACTGCCCCACGTCAACGTCTAGTGTCTGTTCATCTGGTGTGGGCTCTGCAAACATGATACGGAGGACACCGAAAGAGTTCAGAGAAGGACAGATCGTTTTGTACTGTCACGATACACAGGAGACAGCATCACGGAAATGATACGGGATCTGGGATGGGAATCATTACAACTATGGCGCTTGTCGCTGCGGCGTGGGCCACTTACAAACTCCAATCGCCAACATTCTCCTCCGAATGCGAAAATATATTGTTGACTGCCCCTTACATAAGTAGAAAAGATCATCAGAATAAAATACGAGAAATCAGAGCTCGAACGGAGATATTGAGATGTTCCTTCTTCCCGCACGCTATTGAGAATGGAATGGGAGATAAATAATATGAAGGTGGTTCCATGAATCCTCTGCCAGACACTTAAATGTGATTTGCAGAGTATCCCTTGTAGATGTAGATACCTTTGAGATGGCCCCATAACCAGAAACTGCATAGCTAAGATCCGTTGAACGAGTAGGCTTGAACCTGTACTTCTTAATTTGATACAGCGACCACGGAACACAGACTGAGGTGAGGTTGGTTGGTCGGATGACTTTTGGCTCAGGACTGGAAGGAGACTAATCGTCAAAGTCACCGGCCCCCAAGTCAGATGGAGCACGATCATGTAGCAGTCACATAATCCTTCTAATCATCAAGGGCAATTCTTTCAGCAGGGTAGCCAAACTCACCAGTAACAAAAGTCGATAGTTCCGACCTGTTACGTGACGTGTGAGGAACACTGGTCCCAAAAGTAGATCGCTCACTATCCCGGTGCAGAAATTCTGGCTGCACCGAAGCTGATGATTCGGTTTCACCCTTCCCTGCGGATTTTACATAGAATCCCGGAAATGATTATGTAAAAGGTGCCACTTCTGTCAGTAGGATGTATAACATATCGCGGAGCTCCCGAAGTGTAATACCTGCCTACGCTCTAAGTTATAAGGGTAGTATAATAATTATCATATTGAATGTTTTACACGGTCGTCTGTTTTTACCTTGTACTGGCTAAACAACTGTCGAGGTCCAAGCCTCGCCAATTTATTGAGAGAAAAATTAGATACAGTAATAATAAATTAAGGTACCAATAAACGAGGTGAGGTGACGAATCGTGAGGTGAACAAAAATTATTCGCAAGGGAACAAGTAGTAAGGTGCAGGAAAAGGGCAAGGCGTCTACCTCACCATAGTTTAATATGTGAATCGACTAGATACTCCAGCAAAAACGCAAATGACTAACGTGCAAGGTCTAACCTTTCTAACGGCCGCGGTGGCGGAGGTGACTGAGGCGCTTCAGTCACGGTCCGCACGGCCACTACGGTCGGGGGTTCGAATCCCCCCTCGGGCATGGATATTTGTGCAGTCCTAGTTCGATGTAGTTCATAAGTAGTTTGTAAGTTTAGAGACTGATGACCCCGTAGTTAAGTCCCATAAGACTTACAAACATTTGAACATTTTTTTTCTAACCTTTCTAACAAACGGTGCCGGTGCAAAGTATTGGATAAGCATATAATTCAATTGCAGTGGGCCACTGCCAGGAGGCAACGTAAAGATCGAGAGTCATTGGTTTCCCCAGTAACAGAAAGAATGTATCGTTAAACACATGCCCCGAAAAGACCAGAATACAACCACAAGGAAACAAATAATTACTTCACAATGGTCAGAAATTACATATCGAATTGCATTTGCCCAATTACAAGAAATGTATGAGCAACTTTAGCGCTACGGCAGTTCTCAATGCCTCACTGCGTATACATATGATCCCCAGCAAAAAAAAGGTCACAAGCAATGCAACACTGTTAGAGCACAATTACTACGAACACAATAAGTTTACACTGCCAGTTCCGTATGTTTAAGGCCACAAAAAGTATAGACTTAACTAAATTATATACATTTCCGCATGTCCAAAAGCCATAGAGCAACTGCTTCCTTTGCAGCGCCACATCACCTGTTGTATAGTTGTAAGAAGTATACCTATTTTAGTATTCCTTGCACATGTTAGAAAAACACATAGATAATGCCGGTCGCGGTACCCGAAGGGACTGAGGCGCTTCAGTCACGTTCTGCACGGCCACTACGGTCAGGGGTTCGAATCCCCCCTCGGGCATGGATATTTGTGCCGTCCTAGTCCGTAAGTAGTTCATAGGTAGTTTGTAGGATTGGGGACTGATGACCCAGTAGTTAAGTCCCATAGGCTTTACAAACATTTGAACATTTGAACACATAGATAATAACCAGCTATTGCAGTGCGCTGTCTGTAGCATAGATTTGGGGAAGCCACGTCTATATCCATTTGCACAACTCGTTTAATACGAGGCTGTAGAAGTGTTCTGTGTACAGAGTACATTTCCAGGCCTCACAAGTAACCAGTGGAATAACCATATTACTAACCAGCTGCAGCACAGGACTAATGTTACTTTATTCTTTATTCGCCATTGCATAATTTTTCGACCATACAAATAATAAATTTTGAGGGATCATTCACATTTAGATACTTCAAAAAACACGCAAAATGCTTGGCAATAGTAATACCTGGGCTGGACACAAAAACAATGACACACCAGAGCTCGCAAGAGCAAAAGCGGAAGAATTAACCGAAATATCTAGATGAAACTGGCAGGAATTAAGCGGAAGAGCGAATTGGCATCAAGGTGCCTAGGACTTCAACAAGTCCACACAAGAGTCACAAGGACTCACTCGGAGCGGCCGCAATAGCCCAGACGGCAAGTCCTCGGAGCGAAGTCTCGGATGCCCTTCTTCCCTCCTTTTCTTCCTGTGCCTCTCCTAGCCGACCAAAGAAAACTGTCTCCTCACGTCAATACATCCGGGCAAGCTCCCGGCGAGCCTGATATCCAACGGCCAGAGGTAGATACCAGAGAGCGCAGATAACGGGGGAAGCAGATAAACCGAAACGGTAATTTTCTCTTTAATTGTTAATATTTGTCTATGAATTTATGTCGAAGGGATGTGTTTCTTTGCTGTTCGATAGGCCTTTGTTAGCATCCCATGAAAAACTTCTGATATTGACAAAGTAACTACTTAGTGTGAAGATCTCATTTACAGCACTCTACTCATTTATGCAAGAAAGAAAAAAACCATGGTAAACGATTACTTTTCGAACCTCATCACAATGTTTCCATTGTGTTTTCCTCACTCTCGATATAGAATTGGCAATTCAGTTGGGACAGTTACCTTTTGAAGGTAGTATTATTATTATTTTGCAGCACTTCTTTCTCCGTAACATTTCAAACAATGAGAAACAAATAGTTAAAAGCAGAAAAAGAAGGGAGAAAAAGTCACATCACGTAGACCGTGACGTCACAACATGGCCGACAGCCGATAGCCCACTGATGCTTTAAAAACATTCCCACTAGACGCAATTTATCGTGATTGAGTTCGTTCGTGTATGTAATTACTTCGAGATTTAACGTGAATTGGTTTCTTTTACTTCTAATGCGCTGGAAGACAATATTTGAACGTGTGAAACAAACGCTTCATCGATAAAACGCTCGTTCGAAAATTCTGTATTTAACTTTCCTGAGGATGGAACAATAAGAAAGAAATAGTTACAAAAAGGCATAGAAAAACTTAACGATGTTCAAATTCCAGGTAAGTTTTCGTTAATCTTCATAAAAGAAAATTGTCATCTTTATGTTACTTGTCTATGCAACTGACTAATAAGAGTTGCCGCGGCAAAGTGGCCAAACGCATTAAGGCGCTATGCTACGATGCGCGTGGCCGCTCCCCGTCGGGGGTTCGAATCCCCCTTGAGCATCGATGTTTGTGCCCTCTTAAATATAATGTAGTTCATAAGTAATTTGTAATTTTAGGGACTGATGACCCCGCAGTTAAGTCCCTTAAGCTTAACAAATAACAACAAAGTAATAAGAGTTTTTATTAGCCATATTTATTTCGCCTTTATTTGGAAGGCATCATCAGTGGCTTGTAATATATAAATGATTATGTTTTACAATATACAAACATACTGAAGAAACAAGGACTGCCCAATCTTTACAAATAAATCTTCAACCAGAAAACAAAAAACATATTTTCCAAGAATCAGGAATACTCAAACTTCAATGCCAAATTTATGATACAGAGTACATAGGAATGACAAACAGAGATTCCAAAACACGCTACAAAGAGCACATAACATGTTGGAAATGTGAAACAAACCACTCCACATTTGCCGAACACTTAAAGCAACACAACTATTAGCCAACCAATATAGTCCAAGACATGAAAATTATTAGGACCAACAAACACCTCACACAAACACAAGAAAACCACCATATCCAGAAAGCAATAGCCAAGAACTCTCTCACTCACTTTCTCTCTCTCTCTCTCTCTCTCTCTCTCTCTCTCTCTCTTTATCTCTCTGTGTCTACGCACACACTGACTTGAAGCAAAGGTAGGACAAACACACATTCATCTGTTGCCAACACTAACCAAAACAAGAACACAACACAAACGTAATGCCATGTGTCCAGTGGTGTTAGTGGTAAAGTGCTGAAAAATAAATTCGTCGAAGGAAAGTAACTGAAACAAAACAACATGAAATCATCAATCTGCACTACGTGTCAGACAGGATCCACTAAATGTTGTAAGTAATAACGTCCAAATGTCAGTAACTATACTTAGCTAACGCACCAGAACTATTTATAACCTAAAATACTAAGAAATGTAAAAAACGAAATATGCCTTACAGATAAAGGCGAAAAGCACATAGCAATAAAAAACTCTTATTAGTCAGTTATATAGACGGATAACATAAACATCTACATTACAACAAATCATAAAAAAGTTTAATTTTAATAACTTAGACTAGGCTTATATTTTATTGCGGTTCTTTGTGTTATTAAAAACACACATCTATTTCTGTTGATGTCTGATGTGCATAAAACACGAGGCACTTTTATCTTTGTTGGTTTTAGTAGCTTTGGTCCATTTAGTTTTGTTTTCTACTGCACACAGTTTCATTATGTTCTCTTGTGGGATAATGGCAAGAAATTTGATATAGGTATACCAAGAATAGGAAAACTAAATTTAGAGACAAAGGAATTGTTATTAGCGGGCAATGGACACTGAATGAAGTAAGTCAAGATGGTGGAAAATGTGTGAGGGCGCCTGCTTACTTGAATGTCACGTTGTCCACTACGCCACCCGAACCCCTGGCCATCACACCTATACGAGCTACCGTGACATGCATCCCTTCAATCGCGATTTTCAACCTACCCTCACACACACTACTGACATAGCGCGAATGTCCACCTTCCTCATTACTCTCGACATTTCGCAGATCCCGCAAGATTTTAGTGAGTACCGCTTCCTTTTCTACCTTACTTTACTCCCACTACCTATTTATTAATTCACTTTGTATTTTCTTCCTTTCTCCAGAGAAGTCCCCCCCCCCCTTTTTTTTTCGTTGAGCGTGTTTTGATGTGTCTGGTCCTGCTTTTGGACTGTTTTCTGTCCGTGATTTCTTTTTCTGAAATTTTCTGTCGTTACAGGTTGTCTTGTGTTCCTTTAATAAATGTTCCCTATAGTTATTTTAGTTAACTATGTTCATAATTCTCTTTCTGTTTCCATCCGTCCTACATTTGTGTCCATATAACTTAACTGATCTGTCATCTTTTCTGTGTTATCGTAGATCTACTTTGTAGCCTGTCTGAGCCACGTACGTAGATTGTTGTAACAATTTTTCGTTCTCGTTTCTCAATCTCGTCAATTTTTGCGATTCCATATCACTTAGTATACCTTTTGTGGTTCGAAAATTATTTCTGTAGTGAAGATAACGTTCTCTCCTGTGGTTTGCAATGTTCCTCCTAAGAACGTGCAGTGCCTCGCGAAGTATTCCATTCTGTGTGTTCTGTGTGAAGTTTCCGGTTCATTTCGTTTGCATAATTTTATTGTTAAACTGGAGTTCAATTTTACGAGAGGTTTAATGTAGTTTATCTAATGCTAGTAAGGCTTCATCGTCGTTGATCGTTAAAGTAGCCAAGCCATCTGGAAGTGCCAAGTAATTCATAGTAATTATTTTCCCAAGTCAAAGTTGGTGAGATAGGAAATTACCACCCCATCCCCGTTCATATCTGAGTCGTGTCCACGCCCAGTTATAAGGGTCCTTATATATTATTGTTTTGCAAGTCCGGTTATAAATAAAATAAAACTTCATTTCTATAACTGTGTGTAGTATGTTTAGTTCTCAAATCAGTCCCTTGAATCAAATGTCCATAACAGCCTAGTTCCATAATGAATCATTATATTTCTCTTTAATTTCACTGCTGTGTGGCTGTGATTCGCGGAGAAGTTTGTTTTACCGCATTTTTGTCGCCCAGCGTGGGGCCCGATTTTACTTTATTTTTATGTACTGCTACCGGTATCTGTAGAAAATTATGGACACAACTCAGTAATAGACAGAATAATGTTAACCATATTACATGTGATGTCTGACGCACGGATCGTGTATTTGTGTGTGCTGTGTGCTTGTAGATGATCAGTGTGAAATACCTGCAGTTAGTGTATTTTGTTTTTGGTTCCCTCAGCTTCCCTGTAGTTTGATGTAATTGTAGAACCTGAACGTTGTATTGGTATGTTTGTGTACATTGTTCTGAATGCTGCTACCAGCGTTGACATCAGCGCCGTTTTGGTTCCGTTTCTTGTTTGTTCTCACCAGCGTTGTAATCAGAATTGTTTTGTTTGTTGAGTTCTGTCTTTAGTGTGTCGTGTGGATTAGCGTTCATGTTTTTCTTGCTAGTTACGTCTAGGAGATTAGTCAATATATAATCTGACAAGTCAGTTTAGGAAAATGCAGTTTTGATTCAGGGAGCACCTGGCATGTCAGAAAGTAATACGCAATCCCAGAAAACACTGGATCGTATTCTCGCGATTTTAGAAAGCCACAGTACTCGGTTGACTCTCACGAGAGAGGAGAATTATAGTAGATTCGAAAAACTGGAAGCCGAACTTAAGAAGCTTGATGGCCAGATTGCGGATTAGGAACCGAAAAAAGTAACATTTGTGTTGAGATCAGGAAAAGCGTGGAAGAGGTGACCAAAGATTGTGAAAAGATGGTTGAGGACTTAGAAATGCTGGTGAATGTGAAGATGGCAGACATCTCTGCGTGTCTCGATAATCAATCGAAATCTTTCGAAGACTCGCAAGTGCGAGTGTCAGCTCTAGAAGAAAACGTGTCAGCAATACGACATGCGAATGTAGGGCATTACACTTTAAAGCTGCATTACCAATTCAAGGGGTGGATATACCATTACCTGGATACCACAGAACGCGTGGTGTTAATCCAAAAGCTTATCTCAACAATTTAGACACTTACCTGCATCTTAAAGAAGTAGCAGAATGCAGTGCTTTACTTGTTGTACGGCAAACACTGACCAGGAAGAAGCCACGCGGTTTCACGTTACATTTGATGAGAACAGTGATAACAAAGAGTTTTGCACAAAATTCCAGGCAACATACTGAGACGTCGCTACATAGGTAAGTGCATAGATGAGTATATATAGGGGACAGTACGCGCTCATTTCGCGACTATCCATGGCGGCCCACTTTGTCGTTTGGCAGGATATTTAGTGATAAAACATCAGACGGTGAGTGGTGTAGTACGATGCCCTCACAGTTTCATGCTCATGTGCACTCATCGGAGCACTTGAGAAACAGCAGTTCCTCCATATATTGAGATTATTAGACGATATTGAGTGTGAGGTAGAAGTGAAGGGCTGATAAAATTGTAATTAGTGAATACGAATAAAAGTCTCATTTAGTGAGCCAATATGTGGAGTGCTTCACACGTTTCGCAAAAGGGAAGTGACAGTTGTGTACAGAATCACGTGGTGACTGTCACGTACAGCTAGGCAAAATCTAAACACAGGGTGAAAGTATGGTACGTGACCAGAAGCAACCCGCCGGCCTACCTTGTGTAATGTGGCAAGATTCGAGGGGCTAACAACCCGGAAAAAAGGTTTCCAGCAAGGAAGGGCGGCTGTATGAATACTGGGTGGAAATTGGCGCCGGCCGCGGTGGCCGAGGAGACTGAGGCGCTTCAGTCACGGTCTGCATGGCCACTACGGTCGGGGGTTCGAATCCCCCCTCGGGCATGGATATTTGTGCCGTCCTTAGGATTAACTAGTTCATAAGTAGTTTGTATGTTTAGGGACTGGTGACCCCGTAGTTAAGTCCCATAAGCTTTACAAACATTTGAACATTTGATTTGGAAATTGGCAGGGAGCTGAGTACGTTTCGGGCAGAGTACGCTTTGAGCAGAGTATACTTCGAGAAGAGAACACATCGGCTTCAGTTGCAGGTAACACTGGTTTCCGAGCGGTGTTTAGCAGACGTGGCCCCTAACAGATCGAAAAGCGGACCATGGGGTCTCGTCATCCCTGAGTCACGGCACGGAAGCTGCGGCATGGCCGTACTTACCCGGTGGTGAGCATGCACGCTGGGACGTGGAAATGTAATAGTCACCAACCGTGAGGGGGGAGAGGGTTCGGTGCCATCAACGGCAGCCTTCTGCGGGAACGTCACTACACGCCAACAGGGAGCACGAGCCCAGCAGCGTGGCCGACCGATCTAGGTGTGCCCTTGTCTAGGCCCGACCGGTCACTGAGCTGTCGCTACCGGCAGGCAACGTGGGTACCGCGGCGCATTTCTGCCGAGATCATCAGTCTTCGCGGCACGACATTAGCGAAAGGCGTTCTGAGCGTTCACTTCCACATACGCCCGGTAGATGATGCTAAAATGTAGCTTTAAGCAATGAAGTCTGTTGTGTTCACAATACTCTTTCTTTTGTGAATCTGCCTTGAGTGGAAGTCCTAATTCATGTCCGATAGCTGATGAGAATGCTTTCACCATTCTGGAAGGAAGGAAGCTTGGAGTTTAACGTCCCGTCGACAGCATGGTCATTGGAGGTAACGCTCGGAGGGTTTAGGTAAGGATATGAAAAGAAAACCGGCCGTTCCCTTTCAAAGGAACCATTCCGACATTTGCCTGGAGTGATTTAGGGAAATCACGGAAAACCTAAATCTTGATGTCCGGAGGTCGATTTGAACCACCATGCTTCCGAATGCGATTCCAGTGTGTTACCGCTGCGCCACCTCGCTCTGTCCGCCATCCTGTAACCATTCATCGTGACAAGATATTAGAAATCTTTTATAGCATATGACCCTCCCCACAACCAGATCCCGTTACATTAGGAGCAGTAAAAGCTAGCGCAATATAAAAAAATAGGCACCACAAAATTTTGTCAGGCGTAATGAAAAGCAGAATCTGTATAATGACGGACAAAAGAAAGAAGAAAGGAACAGGCGAGAGCGAAACGAAAAACATGGTGAAAACTGGAAGGAACATCATAGAAATAAACTGCCGAATCAAGAACGCCGCATGAAATGACGGAGATTCTTCGCCAACCACACTTCGAACAGATGTCCGTGAGGTTGCCCAATGAGCAAACGCAGGCAGCACCTCAGTAGATCAGGGACATCACATATGCATCGTGCGGTACTGGAAGTCTCAAATTCAGGATGACATTGACCAGAATTGTGATGAACCTGAGTTGCCGGAAATGGCTGATAATCGGTGTCTCCTAATTGAAATAACCGTGGATGGAATGAAGACAAAAGCGTGTCTTGATTCTGGTTCGGATGTGACCATACTTCCGAGATCTTTTAACACGAAACTAGTAGAGAGTGGTAGCAAATTGACAGTAAAATCGCAATTTCCAGCATTTGGGGAAAAAAGGAAGAATATAGAAAACCAGGTCTTGGACACACTCAGTGACAAAGGAAGTAGTTTCCATGTCAATGCTCTTGTCATCGGTGGTTTGTCGCTTGATTTCATAATTGGTAATGACATTCTCTCGATCAAAAATGGTTGTCATGGACTGGACTACTAGAAATTGTGGTCAGTTTATTCAAAGGTCCGGTCACATGGGGTGAAGATGATAAAAAGTTATTGTTAATTTAGTAAAATGTGAAGAGGGCTAGAAAATATTCATAAGAGGGCCATAGGAGCAAAAGAGTTATTTCTTGGTCGATAGAGAGACTGTAAATGTTGTGGCAGATGTCAGCTTGCCGTCTGCAAGGCGTCATGGAAATTCCACGTATTTAGACGACGAAACAAACTAAAATGGACACGATGCCACTGTCTATAGGTTAGAGTACTTAGCACATGTCGTTTTAGGATTTACAGGACCAGAGGCAATTGTTGAGTATACTCCCGCGTCACCCCAAGTCTCGCATGCGAATACGGTTAAAAGCAAACAGAACAGTGTACCATGAGAGAGCAACTTTAAATGCAAAGACAATGAGTACACTAAGACCAGAAAAGACAACGTAGCATTTTTTTTTTTTTTTTTTTTTTTTTAAAGAAAAGAAAAAAAAAACTTACTCTTTTCATTCTCCACTCCGAGGAGTGGAGCGGGCTGTTTGAGATCCGGCCCATAAAGAGTCGCGGTTCTATTCAGCCAATTATCAGACAAGCTGATAGTGGGGCAAAGGAGAATCCCAAAAAAAAAAAAAAAAAAAACTTATCTCTTTTCATTCTCCACTCCGAGGTGTGGAGCGGGCTGTTTGAGATCCGGCCCATTAAGAGTCGCAGTTCTATTCAGCCAATATCAGACAAGCTGATAGTGGGGTAAAGGGGGAACCCAATTGGGAATAAGTGGGAGGGGCTTACCAGCTCCGGCATAGTCTAATAAATACAGTCGCGACACTCACTGCTGTGAAAGCTGTTACCGTCGGACACTTGGAGCGACACTAGCGCTCCAAGCGGTCGTAAAGCCGGCTGTCCCTTAACGCCGTATACGACACATTAATAATGCCCGCTTGTAATTACATTTCTGTGTGATTGGTAAATTTTGTATATATTCTTGCATACCAAGCTTTATTTAAGTATCTTGACACATGACTGAGTGTAAAAGAAACGTAAACCGAGCAAAAACTCGTTGTGATCGGACACAAACTGCAATTGTGCAATATGTTACGAAATAATTCTTTAGAAATTGCTTGCAGCTTACCTTGCCGGTAGTGATAGATAAACATAGTATTTTGTGCAGACAAGCCTATAATAGAACTTCTAAGGGTCAGTTGAATATCAACAAATGTAAATTTAATAAAAACTCGTGAATAAACTGACGCTAACTGCAACATATTTATGACGAAATTATTCAGACATTGCACCTTACTTTGCTGGTAAACACAGTATTTCGCACGTGAGAAGCATGTAATTGGCCTTCCCGGTATTAAAAGGTGCGAAACAATGTTTTTCCCCTGCTTTTTAGTTATGAGAACACCCACTGGCTATGTAACTTTCATCTAATATAATTTTGCTACGAGGTTATTTCATTTATATGATATTTTAAGATAATATTGCGTCGATTACACGACAGTCTAAATGTCATATTATATGAATGGTCCTGAGTCATTATCACAGTCTGTTATTATATCGTTCGTTGATGAGGGAGGAGTGGGAGGGGGCGGGGCGACAATCGTCTGTAAAATAAGACGGCTCTGTGGTTTCAGGTAAACAGGTTTATGTGTTAGACTGTGGTTTGCGTTAGATAAAACAGAAAACATTTAATCTTTCAAATATTAATAACGGTAACAATGAACACTTTTTTTTCATACATTTCTTTTAAATTTGCCTCAATAGTGAATTACTTTCGAATGTCCAGACAAAAATGTTTCTAGCTGTGATGTAGCAGCAACCACAGACGTAATACTTTTTTCATAACACAGTTTAATTTCTTCCGCCTTTATATTATCGCGTCTTTGCGGTAGTTTCCTCTTTATTCCCAGTTTCGGTGGTTTGTTTGGAACATCGAACAATGTAGGCACAGCATTCCACACCAGCTTCTTCCGTTCATCATTCATGAACCGGTTTGCATCGAAGTGTAGCGAGCAGAACTTCACATTATCATGTAAATACGCAGCAACTTTATCCAAAAGATCTTGTCTGCTATTTATAAGCCATTTCTTGATTCTAAAAAGAAATAATCTTCAATATTTGTATGTTGCTCACAAGATAATTGTAAATAAGCATTACCGAATCTTGATGTCACATACCTCTCAGGCTCTGTAGGAAACCTAAAGAATGATAAATGAGACGTATTCTTGTTGTTGTTGCTGCTGCAATTTATTGCACTACACACGCTTCCCTTCGTAAAAACCATTTCGTACACCAAAACACACAACTAACACACGTCTCGTATACGATACAGAGCAACGTGGCTTTACGTCCGCAAGGAGCGCTGCAGTCGCCTAGTATAACAAAAATCAGCGGTAGTGTCGCGACTGTTTATATTAGACTGTGGGCATACGCCTTACAACCAAGGAAAACCTCCCGAAAACCTCGGTCGGAGCCGGGGAATTGGGACCAATTTAATTTAGTTCCGGGACTTGCCCCGGACAAAAATGGATTATCGAGAGAACACGAATGCACTCACGACAATCAAGGATCCGACGCACGAGTTCCTCTCGTAATCTCGTAGAGATCAGCTCGACCAACAGTGGACAAGCATCTCCCTACAGGAACCGCACCCGTCAGGTCGACCAACAGTGGACAAGCATCTCCCTACAGGAACCGCACCCGTGGGCACGGTATCCTGTGCGTCCGATCCTGAGCGTGCACAGCCACTGTATTTATAAACGTGCATATAAATGGCGACTGCGAGCGCAGTGAAGGGACGCCGTTACACCAAAATGACACAATATCGTGTGTGCAGAGAAAGCTCTGGTCTTCAGATACCAGAGGTTTCTAAAAAGCGACGGAATCACGGGTAAAACGTAGGTCCCTACTGACAGGAAGAAGACAAGCAAACCACTGCGGTGCATACGTGCGTGTGTGGGAGAGAGACTGGCTTGCAGTACAGTTAAAGTGGTTCCAACAAAACAATGTTTCTGGCCAGGGATAAAGACCCTGATAAATAGCATACCTGACAGGCCTAACACTGACAGCTGCCACAATAAATTTTTTTTTTCCGAACCAAGAAGGAATGCAGAAGGACAACACGTTTGTAACGTCGGAAACAAGTCAGTTCGCGCGTCTCATCACAGCCCACAGACAATTTCCACCAGGGACTTAGAGGCGTGGTCATGAAAACGGCGATCAGCTGTTGGATGACATGGCAAAACCAATTACCAATCAGAGAGCCAAAGAGGCACAAAATTCGAGAAGAATCTGTAACTGGCAATGTATCGGGACTTGGTGAGATACCGCGGAAGAACAGACTTGGTCCGTCGCCGGAGAAGCGAGAAGAAATGCAGGCCGCTCCCGCCTGTCGGGCGCTGCACTTTGACTGCGACGTCTTCGCTCGGGGATCGCGCCGCGCCTCGCTTTACATCCGCAGAGCCAGGGAGCGCAGAGCATTTGTGTGCTATGCAGCCGCGACCGCCGCCACCGCAGACTCACCGGTACACATTGCACCGCGCCGGCCAACGCCTGACGCCCACGTCAAGTCAATGTTGGTGAGACAGGAAATTACGTCCCCATCCCTGTTCATATCAGACTCGTGTTCACACAGTCAAACCGGCTCAGAGACATTATTGTTTTGCAAGTCGGGTTATAAATAAAATTAAATTTCATGCGGTAAAGCTCTGTGGAATCCGTTTAGTTCTCAAATCAACCCCTTGAATGAAATGGTCCTGCTAGCCTTGTTCCACAATTAATCATTATATATTTCTTTAATTATACTGCAGTGTGGAAGTTATTCAGGGATGGTTTTGATTTACCACATTATATACAGTGTGGTCCAATTTTAGTGACCGGGCCAAATATCTCACGAAATAACAAAAAACTACAAAGAACAATGCTTGTCTAGCTTGAAGGGTGGAACAAATGGCGCTGTTGTCTGCCCTCTATATGGCGCTGCCATAGGTCAAACTGATATGAACTACAATTTTTTAAATAGGTATCCCCATTTTTATTACATATTCGTCTAGTACGTAAATAAATATTATTTGGAACATTCTGATCAAAATAGCCATACAGAAATACCACGTCGACCTTTTATGCAATTGGTAAATGGTCCATTTTAACACAAGTAATGTATCACGAAACAAATATCGTCGGCACTGGCGAAATGTTACGCGATACCGCAGATTTATACTTTGGTGACTACTACTGCGCCATCTATCACAAAGCGAAAAATGTTTTCCAAATAATACATGAATATTTAATTACGTACGAGCCGAATATGTAATAGAAAATGAGGGTATATATTTTTAAAAACATGCAGCTGATCTCTGTTTGACCTATGACAGTGCCATCTGGCGGGCCAACCACAGCGCCATGTTTTCCCCTTTCAAGCTGAAAAAGTTTTGTTCTTTGTAGTTTTTCGTTTGAGGGTTATTTCGGGACATGTTTGGCCCGATCACTTTCAATGGAGCACCTAGAATATGTGTGTGTGTGTGTGTGTGTGTGTTGTTGTTGTTGTGGTCTTCAGTCCGGAGACTGGTTTCATGCAGCTCTCCACAATACCCTATCCTGAGCAAGCCTGTCCATCTCTTGGTCTTTGTGGTTTTTATCCCACACACTTCCCACCAACGCTAAATTCACAATTCCTTGATGTCAACCTATCCATTTCCCTTTTTAAATTTTCTAATTTTCCTACTCGATTATGAGACCTAACATTCCACGCTCCGACTCGTAGAATGCCAGTATTGTCTTTCCTGATGATCACATCCTCCTGAATAGTCCCCGCCCGGAGATCCGAATGGGGGACTATTTTACCTCCGGAATATTTTACCCGAGAGGATTCCATCATCATATAGTCATACAGTAGAGCTGCATGTCCTCGGGAGAAGTAATAACTGTAGTTTCCCCTTGCTTTCAGCCGTTCGCAGGAACTGCATGGCAAAGCCATGTTAGCTGGTGTTACAAGGCCAGCTCAGTCAATCATCCAGACTGTTGCCCCTGTAACTACTGAAAAGGCTGCTGCCCCTCTTCAGGAACCACACGTTTCTCTGGCCTCTCCACAGATACCCCTCCGCTGTGGTTGCACCTACGGTACGGCTATCTGTATCGTTGAGGCACACAAGCCACCCCACCTCGGCAATGTCTGTGGTTCATGGGAGTGAAATGTGAGTTTTAAAATTAGTCTCGTAACGCCTTTAAGGACATCTTTGCCCTCATCATCCTTGTGTCCCCCCTCCTCCATCTCGCTGCGAAAACATTCTGTATCAAAATGTTCAAATGTTTGTATAGCTTATGGGACTTAACTACGGGGTCATCAATCCCTAAACTTACAAACTACTTATGAACTAACTAAGACTAAGGACGGTACAAATATCCATGCCCGAGGGGGGATTCGAACCCCCGACCGTAGTGGCCGTGCAGACCGTGACTGGAGCGCCTCAGTCCCTTCGGCCACCGCGGCCGGCCATTCCGTATTCCCCACTGGTATGGATGTAGATGTAGAACATTGTAGCCGCTCGAAAGGCATCAGATATGACGTCACGCACCGGAGTGAAGACTTTCTGGTTCCATAGGGAGTGCTGCGTGTACTCTGTATATGACGTTACATTCTTGTCTAATAGGAAGCCGTGAACATCACACGCATGACGGGGTCATAAAAAAAACGTTATTCGCCAGCGTGCAGGCGCAGTAAACTGGCGCCACTAATAGGTGTAGATGCTCGCGCAGTAAGGTGTCAGCGCGTGTCAATCCGTCGCCCAGAGGCTATGGCGGCACAGCGCGACGCGTCGGCGGTCCCCGGAGTGGCGGTGCCGTTATCGGAGGCGCCAGCGGCCGAACAATGGCTCACGGCTGTAATCCGGCGAGCTGCGCCGGCCTAATCCGCGCGCAGTCATTAGCGAAATTTCCAGCAGCCACCGCCGCAACAACACGCGGGCGTCGAAGCGCTCTCTGCCACACACACACACACACACACACACACACTCACACACACCACGGCGACCCGCGGCGCGCCGAAAACAAACGCCGCGCGGCCGGATTCTCTCTGGCAAATTAGTTCCTGCCGCCGCCGCCGCGGCGCTGCCGTTCGCGTGCGCTCCTCCCGGGATTATTGAATTAAACAATGGCTCGCGGCCACAGATCCGCCACCATTGTGGCCGCAGCTGATAGCTCCGGGTCGCGAGCCGCGCTGTTTGGCACCCCTGCGAAGCAGTCGGCGAAACGATCATTACGGCCCTGAACGGACTCCATTCTCAGCGAACTGTTTATTCAGATGTTGCTCACTTTGGAAAACAAAAACCTCTACACGATTCTGCCAAAGGCTACTGCACGTAGCTACAATCAGATTTCCGTCTATATAATCAAATAGCAACAGAGTGAAAAGTGCTTTTTATCGGTCACATTAAGAGGTGTTAATGTGTCAAAAACGCGGAAATATCTATCAAATCACTGTTTACCATTAAGTAAGTATGTTGTTTAAATGTGTGTTCGTAGGTTTTCTAGGCGAAAATGTTCAGTGAGCTATATATACCTGAGGTCACCCCCCTTCACTGACCGCTTGTGCAGACTGCGGGATACTGCGGTAGCAGAGCTCCTGCTCTGGACTCCAGTTGCGGACACACCGCAATACTGGGACTATCTATATATAAGAAGGCCATCGAAATCCGCCTACCCGTGAACAGAGATTCTACACAAGACATTCCAAAAAAAAAAAAAAAAAAAAAAAAAAAAAAAAACTAATTCTTTTCATTCTACACTCCGAGGAGTAGAGCGGGCTGTTTGAGATCCGGCCCAAAAGGGTCGCGGTTCTATTCAGCCAATTATCAGACAAATTGATAGTGGGGCAAAGGGGGTATCCCAATTGGGAATAAGTGGGAGGGGCTTACCAGTTCCGGCATACGCCTTACAACCAAGGAAAACCTCCCGAAAACCTTGGTCGGAACCGGGGGATTGGGACCAATTTAATTTATTTCTGGGACTTTACCCCAGACTAAAAATGGATTATCGGAAGCACGAGTGCACTCGCGACAATCAAGGATCTGACGCACGAGTTACTCTCGTAAACTCGTAGAGGGTCAGCTCAGCCAACAGTGGACAAGCTTTTCCCTAGAGGAACCGCACCCATGATGCACGGTGTCCTCTGCGTCTGAAAAAAAGACATCGCAATACTGCGACTGTCTATATAAGGAAGCCATCGAAATCCGGCTACGCGAGAATCTCACAAACGAGGACAGTAGATTTCAACTTATAACACAACATATCGCGATACTGGGACTGTCTATATAAGGAGGCCATCAAAATCCGGCTACGCGAGAACAGAGGTTCTACACAACACATCGCGATACCGAGACTGTCTATATTAGGAGGGCATCGAAATCCGGCTACGCGAGAATTTCATAATCAAGGACAGTGTATTTCAACTAAGAACACAACACATCGCGATACTGGAACTCTCTACATGAGGAGGCCATCGAAATCCGACAACGCGAGAACAGAGGTACTACAACACATAAAAAAAAAGAAAAAAAAAACCTTATTCTTTTCATTCTCCACTCCGAGGAGTGGAGCGGGCTGTTTGAGATCCGGCCCATAAAGAGTCGCGGTTCTATTCAGCCAATTATCAGACAAGCTGATAGTGGGGCAAAGGGGGAATCCCAATTGGGAATAAGTGGGAGGGGTTTACCAGTTCCGGCATACGCCTTACAACCAAGGAAATCCTCCCGAAAACCTTGGTCGGAACCGGGGGATTGGGACCAATTTAATTTATCTCCGGGACTTGCCCCGGACTAAAAATGGATTATCGAGAGAACACGAATGCACTCACGACAATCAAAGATCGGACGCCCGAGTTACTCTCGTAATCTCGTAGAGATCAGCTCGATCCACCTGTGGACAAGCATCCCCGGCGATACTGGGACTATATAAGAAGGCCATCCAAATCCGGCTACGCGAGAATCTCATAGACAGGGACAGTGGATATCAGCTAAGAACACAACACATCGCGATACTGGGGCTGTCTATATAATAAGGCCATCTAAATCCGGATACGCGATAATTTCATAAACAAGGTCAGTAGATTGCAACTTAGCCAAGCGTGGAATCCGGCACTACAATGTCTTCGATCGCAGCGTAAGCAGAACAGCGAGCACGACAAAAGCAGAGGTCCGCCACTCGAGTCCAGAGCAGGAGTTTCCCCCACCAACGCAGAATCCCGCAGTCTGCACTCGCGGGGTTGTCCGCTGGTATATATAGCACAACCGCCGGTCCAGTGTCTCAGTCAGCGTGAGTAACCTGATGATGATGGCACGTTACGCTGTCGAAAATTCGTTCCACAACGATCGATCCATCTGGCTGCACGAGGGATTTTCATGTTGTTTAAATGTTAGGTAATCTTTATGGGACTTAATTGGCGGGTCATCAGTCCCTAAATTTAAAAACTAGCTTATACTAAAGACAGCCCAAACATCCATGCCCGAGGGGGGATTCGAAACCTTGATGGGGAGTGGCCTCGCGCATCGTAGCATAGCGCCTGAATACACTCGATGCTAAGAACCTCTTTGGTGCGTACATCACCTATCAAACACAAATGTTGTATGACAGATATTGCGAAACAGTGGCATAAGTGAGATTGGAAATGAGCATATGGTGTATTTGGAGATCCCATTCGGGTTTGTGCAGCCGCCGTAGTGCAAGTCTTCCACTTGACGCCGCTTGGGCGACTTGCGCTCCGCTGATGATGAGATGGTGTTCATCAGGACAACAGACAACACCCAGTCCCATGCCGGGATTCGAGCCCAGGCCCCCGGCGTGATAGTCAGAGACGCTGTCGACTGGGCTATGGTGGCTAGCACGTGAACAAATAATTTTGGAATGGCATCAGTTTTTAGAGTTTACCTGCCTTACTGAAACGCCGATTCATTTGTCTATTTTTGAAGAAACATTACCAATTTTTACGGTCATTTTAATGCCGCCAGATTCACGCTAGGAAAACTTTTCGTTGGAGTGTTATACCATACAGGAGTATGTGAGTGCGGCCTATGGAGCGGAGAGGTCACGAAACGTATTATAGTTTGGTCGCGACTGCTTGTAGCCTTACGTACGTAAAAGAGCATGTAATGGCATCGACATGTTAGGATTATTAATTCCGGTGAACATGGACCTACGTAAATTCCGTTTCATCTAAACGACAATAATGATCAAACAAGTATGTTCATGAAAGGTTTAAGAGGTTGGAATTTTGAAATTCTGATAACCTTTTTATTATATTATATTGTTGTTTTGTTTTAGTTTCTCTTTGTCAAACGTATTAAATATTCAGGTTGAAAACATCCAACATGTATATACACTAAAATGTAATTATGTCAGTAAATACCCACAGAAAGATCAGTTTGGCTATTATCTGCAATTTAATTAATGGCTATACGAGGGTTGCAACTTAAATAGTGGCAACACTGTTGTGGTGAGTATCTAATGGAATCTACTGTTGTCGCTGATAGCACACGTTGATAACATACCTAACTTACCCCCCAGAAAATGGACTCGCCCGTCCCACGTCACCAGCGTGCGCACAACCGAGGGAAACACAGTCACTTACGAACGAGCGTTCTAACGTAACAGTATCACTATGTTTTCGCAACAAGATCAATTGAGTTGCACCAATACAACGAATGGCGTCATTATGGGTCGCCGCGAAATTCTGAATTATGTCAAAGCCCCAGGATGGTGAAAATTATGTGACTATCATGTACGACAGTGTTGATGTTATCCAAACAAATTACTTTCCTCCGCGGCAGACCGTTACCGTTCGTTTTTTGAGCATCACCTGCAATCAGTTTTATGAAGGAAGCGGCAACACTTGCTGAGCAACCCACCCATGAATTTGTACGACAATGCACGCCCGCATACGGCATACGATGTGACTGCTCTGCTCGGTCGACAAGACTATGAAGTACTGTACCATCCACCATACTCCTTGGACTAAAGTCTTTGTAACTTTGATTTGATTCCTAAGATGAAGGAACCACTTCTTGGCAATCGCTTCATAACTGTTCCAGAAATTCGAATGGTAGTAGACTGCTCCATTCGCACCATCAATAGAACAGGCTCTGCTAACGGTGCGCTGCGCCTTCCACATCTGATGCAACTGGTTCTACACAACGCTGGTGACTACTGTGAAAGACAGTAAAAGGTGCAAAATTGTAACGCCTCTGTATCGGTTGTGAATTCGTAGTTGCCACTATTTAAGTTCCAATCCTGGAATGTTCCCTTTGACGTAGGACTTAGTAATAAAATAGGAAGACAATATTATCATAGGTGGCTGGGCTGGTATTAGTCCCCATTTAATGACATTTACTGTGCATATTTATTAGAGTACTAATTGTGTGTTAAACAGTAGTAATTGGTGGATGTTATAATAAATTACTTGCTTGACTTTGTATCCTTTGGAGTTATTGTAATTATGTTGTGCCAACGGCAAGTTCATGAGTTTAAGGAGCCAGCAGTGATGAAAATGTACCCTTAATTAATCGTGCATCCCCTTCCCCAACACATAGGAGAAGAGAGAAAAAGACAGCGAGAGAAAATTAAACAGACACACACACACACACACTCACACAGACAGACACGTCAATAGAGAATTCTGAAAACGAAGCCTTAATCAACGCCAGAAACGTAAATATTTTCCACTACCTCACCTACGAAACGTGACCTGAAGTTATAACAGTCTTACGGTGCGATTACAGAGCTCAAAGTCACTGACAGTTTACGACCAATCATTAAGACCGTAACACTTCCGTATTTGATAACTGTATTGGGGCTTGTTGGTATGAAACATGATCTAATTGTGAGACTCGATTTTCTGTGCCAAACATGGGTAGTAATCGCGTATTGTCTGTAGCAACGCACGGACGCCAGTTTTCTGAAGCATAATATCGAACGGGTTTGATTTCCAGGTGAAACTGACGCACGTCCGTCACCGTGAGATCATAATTACGACGTAACACTACGTCACTGTAATTATACTCGTATTGACTGCTGAGCCAGAAGAGTGGATAAACTGGTAGTATGATTCACCTCCATTCTTTATGAACGTCACTGTTTAAGTGTGATTGGAACTTTAATGAAAGCTGAAGAACTTAATCCATAGAACGTCAATACACGTTTATTGCTGATATTGGAGAGTGACCAATTTATGTAAGCAGCCAAAAATCAAAGAAAGAGTTTTTTCTGAAACGATATAGTCCGCCGATATGATGTTAGACCCTTGCTGTTCTACCGCGAGTGGCACATGGGATGAACGATACTTCGTAAAAGGTGGCATCTTGAATATATTACACTGTTTTTATCGCCCTATGGTTTGTATAGCATGTATCTGAAAGTATGCTGTTCCACGTCCTTTCCTAAGTAGTCTTCCACTTATAGCAACATCGCCGCCAACTAAATGTGAAACGATACATTCAGTTTACAATTTTTTCTTCCTCTTCCTTTAATTCCACCTTGTAAGGCCTCCACAGCAACTAAGAACACCCACGAAATAATGGATCGAATGGTGAAAGATATCAACTCTGTCGGTGCGCTGCATTGAGTAATTGATCTTTGATTGAATGCTGGTTTGCTCTGTTTTCTGAGACATCTTTGGGGAACTAATTTAAATCAACCCATTTAATAATGAATGATGATGTAATTAGGTACTATCAGGTATTTCGTTCCACTTACAATTATGATACTTAACGCTGACCGCTGTTTCTAAAGGAATAGTAATGGCTCTGCTTTGTATGGTTAACTCTGTTTCAGTGCCATCGTCACGTGTTCTGTAAAAGTTTCATAATTAGATGCTACATTTTGCACACATTTATCCTAATGTTGAGCTTTATTGTGATACATTAACCTATTATCGCCCAGTGTCCTTAATTGACAGTCCGTTTTCCTGTAATTATTACAATATTTACTACTCCAAAGCAACAATGGGATTTTGTTGTTGTTTTGTAAGCTTTCCGTCAACAATGAGTACAATTGTTGTCTTTCTGCTACAGTTATTCAGTTGAAGACTGTTAACAGAAGTGGAGTGTTTTTACCGAGCCTGCTGCCTATTTCTACTTTTATGATTGTGGCTGTCATTTTCTGGCTGGCGTATAATCAAATACTGTGCTACTGTTTGGTACTTATGTACGTGAAAACAGTTTATTACAATTTGTGTCCCAATGTATGAAAGCTTGTTGTCCTCGTTTGTTGACACTGGGCTTTGCCATGATTAGCCAAATTTTTAAATCTGTTGAAGGGGCAGTATAATTCTTATATTCTGAAGAAATTGAAGCAGACATTGTAGCCTTACCTCCACATGTAGATGAGCAGACTGTTGAGCATTGGCGACGCTGGACGAAAACTGGGCATCGGCCAACACGTCTTTGCGAGGCCCCTTTCATTTTTTCAGTAAGGAAGAAAATGTTAAATCTGAATTATACATCAATAATCATTATACTAAAGTTTTATAATATGCAAGTATTATTACAATGACAAAAATTACAATAAACAAACACAAATTAACATAGAGAAACTTTTCGTCTTTTCACCTCACTGAAATTTTTAAAATCACATCTTAATTAATACTAGCCACTATTTCGGCATCAATTGCTAGTACTGCCAACGCAGTTAGTTTTTCTTGCGTCATTGTGATTCTCAAGTAAGTGTTAATCGATTTGAACTTTGAGAAGCTTCTATCGGCCGAAGCTGTCTACTGACAAACTGTGAGCTTCATTCTGATTGTTATATATACATTTGGATATACTTCTTCCAAATTGTTTTCTAAAATGTACTGAAGAAGTTGTTTTGCAAGTATTTAACTAAAAAATTTCATCACTGCTGCATTCATTCGGAAATAAATAGGGAAACTTAAATAGCTGCCGGCAGGGAATGGCCGAGCGCACTAAGGGGTCACACCATGGTGAGCGAGGTCGCCTCTTGTTGGGGTCGAATCCCACTCTTGGGTACGACTGTTGTGTGCGTCCTTTGGTTAAGCTAGTGTAAGTTTGATCTAGGTCGTCGCTACATAATCTAGCAGTTGAAAAGCGCCGTTAAGCATCAAATATAAAAAAAAAGAAAAAAACTAAAATCATAACAATGTTTTGCGAGGCCCCTGCAGGTGCGAGGCCGTCGGCGGTTGCCGACGTCGCCGACGCCTAACGCCGCCACTGTGATGAGGAGAATATTGAAGATGACTTGTTAGGAAATATGCATGTTAGTGTTATTGCAGGTACTGCCGAAATTTTACTTGAGAGAGACAGCGAAGACATTCATCGAGTTTCCTCAAAAAGAGCCCGTAAAGAGGAACTGAAATGGAGTAATAAGGTTCCAAAGTATTCATTTCCTGACTTAGGGAAGAAAGCTTCTTGCCTGTCAGATGAAATGGAAAAAAGCTATGTCTTACTCCTGTCCAGGTTTTTGAAGAACTCTTTTTAGAAGAAGTTGCAAGCGTGATTGTAGAAGAAACTAAAAAATACGCTAGGGAGTGTAAAAATAAAATAAATTTTTCAGTTGTACCTGACGAAATTTGCGTATTTGTTGGATTCTTGATCTCGACTGTCTATCATAAATTGTTCAGTGAAAGAGATTATTGGTCTGAGGATGCTGATCTCGGTGTTCAAATAGTGAAAGATGCGATGAGTAGTGACAGGTATCTTGAACTGAAGTCTGTAATACGGTTCAATGATAATAAAAAGGCCAATGAAAATAAGCGTGACAAATCTTGCAAAATAAAACCATTAGCACAGGCTCTAGTAAAAAATTACCAAAAAATGGGGAGTCTTTCAGAAAAATCTGGCAGTTGATATATCACTATTTATTCGCAGCTGCGAATTACTCATAGCTTCACTGTGTATGGTATAGGTGTACTTAGCTGTACTACCAAATGGTGACTTGGTAGTTCTGTTCCTTGCGGGCACTGATCGGTTTTGTTCGTTGTTGTTCGATGTGTTCTTGGCTCAGCTTTATTATTACAGAGGACTTTGAGCCCTCTGACCGGATGCACTGATCCATTAGGCTAACGGAACACGACTCCAAGAGCGACCCAAGCTTCCGTAAGCTACGAAATTCCTGCAGACAACCTTAATTTTCCACTATAATAAAGCTGAACACTATAATAACACATTACACACAAAATTCAACAACTGCGGTGCGTGCGACCGTCGGGGGTTCGAGTCCTCCCTCGGGCATGAGTGTTTGTGTTGTCCTTAGCAAAGCAGAAGTTACTTTAAGTTAGAGTAAGTAGTTTTTAAGCTTAGGGACTATTAACCAACGTAGTTAAGTGCTTAGATTTGAACATTTAGAACAAAATTCAAAAAGTATGGTTCAGAGTGAGAAATGCTAAATAAAATCGTAATGGCACATGAATAACAAATGAAATAAATGTTCTATCAACTGTGGACGAACCTAAGATATTACAAAAAAATGCTGCATCAAAAGATTCTTTGACTTGCGCCATCGGGGGGTGAGTGGTTTCTCCAGTATCGGAATTAAAACAGGTAGTTCCTGTGAGTTTTTTTAGACAGAGGTTATACAGGACAACCGGAATGCCGGCCGCGGTGGCCGAGGTGACTGAGGCGCTCCAGTCACGGTCAGCACGGCCACTACGGTCGGGGGTTCGAATCCCCCCTCGGGCATGGATATTTGTGCCATCCTAGTTCGTAAGTAGCTCATAAGTAGTTTGTAAGTTTAGGGACTGATGACCCCGTAGTTAAGTCCCATATGCTTAACAAACATTTGAACATTTGAACAACCGGAATAAATAAATAATTACTTCTATATATCGGCCCCCAGACTCAGACGATTCGTTAGCAGAAATGTTCAAAGAAAGCTTGGACCAAATTTCAATAACGTTCCCAAACATAAAATATTAATCGGTGGCGACATTAACTTATCCTCGATATGTTAGAAAAATTACACGTTAAAAACCGGAGGCAATCATAAAACGTCGTCCGCTATTTTTCTGAACGAATTCTCCGACAGTGATCTCGAGCAATTAGTTCATGAAATCATCAGACTAATAAATGGTTGTGAAAAGAGAATTGTTGTAGCGAGACTGGATATCTAACATTCCGAAATCTACAAAAATTAAACGAAAAAATATATGTGATTCTTGAGTTTCTCCCGGCGTATTTGAAAATCAAAATATCCACGGATGTTCTGTCTGTCTATAGTGTCCAACGGGCACAATATTTCGGCGACCATATGTGTCGCCATCATAAGAGCTCCTGGAAACGCGCCGGCACGGAGATCCGCACGCTACGGCGGCTCGAAAGGAACTGAGAGCTAGCTCGGTATCGGGCGATTTAAATACCCTCGGTCCGCGGAGCGACCCCTCCGTGGTACGCGCCCCGCGCCACGGTCGCGCAGTGGAACCGATTGCGACGGCGTCTGAGATGACGTCGATGTGATGGCTCTGTCCGCCGTGGTCGTCACTACGTTACGTTTGCTAGATTTACTCTTAATTGACCCAACCGCTGGTTGCCACGCTTTGCTAAGATTATAGCCACAGTCACGGTTTATGAGGTCGTCACTTGTGCGAATTTCCATGGCCTATCTAACGACGCAGTCCCAGTATCTCGACGTCTGTACCAGAATCCTAGTGCGTTCATACCCCATCGCATGATTCTCCGACAAGCAATGTTCAGCGACCGCCGACTTGCTCGGATACATCAATCGTATGTGCCTCTGGTGTTCAACGCATCGATCCTCGACGGTACGCATCGTCTGTCCAATATATGACTAGCCACAATGACACGAAATCTGGTACACGCCGGCATTCCTCAAACCGAGATCATCTTTGGCGCTCCCCACCAGTGCACGAATTTTATTCGGCCGACAAAACACAGTTCCAGCCTGATGTTTTTGCAAAATGCGGGCGACCTTCCCCGAGAGTGCGCCGGTATATGGAATGAATGCAGTGCCTCCATCCTCCCTCATTTTTTCATCCGTTTCCACAGGTTGTGCTGTAGTGGTTGGGCGGAGAGCCCGATGAATCTGCCACTCTGAGTACCCATTTTTTCGGAATACAATTCCCAGATGTTGCAATTCCTAGGGTAGACTCTCTGAGTCGGAGATAGTGCGCGCCCTATGTACTAGAGTTTTAAGTACCCCATTCCTCAGTGAAGGGTGGTGACAGCTGTCTACGTGTAAATACAGATCAGTGTGCGTTGTCTTCCGATACACACCACGGCCCAGGGTGCCATCAGCTCTTCTCTTGACCAAGACGTCAAGGAACGGCAATTTAACCTCCGTTTCAGTCTCCATAGTGAATTTGATGTTGGGGTGTATGGAGTTCAGATGTGTAAGGAAGTCAAGGAGTTTATCCATACCATGTGGCCAGATGACGAAAGTGTCGTCCACGTGACGGAAAGCACGTAGGTTTCCATTCAGATGATGCCAGGGCTTCCTCCTCGAAATTCTCCTTGTACTTATTTGCGACCATAGGGGAGAGTGGGTTACCCATGGCGACTCCCTCCGTTTGTTCGTAGTATTCGCCACTGAAATAAAAATACGTGGAGGTCAAGACATTCCTAAAAAGTTCGGTGGTCTTCTCGTCAAACTTCTGACCAATCAGATCTAGTGACTCTCGATGGGGCACCCTCGTAACAACGAAACGGCGTTAAAACTCACCATGATATCTGACTCATCCAGCCTGAAGCTGTTAAGGCGTTTAACAAAACCCACAGAATTACGGATGTGATGAGGGCACTTACCCACATAAGGACTTAATATTCCCGTCAAGTATTTGACCAACAAATATGGAGGTTCTCTGATGTTACTGACAATGGGACGTAACGGTACCCCACCTTTGTGAACCTTAGGGAGTCCATAAAGTCTTGGCGGTACCGGACCTTGAGGCAGCAGTTTCTTGGCGACACCCTCCGGTAAATCTGCTACCTTGAGAATCACCCTCGTCTTGTTCTCCACCTTCTTTATGGGGTCAACACTGATCTTCCGGTAGGAATCGTCATTTTGCGTCCTATTTTGGTGTATTGTTGCCCTTTGTCGGATCCCCACCAAGTGGGGCTAACTTATGGTATAGAGAAAGTTCAATGAAAGGCAGCCGGTTTCTGTTATAACGATATAGGTGACTGGGTGTCGCAGAAAGTATGCACGAGTTTGGATGGGAAACATTAATAGAAGAACATCATTCGTTGCATTGATTTGCGAATTTTCTTTCACCGATTTTCTGTTGCGAATGCGAACTAATTTCGTTAGCAACCAACTACATAGAAAGACGTGATTATCGTAGAAAGAAGAGATATCAGATCGAAAACGGAAAATTCAGGTGTTCCTTTTTCCCACGCGATATTAGACATTGGAACCCTCTGCCCTTCACGTAAAAGTGATTAGCGGAGTATTTACGCAGATATAGATGCAGAAGTAGCTTCAAGAGATGATATTAGTAGATCCAAAGAAAAATGAAACGTTGCGACCAGCGATGGTCACTATTATAGATACGGTTCCCTTCTCAGGTGATGGTCTTTGACTTATCAGAGCATGTTGTCTTACCTCTTGAGGCAGTTGTGGTAAGAGACGGAATTGAGTGGGCCACTGTGGATGGTGGGGAAGCTACTGCAATTGCTTCTAGCCTTGACGACTGGGGAGAGATTCAACACAGTAGCAGTAGCACTATTATTGTTCATGGCCGTAACACCTTAGGCCGGTTGAACGGCCAACCTGCTGCAACAACACTCAACTGTCACGGTTCATCTGTTCGACTGGATAACGTTGGTAGTTTGGACACCCAATGGATTTGATTCAAAGTATTGTGGTTGGTAAGTACTTCATGTGCACCGTCGTGTTGTATGTCAATACTGGCAAAAACCAAAGTACCAGAGTGTGAGGTTCCAAGTTCCGTGAGTGAAATTTACTGTGTAAGTGGTTACTAAAGTTACTTTATCTCGTTTTTATCCAGCAGTATGAGTTTTGGAAGGTCGTAGGCATGTTATCTTTCGTGTTTTTCTTTTAAGTATGATGATATTTAGGTTTCCTTTATTTGATCTGTATCCAACACTAAAAGACCTAGTACTTAATGAAGAAATTGATTTAACGAAATTAAATAAACTAGATAGAAACCAAGTTCTAAACTGTAAGACATATCCAGGGGCAGATATACTCAAACCATAGCTTGTTGGTTATGAACTGCTGATTAAAACTTAAGAGATTGCAGAAAGGTAGAAAGGTTATGAGATGGAACCTGGATAAATTGAAGGAACCAGAGGTGGTTGAGAGTTTCAGAGGGAGCATTAGGCTAGGATTAGCTGAAACGGGGGAAAGTAATACAGTAAAAGAATGGGTAGCTCTGAGATTGGGACTCCAGAGGACCATATAGGCAGAAGGACAAGACCTAATAGAAATTCCTGGATAGCACAGGATATACTAAACTTAATTGATGAGAGGACAAAATATAAAAATTCAGCAAGTGAAACAGGAAAAACGGACTACAAACGTCTGAAAAATTAGATTGACAGGAAGTGCAGACTGGCTAGAGAACAAATGAAGAAGCGTAGAAGAATGCCTAACAAGGGGAAAAGATATCGCCTACAGGAAAATAATAGAGATATTTGGCGACAAGAAAAGCAGCTTTATGAATATCAAGAACTCAGACGGAAAACCAGTACTAAGCAAAGAGGGGATGGCTGAACTGTATATATGGCCTATACAAAGGAAATAAACCTGAAAGCATTATTCTAGAAGTGGAAGACGAAGTGGAGGAAGATGAGATAGGAGGTATGATACTGCGACAAGAATTTGACAGAGCGCTGAAGGAAACAAGGCGTCTGGCGTAGATGATATTCCGTCTGAACTGCTGATGTCGTTAGGAGAGCCACTCATGAAAAAATTGTATCTCCTGGTATGCAAGATGTATGAGACAGGGGAAATACACTCCGACTACAAGAAGAATATTGTAATTCCAATTCCAAATGAAGCAAGTACAGACAAGTGTGAAAATTACAGAACTATCAGTTTGATAAGTCATGGATGCAAAATACTAACACGAATTATTTACAGACGAATGAAAAACTTATGGAATTCAATCTCGGGGAAGATCAGTTTGGATTTAGGAGAAATGTAGGAACACGAGAGGAAATACTCACATTACGACTTATCTTAGAAGATACGCTAACGAAAGGGAAACCTACGTTTTTAGCGGTTGTCGATTTGGAGAAAGTTTTTGACAATGTCGACTGGAATACACTCATACAAATTCTGAAGGTATCAAAGGTAAAATATAGGGAGCGGAGAATTATATTCAACCTATACAAAAATTAGAGTCGAAGGGCAAGAAAGGGACGCAGAGGTTGCGAAGGGTTGTAGCCTTTCCCCAATGTTGTTCAATCTGTACATTGAGCAAGCAGTGAAGGAATGGAAGGAGAAATTTGGAGAGGGAAACAAAGTTCAGGGAGAAGAAATAAAAATATTGCAGTTTGCCGATGACATAGCAGCTTTGTCAGAGACCGCAAAAGATCTGGAAGAGCAATTGAATGGGATGGACAGTGTCTTGAAAGGAAGATATAAGATGAACATTAACGAGAGTAAAACGAAGGTAATGGAATGCAATGTCATAAAATCAGTCGATGCTGAAGGAATTAGATTAGGTAATGAGACAATAAAAGTAATAGATGACTTTGGTTATTTGGGTAGCAAGATAACTTCTGATGGCCGAAGTAAAGAATGGCTATGGGAAGAAAAGCATTTCTAAAGAAGAGAAACTTGTTAACATCCAAAATTAATTTAAATTTTAGGAAGTCCTTTCTGAAAGCATTTGCCTAGAGTGTAGCATTGTGTGGGAGTGAAACGTGGAAGATAAGGAGTTCAGATAAAAAGATGAAAGAAGCTTTCGAAATGTGGTACTACAGACGAATAATGAGAATTAGATGGGTCGATCACGTAACTAATGAGGAGGTGCTCAACCGAATCGGGGAGAAAAGGAGTTTCTGGCATATACTGACCAAGAGAAGCGACAGATTGATTGGACACATTCTGAGACATCAAGGAATTGTCAGCTTAGCATTAGAAGGAAGCGTGTGGGGTAAAAATCTTAGAGGGAGACCGAGGGACGAATATAGTAAGCAGATTCAAAAGGATGTATTTTGTCGAACGTATTCTCAGATGAAGAGACTTGCACAGGCAGGGTAGCGTGGAGAGCTGCATCAAACCAGTCTGCGGACTGAGGACCACAACAACAACAGTAAATAATTTAAAAAAATAAGAAAGTGGTTCGTCTGTGTTTTGACGACGTGTTTGTTGCCCTTTCCCAGACATTGGCAGTTACTGATAGATGGTGATTACATCTTTTCATCGAGTATATTTATACACTTCCGAAGTAATGAAAGACACCGATAAATGGCGATGCAATAATCGTCACTGAAGTACAGCATTTACTAAAAACCAGATAGTTCCAACATATGATCTTTCCCCTGGTTGAAGTTACATTCCACTACTATCAATAAGAGGTTTTTTCCTGTCTACTTCTTTTACGTATGAGCCACTATGGTCTACGATTATGTCAACTGTTTCTCCTTTCTTTTCCTTCATATATCTCTCATCATTTTCCGATGTTTCTTTCTTCTTTCTTCGGTCCAATTGGCTCCAGTCTTCCTCTTCGGGTTTTCCTGGAAACACTTTGCCTCCTTTAATTTCTTTCTGAGTGGTAGTCTTTTCTCAATATCTTGTTGGCTAATTTGGAGCTCGTCCACGTCCCTTCCAACTTCTTAGCACCATGTGTTATCATTTTTAATTCAATAAAGTAACAGATCAGTCTTCTTGTTAGTCTGTTGGTATCCATCCTTTGTATGTGATCATAGAAAGCTATTCTTCTTTTCATAATTTGATCAGTGATTTTTTAAAATATGTGTATAGATTTCACTATTATGACGCATTGTGTATTGTGGCTGCTTCTTAACTGCCCCCAAGTTTTTCCTTAATATTTTTCTTTCAGTAATTTACAGTGATTCTTCCTTTTATTATAATAATTATTACTTTTTATGTAAGTAACTGTCTGTAGATGCCTGTGTTGCATGGATTTGCATGTACTTCTTTCTTAGGATAGTCTAACTTCTTCCCTCTCTATTAATCGACTCATACTCTGTCCATTTCAGGTTTATTTTTTCCTTTTCATGGAGCTTAATACTTAAGTCGTCTTATCTCCTGAATCATGTGTTCTACTGTAAAATAATTTTCCAGTTTCGTAGAGTTTGACATTAGAAAACGGTCTGCGAAATATTTCAGGAATGGATGTGATGATAAAGACGTAATAATTCGGAAGGTAATGTATGATGAGGTATTTCATGAAACTTATTCTTTATGACGACATATATCTCATGAAATATATGATGTATTATGACAGAATTTCGGAGATACCTTTAATGATCTGTGTGTCTAATGTCTGTAAAATGCCTTGTGGATACAGTTAGTGTAGATGTAATAAATTGTAAAGCCATGCTAAACGCGGACGTTTTACTCCATCGACAACAGATAAGTAGTAAGCGATAAACTTATTCATTTTCATCATTTTTCTGGGCTTAAATGCAAGAAAAGTATCTTAATTTTCTTTTTAATTATGTATAAGGTTTGTTGTAAATTGCTAAGTGGTCTCATTCTGGAAAAAAAAATGCATAAATAAAGTTCTTTCCACTTAATGTGTCAGTTTTTCGCGAATTTCATTGTTTATTACGTCATATCTGAAATTCACAGCGATTGTTGTCAGATAGTAGGGAATATATGTAGCAATTTTGGTTCAAATCAGTCCATTACTTTAGGAGACTTTTTATATGGTGCGGTACGTTTTTGAAAATTTCATTGTTTATGACGTCAATCATTGTTGATAGTAAAACATGTTAGTAAACAATATGTGTACCAAGTCTGGTTGAAGTCGTCAACTAATTTAGGAGTTGATGAACACACATCAAACACACACACACACACACACACACACACACACACACACACACAGTACATCCTTTTTTGTAATATGCACTAGTTAAAAACCCCATGTCACCTGGGAACTTATTTAGCCGCGGTGGAGTAGTCAAGATGTCTAAAGCATCTCGCTGCGGAGCGCCCGGTTGCTCGCCATGGAGGTTCGAGTCCTCCCTGGGGCATGGGTGTGTGTGTTGTCCTTAGGTTAGTTTACCTAGGTTTAAGTAGTTTGTAAGCTACGGACTGATGACCACACAGTTTGGTCCGATAGATTTACAAACATTTGAACATTTGAACTTATTTATTCCAGTCTTAAAATAATGCATGTATCATTCCCTTGTATCTCTGCCCACCTTGTCCTTCCTTCTGTCCTCTCTATCTCTCTCTACATTTCTCTCTCTCTCTCTCTCTCTCTCTCTCTCTCTCTCTCTCTTCATTTGCCCTCTCTTTGCCACGCAGTAATAGCCGTGCGATCCGGGGAGCCACATTACGAATCACACGGGCACTCGCGATGGATGTTGGATTTCTTCCTCGGACATGGATGTATGTGTTGTCGGTAATATAAATTTGCTTAGTTTTTAGGCCTAGGGATCGATGACTAGAATAATTTGGTCCCTTAGTATTGCAAAAATTTGAATATTTGATTTGAATCCCCTCTCTCTGTTCATCTTCTCTTACCCTTTGTCTCTTCCTTTATCTGCCAATTACTATGTCTCCCTGTCGAATCCTCCTACACTTCTTGAATCTATTACGTACTCCATCTGTGAAAGGGGTATTATCTGTTAACTCTCACGGTGATCAGTGATGTGGTGTGTAAGTTTATAAGTTTATTGCAAGTTACCGCCCACCGTCCACCGTATGTTATCTGATGCAGATGTTTTGTATGTTAATTGTGATAAATTTCATTAAGTTCGGAATATATCCGTAAATTTTGTCTACGTTCATAGGTGAAGTACTCCTGACTTTGCACCATACTAAATTTTAAGTAGACATTTGACTTTCCTCTGGTTTCCAGGATCAAGTGTGCCAAATTTCATCTGAATCATGCGAACGGTCAGGCAGAACATAAAATACGCCAAAAACACGAAAAAACATTTCTTTTACAGTCATGAGAGAATGAAACTGGTTCATCTATTTAATATCGTGCAGGTCTCCTGTGAGCACGCAGAAATGCTGCAAAACGATATATTATGTACTCGACTAATGTCTGAAGTAATGCTGGAGGGAAGTGACACCATGTATACTGCAGGGCTGTCCATTCATCCGTATGAGTACATGGGGGTCCAGATCTTTTATGCATAGCCTATTGCAAGGCATCACAGATATGCTCAATAATGTTCACATCTGCGGTATCGGTTGGTCAGTGTAGCTGTTTTATGTCAGAAGAGTTTCCTGCAGCCGCTCTGTAGCAATTCTGAATGTGTTGGGCATCTAATTGTCCTGCTAGAATTGCTCGAGTCCGTAGGTATGCGCAGTGGGCATCAATGGTTCCTGGTGACCAGCCAGGATGCATACGTGGCCACTTCTCAGAGTCGTATCTAAACGTATCAGGGATCCGAACAATCCAACTGCACACTTCTTTTTCTTTTCCTTCTCCTCTTTTAATGGTAATTTCGGTTCCACCCTACTGGAGATGGGCTGGCAGCAGTGGCCAGGCTTCTCTTCAGCGGAAAGTAAAGGAAAATAAATGCAGTATAATAAAAAGGAAGATGAATTGGAGACAGACAGAGAGGCAAATGGTGACAGTTGATGAGATTTAAAAAATATAAGTTACAAGATAAAATTCGTATATTACGATCATACAAAGTTAAAACGAAGACAGAGCAGGGAAGAATATTACAGGTAAATCGAAGATTTAGAAACGTAGGCAGAAGTCACACACAATTAAAAAGACAGGGGCAGCTCAAGTATTCCCACAATGTCAAGGGCCACAATATTAAATCTTACAGCACTGTTGACAACCACAATACAATGTTAAAATTGCAATGGCACCACTTTACTGTACTGTAATTATTTTTTGTGGCGGGCGGAAGGGGGGGGGGCAGATTTGAGAGCAGATGTGGTGTATACGGGTTGCTTCAGCCCACCGGTCCACCCCATACAAATTCTAGGGAGTCTTATGAAATGTAAAATGCAATATGTCCTAGCAGTAAGTACACTACACCTGTTATAACGGTGGCCTTTTCAACTTTCGATTTTGCGCAATTATACAAGGCGCGTCCAGAAAGTAAGTTCCATTTCAATTTATCTCTGCTGCAGCGATGCGATTGCGGTTCCGCACATGCGCTGCAGACGATGTGTGTCAAGGAGAAGAACGTGCGCCATTTGGAGATCGCTGTCAGTTACGTACACTTTGTTGTGCTTGTTTGAAATGTCGGCGTTGATTGAAAATCCCGTGAAATCAGGTCGGTGATTCGGTTTCTGAGTGCGAAGAAAGTGAAACCAAGTGAAATTTATCGGCAAATTTGCGATGTTTACGGACCAAATGCGATGAGAAGATGGATGCAAATGTGACGAAAAAACCTCCTACAGGGATTTGGCTTGGACGTGTTTGACCATCCTCCGTACAACCCTGACCTCGTTCCTTGCGACTTTCATCTGTTCTTACATCTCAAGTCTTACATCTCATCACTTCACCAATGACGACGAGCTGAAAGAAACTGTTTCCAACTGGTTGAAGACACAGGCGGCAGATTTCTATGAGGAAGGTATACAAAACCTGGTGCCACGCTATGACAAATGCCTGCAAAATTTCGGCAGTTACGTGGAAAAGTAGTTTAAGAGTTGCAGAATTTTTTGCAATAAAAATTTCTTCTGTATCTGTGTACAGTTTCATTTTATTACCAAACGGAACTTACTTTCTGGACGCGTCTCGTACATACTTAAAGCAGACAGTTTTTGGCGCAGCTGATGGAATTTGTCATGGTACATTAAAGCCATTAAATTACATGTAATTTCCTTCCTATTGAATTGTTATCTTGTTACTTTTTTGCTCTCTATTACAATGTTACCTGAGAAACAATGCAACTTTTTGCATGGAATTGACGTACACAACTGTCCTGTTTAGAGTGCCTGTTATTCCAAGCATAGTATCATGTGGTTCCGAGCGTTTGAAGTCAAAGGTGTTCCTGGTAAGAATCCACGTGGGCCCTTATCACCGCCTTGCATTTCAGGTACAATTGGGTACACTGTATAGACCTGAAGAACGAGTTACATTATTAGATGTGAGTAACTTTAGTGTGGCTTTAGTATCTAACCACGTAATGTAATGTATGCAAGCCACTTTCCATATGTGTCATTACACTACAGAGGCCATTTCATCTACATACATACTCCGCAATTCACCGTAAGGTGCGTGGCGGAGGGTACACTGTACCACTACTAGGTATTTCCTTTCCTATTCCACTCCCAAATAGAACGAGGAAAAAAAGAATGCCTATATGCCTCCGTACGAGCCCTAATTTCTTTTAGCTTGTCTTTGTGATCTTTACGCGAAATGTAAGTAGGGGGCAGCAAGATCGTACTACACTCAGCTTCAAGTTCCGGCCCTCTAAATTTACTTAACAGAAATTCATGAAAAGAACGTCGTCTTTCTTCCAGCGATCCCCAAATGAGTTTCCGGAGCATTTCCGTGATACTCACGGTCGAACCTACCGGTAACAAATCTAGCTGCTCGCCTCTGAACCGCCTCTATGTCTTCCTTTAAACTGATCTGCTGCGGGTCCCAAACACTTGAGTAGTACTCAAGACGTGGTCGTACAAGCGTTTTATACGCGGTCTCCTTTACAGGTGAAGCACATCTTCCCAAAATTCTCCCAATAAACCGAAGTCGGCTGTCCGCGTTACTCACAACTGTCCTTACATGTTCGTTCCATTTCATATCGCTCTGCAATGTTACGCATAGACATTTGAACGACGCGACAGCATCAAGAATGCTGTATTCGAAAGATTATAGGATTGTTGTTCTACTCATGCGCATCACCTTACATTTTTCCACATTGAGAGCTAGCTGCCATTCTTCGAACCAACTAGAAATTTTGTCTAAGTCATCCTGTATGCTATTACAGTAAGTTACAGACGACACCCTCCCATACACCACAACATCATCAGCAAACAGCCGCAAATTACTACTTACTCTGTCCATCAGATCATTTATATAGATAGAAAATAATAGTGGTCCTATCACACTCCCCTGGGGCACGCCTGACGATACACTCGCCTCTGATGAACTCTTGCCGTCGAGAACAACCTACTGCGTTCTATTACTTAGGAAGTCTTCCCGCCAGTCACAAATCTGTGAACCTATTCCATAACCTCGTATCTTCGTTAGCAGCCTGCAGTGTGGCACCGCGTCGAACGCCTTTTTGAAGTCGAGAAAAACACAATCCGCCTGTTGCCCTTCATCCATGGCTCGCAAGATGTCACGTGAAAAAAGGGCAAGCTGAGTTTCACATGAACGATGTTTCATGAACCCGTGCTGATTCATGGAAAGAAGCTTTTCCGTTTCAAGTAAATTTACTATATTAGAACTGAGAATATGCTCTAAAATTCTACATGAAACTGATGTCAACGATATTGGGCTGTAATTGTATGGGTCAGTCCTCTTTCCTTTCTTATAAACTGGAGTCACCTGCGTTTTTTTTTTTTTTTCAATCACTAGTAATAAGTACACTACGCCTGTTAAAACGGTGGCATTTTCAACTTTCGTTTTTCCGCTATTATACGTATTTAAAGCAGAGAGTTTTTGGCGCTGCTGATGGAATATGTCATGATACATTAAAGCCATTAAATTACATGTAATTTCCTTCCTATTGTATTGTTATCTTGTAACTTTGTTCCTCTCTATTATAATGTTACCTGAGAAACAATGCAAAGTCTTGCATGGAATTGACGTACACAACTATCCTGTTTAGACTGCCTGTTATTCCAAGCATAGGATCATATGGTTCCGAGCATTTGAGGTCAAAGGTTCCTTGTTAGAATCCACCTGAGCCCTTATCACTGCCTTGCATTTCAGGTACAATTGAATACACTGTATACACCTGAACAACATGTTAAATTAGTAGATGTGGACAACTTATTTGGCTTTAGTATCTAACCATGTAAGGTAATTTTTGCAAGCCACTTTCCAGATGTGTTATTTCACTACAGAAGCCATTTCAAAGTGGACAATGATGGTTTAGAAAAAAATTTACTAAACATAGAATCTAAATAAATAAGAAAAGTATGCCATTCCAATTTAAAAAATTGATTATCAGTTTGAATAGCCCACATCTGGTGGGAATCAGAAGTTGCAAAAAAAAAAAAAAAAAAAAAAAAAAAAAAAAAAAAAAAAAGTTCAAATGTTTGTATAGCTTATGGGATTGTTCTATTTGTCGTTGGCCCAGCTTTTTTATTACAGAGGGCGTTCAGCCCTCTGACCGGGCGCGCTGAGCCACGGCGCCCGGCGTCCCCTGGGCCACTGCGGCCGGCTTGCAAATAGCACCTGCCAATCCGGTGTCATACACTTACTAATAGGAGGTACACTTCATTCGACTCCCTTGGTTTCAGAGGGGCCCACCGTCCCACAGCATCACTTACAGGGTGTCAGTATGAGTCTGGAAGTGCATTTCTCGCTACCGCGCCGTTTACTGCTAACACCTGTCGTCACCTTGCTGCCATATTTTGAGAACGTGCATAACCTATCAGGCGTCAGAACAGACACTAAATCCCCTGGCTGCCCCCGCGCCGGCCAGCGGTGAGTTTGCCGCAAGCCGCGCCGCTGCAAGTGTTGCTCCTGCCCAGCGCAGCGCCCTGACTAATAGCGCCGCACGCAGGGATTAGTCGGGACGTAATGGATGGCGGTATCGGCCGGAATAATGGACGCGCCTGCTGGTGGCCGGCTGCGTTCATTATGCAGCCGCTTTATTTATACCAAAGCACTCGCCGGCGGCCAGAGTCGAATTCTCTCCCAGGGTTCACCAACTTCACATGCAGTCGCTCTGCGCCAACCACCAGCTCCGACAGAGCATTTTCTTCTACGAACTGTGGGATTAATTTCAATCATATCCATTTAGAGTGATTTATTAATCATACAGTATTAGCACCCCACTTCGTCTTTGTGAGAGTGGCTCTAAGTACCTACTGCACGATGACTTATTTCTTGTGAATTACTGAAGACCATATCAACATGCTTGAAATGCACTCCTGGAAAATGGATAAAGAGCACCAGGAAATCGTTAACCTGGCATAGGGAAATGTTATTGACACATCCTTGGAGATGGATACAACACAAAATTACACAAACAGAGCCATACGAACTTGAATACAGTTGCCAGAATGTGCGCAACGTCAACACTAATACTTCATATACCCTCCTTATACAGCAAAGCAATTCTCCCTAGGAGACGGTCGTAGAGGTGCCGAAAGTAGTCTCACAGAATGGCTGGATGTACAGTTTTCACCTGGTGACTCAGTGGAGCCAGATTTGGTGCTGGTCGTGGAGACCGCCCAACATGACGTTCCATCCAGGCCCAAACATGATCTATGGGGAACAGATATGAAGATCGTGCTGGCCAGGATACTTTGCGTACATCTTGAAGAGCACTTTGATTGGTACGAGATGCATGTGGACGTGCATTGTCCAACTGGAAAAGCAAATTGTCTTTTTCGTGAATGAACGGTAGGAAGGCAGGCTGAATGGTGGTTTTGATGTGCCGTGCACTGTTCATTGGTCCCTCGACAATTCAAAATAGGACAACAGCCAATGTAGGATACAGCTCCTCATATAACGATGCATGATCATGGGTACCATTAGGACGTCGTCCATTCACGTTCCAACATCGTTCATCTCGCTTCAAGTGGAGTCACTATAGACTCATATGGAAGGATGAATGGAGACCTGTCGTATTTAGTGATGACTGTCGCTTCTGCCTCGGTGCCAATGATGGTCGTATGTGTGTGTGTGTGTGTGTGGCATCGTGCAGTGGAATGTGAAAATCTAGAGCATATACAACAGAGGCATATGGGCTCACCTCTCTTTGGTATGTGCATGGCAAACATGGGGCCCAAGCCTTTGCAGTGCTACTTCCTTTCCGTGCTGCATGACTACCCCCCAACTATCCTTTCCCCTCTACTAGGAACAGTTTTGCGCCTACTTCGGGAAACCTAAATGTGTTCTCTCTGTGTCTTTCCTTTTTAATTGTATATTTTCGCTTTCTCTTCTTTACCTTCGCCTTGGAGTTTGAGTAATCTGTTCTCTTCTTCTCTATTTCCTGTGCATTCCTGAAGGGCGCTCACCCACTTGCTGCGTAAAAGGCGACTGGGTAATACGTAAGTCCCAGCCCTGGGTCGGCAAGTAGGGTTCGCACGTACCCCTTGGTACAGGCTAGGCCCAAGGAGGGGTGATTGCCTGAGCTGAAACCTTCCCGGTATGCAAATTGGTCCCTCCGTCTGAAGTTCAGGATGTGTAACCTGAGGTGAGTACAGTCACCTAAGGTGGGTGAGCCTTTGAGGGGACCCGTAGTAGGAAGTGCCTTCAGAGACGCTGGCCATCGTGGAGGATTCAACCGCAATGGGTTCTTCCTCTAAAAGAAAGTGTAAGGAAATCAAAGATTCCAAAGAAAACATCAACTTAGTCTTCCTGCAGCACTTCGTTATGTAGTGGTGTCCTGGACTGAGTAAGGAAAAACTTTTCGTCTTTGAATCCTTTCGTTATACAAAGTGGAGTTGAAGCAATCACAGGCCCGGTAAAATCGTGTTTTCGTCTTGGAAATGGCACTCTTCTGCTGGAGAGAGAAAGTGCCTTTCAAGCACAAGGTCTGCTTCAAGCCACCGTGTTACACCCTGTACAGGTGGAGGTTCACTGCACTCTAAACTCTTGTTATGGAGTTGTTTCCAGCAGCCTCTTGGATGGGCTAACCGACAATCCATCTTATCAGGGAGTCACGACTGTCCACAGAGTCATGAAAAAAAGTCGCTAGTGGCAACTCGTACCTTATTTCTGATTTTTCATCGCGTAGTCCTTTTAGCAATCAAGGTCATTACTGTGCGACCATATATCCCAAATCCCATACGTTGCTACCAATGCCAACGTTTCAACCGTACTCGAAAGTCCGACAGAAACTATGCTAAGTGCGCTACATGTGGCGGGGATGTTCATGAGGGCCACCTCCATCTCCTCGCTGCGTCAACTGTATGGGTAGTTGTAGGAAAGACGTGTTTATATTGCACCAAAGTTGCTTTTAAATGCTGACTAGTTTCGGGCTTTGCCCATTTTCTTAAGCCACCTATGATAGAGAACAAAGTCTGTTTTAGAGGAAGATACATGAATATGGCAATGTTATATTGTATGCACAAGATGTAATTACTTACATTATATATTATTTGGATACTTCGTAGGTCACGCTGCGTTTATTAATTACTTTGGTGCAATTTATTAAGCTTTTGATCCAAAGGAGTTTTGTTAAGTTTTCAAGAAATGTTCAAATGTTTGTAAAGTCTATGGGACTTAACTACGGGGTCATCAGTCCCTAAACTTACAAACTACTTATGAACTAGCTAATCCTAAAGACGGCACAAACATCCATGCCCAAGGGGGGATTCGAACCCCCGACCGTAGTGGCCGTGCAGACCGTGACTGGAGCGCCTCAGTCCCCTCGGCCACCGCGGCCGGCTGTTAAGTTTTATATATTCTTTGCTTTATTTCGTTTGTAGCAATGTTGCTGGTTATATGCAGCGTGACATAAACAGTTCCATTAGAAATATTCGTACAATAAATTTTTAGTTTTCATTCCGAACCATTTTAAGTGTTATAAATTACATGCGTATATTATATTGTAATATAAGGACAAAATTGCTGTGCTATTACAATTTATCGCGTCCTGTTGCACATTTGGAAGTATATTACGGTAGGATGGATTGTACCTTATATGCTGGTCAACGTGTTGTGGAAACTTTCGACGAATTTTTTATTGCGCATTTCCATTTGTTCATTTAACATTTTTTATACGTATTTAGTCATGTGAGATTTGCAACTCTTATAACACGTCCATTAATTGTCTTTTCAATAATATAAGGACAAAATTGCTGTGCTATTACAATTTATCGCGTCTGTTGCACATTTGGAAGTATATTACGGTAGGATGGATTGTACCTTATATGCTGGTCAACGTGTTGTGGAAACTTTCGACGAATTTTTTATTGCGCATTTCCATTTGTTCATTTAACATTTTTATACGTATTTAGTCATGTGAGATTTGCAACTATTATAACACGTCCATTAATTGTCTTTTCAATACGATATTTAAAATTTGAGATTTTCTTCTGTACTTCCAGTCCAATGTTTACTTTCTCTAAGGTGTGTGCCGAATGCTGAAACATTATTTTCGCTTGTATTTAGGGGTTCTCTAAATCTACTTTTGAAAGGTCTGTCTGTCTGTCCAATATAGGCCTTGTCACGTTTTCGATTTTCTAAACTCCAGATCGATTATAGCGATCAGTTTCTTTTTCTATTTTATAGAGCTACGTGCACTATGTGGTACTTCCTAAGGAGGTGATAGGATCACCCTTCTTCGCATGTACCGCTCCCTTGTCCGATCAAAACTAGACTACGGGTGTATTGTCTATTCATCTGCACGCTCGTCCATTTTACGACGTCTCAACACGATCCATCACCATGGGATTCGTCTATCTACAGGGGCTTTTTATACCGGTCCTGTTGAGAGCCTCTATGCTGAAGCTGCCGAATTACCACTGTCCTATAGCCGGGAAATCCTCCTTAGCCGTTACGGGTTCCGTCTATCATCTATGCGCGGTTATCCATCTTACTCTGTATTTTTCGATTATTACCTGGACCGTCAGTAGTCAGCTAGTCAGTCTTCTCTACTACCTCCAGGTGTTAACTTTCGGTTGCGCTTTGGCGGATTGACTACACGCCCCCTGTCACATTCTCGATGGGCCTGTGCCTTTGACCTGGTTGCAAGGCGAGTCCCACCTTCACCCTACCCAACCAACCAGGGTGAATTTTATTTACAGCAACTATTTACTTAGTACAATGTATAAAAGTACTTCAAGCCTTTTGCACGAATTCAGTAAAACAAGAATGGGTGTACTTATATTTTGTATTCATTAAGGACACTCTTAAAAACACTTTTTCACTACTAGAAAAAAGTATTTTTTCCTTCATTTATAATGACGCCTATGCGCAAGTTTTCCGCACAATTAGATTTGCATTGCAAAAAAAAAAAAAAAAAAAAAAAAAAAAACACGTTTTTCAATTCTCGAAAGTATCCCCAAGCTAAAGTACTGGCTTTATCATTGCTTGAAGATAAAGCTAATTTAGATGCCTTTATTGTTGAGGCAGTGTGTATTTTTGATCGAATTATGTATTGTTCAACAGTTTTCACAATATCATTTAACACATTGTCGATAGTCGTCAAAACTTAACGAATTAGTAGAAGACCGTTTTATGTCATTGGCTCTTCGCATAATCCATTGTTATGTTTCTAGTGCGTACATTTTTGCCCTCAGATCTATAAATCTGTTACAACATCTCCGTTTAATTCATCTTTCATTAAACCTACTACCTTTTTATTCACAAGTGGAATGTTGTATTTGTTGTCTACAGGATAATTCTTTGTACCAAACCATTTGTGTGCATCGTTTCTAATCACATCATAAACATTTGAGATTTTTATGTGGTAAATTAGGCTATCTGTGTCAGTATAGCACATTTTTAACATGGTTTACTGGAAATTGTTTTAACACATAACCACAATGAAAATTAGAAAGAAGGGTCTTGGGTATGTGTAAAATGGCCATACCCACTGCTATTGGTCTATCGAATACTACATTGAGTCGGCCTAACTCTATGGCTACCAAATTTTCCTTAAATATGACACTCTTTTTATGATTTGGCTTCGCAATTGAAGTTGCAGCGCCATAGCGCCCATCACATTTCGTCACCATTTTGCGAACATTTTGAATAGTTTCTCCAAAAACGCTTTTTTTCATTAGTTTGAACTTTGTTTTCTCAAAGTCGTTGGTGGCAGCCATACATTTCTCGGCATTAATGTCTATATAAGACTTCATCCATAGATCCTGACGGAATGCCAATATTCTATGATTTTTTCTTAGAATAGGGTTGTTGTTTAAACATTGTTTGAAATTTCGATAATGACTGACATAATTCTTTTGATTATATACTGTGCATACCAGCTCTTTAGGTATCCCTGCTTTGTCAGACTGTGGAGTTGGCACCATTTTCTCAGGACATAAAGGTAGATCTGACTGTAGATTATGAATGTTTTTTGGATATTCCGCCTCTGATGCCTCTTTCAACAAATCGTAATTGATCAATATATGTAATCAGTTGTAATTTCACGTTCGTGCGTCTTCAAAACATTTTCTAAATCAATTGCCGTTCTTTAAAGAACAAATCAAAAAGTTGAATGAATCAATAAATCTAAATTGTATGTCTTGGCGATAATCCACGGAAATTGAATAAGAAAATGATTTTTATTTTTTCCATATTTGATGCGATTACTGAATCACGGTCTGGACTTACTGGTCTTCTGAGTGTTCGCACAGATTCATTATTATACAGTGGCTATCATAATTAGTTAGATTGTGCGTAACTACTGGCACAGTAAAGTTTGGTCTATAATTTATATTACATGCAGAATGCGCTGCGCCTCGAAATCAGTCTGTAAAACGACAATGGTCTCTATGTTTTATATGTGATTTATTGAAATGCTCTTTGCATATGTGACAAATTTTCGCCGTTTTAAATTCTTGTTGCTCCTCAGAACTGATATTCATTTTCATCTTTTGCAACAAATAATTTTTATTTGATCTGCCAGTCAGTAGTAGAATATTATTGCATGATATGGCGGTTTATCAGGAATATCACTGATTACGACGAGATATGTCCTGAGTTTTGGGTCGTAGGTGCTTCTTGCCATGTCCTGATAATAAGGAAGATGTGTACCACGTTTCGTCCAGAAGTTTAGGAGGAGATGTGGAACATACATACTGTAGCGATACATTAATATTTTTTTTATTGAAAATTATATCTGCGACGCTTGTCGCTAGCATCCGTTCTCTCTGCCAATAAATCTCTGATTATCCTTGTTTCAAGTTATACCTTCAACTATTTCAAACGATATGGAGAGAAAACGGAATCGCTTGTCGTCTTTCGTTCTTCTACCTTTGTACTGAGCGGACGTATTTTACTCGACCTCCATAATCCTGTAAGTGTGAGCTCTGATTAGCACCCTTTTACTTAATAAACTTTAACTTTCATTTGGAATTCCTATTTCATTTAAATAATTACTATTTCTTCCCATCTTTATTTAAACTAATTCCTATTTTCAGCAATATTAGTAAATTGATGCTTAGTTATTGTTGCCTATTGCCTCATGATGACAAAAGAATGCAAAATTTATTTACTCTCATTTTGTGTTAAACAGTGAATTCAATGCCTGCAGGAAATCTTCCTTCTGTTAAAAGCGAAGTCCGATAATTTCTTTAACTTTCGATAACAATAGTGATCAAAATTACACACGGTCTTAAAACTTTAATAATTAATAGTCATGAAACCAAGCATCAGTTTACGAGAACGAAGATATTAATCAATTCATACAGGTTCAACTGCAGTGTCACAGCTTCCACCAATGAATGCATACCAGGTAACTTATTCCACTATTTTCTTATGTAATGGTGCTTTCTGGTGTTGTCGTAATTTTTAACTTACATTGCTACTGAGAACTGATAACCATTTCAAAAATTAATATTCATTGCTGATCTTACGGTTATTTAAATTTCAATTCCGGTTTTCAACCTTGATCTTTTGACAACACCAGTGATAATAATAAAAAAAAGTAACATTACAATACACACACACATACAGGCAATTTTAAAAGAGGTATAGCTCTGAGAATATAGCTAGTCATCTAGGTCATCTTGATCTTTGAAAATTTCGGCTTCTAGTTTTATGCACAACGAAATTGCAATGGGGTGGAAAGTACCTCGAATGGCTTCGAGAAAAGGATGTCACGGCTATGCGCTCGACTTAGCGGGAGCAGGGTAGAGCTAATGGTGCAGCACGCACTTTCGTTGCCACTTCACTGTATCATCAGAAGAGAGCCGGCAGTCTCCCTGAGACCGCCACTTATCCAACATCGTGTACTAGTGTGGGTAAAAGCAAAAGCGGCAGTGTTCCTTGATTAATATGAACAAGATTGTCCCAAGAGCAACATCGAGCTTTATTTGAGATACTTATGATTTATGTTGTGTAAAAAAAAAAAAAAAAAAAAAAAAAAAAAAAAAAAAAGCAAGATCGCAGGAGGTGAATTTTATGCTGCTGGTTTCGACCTATTTCAGATCATACTTAGGAAGAATCACATAGCCATGTGTGGGTGGTGACGTCTGCAGGGCTTCCGTGGCTCAAGCAATTACCAACGTGCAGCCAAAGTGAAGCCACAGCAGCCCTGCAGACGTCAGCACCGACCACATCGCTATATGATTGTTTCTGAGGATGATCTGCAGTAGGTCGAAACCAGCAACATAAAATTCTAATATCTGACACTGTCTATGAGGACTGCGACTGGAAAAGATTGTTTATTGTTTTTTCTTTATTTTTTTTTCTAATGAAGACATTTAAACGATGTACTTATGATTATGAAGAAGACATTTAAACGTTGTACTTATGTGCCACAGTCGCTGTATTACTTACAACATTCTTTTATTTTTATTTTGTACAGCTAGTTTCAGTGAACCTATGTCACAATTTTCAAGTATTTCTGTATCATCAGAGATATTTTTATCCTCTACAAAAATAAAAAAATAAAAATAAAAAAATACTCTTCCAGAAACAACAGTAAAGTTATGACTCTGTACTAATACAAGTGAATTAAAAATAAAAATAAAATATCCAGACTCAATTAATGGATTTCTCCAACACGTTTTTACATCATTCCAGACCTCTTATTTCAGGAATGATGTAACAACTTGATGTAGGAATCCATTATTGTAGACAGGATATTTTATTTTTATTCCTTAACACTTGTGCTAGTACAGACTCAGTACCTTACTTTTAATTTGATGAGAAGTTTATTTTATTTTATTTTTATTTATTTATTAATTTTAGAGGGTAAAAAATATCTCTGGTGATACAGAAGTACTTGGAAAATAGTGACTTACCTTCACTGAAACTTGTTGTACAAAATAAAGAAATGTTATAAGTAATTAGCGACTGTGGCACGCAAGTACATTGTTTAAACGTCTAAATTTAAGCAAAAATGTCACCTTCTGCGATGCTGACTCCTTTTGACAAGATGGCGGCACGTTCACCCTCGTGTGTGCCGGCTGTCAGATGCTGCTGCGACCACGGCCCGGCCTCTGTATGCTAATGGCACGTTTCCCGATCTTATAAGCACCCATGTGCTCCACTATTTTGTATTCAGGCGGCGGTATCACTTTCGGTTCTTTGTCATTCCGAAATGTAACCTATTTAGATTGCAGATCAAAAGTACATGGAGCCACATCGCCTTTGCGCCGGCAAGGAATATGTTAATCCTCGTCATTTCTTTTTTTATTTCCCTACGTCCACCCACACTCCTCTCTTACCTCGCCACCCGTTTACTTTACTACCTCTCACACCCATCCTCAAAAATGGAACCCCAGAAGTGAGACATTTCGAGAGGGGTCGTATATTTCAGTCGGGCGTTCCATGAATAACAAGAAGTATCAGGTGCGACTACATAATTTCTTCCCTGTATAATTTCATGTTTAAAAGATCCTTCCTGCTTTGATTGCCACACCGGCACCATGTAAGAAGAAACTGGAGTGGAAATTTATTCGGAGAAACTTCACAGAAAGACATCTGTGACGGAACAAACTTTCAGCGACCGGTCGTATTATAAGCGACGTTTCAAAGTGAGCTCGCCTCTTATCTTTTACATACATTTATGTCTTTAGAAAGTATATTATAATTGAACCAAGTGTGTCACGTGAAGGGGAAGAAGTTCAACCTAAGTATAGATTAAATTTTCTATGACGTTTCGTTATTCATGATTCAAGTAGCAGTAATTGAATATTTCTCTTGTGTGTCTGCTACTCCTACATATTTCATGAAATGCATTATAATTATTGGACATCTAAGCTGCGTTATTTATACATTTTTACCGGGTGCGATCAGTTTTGAACGTAACTTCCGTGCTGTTCCACTTTTGTAAATTTTTTATTTGTACATTATCTCTAACTGGTGCAGTAATTCTTGGTAATGACTCATGCGAAAAACCGCTAGCAAACAGTAAAAATGTAAAAACACGCAGCTTCATTTTTAAATAATTGTGACGGTTTGACATAATTACGTCTATGTATTTATTGGAGGTCGGCGTATGGCGATAGTTGACTTTCGTAACAGAAGAATATAAACACTTATACACGATCAGTGTCTTAAAACTTTCTTTTCCGGAATATTTGCAAAATTATCAGTCGCATATTTAAAAAAAAGAAAAATGTAATAAAAGTTGTTCACCTGGAAAAGGGGCATCAGCAAATTTTGCTAAAACACTGTATATACACTTCCGTACAGTACATGGCACAACTCCAGTAATAAATATAGACTGAACAGGAGTCTGTAGCTAAGGTAGAATTTTCAAAATTTTTTGGTGTGTGCATTGATGAGAGATTAAACTGGAAGCAACACATTGATGTTCTGCTAAAACGTTTGAGTTCAGCTACGTGTGCTGTTAGGGTTATTGCAAATTTTGGCGACAGGAACCTCAGTAAATTAGCTTATTATGCCTGCTTTCGTATGACATCATACTTTGGGATAATCCATCATTGAATAAAAAAGTATTCATTGCACAAAGGCGTGTAATGAGAAAAATTGCTGGAGGCCACCCAAGATCATCCAGCACACATCTATTTAAGAATTTAGGTATCCTCACAGTATCTTTACAGTAAATTTATTCACATATGAAATTTGTTGTTAATAATTAAACCTAGTTCAAAAATAATAGCAGTGTGCATAACTACAATAACAAGAGAAGAAGATTATCTTCACCATGCAGGGTTACATCTCACTTTGGCGCAGAAAGTGGTGAATTATGCTGCCACAAAAGTCTTCGGTCACGTACCAAACAGCATCAAAACAGCCTATTAGATCACCAATTAGCATTTAAAAATAATTTTATCAACATCACCATAAAACTAGACTTTACTTTGTTTTTACTTTCCTTTATAGATTTTGGTGTGAATTTCAAATAATATATTATTATTTTCGGCATTTATGACTTTGTATATGTCACATGGGTTCGTTGGGGCGAACAGGAGTAATGTATAGTGGTTTCCAGCCAAGGTCGCTATTTATTTAATTTTATGATCCGTTTCGATGCTGTTTATTCATCATCTCCGTCATTTATCCTAACAGAACTTGGTGGCAGCATAATAGAGTATTACGTGAGATACACTGTCAACAAGTTCTGTAGGGATGAATGATGATGATAAAAAGATCATGAATAAGTAGCATTGAATCTGGTCATCGAATAAAGCAAATTGCGATCTTACCTAGAAACCATTACAATTTAATAACTTTTAACTACCTCTACTTCCCTATACGTAACAGATTTAATGATTACTATATGCAATTTAAGTAACAGTTATATATCAAAAGTACTCGTGAATTTTCTGCTTTCTGTCATTTGACCTAATATAATATATTAGGCATTCCTTTTTCTCCCGTTTTTGAATTGGTCATATTGTTAGCGTTGATGTGTATCGCAGCTTTCATGAATCCCAGCATCACTACAAACTATAACCACTAAGACGTTCTCGACATACGCCTTTGGTATTTTATAGAGCTTCAATTTCTTTACAGACTTACATAAAAGAATATCTAGAATCTAGTATTATGAAACAAGATTTTAAGCTACTGTCTTACAGTCATCACAGGTTGTGCCAGTGAAGGTATAAACCTAATTTTTGGCCGATGTCTACCTATCTAAACTTAGTGGACGTGCCTCTGGCATTGGGCTGCCCATGAGTTTCACTGCAGTTACTCAGTTTGTATCTACTTTTAACTATGAACTAAGCTGATTATTTTCCTAAACTTAACTTACACTCATAGCCGGTGTCCGCATCCAATCCCATTTTTGCAATACCAGCACATTAATTGCTAGGGACTGCAAGTAGAAATTATATTTCACCTCTAGAACTATGCGCGGTCATATCAAAATTTCTCGAATAACCAGATTCAGTTACAGGCCAGACTAACAGTTTAGAGTGAGCAAAAAGTAGCACAACTCTCTTTACTGGGAATGAGTATCCTCAGTCCAACTAATCCTAAAAATCTGACGCACTCCAATACATGCTATACTCTAAGAGCACTGCACTAAAATACTCGACACTTAGCCTTGTGACTAAAATCGATCCCCTTACTCAAATAAATATGAACGTGCTCACAAAAAATGTCCAGATACTCAGCCGCGTAAGAAATTCGTTAAACTTCAGTTCCACGTAAATTCACCTGAATACCTAGGAGTAACCATTACGAACAACTTAAATTGCAAAAAACACATAGAAGATATAGTAGGAAAGGCGCGCCAAAGAATACGTCTCATTGCCAGAACACATACAAGATGCAACAGTTCTACTAAAGAAAATGGCTACACCGCATTTCTGCGTTCTATTTTGGAGCATTGCTGTGCATTGTTGGATCACCACTTAGTGGACTGACGGAGAATATAAAGGAAGTTCAAAGAAGGGGAGCTAGTTTTGTATTATCGCGATATAGGAGAGATAGTGTCACGCAAATGATGGAAGAGTTAGGATAGAAATCATTAAAAGAAAGGTGTTATTCGTTGCGACGAAATCTGTTTGCGAAATGTCTTTCGACATCTTTCTATTCCGATTGCAAACACAATTTTTTAGCATCCACATACATAGTAAGACATCAACATCATGATAAAATAACAGAAATGAGATCGAAAAGTGAAAAATTTCAGTGTTCCTTTTCCCGCGAGCTACTGAAGAATGGAACTGTAGAGAAATATCGTAAAAACTGTTCTATGAACCATCTTCCTGGCACTTCACTGTGACTTGAAAAGTATTTATGTAAATGTAGAGTGTACCGTAAAGGATTATTGCATTAACAAAAATTACAATAAACAAACAGAAATTAAAATTTTCGGCCTTTCGAGTCAAAGCATTTTTTTTTTTAAATTACGTCATAATAAATATCAGCTGTTATTATTGACAACGCAGATAGTGCTTCTTGGCTCATCGCGCTTCTGGAGTAGACCTGAATGAATTTTAACTTTGAGGATTTTCTCTAGGCCGAACCTGTAATGACGAATTGTAACCTTTCATATGTTCAAATGTTTGTTAAGCTTATGCGAATTAACAGTGGGGTCATCTGTCCCTAAACCTACAAAGTACTATTAAACTAACTTATACTAAAGACAGCACAAAGATCCATGCCTCTCCGCCGCGGCTTGTCGCCGTTATCCTGATTTTTATGTAAACTTTTGGATAAAGTAATCCCTCATTTTTTTTTAAAGTACTAAATAAGTGCCACGACGGATTAGCCGTGCGTTTTGGGGCCCCGTGCGCGGTCCGAACGGCCCTTCGCCGTCGGGGTTTCGAGTCCCCTCGGCAATGGGTGTTTGTGTTGTCCTTAGGTTAGTTTATCTTTCTTTAAGTACTCTGTAAGCTACGTACTAATGACCAAGCAGTTGAGTCCCATAGATTTACAAACATTTGAACCTTTTTACTAAATAAGTTGGTTTGCTTCTTTGAAGACAGAATTTCATCATAAATTTGTAAAGAGTATATTTCGCTATTTTCTCCTTCTCTCAGTATTGTACCTAAATCATTATTTAATTTTTTATACTTTTGTTGCAATATTGCATTTGTTATTAGTTTTATTTACTATATATTTAATATTCTTTATTATCCATTACTGTCTGATTCTGGTTATTTTTATTTTTTGTTTTTTTTTTCTGTTTTTACTTTTATTTAAGATCCCAGTTTTCCTGAATGTCATATTGAGGCTCCTTTTTCTGTTGGAATAATTCTTACGCGTATTTTTTATTAAAGTTTGGGGATATTGTATTTTTCGAATTATAAGGGTTATTTCTTATTAGATTTAAGGTTTCAGAACGTTATCCTTGGATACAGATTTCAAGTAACTGATATCGTATATAAAACAATATCGTACAAAATATTCGTCGAGCGTTTTGAATCGACTACTACAGCATCTACCATTGAACGCTATCTTATGTCTAGAGCATCCAAAGCAAAAGTTATTACACATTTCAAAGGAACACACAAAGAATTACAATGATAAATGTCTTAAAATGTAATATTAGCTGGTTGAGAGTCCGATGTTTCACTCTAGCTGTTTGTTATCCTTGAGGATTACGCTACTGGTTTCATGTGCTTTAGAGACATCTAGAGGTCAATAACTACCGAAAACTGAGACAAAAATAATGTAAAATGTCTAATCTCTTAAGAATGTTTATCAAGAATGCTACACAAAGTGACAAATAAATAGGAACATGGTTATATCTGAAAATCAGAGTCAGTGCCATGTTATAACAAAAGTAATTCCATGTTCCCAGGTTCAACGGAGAGCACTATATGTCCTTAACACCGATGGAAGTCCAATTGTTAAACGTCATAGTAAAAGTGGGTATGGGTTCGTCAATCGTCTCTAAAATCAGAGTGATAAGAAGAATTGTGGGATGCCTGAAAGGATATCTGACACATAAGCATTTTGTTACTAATAGCAGACTCACTTTTGACGTTGAAAACATGGCATCTCTCCTACGACTTAGGTGTAGCATTTCAGCGTCAACCTTTAAATGCATGCTCATGTGTGTCAAAGAAAGTCGACTTTGGATACCTAGAACATACCTTCTACTCACGGCACAGGTTATCAAAGTCCCTGTGTGGCTGCTGCAATCTGCTCACATCACATTAATTGATTTATTGATTGATTTTCTCAGGGAAGCCAAAACAGTCTTGGTCCAACCCGCCACTGCCCGCACCGAAACTAAATTTATTGTGCGGTATCGCTCCCTGTATATCTAGCCAACCAATGCCCTTGAACAGTGCAAGGAGTTCCTTTACCAGTTCTTTATTAGACACAATTTCTTCGGGTCTGGTTGTCCCAAATGTTCTGTGCCTTTTACTCTCCAATTCAATGCATTCGAAGATTAGATGTGATGCAGTTTCATCACCGTCATCACAGATCCTACATTTAGAGTCCTTTTCTGTTATTCCCATTGTATATAGGTGTTTTATGAAATTTCCATGGCCTGTCAGCAATCCCACTATGAGTCTAATCTCTCTCCTGTTCAGGCCCAGGATTGCAGAGCTTCTTTTAAAACATGGCTTTGGCATCGTTACCTTGCCATGCTTTTGTTGATAGACTTTGGTCCAATATTCTACGTGTCTTCTGAGCCAGTTACGTGGGGCTCCAATTTGATCATCGTCATGGTGATTGTCAGGACAGGTTCCGGTCCAATAAATGGAGTCTCTGCCCCCATCCTGGCTAATCTGTCGGCTTGTTCGTTGCCACTGATCCCCGAGTGGCCAGGGACCCACAATAGGTTTACTCTATTGCTTTCCCCTATCTCCACCAGAACCATGTGACATTCTGCAACAATTTTAGACCTTGTTGCAGGAGCCGCTAGTGATCTCAGGGCTGCCTGGCTGTCTGAATAGATATAGATGCTACGGTCTTTGTAGCACCTACGTAAATTCTCCTCCACACACGCCCTGATGGCAGTGATTTCGGCCTGGAATACTGAGGCCAGTTTCCCTAGAGAAATGACGCCCTCCAATCTTGGCTGAACCCCGTATACCTCGGCCCCCACGCCTTGGTCTGATTTTGACCCGTCAGTGAAAATGTTCAAATGTTTGTAGAACTTATGGGTCATCAGTCCCTAAGCTTACAAACTACTTATGAACTAGTTAAGACTAAGGACATCACAAATATCCATGCCCGAGGGGGGATTCGAACCCCCGAACGTAGTGGCCGTGCAGACCGTGACTGGAGCGCCTCAGTCCCCTCGGCCAGCGCGGCCGGCGACCTGTCAGTGAAACAGACAATATCCCCCGTACGGTGTCGAACTATTTTCTCCCACTGCTCCCTACTTCCAATTGTTATATTGAAAGGCTTGTTGAAGCAGTATGGAGTTATAATACAGTCGGCTGCCATTTCCCCAACCTTTCCTATATTTGCCTCACTGACTATTTTAGTGTGTGAGCTCACATCACATACGTCACGACAGTTACTCAGATTCTGATAGTAATAGGGGTTCGAAGCCACTGAGAATAGGACGTCGACGACAATGTCATGAGGAACAGGTACCGTTACCACCCTCGGGCTGTTGCCCAACCGCCGTTGCACAGTTACTCCATCGACCCCCGTCTTCGCCCCCACCGCCACCACCTGCCTTCACAATCTGTCACTTGCGCGAATGCCGCCACCAATTAATTTTGAACAACTTAACCGCCCGCCGCCACCCTCGCCTCTGCCGACAGGTCTGCTCCGATTAATTTACATAATAGTCGTGTAAAATAAATACATGAAATTGTTCTTTTATTACGTACGTTTGTATTACTCACTCCTACACCAACATTGAAAAATGAATCAATTTTTAATCGCAATAACTCTTTTTTTTTTCGGGAAGATTATTTATCTCGGAAAAAAAAATCGTCAACAGTTTCAATGCCATTCGTAAGTAATGTTTTACAATTGTTTTTAAACAATTACCAACGATGCCTGGGACATGTTTTCTGAGGCTACACTTCGTTTTCTCGGAATTGACAATTCAGAGGGGAAGTATAATTACTTCAACTGATTTTCATAAATTACTTAAACAATCATTTTACACAGAAACAATTTATTTGACGAGTAAAATCACTTCTAAACGACTGCAAGTACAATTGAATAGTAGTTACGTGCAAAACTAACCTGTAGTCTAGAAATAGATATTCTACAGCCTCTGCTTATCAGTCTTCTGTGGTAGCTGGAAGTAGCATGTACTCCTCGAATATGTTAAACATCCATCAGCTGCTGGAATGGAGAATATCTCCTATGGACGAGTGCTTTGGATTTTGGCTCTTACTGGAAAACCTGGACAATCTTGTTACTGACTTCGTAACATAAATTATGACGAAAATGCTACGCTCCTCAGCAAGAAGAACTTAAGTGTGCCTACACCCATTACAAAGCCTTTTTGCGATAATATTATGGTAGTTAAAATCTTCGATCAAGTGGACTGTCAGGAGCAGAGAGATAAGAGGCGTTGTGTAATGGTAAAGAAGGAAATGTGCAGGTATTTTAACCTTTACCTGTGTGGTAAATTCGACAGGTTCGTCACTGCGAGACATGGTATTAAGGCCAAGTTACCATTTCTCCTACTTGGTGGCAAAGGTGTTGCCGCAAAGGAATACTGTATAAACTCAGCAAGGAAACATTGGGAAACATCTCGAAGAAATGTGCAAATCCAGTAGCTATACCTTATAAAGTGGAGTTAGCCTATGTTCAATTGGATGTTTTGATGGAGGAGCTCCTTGCTATACCACAACAACTTCGTGCAGACGACTTCTATGTACTGGTTTTGGACATCACAAACGATTTCTCAGGGATTTTTTAGAAAGTGGTGATGTGTGAATATCTCGTACCCAACCACTACTTTTGTATGGAAGGAGACTGCACAGAAAATCGCAACGTGATTGTGGAAAACGATAAGACAGTAGGGATATATTGTTTAACGTGGATAACATCGAATTGTCTGCTAAAAGTATATAATAAATTGTATGTCAAATCACAAGCCCTGGTGTCAACAAAGTTATCGGTTATTACATTATCGATTTTATAAAGTATCCAGACAGACTACTTCGAAAGACTTTTACTTCTTTCTTGGGTCAATAACATGGCATTACCAGGTTGGAAGCAACATTGCTATAATGGAACTTATTAGCATACCTTAGAAACCGCCTTTAACATTTCTATGATCCTTAAAGTACGAGTGAATGTTATCTACTCAACAACAGTACTTACACGAAGTTACGGCATAGAGAGCCATACGAAGGATGAAGCGGGACAGACTCAAAGGTAGGTGGCTGTAGCTATAGTACTGTCCTAAAGTGTAATTTTCAGAACGTGGACTCCATTCCTGATAACAGGAACCATTAAAAGAAGGCAAAGTCAAGGTCGTCCATGGGAACATCAGCTATATATGACCGTTATATCTGGTTAACAGCATGTCGAGAAAGGAGGCTGAAAACAACTCAGTTGCAACGCAACCTCAAGGCAGCTACAGGAGGTGTAATATCAGCACAGTTCGAAATCGCCTTCGGGAATGTCGCCTCTAGGCACGGTGTGTGTCCCATTGTAACCACGAAACCGTTTAGCCTCTAGAAAGTGGGCGGAAGAACGTCAGGATTTGAGTCGTAACAATTGTCGGCGGGTTCTGTTCACAGATGAGTCAAGATTTTGTGTTCAGCCGGACAATCGTTGTTCCCTCATTAGGAGAGAAACTCGGAACAATCCTGGTTATGTGCACGATGATGGTGGACGATTGGTGTGGGCAGGACCCCTATGTCGTTCGGAATGGCGCTTTTACAGCTCAGAGATACAGAGATGAGATCCTTCGTTATTTTGTTGTGCCCTACGCTTGTGCCATATAAGATGGGTTCCTTCTGGTGGCCGATAACGCTCGTCCACACAGACCTGCATAGGTGGACAATATGTTTATGGAATGGAGTGGCGAGGTTAATCGGCGGACTTAACCCCAATTGAGCTGATCTGGGATGCACTTGCTAGACTCATTGCAGTGAGAACAAATCTCCAACAACGTTGCAGAGCTGCATATTGTACTCTTGGAAGAATGGCCAAACATCCCTCAAGGTCTGACTGATAACCTCAAACTGTCCATGGCACGCAGGTGTGCAACTGTGTAGAAGGTAGAGAGCAACGAGAGTGACTTTTTCTGTATTATGGTAGCTCCATCGCGCCTCACTCTAAGTAAACGCCATGTAAACCACAAGCAAAGTAATGAGACAGCACAAATTTCGATTGTAACCAATGTCGGAATAAAATACGTTACCAATTGTACATTGCGAATGGTGTATCAGCTGATCAACTAACTGTTTTGAGCAGTGTATATACTCTGCATTAACTACAGAAATAATACTAATACTGAAAGAGGTGTGGTGGGGATGAAATCAAAGAAAAATCGTGTTAGGGTTCGCAATAAAATGAAAGGTTGTTTGGGGGTGGAAGGTGTTACGAGAGGAATGTAAGACAGGTGTGGCTGACCGTCAAAAAAATTCTGAAAAAATCACGTTGTTTGTTGTAAAATAATTATATCCTTATTAGTCATGTGGTAATAATACTGACAACTTTGATTTTCAGAAACATAATTTCAATTTTCGCCCTGTATTACGCAATTTCATCGAATCTCCAGTGTCTCTGGAACTACCTGTTTCTAAGACTCTTTTCAATTCCAAAAGTGTGTCAGGGTTCTAACAACTATAAATAAAATGGTTAAACAACCTTTCTTCGCGATTATTTAATTGTAAATGGATCAGTGTCCTCGTTGAGAAAAACGCACGAGCAACATAATATTACATTCAAATTAACATCAATATTCAGAAACAAATAGAATTTAAACACTATCCTACTACTGTGCTTTACATTACATTCATTCCAGGCAATAATACGTGATACTGGCAGGCAAGTAAAGTAAACCCTTAGTAAACTTGTTACACTTTGTAACTGAATCAAACGTTACGAACGAGGTCGCTCTTTGTACGAAATATTTGATCACCCGCTGTAAGAAAATTTGCCTGTTGGAGGTCGTCAAATAATCTCAAAATTTAGAATGCGTAACAGTATACTCTGGTAATAATAATTTCGTTATTGAATGTTGCAGCAAATCACAACTAATGGGTCGCAACTACACTTTCGCAGTGAAAGTTAAAAATTTTGAATAAAAAAAGATATTAATTAACTTGAAACAATCACTGTGGTAATTAATTAAGCTTGGCCCTATCTGACTTAGCATTGATTACAGCCTCCAACTAGCACCTTTTACGATTCACGAACAGCACAACTTCAGTAATAAATGTGTCAGAATTCATGTCGTGGTGATGGCGTGTTCGTGTTATAATAAAAATTGTAATAGCAGATAGACTCTGATTGCAATGATACTAGCTCAATACAGTGAAACTCCGTGGTGCAATGAGCTTCACAAATACTACAGTCAAAGTTCTCAATAATTTTGATATTATTGTTTAAAGCATTCAAGTTCCTTATATTCCTTATAAAACTTTACGTAATTTTTTTTTTATTTATTTTTTTTATTTTTTTTTTAATTGAATTGGTTCCAGGGCCTGGGTAGCGTACGCGTGTAACTGGCTGAGCAGAGTTTGGCATTTAACGTATTTCATAAAAAAAATTACTTCAATCAAGTCTGGTAAAACTACTATAATACTTTGACTACTGTTAGCCTGGTTACTTTCTACATAAATGAAACCAACTTTACTTTACTTGCAAACTCTGTTGCACTTTAATTACTAGTCTCTGTGGTTGCAACACGTTTAGCAATTCTTTAACTCGTCTAGCAATTTCTTTAAAACTGATCGTAATTACTTTGAAAATGATTGAACTTGTTAGTCAATGTACATACATGCATATTCAATATAATCTAATATTGGTGATAATGGGGTGACTAAAACTACTTACAAAATTCAAAATAAGTTATATATAATTGAACCAAAGTTCTGGTTGGGTTGACACTACATTTACATGTATACAAAATGAAATGTTACAATAGTACTCATCTGTTTTCGTCGTCTTCGTCGTGAAGTCCAAACAAGACAGATATGATTACAATAGGTACTCTTACTACAACAACGATCACACTCGGTGACAATGGACTTGATAACCAAACAATTACTTTTCTTGCACACATGAGAAAAGATTACACTGAGTATAAATAAACTTGTTTCGCACTTCCTTCAATACATTAAACATTACGCCTCTCAGGCTTATTGCAATTGCATTAAACTCGCGCCACACTGCGCCTACCGTGCCTTTGCACCATCAACAAAACATTTGTGTATTTACTATAGCGAGTCCGCTCCGCGACTACATTTATGTCTTTACTTTAGCGAGTTCGCACCGCGACTACATTTATGTCTTTGGCGAGTCTGCACGGCGACTACTTCAGCAGCGCGACACTCACAGCTACTACTTCTGTACCAAAGACAATCTTTACAAAAGGTTCAACATTTTCTCTGGCGCATTGCTAACTTACGGCATAAGAATGTCCGTGTATTCATGTGGGTTTACACATATAGTACATATTTACACTAAATGATTCAATATAGAGAATGTCGTCACATAAGAAATATATCTAGCATACAAGAAATGAAAAAATACATGAAATAAACAAATTTAAGACAATATATATAGATTACGTTAAATCAAACTAAGATACAGCGACAGGTGTATTCTTACATCCTGCCCGGGTTGAGAAACAATTTATTTATTTTTTTTTTTTTTTTTTTTTTTTTTTTTTTTTTTTTTTTTTTTTTTGGTAACCTTAAAACACATATTTCACATAGGAAAAATTACATGACATAAAATGAAGATTCATAATATTGGTTACAATGCATTACATAAGGTACAAAGGTAGGAAGTTGCATTACATTATTTACAAAATTTGATGTGTTGGGATGCGTCGGTGTGTGACCTTATCGGCGTATAAACCTGCAAAACATAGCACTGCACTGAATTGACCTTCATGGCCGAGCTTGATAGCTCCACCTTATTGCACATCACTTCACACGCTACATTTCTTAGTCCCGTTGGATGAAGCGGTGTGTGTGTTCCTTTGAAGTCGCTACCGCCCATGGCTGTCGGCTGCTTTCAAGTTGCTCGCGCCGGCTGCTGACCACGCAATGCAATTGTTGCCTCTGGTAGCTGCTGCCGCTGGCGGCACGTCTAATGTCCGTGTGCGCATTGTCGCCGCTCCGCAGGCCCGCTTACCAAGGTCTCATCGACTTGTTTTGTTTATTGTGTGCTAACCTGCAAACGGGGCTTAGCTTCAGTCTTTCATCTCACATTCACATACACAGCAATTAAAACAAATGATAAGTTATACAATACATTAATATCTTCAAGTCATGTTAATTACGTGTAATTAACATTAGTTTGAATTTTTCTGATGTAGTGTAGTTACAATATTTTGATTGCAAATTACACATTAATAATAGAATTTTTTTTAATGTCACATACGTGTCTGAGTCCTACATTTTTATTGTTCTTTATGGACACCAGTTCCATAGCATTAGTAAGTTTGACTTTGTTTACACGGTAGGGTCCTAAATACCACCGGTAAAACTACTTGCATCCGTTATCATGTAGTTTACCCAGCTTTTTGTTTCGTAGTAAGACAAGGTCTTCTTCTTCAAATTTTCTTTCTGGATATCTATTATCTCCTCAGGAATGTTTTCAATATTAACCACTTTCTGACGAGTCCTTTGTCTTATCTCTTCCTCATCAATAGTAGAATGATTTACGTCATAATAATTAGTCTCCTCTTCTTCGTTAAGGTACACAGAGTCAACGTAATGTTGCATCTCCGCGTGTGTTTTCTCTTTCTTTTCAAATAAGTTCCATTTCGTCTTGATTCCACCCACATTCCATTCTATATATTTTTCATAATAATTAATCTTCATTTCTAACTTCCGCATCGTGTCCGCACCAATCACGACGTCGCTCTCTAATCCTCTAACAACTAAAAATTCTGCCACTATGGCCTGTTCACATACAATAATCTCTAGCATTACTCGTTTCCGTACTTGCACGCTTTGCTTTGGTATAATAGATGAAGTGTTTATATTACAATAATCTTCTTTGATAATTAGCTTCTGCTTGCGACTAATTAAGTACAAATCCTCTTCGATTGCATTGTACTGGCTTTCGGTGTCCGATGTCACAAATCCGTTCTCCTACGAATCCGGTAATCATCAAGTTCATTTCGGTGTCCTCTTGGGTGTCGTCTTCTTCGAGTAAAAAATGTGTCCTTTCTTTGTGTGTCAATCCAAATAAGGTTTCATTTTGCAGTATCCCCACTTCTTCGTCCGCTTCAATGCTCTTGATTCACATAACTACAGTCAGACGGTTCATTTACAGTTGAGTGTTTCATTTTCACGCGTCGTCTTCTTCAGTACTCTGTGCCGGCTCGCGGCGCGTCACGCCTCATTGCTGTCGGCACGTTGCATATACCGTTAAGATCTTCAAATTGTTCTGCCTTCTCTTTTAACCTTTCTCTTTGCCTTTGTCATGACTTGTTTTTATGTCTTCCTCGCTGCATCTGATATTAAATGTCTTTACTGGATGTTCCACTTGCTGTAATAATTCGGTGGTGTACTGGTTTCCTTCGTCTTCAACAGTCAACATATTTATTTTCAGGTCCACGACCGCTTTAACTTTCTGTAGCCAGTCAGCTCCAATTATCAACGGAATATTTATTTCTTCCACTACTACAAACTCATGGTAAAATAGTTGGTTAAGCTCATTGATTTTAAACGGCAAGAAAATCTTCTTCTTTGATTCCACAAATTTAGAATTGAAAGCTCCATATATTTTCAATCTAGTTGCTGGAAGTTCTTCTTTTCTATGCAAGCTTTACTTAACATCCTCATAAATCGATCGTGTCAAAATTGAAATCATCGACCCAGTATCAATTAATGCTTCATATTCCTTGCTTCCGATTACCAGTTTTAGTTTCGGACATGTATTGCTTTCGCTCTGTTTGGCGTCTCTCAATACTGGTATTTCAGTTCTAAGCACATCTTCTTCTTCCGTTGATAACCTTTCTTGTTCATCTGACGTCCGGATGGCATTGCATTGTCTCATCTGCGGTGCTGTCGTTGCAACGTCGTGTTGGCTCCAAATTTCGATATGTTCGATGATGTCAGGAAACTCATTCTGCAATGAATCATAATTTTCTGCTACTTCTTCCGTACAGGTGGTTACGGTATCTGCTGCTTTGTTGTCTGGTTCTCCCTGCTCATCTTCTGTCGTATCCGATTCGTCACTGTCTTCCGTCTCTTCCACGTCAGTATCTTCTTCCAGTTGAACACAACAAGTTTTCTTATCTTGAGAATTGTTATCCAGTAACGCATCTATTGCTTCAACGAACATTCTTTCATAGTATTCTTGTTCCGTTTCTGGCCCAACTGTTGCTTTATTTATTTGCACTGATGCGTCAATAACTTTGTTTATTTACGCACCCTCAAGCTTCTTTGCTTCTACAGTTGTTGTTCGTGCGTTCTTGCCATGCTCAATTATGTTCGTAGTATTGTATAAAACTTCAGATTCGTCTTCATCATCTGTCGTTGTCCATTCATTATCGGAGTCTAAACAACGTGTGTTTTCTTCATGATTGCTCGTACTTTGATTACGTATTTCGTGGTTGGTGTCTCCATTATGTACTGTGCGTACTTCAAACGCATAAACCTGTTTATCGCGAGGTCCCGGTTTCCCGTGGACTGTTCTTCCGTCCCCTCTACTTCTGTCTACTTTACGTGACTGATTGTATTCTTTGGGCCTAGCTCCAGTGTTTTGTCAATCATTTCGATTATTTCTCTCTCTATTACGATTTTCCTGTCGGTCTTGTCTCGGTTCTTCTTCTCTCTGATGACGTTGCCGTCGATCATCTTGTCGGCCGTTATTGGTATCACCTCCTCGTGACCTGTATTCCCGTGTATCCGCTTGTCGGTGCCCGTATCCGTTATCTTCACGGCGAGTACCTTCGTCCCTCCGATAATGTCGATCATCTGTTCCATTCCTATTCCCTCTGTCCTGTCGGTTGGGACGGTCTCCATTTTCCCAGCTTCGATCACATCTTTCCAAGACTTCCATAAATCTTTCTATAGATAAAACTGGTTGTACAATGAAAAGATCTCGCACACGTCTGGGCAATTTTGCTAACATTACTGAAATGAAACCTCGCTCCGGTATTGGATAGCTAAGATACCTATTTTTATTCCAGTAATGTTACACATATTTCTCCATCGTACTGAATTTATTTGCGTTATAGATCGGTGCTGTGTAAATATCTTCATAAACTTCATCCTGCTTTGCTGATGACCAATATTTGCGTATTAGTTGATCCTTAAATTCGCGGTAGCTTCTGCTCTCGCTACTCACGTCCATAACGTCATTATAAATACTTTCATGCACGTTGGACAGAATATAATTTATACACACGCGATCAGACCAATCTCGCGGTAAAGTTTGTTCGATATGATTCAAAAATTTCATTATATGGATGTCGCCATCTGGTTTGAATAGTGGCGGTCTGATACTACGCAAATACTTTTCCATTCGTCTATCATTTTCGGTGCGCCTTGCCTCCTCATTGTTGTCAACACAAGGCAATGGAGCAACATTTCTTTGCTCCGGTACAGTTCCGTTCAAATTTATCTCGTAATGCGAATTCCTGTTACTGATTTCGGTGACAGATTTTGTCGTTTCAAAGCTGACGTTTCCTCCAGCTGGCTGCCTCATGAGACGATAACAATTATCTGTTGCGTCATCATTGTGACTGCCAACTTGCGCTTCTGTACTAGGCGGGGTCCACGTATTGGTTTCATGTTCCACAACACGCTGGATTTCTCTTTGCATCTGAACAATGTTTTCCTCAGCGTGTTTTAATCCCTGTTTGAGTCCCGCGTCTTTGTCTTTCGTTCTGTTTAATGATTTTTTAACCAAAGTGGCTTCGTTACTGCACTCGGTGTGACGCTCCTCACAAATTTTTTGCGCCTGCGTAATATGTTGTTCCGGTTGCGTGGCTAAATCATCTATCCTTTTGTCCTGTTTACTTATTTGCTTCCTGACGTGTTCATTTTACTTTTTTATTTCTCCGATTTTTTTATCTGTTTTCTTTATGTCCTGTCCAAGTTCCAGTCTTAGTTCTAACTGTGATTTTTCGATTTTTTGACCAAGATTCCGGCTCATTTCTAACTGTGACTTTTCAAGATTCCGGCTCATTTCTGTGACTTTTCAAAATTCTGGCTCATATTTTGCATGAATTGCATTAACGCACTTCTGTCTGCATTTCCTTGAGGCACAGCATCCCTCATTTTTGTCCTTCGCCTATCCTTTTTATTTCTGTCGATTTTCCGTTCCTCCTCACTACTTGATGACAGATCATCTGATGAACATTTAGCCTCCGATTTGTTCTGATGTTCGTCAATTACCTTTTGCTGATCACTAACATTGTCCGCGATTTCATCCATGCTAATTTTCTCTCCATTAATTACGTGACCAACGTTTATCGCTAACCTGCGATAGTTTGAGTGTCTCAAATCTGTACTACTTCTTCGAACCTCATTTTGATCACGCGTAATCACTTGTCGATCTACGTTCAAATTTGCATTTTCCATTTCTGGTACATTTTCCATTTCGGTTACTTTTTCTAATCTTGAATCCATTGTTGATGCCTGGCTTCTACGCATTACCGCGTTCCTAGTAAGGACCCTACCTTTCTCTATTGTTGCGTCACGATGACGCTGCCCTACTGGTGCCATGTTTAAACTTTTCAACAATGTTTCAAAATCAACAAACGATATACCAATTTCAAATCCAATAATCAGTTAATCAATAGACAGAACAAAATAATAATTCAAAATTTAATGATAACTTAATTACTATTACTTAATTAACAAATTTCTTCCCAAACCAGTTACAAACGTAGGCGCCCAAACTATCCTCGCAGTAGTGTCGCCAATTGTAAGAAAATTTGCCTGTTGGAGGTCGTCAAATAATCTCAAAATTTAGAATGCGTAATAGTATACTCTAGTAATAATAATTTCGTTATTGAATGTTGCAGCAAATCACAACTAATGGGTCGCAACTACACTTTCGCAGTGAAAGTTAAAAATTTTGAATAAAAAAAAGATATTAATTAACTTGAAACAATCACTGTGGTAATTAATTAAGCTTGGCCCTATCTGACTTAGCATTGATTACAGCCTCCAACTAGCACCTTTTACGATTCACGAACAGCACAACTTCAGTAATAAATGTGTCAGAATTCATGTCGTGGTGATGGCGTGTTCGTGTTATAATAAAAATTGTAATAGCAGATAGACTCTGATTGCAATGATACTAGCTCAATACAGTGAAACTCCGTGGTGCAATGAGCTTCACAAATACTACAGTCAAAGTTCTCAATAATTTTGATATTATTGTTTAAAGCATTCAAGTTCCTTATATTCCTTATAAAACTTTACGTAATTTTTTTTTTTTTTTTTTTTTTTTTTTTTTTTTTTTTTTTTTTTTTTAATTGAATTGGTTCCAGGGCCTGGGTAGCGTACGCGTGTAACTGGCTGAGCAGAGTTTGGCATTTAACGTATTTCATAAAAAAAATTACTTCAGTCAAGTCTGGTAAAACTACTAAAATACTTTGACTACTGTTAGCCTGGTTACTTTCTACATAAATGAAACCAACTTTACTTTACTTGCAAACTCTGTTGCACTTTAATTACTAGTCTCTGTGGTTGCAACACGTTTAGCAATTCTTTAACTCGTCTAGCAATTTCTTTAAAACTGATCGTAATTACTTTGAAAATGATTGAACTTGTTAGTCAATGTACATACATGCATATTCAACATAATCTAATATTGGTGATAATGGGGTGACTACAACTACTTACAAAATTCAAAATAAGTCATATATAATTGAACCAAAGTTCTGGTTGGGTTGACACTACATTTACATGCATACAAAATGAAATGTTACAATAGTACTCATCTGTTTTCGTCGTCTTCGTGGTGAAGTCCAAACAAGACAGATATGATTACAATAGGTACTCTTACTACAACAACGATCACACTCGGTGACAATGGACTTGATAACCAAACAATTACTTTTCTTGCACACATGAAAAAAGATTACACTGAGTATAAATAAACTTGTTTCGCATTTCCTTCAATACATTAAACAGTACGCCTCTCAGGCTTAATACAGTTGCATTAAACTCGCGCCACACTGCGCCTACCGTGCCTCTGCACCATCAACAAAACATTTATGTGTTTACTATAGCGAGTCCGCTCCGCGACTACATTTATGTCTTCACTTTAGCGAGTCCGCACCGCGACTACTTCAGCAGCGCGACACTCACAGCTACTACTTCTGTACCAAAGACAATCTTTACAATAGGTTCAACATTTTCTCTGGCGCATTGCTAACTTACGGCATAAGAATGTCCGTGCATTCATGTGGGTTTACACATATAGTACATTTTTACACTAAATGATTCAATATAGAGAATGTCGTCACATAAGAAATATATCTAGCATACAAGAAATGAAAAAATACATGAAATAAACAAATTTAAGACAATATATACATTACGTTAAATCAAACTAAGATACAGCGACAGGTGTACTCTTACACCGGTATATAGTACGTCTCTCTCTCAAGAAGAGGATACTAATGCAACTGCTTTCTGTTGTTGGCGTGAGCAGGCAATAAATCACCCAGGCGTGGTACAGTAATCTGATCTCGGTGAGCTGTTGTGGAGTGACTCCTGACGGCTGATAGCTGTTACATACGCAGTCGCGAAAGAATGTCTTGTTCCTTCGTTACTTCCTTTTATCAGCCTCTGTGTTAACGACAGACCTCAGTGATAACGACCACAATCAATTCTGCAAAGTCTGAGCAGCTTCAGTTTGTATAAGCCAGTACTCATAAATACAAAAGGCCTAAGTGACTCCAGAAGTTTACGTCGAAATTTGAGTTTCGGAGCTACTAATAAGGCTAGTTGACCTTATTCTCACTTCACAAGAACCCTCAGTACAAGTACAAAATGCAGAGCAAACTACGAAATTTGTACCAAGTCCGCAAGTCCCAACTAAACGAAATAAGCGATTCCTTCTCATCTACTCCCTTTGGAGGTGCGCAACCAAGTACTTAATTCGCAAACTTTGGAGACACAAAACGATGACCTTTGATCCGCATCATTTGGAGGCATGAAACGAATACCTTAGATCTGCATCCTCTGGAGGCACGAAACGAAATCCCTGTCCCTCAGCTGGCAGAGCAGCTCCTCGCTCTCTCTCTACTGTGGGCCACGCCCCATAATCTCCCAGATAACCAATGAAATACTAGCTTACCAGCACCGACCAGTAAGAATGGAGCACGCGCCCCACAAGAGCCAGTCAGAGACAACTATTAATCTTACAGTAAGCTTCCTTTCTGCATAAATGCTCAATAATCTTATGCGTTAAGTTTAACCTACCTTCGGCTTATCTAAACATAATAGAATGCTGAAACTGAAGCATGTGCTACTCTATAAATTTAACGGGAAGTGGTGTAAGTTAAACGTTTTTGAAAACCTTCAGCGCCCTTCTGTCGTCTTTATGTTCTGGTATTAGATTTGTTTCTTCCTAGGTAAAAAACAAGCCGGTAATTCCAACAGCACATGTGTACGCCACACGGCGTGTCGAGGAGGCTACGATTGTACTGGCAGCAAACTAGTCTGCGCCGACTTTCGGATGGGGTCCAGGTCGTATCGGAGCCTGAGTCCAGTGTAACGCCACTTTGATTTTCCAGTCGGCCATGCTATAACGGTCCAACAAAATTCCCAACATCCCATTGTTCTCCACACGCTGGTTAAACCTCTATAACCACAAGGGTCCGGAGGATATTCATGCATGTTGTTGTTGTTGTGGTCTTCAGTCCGCAGACTGGTCTGATGCAGCTCTCCACGCTACCCTGTCCTGTGCAAGTCTCTTCCTCTATAATACGTTCGGCAATCTACATCCTTTTGAATCTGCTTACTGTTTTCGTCCCTCGGTCTCCCTCTACGATTCTTACCCCACACGCTTTCTTCTAATGCTAAGTTGACATTTTCTTGATGTCTCAGAATTTGTCCAACCAATATATCCCTTCTCTTAGTCAGGATATGCCAGAAACGTCTTTTCTCCCCGATTCGGTTGAGCACCTCCTCATTAGTTACGTGGTCTACCCATATAATTTTCATCATTCGTCTGTAGCACCACATTTCAAAAGCTCTATCATATTTTCATCTGAAATCCTTATCGTCCACGTTTCACTCCCATACAATGCTACACTCCAGACAAACGCTTTCAAAAAGGACTTCCTAACATTTAAATTAATATTGCATGTTAACAAGTTTCGCTTCTTTAGAAACGCTTTTCTTCCCAAAGCCATTCTGCATTTTATATCTTCTTTACTTCGGCCATTAGAAGTTATCTTGCTACACAAATAACAAAATTCATCTACTACTTTTATTGTCTCATTACCTAATCTAATTCCCTCGGCATCGCCTGATTTTCTGACATTCCATTCCATTACCCTCGTTTTACTCTTGTTAATGTTCATCTTATATCTTCCTTTCAAGACATTATCCATCCTATTCAATTGCTCTTCCAGATCCTTTGCAATCGCTGACAGAATTACTATGTTATTGGCAAACCGCAATGTTTTTACTTCTTCTCCCTGCACTCTAATGCCCTCTCATCATTTCTCCTTCCATTCCTTCAATGTACAGATTGAACAACATTGGGGAAAGGCTACAACCCTGTTTTACTCCCTTCCCAGCCTCTGCGTCCCTTTCTTGCCCTTCGACTCTAATAACCGCTGTCTGGATTTGTATCGGTTGAATATAACTCCAAAGCTTTCTCCAAATAGACAAACGCTAGATACGTAGGTTTGCCTTTCCTTAGCTTATCTTTTAAGATAAGTCGTAATGTGAGTATTGCCTCCCGTGTACCTACATTTCTCCTAAGTCCAATCTGATCTTCCCCGAGGTCAGATTCTACAAGTTTTTCCATTCGTCTGTAAATAATTCGTGTTAGTATTTTGCACCCATGACTTATTAAGCTGATAGTTCTGTAATTTTCACACTTGTCTGGTTGCTTTCTTGCATATACACTGAAATTGTGTATTTGCTGTCCAAGCTGAAAGTTGTAATGATTGTTATTGATCAAAATAAATGTATAATGATTGGTATTGTAATTGAAACAGAACTGTTTAATATTGTTCTCGCAACTTGTCAATAAGAAATGCTTGACTGTACATATGACTTCTCAAACAATTGTCTCGTGTGTAGCTGTGTGTGTGTTGGTAGCTGTAAATGAATCTGCACTTGAACTCAAACTTGCTAAGCTGACAATACTTTATCCAATTAGTTAACCAAGAGTTTGAACAAAAACCAAATATGTAAAATAAACCTATTTTGACCCTGTGACTTTGTTCATAGAATGGGTAATTTGACCTCCGGTAGAAACTAATGTGTTTCATTAAAGATTGCAATTGTATAAACAACAGGACAGTAGGAAAGTGGGAGGCGAGGTACTGGCAGAAGTAAAGTTCTCAGGACGGATCGTGAGACGTGTCAGGATAGCTCAGTCGGTAGAGTGCTGGCCCGCGAAAGTCGACGGTTCCAGATTCGAGTCCCGGTTCCGGCACACAACTTTAATCTGCCAGGAAGTTTCATATAGCGCACACTCCGCTGCAGAGTGAAAGTTTCATTCTGGAATAACACATCAGCTTGCTGCAGAAGTGTCTGATTGGCAAATAGATCTGAGTTCGACAATTATTCTTGAATTATCTCACTCAAGGGTTTACACTGATTTTAAGGCCTACATGTGCGCAAGGAAACATATGCAACTGGCCTCAGAATTACTGCCCAAAAATGTTGCTGCTGATGCTGCAAGGTCAAAAAATAACTACAGAATTGCAATGCGAATCCACTAACTACACAAATACTTGTACATCTCTGTAGGATTTAAAACTAATAATTTATTGGGTTTCGGGGTGAATGACTAACACGAAACAGACCTGAGGTTGAAGTTTTTCATACAAGGAGAACATGAACTTAAACAATATTGCACAAAAATAGTGATTATAACGTGGGGTTGTCTTACACAAATCTTTTCAGGAACCAATTTACTTCTACTGTCATTTTCAACAAAAGAAAAACCAGCTAGCACTTTATACAATGTAAATTAAAAATAGAAATTTCGACATCATGGTTCCCCCGTTTCTTTATTTTTGTACAGTAAAAACATAATAAATTACTGCAGTATACTTTTTATTTATTTTAAAGAACGGACATAAAAGGCGAAAATTAAACCCTTCATGCTGAATGTCTGTTAGATATGGACTACAATTATGCGAAGCGCCTGGTAATGAAAAGATGATTCTCATTACCTTTATTCTTCATAATATCAGAACATTTTCAGATTCAGATATTTCACAACATTATCACACATAAAAAGATTCAAATGATCCAATCTTACAATGCAAATAGCAACTTCATTCCAACACTACTCCTGCGCACCCGTCGGAGGCCGGCGACCAAACTCAGTAAACTAAAACGCGGAATAGAGCACATCAAAGATTGTTCCCACGGAGACCTTCAACGTTATTAACATTGCATTCCTACGTTTCAAAGCGTGAGCACGAAAAATGAAATATCACTTCTTAATACTGATTAAAATTAAGGTCAGTGAAACATTACTGGAAACGTGTTTTCCCAGAGATGTGCGTAAAATATAAACCACGTGTGTACATGTCTGTTAAGAGTGGTAATTGGAAGTTATCCTTCTATTACGATTTAGAATCTTCGGCTGTCACAATAATTGATCATCGTAAATTAAAGCGTTACCTACTTCTGCCCTACGTACTGATCAGGACCTGTACGAAAGTAAGAATGTTTGGCGAAATTGCATTCTAATGGTGTTCATGTATAAATGAATTATTGTCAGTAACACATGCATACGGGAAAGCCACAATAATAGAACTGCTAGATGGATTAATTTATCAGCAATAGAAACCAAAATATCGTAGTAAGGAAATCTTTAAAGAATCATGTAATAGGTGGACTTAATTCATTTACTTTTGTTTAAGATCAACTTTCTGATAATTATCCACTTTTACCACAGACCTTGTAGTTCTAGATCATTAATTTCTTTACTTTTGAATAGATGTGACGTTACTGCTGTATCGTCACATTGCTTTCTCAGTCAATAGCCACTCAATTTTCATTATGCTTGCACTTTAAGCAATTTTTTTGACTGATTCTTCCGTCGCTTCTTTGTAGAACATAATCAAATAAATTAAAAACACAATTGTGTGTGTGTTCTACAAGTTTATTTTTGCTTACTTAACCGGTTTTCGGCTTATTAGGCCATCTTCAGAGTATTTACTGCTGTGTCAAAGAGGTTACATTGTTTAGATACAGTATGGGACGAGATGACAAATGACTACACTTACACTATGTATGTCGATCTAAGTGTAGTCATTTGTCATCTCTTCCCATACTGATTTAAACAATGTAACCTCTTTGACACAGCAGTAAATACTCTGAAAATGGCCTAATAAGCCGAAAACCGGTTAAGTAAGCAAAAATAAACTTGTAGAACACGCACAAAATTGTGTTTTTAATTTAATTTGAAATCTTTTGAATTCAAGTAATGTTGAGCCCAGTGACATGTAGGCACTATTCTTCTAAGTGACAATTTAATTTTTCGATGTGGTATGACATGGAAGGGGAGATGGTACATGTGTGTTGATTTATTTCATCCTACAATACAAGAGATCATGTCACACGCTTTTCCTTTTCCTTCCACTGAGTGTGAGAATGGATGAGTGCAAGTAGTACCAGCTTACAGGTAGCCCAAGGTAAGGTTTGCATGTTTGTAGCAGTAGTATAGAGATCGTCTGCTTCTGCTGGCAAAGATGAGGTAGTTAGCCAGTGGGAGGTTCAAAGATGTTCAGTTTGTGGATGGCTGGTCGATGTTGGACGATTAGGGAGTGCGGAACCGAGCAAAGGAATTCGCCCTCTGGGGCCACCACGTTTCGCCAATCAGAGCGCGAGTTCAGGGGAAAGTTGGGACGTTGGCGGTTGGGGAGGGAGTAAGAGGTCGTCGTTGCCTGCCTACCACGAGGTCCAGGTCTGAGGGTACTGTTCAGCTTTGCAGTTAAGTGGTAATAAATTGCGCAAAATCTTATATTCGTAGGGAGAAATGTTAATAGAAATGTCGCATGTATCGGGGGTAACCAAATTGCAACAGCAGGAATTGTATCGATTGTCAAATTTCGCTAGGAATGGGGGGGGGGGGCGACGGACTTGGAAGATTTCCGTTAGTCAAATTGGTCATCTTGCTCAGATTCTTTCAGTGGGTAACTACAGTGATAATTCATAGATCATCAAGAGCGTTGTCTAATGTATTTCTCTTTTATGTATAGTTTGTGGGAAAAAAATCTTAAATTTGGAAAAATTCCTTTTGCTGGTGGACTTAGATTTTGGCGTGGCGTTGGCCACACAATAGCACCTCCTCGAAATTAAGCCCTCACGCTCTTGATGTTGCTATGATTTCATTCTAAATTAAATTCGCATCAGTTTAATGTATGATTCGCCAACGAACTTCACGTAGATTCTAAATGGGGTTTGTAACGGTTTTGGACTTAGTTTCTGGCGTGGCTGAGACCACACAATGGACTGTGATAGATATCGGGGCGCTAAGCCTCTTCTATTACCTGCAACTGCTGTAGGATAAGAAATGCTTTAAATTTATGTGTATCTTTATCAAGGAATTTCTTCAGGCTTCGCGATTTTTCTTGTTCCATTGTGAACATAGTTTCAGAGTGAGCAGTAATTATCATTCCACAATGTGCATGGGGTCTTCTGCCTCGCTTCAGTTAGTAAATATAAGAAGTAAAGTTTGTTTGTTGTAGCTTAGGAAATGCTTGTGCACTGTATGCTTAATTTTGTCTCACTGCCATTTGTGGGAAGTAATATTTCCAGTGTGAAAGAAACCTGTCCTTCCCGTGCTTCTAAGTGTGGCAATGAACTCGCACAGAACAGTTAATAATGAGACCAAGACCTAATTTTTACAAAATATTTAATTAGTTGTCAAGAAGAGATAATTAATAGGTAGTGTGTTGATCAGCTGTTCTAAGTAATGTTTAAATGGATAACTTGTTTTAGCTATATATATATATATATATATATATATATATATATATATATAGATGATAAATTTTGCTCATTTTTTAACTGCCCATAAGACTCCCTTTTGGATGGGGAAAGTAAATATCTACTAGCTCTGGAACTAAAATGCAGTTAACCTTCCCTTCTTGTTAGTTGGCCATACTGGTTCCGTTGCTTCAATATTGTCAGATGCGTTATCCGTTGCTTTAAATTAATTATCAGTGGCTATATAGTTCGGTTTATTAATCAAGTGGTTAATACCTATATTTTCGGAGCAAATATGAACAGCTAGACAAGATAAATCCTACGTGTAAGCCAACCATTCCACAGTATTCTATTAATTTTTGGTATTTGTGGGAGCCCGCTGTGTAGACAGCGTTGGTGTAGACGTTCCAGGGGTAAGAAATAATTGAAAGATATACTCCCAATGTCAACCAAAGGGTCTGCAAAAGCAAGAAACAAAAAAAATATATTAAAGGGGAGGTTACATAGCAACGTCAAAGGAAAGAATAAATGGACAGGTAGATTAAGCAGGAGGAAAAGATTGAAGATAGAGAGACTAAGAAGGAGATGGAAAACAGAGTGAAGGTGAGGGTGAAATAATGAGAATGGATAGAGGTAGGAAATGGAGTAGGCGGAATAGAAGGAGGAAGAGGAGAAGTAGGAGGAGGAAGAGAAGGAGGTAGAGGAGGAAGTAGGTAGGTAGGAGGAACATTTGGAAAAAAGTGGAAAGAGGAAGTAGGCCTACAGAATGCAGGAAACAACTGTTTTATCAAAGGAAATTATCTTCATGCGCCATAGTGGTTATAATGTCTGATGCGTTTGTTATGCAAAAAACTGGCTTATTATTTTCAGAGAAAACATATTTTTCCAATTTTCGTATCTTTTCAAATATCAACAAGTATGCAAAGCAGAATTCATATTGATCTGAATAATGTACTTTTCTGTGTGTGTGTGTGTTCGCAAGAAATCACTATCAAACTGAGCCCCTGCGTAACGTAGCCAATTTTATCTACTACATAAAATTGTATGTATGATATCTGTTCTTTCGGATGAAAGAACATGCTCCGTCCACTTAACAGTTCAAATGTATGTAAATCTATGGGATCACATCACTGTGGTCATTATTCCATAGAATTAAAAACTACTGAAAATAATTTAAACTAACCTGTGGACAACAAGCACACAATGACCGAGAGAGGTCTCAGTCCTCCGACGTAAGCGGCCGAGCAGTTATTGACATGACACAAAGAATCGCAAGGCCATTCCCGCGCGTCTACACTTAATAGATAAATGCGTTACAGAAATTATGCATCTAATTCTCCCTTTCATATTACAGTTTGAACAGTCAAGTCTTCACAGATTTCCTGGTTGCTGGCATGCATATGTGACACAGTCTTCCAGATGCAGTTAAAAATATCTGGGAAGAGATATAACACCGGAAGTACTACGCTTACTACGGAAGAAAGAGAAGCAGATTAACGTTCCGTTGAGTACATGGTCATAAGCAAGGCCCGGATTTTAATTACCTAAAAACATTGAAATATGCAAGCACTTATGACCTAAAACTTATATAAATATGACCTTAAGTAAAATATGACTTAATAGAAGTTTATTTCAAGCATTCTTGTTTCTTTATTTTATTTTTTATTATTATTATTAGTCGTAAAGCTCCCATGTGGAAGACGCTAAGTAAAGCTGGTTCATTTTCCCTTCTCCTTGGTCTTCTGGTTCTTTTTATTTGCCCACCAGTTTTTCATTGTTTGAGAAAATGTAGTTCTTCTTTCTTCACTCCATTTTGTTCCAGTTCTCGGTGCTTTTGTCTCTGGTTTAACCTCCAACTTTTCAACTTTTATTGTAAAATTGTTCCTTGCAGCTATTTCTTTTTCAGTAATTTTGGCTAATTCCCTATCTTTTTTAACTTTTTGAATCCATTCTCCTCCATTAACAAGAGAATCTACGTATTTTACAATTCTTTTTGTTAATCTGTGTTCAGGGAGTCTCATTATGTGGCCATAGAATTTGAGGCGTCTTTTCCTCATGTCTATCTCTATGTTAGAATATTCTTCAATTTTTGATTTTTTCTGTAATCTATATCCATTCTCGGTCCATCTTGGTCCCAAATTTTTTCTAATTAGTTTTCTTTCTTTTTTTTTTTTTTTTTTTTAGATTTTCTAGATCAGTTTTCCTGTTTAGTGCCAAGGTTTCGCTGGCATATAACATTGATGGTTTAATGACTGTATTGTAATGCCTAATTTTGGCATTTAAATATAAGCATATTTTATTATAGAGGTTTTGCACTAATCCTAAACCTTTACGAGCTTTTTGTATTCTTTCTTGTTGTGCAATTTTTTCCGAGATAATTTCTCCAAGATATTTGAAGTGTGGTACTCTGTTGATTTCTCCGTATTTGGAAATTTCTAAATTTGTTGTTGTGAACACTGTCTTTTCAAATGATATCTGTAGCCCGACTTTTTCTGCACATTCTTTTAGAATTTCTACCTGTTTTATAGCCTTTTTACTAGAATCTGCCATTATTGCGAGATCGTCAGCAAAGGCTAAGCAGGGGATTCTTAGGTTATGTTTTTTGGTTCCTAATGAAATTGGTTTCCAGCACTTTTCTTCTTCAAGTTTCTTCTCCCATTCTTCCATGACTCTATCCAGAACTACATTGAACAACAAAGGCGAAAACCCATCACCCTGTCTAACACCAGTTTTAATTTCAAATGGTTTTGAAAGTGTTCCCATGAATTTCACTTTGGATTGTGTATTTGTTAACGTCTGTTGAATGATTTTTTGTATTTTACGATCCAATCCTTTTTCCTCAAGAATCCTAAATAGTGTGGGTCTGTGGATTGAGTCATATGCCTTCTTGAAGTCGACAAAGACATACACTTAGGTTTTCCTCGCATCTTCCTTATCCTTGTGATTAATTTTAGGTTTAAAATATGCTCTGGGCACGATCTGTTTGGCCTGAAACCAGCTTGGAAATCTGAGATTTTGGGTTCTAGTATTTCTTGTGCTCTTTCAAGAATACAAGCCGATAAAATCTTATATGTGACATTCATAGAATGTATGACATCAACTGCGATTGGGCAAAGCTGAAAATGTGTACCCAGCCGGGATTCGAACCCGGGTCTCCTGCTTTCTAGGCAGTTGCGCTGACCCCTACACCACTGGGGACACAGTGATCACCGCACCTGCAAGGACTACCCATGCACGCCTCCCGTCAGATACAAATTCCCAGCTTCGCCCTGCCCATAGTACTCGAACTCGTAGTTTAACTAATTCCCGTAAGAGTAAGGGCTTCAAACTTGCCCACCCCTCCCACTAACGGGAGGGAATTAGTTAAACTACGAGTTCGAGTACTATGGGCAGAGCGAAGCTGGGAATTTGTATCTGACGGGAGGCGTGCATGGGTAGTCCTTGCAGGTGCGGTGATCACTGTGTCCCCAGCCGGGCGCCGTGGCTCAGCGCGCCCGGTCAGGGAGCTCAACGCCCTCTGTAATAAAAAAGCTGAGCCAAGAACACTTCGAACATCAACGAACAAAAACGATCAGCGTCCGCAATGAACAGAACCACCCAAAGAGCAAAAAAAAAAAAAAAAAAAAAGTGGTGTAGGGGTCAGCGCAACTGCCTAGAAAGCAGGAGACCCGGGTTCGAATCCCGGCTGGGTACACATTTTCAGCTTTGCCCAATCGCAGTTGTCATACATTCTATGAATATTAAATAATAACAGCTGCAGGATCAGAGGTGACGTCTGTTCTTTCGGAACAGACGCCACATGTATGTATTTATATGTGACAGGAAGTAGAGAAATTCCTCTGTAATTATTCACATCATGTTTGTCCCCTTTTTTGTGCAATGGATGTATTAAGGCACACTTCCAATCTTCTGGGATTTCTTCGGTGACCCATATATTTTGAATAATTCCTACTAGCTCCTTTCTTGAATTAGGCCCTAGATTTTTTAGAAATTCAGCTACAATTCCATCCTCTCCAGAGGCTTTGTTATTTTTTAGTTTCTTTATGTGTTTGATAATTTCTTCTTCTGTTGGCAGTGAGGAATCTTTTTGTTGTGGAGCTTTGGTGTTGGATATTGAGAGGGTTTCTGTTGGTTCTGGACAGTTTAGAAGTTTTTCAAAATATTCGGCTGGTACTTCACAATTTTCTTCATCGCTTAGTGCTAAATTCCCATCTGGTTTTCGGAAGCAAACATTTTGAGGGTTATAACCTTTAATTTGCTTTGCGAAAGTTTTGTAGAATCCATGTGTATTATAATTTTTAAAATCTGTATCTATTGATTCTAGTTGCTGGATTACATATTTTCTCTTCTCTTGTCTGATAATTTTATTCGAAAGCTTTCTAAAAAGTTTTGGTAATTCCCCTCATTCTTATTTGAGCTATATTTCTCGAAGGCTTTTTTGCGTAATTCAACGGCATTTTCACATTTTATATTCCACCACGGATGTTTGGGTTTCTTCTGTGACGGTATTTTTTCTTTGGCTATTTCTGTAATTTTTGTCTTGAATTTTTCCCAGTTGTTTGCAGGAGAATGTTCCCATGTTTCTATTGTTTCTGATTCTGTTACTTTTTGTAGATTAAATTTTGGGACTACCGGTGGTGTTTGCTGTGTTTTTCGTCTTGGAGTGAACTGTACTCGAACCCTGGTGAGGTAGTGATCAGAGTCGATATTTGTGCCTTTCTTAACTTGGATATCTCTGATCTCTTTTTGAAAGTCATAAGAGATGGCTACATGGTCGATCTGAAATTCTCCGAGTTGGTTTATTGGGGATCTCCAGGTTTTTTGTTTGCTAGGTTTCTTGTTGAAGGAGGTTGAGCTGATTTTCATGTTGAATTGTTGGCAGAGTTGGATTAGTCTCATGCCGTTTTTGTTGGTCAATCTGTGTGCTGGATATAAGCCAACTGTCTTCCTAAATTTTTTTCTTTGCCAATCTGTGCATTGAAATCTCCAAGAAGTATTTTGACGTCGTTTCTTGGTATTTTAGAGATTTCAAGTTCTAATCGCTCCCAGAATTTGTCTACAGCTTCTCGGTTCTTCTTATTTTCAATGTGCAAGGTGAATGGACATTAATTAGGGTGTAGTTTTTATTCTTATTTTTAAACCTAAGAAGCATTAGTCTATTGTTAATGGTTCTTACAGACATTATAGATTTAACGGCGGATTTTTCAAAAAGAAAGGCCATACCAAGCATGTTTGCCCCTCTACCAATAGTCCTATTAGTTCCACTTTTGAAGATTCTGAAGCCATTGTAATCAGTGGTTTGATCATCGGGGAACCTTGTCTCTTGTACTGCAAGGATTTGGATTTTCAGTTTCTTTAATTCTTCAGTTACAATATGTAATTTTCCTGGTTGTATCAGTGTCTGTATGTTTATTGTTCCAATGTAATTCTTCTTATTGTTTCTGTTTTTGGGAAGTTTTCCAGAGTGCTCCGACTCACTCATAAATCGTGTAGGCCCGATCTCCCCAGAATCCGAATGACCGGTTGCCACCTTTTTAATAGATGGGTGGATTTTACCACCTGGGGTAATTTTGTTATTACATATACGAACCATGATTTTACTTGTAATTCATAGTTCGGTCTGGCATGTGCCAGTTGATAGGATCAAGGTTGTGGAGCCTTGAAACACGAGTCAGCCGCCACTAACATGTGGAACAGTCGTGCTAGTTTTGGTCCACCCCGGGTATTTTATTTCGCCGGTACCCACCATATCTAGTGAGCATCCCCCTATCCGCCACCTGGGGAGGCGCCCGGTAGGAGACTAGTAACTTATTTGTCATAAATAAGTCATAAAATAATACAAAATTCCCTTCTCAAAATATTGTAAGTATAATTCTTTCTTTCTGTAGGGTTTGAGGTTATTGGCACCTATTTTTTAAACGTCTGAATCTTTTATTATCTAAACACAAAGTACAGTGAACAGGAGATCATCTGTCGAAACAGTAAAACAATATTTTTATTTCTGCACACAAATTATTTAAAGCACTTTACATTATTTAATACCATCTGTTAATCTTCAGTATCTGCAAAGTTGCAATGAATCACAAGGTGCATTTTCAGGTTTTCCATTGTAAAAGTTCTACGGTTGTCACTGAAAATAGTTTTGTACCTGGAAAAGCTCCACTTCACAAGACGCCACTGCAGCGTATTTGAAGGCAGCCGGGTCACTACAGGTCAGCTTTGCTTCACTATCTTCAAATGTTGGGACATTCCCAGAAAGACTGTCACTAATTTTACACATTGTAGAATATCCAGGATTTCGTTGCAGATCATTTTGCAGTTTGTTTTTCACTTTGTCAGCCACATGACCGTGGGGTCGATCCAACTCTGCACTTGTTGCACAATACTCAGGGCTTCACATAGTTGAGTGCCAACAGCTTCCATTCGTTTGATGGCTTTTGATATCACTGAAAAATTGGCGTTGATATATGCCAAGTTTCCAGACAAAGTATCTGTAAATACGTCTTTCAGTTTTGATAGCGATTCATCGCTATCAATCTCACAGAAGATTGTCTTTATTTGGCTGTAGTTGGTGCAGTAATACTCAGCAGCATTAATCCAAGAACCCCATCGTGTAAGAATAGGTTTAGGTGGGAGGAGTATTGAAGGTGCCTGTTCCTTGAATTTCTGCATTGATATAGATTTTCTTGCCACAGGAAATTAATTTGTCCACATCAGGGTAATTTGATCGTACCTCTTCAGCTACTCTGTGCAACGCATATGCAAGGCAAGTGACATACACCATACTGGGGTAGAGAATCTGAAGTCCTTTGGGTGCTTTATCCATATATGAAGCGGCATCTGTTACAAGCAGCAGATCGTTGTCTCTTTTCACACCATCCAACCACAGTAGCTTCAGAGAGTTGTCAAACTAAATAGCAATCGTCGAATTGTTTACTCTATCGAGAGATTCTCACGTTAGTATGAAAATATCTCCAGGCCCATCAACTTTTAGAGAACCAACAACAACATTTGCAATGTACCGCCCACTAACATCCGTAGTTTCATCTATCAACAGCCAGATCTTTTGCGCAGCAACAGTAATTCGTATTTTGTTGACCACATCATTGTAGCATACCGATAAATAGTTCTTTCTCAGTGTAGATTCATCTGGAAGTGGATGGGTTGTGTACTTCTCCAAGAACAGTCTGAAGCATGGATTCTTCAGCTTTTCCAATGGGATGTTGCAGGACACCATCATCTCACACAAATCCTTGCAGAATGATTGCACGGTTGAAGACTGACCTGTCTGTTCAAATAACAACATTCGTCTGCTGCTATTTTCATCACTTCGTTTCACACAGTTGTGTTTGGCGGTATTAGAGTGTTGTTGCACATTAAAGCGCTTTTCTGCACCAACTTCAACTTAACACATTTTACAAAATAGTATTTTCACACCAATACTAAATAACTTCTCCTAAATTCTCGAACAAATCCTCCCAACTTCACGCTGTCTGAGCATTTTGCTTTAGGCATGATGAACAAGGCACAGGCTGTATTCAGACTGGTTACTGTGAACACCTGTGCGACTGCGATTATTATTACGACAGAAGCCACCTTTGTTGGCTCTGAGAGCGTATTGTCGACTCTGCCCAACAGTGTTGTATGTTCGTGAAACGACTGTTGTGCTACACTGCTTTTCTACTACAGTTCTGAGAAATAAAGCTCTGTGCCTAATTTATCTGTTTATGTTTCATAATAAAAAATGTTCAAATGTTTGTAAATCTATCGGACCAAACTGCGTGGTCATCGGTCCGTAGCTTACAAACTACTTAAACTAAGGTAAACTAACCTAAGGACAACACACACACCCATGCCCCACGGAGGACTCGAACCTCCACGGCGAGCAACCGCGCGCTCCGCAGCGAGACGCCTGAGACCGCTCGGCTACTCCACCGTGGCATTTCATAATATAACGTTAAATATTGTCTCATGAGCAACATATTCACTTTCTTATTCCTGTATCCCGAAAGATACAAGAGAAACAGTATATGCATTTTGGCAAAATTTGGCGGAAATATGACCTGTTATAATAAAAGTTACCCGCAAAATGACGTATTACTAAAATATGTTCAAATATGACTTTATGAGCACAATTAAAATACATTTTTTATACACTAAAATTTCTAGATTTGTGTATAAATTGTTCTAAAATGCACCCTGAAGTTAAGAGAAAAATATGACTTGTCATTAAAATCCGGGCCCTGGTCATAAGAGACTGACAACAATATCTGATTATTTTTGGTTAACGATGGGGAAATAAATCAGCCGTGTCCTATCAAACGATCCGTCCCGAAAATTGACCTATAATGATTTAGGTAATGCACACAACACCCTAAATCCGGATAGCCAGACGCGAGTTGGAACCACTGATCTCTAGATTGCATGTACAGAAAGAAACCGCCTCGCTGGGTGTTTATTCTGAATTACTACGCTAGATCGGAAGAGAAATTAGGAAGGGAAAACGTAATGGGAAATACCGATCTTGAAAAGCATGTGGTTTGCAAAAATATTCACGGATCAGCAACCGTCATAATTAATGCCCTCCGCTGCAAACGCCGGAGGCAATAAATGCCTCTGATTCGGTCGACTCATGTCAAAGGTCCGAGATCTCATTACCGTCATAAATCGGAGTCACAGGGGACCGGAATATAATTTCGATTTACGGTTTAATTAAACTTATTCTGAGAGGAATTATCCATACTTTCATTGATGGCATTCGTATTTCCAAGAAAACTCCCTCGCAACGCCGAATGGGTTCCGCTTCGGAAAGTGTGTCGCCGAAATATGCAATTAAGGATTTATTTGATTCTTCATTTAACTTGTCAAGGGCAAATGCGTGTCTGCGTACAGGAAAGCAATTAATTTTAAACGAAACGGGAAATGGAAAGTATGGTTGATGAGTTTTCGTAATACTTCAATATAAACTGGCCGCTGCGAGTTTTCGAATGGTAATATTAAGCAGGCCTTATTAGAAGACATGGAGTGTTTACGGGAAGTGTAAGAGGAGAGAGAGTAGGGAAGAGAAGGGGGCGTTGTTTGTGAGCGAGAGGGTGGAAGGGGGAGGGGGTAGCGCCATTACTGCAGTAGTAGTGAATGAGTTTTACAAGCCACGTGAGTGTATAAATAGGTGACAGAAATCTTAAGAGATGCATTTCGTAACAGTAGTTTTAAGCGTTCCTGTTATTAATAGCGTACATCGGAGTACATCGTAATGTTCGGCGCCCTTTGTCGTTAACTAGTAGATAACTAATATAAGCTTCAGCTAAAGTAAGTATGAAGCTAGAAGGTAATTATTGATATAGTAATAAGTGTTGGGCCCAAATGTCGTAGTGTAATTAATTTTTATTCCAAAATATCTGGAGACCCCGTGTTTCCCGCTTATTTATTCACTCCATAGTGTAGTTCACCACTCCCATGAACCACAGACATTGCCGAGGTGGGGTGGCTTGCGTGCCTCAACGATACAGATAGCCGTACCGTAGGTGCAACCACAACGGAGGGGTATCTGTGGAGAGGCCAGACAAACGTGTGGTTCCTGAAGAGGGGCAGCAGCCTTTTCAGTAGTTACAGGGGCAACAGTCTGGATGATTGACTGAGCTGGCCTTGTAACATTAGCTAATGTGGCTTTGCCACACAGCTACTGCGAACGGCTGAAAGCAAGGGGAAACTACAGCCGTTAACTTTCCCGAGGACATGCAGCTCTACTGTATGAACATATGATGATGGCATCCTCTCGGGTAAAATAATCCGGAGGTAAAATAGCCCCCCATTCGGATCTCCGGGCGGGGACTACTCAGGAGGATGTAATCATCAGGAAAGACAATACTGGCATTCTACGGATCGGAGCGTGGAAAGTTAGATCCCTTAATCGAGTAGGAAAATTAGAAAATTTAAAAAGGGAAATGGATAGGTTGAAGTTAGATATAGTGGGGATTAGTGAAGTTCGGTGGCAGGATGAACAGAATTTCTGGTCAGGTAAGTACAGGTTTATAAATACAAAATCAATTGGAGGTATCACAGGAGTAGGATTGATAATGAATAAGAAAATAGGAATGCGGGTAAACTACTATGACCAGCACAGTGATCGCATTATCATTGTCAAGATAGATACGAAGCCAACACCGACAACAGTAGTACAGGTTTATATGCCAACTAGCTCTGCCGATGATGAGGAAATCGAAGAAATATATGAGGAGCTAAAGCAAATTATTCAGACAATTAAGGGAGACGAAAACTTAATTGTTATGGGAGACTGGAATTCGGTAGTAGGACAAGGAAGGGAAGGGAAGGTAGTAGAGGAATATGGTCTGGGCAAAAGGAATGAAAGAGGAAGCCGCCTGGTAGAATTTTGCACAGAGCATAATTTAGTTATAGCAAACACCTGGTTCAAGAATCACAAAAGAAGGTTGTATACGTGGAAGAGACCAGGAGACACCGGGAGATAGCAGATAGAATTTATAATGGTAAGACATAGATTTCGGAACCAGGTTTTACAGTGTAAGACGTACCCAGGGGCAGATATAGACTCTGACCATAACTTGTTGGTTATGAACTGTAGGCTGAAACTAAAGAAACTACAAAAAGGTAGGAAAATAAGGAGATGGGACCTGAATAAATTGAAGGAACCTGAGGTTCTTAAGAACTTCAGAGGGAGCTTTAGGCAACAATTGACAGAAACAGGGGAAAATAAAACAGTAGAGGAGGAATGGATAAAATTGAGAGATGAAATAGTGAAGGTAGCAGAAAACAAAATAGGTAGGAAGGCAAGACCTACAAAAAATCATGGATATCACAGAAGATACTAAATTTAATCGATGAAAGGAGAAAATATCAAAATGCAGTAAATGAAACAAGCAAAATGGAGTACAAACGACTAAGAAATGAGATTTTCAGGAAGTGCAGAAAGGCTAAGCAGGAGTGGCTAGAAGGCAAATGCAAGGATGTAGAAGAATGTATAAATAGGGGAAAAATAGATGCATCCTACAGGAAAATAAAAGAAACATTTGGAGATAAGAAAAACAGCTCTATGAATATCAAGGACACTGATGGAAAACCAGTTCTCAGCAAAGAAGGGAAAGCTGAAAGGTGGAAAGAGTATATAGAGGGGCTCTACAAAGGAAATGAACTTCGAGACAATATTGTAGGAAGGGAAGAGGATGTAGGTGAAGATGAAATAGGAGATACTGTACTGAGAGAAGAATTTGACAGAGCCCTGAAAGACCTAAGTCGAAACAAGGCCCCTGGAGTAGATGATATTCCCTCAGAGCTCCTGAAGTCTCTGGGAGAACCAGCCATGACAAACCTGTTTCACCTTGTGAGTAAAATGTATGAGACAGGCGAAGTACCCTCAGACTTTAAGAAAAATGTTATAATTCCCATTCCAAAGAAAGCAGGTGCAGACAGGTGTGAAAACTACAGAACCATCAGTTTAATAAGTCATGGTTGCAAAATATTAACACGAATTATATACAGAAGGATGGAAAAGCTGGTAGAAGCCGACCTCGGGGAAGATCAGTTTGGGTTCAGGTGAAATGTAGGAATACGGGAGGCAATACTCACTTTACGACTTATCCTAGAAGATAGATTAAGAAAAGGCAAACCTACATTTCTAGCTTTTGTAGATTTGGAGAAGGCTATTGACAATGTTGATTGGAATAAACTCTTTCAAGTTCTGAAGCAAGCAGGAGTAAAATATAGAGAGCGTAAGGTTATTTACAACTTATACAAAAACCAGACAGCGGTAGTCAGAGTTGAAGGGCATGAAAGGGATGCAGTGGTTGGAAAGGGAGTAAGACAGGGTTGTAGTCTTTCTCCATTGTTATTCAATTTGTACATTGAGCAAGCTATAAAGGAAAGCAAGGAGAAATTTGGAGAAGGAATTAAAGTTCAGGGCGTAGAATTAAAAACATTGCGTTTTGCCGACGACATAGTAATTCTGTCAGATACAGCAAAGGACCTGGAAGAGCAGTTGAACGGAATGGACAGTGTGCTGAAAGGTGCATACAAGATGAACATTAACAAGAGAAAAACTAGGGTAATGGAGTGCAGTGTAAGAAAATCAGGTGATGCTGAAGGATTTAGATTGGGAAACGAAGCAATAAAGGAGGTAGATGAGTTTTGTTACTTGGGCAGTAAAATAACAAATGATGGTCGCAGTACAGAGGATATAAAATGCAGAATGGCAATGGGTAGAAAAGCGTTCTTGAAAAAGAGAAATTTGTTAACCTTGAATATTGATTTAAGCCTAAGGAAGTCCTTTCTGAAGGCATTTGTGTGGAGTGTTGCCTTGTATGGGAGTGAGACATGGACGATAAACAGTGCGGACAGGAAGAGGATTGAGGCTTTTGAAATATGGTGCTACAGAAGAATGCTGAAGATTAGGTGGGTGGATCGCGTAACTAATGAGGAGGTACTGAACAGAATTGGGGAGAAAAGAAATTTCTGGCATACCTTGACTAAAAGAAGGGATAGATTGGTTGGACACATTCTTAGACATCAAGGAATTGTGAATTTAGCAATGGAGGGAAGTGTGTGGGGAAAAAATCGCAGAGGAAGACCAAGAGATGGATACAGTAAGCAGATTCAGACAGATGTAGGTTGCCGTTCTTATGTGGAGATGAAGAGACTTGCTCAGGATAGGGTATTGTGGAGAGCTGCATCAAACCAGTCTCCGGACTGAAGACCACAACACAACACAGTGTAGTTCAAGGCCGTAGCCAAGGGTACGGGGTAGGGGGATGAATGGATTCAATCCACCCTGCCCCACAACAATGTTGCAATGTCTTACTAATTGGAATATGTGAAATGTTGAGTGGCGTCGATGTCTGAACGTAAAGTACCCTCCCCTAGGCAATATATTAAATTTTATGTAAACACTGACACTACAATAGTTTTGAATATAAAAAGTCCAAGATTTTGTAAAGATCGGAATAAAACTAGGTTTCTGTGCAATACAAACGTACTAATAAGGACATAATATGCATAGTAAATTTTTAATACTTATGTAGCCTATGTATGTCCGAAAGTTTATTACAGTATTATCTAAAAATTTGCAGTTAATCTATCAAGAACTTTCCAAGATTCCTGTTGGCAGCGATTAACAAGGACATGTCTTTATGTGTAATAGCGTTAGCACCCATGTGCATCCTGTATCTCATTGTTTATGACATTTTATGTTTGGTGGTTCTTACTCCCGCATAAACTGTTATCTCACGGTAACGAATATGTCAGCCACATTTGTTTGAAATTGCTCCAATGGTTGAAGAGGAGATGTGCAACATTTTCGCACGATGCAGCAATCATTCTGCCATTCCATTGTTTATGACCCTGCATCTCGTACAATGTGTCGTACAGAGATATACTCATAACCTACACGAAACTGGAAGCAATGATTTAATAACATTTCATCGCAATTGGATGAATGGTACGACAGCGCATAAAATGCGAACAAAGAAAAATTTCTATTTATATAGGATAGTAACGAAATATACCTGCAATAGTGTTTGTATCGTAAATCGCCTCTAAAGGTAGACAAATAACCAACATTTCAACCATTCGTAATATTGTAAATTGATACGACTCTTTCCTAAGCAGATGTAGGAGTGCATACGTAATTGTACAGTCTAGTTAAAACTTTGTCTATCTTCCTAAACTAGGAGTAATAAATCTGTTTTTAATACCACTGGTGTGTATTATTGGTTACATGAATACGACTTAAATTTGATTTTATTCTCATATTCATATTCCTGCTTTCGTTATTTTTAACTGCTATTTTTCCTATAGATTTTAATAAAAGCCTTAGGAGTAAGCGTTGTTTTAGTTTATCAGTAACTGATTGATACATATGTTGTTTTGAATTCTGAAAATAAAGGCCGCGTTTGCTCAGGTCAAACCTTTGTAAATAAGTTGAGCATAAAACCATGAGCTTACATGGGATATTCGGTTGTGCATGTTCGTGTACAACGGGATTCATTTGTTTTCTTTTGTTTTTGAGTGTGAAAGTGGTGGGTACATGACAATATTGTGAATATTGTGACAGGTGTCTGGAAGGCTCGAGGAATGGTAAGCGTTCCCTCCACAAACTCCATAGATGAATGAGAGTTGTAGGTTACCGCACGCCAGACCATGAGATCAAGGGTGCGCCTATTGTGTCTTGGATATAATAGGTTTTAAGGATGGGATAGTAATTGTACAATGGTGGTACTTACATGCTATAGTGATGCATCTACATCAAAATATTACCCTTCTGGAAAGAACAAACTGACTCCAACGGTGTTTCCACTTTTGGAAACACTCCTGGACACTTTTTTTTTCTGAGGTGTGTTGAAACTTTGTAAAATGTGAAACTTTATAAAACGAATCTGCTGCTGCTGCTGTTGTCTAACTTACGCAGGAAAACCAATAAAATAAAATGTACATACATTCAGAATACTATATAGACAAGAGATATATTAAATACACCTGAAATGTTTAATACACAAATAAACGTGCAAGCTCATTATGTGGAATCGATACCAGATCTGACTTAATAATGATTCTTTTATTATTCCTGTACATTTGATATTACTACTTCATCTGAATATCATGAGAATAAAAAACACGGCAAAGCAGTTTAGTGCAAATGATTTACAGTAAGCAAATTTTGACTTTTTTAATATCTTTGAGAACATTTCTTTCCTACGTAACGGACCACCGTGTTTTCTTTCACAAGAAGGTCAGTGTTGAGACAATTATCATTCTGACTCTTTTTCATACATATCATCACACTTCATAAATCATGACTCCTGTACCACACGTATTCAAACTAACTTCGAGGGTGGATGTATTAACTATTGAACGGAGAATCATAGACTTCTAATAAAAAACTTCATTCAGGAAACATGAAACAACAAGGAAACTACAAGTCGTGGTTACGCAATCAACTTTGTAACAAGCTACATACATATACATACAGTATCAATACCCTGTGGTGACTTCATTTGACAATGAAGTAATGTGGGAGATGTCTACTCATCACATAATATATCACTGTATAAACAGCATCTGTCACCACTGCGGAGAGATTTACAAAATGCACCTGCGTCCTTACACTTCCACAGATATATCAGAAGAACTGTCACACCTCTCGGCTACAGATGAGAGTGCGGGAACAATAGCTAATATAATAAGGTAAGTTTATATCTTTGGCGTTTACTGCCAACCTAAGGAGGAGTACCAACATAACATTCAGTTTGCGGCATCTAGGACCACCGTCTAGTGCCACCCTTCTATAAAACACGGTGTACTAGAGCCATCCTTATTTCTTGTACATCCGTATGAACCTATTTCATTGTTAAGGGAGCTCTCTGTATTTGCCTGTATGTCTTCAATCAAGTCAAATCGCTTCCATTTCAGTGAAAATTTCAGTTTAGGAAATAAGGGAGAAGTCCGCAGGGGCGAAATCAGGGGTAATCAGGGGTAATTTTGACTTTTTTCAAATATTCAACGATGGAGATGAGACGATGAGCCGGAGCATTGCCAGGGTGCAGCACCCAACTCCAGTGTTTCCACAATGCAGGCCATTTCATCCGCACCCTTTCGCGCAAACGCTCCAGGACACATTTGCAGGATTCCTGGTTTATTGTATATCCTCCAGGGGTAAATTCATGATGCACAATACCGATATATATATATTTAAAAAAAAAAGAACCACCAACATCGTCTTCACCTTCGAGCGACTTTGCCGTGGTATTTTCGGTCGTGGTGAACTTCGTGTCATCCAATGCGAAGACTGCACTTAGGTTGCAGGGTAATATCCATTCACAGACGATTCTTCTCCTGCAATTGCTCTATGTAACATATTTGAGTTGTTGTAGTCCGATTAATCAGTTCTTAGCACACTTCAAATCGGTACTGTCTCTGGTCATTTGACAATACTTTTGGAATGAATTTTGCGGAAACTTGACGCACGTTGAGATCTTCAGTTAAAATAGACAGAACTGCTTAGAAATTTAAATTAATTTCGTTAACCATCTGCCTAATTGTACGTCTACGATCAGAGCGCACTAAGTCGCGAACTTTCACATCAGGTCAGCCAGACGGTGGTTGAGCTTCAAATGATTCGCGGCCATTATTGAATCTTTTGAACCAGACAAAAACAAGTAACAGGCTCATAAAATTATCTTCAAAAGATGATTTTAATAATCCGTACGTCTCACAAGGTGATTTCCGGCTTTTAAAACCAAATTCCACATAAAATCGTAGCACCGTTTTTCTGTCGATTTTCACGCAGACAGAATATGGCAACAAGCCCTAACAGACAGGTACTCAACTATCTTCCACAGTGAACTGAATAAAGGAAACGCATTCAGGTAGCGTTCAGGTACAAGGCAATGACTCTTTCCACACCCTCTGTTTAACTGCCTCCCAAACCAATAAGCAGTGGCGGATCCATTCTGCCAATAACACCTCATATGCGGTTTACGTTGTACTCATAAACCAACATCACCTGCATGCAGAAAGATTCTGCTTTCATTGCTGAAGACGACAGCCCGTCAATTTATCTTCCAACAGTCAATCCGTGCAAGATAATGCTGTGGCGTGAGTCGAAAACGGGCTAGAGGTGTGGATGCCCAGAAACGCACTGATACTGACCGGTTGACAACAGTTCGTATTGAAATGTCTGGGCTCACAAACACTGCTCTCTCTGCTGTGGTAGCTGTCGATCAGCCGTGGCTGCCCTTCAGTATGACGATCTTGGCGGACGCTGTGATCCTACAATTTTCTGGTAGTTCTGCGATAAGACTATCCCGCCACTCGGAAGGCCAATATTTAACCTCTTCCTAACTCGGTATGTTGGCTGCAGGAAGCACGAGTTTGTATCAGTGGCATGGAGCCTGTATATTTCGGACTTAAATGTAATCATCATTATCGTCAACATTTGTGTTCTGCCCAGGGGCAGATTTTCACATGGTAACTCTCCATGCTGACCATTCTTCAACCATCTTTTTCATGTCTGCGTATTTTCTGCTCCCCTCAATGTCTTCCCCTCTATAGACCTAAAACATCCGTTGTTAAACACTCCCGTCTCGTCTTCTACTTTTCTCTTATAACCTGCAGTAATGTTCTCCTCGCACTAACGCTGTCCAATATTCTTCCATTGCTCATTATTTCTTTGGTGTCCCACAAGTCCAAAGTGCGCGCCACCTACTTTCGCCGCGCGCCGCCATGCACGCACGGCGCGGCGTTCTTACGTCAGCCACGAGCGCCCTCTGCTACAACTCCGCTCGTGGCCACCACTGAACGACATCGTTCACTTGGGACTGAGATATGAACCAGTTAACACTTCGGAATCAGATAGGCACCAGTGAAGACTTGGCTATCGGATAGGCACTAGGCAGGCCTCTAGCTCAACTATGTATCGGCATTCTGCAGTACAGTTAAGTATTACTAAGTCTCTAAGAAATATATATATATATCTCGTTCTAATTTACTCTAGTGTTTCTAGTTTCTGCTGTCCCACTGGCTGGTCACCTCCTACCTGCAGAAGCGTGCATCCTTTATTCCTGTGTCGGTCTTTCTACTCTGCCACCGACACCTATGACGGAAACGAGACACAAAAGCGGCGACGAGGCTGGGACACAAAACTTTCCATCCCGCTTATATTCTCTATTCACCTCCACATCCCAAACCTCTTTTCAACCTCTCGTCTCAGTATCCATTCTTCTGCTTCACGATCACATTCCAAACAAAACCCCTGTGGAGTTATTTTCTCGTGTCTTTACCCAATTTGCCACTTAATAATCTTCTCTCTCTGTTGAATGCCTTATTCGCTATAGCAATGCGTTTTAGACTTCCTGATGACGTCCCACATCTTCCGTGATAGTACTCCCAAGATATTTAAATGTTCGGACGTGGTATATGGCAATTTGAACGATCTTTATATTTGCAAGTTTTCTTCTTTTCCCGATCACCATACTCTCTGCGATTGCAGTTTTGATTCTTGATGTCACACTAACAAGGCGACAACATGGCTATCGGATTATGAATTTGAGAACTTAGATAAGAATCGGCAGAAGATATTCAACGCATCTCTTAAAAATTCTCGAGAAAATCGACTTTGATGTTTTGCAAGTACACGTAGTATCAGTAGTTATATCAGTTGCATCATCTGACAGTGTAATTCAGGTGAGTCAGGCGCCGTGGCTCAGTGCGCCCGGTCAGGGCACTGAATGCCCTCTGTAATAAAAATGCTGAGCCATGATCATATAGAACAACAACGAACAAACACGATCAGCAATTGCACGTGTTGTGTCTTTATTTGTTTATGTAAGCGAGCTGAACACTTTCTCGTCACCTAAAACGATGAGTAAGTACGTTATCGGCTTGGAAAACCGTTAGTTTTGGAGATGACATTCTAAAAAGAGCGTCGTAGCTCTTCACAAACTGAACCAACGAAAACTACTGTCGTCAAATAATAGTGAATTCAGTATTGTAAAAATTTAACTACATTTATTTTTAATTGAATACCATCAGTATTAACAACCTTTATAAAATTACGAATAAACAAAAATACGTGTGTTTTTTGTAAAAATTACTGTTAGATTTTAAGAAAACCGTCATGGTAGGATTAGAACCACCGACCCTAACGTTGCCACTGAGCTACAACGCAACTGATTTCATTACTGGTAACTACGTATACGTCAAAAACGTCAAAGCCGATTTTCTTGAGAATTTTTGCCTGTTGCGTCAAATGGATTTGACCGATTGTTATATGTGTACTAAGCTTCACGTATGATAATAATGAAAAAATTCTAAAATACGGTACTCATGTAATCTTCTTGCAAGCGTCTTAGCTCTAAGCCTTCCAAATTACGCTGACTGTTGGCGATGACGTTTAGAGCATTACCATTGCAACTGTTATTCATCAGGAGGCATTTCCCGCCATCGAATGAAAATAGACATCATGTTTCTGGTGCACAGTTTCTTTCCGCTAGTGTAATATGTAATTCAGGTAGTGGAAACCGTTCCGACCCTGACGCCGAGAACATAACAGTCTAGCAACTAACAACGATATACGTACAGCTATACGGTTCATATTGAAAATATACTCGCCTCCATTCAAATATGGTAGAGTATAAATTTATTTCCATTAGCAAAGAAGTGCTACTTTTTTGCAGGACGTTTCAGTTCAATGACTTATAATGTCGTTTGTTTGGATGCCATCTCACAACTGTATGAACTATCGCACTAAAGTTTCCGCTCAGGGTGTCACAATGTAAAAATGTCCGAACGATATGTTTCGGGCCTACATTAGCCCATTCTCAAGTTATAAAAAGAAGAAAGCCAAGGAAAACGTAAATTAAAACGAAAACACTAAAACCTTAAATACGATCCATATAAATATAACAAAGTATTTTCATCCTAGACAGGCTTACCTTGAATTCAAGGTAAGCCTGTCTAGGATGAGCATACTTTGTTATATTGACATGGATCGTATATGAGGTTTTAGTGTTTTCGTTTTGATTTACGTTTTTCGTGGCTTTCTTCTTTTTAGAACTTGAGAATGGGCTAATGTAGGCCCGAAACATGTCGTTCGGACATTTTTACATTTTGAAAACTGGAGCGGAAATTTTAGTGCGACTTATAATATCGAACCGATTTGCATTGAGAAAATTTTCCAGTTAAAAATAACCTGTCGACCACGGTGGCCGAGGAGACTGAGGCGCTTCAGTCACGGTCTGCACGGCCACTACGGTCGGGGGATCGAATCCCCCTCGGGCATGGATATTTGTGTCGTCTTTAGTATAAGGTAGTTCATAAGTAGCTTGTAAGTTTAACAAACATTTACACATTTTTTTTGAAAAATATCCACTCGGCGTTGATTATTTAATTATTAGCCAGAGACCTTAAAAGTAAAATAAACTCCTTTTCATCAATTGCTATTATCAACATCAGTTCAAGGTGGGTTTCTTACCTCTCTCCCTCTCCCTCTCTCACTCCTGTCCATCTCTCTCTCTTTCTCTCTCTTTTTCTCTTGGTCTACCTATCTCTCTCAGTTCTCGCTGAAGGATGAGGTGCTGCACCGTCGCTACACTTGTCGCATCGTCGAACTGAACCGCCTGGCTGAATTTATCACCAGCGAAAGCAATACCAGCCAATGCTGCAGCTGCACGAAGGCGGCGAAATGGCTGCGGGCCAACTAGACTGTGGGGCTGGCGCCAGTACACAGCAAACGACCTGTGATCGTGTAGGAGGAACAACAAAGACGAAACTCGGGAGACTGTAAATCGTAAGTAGCCACTTACTTGTTTTGGTCGAAACGAAGTGTTATATAATGCTGTTTCTGCTAACAAAATGTAATTTCTAGACAAACCACTCAACTAATGATGCCCTGCTAGGAGAAGGTGAAACGCGTCTGGAAAAAAAATAAAGAAATTGCAGTGAGATGTATGCAGGTTTTATGAAAAGGCCACAGCGTGAAAGCCGGATTTTCACAAAAGCAAGCTGATCAATTGGCAGAGCACATCTCAGAGATCCAATTCATAACCGACGCCTCAGCGTTGCAGCAGGCATGTTACAAGATGTGGAGCCTAAAACGTAGATAATTCGTCTTTTCTGTACTTTGACACCGGATTAGTTCGTATCTGAAGGTAGGTAACCCGGTAAACACATTTTCAGTGAGCTGCTGTGTTGCCTTCCTGTGTTATTCGGGTTAGCGATGTACTTCAGAGAATTACACACCTCACAAACGCAGCCACTATTCGGAACTTACACACTTAGAGAGGTAGTGTAGTTGTGGTTTTCACGCTTTCAACGTCTAAAAACCTTGAAAAACGTACGAAAAATCTCATAATTTTTGAACATTGATCTTGTCTCTATAAAGCCATTTAGAAGTAATAGCTAACAACGAGTGCGTCATTGCATTTGGTGCTACATAAGCTGACAACGTTGTTTTGCAAAATTTGCATGGAATAACTGAGCGTGTTCTCAAACGGGGACAGTGTCGTCTTAAGTAACTGATAAATTTTCGAGTTAGCCATTTTAAACAACTGGAATAGTGATCATGAAATATGTAATAGCTATCAGATGGAATGCAGGGTAAGGCTTTAAAAACCGTTCTTCTTAATATTTGCACTGTCATAAATCAGATTTAAAAAAGTTGTAATAAAAGATGTTCACCTTAAAGACGTCCATTAATTAACATTAAGCTCGACCTCTGTCTGCACCTCTGCACCAACTTTCGGGGAGGGGGAGGCCAAGCGGAGGAGACTATGAAATCTAAAATAGGAACCTCTATTTTTATTGTACATTTGGATTTGCCGCGAAAAATATGTAACTTTTCTATGAAATATAAGAATTCTGAGTGATTTCGAGCAAGGAACAGAACGACCCCTAGTTCTCTACGTTTCACTTGTTTGCAGGATATTGTGGCAGAAGAGAGAGTCCGGTCATGCGTTTTCCATACAAATCATCCCAAAATTCTTGGAAATACGTTCTTCCATCAGGAACAACAAACAACATGTATTCTGAAGTACACCAGCATGACTCGTTTAAGAGAGAGAATTCAGCATATTCTTGTTTACAATGATGCTAACCTGAGGCAAACACATTACTAGCTAACATCGAACTTAACAGCTTCAGATTGGAAGAAAGGGTATGACATCATCTACAGGCAGGCTACCACTGTCTCACATAAGATAAACGATCAGCACATACGGAAGTTTGAATCTATAGTTCGGAAAACTGCAAAACAAGATCCGACAATTTCTGCTGCACGAACTGTGATCAATCTTTCTTCACATGTAATCAGCGAGGCCGGCATGAATGTTTTGGAGGAAAGACTAAACTTCGCTATAACACCGAGTCGACCGTCGTGTGAAGATATAATAGTGTTGAAGCATCCGTACAACACTTACCGCAAGATAAAGCCGAACTAGTGAGACAAGAAACCTCCAGAGTACTTCTACGCGCCAAGCTCCCTAAAAGAACATTTGAAGAACACAGAGCTGTGATGGAAATAAAGGAAAACAAAGACATTGTCGTCTTGCAGGCAGACAAAGGAAATGCCACAGTCGTATTGGATACGACGCAGTATGAAACTAAGATGAAAGATCTTCTAAATCAGACTACCGGGAGTTAAAAGGTGAACCAACGGCCAAGATAGTGAGAAAGACGCAGGTTCTCATAAAGGAGTCAAGAAATGATTTTGACACATCCAGAACACTGATCCCGAAAGCACCAGTAGTACCCAGGATTTATGGGGTATCTAAGGTTCATTACACTCCTGTCCATTATGACCTATAGTCAGCAGCATTTTGGTAATTGTATTTTTAAAGGGCTGTGTCACTTAAATTTTGGACCCCCACTCTAGTCTGATAAGGCATATGTCGCAGTTATAAATATTTAGCAAACACGGTACAGTTAAAATAGTTACAATTATCGTATATTCTGGTTTATAAATTGTACATCCACGTACGATTGCGATGCCTAAGAGAACATGTGAAAACAGCTACGAATAATGTTAAATTGTGGTACTGTACGTCCTGTATTACCCCCTCTAATGTCTCGCATATTCTACACACGCAATATTTCAAGAGAAGATTTTGCGTCAAAAATGTGTTCAATAACTTTGAAAGTCTGGTTTCGTTAGATAACAACTGAATAAAGTTTCTCTTTGAGATAAAGTAAATGTTGCATGGCAAGTATTGAATTTAATGCCTTTCATAAACGACTTCTTTCCTGTTTCCATTCTTTGCGAAGTTTATTTTTTTTTCCGGACATCTAGCCTGGTTTAGGACTACTTAATTCCTGGGCTGACAGTCACATTTAAATTAAATAATGCGAAATAATACAATTTAAAAACCACTAGCTGGGTGAAGCCAGATGCACTCTTGAATCACTTAAAATACAATTGACAGCTCTTACAGTAAAATCAAGAAAGGTAACTTTACATACACTGTATGTAGTGTTAAAATCTAAACCAAAATAAAAATAAACCATAGCTTAATGTAAATGCCATTATTTTAGATAGTACCACTCTGTATGCATATCTATTTGTAATACAAATAATAATAATAATAATAATAATAGAAGATTTTGTTAACGTTACATATAGTTATCCGATTATGGCATCTTTATTTGGCGTCTGGAATTTACAAGCCACCTTTTACGCTGATCTGTGTTTGAAGGAAACCGCTCTGCCACAAACTGGTTCAATCTTTTAGTTCGTCCGCTCCCAGTGACGACTGAGCGGCGTGGTCTGCGCATGCAGGTGGAGGGAGAAGTTCCCCCACGTAGCTGCTTCATGCGCTTGCTGCTTGAGCCGCTACCGATATCACGCAAACCAAAAGAAACAATTTGTGGATAATTTTTCGCGTTTATGTGCAAGAGTTATCACTATATATTGGTATTATGGAATTTAGTAATCAGATATTGCAGAGTGCAGAATGTTTGTAGCACTGAACTATGTAATCTAGCTGGCAGACGTTAACCTTGAAATGGCTCTCATCAGCACAAGGCAAACACGTGATTATTAATTCTGTTCACGACCTATCGCGCATATTTTAGTTCGCGACCTATCACACATATTTTAGCTCGCGACCTGTAGTGCTCCTTTTAGTTCGCAGCTCGGCCGCGAAGTAGGTGGCTCTTTTCAGTTCGTCCGCTCGTTTTGGCTTTTGCTACCGCTACTAAAACTACAGCTGAGCTACATCTCACAAGGGGAGGCTGCCAATTGTAAAACTCAGATTCGATTCATACTGCGCATAATAGAAGGTCATTGCCAGACGTGTAATTGGGCAAAGCACCAAGATGCACTTCTCAGCCGTTGTCGAGAAAAGGGAAAGCAGAAAACAGCACGACATCGAGCACATCTAATAAACGATGCGTTTTTACAAGAACAATTGTTTTTTAAATTATCTGTTGGGAAACACACCTGATTGACATTCTGAAAAATTCTTCTATCGTTCGTCAGGTTTGACTTACACTATACGTATTCGTTTCGGAATATCGTTTATACTTCTTCCGTTAACTATACGTGGTAAACATTATGAAGGGAATTAATAAAATTTGTGAAAAACAACTTTGTTTGCGGAAAACGTAATGATGTCCGAAGTCGCCAGATGCATATAATAAGTTGTTTGAAAGTCGTTTGGCGTGGAAAACATCAAATGTGTGTGTGTGTACATTTGAAATACAAAAAACAAATAACAAGAGAGGTACATGCCGCGAGAATCGATCCGGCGACCTTCGGATTACGACCCCGAGCGCTTACCCCTGCGCCACGACTCTGTACAATGTTACTAAACGAAGAGATCGTAGAGATTATTTCACCACAACGGCTTTTTTAAATTGTCGACTTTCTCGTCAACGGCTGAGAAGTGCATCTTGGTGCTTTGCCAAATTACACCTCTGTCCATGACCTATCATTATGCGCAGTATGAATCGAATCTGAATTTCACAATTGGCTGCCTCCCCTTGTCAGCTCGAAATGACAGCAACTGGCAGAAGGAAATCACGCGATTCTAAGTGCTCTCGCGGCCTCTTGTTGTTACCCGTCAGTCATCGGAAAGGGAGCAGACGAACTAAGAAGCGAGGGATCTGTGAACTATTTCGCATAGTTCGCCTGTGGGAGCGCTCTTCTGAACTAGTTCGTTCGCGAACTACACAAGACTAGTGAACATGTTTGGTATTATCTGAGCAGTTTGGAAAGACAACAAAATAACGAAATATTCGCTGATTCACTTCGCTGCACCACATAAAGCAAACAGCACTGTCACCAGATTGGGATTCAAAATGGCGGATTGTCCAGCTTGGTATATCGAGTGCTTTACTGGAGCCGGTAGCGGTGAGCGAGGTGTTTTGCCGGGCGAATAAAATAACGAAATATTCGCTGATTCACTACGCTGCACCGCACAAAGCAAACAGCACAGTCGTCGGATAGGGATTCAAAATGGCGGATTGTCCAGCTCGGTATATCGAGTGCTTTACCGGAGCCGGTAGCGGTGGTGAGGTGTTTTGCCGGGTGAATAAAATAACGAAATATTCGCTGATTCACTTCGCTGCACCACACAAAGCAAACAGCACTGTCGTCGGATTGGGATTGAAAATGGCGGATTGTCCAGCTCGCTTTCTCGAGTGCTTTAGTGGAGCCGGTAGCGGTGGGCGAGGAGTTTTGCTGGGCGAATAAAATAGCAAAATATTCGCTGATTCACTTCGCTGCACCGCACAAAGCAAACAGCACTGTCGTCGGATTGGGATTCAAAATGGCAGATTGTGCAGCTCGGTATATCGAGTGCTTTACTGGAGCCGGTAGCAATGGGCGAGCTGTTTTGCAGGGCGAATTAAATAACAAAATATTCGCTGATTCACTTCGCTGCACCGCACAAAGCAAACAGCACTGTCGTCGGATTGGGATTCAAAATGGCAGATTGTGCAGCTCGGTATATCGAGTGCTTTACTGGAGCCGGTAGCAATGGGCGAGCTGTTTTGCAGGGCGAATTAAATAACAAAATATTCGCTGATTCACTTCGCTGCACCGCACAAAGCAAACAGCACTGTCGTCGGATTGGGATTCAAAATGGCACATTGTCCAGCTCGGTATATCGAGTGCTTCACTGGAGCTGGTAGCGGTGGGTGAGGTGTTTTGCCGGGCGAATAAAATAACGAAATATTCGCTGATTCACTTCATTGCACCGCACAAAGCAAACAGCACTGTCGTCGGATTGGGATTCAAAATGGCGGATTGTCCAGCTTCGTATATCGAGTGCTTTACTGGAGCCGGTAGCGGTGGGCGAGGTGTTTTGCAGGGCGAATAGAATAACGAAATATTCGCTGATTCACTTCGCTGCACCCCACAGCAAACAGCACTGTCGACGGATTGGGATTCAAAATGGCGGATTGTGCAGCTCGGTATATCGAGTGCTTTACTGGAGCCGGTAGCAATGGGCGAGGTGTTTTGCAGGGCGAATAAAATAACAATATATTCGCTGATTCACTTCGCTGCACCGCACAAAGCAAACAGCACTGTCGTCGGATTGGAATTCAAAATGGCACATTGTCCAGCTCGGTATATCGAGTGCTTCACTGGAGCTGGTAGCGGTGGGCGAGGTGTTTTGCCGGGCGAATAAAATAACGAAATATTCGCTGATTCACTTCGTTGCACCGCACAAAGCAAACAGCACTGTCGTCGGATTGGGATTCAATATGGCGGACTGTCCAGCTTGGTATATCGAGTGCTTTACAGGAGCCGGTAGCGGTGGCGAGGTGTTTTGCCGGGTGAATAAAATAACGAAATATTCGCTGATTCACTTCGCTGCACCGCACAAAGCAAACAGCACTGTCGTCGGATTGGGATTCAAAATGGCAGATTGTCCAGCTCGGTATATCGAGTGCTTTATTGGAACCGGTAGCGGTGGGCGAGGTGTTTTGCGGGGCGAATAAAATAACGAAATATTCGCTGATTCACTTCGCTGCACCGCACAAAGCAAACAGCACTGTCGTCGGATTGGGATTCAAAATGGCGGATTGTCCAGCTCGGTATATCGAGTGCTTTACTGGAGCCGGTAGCGGTGGGCGAGGTGTTTTGCCGGGCGAATAGAATAACGAAATATTCGCTGATTCACTTCGCTGCACCGCACAGCAAACAGCACTGTCGACGGATTGGGATTCAAAATGGCGGATTGTGCATCTCGGTATATAGAGTGCTTTACTGGAGCTCGGTAGCGGTGGGCGAGGTGTTTTGCCGGGCGAATAAAATAACGAAATATTCGCTGATTCATTTCGCTGCACCGCACAAAGCAAACCGCACTGTCGTCGGATTGGGATTCAAAATGGCAGATTGTCCAGCTCGGTATATCGAGTGCTTTACCAGAGCCGGTAGCGGTGGGCGATGTGTTTTGCCGGGCGAATAGAATAACGAAATATTCGCTGTTTCACTTTGCTGCACCGCACAGCAAACAGCACTGTCGTCGGATTGGGATTCAAAATGGCAGATTGTCCATCTCGGTGTATTGAGTGTTTTACTGGAGCCGGTAGCGGTGGGCGAGGTGTTTTGCCAGGCGAACATAATAACGAAATATTCGCTGATTTACTTCGCTGCACCGCACAAAGCAAACAGCACGGTCGTCGGATTGGGATTAAAAATGGCAGATTGTCCAGCTCGGTATATCGAGTGCTTTACTGGAGCCGGTAGCGGTGGGCGAGATGTTTTGCCGGGCGTCGCTCTCTCGCCCCTGGCTCGGCCGTTTTTGGGGATGGTCGGGCGCGCGGCGAGGCGCAAGAAGGCGGTGGGTGGTGGCGTTGGCGGCAGTGGTGGCGGTGGCGGTATCTGGCCCATTGTGCGCGCGCCGCATTGTGCCATTGTGCGCCGGATTAAGACGACAGCCGGCGGCCGCGCCGCTGCCAGCCGCAGCCAGGTGTGGGCCGTCGCAGGCCTCATCAGGCGGGGGATCCCGCGTGCCAGGGCTGCCAACACACCGCCGTCCAAATATCATCGGCAGCACTGCCGTCGTCCATTTCGAATACCGAGAACAAGTGAAAACGTTGACTGCATGAAACCAGAGCGTTCTGCGTGTTCACTGGTTCTGAGAAACACAGAAAAAGAATAAAAAATAATAATTATGTATTTCACTGTAATGTTTTGAAAGGAAACGCGTTTTGTTCCTGCGAATAAAGGGTTTTATTTTTATAAGTCACCCATACGCGTTTCGCCTTTGTCACAAGGCATCATCAGTGGGTGTCACCACTTGCTACTCTACCTCAGTCTCTTTCCGACAACCAGGTCGAAAGGTTTCACTGTTTTCTGAAACACATTGCAGGTTTCTGGTTCCACTCTCACCTGCTGCCATACTGGCTGACGTAGAGTAGCAAGTGCTGACACCCACTGATGATGCCTTGTGACAAAGGCGAAACGCGTATGGGTGACTTATAAAAATAGAACCCTTTATTCGGAGTAGCAATAGGCGTTTCCTTTAAAAACATTACAGTGAAATACATAATATTCAGCTGCAGCTCAAATGGCCACTGCAAGCAACGTATTAAAAATAATAATAATAATTATTATTATTATGTGAATTGAAACTATTATTTTAACCCACTTTAGGTTACGGTAGTAACACTAAAAGTGGGCCTTTGCGATCGTCCTTTGACAGCTCGCAATTTAAATGAAAATAACGGCTTAACAATTCATCTGACACGATAATTGAATAACCGAATTTGGAAAGGAAAAAATTCTTCACAACTTTGCTAGATTTATGATTTTTTTTCACATCTCGTATCGTTTCAGAGATATTTGCAAAAATAACGGCGATTTTGGGATGTCTGTCTGTTCGTAACGTGTTCCCTGTTTTTAAGATGATTCGTTCAGCCGATCAGCTCCAAATTTTGCAGACATAATTGTAAGCCGCCAGAGGCACGAACCTCCCATTTCAATTTTTTCAGACAAAACATACACTAGTAATACTAAGAAAGCCGTTTGTAATATAATTGTAATTGCAAACGAACCGTTCATCTGACACGAAAATTAAATAATAAGTGGTAGAGGGGAAAATTCTCTACAACTTCGCTGTATTATGCTTTTTTTCATATCTTGCATCGTTGCAGAGATATTTGCAAAAATAATGGCGATTTGGCGATTTTTGTCTATCTGTAACGTGATCCCAGTTTTTAAGTCGACCCGTTCAACCGATCGGCACAAAATTTTACAGACATAATTGTTGGCTACCACAGACCGGAACCTCGCTTTTGAAATATTTCGGATAAGACATACGTTAGTAATACCAAAAAAAAGCCGTTTGTAATGTAATTCTGATTGCAAATAAACGGTTCATCTAAAGCGAAAATTAAATAAACGAATTTCTAGAGGAAAAAATTCTCTACAATATTGTTCCTTTATGTTTTTTCATATCTCGTATCGTTTGAGAGATACTTGCAAAAATAACGGAGTTTTGACACCCTCCATTGATTTAACGAAAACCAACCGTTCGCAGATGTCACGTGACATTACTCGCCCAGAACTATCTCTGGCATACACCAACTTGCGTTGCGTATTTGATGATTTTCTTATTGTAACGTACACGTTGTCATTTCAAAGTAATACCGCACTAAAGAATTAACAAAACCACGTCATTCTTCGTACGATAAATGATAATCTAGTGTCTACAAATGCCATATTAGAATCAGTTAACAACGGCCATCAATATTATGAGATTAAACAATGCAACATCAAACTGTTAGCCATAGCGTAGTGGGCAATGCATTGGGCTGTGAAGATGAAGGTCTCTGGTTCGGAACCCGCTACTACAATTTTTTAAAGGGTTTCAGACACTCTTATTAATTAATTGATAGATTATTATTTTGGTCCAAAATGTTTGCAAAAACTTATAAAACTACAAATCTAAAGTGGGCCGTAAAACACGCCAGCGCGTTTTTTTTTTTCTTTCTCGTTTTTATCGTGCAAATGAAATCAAATAAAAAAAGTAAAAATAATAATTTTAATGTGAATTTAAACTATATTTTTTATCATTCTCGTTCTTATCATACATTTCCAAACAGTTTTTATCACATGAGAAACTTGAGTCACGAAAAACGTCTTGGCACATTAAAATTGTTTGCTGGAACCGGGATTCAAACCTGGGAAAGCAACCGACTGATCTATCCCGGCAAGTTGCACGGCCCGTCCTAAAAACTTCTGCCAGTACCTCGCCTCCTACTTTCCAAACTGGATACATCCCTTATGGTGTGACTAAGCCATGTCTCCACTATATCCTTTCTTGCAAGAGTGCTCCTCCTGCAACTTTCGCACATCTTGTGCGACGTTTGCAAAGTGTGACACGTGTCATTAGAAGAAATACAAGGTAAAAAATTTGAAATCTGTGAAAATCTTCCGTTCGCGCCCCGTACTTATTGGGAAATTTTTATAAAAGTTCTTGCTTTGAAATTTTTAAAGTGAGTTTAAGCTTTCAAGATAAAATCTTCTTAATATTTTATGCTTTATGAGTGAATGAAATAAGCTAAATAAATAATTAAAATCAGGTTAATAACGTAATATTTTCCTTACGTGCACTAACTTAGAAGAAACAGAGACTGAGCAATATTTCGTCATTTCCGCTGTGCAACTCATCGCTCGTTTTGTTAGAGGAGAGTGACCCAGAACTCATCACTTGGAGGTTTTTGCACATCTAGTTCGACACCCGGCCCACCTACAAACTTTCGAGTTATTTGGTGCGCTAATCTCAAAATATGTATAACATTTGTTTACGAAATTTACCCACAATGTACAATTCCTTACCTCATTACTTTATTCTGGTAATATCTCTTAGTTCCAGTACACATTGAAAGTCTGACTTTTTTTGGAGAAATGTGGCATAAACGAGCTGAATTTAAGTGTTGCTTGGACATAGCAATCTCAACTTTTCTGTCTGCATTCCTTGTATGGAAGCCTCTGGCAGCAGTCTGACACATCACGGCACGGCTCGAATGCAAAAGGGAAACTTTTTCGTTTCTATGGTGAGCTTTGTATCAGAACTGATTAGTGATTTAAGATCATCTTCAGTTGAGTCTCACAGCATTGAGGGACGATCTGCCACACAATAACTCCAATCAATAATTTCAAAGTAATGAGAAGCTTGAAAGTTTATCTGCGGTGGTACAAAATTTCTATCCGTCTTCTTCTGTAGGACAGCGTGTCCAGCTTTCAAGATACTTCTGTAACCGACTTCCCGGATATGTTTACTTTCATCAATAATCATTGCCAGCACGACATTTTCTGTGTCAACAAATAATGCATTTCGTGGTATTTCTTGATCGACTACTTCAAGTAATTCCTTTATTATGATAGGATGCTGAGGCGGAGGGAGTGGGGGTTAGCCGTTGCTTCTCATTGGTGTTCATCGGCGAATGAGGTGAGGGCTTCCGTTTCTCTCCTGCTGGCCGTGGGCCGCGCGGCGGCAGTTGCTTACTAGTGACGCTCGCGTGTTGTGTTGTCAGTGCGGCCTATTTCGCTGTGATGGCTGGTAGCCAAGAGGGGGCAAGCCTGAGTCCATCCTCTCTGTTTATGTTATTAGGGTGTTTTACAATTTCTATGGCTTCCCTTGTCTTGCGTTTAACCATCCCTGGTTGCTTGGAGACTATTCTGGCATCGTTAAATCTTATCTTTTTGCTGCAAGCTTGCTGGTGTTTGGCTACTGCAGATTTATTGTGTTATCCTAATCGTATGTAGCGTTCATGTTCGCGTATGCACGTTGCCACAGCCCTGCCTATCTGACCTTGTATACACCTGATGCGTGTAGTGCCTCTATCTTGTCGTTTGTGGAACCAAGTACATTCTGGATTAATTTAGATTTCATGGTGGCTTTTTTACATTAGTTCTGTTATTAGTGCTCTATAGATCAAGAAGAATCAAGTAACAGAAGAGGTTATAATACTGTTCCTCGGAGTGTAGAACATGTGACTGCGCCTTCACCTTCTTATGGAAGATATAAAGAAGTTGCTCCTGAATAGAACAGAGTGCCCAATTCACCATGTGGAAGTCTTTCCATTCATTATATTTTGAGAGAATTTCCTGTACCTACACCACGGAGAGTACTGGGAAATGACTGCTGATCGATGCCAACAGAAGAACTAGAAGCATTTACTACAATTATTAATGCTCGTGGCATGAGTGGTGGCCGAACTACAGACCTAAACAGCTTATGAGATTCCTGGTGCTCTGTACTATTACATGGGTTTCTGCTGTTTGGAACAAAGTTATAGAAAATTGTACGTGATACAAACCTGAGACTGACAGAACAATAAATGAGCAGCTATTCCTAAGTAAAGCTAGGTGCCCGTTTATACAATTCATGACTGCAAAGCCTGACAAGTCTGAGCAAAACTACTGGTTAGCTGAGGATATTTACGGCGAATATATACTCAATAGTATCCCTTATCTTGGTAAACATACTTTACGACATAAACATGAAATGGCTTCAGACTATGTAGTGATGAGTCTTATGGAACTATTTCTGGGTAAAGGCACTCACACTAGCCAAGGAAACAGAAGGAAACATCAATCCCAATTATAGGAACAGTAAATAAAGCAAGAAGAGGAATGCTACATGCTCTGAAGCCCTTGATGAGTCATCTGCGTTCGACAGAAGTTTTAAAACTTGATTAAAGGAAAAAATGGTCTAGTAATGAGTTCCTGTCATCCTCGTTTTACTATAAATACATATGAGGTAAAGTAAAAAAAAAAAAAAACCTGTAAGTTATTACAACAACAAAAATTTGGGTTGACATAGTTGACAAAATGGCCACGAAGTATTCACTCAAGGCCTTGTCATGAAGACGGCCAATGCACTTATTCTACAATATCCTTGATCTGGAAGAAATGGACGTATGTGTAGAATTCAAGGCTGTTACTTGCAAGAAGGTTACAGGAAGATATTTAATTCAGCAGCTTGTACAGAAACATCGCTTTGAGTATGTACAGAATCACTTTCTACGCATGACCACAGATAATTATGGAAAAAATGAAAATGAAGATGAAATTGAAACGCCACAGAAACTCCGTAAAATCTTAAAAAGAAAAAAAAAACCAGGTGAACTGTTTGTGAGAACATTGTTTGTGGAAAGTATAAAAAGAAAACTGTATGTAAATGTGGCAAGTGTGGAAAGTAATGAAGTAGCTAAATTTACTGTAGCCGGCCGCGATGGCCGAGCGGTTTGCGGCGCGGCATCCACGGTCTACACGGCCACTACGTTCGGGGGTTCGAATCCCCCCTCGGGCATGGCTATTTGTGCCGTCCTTAGTATTAGCTAGTTGATAAGTACTTTGGAAGTTCAATAGTGAAGTCCCATAATCTCTACAAACATTTGGTCATTTGTTTTGAAATTTACTGTAAACATGAATAATTCAGTTTTAATGCTTTTAGGACAAGTAAAAACCTGTCACTTGCTTACTCTTGTTTGGGTTTCATCAGTTTCAAAGTAATTTACGTTGTAAACTTTAAAATATAACAGAAGCTTAAAATTTCTCATAAATAATTAAGAACATTTTTGTTGAATTGTAGGAGTCTAATGGCCACTCTGGACCTTCGAGGGGGCAGGGAATGTCTGGCCGTCCTTGTGGTAAACGGTTGTCTTAGTACAAAACACATGGTTTTAATATTTCTGTGGCTGGATGCCGACTCTAGCTCTTTTTTTGCAGACCACTACGCCAAACCAAGGGAGTAGATGCAGCCAACCAATAATATGCGACGTCATAACACTATTGATGCTGAAACTGTGTTTAGTCGTTAATAAAATTTACACTGGTGCTAACTGCTGTTACTTTTATTGTTTTTATTAAGTAATCAGTTGAATACATCTGCTCCATTATTTCTGTAATAAGCTATGAAAATCATTTCGGCTGATGTTTATTCAATATTTCTTTGCATGAAATTTAATAATATTCGAGTGATATATCAATTCGGAAAATTAACAGTGAAGTCCTGTATATGAAAATAGGTACTTCCTACGAAGTCACTAGTACCAGAATAGTTAATGTAACTCTTGAAGTAAAACTGGAAATGTTACTAAATTGGGGCATTAATAAATATGTATCTCTGTTCATTCTTTACAAAAAGAAAACCACGTATTATTGGTAACGAAAGAAAATGGGGGATGTTTCATATAGAATTATTGCTTTGCAATGAATGAAAATAATGGAAATGGTTTAAAGAGTGTCAGGTAAAAGCAAAAGCAAAGCGAAATTGACGACATAGTGAGTCAACAAACGTTCGTATGAACGAGAATGTTAGCTATGAAAATGGTATTCTTCGAAAGCAAGTGAGTGCTGAGACCTGCCTGATAGATTTAGAAGAGAAGGTAATGTACAGACAGTGACGAAGAAGCGACGCATGATGTTTTACAGTTATTTGACACCAGACAGAACACCGATTAATCAAATATACTTTTCAAGATATTTGAAGATGTTAGTGAAACAGAAGATAATGGGATGTTGAACAAGATATCGGGATACAAAAAATGTTGATACCAGTAGTGAATTACACATCACCTTAAAAATGAGCGTTTATGGGGAAATAATGTAAAGGGACTGAAAAGTACTTGATAAAGATGATGAGATGAAGAGAGATTAGACGGATCTGAAAATCTATATGTAATGTATATAGTTTATCACTAATAGGACAGTAGTGACTCATATTGAGTCGTAAATCATGGCAGATATTAAACGTATTTTCTGGAACTCTTAATACTAGATATGACTACTACGCTTAGACGAGTAATTGTGTGTAATTATTGGCTGATATGTGTATGTGTTGCTGTTCCTATCATGATCCCAGTTAAATTCCCAGTGCTGGTCGACCTTATTCTTTTTGCCTTCTCGCTGTATATGTAGTTGTATTTGAAATTCCTTCAGTAATTGCATAACGTAAAGTCAATTGATCCACACAAGCTACGGCTTCGTGTGACGGCACTGCCTTATTGTGCAAGTGACACAAAAGATATCGTGCTTGACGATTCAGCAGTTCGAGTGGTGGAGGCCAGCCGAAAGACCGAAAGACAATAAAAATTCCTTCTCCTCCGGCACACCCTCGCTGAGTTGCCAGGTTTTTGGAGAGACGAAAAGCTTGGCGCAGAGGGGGTGGTTGCGTATCGACAACAGTGCACGCAGCCACTGTAATCTGTCAAACAAACTTTTTTTAATCGGAGTATAGCCGGTTAAGAGCACTGTACCAATTCCTCCTATGGCTGTGTCCAGAATACCAAATTTTCTGCTAAGTATACAACCTCTGACAATAATATTTTGTGACTAACACTGTAACATTAACGTAGTTGAACTATGAACTACAATTACTTTACTGTCCTCTCAAATAGTAACCTCCATAATGGGCACTGCTGAGCTCTGCGATATGTGTCCTGGAAACATTGCACTACATTTTCATTTGAGAAGGTGCGGTTTCGTTGGTTGTCTGGAATATAATGAAACCTCATTCCTTTCGAAGCGAGTTTAAGTCGTGGGAATAGGAAGAAGTCTGGAAGATTGAGATCCGGCGAGTATGACTGGATTTTCAAGTCGCACCACTCCCTTTTTCATTAGGAAGTTTTTTTGAGCGAGCGTTGTCGTACAACTTGAATATCCACCATACTCGCCGACACCAATCCTCCAGACCTGTTGCTATTTCGTCGACTCAAACTCTCTTTGAAAGTAAAAGGATTTGACAATATTACAGGCATCCGCAGAAATGTGACGAGTTTTTTAACACCATTCCAATGGTATCCTTCGTGCAATGTTTCCACAATATGTATCACAGAGATCATCTGTGTACAGTTAAGGGTGGTGACTATTTTGAAGGACAGTAGGGTAACTGTAGTTCGTAGTTCATCTACGCTAATGTTACAAGACTATTCACCAAACTAAATTGTCAGTGGTTGTATTAATTGTGTTTGGCCCAAATGGGGTATTGTGAAATTCACATCTAAGTACCTCGCAGAGGGTTTGCATCATTTTCATACTAATTATATACAATTCCATTGTCGCATAGTGCATGGGAAGAAAGAACCCCTGAATCTTTTCGTCAGAGCTCATATTTACCGTAATTTGATGATCATTTTTACGAGGATGCGTGTAAATAATGTATTTACGCATTCGTAGGAGAAAGTCGACGATCGAAATTTCGTAGGAGAAACTCGCCACAGCGCCGTTGTTGTGCTGGTTCCAATTCCAACTGCTATATCTACCCGCTAATTAAAAGATGTGCTTTCTTGGCGAGGAACAGGGGACTGATAACCTAGTCGTTTAGCCCCCTTTCAAAACCCCAACAACAACAACAACAACATCTGTATATCATATTCGAGGCATTTTGCACTTGTATCACAATAATACGAAACGAGATGCCCTTATTTATGTTCTATGTACATTGTCAAACTTAGCTGATAAGAATCCTACACCTGACGGTAGTATCCCAAAATATGACGTACAAGTATAATGTTGGCAGTATGTTTAGTAGTACTGCTGATTCTTCCATGAGTTCTGCCGGAAAAGGATGTCCTTTGTTTGCTTTCCCCACTGAATTACCCATGTGTTCTTCACAATTTGTGTCGTAATAGTTATTCCTGGTCCTATTTAATTGAATTACGGTCTTCATACTTGCATGATATATTTAGAAAACGATTTTTACCACATCCCTTTTTAGTGCTCCTGTTGAAATCTTCACACGTATAGTTATTTAGGATCAATTGACAATTTTAGCAACATGCATACTTCTTATATAAACGTTGCCCAGTTGGTTTTGATCTTCAGATGACATTAGTACACGGTAAATTGCAGCAGCATCTGCAGTGGCGGTGCGTCATATGTGTTGACTGGTTCAGTGGACCCCGAGAAAAAAGCTCGTCGTGGGTAAAACTAAATAAATAAATAAAATGTGTTTTTAAACTATCACTACTCCTTTCGTTCTTCTATCAGATCATTTCATAAGCACATTCAAAGCATTGTTATCGCATAAGAAACGTTTTACGTCGCGTAGGAAGCAAGTATACGAGTCGTAGCTCGGTCGCTTAATATAGACGGAAGTGACCGCAGCGTTGGAATACGCATGCGCGCCTGAGGTTCAAATTCTCTTCTGAACACCCTGCCTACACGAGCCCTATCAAACCAAGACAGAGCTACAGCGCACTTCTCCTTGCGCATGCGCAATTCCTCCATAAAGGCAACATCCGCCCTTCACTTTTGCTTTTGGTGCATGGAGATTCATCAAATATCTGTCATATTTGGTAATATTTCTTATAACTACAAATTAAAGACGCATCAACCGTAAAAGCCTTCAGAAGATCCGATTATGTACAATAATGAAGTTACCTAACAAGAATAGCCATATGGTTAGCGTCATCGTGCTGCGTTGTTGAAGGTCGTGTGTTCGAGGCCGATAGCTACCAATTTCTTTTCAACACCATCTTGTTTCTAACACATACGGGAACAACAATGCCTTTTGTATTGCTAGTTGCCACACAAGTTCGGACGTTTTAGCAAAGTGTCGCGTTTTTGAGGGTAAATGACATTTATATTTGTGTGAAAATACATGGGGGAGAGCAGCCTTTGCCCATGCGTAAGGTTAGGAGGAGGTCCTGCTTAGAATGTCACGTGACTGGTAGGTAGCTTGTCTGTTCATCGTAACAGATTCATTTTTACAGTCACTTAGCAGTGTAATCAATTACTAACTGTGTTTTAGTGTTCATGTGCATTTAAATATGTTCTTGGTATTTACTATCCAAGAAAGGAACAACGTTCAGTATCTTTTAGAATCAAATTACTCAGCTCTAAGCTTTGTAGGCTGACGCCCCAGCTCGAGTTGAAGGAAGCAAAAACCACCCGAGGTAAGACATTCTGCAGATCTTTTAACTAAAATATATCTAAAGAGGATGGGGGGCAAACCGTGGAGCATTATCAAGATCCGGCACTCAAAGAAGTGAGCCCCCAGTCATCTGATGCACCAGCCACCACTGATCATCTGCATATACCCAAACAGGAAATCCCCACTCCAATCACAAATATGAGAGGATATCTCATAACCATACAATTTCATTAACAGCCGTTGTTTCATTACGGCGTCAAATGCCTTCTGAAAAGTCGAGAAAAATAAAATTACATAATGTCAACTAAATGAAATTCTATTGTTCCTCCGTAAAATTAACTGCCAAATATACTTCTAATTTTGTGATATGGCCTGAGGTTAAGCATTATGATTCGAGGAAAAAATTGTAATATTACTAATAGCACAGTTTGAAATTTATGACATCATTATGGAAGACGACACTACTTGTTTGAACATCCGAACTTTGCCAGGTGGGCCTCAGTCGCTACGGGAATTTCCTTTTCTTTCACTGAAAGCCTCTGTCGCATTGAATTTAATAATGGCTCTTTTATACTTTCAAACAAACAGAAAAGAGCCCTCAGTGCGAAATCTCTTCATTACTCAACAAGAAATGGGTTATTACATGGCATTATTATACTATCCGTATACGCTTTTTTTTTTTTTTTTTTTTTTTCGTGGAAGAAGAAACCCTTTCTGATGAGTCTAATGCGGACAGAGCTGTTATTGTGAGAGGAGAGCGTTGGCGCGCCTTTGTAGCTACCTGCTGCCTACCCAACGGGCGTAATGAGCACCGCGGGACAGCCAAAGGCAGCCGCAGCCGCCATCAAAGTGGCGCCACCGCCGGCGCGTTCCGGCTGATGAAATCACTAACGAATTGCTCGATGAAAAACGAAATTTTACGCGATTCACGTTTCGGAACCCTTGCAACTGCACCTTCAACATTGGGCACTGTAGGTGCTGAGTGGCGCAATAAATACTACCTCCAATACTGTGTTCTCGGCAAGAATAAGGCTGGATTTACGAGGTGGGCAACGTCAGTATCGTTGCACAAGATGTACAACGTTGTTCGACCACAGAAAATCTGTATTGAAAACTGCCCGAAAAGTAAATATTCTACAGACTGCATGGAAATGACGATTTTCTTAACATGCCTTCGAAATATACAAAATAATGAAAAACTTTTTGAAAATAAATGAATTACTATTATTATTAATGAGTAGATCAGAAGGATTGCTGCCAAGTCAGTACCAAAATACACTGTTCAGCACACACACAAGCATAGTCACTCATGCAGCCTAATTAAAATAATTGACTTACTTGTCTTAGTTCCTGTCGTTCCCTCTGGAACATAGGGCCGAAACGAAATTTCTCCACCTGATGCGAAACGAAATTTCTCCACCTGACGCGATTTATGGCAAGTCTCTTCACTTCACTCCAGGTTTTCCCATCCTCTGCAGCTTCTCTCTGGATCGTTCTTTTCCAGTGTGTTTCGGACGACCGTGTTTCCTAACTTCTTGAGGGTTCCAGTGCAACGCCACCTTATCAATAGCTTCATCAGATTTTCTTAACGTATGCCCATTTCAATTTTCTTTCCTTGTTTTGTATGTTGATTGGTTGCTGATTTGTCTCTCTCCAAACATCTTGATTTGTCATTATATTTGGCCATCTTACGTTTAAAATACGCCGGAGACAACGATTAATAAAAACTTGCAGATGGTTTTTGATATGGTTAGTCACTTTACAACTTTCGCAACCACACATCAGAATTGCTTTCACGTTTCGCCGGAGTTTTGTTTTCCTTGAAATGTTCCTGTTTCTCCAAATGGGGTACAGCTGGACATACGCACCATTTGCTTTGCGGATGCGACTACGGACATCCTCCTCGGCACTTCCTGTAGTCGTGACTATACTTCCGAGTTAGAAGAAAGATTGGACCTGCTCTACACCCTCTCCATTGATGGTCAGCCTAGTGGTGGTGGTCGAGTTTATTCTCATTTCTTTGGTTTTGCGAACATTTATCTTGAGGCCTGCAGCGTCTCCTTCTCTCTGTAACCTGTCCAGTTTCTCTTCGATGTCTTGATATCGCTGTACCATTAAGTAGATGTCGTCTGCGAAATCTAGATCTTCAATAATATTCGCGAGAGAATACAGCCGTGTCGTACTCCCGAATTAACTCGGAAAGGCTCTGTCAGTTCCCCATTACGTAGTACTTGGCATTCATAGTCCTGATACATTTCCTTGATGATGTTAATGATCTTCCTTGGGATATCGTACTTTGAAAGTGTATCCACACAGCTTGAATGTTTTTTAAAACCCGGCTGCTCTGTCCTCAATTGCGTTTCCACAGAATCCTTAATGCGTTTAAAATAATCCTCGAACGTACCTTACTCGGTACTGACAATAGGGTAATGCCCCGCTAGTCGTTACAGTTAGTAACATCTCCTTTTTTGAGTATTTTCACGATAATATCTCATTTCCAGTCTGTTGGAAGTTTGTCCTCTTCCCATATCTTCCCTATGAGGATGTACAATAACTCAACAGTGGTGTCCAAGTCTGTTTTCAACATCTCAGATGTTATATTATCTGCTCCTTGTGCCTTCCCTTTAAATTATTAGTCACCAAATAACACACGGTTTGTCTGAGTTTTGAAAAATTGCTCGCCGAATATCGTGCAATTCAATCATTTCTAGAATGTGCAGTTTTCGGAATAATATTGCACAACATGCCTCGCGGATTTAAGGTTGCTCATTATAACACACTTCACTTTTAAAAGCCGCAATTCTTTACCACTCTACCATAAACAATACATAACAGCTCAGCATAAACCTCGAACCACACACCTTCATTTGATGCGAAACTACAAAACACTTTTCAAAGCTCAGGTCCGCGTGTATATTATTGTCCAAAACTCATCACCAACCCCTCACTTTCTAGCCTAGACAAAGTCTGATTCTTCCAGAAAATACGCGCGACTTGACGTAATTCTCATTGGCTGTAAAAACTGACTGGAAATCACACGCTTCATTAACAGCCAATAAAAAAAAATCACTCGTTCTTTCGAGAGCAATCTACATTGTACAATAAAATAGTAAAATTACTTTCTAGACTTTAAATTTCCAATTCACACCTCATCCACTCTAGTGATTAACATACATAATTTAGTAACAATTAGTAAAATACGTAACATTTACTAAAAAGATGTTTTGTCAAATTTAAATGATTTGATTCACTGCCTTTAGAATCTAATCTAAGGAATCTCCTGGGCACAGAAGCAGCTAACTGCACCGTAGCTAACATACAAGCCATCTGTCGTATCAGCATTCTGGCTTCCTGATATAGGAGAGTTGTAAGGCGCTACGCGTCACACTGGACGGAACATCAAGAAACGTCAAAAAATAAACGACAATTTGCGCATAGTAATGCGAAACACACAATAGCTGTGGTAACTGTTCACAGAAGAGATCGACAAACATGAAATTTAGTGTCGAAGCATTAACTATAACTGCAGTTGCCTTAGATGACGAGAAAAGAGACCAGATATTTGCAAGCAAAGTCAATAGGATTTACGAAATTTCTCTTGAAGAGAACGTGTGATGGATAATTTAATACACTTTATAAAGAACTTAGAGACTACATGTCACAAAAAGAAACTTCGAATGTCAAGAAAATTTTTCAGTGAACTTACTGATAAGCGAGAAAAATGATGGTGTATGTGAGTTGTGTCCCGTATTTCAGTTTTACCAAGTCCTTTACGGTGTTTCTCTTTCTATTTTAACGTATTTCAAAGAATTAAATATCTATCATTAACGCTGCACACACACAAAAACTATACACGATGAAAAAATGATCTGCAAATATTAACGGTTCTATGAATAGCTATTTTTATTGTTTGACATACCGTAAATAATTATGTAGGTCAATAGTAAGTGGTGATGATATGTAGTCCTATATCTGCTACTGTAATAATGCAGTCTGAGATATTTTTGCTGGTCATATCACAGAGTACCACATGGTGATGAATAACCTCGATTAATATCTCGTTATTCATTTTCTAGTCCAGGTATAGCACAAAGCTCAGTAACGAAATATATTTTAAATGACAAGAACTCAGCTGCTAAAGACTACACAAACATCCATGCCCCAGGGGCGATTCGAAACCCCGACGGTTCGCACATCGTAGCATAGTGCCTCAATGCGCTCGGCCGCTCCGTCGCGGCTTGAAGTTGACATGACGTTAACTACCGTGTGAATCGGGCCTCATCGCCCCACTATATTGATCCAGCACCTCGTCTCCGCGCAGTTTCTACATTTCCTTCACTCCAGTCCTACCTTACCCTTCTGTTTTCTTACCCCAAATCTTCGGAATTATTTATTGTCACTGAAAAATATTTCTTCATTGTTAGTTTTATTTCGTTCATATTCGACTGTGATAAGCGGCTGCGACTGTGTTTGTAAATGTTTGTAAATTATCGGTGTCAGACATTCTTTTTTATTAATTACACGACGCTTTTTAAGAGTGTACTCTCTCATCTTCAGGTGGAAACAGTGTTATTGGTTACATCCAAGGAGGTCAGAATAAAGGAGGTGGCGTGGCATTGTTTCAAGCCACAGGGAAACAAAGATTTCTCGCTTAAAACCCCTGTGAATTTTGACCTCCTTACATAAAATACACATGCACTACGACAAACGTTTTGGGTACAAACATATGCCGTAGTGAGACTTTTGCTGGCTTCACTTTTTCAGTATTGTAGCATCTCAAAAATGTTCAAATGTTTGTTAAGCTTAAGGGACTTAACTACGTGGTCATAAGTCCCTAAACTTACAAACTACTTATGAACTACCTACAACTAAGGACGGCACAAATATCCATGCCCGAGGGGGGATTCGAACCGCCGACCATAGTGGCCGTGCAGATCGTGACTGAAGCGCCTCAGTCCCCTCAGCCACCGCGGCCGGCCCAATCTTAGTAATTTGTATTCTAATAATCTTCTATTAAGAAAGTGTTTGCTAGTAATATATGATCTCTGAGGCAAGGCAATACACCTTTACATTAGAATCATTGTTTTTTATTAAGTATACTTTCACGAACAGTAAGTGATTTTTTGTGAAAGATACATGTATCATTAAATCCACCGTTGTGATCACTGGAACAAATTCTAACCAAATCTGTTGCTATATAAAACTGAAATATTTGTTATACATTTATTTAGCAAACTGAAGCCACAGAAAATATCAGGCTATACAAGCTAGCAGCAATGTAACCAAATACAGTGTTTCATCCTTAAGATAAGAGTATTAATTCCTGAAACGCGCTGTGGGATTAATAAAAACGAGTGTCTGAAACAGTTAATTGTTTTTAATTTTTTTCTAATTATGTGGTTTACTTACTTATTAATTTAGTCACAAAGCATTTTTCATACGAGGGTTAATCCGAATGTAAAAATCCTTGTTTTTTATGGTGACTTGGGATGTCCGCATCACTTGTCATTAATATAGTGATAATGCTTGAACCTTTCTGTTTCATTTGCAGGTGGTTCCGTTGTTCAGGGTTAGTTTACGCCAGCTGTGGAATGTTCCAAAGTGGAGTATGATATGGACTCACGTATGAAACATCAATATGTGATTGAACTCATCACTACTGAAGAATTCATCGACGCTTGCTCAAGCTGTGTGGAGACTGTACAATATATGTAAGCAATGTCACACGAAGGGTACGATTTCAAGCTATTGAAAAGGGTTTGCGTGACAGGCCACGGTCCTGTCGACGCTGTTAAGCTCTCACCCTACGAAGTGAAAAGCGTCTAGATCAATCATCCGCAGTCATTGGCGAATAACGACCGGGATATTGTATGCATACGTGAATGTCGACAGTAATGCGAAGAGAAAAGAATACAAGAAACCTCCCCTTCTTTCTCAGTTTCCCTCTGGTCAGTGATATATATTTACTAATATCTGTGAAGAGGATCCGCAGTTTTTGGCACTCTCGTCCTTTGTTATTCTAGTGTGAGGAAGCAAGATAGATAAACTCCGGATTTCGGCAACCATTGGAATGGAGGCACACTTCATCCATAGAGAAGGATAAGCCTAGGAAAATCCTGACACCTCGAAAAGTCATGTGCACAGTTTTTGCGACTGAAAATGCATTTTGCTGATTGATTTCTTACCACGAGGCCAAACAATCAATACACATGGTTAGTGCGAGACCATTAAGAAATTGCGCCGCGCAAGGGGACGTGTTTCATCAACCTCCATACAGCCCGGACCTCTCTCTTAGCGACTTTCATTTCTTCTTACACCTAAAATCTATCCTAGGTGCTCAACCCTTCAACACTGATGACGAGCTGATAGGAAATGTTACCATATAATTGAATACACAGGTGGCATACAAAAACTTGCGCCACGCTGTGACAAGTACCTACATAATTTCGGAAGCTATGTACGAAAGCAGTTTAACAGTTGTAGATTTTTTTATGAATAAATATTTTTTTCTGTATCTGCACACGTTTGTTTTATATAACCAAACCGAACTTAATTTGTGGACATACCTCGTATACCGCACAGGTGTTGTTTGCTGTCCTGTCAGAAACAACCCGGCTCCATTATACGTGAAACCCAACAGTAGATTCAAATCTAAATTATGTGACAAGTGTTGACAACCTGGGATTCTCAGGTGTAGATATTTAGGTTTTCTACGATTTACCTAAACGACTTCAGGCTAATGTCGTGACACCGCCGAATTTCCTTCCCCATCTTCCGTCACTGATGACAACGATGTCGATAGTACGTTACATCCTAATATTCCTTCTTTCCTGTAGAGTTGTGTCTGTTGGTATGGAAAGCCAGGAAAATGTCACGAGTTTCCTTAAATAAACTTGTAGATACGTAGCATTTCCTGTTGCAATTATATATTGAGGACGACGCATCTCGCTGAGATATTTAAATTATACATCTTAACCAAGTTCCAATAGTCTGAATCGACTTTTTCAAAACCTTATTGAGAAATTACAGACGACTCAATTATGAACGTGAGTGAGAGTCGTTCCGAGGTGACGGATGTCCCGTCACTTGCGGGAGTCGTTGCGGGAATGGAGATAAATGGCCATTTTAGTTGTTTTTGCAGTAAATTTTTAAGTTGTCGTTAAGGGGACGAAGAGGTTACTTCAGAATTGCAATTCAAGTACGGTAGATTCATATCCTGTCCTCCTACGAACTTTCATATGTATTGCGCGAGTATAAGTAGAGCGGCTGCGTTATTAGGTTTATTAGTTGAACTGTGGAATTACGGTACTGGGCAGTCTTGCTGATGACCATCATTGTTTTTGTTTGTCCATATCGCTATGAGAGATTAAGTATGAGAATATGCAACACCTAATTTCATTCCTGTTAGTCAACAACGCTTTCTGTCAAAGTACAATTGATGTTAGCAACAGCCGTTAATAGTACGTGACTGTGTAAATGTTTTATATCATCTCAAATGACGCCCTTCGGTAGTAATTGTTGGGTCAGTAAACTTATTTAGTGCTGAATCGAATAGCTCGTTTTCTGTGACTAATTTGTACGTTCTTAACATTGCGTCTGGGGTTTTAATTCAATAAATCGAAATTCAAACTATGTTCCGAATTTCATTTGCTCATCCTTGGCCACATTTTTATTTACTTGTATTTTAGTGGGATCTCCCCATCTTTACGAGTCAGTGGCAGGCTAGAATGCGACTGCCGGTTTTCATTGTCCTAGGGAATTGATTGGCCCGTGAAGGGTTTGCCAGAGTAGATGAGGATCTACCGGATGATCAAAAGGTCTGTATAATTTGAAAACTTAATAAATCTCTGAATAATGCTTAGAATGACATGGGGGTTTTATTAGAAAAAAAGAGAAAAAAAAATCAAAAAATGTCCGACGGATGGCGCTTCATCTGATCAGAAAAGCAATAATTACATAACAAATTAAGACTAAGCAAAGATGATGTTCTTTACCGGAAATGTTCAAGATGTTCACCATCAATCCTCAACAATAGCTGTAGTCGAGGAATAATGTTGTGAACAGCACTGTAAAGCATATCCTGAGTTATGGTAAGGCATTGGCGTCGGATATTGTCTTTCAGCATCCCTAGACATGTGGGTCGATGGTATCCCTAAAGCCAATAATCGCACGGACAGAGGTCTGGGGACCTGGGGCAAGCATAACGAAAGTGGCGGCTGAGTACACGATCATCACCAAACGACGCGCGCAAGAAATATTTCACGAGTATATATATAAACCGCATGTCATTCCAAGCATGTGTGTCAATTTTTACCTCTCTATCTATATTATTCCGTGATTTATTAAGTTTTCAAATTTATACTGATTTTTGATCACCCGGTACCTCAAGACTGGTAGCTGTTACGTACACTGGGACTATTCCAAGGGCTGACAACGATGATCCACCTTCTCGAACTTCTTTACTTGCTAATTCGCCTATCAATGGAACACGAATCACACTGATTGGTTATTACTCTTGGCATCTTGGCATACATACGAGTAATTGATTGTTGGATTTTGTAACGCATGTGCCTCAAGAAATCTTTGTAGGGATTCCACAATTCCCGTAAATTGCGAGATTCGACGATTTGGGCGCGGACTTGAGCGACATCATCTCAGATATCTTTCATCGGTTTAGAGTCATTTCGAGTCATAAAAATCAGAAAAAAAACAACTGAAGGACGGTTCTTATCGCGTAACATGGACAGTTATCGTGTTGAAACGCAACACCATTGTTAGGTAAATATGAAGGACGGAGGCAACAAATTTCGAAACATTACGCTACCTTGCACAACGGTATACGAATCCCTCCTACCACCACAAAGCTCAAATACGCTTATACGTCGCGGCGGAGAGGCCGAGCCCAATGAGCCGCTATGATGCACCGAGACGCGAGCCCTTTCCCCGTCGGGAGTTCGAATCCCCACTCGGCCACGGATATTTGGGCTGTCTTTAGTATAAGTCAGTTTATAAGTAGTTTGAAAGTTTAGGGACTGATGACCCCGCAGTTAAATCCAATAACCTTAACAAACATTTTAGCATTTCATATGCTTATGCAAACATAAGTATTTTTACCAAAATTAATCGAGCTCGATCTGGCCTGTGTTATTAAAGAAGAAGTAGAAACGTGACATGGTGATAATTAGTGGATAAAGAAACGAAAACACTAGCCTCACACACTATACAAACAGCCTTCTTATACAGTTGTTTCTTTCAGGTTTCGAATCATAAGAAACTGCGCCAGTTACATTTGTTTCCTTGCGTTACACGGTAAAATTCGCCTCATTGTGCAGTGCATATGTAAGTAATTTTTCTGCTGGTAGAGCTTATACTGTAAACCTCTTTTGCCCTAGATGCGCCTTATAATATTATTCTATAATCTGAAAACGCGACCTCAAATCTTATTTTCCGCTTAATGCAGAAGACGCAGTATCCGTCCTCTGACATAGAAGTGCCGTTTATAACATTATCGTGTAAATAACTTAAGGATATGTAATTCGTCATTTATTCAATTTAAATAGAAACGATAAAATAATGGCTATAGTGTAAGAGAGGCAGAACAACACTCACACGACTATCAGGGGAAACACTTCTCGAAATAGCAGAAGAAAACCCGGCTTTGTTCATGTAATTACGTGGCACACACATCAGTGCGTTTCTGTTCCTTTCTCTCTCTCTCTCTCTCTCTCTCTCTCTCTCTCTCTCTCTCTCTCTCTCTCTCTCTCTGTCCACCTCGTCCTCTATTCCGCCTCGTTCGCCATCTCTTTCCTTTCCTTTACATACTGCCCCTACTTTTCCCGTCTCCTGCTACTCATCTCCCACCTAATATTCTACCCTCTACTGCTCCCTTCTTTCAGATGTGAATGATATTATATGCAGTCTAAATTAACATATGGTAGGTTATGTATTTATTCCTATCTTCTAGCAGAACACGTCCACCTCGCTTTGTCTCTTTTGTCCCCCCTCCCCCACCTCCTGCCGCTATATCATTACACCAAATTCTCATTTCTCTCTGTTCATCTGCTCCTCTCGTCTGGACAACACATCCTCTCTCATTTCTCAATCTCTTTATCTCATCTCTCGCCGCGGTGGAGTAGCCGAGCGGTCTAAAGCACCTCGCTGCGGAACGCGCGGTTGCTCGCCGTGGAGGTTCGAGTCCTCCCTGGGGCATGGGTGTGTGTGTTTGTTCATAGGTTAGTTTACCTAGGTTTAAGTAGTTTGTAAGCTACGGACTGATGACCACGCAGTTTGGTCCGATTGATTTACAAACATTTGAACATTTTTTTTCTCATCTCTCCGTCCATTTATTTCAACCCCACTTCCTCGCCCTATCTCCGGCGTGCGAGTGTAATGCATGTGTTTGTGTGTGTGGATCGAAAACCAACAGACTGAATAATTGATTTGAATCACAACTTAACGAGTGTGACTAAACTAACGAAACCTTTCATTATATAATTCATGAATTACCCCGTTGCCGGCTATCTCAATACATTGATTGTGACGAATGAAATCGTTTTCTTTTCTTTTCGCAGTAATATTGTTTTCTTTGTTGTATCTTAGGTTACTATACAGAACGCATTGTGACAGGACCTAATCGAAATCAGATCGAATCAAATCAGTGACGAATGGTTGCACAGGTACCTCCCCCTCCGCCCCATTGTTGGTACACACCCTGAAGCACACATACGTTTCAACGTTTGCACAAGCATAACTAATCGAAATTCGATCAAACGTAAACCTGCTTGAGTAAGCGTGATGATTACGCAAATTGGTGCTGAACATGTGTACAATTTTGTCTCTAGCCACAATTATGTTAGCGAATAACACTTACAAAGACTAGATGAGTTTTATTATTTCGACAGGCAGATATATCTCTGAGATCGAAGTATGGTAACTTTGTATTGATGGCCATTAAAATTAATAGATCATGAACGAAAAAAAAAAAAAAACTAAATTTCACTTACTGTGTGTATACGGTGTAGTACGTACATCAGATTATTATATTAGTAACTGATTTGCGTTTAGAGAGGGTGCGAAATTTATTACATGTAGCTATTTACTGTACAACAACGTCGTCTGTGTTCCGACTAGGCATCGAATCGGACGTGTTGTGGAAGATAGTTACTTGAATAAGTGGCAGACAAATGCCAAAAGATAAGTGTTACTGAAACATTTATTGTGTCAATAGTAACTGCCGTAACAGTAATTTGTCTGGTTTGACCAAGTTATGCGAAGCGATATGCACGGATACAGAAGGTGGTAATATCACGTAGAAAAATTATGAAATGGATTTACAGGGTCCTTAATTTTCTACTCTGGTAATTCCTAAGAAAAGGTTTCCGACGTAATTGAAGGAGTATCAGGCCCTAAACTTACAAACTACTTATGAACTAGCTAATACTGAGGACCGCACAAATATCCATGCCCGAACCGTATTGACCGTACAGACCGTGACTGGCGCGCCGCAGACCGCTTGGCCACCACAGGCGGCGCTTAATGGTTATGGCGAGCGCTCGTGAAAAGCGGAAAACCCGGGTTCGAGTCCCGGCTCGGCACAAATTTTCATAAGTCACCATTTTCTAGAACATCTATACCTTATACAGTGACGCTAAGAGAAATTCGCAATTACGAAATATACAGGTTGTCCCAGCTATCTTGTCCACCCAAAATATCTCTGGAAGAATAACAGGTATTGGAAAACGGCTTTCACCGGTATCAATGTACGGCTGGGGCCCATGAATGTACATATTTGGAAACATTCTAAAACGTAAGCAAATGTGTTTTTTGACTCAAAATTATGTTTTTTAAATGGACAACCTATATTTTTTCTTCAGCAATCCATAGCATGATAAATCACATAAACAATGGTGTTGATTGCATCGCAATATTCCTATTACATCCCGAGATATTGCGACGCGAAGTTGACGCTTGATATACGCTAAACGCGTGGCTAGCGCACGTCTTGAGCAGCTTGGGGTTCTCGCCTGAGTCTCAGGACGTGCGCTAGCCGCCCGTTTCGCGTATTTGAAGCGTCAACTTCGCGTCGCTTTCGTTTTAGAATGTTTCCAAATATGTACATTCATGGGCCCCAAACGTACATTGATACAGGCGAAAGTCGTTTTCCAGTAGCTGTTATTGTTCCAGAGATATTTTGGGTTGACAAGATAGATGGGAGATGTTTCACTAAGTGTGTTTGCCTCTGTAAGTTATAAAATAATATGTGATGGGAAATTTTAATGCGGTAGGCCAACACAAGAAATGTTACACTTTGTGCGGAGCTATGAACATAGTTTATTGTTTCATTTTCCAAAGAGTTACAGCACAAAGATATAATTTTTTTTAATGGAACAACAGTTTTTTTCTATCGCGCATTGGATTCGTTGAAACCAGCTGCGTCCAAATCAATTCAAACTACATTCCTATCACTGTTAGTTTGGGAGCTACAACCCTTCAAAGTTTCTGGGACAGATACCACAAGCGCTGCGCATAATGCAATGCGCCTTCTAAATGTGGTGTGATCGAGTAGTAACGTCGCCGGTGTCACGGAGCGAGAAGCTTCCTCGATGCGCTGTTAGACTGCCAACTGTTGCCGCACACGGTCATATACCCGACAGTTGAAGCCACACAAACAACCGGGGCTCAATATACCTCAGTAACTGACATCGAATGACGACGGCATACACGAACAACGAGTACGTTGACATGTTGCTGATGCTCGGCGAGTGCCGACACGTTGCCACTGAAGCTTCTCGCTCCGTGACACCGGTGACGTTACAACTCGGCCGCACCACATTTAGAAGGCGCATTTCATTATGCGCAGCGCTTGTGGTATCTGCCCCTGAAGTTTTGAATGGTTGTATCTCCCAAACTAACAGTGATAGGAATGTAGCTCAAATTGATTTGGACGCATATCAACATACCATTGTAAATTGTCACCGTACAGTAATTAAGAAGAAGACGAGATGTACTAGCCAAAGAATAGATTAAATAAGCACCGATGCGATCCCGGGTCACCCTTGTAGTTCACTGCCAAATGTTCAAATGTCTGTATAGCTTATGGGACTTAACTACGGGGTCATCAGTCCCTAAACTTACAAACTAATTATAAACTAACTAAGACTAAGGACGGCACAAATATCCATGCCCGATGGGGGATTCGAACCCCCGACCGTAGTGGCCGTGCTGACCGTGACTGAAGCGCCTCAGTCCCCTCGGCCACCGCGACCGGCTAAGATGTGAACCACCGACCCTCTGGTAGAAAGCCTAGAACGCTACCACCTGAGCCACACTGACAGATGGAGCAACTGTTTTGATTTTAGGTACTTGTGGGTAGTTGCAAAACTTCAGTCCACTTTCTCGAGAATGTTTGTGATGTGGGTCAACTTCAAGTAACATAAATATCAAAAAATTCCAAAATCTGATACCCATGTGGTCTCCTTGTTAGACTTCACTTCATTGATCATCATGAAAGTTAACACAGTCAGAAAAAAGATGGGGGAGGCAATGCACTTAGGTGATGGACGAGTTCCTCAGGGAGAAGAGGCGCTGATTGGCAGAGAAAGGGGAAGTGGACAGAGATGGGTCGGAGTAGATGAACGGAGAAAGAGGGGAGGCAAGGAAATGAACAGAGGGAGAGTGGAGAGGAGGAGATTACAAGTGTAATGTGCTGCGAATACATAGAAAGAAAGATCCCGTGTCATTTAGCTGCACTATAGCAGGGCAGCAAATGGAAGCAGTTAATTCCATAAATTATCTGGGAGTAGACATTAGGAGTGATTTAAAATGAAACGACCATATAAAATCAATCGTCGGTAAAGCAGATACCAGACTTAGATTCATTGGAAGAATGCTACGGAAATGAAGTCCGAAAACAAAGGAAGTACGTTACAGCACACTTGTTCGCCCACAGCTTGAGTACTGCTCACCGGTGTGGGATCCGTACCAGGTGGGGTTGATAGAGGAGGTAGAAAAGATCCAACGGAGAGCAGCGCGCTTCGTTACAGGATCATTTGGTAATCGAGAAAGCGTTACGGAGATGAACGATAAACCCCAGTGCAAGACTCTGCAGGAAAGACGCTCTGCCTAGCAGTATATTGCTCGCTCCTACGTACATCTCGTGAAGAGATCATGAAGATAAAATCAGAGAGATTAGAGCCCACACATAGGCATACCGATAATCTTCCTTTCCGCGAACAATACGGGAATGGAATAGGAGGGAGAACCGATAGTGGTCCTGAAGGTACCTTCCGTTACACACCGTCGGGTGGCCTGCGGAGTATGGATGTCGATGTAGATGGAGATGGAGAAGGAAAGAGAAGGTGGACAGAGAGACAGAGTGAGAGAAGAAGAAGAAGAGATGTACTAGCCGAAGACTAGATTAAGTAAGCACCGATGCGACCCCGGGTCACCGCTCCTACATATATTTGAACATTTGATTTAGATTAAGTAAGCACCGATGCGACCCCGGATCACCCTTGTAGTTCACTACCACCTTGTGTACGACATATACACGTGATGCACAACTTTTGTTTATCGGGTCTTGTTGTTTGCGTGGCACACTTGAGCGAGTCAGCTGTTCCTGCAGCGCCCAACAGACAAGGGCGAGGCGGCGGCGGCGGCGGCGGCGGCAGCAGCTGGTGTCGACAAGTGGGCTCGGGTGGCAGCCGCAGCCGCAGCTGCCGCGGTCGGCCCGGCTAATTTAGTTACCGGCGTGTGGCCGGGCGAGGCGCAGGGCGGCGACACTTGCCGCTGACGGACGTCTCGGCAGGTGGCCGCCTAATTACCGGCCCGCCGCTCTTGATTAATGGCGGCGCTGGGGCGCCCCTAATAATTAACAAGCTTCTCCCACTCCTCTCATCCTCTGGCCTCAGCGCTCGGGACCCCAGCCGGCCCGTGGCCGCGGCCCCACTAGGCCCGCTTCCAGCCCGCGCAACACGGTAGTTCAAATTAGAATGTTTGTAAACCTAATGGACCAATCTGCTGTGGGCCGTGCTGCGGAGCGCGAGGCCATTCGCCGTCGGGGGTTCGAGTCCCCTCTCGGGCATGGGTGTTTGTGTTGTCTACATCTACATACATACTCCGCAATTCACCGGAAGGTGCGTGGCGGAGGGTACACTGTACCACTGCTAGGCATTTCCTTTCCTATTCCACTCCCAAATTGAACGAGGAAAAAAAGAATGCCTATATGCCTCCGTACGAGCCCTAATTTCTCTTGTCTTTGTGATCTTTACGCGAAATGTAAGTAGGCGGCAGCGAGATCGTACTACACTCAGCTTCAAATTCCGGCCCTCTAAATTTACCCAACAGAAATTCACGAAAAGAACGTCGTCTTTCTTCCAGCGATCCCCAATTGAGTTGCCGGAGCATTTCCGTGACACTCGCGCATTGGTCGAACCTACCGGTAACAAATCTAGCTGCTCGCCTCTGAACCGCCTCTATGCCTTCCTTGAAACCGATCTGCTGCGGGTCCCAAATACTTGAGCAATACTCAAGACGTGGTCGTACAAGCGTTTTATACGCGGTCTCCTTCACAGGTGAAGAACATCTTCCCAAAATTCTGTCCGCCCTACTCACAACTGTCCTTACATGCTCGTTCCATTTCTTATCGCTCTGCAATGTTACGCCTAGATATTTGAACGATGCAACAGCATCAAGAAGCTCACTACTAATGCTGTATTCGAACATTATAGGATTGTTTTTTCTACTCATGCGCATCACCTTACATTTTTCTACATTGAGAGCCAGCTGCCAATCTTCGCACCAACTAGAAATTTTGTCTAAGTCAACCTGTATGCTATTACAGTCAGTTACAGACGACACCCTACCATACACCACAGCATCATCAGCAAACAGCCTCAAATTACAACTTACTCTGTCCATCCGATCATTTATATAGATAGAAAATAATAGCGGTCCTATCACACTCCCCTGGGGCACGCCTGACGATATACTCGTCTCTGATTAACACTCGCCGTCGAGAACAACGTACTGCGTTCTATTACTTAGGAAGTCTTCCAGCCAGTCACAATGTTTGTAAACCTAATGGACGAATCTGCTGTGTGCCGTGCTGATTGCGAGGCCATTCGCCGTCGGGGGTTCGAGCCCCCCTCTCGGGCATGGATGTTTGTGTTGTCCTTATGTTACTTTACCTTAGGTTAAGTAGTTTGTAAGCTACGGTGCGAGAGTAAGGTCGGGGTGAGAGTTTAAAATGGGGAAAGATTAATTCTTAAAACTCACAACCACCAACTGCGAACCAAATTCCTAAACATGCAAAAACACTGGAACTGTGATTGCGACTGTTTGACTCGTTTTCTAGGGGATGATATCACACGTTCGCAGCTTTCCTTCCCTGCATATGATTAACAAAACAAATTCATAATAAAATCAATTTCATGAGAGAAAAGGGTGTACTAACTACTATTTTTGAAAACACGTGAATGTTCACTTCATGTTGTTTATTTCACAATATTAGAACCCTGTGGCTGATACGTCTGTACGTCGATACATTTATCAAATAAAGTTATAGCTCGTGAGCCCCCAGACAAAAATGAATATTTGTCTCGAATTGTTTTCACACCACGTGGCTGTCTCAAACACCGTTTATGTTCATGCCTATGCGACGACACGTGTTACATTAACAAATCACAGTCACTTTAATTCAATGCGATGCACACCTTGTTCCACCGGCTAAATATTCACAACACACAGTAGCACTCGATTCAACTTGGTGCAGTCTACGACGAGCAACCACACGTGGCGATTGCCACACACAAATCTTTTTGTGTCCCAACTTCGTCGCCGCTTTTGTGTCCCAGCCTCGTCGTAGGTGTCGGTGGCCGAGTGGAATGAGACCGACACAGGAATATAGATAGCACGCTGGTGCAGGTACGGAGGGGAGCAGCCAGAAACTATAAACACTAGAGTAAATTAGAAAGAGATATATATTGCACAGAATGTAACAATACTTAACTTTTACATAGTACTGCAGAATGTTGATACATAGTTATTAGAGGCCTGCCTAGTGCCTGTACGATAGCAAAGTCTTCACTGGTGCCTATCTGATTACGAAGGTCCTAACTGGTTGCTATCTCAGTCTGAAGTGACCGATGTCTTTCCGTGGTGGCCACGAGCGGGGTTGCAGCAGAGGGCGGTCGTGGCTGTCCTGAGAACGCCGCGCCGTGTGACTATATCAGCTAAAGTATTGTTTATTTATCAACAGGCTATTTTGTAATGAGGGCCTTAAAGGTTCCTACTTCAAATGCCAGTAGTATTAGAATATTTTATTTCACGTTGTGCACTGCACTGTGCCTGGAACTCGCCATTGTCCCTCTCTCCCCTCACCGGAAACGAACTGGAAAATCCTAAGCTGGAACAAGCCACCAACGTCGGCCTGCTCGCTGGCCTCCCGTTAGCTACAAGCACACAGCAAATCTCAACGTGGAGAATTTCTACCTATGGCCTAACTATAAATGTTGTCACCCAACTGTGCTACCATAATTAATAAGGTTAACATTTTGTAACATTTAGTGCATTGGCACGGTCAATGTTTGCAGTGAACTTCATACTGTTTAATTATCAAATGCTATTAATTACCAATATTTCTATTGGGCGGTAATCTTACAATGGGCTAATGACTAAGCAGTTGAGTGGGATAGATTTACAAACATATGAACATATGAAGAAGACGGAGTCTACACATTGACAGCAGATTACAGAGCTTCTTACGCATTGACAGCCGATCTGAGGGTTGCTTACACATTACTAGTCGAGTAATGAGTGAATCTACATGGCTTACCATCCAGCTTGTAAGCCAGGTCCGCGAAGTAAACATAATGATAGTTTTAAAGATTTAATCAAATATTTCATTCTTCTCTTGAAATAGGTCAAAGCATATATATTACCAACTCTTTCGTAATATTTAATTGTTGACGCTAAAATGATTTATCTAACTACAGTAATTGAATTTAACAAGATACGCAAATAAAATCATTCTTTTCACTTTATAAATTTACATATTAAACTTACTCAATAGAACATACGTAATTTAAGACTTTGAAGTGTACAGATATATGTTTTGACATTATTGTTTACATGTGCTATTATTTAGACAAGTAATTTTAGTGTGTCTGTTTTGTAGTTCGGAATTCACGAAATACATAAATGATTAGTCTCTAGTATTTTTGTTAATTTTGGCAATAATATATCAGTGCCGGACAAATAGTTTAAATGAGTGACAAAACATAACACACATTTTTTTCGGGATACGGTGACATATAAAAAATTGTTTCTTTTAATTTATATAAAAAATGCAGTAAATGAAAGAGGAAAAATGTAGTACAGACGACTAAGAAACGAGATTGACAGGAAATGCAAAATGGCTAAGCAGGAGTGGCTAGAAGCCAAATGCAAATCTGTAGAAGAATGTATAAGAAGGGGACAAGTAGATACCGCCTACAGGAAAATAAAAGAGACATTTGGGGACAAGAAAAGCAATTCTACGAATATCAAGAACTCAGATGTAAAACCAGTTCTCAGCAAAGAAGGGAAAGCTGAAAGGTGGAAAGAGTACATAGAGCAGCTCTACAAAGGAAATGAACTTAGAGACGATGTTGTAGGAAGCTAAGAGGAAGCAGATAAAGATGAAATAGCAGATACTATACTGAGAGACTAATTTGACAGAGCCCTGAAAGACCTAGGTCGGAACAAGGCCCCAGGAGCCCTCAGAGCTACTACAGTCTCTGGGAGCGCCAACCATGACAAAACTATTTGAACTGGTGTGTAGGATGTATGAGACAGGCGAAATGCCCTCAGACTTTATGAAAAATGTAATAATCCACATTCCAAAGAAATCAGGCGCAGACAGGTGTGAAAATTACAGAACCATCAGTTTGATAAGTCATTGTTGCAAAATTTTAACACAAATTATCTACAGGAGAATTGAATAGCTGGTAGAAGCTGACCTCGGGGAAGATCAGTTTGGATTCAGGAGGAACATAGGAACCCGGGAGGCAATACTCACTTTACGTCTTATCTTCGAAGATAGAATAAGGAAAGGCAAACTTACATTTTTAGCTTTTGTACATTTGGAGAAAGCGGTTGACAATGTTGACTGTAATACATTATTTCAAATTCTGAAGTCAGGGAAAGGAGAATTACTTACAACTTTTACAAAAGCCAGAGCGCAGTTATTGGACTCGAAGGGCATGAAAGGGAAGCATCAATTGGGAAGGGAGTAAGACAGGGTTGTAGCCTTTCTCCGATGTTATTCAATTTGTACATCGAGCAGGCGATGAAGGAAAGCCAGGAAAAAATATGTGGAATAGGGAAATAAGTTCAGGGGGAAGAAATAAAAACATTGCGTTTTGTTGATGAAATTGTAATTCTGTCAGAGACAGCAAAGGACCAGGAAGAGCAGTTGAATGGAATCAACAGTGTGTTGAAGAGAGCGTTTAAAATGAACATTAACAAGAGCAAAACAAAAATAATCGAATGCGGACTTAGATAATCAGGCGATGCTGAAGGAATTAGATTAGGTAACAAAACAATGAAAGTGATAGATGAGTTTTGTTACTTGGATAGTAAAATAACATGCGCTGGTCGCAGTACAGAGGATATTAAATGCAGAATGGCAATGGGAAGAAAAGCATTTTTGGAAAAGTGAAATTTGCTAACATCGAATATTAATTTCAGTATAAAGAAGTCTTTTCTGAAGGCATTTGTGTGGAGTGTTGCCTTGTACGGGAGTGAAACATGGACGATAAGCAGTGCAGACAGTAATAGAGAATAGAGGCTTTTGAAATGTGGTGCTACAGTAGAATGCTGAAGATTAGGTGGGTAGATCGCATAACTAATGAAGAGGTACTGAACAGAATTGGTGAGAAAAGGAATTTTTGGCATACCCTGACTAAAAGAAGGGATCGCTTGGTAGCTTAGACATCGAGGAATCGTAAATTTAGCATTGGAGGGAAGTGTGTGGGGTAAAAATCGCAGAGGGAGACCAAGAGACGCGTATAGTAAGCAGATTCAAGTGGATGTTGGTTGCCGTTCTTAGGAAGAGATGAAAAGGCTTCCTTAGTATAGAGTAGGGTGGATAGCTGCATCAAACCAGTCTCCGGACTGAAGACCACAACACACACACAAACATGTAAACCTAATGGACCAAGCTGCTGTGGGCCGCGGTTGAGTAGCCGAGCGGTCTAAAGCGTCTCGCTGAGGAGCGCGCGGTTGCTCGTCGTGGAGGTTCGAATCCTCCCCGGGGCATGGGTGTGTGTGTTGTAGTTTGTAAGCTACGGACTGATGACCTCGCAGTTTGGTCCGATAGATTTACAAACATTTGATTTGAAACTGCTGTGGTTACTAGTCCCTAGACATACAAAATAGTTAAACTAACTAGCACCAACCTAAGAAAACGCAACATACCAATGCTCCAGAGAGGACTGTAAACTCTGACTGCGAGCAACAGCGAGCTTCGCAGCAAGGCGCCTTAGACCTCTCGGCCGATCCACCGCGGCCCGCACGGTAGCCACGATCACTTCAGGGTTCGACTACATTGCACTGTACATTAGTGTTTTGATAATACGATTATGCAAACTTCGTCTAATGAATGTTCAAACAACTTACGGGTATGCTGCCGGGTGACGTCTTCGACTATCGCAGATATTTCGGCAGGAGGACACCCTGCCATTCTCATGGCACAACTGCACTTAAGGAAGCAATTTGCAAGCGTATTTAATACCTCGGTTTGCAAAGGGTAAATAAGGAATATAACACACACAGTACAAGTCAACAGAACCAAAGATGATCAGGCATAAGAAATATCGATAGTGACTTAATCAACAGGTAAGGCAGCATTAATTTTGTCCCTCTTTTTTTCTTTTGACGAAAGACAGTGCCGGATTCCAGGCAGAATTAAAACAAAGACCACCATCTCTGTTTATAATGTCGCTTGCCAGTTTAATTTCAACAGCTTCTATAATAACACTATCCCAATAGGTGGAAGTGCATGTCAGAATCTCCGTGTGGTTGTATTCCATAGGATGACCGGTGTCAAGACAGTGTTCTGCAACAGCGGATTTGTTTGGCTGTTGTAAGCGCGTTTAACGTTTATGTTCAGTACACCGGTCTTCGACAGTCCTGATTGTCTGACCAATATATGACATGCCACAACTGCAAGGAATACGATATATACCTGTCTCACGCAAATCAAGATCATCCTTTACGGAACCCAACAGGGCCTTTACCTTTGAAGGTGGTCGAAAATCACATTTCACATCATATTTCCGCAAAATACGACCAATCTTGTTGGAAATGCTTCCTAAGTAAGGTAAAAAGGCCATAGATGTAGGTGCCACTTCATTACTATCGTCACTCACCCGTTGTACAGAAGACTGATAGCGCAATGCACGTTTTATCTGTCTGTCATTATAACCATTCTGACGAAAGGTCTCCTCGAGATGGAACAACTCAGCTGACAAACTTTCATGGTCTGAAATGACATGTGCCCTGTGAACCAAGGTACGAAGTACTCCTTCACGCTGAGCTGGATGGTGACAACTATCAGCTCGCAGATAAAAATCAGTTTGAGTAGGCTTCTTATAAACAGAATGTCACAATGCACCATCAACGTTCCTTCTGACCAACACATCAAGAAAAGGAAGACAGCCATTCTTTTCCACCTCCATAGTGAAGTGAATATTTGGGTGGATTGAATTTAGGTGTTCCAAAAAACCGTTTAAATTCTCACTTTTCACATCGTCTAATGAAGTTTGCCGAGCCAAAACCAGGTACCAAATGTCTAAGGTAGATACACATTATTTCCTAGCTACATCAAACTGTACATTTTATTCGTGACAAGTAGTTGCACAGGCTGGCAAAGCCCTTTTATGGTTAATATGGTTGTATCTATTTTTAATTTAATCTGACGAAGTTCAAATGAAGGTTTTCTTAATAGGATGTCTGTTTATTAAATGACTTATGTAATAGAATTACCGTATTTAATATACTGACATCTAGTATAGCTTGGGAAGTTCTAATGTTATAGTATCAGTATTGCACTTCTTTACAACTTTATAGTTATTGAGGGTGCGTCTCGGTTGCACAGTGGTAGAGTGCCAGCCTACAAATCCAACGGTCACGGCTTCGATCCCCGCCAGGTCTTAGGATTCTTGTCACTTTCCACTTCTTTCCCCTGTGGCAGTATTGCTCATATGAAAAATACCGAGTAGCACCGTGGTTCGGAATCCACGTTAAACTGTAGATCCCCCTATAACTGGCTGGATAAGTCAGTTCGAAGTTCGGAGGAAGGCAACCGCATACCACCTCCAAACAATACTTTGCCTAGTAAAGCCCTGTGGTGTTCAAACTAATCTTCGGATTGCTGACTGATTTACCTTTGATGCCATTGCCTATGTGTATGATTGACTGATACATCACCACCACTGTATATCCTTGAATTTTAGCCACGCTTAAGATACCTGCATGCATTGCTAAATGTGTTTCTTGCAATACAATTACATCAACTTTGTGTTCTTAAGCCATTCTAGATAGGTGGTACTGATGCCTTCTATGATTAACTGCATAATATGGACTGAAGGTACGATCTTAATTATCCTAGCGCTGAGAGGTGAGCAGTTTCCTCGCTGAGGATGCACTTCCTGCTGTTGCCCGTGAGAGATTCTTCGTCCAGTTCGGTCGTCGTTTGTGTCAACTTTCTTCCGTGCTGCTGCCCATTGCCCGGGAGACGCCATCTTGGAGATTATTTATACGTCACGTCCTTTCAAATATTACTCCAGCAGAAATTCGTAGACCGCAGGCTACGATTCAAGGATGGCAAAAATAAATCATCCAGATAAGACAAGGATACTACAGGTACACTAAGTACAAGATGACAGCTGCCGGTATCTCCTTAAATCAAGAGCACCAATATGGAAAGACAGAACACTTACCCAAGGAACTACCTGTGACTGCCACAAATCCTGGAGAATTAAGATGAACATTAGTGACATTAACCAACACAACATAGAGGACCTCAGCCAACATCTCCCAGGAATGAAACTCCCCGTAGAATCTGGAGCCCGCTGAACCGTGTGAGAGCTGGACATACAGAAACCAAATCCGTGCTGTACAAGTGAATTGCCAATGACAACCCATCGTGCGACTATGAAACTGACGAACAGACGTTATGGCTTGTAGTGTAGGATTGTGTTTGTTTGTAAAACTATCGGACTTAACTTATAGGTTATCAGTCCGTGGCTTACAAACTACTTAAACTAAGGTAAACTAACCTAAGGACAACACGAACACCCATGCCCTAGGGGAGACTCGAACCCCCGACTGCGAACGGCTGCGCGCACCGCAACACGGCGCCCCAGTATACGCGGCAAATACGCCGCGGCAGTGCAAGATTGTCTGGTGGAGGGTACTTTGTGTGCCATTCTCACCTCCTCCACCTATTCCAGTCATATCCGCGGGAAAAAAGAATGGTGTAAACTTGCGCATCGTAAATTATCCTCAAATTGTATCTTTGCGGACGTTTCGCGAGATATACACAGGGGGAGCTGTATATGGATCGAATCTTCGTGAAAGGTATACAGTCAGAAGTTTGACAGAAAGTCTCCCTTACAGCGTCTTCCACTGGAGTTCTCTCACCTGATATGTGATGCATTCGCGCTTACTAAATGATTCTGTAACGAAGCGTTCTGCTCTCCGTTATATCTTCTCTATACCTTCTGTTAATCCTACCTGGTACGGATCCCACATTGATGAGCAATACTCAAGTGCTGACCGGAAGAGTGTTTTGTAACCTACTTGACGGACTACACTCCTTAATGGTTCTTCCAGTTAACCATGGTCCTCACACGACTGACTTGATAACGTCGTTCGATTTAAAATTGCCTACTCCGAGATATTATATGGAAATATCTGCTTCCAGTGTTTGTCTTCGTATTACATAGTTTAACCTTTTGACTTGTACCAGAAGGACATTTTAATTGATTTATGGATATGACCAGTGATTATTTTATGTATGATATATGAGTCATCATGATTTACAATTCTACACAGCTGATGTTTTTGTGTCCCAGCCTCGTCGCCGCTTTTGTGTCTCGTTTCCGTCGTAGGTGTCGGTAGACCGACACAGGAATAGAGAATGCACGCTTGTGCAGGTACGAAGGTGAGCAGCCAGTGGGACAGCAGAAACTAGAAACACTAGAGTAAATTAGAACGTGATATATATTTCATACAGACTTAGTAATACTTAAGTTTTACATATTTCTTGAATGCCGAATGCTGATACATAGTTTATATAGAGGCCTGCCTACTGATGGTTCTTAGTGCCTGTCCGATATCCAACTGTTGCCTAGCTGATTCCGAAGTGTTAACTGGTTCCTATCTCAGTCCCAAGTGAACGATGTCGTTCAGTGGTGGCCACGAGTGGATTAGTAGCAGAGGGCGCTCGTGGCTGACGTCGTAAGAACGCCGCGCCGTGCGTGCATGGCGGCGCGCTGCGAAAGTAGGTGGCGCGCACTTTAGACTTGTGCGACACAACAGATGTACTATCGTAAGAAAGAAATCTATATCTCAGTTTTTCTAAAATAAACATTTCATATTACCCATCAGGCTGAAACGTCTTATTTTGGTATAAAATAAAGGATCTTATTCTTATGTAAATGCAGCACTTTATGTTACGACTTGGTTTCCATTCCATGCAATACATGTCGATACACTACACATCTTCCACCATTTGACTACCATTTTCCGCTGTTGCAATTTCTCGATGAACTACACCATCATCTGCAAATAGCTTCAATGAACTTCCAATATTTTCTGCGAGATGATCTGTAAAGACTGTGGAAAGGGACAGTCCTGAAACACTCCCCAGAGCAAGCCTAAAATCAGTTTCATATCTGAAGACTTCTCCCCATTCAGGATGACATGTTGCGTTCTCTTAGCTAGAAACCCTACTAATCCAGTCACACGGTTGGTTTCATATTCAATGTACTCGCTCAGTGTTCACAGAGGAATGTCTTGCGGATGTCAAGAAAGACGGCATCTACTTGTAATGCCGTATCTACTGCTTTCTGGATCTTATTGATGAATACCGCGAGCTGCGTTTCTCATAATCCTTGCTTTTGTAAACCATTGTGATTCCTACAGAGGAGATTTTTGGTAGCGAGAAATTTAATAATTGAACATTACATGTGTTCTGCAATTCAACTGACCGATGTGGCAGCGAAAAATTTAATAATTGAACATTACATGTGTTCTACAATTCAACTGACCGATGTGGCAGATATAGGCTTTAAGTTTGCCGTATAGGATCAACGAATTTTCTTGAAAACAGAAATTACAGAAATAACTTTTACCAATCTATAGAAATTAATAGATTCTTGTCAGTTTTTGAAAAGACAATGGTCAAAGTTTCTGACATACTACATGTGTCGTCATGGGCATTTTAGTGGTCAACAATTTCAAGGCAAGTATGTGGACTATCTTCTCTCGTGTTCGAAACGTTATAATAGTTACTATATTCCTTTTTTGTATTTCATTTTCTTGCCCACATTCGTAGGATAATGATATCAGTGCGTTTTGAAATAACGTCCACTACCTATCTATACGGTGAATGCCATTAACAATACATGAATAAATACGAAACCACCAGAAAACTCTTAGAAATTCCTTTTGGTCAATTCCTATAGAGCGTCGATTCAATAACATTTTTCGTAACGTTAACGAAGTTATTTTCTCGACTGTCATTCACACTAAGAAATATGGGTATGGTCAACTTGCTTTTGCGTGCCGAATTCCTATATATCGAATGTTTGTGAACAGTTATATAGGTGGACGTACGCTGTATCCTCGACCTCGCCTACAGCATTGCACTTGGCGCCTTACGAGCTAGCTACCTCACGACACTAAGTGCCGCGGGTTGCCGCCTCGCCAAGGCGACAGCCACATGTAGCTGTGAATCCAGCTTTCTACAATCGCTGGTGCGTATGAGAACGTTCTAGTACTGTAGTCGTAACCACTAATTAGTTTTTGAGAGCTACGTGATTAGATTCCTTTGAATACCACTGTCCCAGTCGGCTTTTTGTAAGACAATGACTAGAAGCTCCTTTGTCGTGAGAATTCACGTACGAACTGCAATGTGAGCTCGAATGAAAATTCCCGAAAACACGACACATTGCAATTTAGTGAGTTAACCAGTACAAAGTCAATGCTGAGAGTAACAACGCATACACTAAATTGTATTATTTATGGTAAGGTCTAGAAAAGGGGCAATGAGTCAAGTCCAGAAAAACTAGAAGGGGAAATAATTAGAGCGCATATACCTTAAGCAGCCAGTTAGGACATACAATCAAGGAGTTGCTTTGTGGAGTAATGTTACAACTTTTATTAATAAGGGGAGTGCTTTATGCGGTTGCACCCAAATGTCTCGTAATCGCGTCTGTCCGCCGAGGAAAGTAGTATATCCAATTCTGTGTTTGCAGCTGGTATGATGATTTCTGATTAATACATTTGCTTCGCGACTCATTCCTTGAATTCTACGTATAGGTTGACCCACTTTGTTCACGTATCGATTCGCTTGGATTCGCATGGATTGACAATACCAAGACCTTTCACACATCGTTTTATGTCCTTCTGCGTTCCACAATCGGTATTTAGCTTTGTAATATTTTTCAGTATCAGTTTATAGTCTTACGAAAAGAATATTTACGTCAGAGGTTCGAGTCATCCCCAGGGAATTGGTGTGTGTGTTGTCTGTAGTGTAAGTTACAGTTATTTAAATAGTTGGAACTGATGATCACTACAGTTAGGTCCAATGACTTTACAAACATTTTAAGAATATTTAGATTCAACCGTTCACCCTCAAGATTAACAGATATTTCGATCCCCCATGCATCTCTCCCGATGACGGGAGGGGAAGGGGGAGTGACTTTGAAATCTTAAATAGGAAGCAATTTCCTTATTTCAGATTTGGATTCCCCACAAAAAATTAGGAAAGTCTTATTGGAACACTTTTCTCGTTTCATGATAGATGGCACTGTAAAAGGGAAAAAAACTCAAAATAAGTTGAAAATGGTTATATCTAAAAGAAATACACATCACATTAGGGAAATCGAATTACAGTTTTTGATATTTTTGACAGTTCTATCATGTGATAAGTCCCACAATCGAATGATGCCTCAATCTCTCAGTGTATCACCAGACTATTGGTTGTACTTCAATCATTCGGACTATAAACATTTCTATGCAATTGTTCCACTATATTAACGGTTGCAGGGAGAAAATTTATAATTTCCTCGTACTTTGAGGCTAATATAAATGTCGAAGAAGCCAGTCAATAGTGTGCTAGCCTGTTTCCTGTTTCCCTGCTACGACTTTTCAGTGCTGCCCCAGTTTTTGTTGAAACTCGATGTGCTAAACCTGATGAACGATCTGTATTTTTTCAACAATTATCAACTCATTTTCAGTTTCATAAATTACAGCTCCATGTATCATGAAAAAATGTTTGAAACAAAGTTATATACGAGGGTGTTAGTACTGCGTGCTGTATAAGGGTATTTCTCACCACTGCGACACATCCGTCTTGTGGGTCGCAGCAGTCTAAGGAACGAGATAAAATCACAGCTCAAGAGGTTCACGTATAGGATACAGGCGCTGCCACAAAATTTTGAAGCTCCCGGCTTTTAACCCTTTACAATATAGTGGGTGATATACAATTCCCATTTTCAGAAAAAAAAATTGTCCTATAATGGGTTCAAGCCTCCTCGAACAATGGGACGAGTGTTTAAATTTGCAGGTGGATTCAACTGAAAAGTTAAGTACTTATCAGGCTTGTAAAAGCATTACTCGCGTGTCTACCTTAATGGTCGACTTATTTACAGGCTCACACTTGTATGTTTTCACTGATAAGACACATATTAAAAATTAAAGTTCATGTACATGATTTCCAAGTCACCCGCCTCTCCTCACTGTGGGCGGTGCAGGGGAATCGAGACTTATGTTAATGGAGATGAACCACTTTTATTAAGACTGTTTTATCCGATTTTTATTTTTCCAGGTATTCCCAAAAACATTTACATGATTAACGCTCTTTGTAATACTGGTAGGTTCCTTCTTAGATTGTTGGTAGCACCCCTTGATGTAGCTTTAACCCTCTATTGCACAATAATAATTAAAGTAAGAATTATCGAGTAAAAATATTGGAATTATATTACATGATGCTCCTGAATGTAAAATATATGATCATTAATTTTCTAGTGTGTATATTTTGTAAAATATCTCTCCGTATATTCAAATACACACTGTGGAAATACGAATGTTGTGAGTAGTTACATACTAGTGGTAGGTACTAAATTTGTGCGGAACAGCGCTCAAAATGTATGATAATCGGCAAATTAAGACTTTAAAGTAAAATGTATTTATTAAAAGAAATGAAAAACATTAGAAATGTTGGGTATACGTCAGTTATCAAAAATGTTACCACTTTGCAATTACATACTTTCCTAGTTTTACACTGTGAAAATTGTAGACACAATTTCTATCTGGTACAAAACACAAATACGTGTCACATTTTGTACACATTTCTTTTGTTATTGTTTGAAGTTTATTATATTTACATATGGCAAATTTTCCACAGCAGTTAGCCCAATGAATGATTCGGTGTTTCCTGATATCAGCATTTGCTGTATTTGGCTACATTCTCTTTCTTGTGTCACTGCCTGGTGAGCTATCAAGCGATTGTCTCTTGGATGTTGATCCTGACCAGCATAAGGATTGAACAATATAAAACTTGCAGTCAAACAAAGTCATCTGGTTTTCTCTTCTATACTATTTTCGATACAGGCTCTCTTGTAAAGTAGCCGGTCGTTCGGACTTTTACACGTTATGTCTGTCGTGTAATAGCACATGGACTGCCACGTCAGTTAAATATAAGACACAGGACGTTTCCTGTTTGGGCCAAGAATTTTTCCATTTATAGCTCTGTGGTGCAGCTGCAACTCACAATAGTGTGCTGTGACTCCGTGTGACAGTAGGTTATGGTCCCAGTAACAAATCATGTTCGTGGCCTCCAGTTTTCAAGACTCCAAGAGTAGTTATTGACACTTGAAATCGTGAATAATATCTAACTCACATTGGCAGTCATACTTGAAATTTCTTGTTTTTATAATTTATTACTTAGTGTTACATATTACTTATACAGTAGTTTATAAGTTACATACAGTTTTAATTACATTCTTCTTCTCTACTTGCAACAACAATAAATTAAATTGAAAACATTGCGTAGTTCCACTTTATATCTCTGACACCTATATGCACTGTGTTTTATGAAAAACATTTTACGCAAAAATATGAGTCACAATTCTTATATTTCCATGCAGTTTGTTTGCTTTTTTGATTTCGTCCGAATTCATTCTTCACTTTTTGCAGCATACTGTACACCTGCGTCTTGCTACTCACATGTTCATAAGAGTGCAATCTTCAGGCAACTCGGTGGCTTCGGTGAGAGATGTCGCAGGCTCATCGGCGTCTTCTGTATTGAGTAGTCTCAAAGTCACTTTGAATTCTCTGATTGAGATCTTCTTCTTGTTGAAGTATCGGTAAAAACAAATGAGCTTTTATCAGTGCTGACCCTGGCAACAATTCGCTTGCAACCTTCCAGCACCATTTCACACCCCACCTTAGACAATGTGAGTACGAATTCATTTGATCAGAAAGATCAATAAATGACTGTGACTGAATTTAATCAATTATCATTGCTATTTTTGTGCCCCTCTTGGTTTCAACTTCAGCTTCTTCCTCCATGAACAGTACTCAACATCAAAACATTCCTCTTATATTTCCATTTCAGTAGTATTTTATATTCTTCACTTATGTCCATAACATCATCTGAAATCTTCTGTACATGCCTTTGTTAATAACTTCTACAATACATTCTTTCCAGCCACGATATCACTGTGTTACGGAGCAAACAACATTCAATAAAGAATGTATCAACAATGCAGGAAAACAAAATAGAAGTGTATGCAAATAATGCTGTATAATGAAAGACTTACAGGAGTACCAACCCAAAATTATTAGCGACATAGCAAATTACACACCTGGCACCTTTATTTTGCTGCCATGTGAGTCATATGGCGTATAAAACGCTTGTACGATCACGTCTTGAGTATTGCTCAAGTGTTTGGGACCCGCTGCAGATCCGTTTACAGGAAGACATAGAAGCAGTTCAGAGGTGGCAGCTAGGTTTGTTACTGGTAGGTTCGACCAATGCGCGAGTGTCACGGAAATGCTCCGGCAACTCAATTGAGTATCGCTGGAGGAAAGACGACGTTCTATTCGTGAATTTCTGTTGAGGTAATTTAGAGGGCCGGAATTTGACGTTGAGTGTAGTACGATCTTGCTGCCGCCTACTTAAGTTTCGTGTAGTGATCAGAAAGATACGATAAGAGAAATTAGGGCTCATACGGAGGCATAGAGGCATTCCTTTTTTCCTCCTATTTCGGAGTGGAATAGGAAAGGAAATACCTAGAAATGGTACAGTGTACCCTACGCCACGCACCTTATGTTGGATTGCGGAGTATGTATGTAGTTGTAGGTATGTAACTCATTCAAAAAAACATAAAATAAAGTAGTAAATTGCAATATTTTCAACTGATTTGCGCCGGCCGTGATGGCCGAGCGGTCTGCGGCGCGTCAGTCACGTTCTGCACGGCCACTACGATCGGGGGTTCGAATCCCCCCTCGGGCAAGGATATTTGTGCCGTCCATAGTATTAGCTCTTTCATAAGTAGTTTGTAAGATTAGGGACTGATGGCCCCGTAATTAAGTCCCTTAAGCTCCACAAACATTTGAATTTGAACTACATCTACATCTATATCTGCATCTACATACATACTCCCCATTCACCGTAAGGTGCGTGGCGGAGGGTACACTGTACCATTACTAGGCCTTTCCTTTCCTATTCCACTCCCAAACAGAACGAGGAAAAAAAATGCCTATATGCCTCCGTACGAGCCCTAATTTCTCTTATCTTGTCTTTGTGATCACCACGCGAAATGTAAGTAGGCGGTAGCAAGATCGTACTACACTCAGCTTCAAATTCCGGCCCTCTAAATTTCCTTAACAGAAATTCACGAAAAGAACGTCGTCTTTCCTTCAGCGATCCCCAATTGAGTTGCCGGAGCATTTCCGTGACACTCGCGCATTGGTCGAACCTACCAGTAACAAACCTAGCTGCTCGCCTCTAAACTGCCTCTATGTCTTCCTTTAATCTGATCTGCTGCGGATCCCAAACACTTGAGCAATACTCAAGACGTGGACGTACAAGCGTTTTAAACGCGGTCCCCATTACAGGTGAAGTACATCTTCCCAAAATTCTCCCAATAAACCGAAGTCGTCTGTCCGCCTTACTCACAACTGTCCTTACATGATTGTTCCATTTCATATCGCTCTGCAATGTTACGCCTAGATATTTGAACGACGCGACAGCATCAAGAAGCTCACTACTAATGCTGTATTCGAACATTATGGGATTGTTTTTCCTACTTACACCTTAATTTTTTCTATATTGAGAGCTATCTGCCATTCTTCGCACCAACTAGAAGTTCTGTCTAAGTCATCGTGTATGTTGTTACAGTCAGTTAAAGACGACACCCTACCATACACCACAGCATCATCAGCAAACAGCCATAAATTACAACTTACTAATTTGCACTTAAAAAATTTACTTGGAACAAACTAAAGCAGAATATTGAAAAAATGTAAACGGCCCCAGGTGGTCGGTAACCCAAGAATACTTTGATAGCCAATGTGATAGGGTGAAAGAAAACGTTGGTAGTTCCAGTCTTATATAGGTGTGTCGAGTAATACCGGATTTACCCAACTGCTGTAAGCAGATGCTGCCATCTGCATGATACACGAGAAGAACAGATGCTTATCCAAGTGTACACTTTGCTTGAATGGCACAGTTACTTTACGTGAGATAGTATAGAGTTATGAAAATATGTATATGTAAATATACACAGTGCAATAGAATTGGAGGAGCGGAAGATTCTCGGGAGAATATTAGGATCTCGAAGAAAAGAAGACGGTCAGTTTCAAAAATAGAAAAAATATCCAATATCATTAAGAAAAGAAGGTGCCAGTTCTTTGGACACATTTGCAGATGGACCAGGGGAGGTTAACACACCAAAATGCACAATTCATGTTGTACAAAAACTGCAAAATACGGTGGATCCAAGAAGTACAAAGGGATCTGGAAGAAATGGGTATACTGGATCGAGAAATACACAACAGGATGATTTTTAAATAAAAAATTCAGGCATTTGCAGGATTTGAGGACAGAACTAGACCGAGAACGAAATTATCGTGGACAGAAGAGCGAAGAAAGATGAAAAGTATGAGAATGAAATAATACTGGAAAATTTTAAATGTGCTTATTTTTGTCAACAGTTGCAATATTATTGTTTAATAACATGTTTCGATCACTTGGATCATCTTCAGATCTTATAGTTGCGACCACAACTCGCCTGGCTGAGTACTAATTGGTACTCAGCCAGACGAGTTGTGATCGCAACTATAAGATCTGAAGATGATCCAAGTGATCGAAACATGTTATTAAACAATTATATTGCCACTCTAGACGGAAATAAACACATTTAAAATAACTTAGTGCAGTTGCGGACACTCTCCAATCGATCATGTGGACTATAATAAAAATACTGGAAAAAATGTTCAGATGTTTGTGTAGCTTATGGGACTTAATTACGGGGTCATCAGTCCCTAAACTTAAAAACTACTTATCAACTAGCTAAGACTAAGGACGGCACAAATATCTTTGCCCGAGGGGGGATGCGAACCCCCTACCGTAGTGGCCGTGCAGGCCGTGACTGAAGCGCCTCAGTCCCCTCGGCCACCGCGGTCGGCTACTGGAAGAGGAGGAAGAAAGGAAGAAAGGAAGTTGATGTGAATTAACGTGGTCGAAAGATGGCCGAAACGAAAGAAGAAGAAGACAGTGCAATAGCGTGTTAATGCCATGAAATCGGTTGTGCAGTGCTTCGCTGCTCGGTGCCCTCCAGCGGGTGTCTATCCGGACCCAGTGCTTAGCCTTGGACAGCAGTTATCTGCGGCGAGAATCCACGGAAGGCGGCGAGTTATGCCGCTGTCTGCAGACGGTGGGTAGTGGAGGGGGCCAGACGCGCGCCAGCCGCTCAGCCGCTGGTGGCGGCTCTCCGGCGGCCGGCGCGTCACATCCGGCGCGGCCAATATCCGGTGGAAACAGCGTGTCGCGCGGCCGTGATTGCTTCCGCCGCCTTGCCGCTCCCCCCCTCCCCCCCCCCACCTCATCCGCCTCAGCCAACAGCAGGATCAACCGCCCACTGCCGGCCCCTCGGCCCCCTGGAGTCAGCCAGACTGGGCGGCTACAGGCGGTGGCTCGGGTGATCCACAGCTTCTCACCTTTTGGGCGGCACTACTTTTTGTAACTGTCAGCCGGGCTTCGGCGGCATCCACATACCTAGCAGGTACCGATCGTGGGATTCAATCCAAGATGATGAACATGGCCAACCAAATTATCAGGTTTATATACGAGGCGCGTCCAGAAAGTAAGTTCCGTTTGGTAATAAAATGAAATTGTACACAGATAGAGAAGAATTTCTTATTGCACATAATTCTACAAATCTTAAACTACTTTTTCACATTGAAGTGTCTTGCAAACTAAGTCGTGACTCTTCTATCAAGACACAATTTATTGACTGAAATAGTGGAGCTAAGCCACGGAACAATCAAAACAATAATTATATACATGTGGCGTCTGTTCCGAAAGAATAGATGTCACTTCTGATCCTGCAGTTATTATTCAATATTCACAGAATATATGACATCAACTACGATTGGGCAAAGCTGAAAATGTGTACCCAGCCGGGATTCGAACCCGGGTCTCCTGCTTTCTAGGCAGTTGCGCTGACCGCTACACCACTGGGGACACAGTGATCACCGCACCTGCAAGGACTACCTAAGTACGCCTCCCGTCAGATACAAATTCCCAGCTTCGCCCTGCCCACAGTACTCAAACTCGTAGTTATGAACTAATTCCCGTAAGAGTAAGGGCTTCAAACTTTACCCATCCCTCCCCACTAACGATAGGATCATTGCCCGTCACCGGCATATTATATATATACATGTGGCGTCTGTTCCGAAAGAATAGATGTCACTTCTGATCCTGATATTGAAATACAATAATTCTTATAATTATAAAATAACAATTTTCCTTAGAAGTTTTTGTTTAAATTCTTCTCATAACAATTTCTTCAGTATAACTCTCTTGAAAATATTGCAATGTACTTGACTACCAAAATTCAAAAGCAATGCAGCTGCTCCTAAAGCAGAGTAATGAAAGGTAGAAATTATTACGATCCTTTGGTTCCTGCGTTCCTGGCGTAGCCTCCCGTGGAGAGCAGAGGTGGCCGGGCGGAGACCGGGAGTTGGGCAGCGCGGCGTGGCGAGACGACGGCCGAGAGACTCCAGCAGCTTCCAGCGGCGACTCCGTCCCTCGACGGCGGCGTGGTCCAGGATGACTTGACGTGGCTGTATTGAATGCGGCGCGGAAGGAGACACTCGAAGCTGTTAGGCGGTCCGCGGTGTGCTGTGATAGGCCGCTTTCGTGTCTACTTCCCCCACGTCAAGTAGTCCGTGGTGTCGCTGATACTGTGCCGGCGCCTGGCGGGAACGGCTCAACGACATCTCTCGGCCACGGCTGGCCTGCGTGCCTCGTGACGTAGCTGAGTCGAGGCGAGGCGCGGGGTTTAAGCAGGGTGCGGTCGGTGACACTGTTGTGCCGTGGCGCGTGTACTGGCGCACTTTTGTCTGTTGCCGTTGCGCGCCACGGCACACATAACTGCCGAAATTTTGTAGGCACCTGTCATAGCGTGACACAAGTTTTTGCATGCATCCTTCACAGAAGGTTGCCGCCTATATATTCAACCATGTGGTAACAGCTCTTTATCATCGTTGAAGTGTTGACCACCAAGGATAGATTTTAGCTGTAAGAAGAGATAAAAGTCGCTATGAAAGAGGTCCGAGCTGTATGGAGGATGATCAAAAAATTCAAATGTTCAAATGTTTGTTAAGCTTATGGGACTTAACTACGGGGTCATCAGTCCCTAAACTTACAAACTACTTATGAACTAGGACGGCACAAATATCCATGCCCGAGGGGGGATTCGAACCCCCGACCGTAGTGGCCGTGCTGACCGTGACTGGAGCGCCTCAGTCACCTCGGCCACCGCGGCCGGCGAGGATGATCAAACAGGTCCCATTGAAATTTCCGTAAGAATAGCATGCTCACATTCGATGTGTGAGGTCAGGCATTATCGTGGGGAAAAAAAATCTTTTGATCTCTCTCCTAGCGACTTTCATCTCTTCTTACACCTAAAATCTGTCCTTGGTGGACAACACTTCAACGATGATGACGAGCTGAAAGAACATGTTACCACATGGTTGAATACACAGGTGGCAACATTGTATTATAAAGGCACACAAAACCTTGTGCCATGCTATGACAATTGCTTACAAAATTTCGGAAGCTATGTAGAAAAGTAATTTAACTGTTGTAGAATTTTGTACAATCAATATTTTTTCTGTATCTGTACCCGTTAGTTTTATATAACCAAACGGCACTTACTTTCTGGACGCGCCTGGTATCTATCATTATATAAATACGCTTACACGAAAATTTTAGTACAGATTACTAATTTATTCGCACAAGAAGGCCAATGAAAGTTATACAATTCGAAAGATTGTTTGTCGTAGTTTTGACGAATATAAATATTATGTGTGCATTTAGCCATTAAAAGTGGTAAAAGGAAGTATAAATTTTCCTATCTACAGCTCGGATCAAGTTCTACATTCTCAATCAGCTCACTGATTAGCTATTCGCCTCGACCAAAGATGCTGTAATGCAGCACATCTGCAATATTAAAATAACATTTTAAAATAAGTGAATATCGAAACATGGAGTGCTACCAACTCATTTTCTTGTGCCGTTGAAATGCTTCATTTTCGCAGCGATTAAGAGTGGTTAAAGGAAACGGATGTTTACATATGAATGCCGATATAAAGGATGATGCGCCGGGAGAGGCATCTAGCGGTGCTCGGGTGGACCTACGAAGTCTAGAATGCCGATATAAATGATGCGGCGGGAGAGGCATGTAGTGGTGCACCGGTGGAACTACGAAGTTGACATGTTGTCAGCTCTGGAATTCTGAATATCGCAGTATGGAAATAACATTATTTCTTGTCGTTGTATAAATATACGAACACCGAAATTGTAGTTCCATTTCAAATATTAGGCTAATGAAAGTTATATAATTCGAAAATGGCATGGGAAGTATATACTTCCGTTTTTATTTGTTGTTATTGTGTCAGGCATTTTCCTTAACGCGTAAAAGATACCGTTTCATACCTCCCAGTGCCGGTTAAATATTACCAAATATCCCAGCGGTCTCCTATGACAATGTTGGCAACAGGTGCTGAATAGTGAGAATCTTGTGAGTCTTCATTTTAGCCAATCGCTTGACAGCGCTAATGTTTTCTCATGGAATCTTAGCTTTACGAGGGCAATTATTTTTACTGAGTGGACGAGGATACATACAAGAGCCCGTCAACCTTAAAGCAGGAACAGCATTATTTGTTTACTTCATGGTCTGTACGATACACTAATCGAGTCATTCTATGTTGTTCGAACAAATGGGCAAAGATTTTCTGTCGTGTTGTTCATGTTGCCCACATAATCACGCAAGGACGCCGACATGATACGTAAAATTTTACCCCCAGTGACCATTGTAAACAGATGTGTTGCTAAGCGCAAGAATGGCATCACCATTTGGCGCATCTTTTCTTTGGTCTGTTCGTAATTCTCAGGACAAGGTTTGTATGAAAGATAATATTTGGAAAATCTACCGGAAAATATCAGAATTTGAGAGAAACTGAAAGTACTCTTCCAGCTCGGATCATTTTCTAGATTATCCAACAATCAGCTTATTCATTCGCTAATCGCCTAGCGACCAAAATAAGCTGTAACGGAGCGAACAAACACGCCAAGGAGGTTCGTATAAAGGGAGATGGCCTTACGCACTCAAGATTAAAACTGCCAGACAGATTTCACATGAAACGTTGTTTCTTTAGAAGGCCCTGAATATTATTCTCACCCCCATAGTGTCGTCGGTGGTGGTCATATCTTTAGAGTGTTACAAAGATATAATTGATGACAGTTTGTGGTATTTTTGAGTGTTACAAACATATTGAGTACAGATCCTGGTTTATGTTTATACAGCAATGCCTCCACTGCGGCGTCGTAATATCGGTCGGCATACGCGCAATGCAGTCCTACTACAACCCATCCATTTTAACCTCTATTCCAAATCAAGGTCCCGATTGCAGTAACAATAAATAAGATCAGAGAGAGGGGCAGGGAAATATAAGAATGAGAGAATGAATTTAATTTAAAAAGGGGGGGATGCTATAGACTCAAAGAGGAGAGGCGAGGAGATGATTTCTGAGGATGACTGTTGCGCAATACGAAAGCTTCAGTAAACAACCTATCCCACGATCTAAACTGTTATTTTAAAGACAGAAGGTCCCTTGTGTTGATCATATATAACAGAAAATATTGCGGGGACGTCACATTAAATTTCCGGAAATGCCTATGTGTTTCCACTCGCCTCTTCCATCGAAGCGGTTGCGTTTACACCATCTCTGCGGCAAAAACGAACACTCGTTGTAGAAAATTTGCATTGATGTTTGCGTCGAATGTGCCATGAATGCAGCCGATTCCCTCATGTAATTCAAACGGGTGTTGAATAATGATCCGCACATGCGGACGTGAACAAGTCAGCTGTGACATGTCGGCGCCCAGCGCACTGCACGATCTCCGTTCTGGTAATGTTGCTAAAATACTAACTCGTCGGTCACTTTTTTTCTGAGACAGCTGACGAGATAAATTAGAGAATTTTCTGTGAAATCAACAGTTTACTGCGTTATCTTTTCTGATTTCGCATCCGAAATTTTGAAATGCGAACAAATTCGCTCTCTTTTAACATAGAACATGCTAAATATTTTCCAAGTCTTTCCTCATAGTAAAATGTCCTTTAGAGCATTTCCCTCTCACTTTTACTATTTACGTATGACTCTTCCCCAATATGTCATTTTCTACTATTGGCACTTTCTCCTGTCACTGTCTTCATACCCTTCTATAGATCGTCCTTACCACTACTTTCCTGCAACTTACAATATCTCTCTGTTATTGTCTATGAGCCATTCTTCTTCTCTCACACTGGCGTTGAATCTTTTTTTCTCACATTCTGCTGTCTATCGCTTCAATGGAAATTGTGTCCTCTATTTAACTATGCCCGCAGATGGTTTAGTCGAAAAAAATGTTCAAATGTTTGTTAAGCTTATGGGGCTTAACTACGGGGTCATCAGTCCCTAAACTTACAAACTACTTATGATCTACTTACGAACTAGGACGGCACAAATATCCATGCCCGAGGGAGATTCGAACCCCCGACCATAGTGGCCGTGCAGACCGTGACTGGAGCGCCTTAGTCTCCTCGGCCACCGCGGCCGGCGTTTAGTCGAAAACTTGACTGAAAAATTATCACGTGCGTAGGTGATGGGGGAAAGCGAAAAATAACTTTTAGTCCCAAGAAATTTGAGATCCAATCGTCAAAGCCTAGTTATGGTGTTTACACATTTTTATTTCCCATTTTCATAGTCTCCTCTCTCAATTGCTCTCATCGTTACATCTCAAACCATTTACCATTTTTAACTTCACTGTCTATCTCTCACACCGTAACTGTCTGTTCTCTCTTTCTCTCCCACTGCCACAGTCCATTGACTCTTCCAACTCCAATATCTGCTGTTCTCTTTCAGCTGTTCTCTTTAGGAAGCGGGTTGGCAACACTGCACCCGCGCGTACCTACCGAGTATTTGCTGCAGTAAATAATCACAAAAACTGTTGATTTAAGCTTATTTTAAACGTTTCAAAATGTTACAAATATAAGTGATATAACATTAGTGGAAGTGTTAGCGTAGTGTTAAATAAGTTAAATTGTGTAAAAAGTGTATTTTTCTCCTCTCGCCTATAGCACGTATTTGTAAGCCTAATTTAACACGCGTTAATCGTTTTCAACAATGACTGAAACTTTTATCTAATTACCCATTCTTATATTTTTTACTCACTGCGTATAGTAGTTAAGGTTTGTAAAGTCTATCAACCAGAAATAAACGTATAACAGAGTAGATTAAAATTTCGTGATTTAGCAAAAGTGTGTAGTTATCCATGTTTGTAAGCCTAATCTAGTATTCGTGAGAGACTTTGTTTTATTCAGTGCCCTTTAAGTTAATTCTATTTATACTTGTGTAGACAGTTTATAAGTGGCTCTTGGTGTAACTTTTACGTTTTAGTAAATACTTAATCAAGTTTTCTGTTTTTACCATGGGTGGCAAGTGTGTGACATGCCGTATGATCGTTAGTTCCGGGGTGTGGAGTGATAGTTGCAGTGGGTTCTTTCACTGGAACGAATGTAGTGTCGTGGGAAATAGGGAGATAAATGAGGCTGACCAGCAGTTTTGTAGGATATGCATTAGAGATGGGAAAATAATGGAACAGGAGGGGAAAGTTGCAGCTCTTCAAGCTGAATTAGATAAGGCAAGGCAGAACCATAGCAGGTTAAAGAAGGAGAAGGGTGAACAGCGGTGGGAAGTGGCAACAGGTAACAGGGGGAACAGGCTTAGGACATTTTCAGACAGCTTTGTAATTAATCTTAAAAATGTATTTGGCCTCTTGTCTCAGTCCGAATCGGATGAGCTTCATGTAGCTGAAGCTGGAAAAGGGGCACAACAAACTTTGAAGAATGATTTGAAAACGGGAGGGAAATAATGAAATGAAAGAAAGTCTTGTTGTTAAGTAGCTCTCATGGCAGAGGTGTTGGCCAACTACTGCAGGAAGAGCTAGGTCCAGAGTATCAAGTCACAAACTTTCTCAACCGAATGCGAGTCTGGGTCAGGTATCAGAGGGTATAGGTTCTTAATGCAATAATTTCACAAAGGAGGATACCGTGGTTATAGTGGGTGGTCCGGGAATAGCATTGACAAAGACTCTGAATATTCCATAGAGAGTGACGTGGCGAAGATAGCATCAGCAACGAATCGTACTGGTGTGGGATTTGTTTTGAGACGCCGTGATCGGCGTCATTTGACCTCTTCCGTCTGGAGAGTGAAACTGAAGCTGGAACGGCTGTTCATGTCAGATATGAGGTCCCATATTGGTTTGATTTATTTGGATGCTATCTGCAGGTGCGACTACACTAGGCAAGACCTGCGCCTCAACAGGAAAGGGAAGGGAAAACTGTCTGGTTCGATTGCAAGTAACCTACAGGGGGCGGGGGGGGGGAGGGGGGGTGCACTGTCACAAATGCTAAAATACCAGTGGTTACAGGTGTCAGAGCGATGCCTTTTTAGGGGATGGAGAGTAGGAGAGAGAGAAGGGTCAAAGGCGAATAGGGAGAAAGTGAGAGGAGCCAATGATAGAGAATGATAGATAAAGAGTGGTCAGAGAGGGCAGTAGAAGCATGAAAAGAAGTTGGGGAGATAGGAGGAGAGTTTGGGCAGAGAGGGCTATATGAAGATGGACCGAGAAGACGCAAAGAATAAGGAGGGAGAAAACTGCCTGGACAAAGAGATCGGGGAAAAGGAGATGAACGGAAAGAGAACGAGGTGATGGTCTAAGAAGAGACAGTGAACCTAATCATTCTCTTTCCGTCCCTTCACACTCACCCCAAAATCTGTGAGACCAGGCTACGCCATTTTCCTCCATCTTCATTCATTGCCACTTATCTTTCCATGTCAAATCATCATTCGCCCCTTCCTACAAAATTTCTTGTGCTAGTGTCTCCCTAAATTCTTCTGCTCTACTATATCAGTTTTCTCCTGCTCCTCTCTGTCTATTACTTCTCAATCAGGTGCAGGACGAAGGCAGAAAGTAGGATACGTGTAGAACAAATATGTAGGAGAAGCAGTAGGGTTATAGATACATCATATATCGATGTAAGTATAATAAAGCAATATTGCATATTTCTCAAGGCACCAAGTTGTAGAACGCTGTGCATGGAAGGTTCCTTAGAGAAGTAATTCAATCACGACATTTAAGGTCGACGTGTACAGGTGAGGTATGATTCAGCTTTGAGATAGAGTTGGTTATGGAGTGTGAGAGAGGGGGAGATTAGGTGGACAGAGAAAGTGGGAGAGGAACACGGACGTACGGAAAGGAGTTTAGTAGGAAATGGAAAGGGTGAGGAGAAGACGAACAGAAACAGGGATCACGTAAGATGTGTGCAGGAGGACAGAGACAGGAGTAAATGTCTGTAGTTCATATACCGCAGGAATCCTCGGGTGAAACCGGAAATAGAACGGTCGTACGTTAATCTATATCTATAAATGTGAATGTCTGTTCGATGTACGCTTATCTCGTCTGAACCACAAGACATAAAGAGCTAAAAATTTGTACAGTTACTACTGTCTACCCGGCGAAGGCCTTAGGCACGGTTTTATGCCGATCGGATAGCTATTTATCTATATATGTTAATGTGAATGTCTGTTCGGTTTACGGTTATCACGTCCGAACGAAAAAAACGCAAAGACTTAAATTTACTAATTTGTACCTGAGGGAGGTTTTAGGCACGGTTTTATAGCGATCTGATAGATATTTAGTAATTTGAAGAATACAACGCGAAATGCAGAACAATGATAAAATGGTTGGTTGCTTTGATGCTTGAGGGTTCATAATGATAAAAGGGTGGAGTATATTGGGATGGAAAGTTATCGGTGTATATAAAATTCTACGTGTGTGTGTGTTTTAATATTTCGCTCTGCAGCGAAAAGTACCGAACGCAAACGAATGGTCTGTCTGAAGTCTCCCGTTGTACACCACAGCAGTTCCATGCCGATAGCTATAAGGGGGTGGAAGATATGGTGGTTGAACGTTGTCAAATTATTAAAAAAATCGTCTGAAGGCCAGCGATGACGTTTGCAACTCTATAGCAAGGAGGTTACCTACAGCGAAACGTGATGCCACAGACTATATATTTGGTCTAGGCGTGCTACAATGTCTTCAGCTCCTTCTCTGTAAGGATAAGCATACGAATAAGGAAATAAGAATAAATAAATAAAGAAGTAAAAACGCAGTTTCTTTTAATACAAATAACATAGTTTATCAGAATGCCCTATAATGAAATTAATATGATTTTAGACATTACTCTCACCATACGTGTTGAGATATTGCAACACAGGCTATAAGGAATAATGTATGTATTATTTATTGTAAATCATTAGGCATATCACATAATTTTATTTTTATTTGAATGTTGATTAAAAATATTTGTTTCTAAAGAAGGTGTTGTATTTCATTTCATCCTTCAAAACCGGTTTCATAGCACACTACTGAAAGATAGCTTATCTATCATAATCAACCAACACGCGAACGGAGCCGCGCGTTTAAGCTAGTACAATCTATGTAAACGAAAATTACTTCAGTCTAAATTGTTAACAGGTGAGGCCCAAACCAAACATGGTTACACTATAATACAGGTTTTCATGTATCTACGAAATAAAATCAGAAGAGGTAAACAAACTAAAAGTAGGTTTTCAAAAAATAACGAGGAATCAATAATTCTCACACCTAAGAGAATCGCAAGTCCGGAGATATGCTCTCATCACAGTAATTAAATCCAAGCGCTAAAAATACAACTATGCAACATCACGATCCTCATGTTGCGTAGCGTGCAAATATCGCGTGATTTCACCATATACGTATTCTGTCTGAATACGGCGACTGGTAGAGTTTTCGAAGGGTCTGCTCACGTATCTTGGCTAACTCACATCTGGAGCAGTAACAAAACTAAACTTCGGTCTCGAGCAGAAACAGAATAGAAGTTGTGCAGTCCTATAGTATCGACTGCACACCAACTGGCACAGCACAGCTGGAACGAGATTTAGCGTGCGTCGCAACACGCGCCAATGGCGAGAAGAGTCGCTGCTACGACCACTCCAGAAGCAGAGGGGAGCGCCCTTTACAACACTCATGTACCCACTCAGACACCGCAGATCGGCCATGTCCGTCGGCCACGGTAATCAATAGCAGCAGCCAGTAGAATTATCATTGCTTGTTATCTCAACTTCATAACTGTGTAATAGCAGTCTTCTTTCTGTCAATCTTCATGTCTGAAGGAGTTAAGTATTAGTCCCTTCATGCCCTTCACACCATACTGGTTTTATTTGTATGGCAAGAATGCCAATTTTTTTTATTGTAATCGACTTGAGAAATCCCGCTCTTAAGATTTTTGACGTCATGTGTTTCATGTAACTATTTTTATTCTTCTGATGAAGTTGTCCCTAGTGGCAACGAAACCTAGGTCAAGCACCGAAAAATTACGCAACCGGTTGGCTGATATACAAATTTGTTAGAAAAAAATAAGTATTAGCTTTTGTACTTCAAAATACACGTGTACTATTAAAGTGAGCGTATGTTCTAGTTTTTTTCCCATGCTCCCATCCTTATTTCTTTGCTGACTGCTGTTACACACCTCAGTAGCCGACATATCAGAAGTCTTGTAAAGCAGAAAGAGAAACTAAGCGATCTTATCGCTCAGTTACAATGAAAACACCCCTGGCCAATTACAGGCGAAGAGCTCCGGTTTGATAGATCTTGTACAGAGGATATAAAATGCAGAATGGCAATGGGAAGAAAAGCATTTTTGAAAAAGAGAAATTTGCTAACATCGAATATTAATTTCAGTGTAAGGAAGTCTTTTCTGAAGGCATTTGTATGGAGTGTTGCCTCGTACGGGAGTGAAACATGGACGATAAGCAGTGCGGACAGGAATAGAATAGAGGCTTTTGAAATGTGGTGCTATAGAAGAATACTGAAGATTAGGTGGGTAGAGCGCATAACTAATGAAGAGGTACTGAAGAGAATTTGTGAGAAACGGAATTTTTGGCATACCCTGACTAAAAGAAGGGATCGCTTGGTAGGACACATACTTAGACATCATGGAATCGTAACTTTAGCATTGGAGGGAAGTGTGTGGCGTAAAAATCGCAGAGGGAGACTAAGGGATGCGTATAGTAAGCAGATTCAAGTGGATGTGGGTTGCCGTTCTTATGAGGAGATGAAAAGGCTTGCTCAGGATAGAGTAGGGTGGAGAGCTGCATCAAACCAGTCTCTGGACTGAAGACCATAACAACAACACGCAAAAATCATCAAGAAACCCTACTCTTACATTTTAACGTGGTTATCCAAAGATCCGAGTTATTAAAAAAATGGGGACAGTAATATGGAGACTCTTTGCGAGGTGAACAAGACATGCATAGCAACGTGCTGTTCAAAAGAGATCTCCACCTCCTCGTATTGTTAGGAATTAGTGGACAGTCTTACAAGATGCATGATGTCAATTTCCTCCAGCAGAAATTGGACGAGTCCATGACATCTGAATACATACTCCGCAATCTACTCAAAGACGCGTCGCGGAGGATACCTTGTTCCACTACAAGTAACGAGGGAAAAACGAATACTTGCATGCATATGTATGAGCCTTAACGTCTCTGATCTTAGCTTTATGGTCTTCACGAAAAATGTAGCTTGGCGGCACTATAATCTTTCTTTAGTCCGCTTCAAATTCCAGGCCTCTAAATTTCTTCAACAGTGTGTATCGGAAGGAACGTGGCCGTCCGTCTAGCAACTTCCATTTGAGTTCCCCAAGCATCTCAGCAACACTCTCCACGTGTTGTTGCGGCAAATCTGCGTTTTCGGGGAGGGGGGGGGGGTCTCCACGATATTAGGCAGGTCTACAAATATCTCGATATAAATATATTTGTATCATTATCACGCAAGGTAAGTTAAACTTCCAAATATCCCCTCCCCCAAAATATAATCGTGTGTGCGAACCAGGCTACACTATTTCCGAAACTGACTACATGGGGTCAAAAAAATCCAAGAGATGACTTATAGTCATTTTAAACGTCTGCTGTAGTTAGGTAACTACTGTATTTCTCTTCCTGTGTTTCATTCTTTGCTTTACTTTCATTTGTCGCAATCTGTACAAAATGGGTGCAATACCTGTTTATGAGTAGGAGACCAACTTTGATGTTAATCATGCCTGGGTAGAATAAATAAACGTACAGTGAAATACCATGTGTACCACTTTGGTCTCTTCAGATGCCCTGGAAAATTAGAGTTTCTCTCTAGTCCGCCAATGTGCAGCGACCTCAAAATACGAATACTAACTACTATAGCAGTATAATATAGAAAATAAATGATTTTTGAAGAACGTTGTCATTTAAGTGAGTGAATGTACAAAATGTGGTAAACATGTTTGCCTAATATTTCCCCCAGTTTTTCATTGATTTTCGCACCCTTGTTCTTCTCCAAAAATACGGTATAAATCGAATAATTGCTACATAATACTCTCAATTTATCAATGAACATTGCAATTTATGTTTGTGTCTTTAGTAGCATGCTATAATTGAAATTAAAATTAAAAACAGTTCTCATCGCAAAATTTTTGTTTTTATTTCGTGACCGATTTCAGTCTCTAAAGAGCATTGTCAGATGAATAACACCATCTCTATAGCCAACGCCAGCCATCATGGCGCTATCCATCTGAAGTTTGTCGTTATAGACTGAAACCGGTCGGACACAACAATTTTGTTATGTTGAATGTTTTTAAGTTTAACCATTATATCAAGTCTGTGTTTTCCTCCATTATGCTTTCTAAAATCAAATAATACTGGAGTGCTTCTCAAATGTTCAAATGTTTGTAAAGTTATCGGACCTAACCGCAGTTCTTATATCTACCTAAACTTACAGACTACTTAAACTAGTTATCCTAAGAACGACACACACACAAACACACATCCTTTCTCCAAGGAGAACGTACCTCATACGGCGAACGTGGAATGCCTGGAAGCATATAAATCGAAATATACAGCGATTTATTCCGTCCTTCTGTGATCGTAAAAGGTTCACATCTCGCTATGAAACAATCCAAGTGAATGACTGGAAAGTTACAAATTTCAACGTACGTTTTCGGGCGGAAATGCCCTGTCGCTTGGGCACAGCTAAGAAAAGGGCTGTAGAAGCTTTTGTCCACTTTCTAGAGCTAAATACAGCTTGAGAGATTTCAGTATTGTTCGCTGGCTCCCTTGGGGGAGGCGCGTCGGATGTAGCTTCCAGAGCTTGTCATGTCCTAAATCGTTATTTCTTACGGAAGTTGGTCTGAGCAGGTATTGGAAAGTCAGGGGATACAACAAACGTCCGCCCTGAAAGCCTTGAAACGGTGCCTCCGGGAGCTTACTTCTGAGAGAGATGAAATCGAAGGAGTGCATTTTGGACCAGTTCGGCTAGGAAAGACGGTCTTTTGGATTGCAGCAGATTGCATGCAATTCGAAACCATTTCCCGATTAGGCTTACTGCAGCAACGGACAGTGACTCACGCTTACGTTTAGGTTAGTATTGTTTGGAATGACCGCCAGTGTTAATTTGCGTGTTTTCTCCTGTGTGTGTCAGTGGCCATGTCGAATAGTTTGGCCGGCGAGGTCTGCTCGACAGGAGAGTTGGAGGTATAGGTAGACGGTACGTTTGTACATGGTGTGGAACTCGGAAAACGAAAGTTTTCATTCGATCTAAAGAACGGTCTGCACGGCCGCTGTGGTCGGGGATTCGAATCCCCCCTCGGCCATGGTTGTTAGTGCTGTCTTCAGTATAAGCTAGTTCGTAAGTAATTTGTAAGTTTAGGGACTGATGACCCCCTATTTAAGTCCCATAAGCTCTACAAACCTTTTTTATATTTTTTGGACCTGAAGAATGTTATGGCAGATTTATGTATCTTCTCCCTGGCCACCGAGGTGTGGAGTCGTTAGGTGACCGACATTCATTTTTTAAGTGTTACGGCTTCTGCCTAGAAGCGACGTATATTAATTATTGTTTGCCTTTTCCCCTCAGTTTCTTAATTTCATTGAGTGCTCGTCTGTCTATTAGACTCAGGTTGGCTTTTACGCAATCTTTAAAAAAAATTGCATGTTATCAACCATCAGCGTATTACTATAGTTATAACTTTACCGGTTTCGTTTTAAACCCATCTTCAGGCAAGTAAACTAAACAGAGTGATTATGTTGATACATTGTCTGCTACCTTATCTATGTCAATCAATAAAAAATCGTAACATGTCACTTGACATTAAGTCTTGTTGACAAATAGAAACAGTCAACTATTTGAACCATTTGACTTTCTTTATTAGTCACAAAGACTTAATATCGAGTGATATGTTACGATTTTTTTATTGATTGACATGCATAAGATGGCAGACAATGTGTCAACATAATCAGTCTGCTTAGTTTACTTTCCCTTCCATAGGAACCATTCCGGCATTTGTCTGGAATGGTTTAAGAAAGTCACGGAAAATCTCAATCAGGATGACCAGAGTGGATTTGCACCAACATAGCCCTTCGCTTGGAGTGGTCAGAAACACGCTTTGATTTATGGGTAAGGATTAGGAAGGAAATAAACCGTGCCCTTTCAAAGTAACCGACCAGATATTTGCCTGTAGTGATCTAAGAAAATCACCGGAAGCACTTATCTGAATGGCCAACGTTGCTTTTAACTACCGGACTCCCAAATACAAGCGAAGTTTGTTACAGCTACGCAATTTAGCTCGGCAGGAAAAACTCGGTCGATTTGCCGATACGAATACCTTGTTATTCGTGTCTGGTCTGCCGCACTGACGTTCGCTATTCCGCAACTACGCTGTCGTTTTTATGACGCAAACTTGTTAATTTGGAACGACCGGTGTACCTGATATCATGGAATCTGCCATTTCCTGAGCTCTTGCAGGAGATTTCCGTGCTGTGTAACCCAGAAAGCCGGTCGGAATACTCTGTTACTGGAATATAAGATTATTCAGGCGCCGCGTCTAACCGCTCTTCGAACTTCCACTTAAAATGGGTAATATATCTACATGTATAAAAATTGACGTGGCTTTGCCTGTATTTAACTCTATAGCCAGAACTACACACAGCAAACGAATACTGTTTATATATCGTAGTTGTAGTTACCAGTCTCTCATTGTGAGCTATTGTGATTGACGTTTGATAACGATAACTGGGTGGAAGATATGGGGCTTGAAAAACACAAACAAGTCAATTTTGAAACTTCCTGGTAGATTAAAATTGTGTGCCGGAACCGGAACTCGAACCTAGGACCTTCGCCTTTCGCTAGCAAGCGCACTACCGACTGTGTTATCCCGACAAAACACACGATGCCGCACACAACTTTACTTCCGCCAGTACCTTGCCTCCTACTTTCCAAACTTCACAGAAGCTCTCTTAAGAACCATGCAAGACTAGCACTCCTGGTAGAAAGGCGGCATCGTGAGTCGTGTCGGGATTGCACAGTCGGTAGTGCGCTTGCCCGCGAAAGGCAAAGGTCCCAGCTTCGAGTCCCGGTTCCGGCACACAATTTAAATCTGCCAGGAAGTTTCATATCAGGGCACACTCCGCTGCAGAGTGAAAGTTTCATCCTGGAAGTCAAATTTTATTTCAGTCGTTATCTTTCAACACCCATATCTTACGCCTTAACTCATTCAACCCACAACCACCACAGTGCTCAATCGGATGGTGATAACTGCTACTACATAGATATGTGTAGTTGTGACTGCAGAGTGAACTGCGGGCACAAACACCTAAATTTGCATATCTTTTAGTACCTATGTTTTAGTCTGCAGCCAAATTTACACATCGACAACGAATAGTGAATGCGTATGGTTGTAATTATGTCTTCAATTGTTTACTATCGTAGTTGAGGGTTGATAACGGTACTGGGAGGGAGGTTTTGGGGTTGAAAGTCATCGACTTCCATAAAATTTTACGTGTTTGTTTCAGTATATTGCTCTGCAATAAAAACTACGTAACGCAGACGATTTGTCTCTCTGTTTACTTTTAATCCAGAATCTCCAGTACTACACCACAGCAGGTCCATGTCGACAGCTATTAGGTGGTGGAAGATATGCTGGTTGAAGAACGTTACCTTGTATAAAATTCGGACTGAAGACAAGCATACACTTTTGACACTATATAGCAAGTAAGCTACATAGAGCGGAACGTGATGATTAATTTCCAGTTGTATTTCTGTAAGAAGAGTATGGGGTAAATAAATACCCTAGCAATGCTCGGTTACAGCTAGTCCAAGTATAAATATTCGCGGACAAGCCTACTTGAATGAAATCAAGTTTACTCCAAATTAGAAATAGCGTTATGAATTCTCTACAGATGCACCAAAAACTCAGAAATAATCCTACTGCTGGAAAATGATGTATGAATCACTCTTAAAATCCAGTAGAAATGTCGAAACGTAACAATCAGATAACGAAGTATCATGTCAAGTACATAAAGAAAGTGTGCATGACGCCTCTGCGTCGAGGCAACTACTATAGATACGGAAATATATGTAATTCCTGACGAAGGACGGATCGACTAATGGACGTAGACCTCACTACTGAATTTTATGATGGAAGGCAGGATGCAGGAGGCGAGGAATAGACGGGAAGAGAACAAGGAATTAGGAGATTGGATCTACATCTACATGGGATACTCTGCAAATCACATTTAAGTGCCTGGCAGAGGGTTCATCGAACCACCATTATACTATTTATCTCCCATTCCATTCTCGAATAGCGCGTGGGAAGAAAGAACACCTGAATCTCTCCGTTCGAGCTCTGATTTCTCGTATTTTATTCTGATGGTCATTTCTACCTATGTAAGTGGGAGTAAACAATATATTTTGGCATTCGGAGGAGAATGTTGGCGATTGCAGTTTCTTAAGTACTCCACGCCGCAGCGATAAACGCCGTTGTTGTAATGATTACCATCCCAGATCCTGCATCATTTCCGTTACGCTGTCTCCACTGTATCGTGACAATACGAAACGAACTACCCTTCTTTGGACTCTTTCGATGTCCTCCGTCAAAACCACAGGATAAGGATCCCACACTGGGCAGCAATACTCCAAAAATGGACGGACAAGCGTAGTGCATGCAGTTTCTTTTGTAGTTCTGTTGAATGTTTTAAGGGTTCTGTCAATAAAGCGCAGTCTCTGTTCGCCTTTCCCACGACATTATCTACGTGTTCTTTCCAATATAAGTCTGAAGTAATAGTAATTCGTAGGTATTTTGTGCAGTTTACTTTTGATTGATTTATATTGTAAACAAAGTTTAACGGATTTCTTTTCGTACTCATGTGAACGACTTCAGACTTCTCATTATACAGAAAACGTGATGAAGCGGTAACTTGTGAAATATGTTGAAGGCAATGAAAAACAGCGTACGGGAAGCACGTAGCGAATTTGTTCGTGGAGAACTTCTAGGAGAAGGCCCTGGAACAAGGTCGTCTAAAACTGACTTGCTTCTACCGCTACGTGGACGATACGATTGTCGTCTGGCCTCACGGCGACCATCCGTTTTTTGACGTACTAGTGAAACGGAAACCTGATGGCAACCTCAGACACAGCACGTACATTAAGCCTACACACACACCTACATGCCTTTAGCAGCCACTACTACTCCCAACGTGAAGGCGTTTTACGCACATTGGTCCACACGGCACGAAGATAGCCCTCCTGCTGAGCTGATACACCTCGAGACGACTTTCAGAAGAATTGAGTACAGTATCAAGCAGATAAAACGTGCATTCACACAGTTCAGAGGCAACAGCAGGAAGAAGAGAAACAAGAAGAGCACAAATCGCTGGCCTGCATCCCGTTCGTTGGAAACACCTCCAGAAAAATCGGCAGCATCCTGGAGCGACACAAAGTTAAATGTGTATTTCGACCTCCTGCAAAAATCTTGACGCTACTAAGCTCAGTTAAGGACGACCTAGGACTTCGCAAACCGGACGTTTCCCAAATCGCCTGCCAAGGCAGTAAGTCATAAGTTGGGGAAACCGTACGCACGTTATTAGAGAGGTGCCGTGAACATAAACGCCATACAGAATAACGCCAGAACACAAAATCAGCCGTGGGCGACCGTAGTATAAGAAGTGACCATATTATGGATTATGGGAACAAGAATAGTAGGGCAGTGACTTGATTATCAAGAAGCCTCAGAAATAAGAGTACAAGATAATTTATTGACTAAAGACAGTGACCTACAGCTGAGTCAAGGAACGGAATCCTGCACTGGATCTAGTTAGGAAGAAGTGTTACCGGTGAGGGACGTCCACACCTGATGGCGGCGGCCCATATACTATAGCTGGCGTCGTATTGGTGCTTCAGCGCATAGAGGCTGAGCGATAGGGAAGGTGTAAAGGGGAGGAGCTACGACCGAGCACCAACACTGGGGCCTGTGGTGGAAACATTGCATAATTCGTGTCCAGCCACAGGCCTACAGAATGACTATTACTGTCTGTCATTGCGGTAATGGAAAGGGATAGGCAGAACTCCTGAAAACTGGACCGCCTTCGGTACGTGACGCCGACTATAGAGTAGGGGTGGGAAAAACGGACCGGTTAAAACCAATACCGGTATTTTAGTTTAGAATAACCGGGTTTTTCGGTATTTATTTGGTGTCCGGTTGTAACCGGTTTCTTTTAGTTATTGCCAAGAACCGGGTAAAAAAACCGGTACGACTACTTCCTGTAGTAGTGGTTTTTGTAAATAATTAAAAAAAAATTAAAACTAGTAGACCTTAATATTTAGGGCTATTCCTAAAATTTCCACTGCTGTGAAATATGTCATCGCAGAAACTAAGAAAAGCGATCAGTGATAATTTAAGAACAATCCCGGCATTCAGAAACGCGCCACAAACGCGTGGCATAAGAACTTGAGAACTGGTGCAATTATTGAGGCATCGATGCACCTGTTGCCGTGTGGCGTGGCCTATGATACGACGCGCGTGTACCGGCAGTGTACGAGACTTGCCTCCGTTTGGTCATGCGGCAGTTCCTTGCTGTCATCGCCAGACATCGGTTGTGTCTTAAGTGGCAGCATCCCGTGGGTGGAAGTACTTCACGAAGTACGGGAGCAATGAGATGCTCCATTTGCTTTAAAAAGCTGAAAACGGGTGAAGGTACTACAAACATGCTGTGTCATTTAAGCAGAAAACATCCAAAATGTTCCTTGGAAGAGAAGGTAAATTCGATTCATATACCTATTATATGTATATGTATTATAACTGATGTACTCTAAGCTTGGAATACCATCTTTTAATGTATTACCATATTGTTATGCTAACATGATTTATTAATGCGATTCCTTGAAAGCGAGGGGCTTTTTTAATAACCAATATCGGTTTAGGTAACACTGATCATGTCACGAACTGCACGGCTGCTCCAGTCGGAGGTTAGAGTCCTCCCTCCTCCCTCGGTCGTGGATGTATGAGTTGTCCTTAGCGTAAGTTAGTTTAAGTTAGATGAAGTAGTTTGTAAGTCTAGGGACTAATGACCTAAGCATTTAGGTCTCATAAGAACTCACACCCATTTGAACATTCTTTGATCATGTGGTACAGAGCTTTCCTAGTTCAATTTAGTCGAAACTGTGGCTTTATTTTTCGAAATACTTCTGCAGCACTGATTGAAGTTTATTTACTGACTGCAACTTATATATGCTGTATGTATAATGAGATATTCGTATGCGCTGGCTCACAAATCCAAATTACGGAATGGTTGCCTCAATATTCGCAATTGCCGGATCTAAATACTAGGCCATTAAATCTGTATGCTTCGTATATCGTCTTCTACGGACTCCTGGGTAGGCTTACACACACCCAAGAAGGCGTAGTATTGGGAGGGGATCTTTCAAAATATGGAAAGACTAGTGATTTGTCGTATAACGTAAATTTACCTGAATATTAACTAAATTTCGTAAGTTTTGGTTTCGGCCGAAGCTAGAAGAACCGATGATTACGGTTTCTGTTTCGCCCGCAAAATATGTTTTGTTCGAACTCTATTGGAAACAATAGCAATAAAAACCGAAAACCGGTTATCTCAAGCAATTTTTACGGTGCCGTTAAATTGGAGATGAAAAGAACCGGTATAACCTAAAACCGGTTGTTTCAGCGATAACCGTCATCCCTACTATAGAGCTGTAAGGAGGGGGGGGGAGGGTCTCGCAAAACCGCCTCTGACCGCTACGACAGCTGTGCTAACCGCCAGCGCGGTGGAGTGGTGGATGGGGTAACGCCTATATATATACGACACCGAACGATGGAGCGCAGCATTCAGCATTCTTTAGGTATGTGAATGATACATTCGTGATCTGGATCATGGAAAAGAGAAGCCCAATGAGTTCCTTGAACACCTTAACTCATGCCACCCCAACATCAACTTCACCTTGGAACTGGAGGAGAATGGACAGCTGCTGTTTCTAGATGTGCTAGTTTGAAGGAAAGCAGATGGATCTATTGGCCATAGTGAGTAACGTGACGCTTTGCCGAAATATGGTAGAGTAATTTTGTGTGACCTGGTGGAATACTCGAGAATTCCTTAAATTAGAAATACGCCATGAAAACATCAGATCGCACAAGCGAAGCACATTGCCACGTGAGAAAAACGCAGCAAGAGCGGAAAAGCTTGGTGCACGGACAGGAGCGATTCTGGAACAGAGAAAGTAAATTGAAAATTATAAATTGCTCGAGTTAATCGAACAGGAATAGGACCAATTCGCGCAACAAAGTGAACTTGCCAAGGATGTCAGAGGAATGAGGATGTGCGTGTTACACTATTAAGTTCACAGCGGATGTTTACGAGATGTATGTGAATGCTAGTAAACAGCTGAGACAAATACTGCGCGACACGTGTAATGGCCACGAGGTTGTACGCGGCCACCGCGGGCGTTAGTGTATCTTCCTGTGGGTACAATGTGTGCGCAGGACTGAAGATTACTTATTCCACTGGATGGACAGCAGAAATGTTGGTACTTCTCTTCTGTTTACTTACCTAAAGATGGCCGGACGTCTGTGGGCCGATACACTCGTGGAAGAATGCCGACTGGATCCGGCTGCACAGCAAAAAGTTATAGGAAAAATGTGGCGTGTGTTCATTCCGTCATCGTGTGCAATATGCTGACTGTATGGACAGAACAATATTCATGCCTGGATAGCATACTTGGTTGAGGGAAGAGCAGACCGGATGTGTGACATCCGAGTTCCAATACCCGTCTAGCACAAAGTTTTCTACTTCATTTGCTTCAAATCCCTACAACGTTCTATATTTTTGAATGTTTCGACGTCACAGATATTTGAGTCGTAAATCATCGCAAATGATACTCATTATAACACTGCAATAGGTAATATTAACAGAACACATATATCCTAAGCTCAGCGATTGTGAAAGTGTAGCAATAACGACCAATCTGATGCTGTACGGGCGTACCATCGAATGGAAACGAAAGTCTACGCCAGGTAGTGCGTAGATATCCGGGCGATGCAATTTTATTCGGGTTGACATGAACCTTATGAATATAGACTGTGACATCTCTAGTTTCATTTTTGGCGGTAAGGAAAATAAGTCTTGCGAACTACCATTGGACAGTGTAGAGAGAGGAGTTAGTGATCACGATATCGCCTTAGCGTCAGTGGTGCCCAAAGTTAATAAACCAATAAACAAGGATAGGAGCGTGATTTCGTTAGAAAGAGCAGATAAGGAATTGTTAGTATCACACTTACAAAATTAATGGACCTTGTTCAGTTCCTGTACAATGGATGTAGAGGAACTGTGGACTAAATTTAAATGAATTGTAAATAAAGCGTTAGAGAAATGAGTGATTAAGTATGTAAAAGATCCACTGTTGTATGATAATGATATTAGAATACTACTGAGAAAGCAAAGGCCGTTGTACTCTCGGTTCAAAAAGAACACGCAAACCAAGACAGGCACACGTTATTAGAGATTCGTGCGTCTATAAAAAGATCGATCCGCGAAACATACAAGTATTACCGTAGCAAAACCATCTTTCCAAAACCCGAATACATTCTGGTCCTATGTAAAATCGATAATCAAAGGCCACTATCCAGTCACTCGTTGATCATTACGGGGCAGTAATGGAAGAAAGAAAACGGAAAACTGAAGTTCTAAATTTAACTTTTAAGATATCATTCACGCAGGAGGACCTTACAATCGTGCCATCTTCTGATCAACACACCAACTCCCAAATGGAGGACATAGTAATAGGTATTTCCAGTGTAGAGAGTTGAATACAAAAAACTCTCCTGGTCCGGATGGAATACTATTTCGGTTTTACGAAGAGTTCAAATGTTTGTATAGTCTATGGGACTTACCTGAAGATGGCCGGAATAACGTGGCAGAATTCCGACGGAATCCGGCTGCATATTCGAAACGTATTGGAAAACACACACACACACACACACACACACACACACACACACACACACTGTCTGTTCTTTCAGTTTTCGGTTTGGGGGCTGGTGTTGGAATGCCCTCTCAATTTGTCTTATCGTTCCTGTAAAACACTATTTTAAGGTGCTCCATTTCTGCAGGTAGACTTTCTTGACTTTCTTGGTCCGTCAAGGCACGCGCTCTGTGGACCAATCTTGAGGACTCCATTCTTCTGTGCAGGATGGTGGCAGTTGCTGGCCTGCGGGTATAAGTCAGTGTGTGTTGGTTTCCGATACACACTATGGGCAATAGATCCATCTGCTTCCCTTCAAACTAGCACATCTAGAAACGGCAACTGTCCATTCTCCTCCAGTTCCAAGGTGAAGTTGATGATAGGGTGGCATGAATTAAGGTGTTCAAGGAACTCATTGAGCCTCTCTTTCCCATGAGTCCATATCACGAATTTATCATCCACATACCTATAGAAGAAGGTGGGTTTATATTTGGCTGTCTCGAACGCTCTCTCCTCAAAACTCTCCATGAACATGTTGGCAACCACAGGAGACAGGGGGGCTGCCAATAGCTACACCTTCTATTTGTTCATAATATTGGTTCCTGTACAGGAAGTATGTGGAGGTCAGCATATGTCTAAACAGGTCCAATAGAGCTCCGTCAAATTTCTTTGCAATCAGGTGTAGTGAGTCTTGCAGTGAGACCCTGGTGAACAGCAATACCACATCAAAAGATGATGTCCAAGTCTGTGGTGTGTAGTTGCTTGAGGCATTTGAGGAAGTCTTCTGAATTGCAGATGTGGTGAACACATTTTCCCACATGTGGCGAAAGCAGATTCTTCAGGTACTTGGCTGTTTCATACGTGGGTGCCCCAATATTACTGACAATTGGACGTAGGGGCACACCCTCCTTGTGTAGTTTAGGAAGGCCGTACAATATAGGAGGTACAGGTGCCTTCGCCCTAAGTTGTATGATGATCTTCTCGGGTATTCCTGTCTCCTTCAGGAGAGCCTTAGTCTTCTTGTCCACCTTGTCAGTGGGGTCACACTCCAAAATTCTGTATGCAGGGTGCTCAAGAAGTTAGCACACCTTTTTATCATAATCCATCCGCTTCATAATGACTGTAGAGTTCCCTTTGTCTGCTGGGAGTATTAAAATACTGCTGTGTTTCTGGATCTTCCTGAGTGCAAGACTCTCCTCAGCTGTGATGTTAGATTTAGGACGCCTGGCATTGGTGAGCGCCCTGCAAGTCTCTCGGTGCACTTCCTCTGCCACATTAGGTGGGATTGTGGCTGCAACCTGCTCCACTGCACTGAAGAAATCTCAGATGGGCACTTTGAGAAGTTGAAACCCTTGCTGAGAACCTTTAAGGTTGTATCATCAAACTCTGTGCCACTCAGATTCGTCACAGTGCAAGTTTCTTCCATCTGTTGATCTTTCATGCTCGTGTGTTCAAACTTTGCGGATTGACAGGAGGAGGCGTTTCTTCTGGCACACTCTGCTAAAGACCAGGAGGCCTGGTCGACCCAGTCCCAATCTTCCCTTGTTAAGGTGGCTGCCATGTACAGATGAAGGTGTAGCAGCTCTCTAGCCACAACATCTAATCTGTGGTGCATGTCTCGGATCCTCTCTCTCACCAGTGCCATGCTGGCTCTTCGTTTATCTTGTTAGCCGCCCTGGAGTTGATGTGATGTTTGATTCGGGCGAAAATCGGTACCACGTCTCCATCTCGGCAACTCAGCTGGAAGCTGAGAGAACTCAACATCCTGTCTTTCATCTGACGATGCTTATCCACCTTCTTTATGTTCTGGTACATCTCCTCCCCGCAACGTCTTCTGATGTAACTCTTCAGGCTTTCCCGGTAATCTAGTGACGTGATGGGTAGTCGGGTGTTCTGCTGGCTGTGTCAACTCTGCACAATATTTCGGCTGCGTAAATCATAACCTTCCTCAGGTGTGACCTGAGACTGCTTTTCGAGTGGAACTGGTCCAGTATTTATGTCTGCGGCTTTCCCCCTCCACTGGCGGTCGTAGGTGCTCCCTCTGTGGTCCGCGCCCGCCACCGTCCGTGTCTTTTGCGATCTAACGCTCCATCTGCGGTCCGCGCCCACTCGCTGAACTGTTCTGGGGCGCTGATGTCATTAGTGGCCCTGGGTGCTCCGTCTGTGGTCCGCGCCCGCCAATCCCGACTCCGATCGTTCCATCTGCGCTTTGGCGTTCCGTCTGCGGTCCGCGCGCGCTCGCTGTTCTGGGACGCCAATGTCAGCAGCGACGCTAGGTGCTCCCACTGTGGTCCGCACCCCCCATACTCGCCTCGGATCGTGCCATCCGCAGTCCGTCTGCGGTACGCGCCCTCTCTCTGAGGTGTTCTCGGGCTCTGATGTTCTGTTTTCCGTCTGTTGCAGCCCTGGGTGCTCTCTCTGTGGTACGCGCCCATCAGACCCGCCACTGAGAGCTTCATCTTCGGTATGGCGCTCCCTCTGTGGTCCACGCCCGTTGTGCCCGTTCCTCGATGTTGTATCTTCAGTCCCATCCTCCTGGTGCTCAGCTTTGGGATCGATCTGCAAGTCCAAGCCTCCAGAATTTTTGTGTCTGGTATACTGATATTGTCCTTGTTGCTTCATTAATAGTTCCAGAGCAGGATCCCAGGCCCTACTTAGCTAATAGCTGGTGTCTCGGTTCATGAGAGTGTCAGCCACTTTTATCTCTATGGACTCTTTTATAACACTGTCCCAGAATCTGGTGGTCTGTGCCAGAATATTGGTGTCATTGTAGTTCATGACATGATCCAGCTCCAGGCAGTGTTCAGCAATGGCTGATTTCGCCACTTGCCTTAATCGGGTATGCCTTTGATGTTCCTTGCAACTGATGTCCACTGTTCTGGTCGTCTGGCCAATGTAGGACACTTCACATTGCCAAGTAATGCTACAAATCCCTGGTTTCTGCAACCCCAGATCGTCTTTTACATTTCCCATCAAGCTCCTCATCTTCCTTGCTGGACAGAAAATACTCTTGATGTTATGTGTACGTAGAATCCTACTAATTCTGGCTGAAATAGAACCCGCATAAGGCAGATACGCCGTCTTCTTCGCTTCCTCTTCCTCTGCTGGTTGGAATGCCCTCTCTATTTGTCTTGTAGTAAAGCAATTCTTTTAGAACACAATTTCTGCAGCTAGACCTTCCTACCACATATAGTATACACAGATATAGGTGAATGTACTTTCAATATTGCATCACAGTACGACACGTAGTTCATGGTCATAAACAGTAACGTTCATGGAAATCCTCCCCATCATACACCAAGTTTTAATCTATTATATCTTTACTACTAATTGTATTTCCAACAGATTTAACACACATACAGCAATTATACAACAGAATTTATATCTACAAATTATACAATTGTACAACATATAACTCAATAAATGTGTGATCGTACAAATTTTATATCATTTGAATTTAGATTGCTATCTTTCTTTTTCTGGATAATGCACTTTTAATTTTGTACATTATGTAAGACAGTCTTATTTCTTAAAATATTCTCCTAAAAATAACAAGTCTTAGAAGAAAAAGGGAAGAGGGACATAGAGATAAAGAGATAGAAAAGAGGCTGGAAAAAAATTAATAAATACCAGGGCAACACCGGATTTTCAACTATATATTCATTTTTCGATCTCGATTATGAAGTAACGTTAGTGGCGAATCAAAATTGGAAATTGTTCACTCGTGAAATATTTGTCTACTTCATACTTCTGAGGTGCTCCCATTCCTAGAAATAGATATTTTCTAAATGGGTAATGGAACATTTCTATCCAAGTACGCAAATGTTTAGTTATTGCCGATTAAATGTATACTTTTAGTGGTTGTTGCCATGAAAACGAGAAGTCGATTTAGCTGATTAAAAATTATCCTTCAATGATAAATGTATATTTTTTGTCACTCTGTTAGGATCTCCTAATCCAATCAATGATGGATGTGTTTTCATTTATCAGAATGTAATTAAATAAATGACAGGAATACTTCGTGCGCAATTCCTGTTTTCCTTCAGTTCGCATACTGGCGTCTAACATACATTTTCAAAAGCAATTACAGACCCTTAAAAACTCACATACGGAAATAGAGAAAAGTGTTTACCGATTATGAAAGCTAAAACTGGTAACAAAATCGGCTTTTACCGTATCGGTTTTAGAATATTTACACGACTAGTCAGAAGCGGTAACTGGTAAACAGCTTACGGACGATCGTGGGTAACGAGGCTCTGAATATCAGTTTTTTTGTCCCGCTCTGTGGTGGACCGTTCGGTGGTTGTAAGTATTTACAGCACTTCAACTGACTGCATTATTGGACGAGACCGAGGTGCGATGAAAACATGTTGCTACTGCGCCAGGACTTGCCTATATTTTACGATACCAATGGCGCAGATTGCTTTCTTTCATTCTGACGTCGAACAGATCGTACTCAATCTTACATACAATTGTGAAAGCAACGGTGGTGGTTTAGAAATCCATTATTTGCATCGATCTCTGAAACACAGGTTCTTCCAGGGAGATTCAGCCGATCTCACAAGACTACAACTTGTTCTTGACATAACATTGACATAAAATATATCTTATGCATACAACAACAAAGTTAATCTATAAATTAATGACCTTAGGTAAATGCAAATACAACTTAGGGGTACCTTTTATTATTAGGTAAAGGATAAAATAAGGCCTGCTATTCGCAAATTTTCAGTGTGTCCACCAGACCCTCATGACATATCCAGACGATTGTGAAACTCTTCTTCAACTTTTGTGAATATTTCTCGAGATACTGCGTACCACACAGGTCCTGCGTGATGTCAGAGCTCATGCAATACTATGGGAAGATGTAGAGCATATAGAAATCGTTTATTTTCTTAATCTTCAATAACACAGCCTGTTGCATGGGACACTGAGACAGTCCACACACACAGATACATACATACATATATATATATATATATATATATATATATATATATATATATATATATATATATATATGTATATATATATAATCACTTACGCCTATATTAATATGAACATAAATGCTAGTTCAACTAAAATTCTAATACAAAAGCCACTTGGACCACTAGAATTCGTCTCACACAGAAAAACACATTACCTAATTACCAGGCTTGTTATACAATTGTTTACACCACAATTCTGTTCTCTTATTATGCATGTCTTAAATAACATACAGGTGGTTTCCAGGAGGGCAATTGGTACCCCCATTACAGAGAAATGAAATTTTCTTTGCGGTAAAACCCAAAGGGTTAAACTGTAAATGAGTAACATCAGTAAACCAATTTTAAACATCATTTCTACTATACTGTTATATAGTAGAGTAGAGGTAAAAATTTATTGAGACGTTCTTGAGGAAGTATACAACAGACGGTCATACTATAGAGCAGAGGTCGGCAAGTAATCTTGGATGGGGTCCAGATACTTTTGAAAATTATTATCGAGGTCCAGAAGTAAAACCACATATTCTTTGTCAATTTTTTATTTTAAATTTCTGGCCAAAATTAATATGAAATACAAAAGATGTGAAATAAAAATGTAGAATAATCCAGTGAAACTTATTTTATTTTCCTATTTATTTATTTATTTTAATTTAATTTTTATTTTAACGCCCAAAAGTATTAAATAAAATGTGTAGTGAAACTTCTACTGAAAAATCCAGTAACACGTCATATACTAAACATATATATATATATATATATTGCTTAATTTTGACTAAAATGAATTGTAGGCATTTCTGTTAAAAAAATCAATGCAAGGAATTAAATTTCCTGTCTTCAGCCAATTTCTTAAAGTTACGTTGACATGAAGGGGACAGCTTATACGAATAGTGTCTTCAAAGTGGGCTTCCATTAATCTTGAGCGATACGTATTCTTCAACAAATTAAGTTTTTAATAGAATTTGACAAATATATGTGGAGCCAAACATAGTAGTCAGTTAGATTCCTAATTTTTGCTATTTTCATATTTTTCTGGGACATGTTCACGCCACAATTCGTCACAGGATTCATTTTTATATGTTTGAAAGCAAATGTCATGACAGTTTATTATCTCCATTTGGAGTAAAGACTTTGAAAGCTGGAACAACTTCATAGCCACATCCATCCGTTCTGTTGCTGGATAAACCTCAAAAGGTGATTTTTAAGAGCACAAACGTGGTGTTTAAATGGATACGACCTGAGCGCTTAAATAGAGCTTTCAGAGACACGGAGTATGGAGTCTATTTTTTAAATTTCCTTGTTCGTTAGTTAAATTTTTTGCATTCGTGTGTAAAGGGGTTTTATGCGGATCACCGGGCAGCTTGTTCCGTTTTGCCGCCGTTTCTTAGCTTTAGAGCGTCACACGTCGTGGCAACCATTTATTTAATCTACCTATAATTATCATTAACGTTTCTAAATTATTTATCGGAGAACTGTAGAATTCTAGAAAGATTATGAGTGTGGCTCTCCCACAATTTGCTATCCAAAAAAAAAAAAAAAGTTAATAATTTGAGTACGTAACTTATACTTTCAAAATATTTTTGGCGGTCCAGTTTTTGGCCTACCACCTTCCGGACCTAGACCGCGGTCCGCTAGTTGCCGACCGCTGGTATAGAGATATATCCATGTGAGTACAGTCACCAGAGCATACACCATGTCCGCGCTAGTACTATGTGTACCCCAGTTTTGCAATAATGCACACTGCAATTCCCTCATGGAAACAATCGTAGAGGTGCCGAATGCAGTCGTGCAGAATGGCCTGTCATGCATTTTTCACCAGATGCATCAGTCGGACAAAGTTTCGTTGCAGTCGTTGCAGACCGCGCAAGATGACCTCTCATTCAGACCGAAACATGCTAAATGGGGGCAGGTCTGGGGATCGTGATGGTCAAGATAGTTGTCGTACAGATTAAAGAGCATGTTGGATGGTACGGGATGCATGTGGACTATCATTGGTGCCGTTAGGGGGTTCTTCCCCTCACGCCCCAAAATCGTTCAGCCCGCCTCTAGTGGTGTCGTGACAAGTGCTTATCGAAGGACGAACCGAGACGTGTCGTCTTCAGTGATGAGAATCGATTCTGGCTCGGTGCCAATGATGGTCGTAAGCGTTTGTGGCGTTATGCAGGGGAGCGCGAAAATCTGGAGTGTGTGCGACGTAGGCAAATTGGGTCCACACGCGCCATAATGGTGTGGGGAGTCATATTCTACACTGGAAGTTTTGTTCTTTGGTGACCGTCGAGGAAACATTGAACAGCACAATGCATTGAAACCAAACGTCAAGCTTCTTGTTGCAATTCATCCATTAACTAGGCGATATGCTAACAGGACAGGTAACATCCACATTATCCCGTTCCACATAATTCAAGGAGCACGTAAGCTACCGGAGCCAGCATTACCTCTATATCTGTTCCATAATGAGCATGTTTGGGACCTGGTGAAACGTAATGTTGTGCGATCTTTATGAGCAGCACGAAATCTGGCCCAGCTGAAGAACCAGTTGGAAATTCCATAGCAGCCATTCTGCAAGACTTATTCAGAACCTTCACAATAGTCTTCATGAGGGAATTACGGCTTGTATTATTGCAAAAGGGGGGTATATACGATACTAGCGTTGACACTGCGCACTCTCTGGTGACTGTATTCTCGTGTGTGTGTGTGTGTGTGTGTGTGTGTGTGTGTGTGTGTGTTGTGTGTGTGTGTGTGTGAGAGAGTGTGTTTGTCTATGGATGAGAACTTGGGAATAGAGCTATCAAAGCTAGACTGATATTTAAGTCTCTGTCCAATCATATAAAATTAAGCACTTTTAACCACATCAAAATAAAAAACAATGGGATAGTGTCACTTAACTAGGAATTTTTCTTCATTCATATTTTAAGTCAGTTTTCGACTCAGTTAGCTACTGGAAGCGAATTTTTAGTTTGGTGTGTTATCATTGAAGAAAGCATATTGGGAAGCCAGCGCAATCAATAATTTGCGTCCGTTCTTTATCTGTTGTGTAGATGAGTTGAATCTCAAATCATTGGAGTTATTGCGAGTTGTGTGATCATCATTTAATTATTTCAGTTCCCTGTAAGTGAAATGGCATTAAGTATTTAATCAATACTCTTAACATTTCAGAGCTAGAAAAAATTATTTTATGAGATATTTAGGTACTTCTAAAGACAGAAAAAAAATACAGTCCTTGCGTAATATAGATTCTGAGTATAAAATGTGCGTCACAGATCTGATTTCGCCTTTGAACCCACTTCTCTCAAGTACACAGCAAGTTGGAAAATCCAAATTATAGTGAGTAGTATTGAGGATCACAGCATCAGACACAGTTAATATTCATGAATTCAATAAAACACACATGAAGTTACTTGAAAGCCCCACCCCCATGAATCACAGACATTGCTGAGGTAGCATGGCTTGCGTGCCTCAACGAAACAGCTGTACCGCAGGTGCAACAAAAGCAGAGAGGTATCTGTGGAGAGGCCAGACCAACGTGTGCTTCCTGAAAAGAGAGGCCGCAGCCTTTTCAGTAGTTACAGGGGCAACAGTCTGGATGATAGACTGAGCTGGCCTTGTAACATCAGCTAATGTGGCTTTGCCACACAGCTAATGCGAACGGCTGAAAGCAAGGGCAAACTACAGCCGTTACTTTTCCCGAGGACATGCAGCTCTACTGTATGAACATATGATGATGGCATCCTCTCAGGTAAAATATTCCGGAGGTAAAATAGTCCCCCATTCGGATCTCCGGGCGGGGACTACTCAGGAGGATGTCGTCATCAGGAAACACAATACTGGTATTCTACGGATCTGAGCGTGGAATGTTACATCTCTTAATCGCGTAGGAAGGTTACAATTTTACAAAGGGAAATGGATAAGTTGAAGTTAGTTACAGAGGGGATTAGTGGAGTTCGGTGGAAATAGGAAAATGATTTCTGGTCAGACCAGTACAGGATTATACACACAAATCAGATCAAGATTAGGTCTAATAAGGAATATTAAAATAGGAATGGGGCTAAACTATTTTGAACAATACAGTAATCACATTATCATAGTCAAGATAGATACGAAGGAATAGGGCTAAACTACTATGAACAATACAGTAATCGCATTATCATAGTCAAGATAGATACGAAGCCATTACCTACAACAATAGTACAGGTTTATATGCCAACTAGCTTTGCCGATGATAAAGAAATTGAAGAAATGTACTAGGATTTAAAAGAAATTATTTAGACAATTAAGGGAATGGAAATCTTAATTTTGATTGGGGACTGAAATTCGGTGGTAGGTGAATATGGACTGGGGAAAAGAAATGAAAGAGGAGATCTCGTGGTAGAATTTTGCACGGAACATAATTTAAACATAACAAAAACTTGGTTCAAAAATGATGAAAGAATGTTGCATACGTGGAAGAGGCCAGGAGATACCAGAAGGTACCAAATAGGTTTTATAATGGTACGTCATGGATTTCGAAGCCAGGTTTTAAACTGTAAGATATATCTTGGGGCACATATTGGCTCTCACCATATCTTATTGGTCATGAACTGAAGACTAAAATTGAGTAAACTGCAGAAAGGTAAGAAAATAATGAAATGAAACGTAGATAAATTGAAGGAACCTGAATTACTTGAGAATTTCAGAGGGAAATTTAGGCAACAATTGACAGAAACAGGAGGAAATAAAACAGTAGAAATGGGTAGCTTTGAGAGATGAAAAAGTGATGACAGAAGAGTACAATATAGCTAGAAAGGCAAGACCGACGATAAACCTATGTATATCACAGAAATACTCCATTTCATTGATGAAAGGAGAAAATGCAGTAAATGAAGCAGGCAAAGTAGAGCACAGGCGACTAAGCAATGAGATTGATAGGAAGTTGCTAGAAGACAAATGCAAGTCTGTAGAAAAGTTTATAACTAGATGTAAAGTAGATACTGTCTACAGGAAAATAAAAAGAGACATTTGGGGACAAGAAAAACAGTTCTAAGAATATCAAGAACTCAGATGGAAAACTAGTTCTCAGCAAAGAAGGGGAAGCTGAAAGTTGGAAAGAATACATGAGTTCTACAAAGGATATGAATTGAGAGACAATGTTGTAGGAGGGGAAGAGGAAGTAGATGAAGATGAAATAAGAGATACTATACTGAGAGATGAATTTGACAGAGCCCTGAAAGACCTAAGCCGGAACTATGGCCCAGATGATATTCCCTGAAGTCTTTGGGAGAGTCAGCCATTACAAAATTATTTCACCTGGTGTGTAAGATGTATGAGACATGCGAAATACCCTCATACTTTAAGAAAAATGTAATAATCCTCATTCCAAAGAAATCAGGTGCAGAGAGGTGTGATTATTACAGAACCATCCGTTTGATGAGTCATGGTTGTAAATTTTAACGCGAATTATTTACAGATGAATGGGAAAGCTGGTAGAAGCTTACCTCGGGGAAGATCAGTATGGATTCAGGAGGAACATAGGAACATGGGGAGCAATAGTCATTTTATGACACATCTTAGAAGATAGATTAAGGAAAGACAAACCTAAATTTCTACCTTTTGTAGATTTGGAAAAAAGATTTGACTATATTGATTGGAATACACTCTTTCAAAGTTTGAAATCAGCAGGGGTAAAATACAGGGAAAAGAGGGAGAAAGTAGCCTGTTATTAAAATTGGTAAGATCTTGGGCAGTTGAGATCTGCAAATGTAAGTTAAAACGGAGTGGCCACAGTCTATGTGAAATGGAAATTTAACTAATAATATAAATCGCAATTTGCGATCACTTATGGCTTCAATGTACTAGGTTTAGATGTAATACCAATGTGAGGCGAATGAAAATATGTGTCCGGCGGGGATTCAAACCTGGGATCTCCTGATTACTAGGCAGACGCGTTGACCATGCCGCCACTGAGGACACAGAGACCAACGCGACTGCAGAGGACTCTTCCCTGCACGTCTCCCTCCACTCCCAAATCTCCATTCGCCACACTATATATTTCCTATTACCACAGCCTCTTAATTCTGTAATGCTTGCAGCTACAACACTGCATTCCCACATCAGGGAGAACGGACCATGAGGTATCGAGACACAACTAATTGTCGAATTGTGTGGCGAATGGTGATTTGGGTGTGGTGGGAGACGTGCAGGGAAGAGTCCTCTGCAGTCAGGTTGGTCACTGTGTCCTCGTTGGCGGAATGATCAACGCGTCTGCGTAGTAACCAGGAGATCCCGGGTTCGAATCTCGGCCGGACACAAATTTTCACTCGCCGCACATTGGTATCACATCTAAACCTAGTACAGTGAAGTTATAAGTGATGGCAAATTGGGATTTATTTCATTAAAAATGTACGCTGTAACGTCGTCAAAAATATATAATTGGAAATTTATCTAACTGCTAACTCCTTAAGGGAGCAGCAAACGTTTTGACAAACAAAAAATCAACGTTAAAAAAATAAATATATAATTAATTATTGAAATCAAAAAGCAGAGGTTTGATACTTTAAAATCATAATCGATTCAGTAAAATAATAAGCAAATAAATGTGTGGAGACCAAATTAAGCACACACCTTGTACAAAAGTGAATGAAATCATATAATTACTGTCCATATTAAAATTGTTTTTGCCCTTTATGAATTTTGAGGTAACGTGGGAGGAAATTTTCAAATAGACAATGGGTAACAGAAAACACATTCATTCATTCACAGACATACACATAAAGCTAGGCAATACATTATAAAGCTTGAACATATGAAAGCAGCGGCGAAACAAGTGTCGGCGGCATCTTGAGGAGATGGCAGTTGCCTCGATCACAAATTTTTTAATACACTGAGCACTAAATGAACTCTTGTTTGGGAAGGCAGTTGATACTATTCTTAAGTACCACTTGGTGTGCGACCATGCCAAATTTCACATTTACTAACAGAGATTAATCTTGAGTACACGAGTAAAGCACACACGAGAATTCATTTAGAAGAAGGCTACTATTAATAAAACCATGGCTGGAAGCCGAAGTAACGACCATTACGAAAGCATGTGCTGCAATCGGTCATACAATACAGGTAAGACAGAATCAAACAAAAAAAATCTAAGAAGTATTTAGCAAACTCGCGGATACAGAAATGACGCGAAACGTCAGTTAAAAACAGCAAGGAAATTCAAAATTATACAAAGGCTGAAGGCCACACACATGTATTCCAACTCGAGCAAAACCGCACACAAAATCACCACCGGAATAAAAATGCAGATAATAATGATTCGGTGGAGAACTTACTTCCACATTCGTCAGAGCCAGAATGATAAGAATAAAGCTCTAAGGCCTCGGAAACCCCCCCCCCTCTCCCCCGGCCATACACCGGATGTAGAGCGCACTAAAAGCGACGCAGAGTTCGTTCAGAGACTAGTGTTAACATCCCTTGCTAATTGGCCCAGACAATTCCCTCTACAACCGCCCCCAGAGAGGTCTCATGTCACCTCTTTCATCCATTAGGTTGGTACGCCACTAAGAACACGGACACCACGTCAACTTGCCAATCAAGCTTGTCTCTGGCTATCCAGCAGACGCCAGCAGCATTCACACGAACACATAAGTTCAATCACACGGGTGGAAACATTTGTAAATATGGTGCAAACATATTTAAACATGGGGCATTGTACATTAATAAAAAAAACACACAAATAGATAACATTAATGGTGCAGAAAAACTTATGGATAATGAATCAGTCAAAATGGAACACGACCATATATTCAGTGGACGTGTTTCAATGATAATTTACAATTTGTACAATGTCCAGACCGCAGTTATCAGAATAGAAGGGCATGAAAGGAAATCATTGGTTGGGAAAGGAGTAACTCAGGTTTGTAGCCTTTTCTCAAACGTTTTTCAATGAGCTGTGAAAGAAAGCAAGAAAAAATTCGGGATAGGAACGGTGAAGAAATAAAAACATTGCGTTTTGCTGATGACATTGTAATTCTGTCAGAGACAGCAAAGGATCTGGTAGAGCAGTTCAGTGAAATGTACAATTTCTTTAAGAGAAAAATAAAATGAACGTTAAGAAGTGCAAAACAAATATAGTACAATGCAGTCTTAGAAAATCAGGAGATACTGAAGGAAATTGATTAGGTAAAGAAACAATAAACGTGGTAGATGAGTTTTGTTACTTGGGTAGTAAAATAACGTATGACGGTCGCAGTTTAGAGGATATAAAATGCAGAATATCAATGGGAAGAGAGAGCATTTTTGAAAAAGAGAAACTTGCTAACATCAAATATTAATCTAAGGGTAAGAAAGTCTTTTGTGAAGGCATTTTTGTGAAGTGTTGCCTTGTACGGGAGTGACACTTGCACGATAAATAGTTCAGACAGGAAAAGGGGAAAGGCTGCAGATGAATGCTGAAGATTAGGTGGGAAGAACGCGTAACGAATGAAGAGGTACTTAAAAAGGAATTGGGAAGAAAATGAATTTTTGGCTTACCTTGACTAAAAGAAGATATCTATTGGTAGGACACATTCTTATACATCGAGGAATAAAAAATTTTGCATTGGAGGGAAGCGTGTGGGGAAATATTCTCAGAGGGAGGCATAGAGAGCAGGTTCAAATGGATGTGGGTTGCCGCTCTTATGAGGAGATGAAGAAGCTTGCTCAGGATAGAGTAGGGGGGAGAGCAGCATGAAACCAGTCTCCGGACTGAAGACCATAACTGTGGTGTCGCACAAGTACAAAGTGCGCGCCACCTACTTTCGCCGCGCGCCGCCAGGCACGCACGGCGCGGCGTTCTCACGACGACAGCCACGAGCGCCCTCTGGTACAACGCCGCTCGTGGCCACCACTGAAGGACATCGGCCACTTCGCACTTCGCACTTCGGACTGAGATAGCAACGAGTTAGGACCTTCGTAATCCGATAGGCACGAGTGAAGACTTTGCTATTGTACAGGCACTAGGCAGGCCTCTAACAACTATGTATCAACATTCTGCAGTACTATGTAAAAGTTAAGTATTGTTACATTCTGTGCAATATATATCTTTCTAATTCACTCGAGTGTTTATAGTTTCTGGCTGCTCCCCTCCGTACCTGCACCAGCGTGTCGGTCTCATTCCACTCGGCCACCGACACCTACGACGAGGCTGGGACACAAAAGCGGCGACGAAGTCGGGACACAAAAGTGGCGACGAGGAGTGATAGAACCTTGGACCAGCCCGTTTGCAGCAGCCAGACAGCAGTAATCGGAGCACGCAGAAATTGCTCCCGCCCACCCACCCTTATTATAAGATTTTTGGGGGAACATTTTCCGTTACGTGTTTGTGGACTTTTTTGTTGCAAAGCGTCCTCTTTCATATTGCATTTGTGTTTTGTTATAATTTACTTGTATGCGCGGCGCCTAATCGGTCATCATGGCCACTACCCCGAACCCAAACTTAATGGAAATTATTCAGTTACAGACGGCGCAAATTACCCAGCTTCTCCAGGCCGTGTCGCAGTTGACGACACAGGCTGCTCACCAACAACAACAGTCGTCACATCAGCAGCCCACACCTGCCGCCGCACCGCTTCCGACGTTCCGCCAGTACAACGAACGTGAGGAAGAATGGAGCGACTATTTCGCACAGTTTCAAGAACTCGTCGCGGCTCATCAAATTACAGGTCAGAGAGTGAAGAACCTTTTCTTATCGATTGTGGGCCCCCAGACTTTCGTACTATTGCAAAAACTTTTCCCTCTCGCATCTCCTCGTGATGTAGACTTTGAAGAAATTGTAGATGCACTGAATGCTCGTTATGAGAGAAAAGTTCTTGTAGCCGCTGCGCGGTACCGATTTTTCAGACTTAAAAAATTACCGCAGCAGTCACACCAAGAGTGGATTACGGAATTGAAGGGCTTAACCCGCCAATGTAAATTTACTTGCTCTTGTGGACTTTCGTATAGTGACGTGATGTTGAGGGATGCGATTACGCAGAATATTCAGGACCCCAGAATTAGAGCAGCAATTCTGAAACAGTCTGACCCCTCATTAGACAGTGTACTGCACCTTATAGAAGCGCATGATACTTTTGACTTAGATGATGTAGAAATGCAAAGCCATAGTGTAAATTCAGTGCGCCGCAACGGACGCTTTCCTAGCCGTAGTTCTCAGTATAGCACTAGTGATTCTTATTTTTCTACCGGCCGTGCTGAACAGACAGTGAACAGTAGCCAGTGTAGAAGTGCGACACAAAGGTCGCCCCGTCGTGTTAGACACAGTAATTTGAATAAAGGGCGCCAACGCTCATTTCAGCAAAATGTTCGTAAATCGTGCCCCCAGTGTGTGTCTCGCCACAAGCGTGCTCATTGCCCTAGTCGCAACGCAACCTGTTATCAATGTGGCAAATTGGGACATGTGCAGTCTGTGTGTATGCAAATTAAAAACTCAAAGAACAGTAACGTTAGACACAGTGCTTCGCAGAGTGCGAGAACAGTTCATTCTGTAAATGTTATACGGGCTGTGGAATTGAACACTGCTTTCCTTGGATGTCAATTGCAAGAAAGTAGTTCTGCGCCTATGGCAAAACTATATAGTGCACCATGTAGCAAGCGCCGACGAGCGCGTAAAACAGTGCAACGGAAAAGGGTTCGGGACAAGCAAAATGACTCTGAACAGTGCATTCCTGTAGTGAAATTAGTGCCTTCTGCAACTGCTCCTTGTAATAGTGCCCAGTACTGTGTAGCTAGTGACAGTAGAATTGGTGTAGCTACTCAAAGTAAATTTAGAGCAGTAGCCTCGCATTGCGCGGACGCCGATCCGGCGGTAGTGTCATCTAGTGACAGTGTGGTTAATCCGCTGTGTGCCGAGTATGCGCCGCTTCCTACCGCACGCAACCCGCGCAAGCGCAGAAAACAATATGTATTAGACGTTGCCCACATTCGCGCACCGGTCGTGCGCCAGAAGCACAAGCTGTTTGTTACTCTCTCTATAGAAAATAAGACTGTGCAATTTCAGCTTGATACTGGTTCCGCTGTCACATTAATTAATAAAAATACTTATGAACTTCTGGGTTCGCCAAAATTGTCGCCGTCACAGCAAGTGTTAACAGCATATACAGGACAAACTATTCCCGTGCTAGGAACGTGTAGCCTGCCTGCCTCTTTTCAAGGTGTAACGAAAACTGTTGCTTTTGTAGTTCTACAGGCCAAATCTACGCAGAACATTTTTGGACTCGATGCATTCGACTTGTTTGGTTTATCAATTCAAAGAGATGTGCTTCAAATTTCGTCAATAGTGCCTCAGGATAAAATCAATGCATTGTGTGACAAATATAGTGACTTGTTTTCGCCGGAACTAGGTTGTGCAAAAGACTTCGTGGCACATGTAACTTTAAAAGAATCTGCAGTTCCAAAATTTCGTAAAGCTAGACCAGTGCCTATCGCATTGCGTGATACAGTTGCCGAAGAACTTAAACGTTGGCAAGATAGTGGGGTGATTTCTCCTGTTTCTGCGAGTCAGTGGGCCTCGCCTATAGTAATTATACCCAAGCCGTCAGGAAAACTTCGTCTCTGTGCGGACTTCAAATCAACAGTGAACAGTCAAACAATTGTCGACACTTATCCCCTGCCCAGACCTGAGGAACTGATGGACAAATTAGGACAGTCTCGCTTCTTTTCCAAGATTGATTTAGCAGAGGCATACTTACAGATTCCACTTGATGACGAGTCAAAAAAATTTTTCGTCATTAATACTCACATGGGCCTTTTTCAATTTCAACGCCTACCCTTTGGCAGTTCTTCCGCTCTCGCTATTTTTCAGCGCTTTTTGGAACAGCTGACAGTTTCTGTACCATGTTGTTCGAACTATTTAGATGATATTGTGGTATCCGGACGTACAGTTGAAGAACATTTAGCAAACCTGGAGTGCCTTTTCAAAGTTTTGACTGCAGCAGGTCTACGTTGCAATAAAGCAAAGTGTTCGTTTTTTTCAAACTGAAATAGAGTACCTAGGCCATGTGATTAATGCCCAAGGAATTCATCCCTTACAGTCACATCTTCGAGCAATCAAAGACTTGCCTCCTCCTAAGAATGTGCATGAGTTGCAAGCAGTGATGGGAAAGCTTAACTATTATTTCAGATTTATTCCCAATGCCTCTCAGATTGCAGCTCCACTGCATCACTTACGTAGGAAGAATGTTCCTTTTGTATGGTCTAAAGATTGTCAGGTTGCCTTTGACAAACTAAAGTCTGCACTACTCAGTGATGCGTGTTTGATTCCCTTTGACCCACAGAAGCCTGTAGTGCTAGCAGTTGACGCCTCATCGTACGGTGTGGGTTCAGTTCTGTCGCATCGTATTGGATGTCACGATCGTCCTATTGCCTTTGCATCCAAGCTACTGACGCCGACGCAACAGAATTACAGTCAGATAGAAAAGGAGGCCTTAGCAATCATTTACGGCGTCACAAAGTTTCATCATTATCTCTATGGCAGAAAATTCTATTTGTTGACAGACCACAAGCCTCTCACGTCGTTGTTCTCACCCACAAAGCCGATTCCGCCACGTACGGCACAAAAGCTTCAGAGATGGTCCTTGATATTGTCTAATTATCAGTATGAGATTTTGTACCGACCTACCACTAAACATGCTAACGCGGACACACTTTCCCGACTTCCGGTTGGCCAGGATGTGTCGTTTGATTCTTCAGAAATGGCATGTGGTCAGATAGACTCCAGAGATGCTTCCGCTGTCGCAAACTTTCCTTTAAACTCTCGTCGGGTTGCACAGGAAACAGCTGCGGATGCAGACTTAAGTGTGGTAGCACGTTTTGTTCGCTTTGGTTGGCCTGCCAGAGCCAAAGACATTGATCGGCCTCTGGTTCGACGTTATTTTGCACAACGTCATGCATTGTCTTTAAGTCAGGGTGTACTGTTGTTGCATACCGACAACGACCAAGCAAGAGTGATTGTTCCTCGTTCCCTGCAACGAGAAGTGTTACGCCTCCTGCATCAAGGACATTGGGGTATTGTTAGGACAAAGCAACTGGCCAGACGTCATTGTACCTGGGTTGGTATGGACGCTCAGATAGAGAAAATGACGTCACAGTGTACTGTTTGTGCGGAGCATCAGGCGGCTCCTCCGCAACGTTTCTCAGACTGGCCACGCCCCAAGGGACCATGGCAACGTTTACATATTGACTTTGCCGGACCATTCTGGAATACGCGCTGGTTAATCGTTGTAGACGCTTTCAGCAAGTTTCCTTTTGTGATTGCCATGAACTCCACGACGGCGTCTAGTACAATCAGTGCCTTAACATCAGTGTTTTGCATCGAAGGTTTGCCTGAAACAATTGTCAGTGACAATGGACCTCAGTTTGTTAGTGCGGAATTTCAACAGTTTTGTCGTGTGAATGGCATTCAGCATATCACCACCGCACCTTTTCACCCTCAGTCCAATGGTGAAGCAGAACGTTTCGTTCGAACATTCAAGTCTCACATGGAGAAGATGAAAGGTCAGCACTCCAGGCAGCAAGCTCTTCAAATTTTCCTGTCTACGTATCGGTGCATGCCACGTGACGGCCCGTCTCCTGCCGAGCTGCTACACGGCCGCCGTCACCGCACTCTCCTTCACCTGCTGCAGCCTCCCACACACCGAGTCGGTTCGTATGGCGCTACGCGTTTTCAGGTTTCTACGCCGGTGCTGTACAGGGTGTTTGCTGGCAACAAGAAGAAATGGTTACCGGGCACCATTCAGCGCGTGCTCGGGCGCAATATGTTTGTTGTACGTTCTTCCACAGGGTCGGAGCTGCGGCGCCACGCAAACCAATTGCGTCTGCATAGGCCGCGCGATCCTGTCTCCGGTTTCTTGATTCCAGACCCAGTTCACCGCCAGGGAGCACAGCCACATCGTTCGTCCCCGGACTACGACATCCCTATGGACGTCGACGCATCTCCGCCGCAGTCGTCGCCGCCGCTGTCGCCGCCGCAGATGACAGCGTCACTGAGAGGGACTCCGGGACCGTGCGGGCCCCCCCAGCTTGGGCCACGCACCTCAGAAGAAGATGACCTGCTCCCTCTGGGCGGGTGCGGGCGCCCTTCCCCAGGTTTCGGCGGGTTCCCTGGAGGATCGCAAGGCGGATGCCGGGGCGCGGACGGCGTCTCGATCCCGGCCTCAGCTACGACGCCCGTCCCACCAGTAACGCCCCCGCCCAGGCCCTCCTCCCAGTGCCGTCGCCGTGGCCCTCAGCCCTACGCCACGACGGCGCGGCGGTTTGGGGGGGAGGGAGGCACGCACGGCGCAGCATTCTCACGACGACAGCCACGAGCGCCCTCTGGTACAACGCCGCTCGTGGCCACCACTGAAGGACATCGGCCACTTCGCACTTCGCACTTCGCACTTCGGACTGAGATAGCAACGAGTTAGGACCTTCGTAATCCGATAGGCACGAGTGAAGACTTTGCTATTGTACAGGCACTAGGCAGGCCTCTAACAACTATGTATCAACATTCTGCAGTACTATGTAAAAGTTAAGTATTGTTACATTCTGTGCAATATATATCTTTCTAATTTACTCGAGTGTTTATAGTTTCTGGCTGCTCCCCTCCGTACCTGCACCAGCGTGTCGGCCTCATTCCACTCGGCCACCGACACCTACGACGAGGCTGGGACACAAAAGCGGCGACGAAGTCGGGACACAAAAATAACAACAACAACAACAGGTAACTTACAAGAGGAAAGCACAGAATGGGTAATTCTTTTAACTTTGTAGTTTACTTGAATGGTTTACACTCACAGATACGGAACAGCGCACTAGCCAGCCAATTCCGAGAGAGAGAAGACTATATAATTCAAAGCGCAGCTTTGTGTATTTTTAAAAATTTTCATGTGAAGTAACCAACATTTCGACAGTTGACTCCATTGAGAATTAGGAGTAAGGCGGACAGCCGACTTCGGTTTATTGGGAGAATTTTGGGAAGGGTTTATTGGGAGAATTTTGGGAAGGGTCGGAGCTGCGGCGCCACGCAAACCAATTGCGTCTGCATAGGCCGCGCGATCCTGTCTCCGGTTTCTTGATTCCAGACCCAGTTCACCGCCAGGGAGCACAGCCACATCGTTCGTCCCCGGACTACGACATCCCTATGGACGTCGACGCATCTCCGCCGCAGTCGTCGCCGCCGCTGTCGCCGCCGCAGATGACAGCGTCACTGAGAGGGACTCCGGGACCGTGCGGGCCCCCCCAGCTTGGGCCACGCACCTCAGAAGAAGATGACCTGCTCCCTCTGGGCGGGGGCGGGCGCCCTTCCCCAGGTTTCGGCGGGTTCCCTGGAGGATCGCAAGGCGGATGCCGGGGCGCGGACGGCGTCTCGATCCCGGCCTCAGCTACGACGCCCGTCCCACCAGTAACGCCCCCGCCCAGGCCCTCCTCCCAGTGCCGTCGCCGTGGCCCTCAGCCCTACGCCACGACGGCGCGGCGGTTTGGGGGGGAGGGGTGTGGTGTCGCACAAGTACAAAGTGCGCGCCACCTACTTTCGCCGCGCGCCGCCAGGCACGCACGGCGCGGCGTTCTCACGACGACAGCCACGAGCGCCCTCTGGTACAACGCCGCTCGTGGCCACCACTGAAGGACATCGGCCACTTCGCACTTCGCACTTCGCACTTCGGACTGAGATAGCAACGAGTTAGGACCTTCGTAATCCGATAGGCACGAGTGAAGACTTTGCTATTGTACAGGCACTAGGCAGGCCTCTAACAACTATGTATCAACATTCTGCAGTACTATGTAAAAGTTAAGTATTGTTACATTCTGTGCAATATATATCTTTCTAATTTACTCGAGTGTTTATAGTTTCTGGCTGCTCCCCTCCGTACCTGCACCAGCGTGTCGGCCTCATTCCACTCGGCCACCGACACCTACGACGAGGCTGGGACACAAAAGTGGCGACGAAGTCGGGACACAAAAATAACAACAACAACAACAGGTAACTTACAAGAGGAAAGCACAGAATGGGTAATTCTTTTAACTTTGTAGTTTACTTGAATGGTTTACACTCACAGATACGGAACAGCGCACTAGCCAGCCAATTCCGAGAGAGAGAAGACTATATAATTCAAAGCGCAGCTTTGTGTATTTTTAAAAATTTTCATGTGAAGTAACCAACATTTCGACAGTTGACTCCATTGAGAATTAGGAGTAAGGCGGACAGCCGACTTCGGTTTATTGGGAGAATTTTGGGAAGGGTTTATTGGGAGAATTTTGGGAAGGGTCGGAGCTGCGGCGCCACGCAAACCAATTGCGTCTGCATAGGCCGCGCGATCCTGTCTCCGGTTTCTTGATTCCAGACCCAGTTCACCGCCAGGGAGCACAGCCACATCGTTCGTCCCCGGACTACGACATCCCTATGGACGTCGACGCATCTCCGCCGCAGTCGTCGCCGCCGCTGTCGCCGCCGCAGATGACAGCGTCACTGAGAGGGACTCCGGGACCGTGCGGGCCCCCCCAGCTTGGGCCACGCACCTCAGAAGAAGATGACCTGCTCCCTCTGGGCGGGGGCGGGCGCCCTTCCCCAGGTTTCGGCGGGTTCCCTGGAGGATCGCAAGGCGGATGCCGGGGCGCGGACGGCGTCTCGATCCCGGCCTCAGCTACGACGCCCGTCCCACCAGTAACGCCCCCGCCCAGGCCCTCCTCCCAGTGCCGTCGCCGTGGCCCTCAGCCCTACGCCACGACGGCGCGGCGGTTTGGGGGGGAGGGGTGTGGTGTCGCACAAGTACAAAGTGCGCGCCACCTACTTTCGCCGCGCGCCGCCAGGCACGCACGGCGCGGCGTTCTCACGACGACAGCCACGAGCGCCCTCTGGTACAACGCCGCTCGTGGCCACCACTGAAGGACATCGGCCACTTCGCACTTCGCACTTCGCACTTCGGACTGAGATAGCAACGAGTTAGGACCTTCGTAATCCGATAGGCGCGAGTGAAGACTTTGCTATTGTACAGGCACTAGGCAGGCCTCTAACAACTATGTATCAACATTCTGCAGTACTATGTAAAAGTTAAGTATTGTTACATTCTGTGCAATATATATCTTTCTAATTTACTCGAGTGTTTATAGTTTCTGGCTGCTCCCCTCCGTACCTGCACCAGCGTGTCGGCCTCATTCCACTCGGCCACCGACACCTACGACGAGGCTGGGACACAAAAGCGGCGACGAAGTCGGGACACAAAAATAACAACAACAACAACAGGTAACTTACAAGAGGAAAGCACAGAATGGGTAATTCTTTTAACTTTGTAGTTTACTTGAATGGTTTACACTCACAGATACGGAACAGCGCACTAGCCAGCCAATTCCGAGAGAGAGAAGACTATATAATTCAAAGCGCAGCTTTGTGTATTTTTAAAAATTTTCATGTGAAGTAACCAACATTTCGACAGTTGACTCCATTGAGAATTAGGAGTAAGGCGGACAGCCGACTTCGGTTTATTGGGAGAATTTTGGGAAGATGTACTTCGTAAAGACCGCGTATAAATCGCTTGTACGACCTCGTCTTGTGTATTGCTCAAGTGTTCCGGACCCGCAGCAGATCAGTTTAAAGAAAGACATAGAAGCAGTTCAGAGATGACCAGTTAGGTATGTTACTGGTAGGATCGTCGAATGTGCGAGTGTCACGAGAATGCTCCGGAAACACAATTATTGGGGATCGCTGGAGGAAAGACGACGTTCTTTTCGTGAATTTCTGTTGAGGAAATTTAGAAGGCCGGGAACTGTAACAGAGTTTATTAGGATCTTGCTGCCCCCTTCTTACATGTTACGTAGTGATCACAAGAACAAGGTAAGAGAATTAGGACACGTACGGAGGCATATAGGCATTCTTTGTTTCCTCGTTCTATTTGGGAGTGGAATAGGAAAGGATATACCTAGTAGAGGTACAGTGTATTCTCCGCCACGCACCTTACGGTGGATTGCGGAATTTGTATGTAGATGTAGTTGCAGGTAGATTGGTGAGTTATATAACATTACACAAGCAATAAACTAATAAGTAATTAACTACGTTACAGTGAAACTGAAGGCCTACGTAGGTTAATCAAAGGGAGCGATGTGTCTGTTTTTCGGCTACTCACAACAGAATTTAGAGACTTTAATTTAACACAAGTGTGACCATCGCCATTTGAGCTATTTTTTGATGCTCAGAGCGACGTTTAGGGTGACACAGGAAAGTGTATTTTTACATTCTTTATTTTAATTTAACTTTATATGTAATTATTTTTCTGGTTCTACTACCTTGCGAAAGAGCGAAATATTTGCACACAAACTCATATGTAATTGATGAGTAAAGGTCAAACGTCAATTCACATTTACTTTATACGAGAACTAGCGACACACCGCTGCTTCCCACAGGTGCAATTATATTAATGAATAAACTGAGTGGTGCGATTAGCGAAAATTATATTAAGTATATTATTCCGAAGCACACATATGAACTGTATCACTCCATAAATTTGTTTATCTGCAGTATTTTAGGCTATGTGTTAACTGCCATTCACTTACACAGTTAATCAAGGATTGTTTCATACAAGTCAATCACTCCTTGAGTTGAAACAAATCAATTTCGACACAATCTTGAATTTTTTGAAATAAATAAATCGGATATCAAATTATTTATCTGTTGCTATTGCAATAGAGAATGATTACTCAAAGAAATAATTTGTCATGGAATCAAATTGGAATTCATCGTTTTGACAACCATTTGTTTAAAACTTTAATGAATTCACTGCAAAATTTGGTAATAAATAACATTTTTTCATTCCTTTCTCTCTTTTGATAGTCTGCTTGTTCAACTATACTTCACTCCTCTCACTGTCCACCTCTTCTTCCCTTTCTCCTGATATAAGCACTGTATCCTGTAATGGCGATCAACATTTCGTAAATTATTAATTTATTCCATATATTTTTCACTCCATCTCCTCCTCCCCATTTCTCTCTTCTCCAACTGCACCCAATATCTACCTATTTTCTCCTCTTCCTCTGTCTTTTCATGTCGCCCTTCCACCTGACTGTCGCCTCTTACCTTTTATTAATCCCTCCTCCATCAATCTCATCCCTGCTCACACATATCTTGGCATATTACCTCCATGCCCCCTTTAAATCAGTCTCCTCCTCTTACTACTCCTTCTCCTTTGTCTATACATGTCCTATTCCTCTTATCTATGAGAAACTCTCATGATGATCTGTCAAACTGTGCGGAAGCTTATTGCAAGATAACATCTGCCATGTACCATACTGTGTCTTAAGCTTCACCATAAAAAGAAAATGCAGATTTGACCCAAATATCATGGTGGTCTGAACATTATGCCATTTCTATCATCAGTTACGATCACGAGGGAATTTAAAATATGATTTTTGCGGGTTGTCCAATTTTTTATCTATAATTGTCACACTTTTTTCTGAAAACCATTCCATGATTGTACCGATAAAAGATAAAGAAACATCCATATCCATCGTTTGAATCGTGAATTATGGTCTTGCGTATCTCCAAAAGTTCCCTAAATAAAGTCTCTATTTTTTTTAAATCTGCTGGGAAACATTTCCAAATTTTACTTCTATACAAACGTCCTACTGACAATTACGAACAAATCAAAATAAACATAGTCAATTCTGTAACGCCGATATGAAGTAAGGTTATTACATAAACGCGGAAATGATCTTTTCTGTTATGAATGCAATGCGAATAGTTTGCAAATCACTGTTAAGAGTGTTGATGAGCCGCAGAAAATCACGTAGAAAGGACAGTCACTCTCAAGCAACTTAGGTTTTGGACAGAGCCTTCTGCAGTTACGAGTCCTAAGTCGACGAACGAAATCCACAGACTGTTATCAGCTGTGTGGGAATTGTGTTTGATAAGAATGTGTATTTTCAAAGGCTATGGCTGAAAGTTAAATTGTGTGAGTGCGTTATTTCTGTGTCTGTCTGAAGCAGTGTGTTGCAACCTATCCTACTGAAGTATCGCAGAATTTATTAATTTACGTTTCTTATTTTCGTAACTGTCAGCTCAACAGTTGTATGAAAGAAATATTTGGGAATGGGAAAGAATCCCAAGAAATTGGAAGTATCGTCATAAAGATTAACTTTCCCGAATTAAAATTCACATTAGTTAAATTAGTTCTCCCCCCTCGCCCCGCTCGCCCACGGAAAATCACCCTGTGAGCGGGGGCTTGTTGTGACACTACTTATCTGCACTATAATTAGTTCCATATTCCAAGGAACGTGTGTCTCATGACTAATCGACATCCATAAGAATGTAATCTCTGTTTTACTTCTGATCGGCCCAAACCCGAGTCATGGAGGAATGTGTTGTTTATGTTCAAACTTTGCCTTTGTTTAGCCTACATTCGCATGTTTACGATGGAATGTTGACAGAAACATCGTTTTAGTTTTTGGTTTTTTGAATTGCCTTGAACTTCAGTTATCGTGCTGAAAATTAACCCTCTAATCCATCACTTTTTATTTGAAGCTATAAAACCTACCACGATTAATGAAAAGTGTATATATATATATATTGAGAAAAATGAAGGGATAAAAATTCCTTAAAATTATTATGCACTACTAGCAACTAAAAGTTCATAGCTGGTCAGATATATAGTGCTTCCATTATGTATCCAACGTAGTAAATGTCACTATTATGCCTCTCATCTCTACAGAATGAAACTATTAATGCAACAATAGTATGCTATTGACTACTTTTACATAGCTAAGGAGGAATACTATTGTAAACAAACGCACATGTTAGGAGTAACTCAATGTCGAAATCATTCAGTAGCACTCTGCAATTTATGATATCTAGGACGAGCTACTAGCACATGTAACACGATGTATACAAGCAATTAAAAATAAATTTGTGCTAAATTGTTGATCAGTTTGAGAGATAATAGGAAAAATAGGGTATGTAGCTGATCATCTCCAATGTGCATTAAGGGTTAATCAACAACAAAGTTGGTGAGGTTGAATTACCTAACTTTACAGTTTTGTATTTTCTTGAGTTATGATAAGTTTAAATTTTGGAGCTGGATATGTGGGTAACACAGGAGTGTAACAATGAATATTTGTGACAGTACCACCCATCGGGTAGCACACAGTCATTATGTTTGGAGAAATTTATTAAGATAGATTAAATGCACCGCAAACATTGACATTGTCAATGCAGAAAATTGTTACACTCATTTCTTTTATTAATTTTGGTAGCATTACATCTATGTCGACAGGTGACATCGATAGGAATGCATTATCTGTATAAATCTATAATTTACAAAAATCGTGTTTAACAGTCATGTGTCTAGGGCTCATAGTGGGCTGGCAAGCGGAGAGCCTGTGTGTGTATAAGGCGGAAAAAGCTGGCCGGGGGGGGGGGGTGGTGGGGGGTGAAGGGGTTGCTTACCTCCCTACATCTACATGGGATACTCTGCAAATCACATTTAAGTGCCTGGCAGAGGGTTCATTCAACCACCGTTACACTATTTTATCTCCCATTCCATTCTCGAAAAGCGCGCGGGAAGAATGAACACCTGAATCTCTCCGTTCGGGCTCTGATTTCTCGTATTTTATTCCGATGATCATTTCTACAAATGTAAGTGGGAGTCAACAATATTTTTTTCGAATTCGGAGGAGAATGTTGGCGATTGTAAATTCTTAAGTAACCCACGCCGCAGCAATAAACGGCTTTGTTATAAAGATTCCCATCCCAGATCCTGTATCATTTCTGTAACGCTGTCTCCCCTGTATCGTGACAATGCGAAACGAGTTGGCCTTCTTTGGACTCTTTCGATGTCCTCCGTCAAACCCACATAATAAGGATCCCATACTGGGCAGCAATACTCCATAAAAGGACCGACAAGCGTAGTGTATGCAGTTTCTTTAGTAGTTCTGTTGCATCTTTTAAGGGTTCTGCCAATAAATCGAAGTCTCTGGTTCTCTTGGAAAGGCCGTGGCGTCAGAGGGGAGTCACCGCACACCTAGAGAGGCGACAGTGTATTCAGTGTATTGTAAAGGACAAAAGATAAATTTAAGAATAAAACAACATTAAGACTTAGATGTGCAACAGAGTTTCTGAAAGTTTTATTAATATTACACGCCTAGTAACGCACAGACATCCCTCCTATCAAGTATATATAAAAAGTTTTCATAAAATGGAAATACGAGAATTTAGTCAAAAATGTCAAATGTTTGCAAATCTATCGGACCAAACTGCGTGGTCATCAGTCCGTAGCTTACAAACTGCTTAAACCTAGGTAAACTAACCTAAGGACAAACACACACACCAATGCCCCAGGGAGGACTCGAACCTCCACGACGAGCAACCCCGCGCTCCGCAGCGAGACGCTTTAGACCGCTCGGCCACTCCACTGCAGCGAGAATTTAGTCTTTAGTTAAAAATTCATAACTTTTAAACCCTATAAGATAAAGATATGAGCGAGGACTCATATAAATGGCGTCCAGGTGCACCACCTTCTATGCTTACATTCGATGTAAGATAAATGTTGATCACAGAAAACCTAATTTACTAACACGATTGTATAAATATGTTAATAATATAAAGTACAAGACAGATACACGACCAGCATGGCAGTGTTTGTTCACAGGTGCCGTATTAGAAAATGATTATATCACAAAATCACGTTGTTCAAATTCACTTATGCATGTTTTCTATGGTTAAGTAATTAGTATGTATATAATTGTCCATAATTGTATAATTTGAAATGATAACCAAAAACGGCTTGTTCTTTACAAAATGTAAAAACTTGTTTCATACAGAATTTTGCAACACTGTTTATCACATAAATAAGTACTGCAAAGGAGTAATGATATGTAATGAAATGAAATGTTAATTGCTATGATCAGTTTCATGTTTATTTGTGTTTTGTGTAAGTGTTTAAGGATGTATATGTATGAATGTACGGTATACTTGGCAAAGCGTTGTACGTTGGCGTGGAGTGGCAATGGGGAATTTCGTGAAGTATGGAGGACAGGTATGAAGCCTAGGAGGTAGGCCCATGTGTAGCAGTCTGTGTTTAGCTAGCATCGCGACGGCGAAGCTTTGCTAGTCTGTGCAACGATCTTCGGATGAGTGAGACTTTAAATCTTTACAGGGGGTGAAAGTGCAGTCGAGATTAGAAAAATATATTAAGTGTGGAGCGTTACTGATAAACTTGCAAGATTTCTTCTTGAGTTGTCGAGAACTTCGTTAAACTTGAAGATTGCAGCGTGTGAAGTTTAGGCACTGTGACTTCAATAAATTTCCGTCGAAAACTGATTGAAATAGTGCATCTTTTCAGGAAGTGTTAGATAAACATTCATTCCTTCGATATCTGTTCTTGGACATTGTTTTTCTCACAATTAGAGTCGAATAAATATAAATACAAAGTATTTGCAGTCAGGCAGAGACTAATGGGACGTTTTAATGGAATGAACAGTAGCATGGCAAGGTAATTCAAAATATTTTCGGCAAAATAAATTTTCTCTGGGGGATCATGAGCTATATTAGATATGCCAACGTACAGTGCTTTCATCGGTGACAGTGTTTTGATCCGATAAAAAAATATACTACGTAAAAATTAAATCAAGAGTTTTGTGAACTTTATTTGTATGCACTACATCCTTTCTTTTCAATTTTAGTTGTGTTTCAATTGATAATATGCAGGTGGGCACTAAGGATAATTTTTTATTATCCCATAGACAGAGCAGAACTTACGGTGCAGTGATTTTGTTAGTGTTAGTTGTTAGTGTTAAGGTTCTCCACAAACAGCCCTCAATTTAACCCTACATGATTCAAGAATTATTTTGATTATTGGACATGAAACATACTTTATGATTATCACATCAGGAAAGGTAGCTCGAAGTACGAAATTAATGTATTTCGATACACTGTCTGGCACAAAATTAGAAGAAAAGGAAAAAATAAGTTTAACCTGCCAATTTTGTGAGAATTCCAAGAAAGAATGAAAGTCTCATTTCAGATTGTTACATGGCAAACATGTAGAAACATAGTTGATTGGTAGTGCTAAGACATTTACTGGACAATGGCAAATTATGGGAAATATGACTAAAATGTGCTATATATATTAATGCAACAATTGCTATACACTATTTTAAGTACATCATGTCATAAAGTGCCCCTTTGTTGGTACATATTTCTTGTAAAACCCCATGCTGAAACCTGATTAATGGTTACTTGGAAATAATCTCAATTAAGACATCGCATATGAAAATTTATGTGGAGTGCGATACAGATATGAAGTTTTCAGCATACAGAATGTACCAACGAACACGATTTTTTTTTCTGTGTGGTTACGTTTTTGAGTGTTTTTTATTCCTCTGTGTGTATTTCATATACATAATTAATATCAGTATTTTCTGATATCTTTCTGGACTCTCTTCATCATACCATAAGTTTCAATTAATTACTTATACATTAATCTCAACAATATTTTTATTTTCTTATTACGTAGTATATTATTGAGCTTGTACCTCTTGCATTCCAGGCATCTTGTTATCTAAGAAAGGTATTTGTAATTATTAGGCGAATAAATGTGCTATAAACTCTTAGTAGTTAACTATTTTCATGGAAAGCTATTTCAGCAAATATGCACATTGAATGTTCTGAATTATTCCAAGTGAGTCATCTTGCATTATTAAGTGGTCAGCTGTATTGTACTCGCTTACTTTTCTAGGGTTCTTCATAAAGTATATTACAATCTTCACGTCAACTATATTCTGGTAAATGTAATTCCATGAATTTACATGTCGTCTCAACAATTTCCACGACTATTATAGAACAAAATTGAATTTTAATTTATTTTAGAACTACCCGAATTATATATATATAATATTTGGGAATATTTTAAAACGAAAGCAAATGTGTTTCCTAACACAAAGGTATGTGTGCTTTCTTTTTTTTTTTAATGGACGCCCTATATTTTTCTTCAGCAATCCATAGCATGACAAATTACATAAACAATGGCATTGATTGCATCGCAATATTCCAATTACATCCCGAGATATTGCGACGCGAAGTTGACGCTTGAAATACGCGAAACGCGCGGCTAGCGCACGTCCTGAGCAGCACGGGGCTCTCGCCTGAGTCTCAGGACGTGCGCTAGACGCGTCAACTTCGCGTCGCAATATCTCGGGATGTAATTAGAATATTGCGATGCAATCAAAGCCATTGTTTATGTGATGTGTCATGCTACGGACTGCTGAAGAAAAAAATATAGGGTGTCTATTTAAAAAAAAAAAAAAAAAAAAAAAAAAAAAAAGAAACATGTGTTTGTTTTAAAAAAACACATTTGCTTTCGTTTTAGAATGTTTCCAAATATGTACATTCATGGGCCCCAGCCGTACATTGATACCGGTGAAAGTCATTTTCCAATAGCTGTTATTGTCCCGGAGATATTTTGGGTGAACAAGATAACTGGGACACCCTGTATGTAAGATGTTTTATTTTATTTTTACATTACGCAGCAAGCAAATAGGATGGAATTGGCTTAATAGTAAGAATAGTGATATGTAAATTCTCATAAACATTCGTATCTTTAAATTCAGAAAGAGCTACTAAGTTAACGAGAAATCTTCCACAAATCTCAAACAGATTTCATTAGACGGGGGAGTCTATGCTCATTGATAGGCTGTAGCAATGATTAATCTCTGCTGCATCAGTCAGCTAGCTTTGATACCAAACACCCTGACGCTATGAATTATACCTGTGACACAATTCTCCTCAGGGACCGTATAAACATCCATAGATCGCACAAGACAGCGATGGGCATTATGTCACGAGATCGGACGCTTCACCATTATCGGCGGCTCTTGCAGCGCAGTGTCCAGCTTCCAAAGCATCCCTCTCTCTCTCCTTCCAGCCCCTCCTCCTCTCTCTCACCCCTAGCCTTTACACGCGACACCCTCTCGAACCAGTTGCGACCACGCGTTTATGAGGCCGGCGTGAATGTTTCATGAGCCTCGCAACGGCGACGACAGCTAAAGTATGTGGTAGCGTCAGCTGAGGGTTGTAGGTGGCCCGGGGGGTTGATGGGCGCTCGCAGCGAAGGGATTGGTCGGAGGGTGGAGGGGGCGGGGGCCGCTAGATTGCACGCCCCCTCCCCCGGCCGTACGTGCGGTACGAGTTATGTGGGGCCGTTAGGCGGTTGTCGACGATACGTCGTCTTGTAACGCTCTGTGGCTCGGCGCTTGTTACGGGGCATCGGGTGACGTCACCGGTGGCTGTAGAGCGCTGAAGAGGCTCTGTGGGTGGGGAGAGGGGAGAAATGTGCGCTGCGGCCACGACAAAGCACCGGAGGCGAACAGCAGGGGTGGGCCGAGGCGGTGCGGATAGCTTCCAGTCCAGTGGCCTTAACCCTACATAGCACAAGAATAAGTAAGTATTTTCCAGTAACAACAATGGAATTACAAATCATGGTGCCCCTGAATGTAAAACAGATGATCATAAACATTTTAGTACATACAGTGTGTCCCAGTTATCTGGCTCACCCAAAATATCTCCGGAACAACATCAGCTATTGTAAAATGAATATCACCATGTAAATATAAAAATAAATAAAATAAACACGTCTGGGATAGTATATCAGTCGAAATTAACTCTCTCTGGTTATGTTCTGATAATATGCTGCAAAAAAATTCTGAAAGAGAACAGTTTATTTGTTTCTCACCACCACAGGCTAGACGTAGTGTCGTCAATGTAGGTCGTAGATACTCGATTCGTAATCTGCAATTGTGTGAAGCTGTAAAACTTGAATTTATTTTTACATAAGAGAGAGAGTCAGGGAATTGAGTATCTCTGTCTGAACGGATAAACCACTACCCAATCAGGAATTGCTAGCTATTCTGTGTCTAATGTAACAAATATTTTACGATCAATTTAGATAAAGTCCCGTGTGTATAATCTGCAGGTTCTTAATTCCAGATTAGGTAGTCCCGTAAGCTACCTTTGTACTTCACAAATATCGCCTGTGCAATTGATTAAATAACTGTAGACAAATGCAGAACTTACTTTGAGTGGAAACAAACGTATATTGAGCGTTCGTCATACATCCAATAATTCCATAACAAAATATGACAATCATCGTCCATAATTAGAACACTACAACATACCAGCAAAGAACAACGACTCCTCTCCCTAGCCGTTACGTAGAGATTTCATATGCTTTGAAAAATACTTTACATTAAATTTGTGATTAATGATCAGATTTTTGATACATATTGAGTACTGCAAACTTCCTAATTAATGATGGATTTAATTCACAACATAACAAAATCTTTTATTGATAGTTACGTGATTAACAAATGTACGTATTTGACGCACAGTACTGACAAGTATCTTACAACGGGTAGCAATGTAAGACAGGGAATTAAGAATGTAAATATTTTGAAACATTCGAAAGTGAAAGCATGTGTGTTTTATAACACATACTTATGTGTTTTGAAATGGACACCCTATATTATTTCATCACGAGGCTATAGCTTGACACATAAACAATGCAATCGATTGCATCGCAATACGCCAATTAAATGTCAAGATATTGCGAAGCGAAGTTAACCCTTGAAATAAGCGAAACGCGATGCGAGCGCACGTTCTGAGACTCAGCCGTGAGTCCCGCTTGAGTCTCCGGAGGCGCTAGCTGCAATCTTCACATATTTCAAACGTCAACTTCGCTTCCTAATATCTCGTGATGTAATTGGCATATTGTGATGCAACCAACGCCATTGTTTATGTAATTTGTCAAGCAGTAGATTGCTGATGAAATAATATAGGGTGTCCATTTAAAAACATGTAAGTATTTGTTAAAAACACACATGCTTTCGTTTTAAAACGTTTCAAAACATTTACATTTGTAAGTCCCTGCCTTACATTGATACCAGTGAAATTCGTTTTACATTAGCTGTTGTTGTTCCGGAGTTATTTTGGGTGAGCCATATTACTGGGACACCCTGTATATTTTCGAAAATTCAAGTATACACTGCACAAATACGGATGTTGTGAGTACTTACATATTAGTTAGTAGAAGATACTGAATTTATGTTGATCGCGTTCAATATTTATGCTACACCTGCAAATGAAGACTTTAAATTTAAATATATATATACTTAAGAAAATGAAAAACATTAGAAAGGTTCGGTATACGTCAGTTGGCCAAATGTTGCTGCTTTGCAGTTACATAATTCCAGAATTTATATATTGTGAAAACTGTAGAAACAATTTATATCTGGTACAAAACACAAATAGCTGTCACATTTCGTACTTATTACTTTTGTTATGTTTTTACATTTATTATAATTGCATCTGTCAGATTTTCCACTGTAGTTAGCCCAGCAACTGACTCGGTCCTTTGTGATATCATCATTTGTTGTATTTCGTTGCCTTCTGTTATTGTGCGATTTCCTGGTGAGATAGCCAGCAATTGTCTCTTGGATGGTTTTCCTGAGCAGCATGAGGATTCAGGAACATCAAACTTGAAATCAAACAAAGCCATCTAGGTTTTCTCTTAAATACTATTTTCAATTCAGGCTCTCTTGTAAAGTAACCAAGCAACAAAACAACTCATGTCAAGTAAACGGAAGAAAAGTCTCATGTTATATTTCTTTGACCCCATTTCCGTTCTGTACAGAGTTAATAAGGAGTCAATAGTGTCAACACCTCCCATACACTTGTAAACACTTTCTCAATCTCTGGGCACAGTATTTAGGCATGTTACTTGCAACCTGGCAGCTCAGAAGGCTGACATACCTGTTCTCTTGCCATTTTACAAAAATCAAGTGATGCCCGAAAGCTGATGCAGTCAATTCAACATATGTGCCTCATACAAGATTTTTCTTTTCAGTATTAGATGGCATCTTATTGTTTCTCGCTCTATTCAGCTGTACTTGGTATCCATATGTCCTTAAGTATAGTTCGCTTTTAACTTTACTGTACACTGTTCATTCACATATACGCAAAAAAAAGTTGGTATAAAAACCAAAGAAACAATACATTTATTGATTGTGTAGATTCTTGCTAGAGAAATACAGCGAAAGGAAAACTCTGAGAGACCTCACTCATAACTAAAACAATTAAAACAATGCACGCCGGGAGACTCACAGACTTCTGGACACACCAACAACTTTCAAACAACTGTTGTAGGCAGATTCTGCCTTCTGGCATGATACGCGAGAAGTACAAATGTATATCGTAGTATACTCTGTGTTTGCATCGCACAGTTACATTACGTGAGCTAGTAGAGAATTCCGAAAACATGTGTATGTAAATATACACAGTGCAATAAAGGGTTAATAAATTCTCAAACAAATGTTCGAAAGTGACAATGCACAGTGTTGTCAAAACAAGTCATACTAATATGCCACTGTAGGTAATAGACTCTATTTATTGCTTTAATGTAACAGCTGTAAGTCTATTTAGGGTGTCTTGCCATTGTCAGGCTATCTGCGGATAAAAATTTTCGGTTAAAAGTATTAGGAATATAGCCACTTACAATTTTGGTAGAATTTTCGTGAAACATTTGCAATTATTTACGTTAATACTGCATCGTGTAGTGGTATTATTTATATACCTGCCTATAACTGCAGTCTGATTATTGTTTTGGTCTTATTTATGTCATTTAAGGTTTTTCACATTATGATTTTATTCATATTCCCGGTATTTATGATATTAACTGCGAATGGGCATGCTATATATCCAGCCGGGACTCGACATATATTCCACTTTGCCCATAGGCAGCTAATATCATACATCCCGTGAATAAGAATAGGTAACCACAGCAGGATCAAAAGTGACGTCTTTCCTTTTTAACATGGCCGAAAGAACAGACAATATATATATAACTTCTGGTTTTATTGGTTACTATCTGAAAATCCGGCGTCGCCCATGTATTTATTTATTTTTCAAGCTTTGAGTTAGTACTTGTCCTATCCCTTCTTTCTCTCTCTCTCTCTCTCTCTCTCTCTCTTTCTCTCTCTCTCCGTCTCTTTTTTCTAATAACATGTTATATTTATCGGAGAATATACAAATATAGAAGAAATAAAGCTGTCTTGCATAATGTACACAGCTTTAACCCTAGAACGGTCGGCCGAAAAATAGTTTCAGGAACGGTCGGGCTGGGTCTGTGTGACCCAACAATTAAAATACTTATGACAAGTGCCGAAACAGTGTATTTGCATCAAATGACGAGTTTTTATATTGTTTAGGTCATACCAAATGCTGTAGGGACATTATTTCAACGTTCTGAATTTCACAATTACTGTAAAATAAAATAAGTAGAAAATATACTTCTTTGTAGTAATAAATATAAACACAATGAAAGTACAAGTAAATTGGATTGAAATACAAATATATATTAGAATAATTTGTAGAACTGACAAGCAAACTAGTTGAATTTTTGTTATATAAATCGAAATTGTGAATATAACGAATAGTTTGTGTGATATCGTCCTCTAAAATCGTCACTTTTCGCAACAGATGACACAAGCCATTTCTGCATGCACCAAGCACAACTATAATTTGCAAATTTTGCAGAAGTATTTAGTTTTGCTGGCCTTCCACTTATAGCATCTTCCCCTTCATCCTCACTTATTTCACTACTGCTATCATGAACACTGTTTATTTCGAAGTCTGAAACGTCAATTTCATTATCATCATCGTATAAAATGTTGCAAATTTCACAGTATGAAACACATTCTCTTGAAATTTTATATTTTAAATTATTGACATCAGAAATAGTTCACAAAGTCATTTGAAACTGGATGAAACAACAAATAAAAATAGACGCGCACTGATAGAAATCAATAACCTAGACGGTCGGACTGGGTCTGACAGACCCTTCCGATTTTTGGAGAACTGCCGAACATTATCTAAACAATTTAAAACCTTATTAATGATGTTAACGCTTTCTCTTGCATGTTTCAGGAAGCTAGCAGTGCGCTCGACTCAGATCAGCGACTATAAGCATATAAATTCATTGAAATAGAAACTAGTGGGTCTCACAGAACCAGCCCGACCGTTCTAGGGTTAAGTACAGTATCCAAACAAACAAAGATAATATTGAAAAGCAAATGATATGTAACATTCTTACATTCATTTGCTTCTCAACTTTACTATTAAACTATTTCTTGTAACTTTGCAGGACCTAATATGAATAATTTCTTTGGTGAGCCCATGCCTGACAATGTGATGTAAAATTGTCCATGTGAGATACATGGACATGTCAATCTACTCCACAGTACTAAATAGATTGCCCTGTGATTTATTAATCATAATAAAAAATGAAAGTCTCACTGGAATCTGCAGTCTCTTCAAGTTAAAAGTATATCTGTCGGAAATAATGGATATTCATTTCAGTGGCGCTGCCACGGAATGGGGGGGGGGGGGGCGGGCGGGGGGAAGTGCACATGTGGCTGAAGCCCCCCCCCCCTTCCCCAGCACCGCCCAAAATATTTGTAATTTTATTCTTTTTATTTTATTCATTTTTTTTTATTTTAAACAGGTCGGCACTGAACATTTGAAATAGTACACATGTAATCAATCACAACGTAAGTATAATTTGTCAAACGTAGATGAACATGACAATGAGTCGCCATTGTGATGCCGCCACTGAGAACGTGTGCTGCTGTTACTGTGAGCGGTTTCAATGCCGTCGCGACCAGCTTTAATGCTGCCCCTATTGTTACTGCTATGCTGAAGTTAGGAGCCGATTGTTCATATGCGACGATCCGCTGCTTATCAGGGCAGCAGCGCCACCGAGTGGAATCTTATGAACAGAAATAGTGTTATTGTAGTTCAGTTTTTACACATAGACTCTACATCTACATCTTCATCTACACGGGATACTCTGCAAATCACATTTAAGTGCCTGGCAGAGGGTTCATCGAACCACAATTATACTATTTATCTCCCATTCCATTCTCAAATAGCGCGCGGGAAGAAAGAACACCTGAATCTCTCCGTTCGAGTTCTGATTTCTCGTATTTTATTCTGATGATCATTTCTACCTATGTAAGTGGGAGTCAACAATATATTTTCGCATTCGGAGGAGAATGTTGGCGATTGGAGTTTCGCAAGTAGCCCACGCCGCAGCGATAAGCGCCGTTGTTGTAATGATTCCCGTCCCAGATCCTGTATCATTTCCGTAACGCTGCCTCCCCTGTATCGTGACAATACGAAACGAGCTGCCGTTCTTTGGACTCTTTCGATGTCCTCCGTCAAACCCACCTGATAAGGATCCCACACTGGGCTGCAATACTCCAAAAATGGACGGACAAGCGCAGTGTATGCAGTTTCTTTAGTAGTTCTGTTGCATCTTTTAAGGGTTCTGCCAATAAAACGCAGTCTCTGGTTCGCCTTTCCCACGATATTATCTACGTGTTCTTTCAAGTTTATGTCTGAAGTAATAGTAATTCCTAGGTATTTTGTGGAGTTTACGGCCTTCACATTTGATTGATTTATGTTGTAAACAAAGTTTAACGGATTTCTTTTCGTACTCATGTGGACGACTTCACACTTCTCATTATTTAGAATCAACTGCCAGTTCTTACACCATACTGATATCTTATTCAAATCGTTCTACAGTTGGTTTTGATCTTCAGATGATTTTACTAGACGGTAAAAAATCGTATATGTAAATAAGGAATAGCAGAGGACCAATAACACTACCCTGTGGAACACCCGATATCACCTCTGTTTTAGTCGATGCCTTACCATCGATTACTACGAACTGTGTCCTCTCTGACAAGAAATCCCCTATCCAATCGCAAATTTGGGGCGATATACCATAACCACGCAATTTGATTAAAAGCCGTTTGTGAGGTACGGTATCAAAAGCTTTCTGGAAATCAAGAAATACGGAATCGATTTGCGAACCTTTGTCGATAGCACCCATCACTTCGTGTGAATAAAGAGCTAGTTGTGTTTCGCATGAACGATATTTTCTAAATCCGTGTTGACCTTGGGTCAATAGATCGTTCTGTTCGAGATAATTCATAATATTTGAATACAGGATATGTTCCAAAACCCTGCTGCAAATTGACGTCAATGAAATAGGCCTGTAGTTTAGTGGGTTACTCTTACTGCCTTTCTTGAATATAGGTGTGACCTGTGCAACTTTCCAATCTTTTGGTACAGATCCTTCTATGAGAGAGCGGTTGTATATGACTGTTAAGTAAGGAGCTATCGCTTCAGCATAATCAGATAGAAATCTAATGGGTATACAATCTGGACCAGAAGACTTGTTCTTGTTAAGTGATTTTAGTTGCAGCACTACTCCAATGATATCTAATTCTATGTTACTCATTACGGCATCTGTTCGTAATTCGAAATCTGGAATATTGGGTTCGTCTTCTTTCGTGAATGAGTTTCTAAAAGCTAAGTTTAGTAACTCTGCTTTTGTAGCGCTGTCATCGGCAGGATCGCCATTACTATCACGTATTGAAGGTATTGTTTGTGACTTGCCCCGAGTATATTTAACATATGACCAAAATCTCTTTGGGTTTTCAGTCAAATTACGAGAAAGAGTTTCGTTGTGATAAATATTGTAGGCATCTCGCACTGAAATCCTCGCTAAATTTCGAGCTTCTGAGTACTATTGCCAATCCTGGGGATTTTGTGTTCGTTTAAATTTAGTATGCCTTTTCCTTTGCTTTTGCAACAGTGTCCTGACCTGTTTTGTGTACCAAGGGGGATCGCCTCCTTTTATTAATTTATTAGGTATAAAACTTGCAATTGCTGGCGATACCACTTCTTTGAATTTGAGCCACATCTGGTCTACACCTACGTTTAGTGTTAGAAACGAGTGGAAGCTGTCTTTCAAGAAGCAATGTATTTTGTTTCTATCTGCTTTCCTGAACAAATACACTTTGCGTTTATTTTTGGTAACTTTGGGACTTTCGATATTCAATTTCGCTACGACAGCTCTGTGTTCACTAATACCTGTATCCGTTTTGATGCTCGTTATGAGCTCAGGATTATATGTTGCTAAGAGATCAAGTGTGTTTTCACATCCATTTACAATTCTAGTAGGCTCATGAACTAATTGTTCGAAGTAATTCTCAGAGATTGCGTTGAGTACAATTTCGGACGATGTTTTATGCCTACCTGGTGATTTGAAAACATAATTTCGCCAACAGATCAAGGGTAAATTAAAATCACCACCTACTATTATCGTGTGAGTCGGGTACGTTTTTGTAATTAGACTCAGGTTTTCATTGAACCTTCCTGCTATTGTATCGTCAGAGTCGGGAGGCCGGTAAAAGGAACCGATTATTAACTTCTTACGATTTTCGGGTACAACCTCTACCCATAATAGCTCGCACGAACTATCAACTTCAACTTCGCTACATGAAATACTACTTTTGACGGCGACAAACACGCCCCCACCTATTTTGTTTAATCTATCCTTTCTGAACACCGATAGATCCTTTGAAAATATTTCTTCTGAACTTATTTCCGGCTTGAGCCAACCTTCGCTGCCTATAATGATGTGTGTTTCGGTGCTTTCTATTAACGCTTGCAGTTCTGGAACTTTCCCGACACAGCTACGACAATTTACAACTGTTATACCGATAGTTTACGGATCTACATTTCTCCTGTGATCCACCTGAACCCTTTGAGATTGCCCATTTTCTATTTCCCCGAAGCTCTTTATCCTAAAAAACCGCCCAGTCCACGCCACACAGCCCCCGCTATCCATGTAGCCGCTTCCTGCGTATAGTGGACTCCTGACCTATTCAGCGGAACCCGGAAACCCACCACCCGATGGCGCAAGTCAAGGAATCTGCATCCTACACGGTCGCAGAACCGTCTTAGCCTCTGATTCAGACCCTCCACTCGGCTCTGTAGCAGAGGTACACAGTCGGTCCTGTCAACTATGCTGCAGATGGTGAGCTCTGCTTTCATCTTGCAAGCAAGACTGTCAGTCTTTACCACTTTTTTTTTCAGTTAGCCGCTCGAAACCTGAGAGGATCTCTTCAGATCCGAAACGAGACACATCATTGCTACCGACGTGAGCCACCACCTGCAGTTGGCTGCACCCCGTACCCTTCTCTCATGTTAATTAAACAGTAAAGACCTTTCTCTTTGGCTAGTAACGTAGAAGCTGCTCAGTTATTTTACGAGCTGATTATATACACACCATTTCCATCACGTTACTCCTCTTCCACTTACAAATTAATGCCAGCAGACTCATTTTATTTGTTGTACAATTATTTTCGTAGTATAATTGGTTATATTATAAAAAAGTGTAAAAACAAATCATATATTAATAATTTCAATACGTTTTATTTTTAAAAAGTTTGCCTCAGCACAACAAAATACTGGCTGCGCCACTGATTGGTTGGATGTGCTCTGTTTCATTCTGTTCCTGTTTTGCTTTCGCTTATAGCGGTGTGCGCTTCAAGGTCCAAAGCTGTCAATAGCTCTGTGAGCTAACTGAAAAACAGAAGTGTCTTAGTAGTAAATGTATTACATCATGGTCCATTTTGTGACACGTTTTTACCCATCGCAGTATATCTGTTTTCATATTTATGGACTTATATGTTGTACAATAGTATAATTTCCCAGGTATATATTCATATGTATATGTCCTGTACAAGGGCTGGCGCAAAGCACGTGCGAAACGTGCGGCCGTACGGGGCGGCACTTTCCGATGGGCGGCAAATCTGCCGCTCCCACTTTTTTTTCTTTAGGACAAACTCAACATTCATGCCCAAGAGAGGATTCGAAACCAAACCACGAAGGGAGCGGCTTCGGAAACTGTGGCATGGCACATCGACTACCTGCCGGCCGCCCCTGTTGTACCAGGCGAGGGAGGAGGACTGATTTCTTCCTCGCCACTGTGGCAGCACCGTCGAGTAAGCCGGAGGAACGGCAAGAGGGAAGCAGTCTGGCGTACCCATCAGTATTCTTATGAGTGGAGCTCTGCCAGCCTGTTACGCGCCGTGCGTTTACTCACAACTAATTTTGCAGAAGACGAAATCCAATTTGGAAATTCTAATGCAGTGTTCGATACTATGGTCAGATGTTAAGCCTGAAGCAATTTTTCTAAACCCTTATATGGCAGTTCCCGAGTGTTTTACACTTCCCACAAAAAGTAAATAAAACTAACTAAATAAATAAAAATGAATGGTTCAACATTACTTCAAACAGGTCCAACACCTACAATGGGTAGAAGTATTCCGAATGGTAAATACGCTGCGAGTAATTACAATGGATGAAGACATTGGTAGTAAGCCTGGCATAAGTTGGGTTTCGACCTTTTCTTGAAAACTTTATCTATCCGTTTCTGAGTGATAGCCGGACGTTTTGGATTTTGAGCCATGAAACATCTGTCTCCGCCTGTATGAACCAAAATTAAACTCTGACCGGCATTTTTGTTTGACACTAGTACTCGCACACTATCACTTTGCCAAATTTATTTACTATATAGCGCGTGTGAATCCATGTTTCATGTAAATAAACTACTGGTCGCTTTGATTCTGATTAAAACCTGAGAAAGTATGGTCTTTTAGGAACAATGTCGTCTCTTCCGAACACAACAAAACGTTAATTTTGACACCTTCTAAAACGAAAATCAATGGATATAACATCGATTCTAAGGGTTTCCTTGCTAGCTTTGAAGCTCATTTCTGTTTGACAAAAGTTGTGCAGTTTTCACAAAGTTCGTATTTCTTTCTATTGCTCGTAATGCCATAGAAATTGCTGTCTGGTATTACATTTATCCATATCATCCGTCACATACTTATTGTGAGCTTCTTGCTTCTTCTTCCTGGGCGCTAGTTTAACCGTAGTCTCGCTGTGCCTCGTCACGTGATCTAGTTCCTGGCACTGCCGCGTCAGCACTTCGCCTTTCCAGACAATAGGTACTGTTGCATTCTCTACAACGAAAACTACAGAATGCTTTTTCAATAGTTGGCCGAGGGTGTCGACATTGGTCAGAAACACTTTCATTGTGTTTCGTAAGAACAGAATAATTGGTGCGTTCGAATTTCTTGCAACTTGGGATGTAAAAGGTAATACTTTTCATATAATGTACAATTAGTATTGCGCATGCACGTTACTCACAAGCTATAATTTTTCTCCTTAAAGATTGCAGAATTACTTCAAAAATTGGCTAGTTAGCAAATAAGCACGCGTCGTCGCAATAGCTAGAATAACAATAAAGCGAAGAAAAGTGAAGTGATACAGTGATGACTAATTTATTACCCCTTATTCCATAATCAACCACGTAAGAACGGATACATGGAAATTACGTCAGATGTTGAGTGTCAGTTCTTTGAAATGAACAACCGCAGTGCAGTGACTCTATATAATTCGACTAGCATTAGTACCCCTCGATGTATTTGTTGTATTATTATGTTACTCCAATTCCTTGTTCTTCCTCAAATGTTTATAGAGCTTATGGGGCTTAACTACGGGGTCATCAATCCCTAAGCTTACATACTTATGAACTAGCTTATACTAAAGACGGCACAAACATCCATGCACCCCTGACCGCTGAGCCCGTGCAGACCGTGACTGGTGCACCGCAGACCGTCCGGCCACTGCGGCCGGTTTATTCTTCCTCTCTCCATTGCCTTCCACCCCACTCTTTGACCGTTCCACCGGCGTCTGTAGTGAAATTAGACCTGAAATTCTATTTCACGAGGCTCAATTCTTATGACTTCATCTCCTGAACAGTGTATCCTACAGTAATAAAGTTTTCAAATGTTCAAATGTTGGTAAATCTATCGTACAAAACTGTGTGGTCATCAGTCCTTAGCTTAGAAACTACTTAAAGGTAAACTAACCTAAGGACAACACACACACACACACCCATGCCCCAGGGAGGACTCGAACCTCCGACGGCGAACAACCGCTCGCTCCGCAGCGAGGCGCTATAGACCGCTCGGCTACTCCGCCGCGGCTATAAGTTTTCACACACATTTGAAAATTTTTGAAAATTCACAAGGGTTATTAAAATTAGCTAGATTTCGCCAATCAGGTTTGACTCCATTTTTAAGCTGCTGCCCAGAGACTTTTTTTGTACAAATCTGTAGATAATTTCACCAAGCAATTTTTGTTTTTATTTTACAGATCTACATAGATTTCGGGCACAGTTTGGCTATTCTCAATGCTTTGAGTTATATTACATCTATGGCGTCATGCTGAACGTAACTGTCAATGTGACGGTTTAGATGTAAATATATGTTAAAAGCTTTGAGACAGGGCACTCAGTGGCTGAAACCTAAGTAGATCTGAAAAGTGAAAACAAAAATTGACGTTGGTTGCTGACATTTCCCAACAGAATTGTTTCTATAAAATTCCACAAACATTTTGTAGAAAGAAAATAAAAACAAGAAGAAGAAAAATAAATAAACGTTAAGGGGGCGGCAATTTAGCAGCTCGCACTTGGGTTTGCGCCGGTCCTGTCCTGTACGTCAGTAAAATCCGTTGTGAATAGAGTTAGTAGTAAAGAAGTAATAGATTAAAACGTGATGCGTGATGCGGCGGTGTTTCATGAACGTTCGTTTAGTTCATACACAATGGTGGATTCTATCGGTTTTTCTATTCGTTTGTAAGCAATTCACATTAGAATTTTGCAGAAATGAATGATCGTTCAGTATTTCAGCACTTCTGGGTGTTTGTATTGTTTAGCCGTGACCGATAGTTCTATAATTTTCGCAAACAATAATATTGGCAATACATAATAACAGTATCTATAAATGACAGATTTGAATGCATCAATATGTATTATGTCGGTCACCAGATGATGGGATAAGCCCGAAACATATTGTGTTTTGACTATAAATAATCTACTAACCACATCTACGTGATTATTCAAGCAACCTCTAAGCAATTTTAGAATAATTTAAATAGATTTCTGAAACCTTTCATTTTATTATTTCTCAATATGCTGTTTTATCAGCCTTTTATGAAATACTTACGAAAACATGATGCCTTAAATATTTTGTTAAATCATTTCTTTGTCTAATGCACTCATTTATCAATAAAACGGATATCACCATCAGTATTTAATAGTTCAGCAAATTTCTGTTCAAGTAAGAGTACAGCACAGCACAGCACAGTTCCTTTTTTTTTCTTACTTTTTTTAAAATTATTTTTTAGGACGCTACACTTTGTCATACGTACGGCGTACTACTCTAGTACACTAATGTCAATTTAATTGTCTCCATGTCGTGTGGATATGACGAATAAGTACTTTTGTAGCTCAAGCCGGCACCCTAAGGAAAAAATTTATACATTTTCATTTGTTGGTTCAACAGATCTTAATGCTAGATCTGACTACTACTACCATCACTAACTTCGCCTACCACCGTCTTCCTTTCATTTTAGACGTCCCCTAGACATTTAACGTTAGTAACTCAGAGTTGTTACTTTAGGAGAAGTGGAATTCCACAAATTGCGCAGTTCCGAAAGGTGCTGTCGAACAGAGAGCACTAGAACACGAGTTAAGTACATTTAATCAGCAGAAGAGCTGCACACAATGTTTGACGTGACAACACAGTGAGCAGCAGTTTACAGACGTATTACATTTGATTAATCAAGTTGGCGTACACGCGGACGAACGCTGAGCCATACACGCCTTGGAGGGTGCGACCTACCAACAGGGCGCCGGTGTGAGATTCGATTTCACAAATGCGTCAACGCCGAAGACGTAAAGCTGTAGAGTGGGTTTGCACTGAAACCGGTTATCTAATCTATTTTCTGTGGAGACCCAGCAGAGCGCACTGTATTTGGAAGTAATTATTTCGCCTAGGGCCACCGCGGCCGCCGGTCTTCGCACCACGAGGCGAACAGAAGGGCCTGCCCCGCAAAGCGCGTCCTCTCGCTGTCTCATTTAATTAAGCTTATTCGCTCTGATGAAATATGCAAAACTTTAGGCTGGCCGAGAATGAAACTGCGCCGAGAAAAGCAGTCTGAAGTGCCACATTAATTCTGTTTATTCTGAGTCTGTTGTAAAGTAATCCAACTTTCCTCTCCTTTTGTTTGCTTTTCTTTCGCCTTTCCTCGAAAGCTCGAGAGATAAGGCCCCGTTTCCTGTTATATTTTCACTACCCCAAATGGTCGCACCAATATCTCTTTGAAACAGTTTCTTCCCCACTTTACTCTGGGAAGCGTTTTGAAATACGGTCGCTGTTAGCCTCGGAGAGAAAGCACCGAGCAAAATGTTTGTCCGATACAAATCTACTGCGAAATATCTCCTTCGTGGAAGGTCGTCTTTGTTAAGTCGTGCATGTTAGTTTAACATATAATGCTTCGTATGTAAACGGTGAGGCACTTTAAAACTGTTTTCGGAGGATGTGGAAAAATAGAAATCGCATTAAAATAACTTTGCAATAAAAGTTTTTGAACACGCAGAATGACATCCATTGACACAAGCCTCGACTCTCCTGCACGACCTCCGAGGGCAGGAGGGGAATGTCTTAATAGGAACCCTTTTTTCAGAGTAACAATAATGATAATAATATAGTTTTCTGTTCCGCAGGACCTAATTGAGGAGTAAGACTCCATGGTCATGCAACAAGTCAATACATAAAGTTTAACACAGGAATACTAATAGAAAATTTTTAAATAGTCGTATGCACACGACACTCTTAAGACTAACGGAAAGGAATCAAAAAAAAAAAAAAAAAAAAAAAAAAAAAAAAAAAAAAAAAAACAGTTTGCAGCGATGGTGTAGGCAACGACGAACCAGGGTGCACGAATGGCAGAAAGTAGTTCTTTCTTTTTTTTTTTTTTTTTTTTTTTTTTTTTTTTTTTTTTTTTTTCGGGTGAATCCAGTTTCTGCTAAAGCATCATGATGGTCGCAACCGTGTTTAGTAAAATCGCGGTGAACGCGCATTGGAAACGTGTATTCCTCATTGCCATACTGGCGTATTACTCGGCGTGATGGTATGTGGTGCCATTGGTTTTACGCGTCTCGGTCACCTCTTGTTTGCATCGACGGCCGTGACATTTCAGACGTGTTACGACCCGTGGCTATACCCTTCATTCGATCCCTGCGGAACCCTACATTTCAGTAGGATAATGCACGACCGCATGATGCAGGTCCTGTACGGGCTTTTCTGGATACGGAAAGTTTCGGTTTCTGCCCTGGTCAGCTAATTCTCCAGATCTCTCACCAACTGAAAACGTCTGTTCAATGGTGGCCGAGCAACTGGCCAATCACTACTCTTGATGAACTGTGGTATCGTGTTGAAGCTGCATGGACATTTGTACCTGTACACGCCATCCAATCTCGGTTTGCCTCAAAGCACAGGCGTTTACAGGCCGTTATTACGGCCAGAGGTGGCTGTTCTGGATACTGATTTTTCAGGATCTATGCACCCAAATTGCGTGAAAATGTAATTACATGTCAGTTCTCGTTTAATATATTTCTCCAATGTATACCCGTTTATCATGTGCATTTCTTCTTGGTGTAAGAATTTTAAAGTCAAGTCTGTGTTGTGAGAGAGCGACATGGTGTGCCGTGCAGGCGTCCGATCTATTACTGCACCTTCAACTGCAAGTTATCATAACTTAAGTGAGTTTCAAAGTGGTGAACGTGGAGTTATGGTCGGCGCACGAGAGAAGGGTCACAGCATCTTCGAGATAGCGATTAGGTGGTGGTTTTCGTACTTCCATTTCACCAGTTAAGCGTGAATATCGGTATTTTGGTAAACCATCAAATCTCCGACATCTCTGCGACTGGAGAAAAATGCAACAAGACGGTACCAAGAAGACAATCCTTCACCTGGCAGAAGTGGAATCCTCCCGAAAATTATTGCGGGTTTCAATGATGGGCAATCCGCAAGTGTCAGCTTGCGAAACACTCAACTAGAAATAAACGGTATGGACTTTCGAAGCCGAAGGTCCACTCCAAACCCTTTACACCACTCAAGGCATCACCAGGGCCCGTCAGTAGTGACGTTTCATTGTTGATGATTGGAAACGTGTTTCATGACATCACGAGTTTCATTTCCAATTATATCGAGCGGATGACATGAAGGGTATGAGGACAACCTCGTTAATCCAGTAACCATGCAAGACAACAGTGGACTGTTCAAGGTGGTGGAGACCTTGTAATGCTGTGGGGGCGTGTGCATTTGGAGTTAAAGCGAACATTAATATCGTCTAGATTTGATTCTGATAGGTAACACGTACATAGCAACCTGGAAGATCACCTGCATCTGTTCTTGTCCTTTGTGCATTCAGACACACTTGAGCAATACCATCATGGCAATACGTAACATTTCGCATTTAAAATTGCAACAGTGGCTGCAGGAATACTTTTCTTAGTTTAAACATTTCCGCTGGGCACCAAAATCCCCAGGCAAGGAGCATATAGGGTATGCCAAGCAATGTGTAGTTCCTCGCGGTTGTCCTATACGATATTAGGAAAATGCAGCAGTTTTCTTGGCTCTTCAGTGTAGTGTGAACGTCCCGACCACTGACAGCGCTGGCCCTTCTCGTACACTTGTTTGGTCGCGGCGTAGAAATCTGGCATCTATCCCCTGTACTGGTGTTTGCCTCGATTCCTTATACGGGAACCAACAGTTGGCCCAAGGTCACGCCTCTGGTGTGTGCTATTTGTTACGCTACAATCTAGTATTAAACCTTCTACTTGGCTACTGCCTGTCTCGTAGTGATTGGCCTGCCTACAGGTCTACAGAAATCGTCCGATCTCCTCACCCCCGGACAACCATTCCCCCACCCCCGACAGACTCGGCCCTAACAGCGTCTTCACCGGCCCTACCATTGTTCGCCAAGAAAAGGAGCTCCGCTGACTCCGGCAAGGCGGTTGTTAAAGCCTTTTCAAGGATCGAGTTTTACCAGCCGTAATCTTGTTCTGGAACTACATTCCTCTCCGCGAGCCCCCCGACCTTCCACGCCCCTCCCTCCTAACGGGCAGCCCTCCACCCTTTATCTCCGCCTCGCTTCCTCCCCGTGCACTGGTCCTTCCTCCACCCTTGCCCCCTTCGCAGGTCTCTTATCGGGGCACCTCAAGTATCCCCAACTCTTGCTGCTTACTTTCACTTTCACAGTCTGTAGTATGCACCGTTTCACACAAAACCTACTCTGATTGTAGCATTCGGTAGCACCGATGCTATATTGCCATCCTCACACTAATTAAATGGTTTAATACAACAGAATAGCATATTTATTCATTGACTAATATCCGCAGTACAGAGGATATAAAATGCAGAATGGCAATGTGAAGAAAAGCAATTATAAAAATAAAAATTTGCGAACATCCAATATTAATTTGAGTGTAAGGAACTCTATTCTGAAGGCATTTGTGAGGAGTGTTGCCTTGCACGGGAGTGTAACATGGACGATAAACAGTGTGTACCGGAAAATAATAGAGATTTTTGAAATCTGGTGCTACTGAAGAATGCTGAAGATTAGGTAGGTCGATCGCATAACTAATGAAGAGGTACTGAACAGAATTGGTGAGAAAGGAAATTTTTGGCATACCTTGACTAAAAGAAGGGATCGCTTGGTAGGACACATTCTTAGACATCGAGGTATCGTAAATTTAGCACTGGAAAGAAGTCTGTGGGGTAAAAATCGCAGAGGGAGTCCAAGAGACGCATATAGTAAGCACTTTCAAATGGATGTGGTTTGCCATTCCTATGAGGAGATGAAAAGGCTGGCTCAGGATAGAATAGGGTGGAGAGCTGGATCAAACCAGTCTCCCAACTTAAGACCATAACAAACAACACTACAAATAATTTCAGCAATTGTTCAGAAATAGCTAGATAACTCATTTGTAACATGTAAATAAACTAAGTGGCTGTTCAAAATAGATTAGGGTGTACAGCCGCATAAAGATGACTCATTCTAAAATTTCGGCTGAGTACCATTCAGCCATCTTCAGAGAGAATCGAAGACTTACGCCACAGCATGCGCTTGGTGCTTACAAACGTGCGGAAACATGAAGATGCACAAACGAAGTGGCTGCCTGATACAACAGTATATATATAAATGTCCCATAATATTCAACTTTCAGCTGTCATTATTAGTGGCGCAAGGTATACAGAAAATAAAAACAAACGAAATCCTTTCAGCAATAGTTTCTTGTTGGTGAGGCCAGCAACATTTATGACGTCGAAATACGACATCTTCTTATATACGGTATTAAAAGAATTTACGAAAACTAAAGTCAGTCGGCCAGACCAATCTACCCTAGCGATTTCCTTCGTTTTTGTTTTAAACGAACACTATTCATCTACAGATTTGTCATCAAATATCAGAATTTACATAACTCTCGCCTATTTTTTTTTCTTTACTGAAACGCAATTTCCTTCTGTATCTTTCTTTGGGGACGTCCTTGCTATAAATTAAGTCGGTCAGGCAGTTCTATCCGAGTGATTGTCTTCATTTTTCCTTTGAACGAAAGGTATTCATTCGCAGATTTGTCATCAAGTATCTATCCTTTATTTTTATCCAAACACGGTATCCTTCTGTCCTAGGATTGAATACTTTAATCGGTTTATTTTACGAATATCGTCGGTTCTAATTAAGGTGTGCAGTTATTTTTGACCTAACAACATACTATGGATCAAGCCCTTTCATTTGTGCCCTTAAACCCATTCAACGTTATAAAGTCAGTTGGCCACGCCCCTTAACCCCGCCGATTCACTTTCCTTTTTTTAAATTACAACTTGTAAATCTATGATATTGCTGTACATTTTTAACTAGTAGTCTGGCCACTAATAGCCAGGTAACTGCAAATATTTTTATTTGCTTGTATCATAATATTTGGCACAACAAAACCGCTTGCTTCGGTGTATTGCCATTGCATTTTGCCATTACTTGGTATAATTTAATACAAAATGACTTATTTCAACGACATGAATTCTTCTTGTCCTACCAACAGGACACTATTGATGTTATTATAAAAAAAAAAAAAAGAAAAAAAAAAGAAACCTGGGAACATTTCACATTAGCAAAGTCCTAGCAGTGTGTGTGGTCAAGTGCTTTCTGTTAATTCGACAGTAAGGACACCAGCAGTTAAATCATTTTCAGGAAGCAAGTACATTTCATAACTTTTTACTTTGTTCATTTTAAATCAGGGAGGAAATCATTTATTTTTCTTGTTTCACTTTATTTCTCAAGACCGGTCCCAAACATTGATGCAAGACGAATTTTCTCCTCTTTTTAACAGACTGTGGTTTTAAGTCCCTACAAAGCTTTCATATTTGGAAGTGGAGGACCTGGGTTCATCTCTTGAGATATTGAGAAATGTTGACACTCAATTTATGATTTTCATTATGTCTCGTCAATATAAATATGATGAAAAATATTGTGTTAAATAATCATTGGAACTGATGCTTTTTATTGAAAGTCTAAGAGGTTAAAAAAGGAATATATTATTTAAAGTGTACCAAAATATTCTATTTGATACCAAAAAAGATTTAATAATGTACACTATAGGAATACAACGCTTAATACTTAGATACTGACGTAGTACCATATTCAAATACAGGTGTAATGAATTATAAGTGTCACTCAGACACTGTATTGTGGCCACGACCGTAAACAAAAGAGGGCCACACATGTACAACTTTAAAAGTAGTTAAACCGACTCCTCCAGAGTTGTTTCCTTTGAGGAAGAACGATTTCATTCTGTGAAATTTTTTGTCTCCTTAAAAAAAAAAAAAAAAAAAAAAAAAAGCAGTTATTGTTAGATTTATCCTCGTTTCTTTACGATCGATGCTGACTGCCACGATATGTCTGAGTATTAATCTGTTTAGATGTATTTATTAGCACCTTTGTGGCCGAGCGGTCTAAGGCGTCTCGCTGCGGAGCGCACGGTTGCTCGCCGTCGGAGGTTCGAATCCTCCCTCTTGCATGGGTGTGTATGTGTTTATCCTTAGGTTAGTTTACCTTAGGTTAAGTAGTTTGTAAGCTACGGACTGATGACCACGCAGTTTGGTCCGATAGATTTACAAACATTTATTAGCACCTTGAAAGCTTAAAATCACCTTGCAGAAAGGTGATTCGAATGAAGACTTTCTTTGGATAAGAGGTTTTGCGAAATTTTGTTTTTCTTCTCTTATTTTGTTTTCCAGTAATGCAGGAATACTTCTTGTCTTTTCAGCAATGATTTCACAAGTCTGCTTGAGTGGAATAGACAAACCGACACTGAATTTCAAATCTATCCTAAATGAGTAATTTAATGCCAGTCACTATGAACGCTATCAGCTACTGAATCAGAAAATATACAATATATTTCTTATAAAAATGGCATTTAAATCTTAATGTGGTATCTTCCATAGACCCATTAAGTCTAAAATTTATATGTGACTAGCTGAAAACATGGCGTTGCCGGGTAGTTATTATTCCACTTTTAAGTTTTATCCCTCTTCCCTTTTCCCTCCTCGTCCAACGTCTCTCTATCCCAGTTCACTCCTCCTCTCCCCTGTCCATATCCTCCCTCCCCTTTCTGTCCTCTCCTCCAGCCGCACATGAGTAGCCGAGCGGTCTAGGACGCCACGTTTGCGTACTGCTCGGCTTTCCGCGTCGGAGGTCTCTAGTATAAGCTAGTTTATAAGTGTAAGTTTAGGGAGTGATGACCCCGCAGTTGTCCCATCAGCTTAACAAACATTTGGACATTTCTCGTCTCCTCCACCACCTACTTCTCTCCCTCCTATATATGAAAAGATACATATAAACGCCAAGTTTCATGGTGACTGGTCAAACGGTCTCAAAGTCGCAATGTACCCTCCACCATGCTAAATTGTCTGGCCTGCAGATTATAAAAATCTCCTTCATGAAAAAATACATTTCTGTGCTGATTTTCGTGGTGAGCAGTCAAAGAGACGGCCGCAGTGGCCGAGCGGTCTGCGTCGTGTTATTCATGGTCTGCACGGCCGCTACGGTCGGGGTTCGAATTCCCCGTCGGGCACGGATGTTTGTGCCGTCTTTAGTATAAGCTAGTTCATAAATAGTTTTTAACTTTAGTGATTGATGACTCCGCAGTTAAGTCATATAAGCTATACAAACATCTGAACATTTCTGAACCAGTCAAAGAATATGGATGTTTGTTGTAACGTACCTTCCGCCATGCACCGCACAGTGGCTTTCTAACGGAAGCTCATCCGTTAATTTAGGGTATAACCTATCTGCATTCCAAATTTCAGTTAAATCTGTCCAAATATTCCAGCATGAAAAGAAACAAACTTATTGACTCATTGTAACGTACTCTCCGCCAGTGGCTTACGAATTAATGCTGGGTATGAGCTATATCCTTTCCCAATTTCATTCAAAACTCCTCTCTCTCTCAGCATGAAGAAGTAGCAAACATACTAACCCATTGTAAGGTATCCTACGGCCGCGGTGGAGTAGCCAAGCGGTCTAAAGCGTCTCGCTGCAGAGCGCGCGGTTGCTCGCCTTGGAGGTTCGAGTCCTCCCTGGGGCATGGGTATGTGTGTTGTCCTTAGGTTAGTTTACCTAGGTTTAAGTAGTTTGTAAGCTACGGACTGATGACCTCGCAGTTTGATTCGATAGATTTACAATCATTTGAACATTTTTTTTTTTATTTTTTTATTTTTTTTTAATCCTACGATACGTACCGTACGTTGTCTTACGAAAGGTATCACATTTATTAATCAGGATGTAAGCTAACTATATTCCAAATTTCATTCATATCCGTCCAGCTATATCAGCGTAAAGGTTCAAGAAACGGATTAAGTAAATGTAAAGCACCCTCTGCCATGCACCATCCGAAGTTAATTTGAGTAGGCGTCTAACATTCGCGCGATTGCAAGCAATGAGTTGACAACTCATCGCAATCTCATGTACGGTATGGGCGTGCATGAAATAGGAACAAAATGACAAACAAACATTATTATTTATTTATTAGATTCATGTATTTATTTTCAAATTCCTTCCGCTGGTGGTTTTCACCACAGTGATTCGGTACGATTGGTGTGCATCATTTCTGACAGCCAAAATAACGTCTTTTAAAAATCTGAATGAAGTATACTTTCCACAGAAGCATTTTTTAATTCATTTCTAAATAGCTTACATAAAATTCACATGCTGTGAAAAATATTTATATTTTAAATGTTCCTTTGACGCTTATCACTCTTAAAAATGTAAAGTAACTTCCAGAGAGAGCTTCTAGAATTTTCAGAATCTTTATTTGATTCAAAACTTCGCCGAAACCTGGAAATTAGTTGTTTAGTAACGTTAATTAATTGAAATGATTGTAGGTAATGTCAGTGTGTTAATAATGCATTGATAAAGTAAATTGTTCAGTCATTTTTTTAAAATGTAATCAGGATCGGAACACAACTGTAGAATCTTACGAAGTTCATATGTGAAGTATCCTCAGTCATGTACCATCAAAAATTTTATGTGACAGTGACTCTCTTGTGAGAATACAAGGTCTACCTGACAGGAGTCAATGTAGAAAGAGCATATTGGGGTGTAGGGTTTTACATCAGGATAACAATCAAACCCAGAATGATTGAAATAAGGTATGTAAATGAACGACTGATGTAGATAGATTTGGCCATCTCCGTCAAGAAAATTAGGATTGTTTCAGTGTATTCGCCTTGTGAAGGGACAGAACAAGATGAGATGGACCGATTTTACAAAGCACTCACCGATGTAGTTGTTAGAGCGATGGACAAGTACAGTGTTTTGCTTATGGGGGACTCCAATGCCAGGATACGAATTCGAACAGAAGGGTATGAAAATGTTACGGATAACTTTGGAGAGGATATGGAGGCCAACAGACACGGTAAACAGGTCTTGGATTTCTGTGCCAGTATGGACTTAGCTATCACAAACTTTTTTAAGCATAAGGATATTCACCGCTATACTTAGGAAGGATGGGGAACCAGATCTGCCATTGACCATATAATAACAGACCAGGAGTTCAGGAAGACAGTCAAGGACACGCGTGTTTAAAGACGTTTCATTAAGATTAAAAAAAAAAAAAAAAAAAAAAAAAAAAAAAAAAAAAAAAAAAAAAAAAAAAAAAAAAAAAAAAAAAAGGGTGAAAGTAGCAGATCTGCCAAATATTGCTTGCGACCAAGTTCTAACAGCTTTATTTTTCTTCTTAGTACTTAGTAGCATCTCCAGTGGTGAAGCTAATATTAACCATAGTCCTTGAAACAGTGGTTCGAGAGTGGCTAATCCAAGGAAAATAACGTGGCATCTTGTTAGCCGAACCAGGCAGTTGCCCGCGAAGATGCCCCTTCCAGGTTGGCATAATGTATTTATGACATGCACAAATGATCTAAAAAAATTTTCTGTATCTGTAGTTTTATCTTATAATGCGACTGTTTCTCAGGATACTAATATCAGTCAAAAAATATCGATGTCCGACCCTTATTCTAACATAACGACACTAAAATGCACATTCCAGTTTCACTCAACCAAACCGTATACTTAAGCGTCTCGCTGCGGAGCGCGCGGTTGCTCGCCGTGGAGGTTCGAGTCCTCTCTGGGGCATGGGTGTGTGTGTTTGTCCTTAGGTTAGTTTACCTAGGCTTAAGTAGTTTGTAAGCTACGGACTGATGACCATGCAGTTTGGTCCGATAGAATTACAATTTTTTTTTTTTTTTTTTTTTTTTTAACCGTGTACTTCGACACAGGACAGCACAAGTGGTTCCCACAGGAGGGGAGAGGAGCGGGGGTAATGACGCAAACTGATTAAAATTTCAGAGGGGATGGGGAAGTGAATAATTAGTACTTTTGTCCACGTTAATAAAACTATTTACAGAACGTAGAGTTTGAGATATTTGATTTGAATATAAAATGGCAAAATCATATTTATTAGGTAACTAGCGGTAAACCGGCGTTGCCAAGGTATTAATTTATCCTACACTCTAGTAGTCCACATCCCCTTCCCCCCGTCTCCTCGGCAAAGTTTTCTGCAAGGTAACTTCCGTCATGTCATACAAACATTTATGTAACAGTGATCTTCCTCTTGGTTTAAAGGTCACGTGTGCAAAATTTCATAAACATTGGTAAAACAATGCATTTTTCAACTTCCGTCAGTTAAGTTCCCTCCACAACTAACAGAACGAAATTTTATACAGACAGTGACAGTGATTAAGAAAACAGACTACTTAACTTTGGATTCAAGAAAATCAAGGGAGAATTGCAGACAAAAATAAATACTTAACATGCAAATTTGTCATGATAACTTTGTCGTGTCTGATGCGACAATTTTTACGGCATCTACAGTGAAACTGTTGTGAGCGGTAGACTTCTTTTCGTTTCATCTTTTTGTGGCGGGGGTCAGTTACAAAACGCTTCATAAACGTCCGAAATTACTTGCAAACTTTGTTGCAGGTCCCTAACTACTCCCATTTTACAAGAATTGACGCATAAATCTGGGTATTCTCACGCGTGGCTTCATTATTTATGACGTCATATCCCCTGAACTATGTGTCGTGCTCTTTTGTGGCCCTGCGTGGGCGTAGGGTGAACAGTTCACCAAAGATTCATTGCAATTGAATGAATGGTTTGTAAACACATAGAGGACATAGAGACAAACATTCATTTATATACGAGGCGCGTCCGGAAAGTCAGTTCCGTTTCAATTTATCTCCCGGCAGAGCTGCGATTGCAGTTCCGCGCATGCGCTGTAGACGATGTCTATCAAGGAGAAGAACGTGCGCCATTTGGAGATCGTTGTCAGTTACATACGTTTTGTTGTGCTTGTTTGAAATGTCGGCGTTGATTGAAAATCCCGCCACCTGTGAAATCAGGTCGGTGATTCGGTTTCTGAATGCGAGGAAAGTGAAACCAAGTGAATTTATCGGACCAAATGCGATGGTGAGAAGACGGGTCCGACAGTTCAATGGCGGCCGTAGTGATGTGCACGATGATGAACGAAGTAGGCGTCCACCTTTGGTTTCAGAAGAACTGGTTGACTTTCATCTGTTCTTACATCTCAAGTCTTTCCTTGGCGGTCATCACTTCACCAATGACGACGAGCTGAAAGAAACTGTTTCCAACTGGTTGAAGACACAGGCGGCAGATATCTATGAAGAAGGTATACAAAACCTGGTGCCACGCTATGACAAACGCCTGCAAAATTTCGGCAGTTATGAGGAAAAGTATTTTAAGAGTTGTGCAATAAAAATTTCTTCTGTATCTGTGTACAGTTTAATTTTATTGCGAAACGGAACATACTTTCCGGACGCGCCTCGTATATAATCTAGGAATCCAGGACGTTACTTGTAGAAGAATTATGGTTTGTTGTAAAATGGCAATACCGAGCAATAAAGTGTGGCCGTAATATTGTAATTGCTACTATAAACACGCTACGTGAAGAGTCCGTTAAATGCGTGAGTCGAATTCGCGGAAATATCGGGTGAAACAGAGCTGCGGCATCCGCGCGCCGGACAATGCAGCCTTTTATCACGCGTCTCCAGGCATCCCCGGGGCCGCGTCGCTGTCCGTTACCGCGGTGACGGGCGTCCATCCCATCAGCCACTTAAATTCGGCCCGACGGCGATAACTGCGCTATCGTATCGGCGGCGGTCGGCCGTGGGCGGGGCTTATCGCCCACGCAGACCTGTCACGGGCAGCCATTCAGCCCGAAAAATGTCGGCCGATCAAATTCACCCACGCTGTATGGATACCGCCGCAAGCCGCCGATGCTGACTGCGCCAAACGGCTCGTGCGGAAGCGGCGCGAACGCAGGCGAATCGGGTTCGAATACGAGGTCTCTACAAATAATTTGGAGAATAGGTGCACAATTTTTTTCTACTCTTACCTTCAACTTAATTTTCACAGTCTCCTCCGAAACGTCTCCTCTGCAATCAATAGACGGATTCCAACGCAATTTCCACTTCCGAAAGCAGTCTCGCTCTGGCTGTTTTTGGCTCGTGGAAAGCGCTGTCAGAGAATTTTATCTCGTGTATCGTGGCAAATTTTTGTCCTGTCATCGGGGCTCACAAATTAGGAAGTAAAATACAAAGTCTCGACGGCGAGTGTTCATCAGAGACAAGTGTATCGTCAGGCGTGCCCCAGGGGAGTGTGATAGGACCGCTATTATTTTCTGTCTATATAAATGATCTGATGGACAGAGTAAGTTGTAATTTGCGGCTGTTTGCTGATGATGCTGTGGTGTATGGGAGGGTGTCGTCTGTAACTGACTGTAATAGCATACAGGATGACTTAGACAAAATTTCTAGTTGGTGCGAAGAGTGGCAGCTAGCTCTCAATCTAGAAAAATTAAGGTGATGCGCATGAGTAGAAAAAACAATCCCATAATGTTCGAATACAGCATTAGTAGTGAGCTTCTTGATGCTGTCGCGTCGTTCAAATATCTAGGCGTAACATTGCAGAGCAATATGAAATGGAACGAGCATGTAAGAACAGTTGTGAGTAAGGCGGACAGCCGACTTCGGTTTATTGGGAGAATTTTGGGAAGATTTACTTCACATGTAAAGGAGACCGCGTATAAAACGCTTGTACGGCCACGTCTTGAGTATTGCTCAAGTGTTTTGGACCCGCAGCAGATCAGTTTAAAGGAAGACATAGAGGCGGTTCAGAGGTGAGCAGCTAGATTTGTTACCGGTAGGTTCGACCAATGCGCGAGTGACACGGATGTGCTCTGGCAACTCAATTGGGGATCACTGGAAGAAAGACGACGTTCTTTTCGTGAATTTCTGTGAAGTAAATTTAGAGGGCCAGAATTTGAAGCTGAGTGTAGTACGATCTTGCTGCCGCCTACTTACATTTCGCGTAAAGATCACAAAGACAAGAGAAATTAGGGCTCGTACGGAAGCTTATAGGCATTCTTTTTTTCTTCGTTGAATTTGGGAGTGGAATAGGAAATGCCTAGTAGTGGTACAGCGTACCCTCCGCAACGCACCTTACGGTGAATTGCGGAGTATGTATGTAGATGTAGATGTAGTCTGCAGGGGTCAGTTCTGGAGATTACGGAGTATGAAGCAGGATTGTGATTTCATTTCTTGTGCAATATGCACGCAACAAAAGGAATGAACATCCTGATGCAAGAGGCATGAATTATCCAGTCATACTAAAGGCCGTATTCTGCCCACATTTTCGGGCAGGTGTTACATGTCCCGATAGTACAGTTGATCAACAGCTGTTTCCCCTGTGCAGAAATTCATGATGAAGCAATTGTTCAAAAATAAACAAATAAATAAAAAAAAAAAACCAAGTATCAGCTTGGCTTTGACAACTGGCCTCACAGGACAAGATTTATTTGGTCTTGGTGAAATTGATACTAATCCTATTGATCACGTTGAACGTGAATGTCTTGTGATATGTGTGTCCGCAGTCAAAAATTCTGGGTGTGATTTCTGCCTGTTATGCAAAACACTGCTCTTACTTTTCACCCAAGCATGTTTTACCACCTCTGTGCCATCATCAGTGCGACTTCTACATTTATTTATATATGAGAAAACCAAATTACATTATTTTAGTACTACCCTCAGTGTATTATGCCTAAAAGTCGTAGAGCTTCTTTTTCGGCAATTACTTGGTCATGTAGTACCCTGTTTACATAGTCAGACATCTGCAACCAAATAATGTGTGAACATTGTGACAAGTAAACATGCTGTTTCTAATATGAATTTCTTATTTTATTTTCACAACTATTAATAAGCACAAAAGAAACAGCCAATGATGGCGCAGATCTATGGGTGGAAAGTAAAAACAGAGATTTGCATATCTGGCGGACCTCATACCCAGAATTTGTTACTGATCCATTTCCAACACTCCTCCCAGATGCCTGAAACTCTGGTTCCGACAGAGCAACTGTACAAGTATGCCGGCTTGGTGGTTGAAGTGGGTACCGCTGTAGCTGTACCCATTCAAAGAATTGAAAGTGGGTAAAATACCCACCCTTTATTTGAGAATCCCTCAAACCAAATCCATAGAAGACTCAAGTTAGCGTTTTCCACCTTTGCTCAAAACGGGCAAACAGGAAGCTGAATGTCATCTGGAATATCAGCAAGCTCGAAGATTCGGACAAACTCACAGAGCTGGGTGTCGTGTTGGATAAATCACTGACGTACAAATACCACTATGAAAAGACCTGCCAAAAAGTTGCTGACTGGAACTATATCTTGTAAGATGGTCAATTATTTGTTCATTTATTTTCTCTCTTTCTGATGCTTTCATGTGTGCTGTGCTTATTGGGTGTAAATTGCTAGTCCTTTTTCCAACATTTATTCTTACATATGGGTGTGCCGCAGAAAGTATTGTTTAGTGAATTTGCAGTATGTCTCAGTTAACAATTTTCTCATTGTACTTAGGAACAGTATACGTTAGCTGTTAGGTACTGACCCTGCCGGCAGAAGGCACAGCTGGGCTGGCGTTGTCGAGGGAAGCTGGTCTCGGGCAACATGTTTATCGGGGCAGTTTGCTAGTTGGGACACTGTCTGAAGGCTCGCTACGTGAGGTGACTCCACTCTCTGTAAAACATTTGATAAGGTACTGCTTCTATTTTAGAAAGGGGACTGTGTAGGCCGCATTCTGCGGTGTTCCTATCATCATAGAACCTCTTAGTGTATTGCTTTGGAGAGGTTATGTTCTGAGTATCCTTTAGCTTTTCCTGTCTGTAGAATTACAGCCGGGGGCTGACTGAGGCCACGTTTTATCACGGTGGCGTCCTGTGGAATTTTGGCGTGCAATGGAGTCTTCTCTTGTATGATATTTCGTGTCCCCTTTCCACTTTGCTATTTTATCTGTGGCTATTCGGGCTACAAGCTCGCTAGAAGATCTCAATATCATTTTAGGACAATTGGCTGGGAAACATTGGGCATAAGAAACTTTCGAAAAACGATTGACTCAGGTGGCGTCCTCTGGAGGCCAACTGATTGGCTCTGTCTGTGTAGGCGACAGGTCTAGCTATCTGTCCATCTAATTGGCTGGAGTGTTAGAACTCTCAAGTAATTGGTATATCGAGTTAGGGGGGCGGTGACGCCCAGTTTTCACGTGGGCAGACGAGGCAGACGGTGTGGAGGGCTTTCTCGTGTAGGCTCCGGCTAGTTCAGACAGTTTCTTTCAGGTAGGACCTGAAGAGCTTTAGTCGCTTTTCTGGGCTAAATCCTGAGCGTTTTTGGGATTTTAGCTTTCTGAGGTTTCGGCGAGCCGAGGATCGCAGACTTAGAAAATTTCACGTGTCTATCCGGGCAGGAACTCAGTTGCAATTATTCACCCTGCGAAACAGCTGTGTTTTAAATTCTTGTTTGGTCGAGACTTGAGAATAGGCATCCACCGTCGTACTGGCCATACTGAGTTGCTAGTGGTTTATGTAATTTCATTCTGGAGACATGTACTCAATACTCGCTATCTGCCATGAGAGTGGAGCTATTATAGTGAAATGCCGATAGTGCTTCTCAGATAGTATTGAGATTCTCGGGCGAAATAATTTGTTCTCTTTCATCTCCACTCCTTCAACATCGTCCATTGGCCATTGAGATCCAGCGTCGACATATCAAGGTTCTTGGTAAAGTGATGCTCGCTATTTGCTAGGGTTGTTATGTATAGTTGCACTAATCACCCATTAGTGTGTATGTGCGTGCATATGAGCGATGTTTGACTTCTCTATCCCATAACTAATTTCTTAGAGCCTCTGTCCACCTTTATAAGTTTTTCCTGGTAGAACAACGCCACATGTATAGCCAAATATTTCAATGTGTTGATTAATTTAATTCTCTAAATATTCCGTGTAAAATTTTCCGTTCCATTTGTTACATTCAAATCAGACAATTTGCCTGTCACACATGTATTTCACGGTGTTAACCGATTTTACTGCATTTGATGTCCTTTTTATAAATATTTGTATTCATTTGTAACCCGTTACTTGACTACACTTTCAACTGTGATTTCATACACAAAGTCTTTTATATTGATTGTTAACTATTCCCTGAATTTCTGTGTGACTTAATCAATAATTGTATTTGTTTAAATCATAGATATACATTCCTTTACAAATTCCTAACTCACTATTTTGGAGGGTAGTTAGACAGGTAGGTAGAGGTCAATGTTTATTATTTGGTGTACTCTGATCAATTATCTCGCCACTGTGCTTGTAGATTAAGGGCGTTGGATACTTTCCATTTAAAAAAAAGTGGTGGCGACCCTTGATATTAACATTAATGAGGATTACATTTAAAATTAATTTGCATATATGTGATTTTGCTCATTTGCATACCAGTGGACCGTCTCTGACGAGTAAAAATATATCCACTCGGTGGGGTTTTCATCCCTCCTTTCCGACGTGACGTCATACAATCTTAAGGAAACTGATGAACCGTAAATGGGGAGCCCGACCGACTGTATTACGAATTACTGATTAAGCATTCTGCTTTTCCACGGCAGTATATGCATGCCTTGTGTGGTCCCGATCCACAGACACACAAAAAAAGTCACTACAGTCCTAAATGAAACATGCATACTAACAACAGTATGCATGAAACCCAAACTACTTGTGAAAATATAAAAAAAACAGTTGGATTCTCATCTCCTGAATCCTGAAGAACTGCCTATAGACACACAGAAAAATTCAAATGGACCTTTGACGAGCGCCACCCACTGCATGGTTCTTCATGCTGACGCAGCAGACTTAAATCCCGCAAGAGATTCCTCGTTAGTGATCTGAATGAATCCCTGAAGGACTACCCTGCTTCACGAGAAATCCCAAGCAGCAGTTCAACAAGCTGGAAGGTCTGGAAAAGATTGAATCATATCGGAAGAGGTGTAGCACCAGTCGAAGCAAATCTAGTGAAGTAGGATTTCGAAAGAAAGAGACAACAAATGCAACTGCGATGAACTTCAATATACGGAACATCTTCTACAATTTTCCATTTGCCACACGAGGTGTATCCTTGATGAACTATGGCTTGAGAAGAGGAAATGTAGGGCTGAAAGACTTTGAAACAAATTTCCGAACACGAAAAAGTAAAGTAAGTTCAAACAATTTTTATTTACAGCCGCGCGGGGGATTACCACTCACGGTGGGGCCGGACTGGGACAAAGTGGGAAATCACTTTTCCGACTTCCATGCTGCAAAAACTGTTGACAGTATATAGGATCACTCCACATACTTTTATAAAAGTATTCTCTTCCTCCCGTGTTTATATTGCTTGTGATGATCGGAAATGCTTAATTTTCATTCCTTGTGAGTTTTTAGTTTCGTAACGCTTCTCACTGTATTTTGAAGAAATCATATAGTTTCAATATTTGATTTTTGAGTCATGGCAGTGCAGCATCTTAGTTTTCTAATATAACATGAACCTTTCCTTAAATAGTAACAGTCGTTTTAAATTGACAAACTTTGTCAAATATGTGTACGTAATTTATTCAAAAAGTTCGATAGCGAGTAGCTTACGTTTAGATGCATTTAACACCATACATTATAGAGAGTGTAATAAAATTAAAATTACGGAGACGTTTTTGATAGGTTTGTCGCAATGAACTTTCTAGTTTAAATAGTAATTGCGTTATAATGCCCTTTTCATCATCACTCTGTAGCTGTCCATTCTCTTCTCCCCTCTCTACATCAATTTCCTCAGCCTCCTCTGTCGCCTCTTAGAACTATACCTTACCTAGAGCCATAGTGTTACGTTCAAAATCATATATCTCCGAAAATTCTTGATCTAACTTCTTGTAATTTTCACGGAATGGTTATCGCAAAATGACTTCGAATCCTATTTTCAAGGTCACATCATGATAAAGTACATTATTTTGAAATGGTTACCCTTATTTTCTTTTCCATATTCGTATTATACGTGAAAATACGCCTTTTAATTAGGGAACTTTTAATTTAAAAAAAATATTTTGTCGCCAGGTGGGACCTAAGTGTAATTTTCCCATGGTAACAGTATCTCGGACCGACTGGAGATCGGGAAAACTGTGTAATAAAAATCTTGTAGGATTTCTGAACTCTGTCTACTGGTGAGTTTCGTGAACCTAAAAAGTGCTTGAATTTCTTCAAAAAGTCCAAATTTTATAATCCTGTTGCACCAAACTGCTATGGTGATCAGTCCCCATACTTACAAACTATTTAAACTAACTTGCACTAAGGACATCACACACACCCAAGCCCGAGGTAGGACTCGTACCTCTGGCGGGAACTCCTACCTAGTCAGTAGCATGATGCCGTACACTACGCGGTCGTTCGTTCGCGTCTTGAAATTATTAGGTAGGGATTAAACTTTGAGCAAATACCGTCGCGTTAGTGGATCCCAGCTTGGACCTAATCGAGAGTGCCGAATTGGAGACCAGCATTGCGCCTATGTGGTCACAATCAGAGAAGAGAACGCTGGAGAGAGTTGAGAAACTGTAGACTACATGACTTTCATTGATTATTTTTCCCGACCTCTCTTCGTTCTGAAGATACTGGTAACCTGAGAAACTTACTGGTGACAAACCATTGGTCTTTAGGAAAAAAATGTTTCATTCCAAAAATGTACATTTTTTCAGGTAGAATACGCATCTGGAGTAAGGAATTGTGGTTGCCTTTTGAAAAAATGAGGTCGTCATGTGTTTGACCCTTAAAACGGAATTCAAGGTCATTTCGAGATATTCATTACATAGCTTCTTTAATTTTTTTTTTTTTTTTTTTTTTTTTTTTGAAAATTTTGCTATTCGTAAATATCGTCCGCTATAGATCTATAGATTAAAATGGGGCATCCTGTATATATACTTGATGACTGAATATCACATGATACGGCAGGCAAGAGTGATTACATCCAAATCTATCTATCAAATGTCAAGTCCATGTCTTCGTACGGAGAATTTCTGATTCCATTGTTCCCTGTCTTCAGCTTCTTCCTTCAGTCTGTTGTATCTCCTTTCATCCTTCATGTCGTTCAGATATTGGATTCTTCTTCTTCCTCGTCCTGTGTTTCCCCTGATTTTCTCTTAGATGACATCGTGTAGGAGTCTCTCGAGTCTAAGTACGTGTTCAAGCGAGTCGGCGTATCTCTGTAATATTGTATGCAGAATACTTCTCTCCTACTCTTCTCAGTAAATCATTTTTATGCGATCTGTCCTTTTGATCTTTTCCATTCTCCTCCAGTACCACATTTCAAAGCTCTCTAACTATTTTTTCTCCTTCTTTCTCATGGTCCACGTCTCTGCTTCATACAGTGCAATGCTCCAAATGTAGCACTTTACCAGTTTCTTCCTTAATACCAAGTTCAACTTGCTGGTCAGCAGAGTGCTCTTCTTGTTGAAAGCAGCTTTGGCCAAGGCGATTCTTCCTTGGATTGCGTTGGTGCAGCGGGCATCCTTTGTGATAAACCATCTCACGTACTTGAACTGATTCACATTTTCTAGTTCCCGATTGTCAACAATTATCTTCAACTGTTTCTCACGTTTTGATATTCGCACCACTTCTGGTTTATCGATATTGATTTCCATGCCGTATTTTCTTCCCATTTCTACCAAACGGTTCATCATGTGTTGCAGCTGTCTTTGGTTTTTGGCGAGCACTACCAGGTCGTCTGCATACTTGATGGTGTTGATGAGACGTCCTCCTACTTTGAAGTTTCCGCATCCTTTCAGCACTTCTCTCGCCAATATTTCTCCAAACAGGTTGAAGAGACCTGGCGACACATACAGTGGACTCTAGATATTTAGAGTCTCGGAATTGCGAGATTACCATAAATATGAGCGTTTAAAAACAAAACAAGAACTGTGGGTACATTCTATCTCCACAGAAAAAGTCACTCCACCATTATAACGCGAAGTAAATAGTGAAAAGACTCTAAAACCATTAGGCTGCCAATGTAAATGATTATCAACTTTGTTTTAAAAAAAGGTCATACATTTCTCACACTAGTATTCTTTCCAACGTCGATTCACATCTTTTTTGCAAATAAATTTCGAAAGTTCAATGTGATTCCGGTCCCGTTCTCCTGGAACTGACTATACTTCTGTATAGTTACCACAAAGTCCACAGTCCTGCATACCTTCACGTAGGAAGACTTAAGTTTCACGACGAACGTGGCAAATAGATACTACGAAACGCCAGAGTCTGAACATGGCTACCACAGTAGGAAATACGCAGAAACTAATCGGTTGTTTGCTTCCCTAAATATCCTTCACGATTTTGTTCTTGAGAGCGCTAGCTTTATATTGCCATCATCATCTCCGTTTTAAACAACTTTACAAATGTTCAAATGTTTGTTAAGCTTATGGGACTTAACTACGGGGTCATCAGTCCCTAAACTTACGAACTACTTATGAACTACTTACGAACTAGGACGGCACAAATATCCATGCCCGAGGGGGGATTCGAACCCCCGACCGTAGTGTCCGTGCTGACCGTGACTGGAGCGCCTCAGTCACCTCGGCCACCGCGGCCGGCTACAACTTTACAAATCTCCTGCTTCATATTCCTCAATACATAGCGTCTTCAATCAATGCTGCCGAAAGTATTTCCAAAAGTAAACAGTTGCGACGACCAGTGTGATTGTTGTCAGTATACGTTTACGCAAACTGAGAAGGTGTATACCACATGATCAATGTTTCCTACAGCCATACAACTAATTAAAAAGCCTCCTCGCTGTCAAGGAAACTGAAGTATGTTAAAATGTTTATTAAGCTTAGGAGTCTTAACTGCGGTGTCGTCAATCCCTAAACTTACAAACTGCTTATGAACTACCTTATACGAAAGACAACACAAACTTCCATGCTAGAGGGAGGCGGGGGGGGGGGGGGTTCGTAGCATAGCGCCTCAATGCGCTCGGCTGCTCCGCCGCGGCGGAAACTCAAGAATAAAAGTTTGCAGCACAACAATAGATAACCCGTTCCATACGTACGATACTGATTAAGTTATATTGTTACTAACATAATATTACAAGAAGGTACGGCCAAACTTTCTGGAAACGTTCCTGACGCACAAAGAAGGAAAATAAGTTATGTGGACATGTGTCCGGAAACGCTTAATTTCCATGTTAGAACTCATTTTATTACTTCTCTTCAAATCACATTAATCATGGAATGTAAACACACAGCAACAGAAAGTACCAGCGTGATTTCAAACAATTTGTTACAGGAAATGTTTAAAATGTCCTCCGTTAGCGAGGATACATGCATCCACCCTACGTCGCATGGAATCCCTGATGCACTGATGCAGCCCTGGAGAATGGCGTATTGTATCACATCCGTTCACAATACGAGCACGAAGAGTCTCTACATTTGGTACCGGGGTTGCGTAGAAGAGAGCTTTAAAATGCCCCTATAAACGAAAGTTAGGAAGATTGAGGTCAGGAGAGCGTGGAGGCCATGGAATTGGTCTGTCTCCACTAATCCATCGGTCACCGAATCTGTTGTTGAGAACCTTTCGAACAAGTCGACTGAAATGTGCAGGAGCTCCATCGTGCATGAACCACATGTTGTGTCGTACTTGTAAAGGCAGATATTCCAGGAGCACAGGTAGAGTATCCCATATGAAATCATGATAACGTGATCCAGTTAGCGTATGTGGAAGAACATGAGACCCAATCAAGATATCACCAACAATTCCTGCCCAAACGTTTACAGAAAATATGTGTTGATGACGTGATTGAACAATTGCGTGCGGATTCTTGTCAGCTCCCAGATGTTGATTGTGAAAATTTACAATTTGATCACGTTGGAATGAAACCTCACCCCTAAATACTACAATGAGCTCTAACATGGAAATTCAGAGTTTCCGGTCACATGTCCACATAACATATTTTCTTTCTTTGTGTGTGAGGAATATATCCTGAAAGTTTGGCCGTACCTTTTTGTAGCACCCTGTATAAGGTACGATTGCGTTCTATTGTGCTTAAACGGTGCACCGTCAATTGAGGTAAAACGTTATTGTTGACTGAATCCATCCAAAACGCAACTGGACTTTATCAGTAAGTTGAAGAAAGGTAATTTCCGCCAAGTCGAAGATTCGGCTGATCTCTGGCCGAAACGGAAACCGCGGTCAAAATAAATATATTGACCGAAAATGGGAGTAATCAAAACCGACACCGAATATTCGATCTATCATTAATAAATATAAAGATCTCTCCAGTGCACGAATTCATTTTTTTTTATTTAGAAAATTGTTATTATTATATTGTCTTGGTTTGGCATATTATCCCACATGGAGTCGACAAAAATTGTATTATGCTGTTGTTGTTGTTGTTGTGGTATTCAGTCGGCAGGCTGGTTTGATGCAGCTCTATACGCTACCCTGTGCTGTGCAAGTCTCTTTCTTCTGAGAATACGTGCGGTAACCTACATCCTCTTGAATCTGCTTACTGTATTCGTCCCTCGGTCTCCCTACACGATTTTTATCCCACACGCTTCGTCCTAATGCTAAGTTGACAGTTCATTTATGTCTCAGAATGTGTCCAATCAATCTATCCCTCCTCTTAGTCAGGATATGCCAGAAACTCCTTTTCTCCCCGATTCGGTTAAGCACCTCCTCATTAGTTACGTGATCTACCCATCTAATTTTCATCATTCTTCTGTAGCACCTGAAGCCTTTTTGTCTGAACTCCTTATCGTGCACGTTTCACTCCCATGCAATGCTACACTCCAGACAAATGCTTTCAGAAAGACTTCCTAATATTTAAATTAATATTGGAGTTTAACAAGTTTAGCTTCTTTAGAAACGCTTTTCTTCCCATAGCCATTCTGCATTTTATATCTTTTTTACTTCGCCATCAGAAGTTATCTTGCTACCCAAATAGCAAAATTCATCTGCTACTTTTATTGCCTAATTACCTAATGTAATTCCTTCAGCATCGCCTGATTTTCTGACAATGCATTCCATTACCTTCGTTTTACTCTTGTTAATGTTCATCTTACATCTTCCTTTCATGACACTGTCCATCCCATTCAGTTGCTCTTCCAGATCTTTTGCGGTCTCTGACAGAATTTCTATGTCAGCAGCAAACCAAAATGTTTTTATATCTTCTCCCTGCACTTTAATTCCCTCTCCAAATTTCTCGTTTCTGAAAGAATTTCTATGTCATCAGCAAACCGCAATGTTTTTATATCTTCTCCCTGCACTTTAATTCCCTCTCCAAATTTCTCGTTCCATTCCTTCACTGCCTGCTCAATGTACAGATTGAACAACATTGGGGACAGGCTACAATCCCGTCTTATTCCCTTCCCAACCTCTGCGTCCCTTTCTTGCCCTTCGACTCTAATAATCGCTGTCTGGTCTTCGCTCCCTGTATTTCCCCCTGATACCTTCAGAAATTTGAAGAGTGTATTCCAGTCGACATTGTCAAAAGCTTTCTCCAAATCTACAAATGCCAAGAACGTAGTTATCCCTTTCCTTAGTCTATCTTCTAAGATACGTCTTGTGAGGATTGCCTCCCGTGTTCCTAGATTTCTCCTACATCCAAACTGATCTTCCCCGAGGTCAGATTCCACAAGTTTTTCCATTCGTCTGTAAATAATTCGTGTTAGTACTTTGCACCCATGACTTATTAAACTGGTAGTTCTGTAATTTTCACATCTTATTATGATGCAATACTAATTTCGTTAGTAATTTTTATTTTTTTATTATTATTATAATTTTTTATTATTATTATTATTATTTCTTTTTTTTTTTTTTTTTTTTTTTTTTTTTTTTTTTTTTTTTTTTTGCTACTGGAATAACGCACGAGGTCCATTTTTGAGAGTATTACGTGACCGGTGGACCACACATCTCAAATGTTCAAATGTTTGTAGATCTATCGGACCAAACTGCGTGGTCATCAGTCCCTAGCTTACAAAATACTTACCACTTAGAGTGCCATGCCCGTAATATTACGTTGCTGTCGTTTGTTCGAAGATTGCCGCGCCCGTAATATTACGTTCTTTGTGTCTTTGCGAGAACTGCCGCGCCCGTAATATTACGGACGGCTGCTCTCAAACGAATTCTAGCTTTCGCGCGCATCATTATCCGTACGGCAGTTATCAGAAGGGAGGCAAACCCTTATAGTCGACATCTCTGCCACTAGGAGGCGCCACATAACTGTTAACTTTACGAAACAAGGGTTTGTGTCAGTTGAGTGTGAGACATCAGGGCGAGCGTTAGACGCAACATGTCAAGCAGTAGGTTCAAAATGTTCAAATGTTTGTTAAGCTTAAGGGACTTAACTACGGGGTCATCAGTCCCTAAACTTACAAACTACGTATGAACTACCTACAAATAAGGACGGCACAAATATCCATGCCCGAGGGGGATTCGAACCCCCGACCGTAGTGGCCGTGCAGACCGTGACTGAAGCGCCGCAGTTCCCTCGGCCACCGCGGCCGGCTCAAGCATTAGGCCTTTGAGCGACGCCGAGATACTCAGGTGACGAAGAAAAACATTTCTACCAGCCCATTTATTATTTCTGTATACATAGACTTGTCATCACCACGTGCCGCCGACTTTCAGCCTGGTACAAGTGGTGCTGCGCTTTCACGATTGGATGGAACACATTTCCTGGAAAGAAAACCCATTCCACCAGGGAAGAAGAAGGCACAAAAGACTTGTATAGTGTGCTCAGAGAGTGGCAAGAAGGAATCAGGAGTCGCCAGAAGGAAGGATACTTCATTCCAGAGTGCAGTATTGAAAGTGGGGTTTTGTGTGCAGCCCTGCTTCCAGCTATACCACTAAAAAAAAAAAAAAAAAAAAGAACTTTGCACTAAAATCCATTTGTCGATGTTTATTATTCATGAAATTTGCATGTAATTACATGAACATTACCATGTTTATTAATAAATAGTTTATAATACGAAAAAACAATTTTTACCTACCCGAAAACAGCGTTTCTTGTTTTGATTGTTGTGATGAAGGTTTACAAAGCAGGGAAATGTACGGGGAAAATATTTGAAGAGAAAATAATAAGGTTTATTCCTGACCAAGAAAAATACATTAATGATTATTCCAGAATCTGTACCAACTGGACGAAATACTGTAAAAATGGCCGGCACTGGGGGAAGGAGACTAAGAAAATGGGCTGGCACTGGGGGAAGTCGGTTCGCATATATGGCTGGCACTCAAAGTGTTAAACTAACCTAAGGACAAACACACACACACACACACACACACACACACACACACACACACACACACACACATGCCCCAGGGAGGACTCGAACCTCCACGGCGAGCAACCGCGCGCTCCGCAGCGAGACGCCTTAGACCGCTCGGCTACTCCACCGCGGCAGGACCGCACAGCTATGACGGAGGTGAGTGTGAGAGCTGGAGATGCCTCTAGCGGCAGAGTGGCCACTCGCATTGGAGGTGGGACGCCGCAGTGGCGGGCCGCGCGCCGGCCCATTCGCAGCCATCAGGTGTCTCCCGGCCTTGGCGACCTTCTGGCTGGCGACGGACGACCTTTCGCCGCCGGCGGCTATCGACCCTCCACCCCGAGCCACGACCAGCTGCCGGGCTAAAAGCCAGCCCCACAGGAGCCGTGCCAGACCTGTCCGCTTTAGGTTCGCAGTGCAGCTGGTGGAGGCTCACAGGTACTGACCAATGCAGTCATAGCTGAGGTGCTGTGATTAAGTGGCTAGATACTGTAACGGAATTACATCAAAGAGTTACAGAAATTAATTATTACAAGAGTGCCACAGACCGTAAAGGATATGGAAGAGCAGTTGAATGGGATGGACAGTGTCTTGAAAGGATGATATAAGATGAACATTAACAAGAGTAAGACGAAGGTAATGGAATGTAAGGTCACAAAATCAGGCGATGCTGAAGGAATTAGATTAGGCAATAAGACAACAAAAGTAGTAGATGAATTTTGTTATTTGGGTAGCAAGATAACTTCTAATGGCCGAAGTAAAGAAGATATAAAATGCAGAATGGGTATGGGAAGAAAAGCGTTTCTAAAGAAGCGAAACTTGTTAACATCCAATATTTATTTAAATGTTAGGAAGTCCTTTCTGAAAGCATTTGTCTGGAGTGTAGCAAAGTATGGGAGCGAAAGGTAGACGATAAGGAGTTCAGATAAAAAGATGATAGAAGCTTTTGAAAAGTGCTGCTACAGACGAATGATGAAAATTAGATGGGTAGATCACGTAACTAACGAGGAGGTGCTTAACCGAAGCGGGGACTAAAGTAGTTTCTAGCATATCCTGACTAAGAGGAGGGACAGATTGGTTGGACACATTCTGAGACATCAAGGAATTGTCAGCATTAAGAGGAAGCGTGTGGGGTATAAATCGTAGAGGGAGACCGAGAGACGAATATAGTAAGTAGATTCAAGAGGATGTAGGTTGCCGAACGTATTCTCAGATGAAGAGACTTACACAGGACAGGGTAGCGTGGAGAGCTGCATCAAACCAGTCTGCGAACTGAATACCACAAGAACAACAACATAATAAGATTTTGTTTGTCGTAACTGATATTACTGGATCTGAAAAATATCGTATGATCTTAGAGAAAATTTAATTTTACAATAATTAATCCTGCAGCGGTCGCGCGGACTACATATGTAATCCACTTCTGGAAACTGAAATAAATCTGGAAGTTGTAACGTATTTTTATGCACTCACACTAAAGCCGCATTATGAATACTTCACCTTCATCTGTCGATTGTTCAGTGGTAGACGTTGTTTTAATTGCTCGCCTGCCTTTAAATAAATATGCCAATATTAGGACGAAGGATTCTTATGCGTCCAGGAAACTACACATGTGACACTTTTCATGTTAAGCAGATTTATTTATCATTCTTGATGAAGCACATATAGAAGTACATCTTTAAGTCTGCTTGTTACATACTGACAAAAGTAAGACTGGTTCTCAAATAACTCAATACTGAGCTAAGACTAACTGTGTCCAAAGTAATACTAACTTCACAACTCACTTCCATACCGACTCAAGACTAAGTTATTACTAATTGTTCAAGTGATGCTAACTTCACAACTAACTGAATTCGCAGCAATTTGCGCATATTCATACATTCATAGTATTGTAGAACATTCTAGAACACGGAAGTTACAATATTTAATATAAAACAATTTATTCATGAAACATAAATAAATCTTGCTTTACGTAAAGATGCACAAAATTATGACAAATGCAATAATAGGTTTTCGTGTCAAAACAAAACAATAGAAAAGATCGTAACTAAACAACAATTAGCGTAGTATTAATATATGTTTACATTATTTAAATTGTTAAATCAAAGCAACTATTCCATTATACAGTCAGCAAAGTTTTACATTACACTCAATACATTACAGAGGACCTCAGATATTGTTATTTATAAATTTCATTAACAAACACATTATTGTCCAACATTAATTAATCGCAATTAATTAATTTATTTAGTTAATTAGAAGACACAAGTAATGAAAGTGATAACGTGACCAGCCAGAAGCGCCTTAAATGCTTATATAATATAAACGTGGAACATTAGGGCACAATACTGCGATCTAATGTGGTATCGAATACAAAACAAACGGAATTTTCTAGGGTATAGACATTACAAAGTCCAGAAGCGGTAACGCTTCTAGTCTCGGTGTACTTTAAGATGGATTTTTGGCGGCCCCTCTCGGTGTTAAGAGGTGCGACGGTTGCGTGTGTTTGCCTGAGAGGCCCTCGTTAAAGACGACGGTCTATAACTGTAAATCAGCGCGACATCCTATATATATATATATATATATATATATATATATATATATATATATATATATATATATATATATATAGTTAAAAAACAAGTTATTACTTAGTCTGAAACTTTTTTTCCTCTTATTTCTTGCTATGCGTGTTACGTAATTTCATTATTGTTTTACAATGTATAAATATTCAAAATAATAGTAGAATGTCATTGAATTTTTGGAAAATTATGGATCAGAGACAATAAGAACTTTGGTTTCATACCTCTGGCTCAGCGGAGATTAGACAAACATATGTTGCCAAGAAGTGTGTCCTTCAAAGTAAAGGACTTTCTTGGCCTTATCCGGAGGAAAGTCAGCCATCAATTTCGGGAATGACAGAGGAATTCTGTGGCTCGCTACTACGACTGAGAAAGATTTAGAAATAGAAGTGCAAGAAATAGTGTGTAACACGCGTAAGAATTTGTTTGCCCCGATATTTCCAAGATAGTTTTTATTTCGTGTTCAGACAATCATGGTTAGATTTGTTTTTACACAAATATGTCCATTTTTCTTTTTCTTCCACTCCCATGAACCACAGACATTGCCGAGGTGGGGTGGCTTGCGTGCCTCAACGATACAGATAGCCGTACCGTAGGTGCAACCACAGCAGAGGGGTATCTGTGGAGAGGCCAGACAAACGGGTGATTCCTGAAGTGGGGCAGCAGCCTTTTCAGTAGTTAAAGGGGCAACAGTCTGGATGATTGACTGAGCTGGCCTTGTAACATCAGCTAATAAGGCTTTGCCACACAGTTACTGCGAAAGGAGGTAAAATAGTCCCCCATTCGGATCTCCGGGCGGCGACTACTCAGGAGGATATGATCATCAGGAAAGTCAACACTGGCATTCTACTGATCGGAACGTGGAATATTAGATCCCTTAATCGGGTAGGGAAACTAGAAAATTTAAAAAGGGAAATGGATAGGTTGAAGTTAGATATGGTGGGGATTAGTGATGTTCGGTGGCAGGGTGAACAGGATTTCTGGTCAGGTGAGTACAGGATTATAAATACAAAATCAATTGGGGGTATCACAGGAGTAGGATTGATAATGAATAAGAAAATAGGAATACGGGTAAACTACTATGACCAGCACAGTGATCGCATTATTATTGCCAAGATAGATACGAAGCCAACACCGACAACAGCAGTACAGGTTTATATGTCAACTAGCTCTGTCGATGATGAGGTATCGAAGAAATATATGAGGAGCTAAAGGAAATTATACAGACAATTAAGGGAGATGAAAACTTAATTGTTATGGGAGACTGGAATTCGGTAGTAGGACAAGGAAGGGAAGGGAAGGTAGTGGGTGAATATGGTCTGGGCAAAAGGAATGAAAGAGGAAGCCGCCTGGTAGAATTTTGCACAGAACATAATTTAGTTATAACAAACACCTGGTTCAAGAATCACAAAAGAAGGTTGTATACGTGGAAGAGACCAGGAGACGCCGGGAGATACCAGGTATATTTTATAATGGTAAAGCATAGATTTCGGAACCAGGTTTTAAACTGTAAAACATACCCAGGGGCAGATATAGACTCTGACCATAACTTGTTTCTTATGAACTATTGGCGGAAACTGAAGAAACTACAGAAAGGTAGGAAAATAAGGAGATGGGACCTGGATAAATTGAAGGAACCTGAAGTTCTTAAGAATTTCAGAGGGAGCTTTAGGCTACAATTGACAGAAACGGGGGAAAATAAAACAATAGAGGAGGAATGGGTAGCATTGAGAGAAGAAAAGGTGAAGGCAGCAGAGGACAAAATAGGTATGAAGGCAAGACCTACAAAAAATCCTTAGATATCACAGGAGATACTAAATTTAATCGATGAAAGGAGAAAATATAAAAATTCAGTAAATGAAACAGGCAAAATGAAGTACAGACGACTAAGAAATGAGATTGACAGGAAGTGCAAAATAGCTAAGCAGAAGTGGCTAGAAGGCAAATGCAAGGATGTAGAAGAATGTATAAATAGGGGAAAAATAGATACAGCCTACAGGAAAATAAAAGTAACATTTGGAGATAAAAACAGCTCTATGAATATCAAGGACTCTGATGGAAAACCAGTTCTCAGCAAAGAAGGGAAAACTAAAAGGTGGAAAGAGTATATAGAGAGGCTCTATGAAGGAAATGAACTTCGCGGCAATATTGTAGAAAGGGGAGAAGAAGTAGATGAGGATGAAATAGGAGATACTATAATGAGAGATGAATTTGACAGAGCAGTGAAAGACCTAAGTCGAAACAAGGCCCCTTGAGTAGATGATATTCCATCAGAGCTACTGAAGTCTCTGGGAGAACCAGACATGACAAAATTGTTTCACCCGGTGTGTAAGATGTATGAGACAGGTGAAGTACCTTCAGACTTTAAGAAAAATGTTGTAATCCCCATACCAAAGAAAGCAGGTGCAGACAGGTGTGAAAACTACAGAACCATCAGTTTAATAAGTCATGGTTGCAAATATTAACACAAATTATTTACAGAAGGATGGAAAAGCTGGTAGTAGCCGACCTCAGGGAAGATCAGTTTGGTTTCAGGAGAAATGTAGGCAATACTCACTTTACGCCTTATCCTTGAAAATAGATTAAGAAAAGGCAAACCTACATTTCTAGCTTTTGTAGATTTGGAGAAGGCTTTTTACAATGTTGATTGGAGTAAACTCTTTCAAGTTCTGAAGCAAGCAGGAGTAAAATACAGGGAGCGTAAGGTTATTTACAACTTGTACAAAAACCAGACAGCGGTTGTCAGAGTTGAAGGGCATGAAAGGGATGCAGTGGTTGGGAAGGGAGAAAGACAGGGTAGCAGCCTTTCTCCAATGTTATCCAATTTGTACATTGAGCAAGCTATAAAGGAAAGCAAGGAGAAATTTGGCGAAGGAATTAAAGTTCAGGGGGAAGAATTAAAAACGTTATGTTTTGCCGACGTCATAGTAATTCTATCAGATACAGCAAAGGATCTGGAAGAGCAGTTGAACGGATTGGATAGTGTGCTGAAAGGTGCATATAAGATGAACATTAACAAGAGCAAAACTAGGGTAATGGTGTGCAGTCTAAGAAAATCAGGTGATGCTGAAGGAATTAGATTAGGTAACGAAGCAAATGTGCAAAAGTTTATCGCAGTCGTAGAAATGATATTGATATCCCAAAGAAAAGAACTCTTTCAGTTTTCCACAAATTTTCCTAATTTCTACCCAACTATTTCAAACTTTTACTTCACTCAAATCTTCCTCCCGCTTTGAACGTAGAATGTGCAAAATCTTATCCGATGAGATCACAGATATTGATATTTCACAGAAAAATTTCTTTTTACTTTCTCTAAATTTTCCACTTTGCCGGGAAACTTTTCCAAATTTTTATTTCATAAGAACGTTACTCTTCCTGTGAAAGTCAAATATGCAAAATTTTATCGCAATCTGACGAATGATATTGATATCCCTTTGAAAAAAGCTCTTTCGGTTTCCCGCGAATTTTCAAATTTCCCGGTAACTTCCCCAAAATCCTTGTTCATAATAACGTTCAACTTTCGTCGATCGTCAAATGATAAAAATTTAATCGCAATCGGATAAACTGTTTTCAACTTATAGTGTTGAGTACATTTGAAAACACATTGAAAAAGGAACTTGGTTCGAATTTTGCGACTTTCATTTTAAACTGCCCCTAATTTTTTTTTCTTTTTTTTCTGAAACGTTTTCCAAATCCATAATGAACAAATCAACTTTCCGGGCGACTTTTCCAAACTTTCATTTGATGCAAACCTTCCTCTTGCTTTCAACATGAAATGTACAAAATTATATCGCAATTGGACGAACGGTATTGATAGCTCACTGGAAAAGGCTGTTTCAGTTTTTCCCGACTTTCCAAATCGGTTTAGCCGTTCTCGAGTTTTAGCGAGACTAACGAACAGCAATTCATTTTTATATATACAGATAAAAGCCGACTTCCTTAATTTCTAAACAACCCTGTATGCAAGTATGACTCAATTATAATCATGTTCCACCTATAAATTTATCAGGGCGTTCTCATTTACCTCCCCTAACCTGCAGCCACCTTTCGGAACCAATTGATTATTAGATTTTATGACCCATGATCTGTCATATGGATTCAATTTTCAACTGATTAATTTAATTTCTAATTCGCACCGGATAACGCTCGTTCGGAATGGTGGCCACTGGCTATAATTTTGTTAGCACTGTAGTACTTCCAGTCTGAATCGCCACCACAACCCAAATAAGCATTTTATATATAATAGGGCTTAAAGGATGGGCGGAGATGGAAGTTAACTATTCTCATATAGTGGGAACGGAGCACATAGGGAGCTAATTCTCCAGTAAAACGTCAATCATTCTCCCCAAAATTCATACTCAAAACAAAAGAAACTGGATGTGGCATGCTATACACAAATTTACATTACAAGACGTGAAACTACGGACTTCCTAAGAGAAACAGCGCAGACGTTCCCTGGTATTACCAGCCAACTAATCATCAAATCCGTGACAGCCGGCCGCAGTGTCCGAGGGGTCTGCGGCGCGCCAGTCACAGTCTGCACGGCCGCTACGGTCGGGGAGTTCGAATCCTTCCTCGGGCATTGGTGTTTGCGTTGTCCTTAGCGTAAGTTAGTTACATAATTAATGTGTAAGTCTAGTGACTGATAACCACGCAGTTTAGTCGCGTGACTGGCCGCGGTGGCCGAGGGGACTGAGACGCTTCAGTCACGGTCTGCACGGCCACTACGGTCGGGGGTTTGAATCCCCTCTCGGGCATGGATATTTGTGCCGTCCTAGTTCATAAATAGTTTGTAAGTTTAGGGACTGATGACCCCGTAGTTAAGTCCCATAAGATTTACAAACATTTGAACATTTTTAGTCGCGTGAGACCTCAGGCACATTTGAACACATAAATTCCATGACTTCCATTAACATTCGCGAAAATAAAAAAAACAATAAATCAAATATATTCCAGGAGGAAAATCCCTCTGACCGTTGAGAAGAACATAGAATGGTACATTAATTCACAACAAGACCGATACAAAGCGACGTTGCCAAGCCACGCGGTGCCACACAAATCTGGCGATAATCTCGCTGCAAAATTTTACCCACCGTTATTGAAACATTAATTTCGTTACAATGAAGGTGCTTACAGGGGATTTGCTACTATACTAAACATGAAAAGGACGCAGATAAACAATGGCGGGAAACAACTGCAACCATGTGGGCTTCTACTAAGAATCCATTAATATCTCGGGCATCACTTGTATTATCATAAATAGCCCGCGCGCGATTTACTGTTCGTTTTAGTTCCTCGCAATAGACCCACATTTAGCTGCTGGTCGAGGGAGCTTATATATGTGAGGAAGTACAATTTTAGTCGTGGAAAGATGTAGAAGAATTTGTGCAAATCCGCTTGACGTCAGAGCGCAGAGCGAAATCTCTCATGTGCAGACCATTCACTGCAGTCAACGATGCAGATAAGCGACAAATGGAAGATCCAAGAAAAGAACGAACACACTGTATGAGGTTTCTCTCTGGGAGTTCGTGGATCAAAAATTCATCGAAAAATGAGAGAAGTCAGGAATATCACATCATACACTACTGGCCATTACAACTGCTATACCACGAAATGATTAGCTTTTCAGAGCATTCACACGAGGTTGGCGCCTGTGGCGACACCTACAACGTGCTGACATGAGGAAAGTTTCCAACCGATTTCTCATACACTACCACCAACTGCCTCGTAAAACTAGTAGTCGAGCTGACAGGAATCTTATCCGCATAGCTGTAATGGATCATGCAAACACATCTCATCTACATCTACATCTACATCTACATGGGATACTCTGCAAATCACATTTAAGTGCCTGGCTGAGTCAACAGATGGGGACTTTTGCAAGACAACAACCATCTGCACGAACAGTTCGACGTCGTATGCAGCAGCATATACTATCAGCTCGTAGACCATGGCTGCGGTTCACCCTTGACGCTGCATTACAGACAGGAGCGCCTGAAGTGATGTACCCAATGACGAACCTAAGTGCACAAATGGCAAAACGTCATTTTTTCGGATGAATCCTGGTTCTGTTTACAGCATCGTGATGTTTGGCGACATCGCGGTGGACGCACTTTGGAAGTGTGAATTCGTCATCGCCATACTGGCGTATCATCCGGCGTGACGGTATGGGGGTGCCATTGGTTACGCGTCTCGGTTACCTCTTGGTCGCATCGACGGCACTTTGAACAGTGGCCGTTACATTTCAGACGTTTTACGACCCATGGCTCTACTCTTCATTCGATCCCTGCGAGAACCTACATTTCAGTAGGATAATGCACGACGGCCTTTCTGGATACGAAAAATGTTCGAATGCTGCCCTGAGCAGCATATCCTCCAGATCTGTTATCAATTGAAAACGTCTGGTTAATGGTGGCCGAGCAACTGGCTCGTCACAATACACCAGTCAATACTCTTGATGAACTGTGGTATCGCGTTGAAGCTGCAAGGGCATCTGTACTTGTACACGCCATCCAAGCTCTATTCGATTCCATGCCCAGGCGTATCAGTGTCGTTATTACGGCCAGAGATGGTTGTTCTGAGTACTGAATTCTCAGGATCTATGCACCCAAATTGCGTGAAAACGTAATCACATATCAGTTCTAGTATAATGTATTTGTCCAATGAATACCCGCTTATCATCTGCATTTGTTCTTGGTGTAGCAATTTTAATGGGCAGTATTGTATCTGTTGCAAGGTTCAATTTGTTGCGCAAGCGATACAGAAATAATTTCTGTCGCTGGCTATACTCGGTGTCGGAAGCCACACTTCATTATGGATATTATGGTTCGAGACCGGTGGCTTAGGATAACAGCCGTCTCTTCGAATTGTGCGTCGGTAGTTCTCAGGCAATTATTATTTTTTTTATATATTTATCGTATGGTTTTACAGGTATACAATGGAAATGTTCAACATTTGACAATCAGTCCAGAGCACCTTCTGTCACTTGATGTAAACACTCCAGGTCACCATTAAATGCTCGCAGTGGACACTGACGATGTGTCCTGCGGTTTCTCCTCTGCCCCGCAGTCACAGTCAGAAAATGGAAGGAAACCCCACTTCTTCATGTTGTAAACACATCTCCCTTGACCATGCGGTTCAGTCTTGATCAGGTTTGGCGTGGTACATGGAATCCCTCAACATTCTTTGATGGATCTTGCACGAGATGGCCGTTGTGCGGTGGATTTTCATTCCAGCGTTCTTGCCACTTGGAGGTCACGTCGAAAGAAGTAGTGCTTTCTGTGTCACACTAGGGAGATTTTCGTGATTTCAGACGACATGCTGTGGGATCCTGTAGAGCATCATACAAGGGAGAGTTCTTGTGAGCCTTGACAATCTCTATCAATTTTACCTTAACTGTTTTCCTCCCCAGATCTTGTGGATCAATGTTAGCCAGGACAGGTAACTACTGAGTGGCCGTAGATCTGACAGTTCCAGTGATAATCCTCATGGCTTCATTAAGTTGGACGTCAATCTTTGTTGCGTGAGCGCTGTTTTCACACACTGGCGCGCAATATTCCCCAGACGTATTGGCGTCCGCACCCCAATTGCTGCCAGCAATCTTACGAAGCAAGTTCACTCTTGAGGCAAGTTTCTTTGAAAGCTTTAAACACTGTTCTTTGAACGTCAAGGATCGATCTAGAGTGATACCTAGATATACCGGATTGTAGTTATGTGTTACTTCAATTTCATCAAAAGTCACATGTTGCTTCCTTTGGACTTCATTATTATTCAGGTGGAATGCAGTAACCACAGTTTTATGTGGGTTTGGTTGAAGTCTCCATTTATGAAAATAATCACTTAATTTAATCCGGTTACTCGTCAGTTTTGCTCGCAGTGCTTGAGGTCGTTACTCTGGAAGACTAATGCTAGGTCATCTGCATACTGGATTTTTGTGGAGTTCGTGTCTGGAATGTCATGTATATATGGGTTAAATTGGATGGGAGCCAGAACAAAGCCCTGCAGTTATTTAGCGTTCTTCATCTGCTAGATTGTCCATTCAGGAATACCTTAAAGCGTCTGTCTGAGAGCATGTTGTTAATTAGGAATGCAAGCTTTTGGCATGGGATGATTTGGATAAGCCTCAACATGTCCTTCCCTCCACAAAATGTCATAAGCTGCTATGAGGTCCACAAAAACTGCAGCTGATTTAAGACCCCGTTGGAACCTAGTTTCTACTAATGTTGTCAACGTTAAGACCTGGTCACAACAGCTCCGATGTTTCCTAATCAAGAGGGATGATTCGGTCAATAGTCTCTTGTATGCGGTTTAGGATGAGGCTTTCAAGTAGCTTATAGGTCAGGCTGAGTAGGGATACAGGTCGATAGTGAGAGCATCTGTTCCATCTTTACCTGGTTTCAAGATGGAATTTATCTTAGCCTGTTTGAAAAGATTTGGTAGTTTTCCAGTTCTCAGTACCGCATTGAAAAAGTCAGTGATCCCTAAATTTTGTTTTTGGGCCGGGAGCTTTCAGAAACTCTGGATACACACCTTCAAAAACAGGAACTTCACTATCTTCAAGGCTGTCTCAACTTCCTCAATGCTGAATTCGCGTGAATAGTCTGAATGTGGCTCTAGCTGGGACATTTTATGTGCAGTTCCCTTTTTACAGTTCGTGTTTATGCGTTCTCTACTTTAGACTTCGAAATATTCATTAGTCTTGCTGCAACAGAGTTCGCAGTTGAATGTGCGACTCTATTTGACACAATTATTAAGGACATTAAATTTGAAATGTAGATGTCGGCACTAAACAGTACATTTCGTGATTTCTCTTACTGTTGCCAGTCCTTGCTATTTACGTTGAATGGTAGGACTTATTGCACTTGAGTTAAGCTGCGTTGAAAGTATGTGACCAACGCTAGGCAAAATACTTAACACTGCCCCGTTCAATACTCATGCATTGTCAGAGTTTGGGTCTGGATGTCGCTGATAAAGAAAGTTGGCTGAATTCTATATCAGCTGATATCTCAGCGAGGGTGTAGCCGTAAACATTTTCAACGCCTCCTATCAGGACAAACGGGAAAGATATTGTGTTTAAATAGGGGAAAAGGAATTCCTAAGAACTGATGATGCTGTCGTTCCTATTGCAATAAAATGAAGAATATTCATTATTACTACCAGGCAGTAGCGTATATTAAGGAATATCTGTCCATAACAACTTACCTAACTCATTACGACACTTTGTTTCTAAACTTACTAAGCTTAGAAATCTATGCTAAAACTGTAATGTTGATATAGGTTACGTTTCCTTTGAAGATCAAATACTCAAAACGTTTCATACTAACATTAGCTGCAGAGTTTGAAAAATGTTTCTGATCGTCATATGGATCGCTGTGAAAGGAAAACCGAATAGTGATATAGGATCAGATACTTATTTTCAGTTTCGGAAAATGGCAAACAAGTGTCGTGAAAATTAACAAAACTTTAAAATTTATGTCAGTAATCTAACCTTGCCCGAATTTTTTTCTTGTAAGTATGCGCCTATTACTTCCAGTGATGTAGAAAGGTCATTTCGTATGTACACTATGTGATATCAGATAAACGTATGAGCTTAAGTGAAGAAAATTTGAAAAGATCTGCTATTGTGTACTATTTCAGAAAAAATTAGAACGGAATTTTGATTCTATCTATGGTTATCCTTTTTGCCTCATTGTGCATCTTTGGTGATTTTTCCCGTCTGCGCAGCATGAACTCCAAAAAAAAGTTAGAAGTCACCTGAAGGGAATATTAAACCATGCTGCCTCTACAGTCATCTACAATCACTAATGCGGATGATCCTGTGTGCGAAAAGGAACGAGCATGTTCAGGGTAGTCGTGAGGAATGCGGATGGTTCACTTCAGTTTATGGGGAGTGTCTTGGCAAGTGAAGGAGACTAAATGTAGAACGATTGGGCATTACGCAAGTGTTTGGTTCCCCACCAGATTTGTATAAAGAAAACACAGAAGCAATTCAGAGGCAATCTGCTAAAATTTTCACTGGTCCGTTGGATCAGTGCCGGTGTGTTATAATTCAGGAATCGCAGGAGGGATAAATGTGCGGAAATTTAAGAGTGTGGAATTTGAAGCTGACTTGAGAACTATTCGATTGTCGCCAATGTAAAATTTGCACACATACCTAAAATAAAAGAGGAGAAAAATTAGGGCGTGTACGGAGGCGCACAAGCATTTAGTATTCCCTTGTTCTACCTGGGAGTCGAACAGAAAAGGAAATAGCTGGAAGTGATACGAGGTACCCTCCAACGCGCACTTTGAGGGGGATTTCGGATCCGGCCGCGGTGGCCGAGGTGACTGAGGCGCTCCAGTCACGGTCAGCACGGTCACTACGGTCGGGGGTTCGAATCCCCCCTCGGGCATGGATATTTGTGCCGTCCTAGTTTGTAAGTAGTTCATAAGTAGTTTGTAAGTTTAGGGACTGATGACCCCGTAGTTAAGTCCCATAAGCTTAACAAACATTTGAACATTTAAACATTTGGGATTTCGGAGTGTGTACGTATGAAGAAGGAAGGGGGGATGATTAGAGTTGAACTTTCTGTCGACGCAGTAGTCATGGGAGGCAGAACACAAGCTGGACATAGAAAGACTGGGGAGGGGATCGGGCGTGCCCTTCGAAGTAGCCATGCGGACATTTGCCTGGAGCGCTTTAGGAAAATCACGGGAAACCTATTTCTGGATGGCCAGACGTGGTGGATTTGAAACACCGTCATACCAAATCCGCGTCACATTTCTCGGTATAAACTTGGAGGTATATAGGTTTTGATATAGGTGTAGATTCAAATGACATCAGTTTACATCCTGCAAAGTCGCATATATATATATATATATATATATATATATATATATATATATATATATATATATATATATATATATATATATATATAATAATTATTATTATTATAGTCTTCAGTCCGGAGACTGGTTTGATGCAGCTCTCCACCCTATTCTATCCTGAGCAAGCCTTTTCATCTCCTCATAAGAACGGCAACCCACATCCACTTGAATCTGCTTACTATACGCGTCTCTTGGTCTCCCTCTGCGATTTTTACCCCACACACTTCCCTCCAATGTTAAATTTACGATTCCTCCATGTCTAAGAATGTGTCCTACCAAGCGATCCCTTCTTTTGGTCAGGGTATGCCAAAAATTCCTTTTCTCACCAATTCTGTTCAGTACCTCTTCATTAGTTATGCGATCTACCCACCAAATCTTCAGCATTCTTCTGTAGCACCACATTTCAAAAGCCTCTATTCTCTTCCTGTCCGCACTGCTTATCGTCCATGTTTCACTCCCGTACAAGGCAACACTCCACACAAATGCCTTCAGAAAAGACTTTCTTACACTTAACTTAATATTCGATGTTAGCAAATTTCTCTTTTTCAAAAATGTTTATCTTCCCATTGCCATTCAGCATTTTATATCCTCTCTACTGCGGCCATCGCATGTTATTTTACTACCCATGTAACAAAACTCATCGCCGGCCGTGGTGGCCGAGGAGACTGAGGCGCTTCAGTCACGGTCTGCACGGCCACTACGGTCGGGGATCGAATCCCCCCTCGGGCATGGATATTTGTGCCGTTCTAGTTCGTAAGTAGTTCATAAGTAGTTTGTAAGTTTAGGGACTGACGACCCCGTATTTATGTCCCATAGACTATACAAACATTTGAACATTTGAACAAAAGTCATCTACCACCTTCATTGTTTCGTTGCCCAATCTAATTCCTTCTAAGACTGCATTCCATTATTTTTGTTTTGCTCTTGTTAATGTTCATTTTATACGCTCTCTTCAGGACACAGTCGCATATACAAGATGTTCAGTGGTTATCTAATTCTTAAAACGGATGGAACTTTCGTTTCTTTTAGCAACCAACGCGGTAAATGTTAAGCCACATTATGACGTCTGGCAGTCAGTGCTCTGGGTACCGTCTTGCAGCAGTAGTGTGCTAAGTTAGCTGTGTAAACTCTGCTACTAGTCGGTCCGCTAGTAGCGCACGACTCAAACATTGTACTCCAACAACTGGTCAGTTCCGAGGGGAACAGTGTAGCCGCCTGCTACAGACTAATATTGTAACTCCTACGTTCCAGGCTGTGGAGGAACGTACGTTCACTCACGGTTTTTAAAGTTTTCATAAGTCAGTTGTTTTAAAATTATTCGTCCATGTAAATATTTTTAATTTTACTTCTAGATTTCACCCAAAATTAGTCATACAGCGTTAATCTATGATCTTGAAGGCAACATATATGAAACGTATGAGATGTTTACTAGATACCAACAAGATTCTTAAAAGAATATCCTGACTGATTAGTAAACGGGACTGTGTAAATAGGAACATTTCTTGGTGTTACCATGCGTATGTGACGTTTTACTCAAGCAGGTGAAAGATCGACGTAATACATTGCTCAAAACAGTTAAATCAGGTGAGATATTGTATACAGTATACATAATGGTAACTTATATTTTTCTGATTTTGGTTACAGTTGAAATTTTTGTGTGATACAGTACGATAATTTAATGTCTCAACTCTTTACTTCCGATTTACAAGGCGTTTACTTAGACCAAGGCAACGTAAGGCTACCATAATAGTGAAAAAGTCATTCTAGTTGCCCTCTAATATGGTGTGTGATCACCTCCAACGACCAATACAGTCGCAAACGTGCATAGAATGGACAGTATGAGGTAATCAATCAGCTCTTGAGGGATATTTGACATGAGTGCTCAGCAATCGTCGTGAGAAGTTGTGGTCTGCGTAGGGCAGATCATAATGTCGAATGGTTTCTTCTCTATACGTCTGAGCATTCAAATCGCCATTTTGAACGACATAGAGAACCGTACGTCCCCCAATACTGACTCCTGCCCACACAATTCGTCCATCACTACGACATGATAATGTTTTCCTTCACACATAAGCAAGTTCTCTTCAGATGAGGGAACCAAGATTTTTCGGACGTACACAAAATGTTATCTGTAAACAGCACCGGGCACCATTCGTTAGGAGTCCAATCCTGATGTCTCCCTCCCACCCCCCCCCCCCCCACCCCTGGAAAGTTTCTGCGGGCCAAACAGTGTCGAAGTTTTAATGGGACACCCACCATCGTCCACCCGTCGTCTGAAATCGCGTCGAGGTCATAGAAATGACAGTTTGGGAAAGTACAATAGCTGCAGCCACCTTCCTCTATGTATGTCCCGCTTCCAACCTTTCTAGGCTTTCCATGCCATAGCTTATGGTAAGTCACGTTTTTGTTGTATTGCACTACCTGTTTACTTTACTATCTGAACACAACTGCTTGTGTGATACGTTCGGTAAACACAATTGAACACCAACACCCTCCGCATCAACTTTCTGTTATTACCAATATCTCTATTACAGTAATGTTGTTGTCTCCACTCCGTAGAACCGACAATAAGACCCCGAACCATTTTAGTTCAGTCTGTCGATGACAATACTTCAGAACCTAGATATCTGAACTGCTCTTCTAATTGTTTTAACCAGCGGAATTCCCACCATTTCCCACAAGTCGCACCCCACGGCCATAGCGCCCCTATCGTCAATGCCCTCTTATATAATCGCCATTTCGGATTTCCGTATGAGGTCGAACGTTATTACTCGCATCAGCGGTGAAGTAAGTGACACTTATGTTGTCATCGCAGAAAAATAGTGACATATAGATTGGAGAGATTGGTGTTGTGTCTGTTCTTTCGTCATTGCTTCCGTATATTCCTTATAATGTAGCTTAAGTCTCCAGTAATTTAAGCAAAACTAGCGCTTGCACTCACAGACAGATAAATAGCAGATTAACAACAATAATAAATTCTGGGGTGGAGACAAGGGAGTAAGACAGCATTACTCGTGGTAACCCAACATGCTGACATCTCCGTAACATTTCAGCTGGGAATGTGTGTGTGTGTGTGTGTGTGTGTGTGTGTGTGTGTGTGTTGTCCGTGGCATATGTTAGTTTGTAAGCCTAGAGGCTGATAGCCGCAGCAGTTAAGTCGCTTAGATTCACAAACATTTGAACATTTGATAACTCAGCATAAGAGCAGTAACGTCGGGGGTTTTTCCCCTTTTTAACTGCGAGCTATACAGATATATATAGGTTTATAGCCCTACGGATACCCAAGTAAATCACTTCAATAAGTGCCGGGACGATTTAAGCTATTACGACAGAACAGCCAACCTTCCAGAAACATATACCATCGGGTACAAACTAGACAAAACCTGTGCTTCAAATAACGTACCAACGTATAGGACAGATAATTATGGGAATTAAAAGGCAAGATCTCAGATATTTCCTCATCTTCAATGACCACTTGATTTACACAGTTCAATTATATAAATCAAACTTGAGGAAACAAACACTGACGAAAATCCCGGCCCTTCCTATTCGATAATCGGCTTTCGTTCATTACTTTGCTGCGATGCGAAAATACTCCTGAAGTACTCAGTCAAAGAATACTTAAAATTAATATGAAGGGCCCAACCGTCACACGAACGACAGACAATGTCGAGGAGGGTTGGCTTGCGTGCCTAAACGATACAGATAGCCGGACTGTAAGTGCAACTACAGCGATGGGGTACCTGTTTAGAGGCCAGATAACCATGCGATTCTTGAAGAACAGCAACCTTTTTACTAGTTACAGGGACAATAGTCTGGATTATAACTGAGTTGGCCTTATAACATCAGCTGATGTGCCTTTCCCGTGCAGCTACTGCCAACGCCTGAAAGCAAAAGGAAACTAAAGTCGTTACTTTCTCCAAGGACATACAGCTCTACTATATGTATGATAATGACATCCCCTTGGTTAAAATCTTCCGGAGGTAAAAAAAGCCCCCACATACGGATCTCCGAGCGAGGACTACTCAGGAGGATGTCGTAATCAATACAAACAAACACAAGCCTTCTACGATACGGAGAGCGTAATGTTCTATCCCATAATTGGATAAGTAAGTTAGAAAATTTGAAAAGAGAATTGATAAGTTGAAGTTATATATGGTGGTAATTAGTGAAGTTCGGGGGAAGAATATAAAGGATTTTTGGCCAGTTGAGTACAGGAATATAATCTCGGTTGGAGCGAACGAAGAACTAGGTCGAATAATGAAGAAGAAAATAGGAAAGCTGATAAATTACTACGAACAGCATACTGAATGTATAATTATCGCCAAGATAGACACGAATCCAACACCTCCACACTAGTACAAGATTATATGCCATCTAAGCATTTAAAAAAAAAAAAAAAAAAAAAAAAAAAAAAAAAAAAAAAAAAAAAAAAAAAACCTTTCTGATGGAAAGAAGATATAGATTACATTTCTGTTTAGGCGAAATTTGCTGACATCCGCAATTAATGTAATTGTTAGGAAGTGCTTTTTGAGAGCATTTGTCTGTGGTTCAGCATTGTATAGAAATGAAACGAGGACGATAAGGAGTTCAAACAAAAGATTATGGAATCATTTAAAAATATTAGGAGGTGCTGAACAGAAGTGGGGAGAAAGGGAATTTTTGGCATATATTAACTAAGAGAAGGTATCGATTGATGGGACAATTTCTGAGACATTAGGCAAACGTCAGTTTAGCACTGGAGGGAAGTGTGTGCTGTAAAAATCGTAGAGGGAGACCGAGGGACGAATACAGTAATCAGGATCAAAAGGATGTCGGTTGCCGTTGTTACTCACGGATGAGGAGCCTTACACAGGACGCGGTAGCGTGGAGAGCTTACGTTGCCATGCGAAGCAGGAGATCCGAGTTCTTACCCCGCTCTTGCTTTCGACTCGTCCATAACAAAGGCCGCAGCAGTCTTCTTCTTTTATCGCAGTTCAACCGACAAGATATCTAAAAAAGTGTTCAAATGTTGTAAAGCTTATCGGCCTTAACTACGGGGGTCATCAGTCCCTAAACTTACAAACTACTTATGAACTAGCTTATACTAAAGACAGCACAAACATCCATGCCCGAGAGGAGATTCGATCCCCCGACGGGGTACGGCCTCGCGCATCAAATCATAGCGCCACAATGCGCTTGGACACTCCGCCGCGACACCGATAGCTACCAATGTCCAAAACCGACTGCCCGCCAGAGTAGTCAACACGGTCGCTCGATACCCTGGCAAAGACCATAGCTTCAGAGGAAATCGTCATCGATGATACCGAAGATGGATGACCATAATTGGCGCCATTATGGCCGAGTGCAGTACACAGAGCTCCAACAGCTCAAAAGCTACTAAACATTACATATTTCCTCAACCGACATTTCACGACATGAAGTTTTAATAATACGCAGTGCAACTAGTGAAATTCGTAAATGCTGTGATTTTCAACATATTTATTAAGAATTTTTTGAAGTAAAACGATTTCCCTATTTGGCTGTACAATTATTTGTGCTGCTGGGCTATTTCAACAATGCTTCATATTCTAGTATTTGTAAATAACTGACCTGTCACAACACGTTTATAACACTGCAGAAGTCTATTCGTATAAGGAGCCAGGTCTAAAACTGTTCAATTATTTTCCACACCAAGAATGAAAACATAGTTCCAAAATAACGTGAGTACGTCACAATTTATGTCATATGGAATGGAAGCAATATTCATTGCACTAAACATTTGTATAAGTCCACACGATCACACAAACCTTAAATTGCTCAAAAGCATAAATGGTTAATTACGCAGACAAATTAGAAAATGTTTTCTTGTAAATAAATTTTGGTTGCTGTATTGGTGCTTTATTAAAAATCTCGAACAGTTTCGATTAGAAACAGCAACACAGTAAGTCGCGAATAGAAGAGAATCGGAAAATAATAATGAGAGTCAACTTTGGAATATAAAACATATAACACAGTCAGTATTTTGCTAAAATAATCCACAGCCTTCGATACTTTATTCATTCATTTATTTTTCAATTTTATTAGCTCTTGAAGTAATGCACGTAAAATATCGTTTTCAACCGGTGTGCATTATATTAAAAAAATACTTCTCAAGTGAGGTTGTAAGTGATACGTATATCATTTGATTCGGATAATTGCCATTTTTATAACGAGATAAAAATTCTGAAAATTTTGAAGAAAATTATCCGTTCTAACTCCGGTTGAATAAAATAAAATACTTAGAATTTTCGAGTTATACTGAGCCCACTGGAATCTCGAAATATTTTACGCATATGAAAAATCATAATTTAATTCGAAGAACGGGATAGCGAAACCTCGGATTTTTTTGGCCCACTTTAGGTTACGGTAGTAACACTAAAAGTGGGCCTTTTCGATCGTCTTTTGACAGCTCGAAATTTAAATGAAAATAACGGCTTAACCATGCATCTGACACGAAAATTGAATAACCGCATTTGTAGAGGAGAAACTACAACTTTGCTCTCTTATGGACTTTTTTTTCATATCTCGTATCGTTTGAGAGATATTTGCAAAAATAACAGAGTTTTGACACCCTACATTAAATTAACGAAAACCAGCCGTTCGCAGACGTCACGTGACATTCCTCGCCCAGAACTGTCTCTGGCATACGCCATCTTGCATTGCGGATATTACGATTTTCTTATTGTAACTTACGCGTTGTCATTTCAAAGCAATGGCCCACTGGAAAAAAAAGGTTCTTCGTACGATAAATGATAACCTAGTGTCCACAAATACCATATTAGCATCAGTTAACAACGGCCATCAATAGTATGAGATTAAAGAACGCAACTCCTGACTGTTACCTGTAGCGTGAAACGTGTCCATAAAAAATTATTTTGTAAGAAAATGTCCAATATTGTACCTCCTGTTTTGTATCGAGTAACTTGCTTGCAAGAAAATGTCAATACTGTACCTCCTGTTTTGTATCGAGTAACTTGCTTGCAAGAAAATGTATAATATCGCTTCTACTGTATGTATCGATATGTGTCCTTTATGAAGTTTCATCTTTGGCAAAGATCATGTATTGCATAGCATTGTAGCTCGCTCTGAGAGAGAGTACTACTAGTGGTTCAGCTCGCTTAGAGAGCGGTTGGGTTGTGTGTATGGCTCCGATGTAGAGCAGAGGCTGCTTTTCCAGCAAGTCAGAAGTTGTATTATGTAGGTAATGTAATGCTGATTATTAATAATAAGTAGCTTAAACTTTCTTTCATGTTTCATTTACGTAGTTAGAAAATTAACCTACGTCCTTCATTTGATAATTAATTATTAGTGGATTTAAAGTGCAGTATTGATGTGAATAATATTGTTGAACGGATTTCATTACTGGTGCCACAGTAAATGATAGTTAATTGACTATGATACTAAATTGATACTAAATTTCAATAATTAGAAACTGATCTGCAAAAAAATTCTCACAGTCAAGCATTAAGAAAGTGATTTGTGGTTTTTTTAATATCTTTCTCGCAGTCACATTTTTTGAGTATAGTCAGTGTCTGTTTCAAAAGGCTACATGTCACAGTTGTTTTGTTAAAAATATCCGTTGCGCACATAATCAGTTTCATGCATTGTTTCTCACTTAATAGCATATATATCAGTATCAGGGCCATAATTAAACCAAATTGCTGTGTCAAGGAACAATTTGTTGTCTGATCTAACGATAGGTTCAACATCCACACAACACACGTAAAGCTTTTAAGCGTAGTGGCTAATGTGTTGGACTGTGATGTTGAAGGTCAGTGGCTCGGAACCTGCCAGTATCTAATATTTTTTCCATACAATGGTTTCAGACAGTCTTATTAATTAATTTTTTATTATTTATATTATTAGTTTGGTCCAAAATGTTTGCAAAAACTTATAAAACTACAAATCTAAAGTGGGCCGTAAAACAAGTCAGTGTGATTTTATTTATTTATTTATTTATTAAAAAAAATAATTCCTGATCTAAATGATTAAACACTGAATATTTAAGGCTGCAAGATGAATGATATGTTTAACAGCATCCTTGTAATAATAATCAGTGTGGTAGAATTCAGGGTGCTCAAGTGCTCCTGTGCTCTTCATCTACATCTACATACATACTCCGCAATTCACCGAAAGGTGCGTGGTGGAGGGTACACTGTACCAGTACCGGGCATTTCCTTTCCTGTTCCACTCCCAAATTGAACGAGGAAAAAAAAGAATGCCTATATGCCTCCGTACGAGCCCTAATTTCTCTTGTCTTTGTGATCTTTACGCGAAATGTAAGTAGGCGGCAGCAAGAACATACTACACTCAGCTTCAAATTCCGGCCCTCTAAATTTACTTAAGAGAAATTCAGGAAAAGAACGTCATCTTTCTTCCAGCGAACCCCAATTGAGTTGCTGGAGCATTTACGTGACACTCGCGCATTGGTCGAACCTACCGGTAACAAATCTAGCTGCTCGTCTCTGAACCGCCTCTATGGATTCCTTTAAACTAATCTGCTGCGGGTCCCAAACACTTGAGCAATACTCAAGACGTGGTCGTACAAGCGTTTTATACGCGGTCTCCTTTACAGGTGAAGTACATCTTCCCAAAATTCTCCCAATAAACCGAAGTCGACTGTCCGCCATACTCACAACTGTCCTTACATGCTCGTTCCATTTCATATCGCTCTGCAATGTTACGCCTAGATATTTGAACGACGCGACAGCATCGAGAAGCTCACTACTAATGCTGTATTCCAACTTTATGGGATTGTTTTTTCTACTCATGCGCATCACCTTACATTTTTCTACGTTGAGAGCTAGCTGCCAATTTCGCACCAACTGCAAATTTTGTTTAAGTCATCCTGTATGCTATTACAGTCAGTTGCAGACGAAACCCTCCCATACACACAGAGCATCATCAGCAAACAGCCGCAAATTACAACTTACTCTGTCCATCAGATAATTTCTACATCTACATCTACATGGGAGACTCTGCAAATCACATTTAAGTGCCTGGCAGAGGCTTAGTCGAACCACAATTATACTATTTATCTCCAATTCCAATTTCGAATAGCGCGCGGGAAGAAAGAACACCTGAATCTCCCTGTTGGTGCTCTGATTTCTCGTATTTTATTCTGATGATCATTTCTACCTATGTAAGTGGGAGTCAACAATGTATTTTCGCATTCGGAGGAGAATGTTGGCGATTGGAGTTTCGCAAGTAGCCCACGCCGCAGCGATAAGCGCCGTCGTTGTAGTGATTCCCATCTCAGATCCTGTATCATTTCCGTACCGCTGTCTCCCCTGTATCGCGACAGTACGAAACGAGCTGCACTTCATTGGACTCTTTCGATGTCCTCCGTCAAACCGACCAGATAAGGATCCAACACTGGGCTGCAATACTCCAAAAATTGACGGACAAGCGCAGTGTATGAAGTTTCTTTAGTAGTTCTGTTGCTTCTTTTAAGGGTTCTGCCAATGAAACGTAGTCTCTGGTTCGCCTTTCCCACGATATTATCTACGTGTTCTTTCCAGTTTTGGTCTGAAGTAATAGTAATTCCTGGGTATTTTGTGGAGTTTACGGCCTTCACATTTGATTGATTTATGTTGTAAAGGAGGTTTAACGGATTTCTTTTCGTACTCATGTAGACGACTTCACACTTCTCATTGTTTAGAGCCAATTGCCAATTTTTACACCATAGTGATATCTTATTCAGATATGTAGATAGTTAATAATAGCGGTCCTATCACACTCCTCTGAGGCACGCCTGACGATACACTCGTCTCTGATGAACACTAGCTGTCTTCCACAGAATTTGCCACCGTGCTCTACCCAAATGAAGTCAGCAAGACGAAAGAGCAAGAATAATACGCTGCGCTTGTCGGGAAGACGCCTGATGCGTCGGGGCGGGCGCCAGATAAGAGCTGACACTAATTAGGGCGACCCGCGGAGAGCGATGGCAACGAGTAGGGGGGGCGCCGGCAGTTGTGCGTCCGGTGTCAGCGAGCAGCCGCCGAGTCAGCGGCGCACCTGTTAGCCCTGCTGACGCGCCGCCGCGCCGGTGGCGCCGTGCCGCGGCGCTCCGTCGAATTACTCGCGGGGCTTCCCCGGCGCAGACATTATCTCGCCGCCTCATTGTGCGGCGGAGCAGGTCTGCACGGTCGCCGGAAGCAGCCAGCCCGCACTCTGATGATGAGATGGCCCTCGGCGGCCGAAACGCCTGCGGGGGCGGCGCCGTGGGAACGGCCATCTGCCACAGCGGAAACAAAAGCGGCGCTCTCCTTCTTTCGCCGCCTCGCTGCGGTCGCCAAGCTCTCCCTCTCTCCTCCCCCCAGTTCGCCTTCTGATAGTCGGCGTCTCCCGGGTGTGAGGCGTGAGGGAGGAGAACTAAATAAATACGTTTGCTCCGCCACTCTTTACTGCGCTCTCCCTTTGTCTGTGGGGCTAATGAAAACGAGGAATCCCTAAACTAATACTCATTAAAAACTGAGGGCGTCTCGTAGCACTTGCGGGAATGAGCGCTGGTGTTAAGCATCCAGACTAAATCTAGGTTTTCGCGGAAAAGTTCCGGCAAGCTGGTTCTGGGATATCGTCTTTATGAAGGAAAGATCAAATATAGTCGTATCACAGTGGTGTTGTAAATAATGGTGTTCTACTTTTGAAAGAGCTATACGAACTTAGGGCAAATTCAGTTCATGGCGATTAAGATACATCTCCGTTTGCATCATCATGTTTACCATATTATCCAGAGATATATTGGCTGTCCAGTACTTACCTTTGGGCTGTACCGCCGATAGTTACACAAATGAAGAAACAGAAAAAAAGGGGGACGAAAAAGGACAAGCTTTCGGAACACAGTTCCTTCATCAGGTGGGAGAGAAGGGAAGAAGAAAGGATGGGAACAGAAGGGAAAGGTAATTCACGACCTAGGTCATGAAGGTGGTGTTTCGAGAGTGTGGACGTTAGAGATACTGCATGTTCGTACTGAGCCAAGCCAGAGAGAATATATATATAACCAAAGAGGAAAGATCAAGTAGTAAAGAGAAGAGGAGTGAACTGAATGATGCTGAGGGGTGTAGGAGGGGCGGGGGTTGTCTATAACGTTTTTCATTAACAGGGAAAGATGGACACATACACACACACACACACACACACACACACACACACACATGGGGGGAGAGAGAGACAGAGAGAGAGAGAGAGAGAGAGGTAAGGATGGAGGAAGGGGATTTAGGCCAGGGGGTAACGGGAGGAGAGGATATGTTGAAGGGCAAGTTTCCACCTCCGGAGATCTGAGGGACAGGTGTTTGTTGGTAGTAACCAAATGGCACGTGTGGTGTAACATGCGGCTCCGGTCACGAAGACTGACATAACGGCCGGGAGTGCGGGGCGCTGAACACATGTGCCCCCATACCGTATCTGTTGACGCCTTCGGGCAGAGGATGGCACAGCGGCCGGAAGGTACCCAGTGGACCCCCTGAGGCCTATCGAACAGAGTTTACAGTTTAAGTCACTTTTTATTATTCACAGTATAGACATACAAGTGGAACATTGCCTATAACTTGAAAACTATGCCTGACACTGAAAAACTAATGACATATTTGAATATAGGAGGTGTGTTTCAATATGAATCACGTGTAAAACCCCTAGAAACAAAAACAATTTCATTTTTTGTGTAGAACATTGTAATCCTTGGCCCCTATGTCTATCTATATCATCACTTCCACTTTCTTCTCAGCCCTAATCTTCCTGTCTATCTCCTCTTGCCGCACGGGAGTAGCAGAGTGGTCTGGAGCGACAAGTGGTGGATCGCGTGACTTCCCGCGTCGGAGACTCGAATCATCCTTTGGTCATGGATGTTTGTGTTGTCTTTTGTATAAGTTAGTTCATAAATAATTTGTTAGTCTAGGGATGACCCGCAGTTAAGTGCCATAAGCATTACAAGCATTTGAACATTTCTATCTTCTCTTCCGCCTCTTCTTGTTCACCTTGTCCACCTTCGCAATCTTTGACATCAGCTCCTCGATCCACATTTTCTATGCATCTCTGCCTCCTGGACGCGATTAGTTGACATACTTAACTTCTGAAGTATTGTCATCGGCGTCTTTCTGATGGTTCTATGGAATGGAGACAGTAGCATTACGGCCAATTACGTAGCACACATAACAATTAGTTGCTGCAGTGAGGAATTGTGTTGACATTTGTTTAGTCTAGCTAACGAAATACATAAGCAGTTCTGTCCTGATAGTGCAATGAACAGGTAGTGCAATGCAGTAACAACGTGGCTTACAATGAGCTAAGCCATGGAGAACCATAGAAGGTTGGAAGTGGGACTGACACAATTGGAGGTGGCGAATTTGAGTCGAGGGAAAGAAGCCTGGAGGATAACGATCCGATAAGTGTTCTAAATGTTCAAGTTGTACCACTCCGTTTTATGCCACGATCTGTTTGACGATATTCGTTGTGTGTGGGTGAGCGTTATCGTGAAGAGATAAAACCAGAAAGTGTTTTGTGCGTACTGGGGTCTTACCGTGCATAGACGTTGTATGAAACGGGTCAACATCGTTCCCTCACCTAGAAATTCGTTGTGAATAATTCCTTGACTATCAAAAATCGTGAGTAGCATCGTTTTGATGCGTGATTTTTCGGCTATGCCATTTTTCCGACAAGGATATGTCGGAGAACACCATTCCAAGTTTTGCCGTTTCGTTTCAGGGCCGTACAGGAGACAACCAGGTTTCATACTCAGTGGCCATACGGTTCAAGAAATTGAATGTCACATCCTCCGTTTTCACAAAATCCCGTAAAGCCTATAAAGGTGCCTGATAGTGATCGTCAGCCAAGTGATGTGGCTCATGACAACAACGCGTTTTTCGCTTCCCTAGCTTATGGATTGGGATTTGACAGCCGCGTTGGAGTAGCCGAGCGGTCTAAAGCACCTCGCCGCCGTGCGCGCGGTTCCTCGCCGTGGAGGTTCGAGTCCTCCCTGGGGCATGGGTGTGTATGTTGTCCTTAGGTTAGTTTACCTAGGTTTAAGTAGTTGGTAAGCTACGGACTGATGACCACGGAGTTTGGTCCAATAGATATACAAACATATGAACATTTTTTGGGGGGGATTTGACGCACAGATTCTCGATTAATCTGCATTCATCCGTTATCAATGGTACAGTTTATCGGCGATCGCTTGCCATCAATGTCTTCACATTCTGAATGCTTTCGTCACTGACGGCAGTCATCCGTCGTCCGCTGCGGAGATTGTCAAAAACTCTTTCCTGGCTCCTGGAAAATGGACGAAACACTCGTACACACACAGTGCTTGATCTCCATGAACAAGTACCAGCAAGAAATGGCGTTTTTCTTTGGTGTCTTGGCAAGCTTGATGTTTTCGCAGTTTAGAAGGAACGCACTAAATAATCCCTTCGTCCAGGAGGTCTAACACGGAACACACACGACGCACAACTGAACTACGGTTGAGACAATTTCTCAACACCGCCCACAACACAGTTGCAGCATTTAATTTGCCTTTGTTGCCCGATCGAGCATTCTGACGTCATTCCCGAAATTTTTTGTCAAATGTTGTTTTTGCTGCATCGGTTGCACTAGGATTGATTCTTTTCACTGAATGACCTTATTATACAATTTTTGTTTTCTTATACGGTGCAAGAACCAGTAATGCCGACAGTTTTCTGACACGCAAGCATGTTACGTACAACTGAGCGTGAGAGGGAAAGGCATTTTGTAGATTCAGAGCACCAACAGTGAAGGAACGGGCTTGTTATTTGTTAATCATCACGGCCAATGCAATATGAATCGGGAATTGATTACTTTAAACATGAAGTCATATCGGTTGCGATCAGCAGTATCCTCGGAATGAGAACTTCCACACATTTGAAATTTCCTTTGGGTATCATTGCGTCAATCACAGTGCTCATCAATTTCTTATCACCAAAAATGTTCTACTGCATAGTTTTGGTTGGTTTAAATTTCGAAGCACGATGACTGCTGAGGCACCCTTCAGCTCTAAATTGTGCATAGGTAAGCCAGGTGCATCCAAGGACTTTAAAAAATTCAGTTGGTTAGTTAGTGGCTCCGAGTTCGTTTGTTACTCAATCACTAGATTTCAATGAATGCAGTCAACGGCGTTATTCTGAATCAGTGGATTCACATTATTCCTTCTCAGCTTGCTCAATGTACACATTAAAATGCATTGACGGACATCTAGAACGCTTAATTACTGTTCTCCAAATTCCAAAGTCGTTTAATGACCTTCGAAAATTAAAAGTGCTGTTTGGTTTCTGTTCAAATTATATAAAACATTTAGTTCCTTACATTTTACCCTTGCTAACTTTAGAATTTTAAGAAGTGTATACCAGGTAGTATTTTCAGAAGTTTTTCCCCATTGAACAAAAGCAAAAAACGTAGGTTTGATTTTCATTCATTACTGTTTGCAATGTTCCTAAATTTCCTGGAATGACATACAGGTCTCCCCCTAGGTTCACTATCAATGTTACCATTCTTCTGTAAATAAACTATGTCACTATTTTGCAACCACGATATATGAAACTAGATAGTCTGAAAACAATCACAGTGGTTACCACCTGATTTCCTTGGAAATGAAATTACTGCATTCTTCTTGAAGTCTAGGAACCTATTGTCTGCCTCATACGTCTTGTCTCAATAGGTGCAATACTTCTTCCATTATTGCTGGCATTCTCAGTAGCTCCGATAGAATGGTTTCTACTCCTGGAGATTTGTTTCGCTTGTTCCTTTAGTATCCTGTCTTTCTCGGTATCATATCTGCTATCTCATTTCATCGTCCCTCACTTTAATATCGAACTGTATAACATTACAGAATTCCATTCTTTCCTTATTACTTTTCCATCTAGTCGTTTGGTATTCCTAGAACTGCTTTCCTGTCTTCTACGTATCTCTTACATTTTCCTCTAGGTCACATTATCTGTCTCCTTGTTATAAATGCTTCTATACAGGATGTGTTAGACAGATTTGCGCAAGTTGAGGTATGTGGTATTAGACACTCGGCCGAATATACTGAGTCAGAAAATTGATATTTATTGTGTTATCATTGTTCAACTGATGAGTATTTGGTGAATAAACTAGTAAAATAAGTGTCATAATATTGAGTGGCTAGTAGACAAACTAAATGAACTACTTATCGGCATTCAGAGTTGGCAATAATTAAGAACTAAAGCGACGGATCAACATAAGTGGAACAAACCATTTAGTTCTTTAAAGTAGACATTGAAAAAGGCACAAAAACGTAATACAGATCAGAATACTGTTCTAAGAAGGTTTGCTGGTACATCAGATAAAAGCAGTAGAGGACATTGGACTATATTCTTCGAGCAGCACAAGACACTCTTTGACAGACCAAATGGAACAGTCAAGTCGCAGTGAGTACGAAAACTCTCCAGTCAAAAGGATAACGTCAAGTCTTTTAAAGAATATTGACGAAAGCGTACTAGATAAAATTTATGAGGATGTTAGAATCGTGGCTTCAATTTCCATACCAAAGAATGAAGCGCTGTAAGTAAATCAAAACTACATCAAATTCCACTTTATTTTTAAATTGTTTGTGTAGGAAATGGTAAGCAAGTACTCGTTTCAAAAGAAAGAGACTGACGCAATTACAAACTGTAAAATGTGTAATATCGCCATTTGATGGTGCAAGGAGGTATGGATCTATGGTTCACTATTGGCATCTGCAGATTTAGACACTAGAAGGGGCAATTTCAAAGCGCCTATTTTCCTTCTCGACCAGCTGAAGGCTGAATATCACATTTCATACAGAAATTTTACTATATTTGTCACACGGAAAGAGAAAACGATAACATTATACGGCAGAAGGCACAACGATTTGTGAAGGAAGCGAACATGTTTACAACAGAGGACGGTGTGGGGAATGGTAACGTTTGGAACACTGACTGTGGTGTCGCACAAGACTGAAGTGTGCGCCACGTACTTTCGACGCGCTCCACCATGCACGCACGGCGCGGCATTCTTGCGAGGTCAACCATGAGCGCCCTCCGCTGCAACTCTGCTCGTGGCCACCACTGAACTGCATCATCTCTTGGGATTACGACAGACACTGAAACGGACTCATCAGTAGGCAGGCCTCTACGTAGTTAACGTATGTCACAGCAGTACACTTAGTTGGCAGTCATGAACTTTGTGAAAGTTAAGTATCATATTTCTACGAAATATACAACTTGTTTTAATCTAGCTTAGTGTTTCTAGTTTCTGCTCTCCCACTGGCTGGTCACCTCCGTACCCGCACATGCGTGCATCCTACTTTCCCGAGTCGGTCTCTCTCAACTCGGCCACCGACACCCAGGACAACCGGCGGAAACGAGACTGGCGATGGGGACAGGACACAAAAGTGGCGACGAGGATGGGACACAAAAGTGGCGCCGAGGAGCGATAGAAGAACTTTGGAACAGACCGCTTGCAGCAGCCAGACAGCAGCAGTCAGAGCACGCAGAAATTGTTCCTGCCCGCCCACCCTTATTATAGGAATTCTGGGGGAAGATGTTTGTTCCGTGTTTTATGGACTTTTTTTGTTGCAAAGCATCCTCTTTCATATTGCATTTGTGTTTTGTTATAATTTACTTGTATGCGCGGCGCCTAATCGGTCAGCATGGCCACTACCCCTAACCCAAACGTAATGGAAATTATTCAGTTACAGACGGCGCAAATCACGCAACTACTCCAAGCGATGTCCCAGTTGACGGCAACTCAACAACAGCCATCGCCTCAGCCGCCAACACCTACCGCCGCACCGCTTCCTACGTTTCGCCAGTATGACGAACGTGAGGAAGAACGGAAAGATTACCTGGCGCAATTACAAGAACTCGTCATGGCTCATCAAATTACAGGTAAGAGAGTGAAGCAGCTTTTATCAGTTGTGGGCACCAAGACCTCGTGTTACTGCAGAAACTTTTCCCCCAGACATCTCCTCGTGATCTAGAATTTGATGCAATAGTAGATGCACTGACTGCTCATTATGAGAGAAAAGTTCTCGTAGCTGCGGCGTGGTGCCGATTTTTCAGACTAAATAAATTACCAAACCAGTCGCATCAGGAATGGATCACTGAGTTGAAGGGCTTAACCTGCAAATGTAAATTTACTTGTTCTTGTGGACTTTCTTATAGTGACGTGATGTTGAGAGACGCTATCACACAGAACATTCAGGACCCCAGAATTAGGGCAGCGATTCTGAAACAATCTGACCCCTCATTAGACAGTCTACTGCAGCTTATTGAAGCGCATGATACCTTTGACTTGTTGTTGTTGTTGTGGTCTTCAGTCCGGAGACTGGTTTGATGCAGCTCTCCACCCTACTCTATCCTGAGCAAGCCTTTTAATCTCCTCATAAGAACGACAACCCACATCCACTTGAATCTGCTTATTATACGGGTCTCTTGGTCTCCCTCTGCGATTTTTACCCCACACACTTCCCTCCAATGCTAAATTCACAATTCCTTGATGTCTAAGAATGTGTCCTACCAATCTATCCCTTCTTTTAGTCAAGGTATGCCAGAAATTTCTTTTCTCCCCAATTCGGTTCAGTACCTCCTCATTAGTTACGCGATCCACCCACCTAATCTTCAGCATTCTTCTGTAGCACCATATTTCAAAAGCCTCTATCCTCTTTCTGTCCACACTGCTTATCGTCCATGTTTCACTCCCATACAAGGCAACACTCCATACAAATGCCTTCAGAAAGGACTTCCTTAGGCTTAAATCAATATTAGATGTTAACAAATTTCTCTTTTTCAAAAACGCCTTTCTACCCATTGCCATTCTGCATTTTATATCCTCTGTACTGCGACCATCATTTGTTATTTTACTGCCCAAGTAACAAAACTCATCTACCTCCTTTATTGTTTCGTTACCTAACCTAATTCCTTCAGCATCACCTGATTTTCTTACACTGCACTCCATTACCCTAGTTTTACCCTTGTTAATGTTCATCTTATATGCACCTTTCAGCACACTATCCATTCCGTTCAATTGCTCTTGCAGGTCATTTGCTGTCTCTGACAGAATTACTATGTCGTCGGCAAAACGCAATGTTTTCAATTCTTCACCCTGAACTTTAATTCCTTCTCCAAATTTCTCCTTGCTTTCCTTTATAGCTTGCTCAATGTACAAATTGAACAACATTGGGGAAAGGCTACAACCCTGTCTTACTCCCTTTCCAACCACTGCATCCCTTTCATGCCCTTCAACTCTGACAACCGCTGTCTGGTTTTTGTACAAGTTGTAAATAACCTTGCGCTCCCTATATTTTACTCCTGCTTGCTTCAGAACTTGAAATAATTTGTTCCAATCAACATTGTCAAAAGCCTTCTCCAAATCTACAAAAGCTAGAAATGTTGGTTTGCCTTTTCTTAATCTATCTTCTAGGATAAGCCGTAAAGTGAGTATTGCCTCCCGTGTTCCTACATTTCTCCTGAACCCAAACTGATCTTCCCCGAGGTCGGCTTCTACCAGCTTTTCCATCCTTCTGTATATAATTCGTGTTAATATTTTGCAACCATGACTTATTAAACTGATGGTTCTGTAGTTTTCACACCTGTCTGCACCCGCTTTCTTTGGAATGGGGATTATTACATTTTTTTTAAAGTCTGAGGGTACTTCACCTGTCTCATACATCTTACACACAATGTGAAACAATTTTGTCATGGCTGGTTCTCCCAGAGACTTCAGTAGCTCTGACGGGATATCATCTACTCCAGGGGCCTTGTTTCGACTTAGATCTTTCAGTGCTCTTTGACTTAGCAGATGTATAAATGCAAGGCCACAGTGTTAATGCAGTGCGCCGCAATGGACGTTTTCCTAGTCGCTGTACTCAGTTTAGCCCTCGTGATTCTTACAATTCTGCCGGCTGTGCTGAAAAGTCAGTGAACAGTAACCAGTGTAAAAGTGCGACACAAAGATTGATCGCCCCGTCGTGTTGGACAAAGTAATTTGACGAACGGGTGCCGACGCTCGTTTCAGAAAAATGTTCGTAAGTCTTGCCCCCAGTGTGTATCACGCCACTAACGTCCGCATTGCCCTAGTCGCAACGCAACCAGTTATCAATGTTGCAAATCGGGACATGTACAAACAGTGTGTATGCAGAATAAAAGTTCTAAGTACGGTGCCGTTAGGAACAGTGCTTTGCAAAATGCAGGAACAGTTCATGCAGTAAATGTCATACAAGCTGTGGACTTCAATATTGCATTGCTTGAATGTAAAATGCAAGAAAGTTCTTCTTCGACTACGGCAAAACTATGTAGTGAGCACATGGCAAGCGCCGTCGAGCGCGTAAAATGGGGGTAGTTATTGTGGACCTGCAACGAAGTTTACATATAATTTAGAACATTTACGTAGCTTTATCTACCTGTCCTCTCCCCTCCCCCCACACACAGAAAATGATGAAACGAAAAGAAAACCACTGCTCACAAATTTTTCGCTATAGATACCCTAAAGATGTGGCATTAGGCATGACTTTATAAACAATTTACTTGCAAGAAACAGCCACATAATACGACGAGAATTTACTCACTCACTGTAAGAGAATGAGAGTAGGACTTAGTGACTTGCAACAAACTTGAAACATAATTTCAAACCTTTATTGAACTTTTTTCTCGCTGACAACCGTAGCAAAATTAGAAAAGGAAAACAGTTTCTTGCTTACTGCTTTTCCGCTGTTCATTAACTAAAACTCAAAAAAGTGTTCAGATGTTTGTGTAGAGCTTATGGGACTTAACTACGGGATCATCAGTCCCTAAACTTACAAACTACTTACGAACTAGCTTATACCACGAATAACCATGCCCGACGGGGAATTCGAACCCCCGACCATAGCGGCCGTGCAGACCGTGACTGGCACGCTGCAGACCGCTCGGCCACTGCGACCTGCTGAACTAAAACTAAGGCATTCGGTATGATGTTACAATTTATAATTTCTACACTACAAATTGTAGTCACAGAAAATTTTACAAACAGTATACACACATATAGCTGAATGTGTCTTCGAAAGTGTATCACAATACGACACGTAGTTCATAGAGAACCGCCCTATCATGCGCCAAGTCTTAATATATTTCTTCTTACTACTAATTATATTCGCAACAGATTTTACAGACATACAGTACTTATAGAAGTATATACGTGAAAAATTATTCATTTTTATAACGTATAACTCAATAAATTTGACATCTAGTGAATTTTATATGCCATAAGTATTTTGATTGCTATCTTTCTTTGTTTGGATACTGCACGTATAATTTTGTACGTGATGCAAGACAGAGTTATTTCTTATACATTCTCCGATAAATATGTGTTTAGAAAAAAAGAGTTGGACAGGGAGAAGGGATAGGACAAGTACTAACGCAAGGCAGGAATAAATAAATACCCGTGTATCGCCGGGTTTCTACCTAGTCTAAAATAAACAAGTCCAGACTTTCGAATATGTTTCCTTGGAGCGCTCGTGCAAAATTGTACCTGTGGGAAGTGTGTTGTTGGCAGTCTCACACTTATACCCTTGAGAAACTGGTGATTATCATAATTGGTGTTTCAGGGTGCTAAACGGCTAGGTCATCAGCTCTTGAGCACTGGTATAAATGTACAATTGGAGGGGAGGGGGCAAGAAGATTATGCGGCACGAATAATTTGAGGTCTAAGAACAGAGAATTGCGCATACCAAAGTTCATAAGCGCGAATGATGCCAACTGCAGCGGTCTGTGCAGCTTCAGCTTGCTGTTTCATCGCCAAATAGGACCAGTACAATAGTTAAGATACAGTATACGTCGCGACACATTGCACTTTAACTCACTTGTAATTTATTCTGGAAAACACAATATGAGCACCTAGAAACTGCTTAGGCATAAGATTTCCACGTGGGTACATTTGCGGCAACGAACATATGTTTCATTGCAGCCGGGTGCCGTGGCTCAGCGCGCCCTGTGAGACAGCTCATCGTCCTCCGTAATAAAAAAAAAAGGTGAGCCAAGAACATTCAGAACGACAACGTACAAACACGATCAGTGACTTCAGGGCACAGTACTACCCGTAGAGGAAAATAAATTACAGTTAATAATAATCTAATTTTAATCAGACAGACAGACACGTGTTCATAGTAGTAATATTGAAAATGGACTTTTTCTGGAAAGTCAGATGAAGAACAATTTCCAAGTTGGTTTTTATTTTGTTATGAGTGGTCAAATAAATTTTACCATTGAAGGAAGATGATTTTAGATATCAATGGACAATATGTAATTAGTTATTTATTAAAGATAATACTGAAAAAAGTAAAACCAATATAATTTAATAACAAAAAGTAGTTAAAACAAGAAACATTTACACCGCGAAAAAAAAAAGATGTAAAATAAAATGTAAAGGCTTTGATTACATCCGATCCGATACACCAGTTAACCAGGAAAATATCTGTCCTTTCTCATTAGCGTTTACGGTCGAGTAGTCCTACCGGAGTTGAAGAAGGAATATTAAAGGGGAAACAAGAGGTAATGGAAGGCGCAGCCACAAACTTGTGTAAATTACGCGTAAGGACTTGGAAAGCTATGCCTTCTGCTGATACAATTATGTTAGCTAAACACTATAGATTCATCGTGTGGCAGTCATAGTAATTACAAACGCATGCATCATTTTTCAACATGTTTACTACAGCTGACACTTGTCTCGTTGTTTAAAAATTAGGCTATTACAAAATGGAATATGTTTAAGAATGTAGAATCTAGAAAAGCCCATTATTGCACAGTTCGTAACGAATTAATTTTGAAGAGAAAAAAATCTCTGCAGTGGTACTCTAAATCGTGCCCCATGTGTTCGTAAATCGTCAGCCTATCCACTTTTTTTTCCTTTTTTAATTCTGGTAGTTCGATGCTTTGCGATCGTTTTTTAATATTCTTTGTTTGTGGTTCGAAGATTCTGGCTTGACTTATTACAGAGGGCGTTGAGCCATGTGACTGTGCGCCAAACCACTAAGCCCGGCAAATATTCAGCCAAAGAAAACATCTGTAAGAAGCGGTTCGTTGTAGTAAATCTATCCACGTGGAGTTTCTATACCTCAACCGCTTCTATGTGCTCGAATAACGTTTTCCCAAATAAAACGTGGGTCAAGCTGCTACGAATCTCCGCAAATACTGTATCCTAACACTGCTTCTATTTGAGAATGTAAACAGCATGCTGGAGCTCCGAAGACCTGTAACATTCGCACTTCGGAACTAGGGCAATGCTCTGTTCGTCGTCTCTAAATTATTCGATCTGGGTAATCTTTTTGTCCGCCATTGTATATAAGATACACAGGTCGTATAACACGGACTTACCCCCACCCACCTTGAGAGGCAAAAGCTGCATTCGATAATGCAATGGTCCATCATATTTCGCACTCGTTGACAGCTTCCACTAGTCTTTACTCATTACCAGTATCCGTGTGATGTTTCGGACCCTTCAAATACTCGAACGCCACGCCCTCCGCCTCTCCGCCTCGCCTCCTCGCCGCCTCGCCTCATCTCACCCATGTGGATCCTGTACGACCTCATCCTATTCCCCCCACCTCCTACAGTTCCTGGAACATATTCCACTCCTAAACATAACTCGCAACATCGACTCATGTAACCCCATGGGTTGCCCCATCCTGACCAATCCTGCGCCTCTGCCACTCCTTCACCACAGAATCCCTCCTTCCCTTTATCTCCACACTCTCCACGTGCTTTCCCAGGGTAAGGTCTGACCCATCTCTTTCCCAGATGACGCCCTCTGTCCCGACATCTACCACAGAATAATATATACAGACGGGAAACGTCCTGAAGGGCCCAGTCCTACGCTCAGGGGAGGGAGGGTTTCCAGCAGTTCCGTAAGATGTCCCATGATGGAGCTGCGGTCAGAAGCAGCCCTTTAAACTGGCCAGAGCTGGCGGCAAGTAGCGGCTGTCCCCACCACCACCTCCCCTCAAACGCCAGCAAGCTGGACACAGCCGTGGCCTCTTGGCAGGCGGCACAAGCTCTCCCCTCAGCCTCCCCTCCACGCTACCCTCTGACGTACGAGAGGCACCCTAAGCCAGCGATCCGCCTGACGCCTGCTAGCATCTTACGGAACCATGAGGGGAGCGTAGGACAGTGGTTTTGGGGTGGCTGCTCCTCTGTATTTGTTACTCTGTACATCTACCCATCCTATCAACCCTTATCCTCTCCCTGTGGCTTTAAGCCCCGCCCCCCTCACCCTCCTCTCTCTTTCACTACCTCCGCGTGGTCGTCCTCTTCCCTACCCCCTTCTCTGGAGTCCCTACACTCCCTCCCCTCTCCTACCCACCCCTCCCTTGCTCTCCCTCCTCGCTTTGGCACCCTCTCCAGAATCTCCTCCCGTGCGGGCTCCTCAGTTCTGTCAGTTTTACACAGTGCATCATATTGTGATATGTGACTCTGAGTGCAGTTTTAACAGTGCGTCTACCAGTACAATGCAGACAAGTGTTGGCGTCGGAGGTTTTTAACAGTGTATTCAATGTCTCTTTGTCGTTCCAGTGTTGTGTTGACATGGAACGAACATGTAAGGACAGTTGTGAGTAAGGCGGACAGCCTACTTCGGTTTATTGGGAGAATTTCGGGAAGATGTACTTCATCTATAAAGGAGACCTCGTATAAAACGCCTGAGCGACCACGTATTGAGTATTGCTCAAGTATTTGGGACCCACAGCAGATCAGTTTAATGGAAGACACACAAGCAGTTCTGAGGAGAGCAGCTAGGTTCGTTACTGGTAGGTTCCACTAACGCGGGAGTGTCACGTAAATGCTATGGCGCCGCGGTGGAATAGCCGAGTGGTCTAAAGCGTCTCGCTGCGGAGCGCGCGGTTGCTCCCCGTGGAGGTTCGAGTCCTCCCGGGGGAATGGGTGTGTGTTTTTCTCCGTAGGTTGGTTAGTTTACCTAGGTTTAAGTAGTTTGTAAGCTACGGACTGATGACCACGCAGTTTGGTCCGATGGATTTACAAACATTTGAATTTTTTTTAATGCTCTGGCAACTCAATTGGGGATCGCTGGAGGAAAGACCACGTTCTTTTCGTGAATTTCTGTTGAGTAAATTTAGAGGGCCGGAATTTGAAGCTGAGTGTAGAACGATCTTGCTGCCACCTACTTATATTTCACGTAGTGATCCCAATGGCAAGATAAGAGAAATTAGGATTTGTACGGAGGTATATAAGCATTCTTTTTTCCCTCGTTCTATTTGGGAATGGAATAAGAAAGGAAATGCCTAGTAGTGGTACAGTGTATCCTCCGTCACGCACCTTACGGTGGATAGCGGAGTATGTATGTAGATGTAGACTGTGGTCCAATGTTTCAACGGACTACGTGTGTTTTTACCATCTTGTTTTGTTATTTTTTCACTAATGAAATACTCTGTGTCAAAATTTTTTAAATATCCTATGTTTTTATCCCCATGTTGTTTATAAAATATTCATGTCCATTGCACACAGTTGCTCGGCTGAAGAGTGGCGTAAGAGTCAGCTGCCAGCCTACCGATGTTTGTACATCGGTATTAAAAATAACAATAACAGAAAGATGTTTCGACAGACTCCGTGTTTGCCGTCAGCTTCTGGAGATGGCTGTCCGCAGAGGCGGGGTGGCGGCCAGCTGCGCCACGCCACAATGGAATTGAAGTCCAGCGGCTGGCGGTGTCCCAGGCAGGCAGCGCTGTGGACACAACTGCCAGCCGCTGCCGGCCATGGCGGACGCACCCGCCGCCGGCTCAAATATTTACCGCTCGCGCAGCAGGACAGGACAGGGCCACACAGCGCGGATCAGGCCGGCTCTGACGACGGAGCTGCCACTGCGAGCCTGTCCATTCAATTAGTCTTATTTTACGGTATTACTCGATAAGAGGTAGACGTCGATTGTCAAGTCTTTTTTTTTTTTTTTTTTTTTTTTTTTTTTTTTTTTTTTTTAAGAAAACCTTAACGTCCCTGGTTTTACCAATAACTTCGTTTATCAGTGCCGTTGAAGAAGCTGTTCGACCACTCTCCACGGATACAGCAGATGAAATAAGACGTGAAACCTGCCGTGCTGTAATGAACGCTCGCCCTCAAGGAAGTAATATTTCTGTGCCAGAGAGGGATGTACTACGTAAACTTCGCCAGGATACCGAGACAGTAGTTCTTCCAGCTGACAAAGGAAATTCCACTGTTTTAATGACGTGTGAAGACTACCATGATAAAATGTGTAGTTTACTGACTGACAGTACATACCGGAATCTTACTAAAGACCCCACAAATCAGGTAGTGAGGAAGACTTTATATCACTTCTGAACGCCTCCACCTTGCCTCCAGAAGTTGTGAGAAGATTAAAACCAAGTGGTGCGGTTCCTCCAAGACTCTATGGACTTCAGAAGATCCAGAAAAAGGATGTCCCATAGCGTCCTATAGTGAGCAACATTGGCTCTCCTAACTAAGATTTTGCCAAACATTTAGCGTCGTTATTAAGGCCATTGGCGGGAAAATGTGCTCATCACATACGCAACTCCGCTGACTTCATTGCCAAACTAAAAACTTTGAAATTGGACAGCTCTGACTTGTTAGTCCGTTTTGATGTAGTGTCCTTATTTACCAAGGTTACTCTTTCAGACTCATTATCTCTTATTGGTAAGAACTTTGATAAAGAGATTTCACCTTTGTTTAAACATGTCATGACCTCGACATATTTTTTATTCAATAACGAGTTCTTTGAACAAACTGACGGTGTCGCCATTGGTAGTCCCTTGTCGCCTTTGGTGGCCAATATGTTTATGGAGGACTTCGAGGAAAAGGTGCTGGAATCTGCCAGATTGAAGCCCACAGTGTTCTGGAGGTATGTTGGTGACACATTTGTTGTGTGGCCTCACGGTGAAGATAAGTTACTAGAATTTTTAAACCACCTGAATTCCATCCATAACCAAATCCAGTTCACAATGGAATTCGAAAAAGAGGGATGCCTTCCATTTCTGGATGTAATGGTACGACGTAAAGACGATGGCACCTTAGGACATTCAGTATATAGGAAACTGACGAATACTGATTTATACTTACATGCAAATAGCTGCCATCATCCATCCCAGACGATGAGTGTTCTTAGAACACTGGTCCATAGAGCACACGTCATTGCTGATGAGAGCAGTCTGCAGGACGAGCTTCTACACCTGAAGAGAGTCTTTGAAGCAAACGGGTACTCTCCATAACAGATACATAACGCACTACGTACGAAGCCAACGGTACGTGCAAAAAATACAGAAGATAATTCAAAAAGTTTTAAATCAATGGATTTTGTGCCATATGTTGGGAGCCTGTCGTCGAAAATCGGACGGATTATGAATAAACACCTGGGCCTTTGCGTTATGGATTCAGTTCCGAGATCTTCCTCTACTGTGCGTGTTACAGACTCTCATTTTGAGGATGCTGTTTTGAAATGGTTTATAGACCCTTTAGGAAGTGATGTGGGATCAGACAGTGACTGTGAGATTCAAAGTAAACATAATTCAGACTCATATCAGTGTGAAAGTGAAGAAGAAATTGTATTGCCACCTGTGGATTCCTCGAGTGAAACAAGTAATCGAAATGATGAAGACAGGCATATGGAGACAGTATCATCAGCTAAGAATTCTGTAAGAAATATTTCTTGGTCGAAACAATTTTCGTTGATCTTCGAAGCCACTTTTGAGGAACTCTGTGTGCCTCAGCATAACATCATTCGTTTGCCGACTGTACGACCACCTGCTCAAGTAGGTAACAACCCAGATCCACTCACTATTTGGAATTTGCTAATGACTGACGATATTCTGAATATTATAGTAAAGTGAACGAATGTAAAAATAAACTAAGAAAAGCCTGAAAATGAACCAAATGTTTGGCATGAAACAGATTTATATGAACTAAAAGCTTTTATTGGTTTACTATTTTACTTAGCTGTTTTCAAATCCAACAGAGAAGATTATAAATCGTTTATGCCACATATGGTACTGGACATGATATTTTTAGATGTGTTATACCGAAAAACCGGTTTGGTGTACTTCTAAAATTTTTCACATTCCACGTGAACTTCGTGCATCAATTCACCGTGTGTTGGGAGTCGCAAAAAAACAAGACTACAAGTAGTTGGAGAAAAACGTAGAAATTGCTCCACCTGTGGCCCAAAACAGAAGAGAAAGACGTCTTATGTTTGCCATTGTTGCAAGAAGCCTATCTGCCTTGAGTGTTCTACTAAATTTGCATCGAGTGGAGAGAAAACATTTGAAAAGGCAAAACGTTACCAACAAAGCAGTAGTGAAATTTTTATTTTTGTGAATGTTTTTGGAGAGTTTCTTATATTTTTACCATTACATGCACAGTAAACAATAAAAATATGGCACAAAGTAAAATTTAAAGGCCATAGTATTTGATTTTTTACAGTGTTAATAAAATAATTTAATGTTAAATCCATTTTCTGCAGTTTTCCGTTTGAATATATATATATATTTCATAAAATTAATTTTAAAATGTATTTCTTTTACAGAGTTTATGTAGTCATAAGTAGCCTTTTGCGTAATAAATTGAATTAGTTCACTTAAATAACAATCAGAACTATTTATGATTATTTAAAAATTGCGGTCTGTCAGACCGCACCTGGGACTTAGTGTGACAGGAAAATGACCTGGGAAGCTAAGAGTTAACTGTGATTTTAGTACAGGATTATATTTAGTGTCCGGTGTTCTCCCGGCATTTATTGAATCCATTCTTGTGATAGTCCACCAGTAGGCCATCTATACGCCATCTGGCCATCGTATTATTGCCAATCCTCTGTCTATATAACCGCAGTGTATAGCGAATTAGGAAAGCTCTTGATGGTTGGACCAAAGGCATCTCAATTGGCGGAAGAACTGTCAACAACCTCCGTTTTGATGATGACACTGCACTTTTTAGCCAACAGCGAAGATTAACTTGCTGAGCTACTAACTAGAATAAAAAAGACATTAGTCTAGCATATGGACTGCATATCAACCTCAGTAAGTGCAAACTCTTGTTATTTGATCGAGAACAACAGATCCAGCTCACAGGTCAATTAAAGGGACTGGAAGTCGTGCAGTCCTTCACCTGTCTTGGGTCAACCATCTGCAGCACAGGTAGTTGTGAAGAGGAGATAAGAATACGGATCACGCGACGACGAGTGGCTGTGAAATAGCTCACGAAGATCTGGCAGTGCAGAGCAATAATAAATAGCACAAAGATCCGGCTAGTTGAAACACTCGTGTTTTCTATCTTCTTTTATGGCTGTGAATCATGGTCAGTCAAGATCAGGAACAAACAACGTATTGATGCGTTTGAGCTTTGGTGCTAGCGTAGGATGCTACGCATAAAATGGACCGAAAGAAGAACAAATGTGTTCATTATTGAACAACTGAATATCTCCAGACGCCTTTATACTCGAGTCGACGAAAAAATTCTCCAGTTCTTTGGCCATATTGTGAGACGAGACGGAGAAAACCTAGAAAAAATAATCTTACAAGGAAAAAAAATGTTCAAATGTTTGGTAAGCTTATGGGACTTGACTACGGGGTCATCAGTCCCTAAACTTACAAACTACTTATGAACTACCTTATACTAAAGACGGCACAAATATCCATGCCCGAGGGGGGATTAGAACCCCCGACCGTAGTGGCCGTGCAGACCGTAACTGAAGCGCTCAGTCTCCTCGGCCACCGCCGCCGGCTTAAAGGAAAGATCAATGACACAACCCCAAGAGGAAGAGCAGCGAGTAGATGGATAGACAAAATCAAGATCTCCGGTTTACCTCTTGAGCAGGTAGTGAGAGAAGCTGACAAACGTCAGGGATGGAGACACTTGGTTCATGGGGTCACGACGCTCAGCAATGAGCACGACGACTTATGATTATGATGATATCGAATGTCGGCCTATAGTTTCGTATTCACGCAGCTCGGTCATCATACGAAGTTTGGAACTTCAATACTGTCAATTATTTATTCACAACCGACACAAAAGCGTTTCATGTTGCACCTTTTACTGTCCTTCAAAGTAGTCAACAGCGTTGTGTAGAACCAGTTGATAACGATGTGGATGGCTTAGTATACTGTCAGCAGAACCTTTTCTTTTGATGGTGTCAATGGGGTGATCTAATGCCTGCTGTAGTTTTCAAGCGAATGCCACGAAGTGGTTCATTCATCTTCGGAAGTCGGCCGCGGTGGCCGAGGGGACTAAGGCCCTGCAGGCACGGTCTGCACGGCCACTACGGTCGAGGGTTCGAATCCCCCCTCGGGCATGGATATTTGTGCCGTCCTAGTTCGTAAGTAGTTCGTAAGTAGTTTGTAAGTTTAGGGACTGATGACACCGTAGTTAAGTCCCATAGACTATACAAACATTTGAACATTTGAACATCTTCGGAATCAAAACAAACTCACATGGTCGTATGTCCGAAAACTGTGGTCGATGGTACAGTACTTCCATGTCCCACTGACCGAACAGAGCAGTCACAGTTTGCTCTGTATGCGCCCGCGCACTGTCGTGCAAAGTGAAATCTGAGTGGCGATAAAGTGTTGCCTTTTCTTTCCCTAAGCTGGGCGCAAGTGATGCTCCAAAAAGGACCAGTAATACTTTGCATTGAGGATCTGCCTTGAAGAAACGAAATGCATTAGAAAAACACCATAAACTCTCCATACTGAGGCTCTGACTCACTTTCGACTTTCGCGACGGCCCGTAATGACGCCAATCGTTGTTCCATAACTTAACAAAATTTATCGGATATTTACATCTTCACCGTAGAGGCTGAGTACATAATCAGTCCAACATCGTAATTAGCGGATATTTTGATACATGAGTGGATAACATTCTTTTGGAAGCTGTAAATAAACTCTATGGGTATCTCCTTCGAAGTGTCGTAGATGTTCTCGTAGCCACGGGTGGGTCAACCCCTTACTAATAATTATGTCCATGTTTGCCGCGGCGCAGTGGCCAGGCGCATTGAGGCGCTATGCTACGATGTGCAAGGCCGCTCCCAGTCGGGGGTTTGAATCCCCTCTCGGGCATGGATGTTTGTGCCGTCTTTAGTACCATGTAGTTCATAAGTAGTTTGTAAGTTTAGGGAGTGATGACCCCGCAGTCGATTCCCTTAAGCTTAACAAACATTTGAACTTTTTTTCCATGTTTAATATTAATATTACCTTGCTCGCTCACTGTATGTAACTGAACACGTCGTGTATTGATACGATTGTGCCTTTCCAGACAATTAATGTCATTCACGCTGAGTCTCTAAGCAGATTGTACGCCATTGTGTTGCATGTAATGTGAGCAGGTGTATTAAGGACTGCTTGTTGTGTATTATTTGTTTGTTTCCTGTTACCATACCCACCTCCTGTTAGCAATACATGCCGCCGAATGTGGTTGGGACAGAGAAACTGCACCCGTACACGTGAGGAAATTGGAGACTTGCAGATGCATCACGTCTTGTAACGGTTTCTTGAAGCACTAACGTTGTGTCTTTCAATGTGTGCCCCAATAATCGTAGTAGATGCACAAATCGCTGGCTTGTTCACAATCGTCATATGAGACTAGTCGCAAGAGCCATCAGTGCAAAGAATCTTAGCCAGACAGAAACAATCCTTACAGAAAGTCTCGCCGTTCTAAGTTCGTATTTAAAAAGTGGTGACTGAAGCCTGATACTACCAAAACAGAAGTATGTGCATTACACCTAACAATAAGCACGCACATGCTAAGTTCTCTTCAATGGAACTGTACTAAACCGTAAAAATTTTCCAAAATATCTTGGAATCAACATCGACCGTACTGTTTCATTCAAAAACCACCTTCAAAATACAGGTTCCAAGATCAGGACACGAAACAATATCATCCACAAATTATGCGGAACCACATGGGGAGCTTCGACAGCGCTGGTCTTTTCAGCTGCTGAATATTGTGCTGCAGTGTAGATGAACAGCTGCCATACCAACCTGGTAGATGTAGAGCTGAATAGTACTATGCGCCTTATATCTCGTACTATCAGATCGACACCTACATATTGGCTTCTGTTGCTGTGTATTGTGTAATATACATCCACCTGATATCCGCAGAAATTCGGCACTGCTTCGTGAATTCCAGAAGATTCAGGAGAACGTGTACCTGCCTATTCATGACGATGTACCGGCTCTGCGTCGAAATAGACTCCGCTCAAGACATCCACCATTGAGGAAACACAAAAATTAGAGATTTCTGGGAGCAGAAAAGTCAAATCATTGAAAACTCCGAGATACGTAAATGGTTTTACGACTAAAACCATGACACTACCGGCGCAGAACTAGAAAGGAACCTGTTGGTGAAATTAAATAGAATGCGTATGGGACACTGGCTTTGTGCAGACTCACTGCCTAAATGCCTTTTTTTATTTTTTAGTTTATTTATTTATTGATTGAGTCTTCACAATATGACTGTCGAGCCTTGAAACAGATAATCGGGCACATTAGGGAAGAACGCCGTTTGAGAGCCTTACAAGGGACCTGGAGTGATTTTATGAGAGCTGATCTTGCAGTGGTGACCTAGATTAGGAACTTAGATATTAAAATTTAGATATTTTTTTTGTATTTGTTGTGTATATATTATGACTTTTACCCTATAAAGGTATTGTCGGTTTTTATGTTAAGCCATACGAAAAATAAATAAATAAATAAATAGTACACTGTCACACTGACATCCAATTTTTTCAAGCAATTATTACCACGACTATTCAATACTTTACGTACACCATTATAACTACCGCTTTCGACGAGCCACCTAACATAATCGCCTCCGATGCCTTCAGTCACTCCAACTGCCAAAGTGTGGAGCTGGTTTGTCTACATCAGCTCATAGCCATTCCTCAAATATTCCTATACTTCGCCATCATAGTACGAGTCTTGCACATACACAATCCTGGTGCTGGCTCACGCCTTTATCTGGAAGTGTTTCTGTCAGCCTCCTTTTGTGTCCCAGCCTCGTCGCCGCTTTTGTGTCTCGTTCCGTTGTAGGTGTCTGTGGCCGAGTGGAACGAGACCGACACAGGAATAAAGATAGCACGCCGGTGCCGGTACGAAGGGGAGCAGCCAGAAACCACAAACACTAGAGTAAATTAGAACGAGATATATATTGAACAGAATTCATACAATACTTAACTTTTACATAGTACTGCAGAATGTTGATACATAGTTGTTAGAGGCCTGCCTAGTGGCTGTACGATAGCCAAGTCTTCACTGGTGCCTATCTGATTCCGAAGGTCCTAACTGGATGCTATCTCAGTCCCAAGTGAACGATGTCGTTCAGTGGTGGCCACGAGTGGAGTTGTCGCAGAGGGCGCTCGTGGCTGTCGTCGTAAGAACGCCGCGCCGTGCGTGCATGGCGGCACGCGGCGAAAGTAGGTGGCGCGCAATTTGTACTTGTGCGACACCACACCCCTCCCCCCCAAACCGCCGCGCCGTCGTGGCGTAGGGCTGAGGGCCACGGCGACGGCACTGGGAGGAGGGCCTGGGCGGGGGCGTTACTGGTGGGACGGGCGTCGTAGCTGAGGCTGGGATCGAGACGCCGTCCGCGCCCCGGCATCCGCCTTGCGATCCTGCAGGAAACCCGGCGAAACCTGAGGAAGGGCGCACACCTTGCCCAGAGTGAGCAGGTCATCTACTGTGATACGTGGCCCAAGCTGGGGGGGCCCGCACGGTCCCGGAGTCCCTCTCGGTGACGCTGTCATCTGCAGCGGCGACGGAGGAGGAGGAGCCGACTGCGTAGGAGGCGCGTCGACATCCATCGGGAGCTCGTAGCTCGGGGAAGCTGGGCCCGGCGGCGAGCGATGTGGCTGTGCTCCCTGGCGGTGAACTGGGTCTGGAACCAAGAAACCCGAGACAGGATCGCGCGGCCTGTGCAGGCGCAATTGGTTTGCGTGGCGCCGCAACTCCGACCCTGTGGAAGAACGTACAACATACATATTGCGACCGAGCACGCGCTGAATGGTGCCCGGCATCCATCGTTTCTTCATACCAGAAAACACCCTGTACAGCACCGGCGTAGAAACCTGAAAACGTGTAGCGCCTTACGAACCGACTCGGTGCGTGGGAGGCTGCAGCAGGTGAAGGAGAGTGCGGTGACGGCGGCCGTGTAGCAGCTCGGCAGGAGACGGGCCGTCACGTGGCATGCACCGATACGTAGACAGGAAAATTTGAAGAGCTTGCTGCCTGGAGTGCTGACCTTTCATCTTCTTCATGTGAGACTTGAATGTTCGAACGAAACGTTCCGCTTCACCATTGGACTGAGGGTGAAAAGGTGCGGTGGTGATATGTGAATGCCATTCACACGACAAAACTGTTGAAATTCCGCACTAACAAACTGAGGTCCATTGTCACTGACGATAGTTTTAGGCAAACCTTCGATGCAAAACACTGATGTAAGGGCACTAATTGTACTAGACGCTGTCGTTGAGTTCATGGCAATCACAAAAGGAAACTTGCTGAAAGCGTCTACAACGATTGACCAGCGCGTATTCCAGAAAGGTCCGGCAAAGTCAATGTGTAAACGTTGCCATGGTCCGTTGGGGCGTGGCCAGTCTGAGAACGTTGCGGAGGAGCCGCCTGATGCTCCGCACAAACTGTACACTGTGACGTCACGTTCTCTATCTGAGCGTCCATACCAATCCAGGTACAATGATGTCTGGCCAGTTGCTTTGTCCTAACAATACCCCAATGTCCTTGATGCAGGAGGCGTAATACTTCACGTTGCAGGGAACGAGGAACAATCACTCTTGTTTGGTCGTTGTTGGTATGCAACAACAGTACACCCTGACTTAAAGAAAATGCATGAAGTTGTGCAAAATAACGTTGAACCAGAGGCCGATCAATGTCTTTGGCTCTGGCAGGCCACCCTGAGCGAACAAAACGTGCTACCACACTTAGGTCTGCATCCGCAGCTGTTTCCTGTGCAACCCGACGAGAGTTCAAAGGAAATTATGTGACAGCGGAAACATCTCTGGAGTCTATCTGACAACACGCCATTTCTGAAGAATCAAACGACACATCCTGGCCAACCGGAAGTCGGGAAAGTGTGTCCGGGTTGGCGTGTTTAGTGGTAGGTCGGTACAAAATCTCATACTGATAATTAGACAGTATTAAGGACCATCTCTGAAGCTTTTGTGCCGTACGTGGCGGAATTGGCTTTGTGGGTGAGAACAACGACGTGAGAGGCTTGTGGTCTGTCAACAAATAGAATTTTTTGCCATAGAGATAATGATGAAACTTTGTGACACCGTAAATGATTGCTAAGGTCTCCTTTTCTATCTGACTGTAATTCTGTTGCGTTGGCGTCAGTAGCTTGGATGCAAAGGCAATAGGACGATCGTGAGAACCAATACGATGTGAGATTACTGCGCCCACACCGTACGATGAGGCATCAACTGCTAACACTACAGGCTTCTGTGGGTCAAAGGGAATCAAACATGCATCACTGAGTAGTGCAGACTTTAATTTGTCAAACGCAACCTGGCAATCTTTAGACCATACAAAAGGAACATTCTTCCTACGTAAGTGATGCAGTGGAGCTGCAATCTGAGAGGCATTGGGAATAAATCTGAAATAATAATTAAGCTTTCCCATTACTGCTTGCAATTCCTTCACATTCTTAGGAGGAGGAAAGTCTTTGATTGCTCTAAGATGTGACTGTAAGGGATGGATTCCTTGGGCATTAATCACATGGCCTAGGTACTCTATTTCAGTTTGAAAAAACGAACACTTTGCTTTATTACAGCGTAGACCTGCTGCAGTCAAAACTTTGAAAAGGCACTCCAGGTTTGCTAAATGTTCTTCAACTGTACGTCCGGATACCACAATATCATCTAAATAGTTCGAACAACACGGTACAGAAACTGTCAGCTGTTCCAAAAAACGCTGAAAAATAGCGGGGGCGGAAGAACTGCCAAAGGGTAGGCGTTGAAATTGAAAAAGGCCCATGTGAGTATTAATGAAGAAAATTTTTTTTGACTCGTCATCAAGCGGAATTTGTAAGTATGCCTCTGCCAAATCAATCTTAGAAAAGAAACGAGACTGTCCTAATTTGTCCATTAGTTTGTCAGGTCTGGGCAGGGGATAAGTGTCTACAATTGTTTGACTGTTCACTGCTGATTTGAAGTCCGCACAGAGACGAAGTTTTCCTGACGGCTTGGGTATAATTACTATAGGCGAGGCCCACTGACTCGCAGAAACAGAAAAATCACCCCACTATCTTTCCAACGTTTAAGTTCTTCGGCAACTGTATCACGCAAGGCGATAGGCACTGGTCTAGCTTTACGAAATTTTGGAACTGCAGATTCTTTTAAAGTTGCATGTGCCACGAAGTCTTTTGCACAACCTAGTTCCGGCGAAAACAAGTCACTATATTTGTCACACAATGCATTGATTTTATCCTGAGGCACTATTGACGAAATTTGAAGCACATCTCTTCGAATTGATAAACCAAACAAGTCAAAAGCATCTAGTCCAAAAATGTTCTGTGTCGATTTGGCCTGAAGAACTACAAAAGCAACTGTTTTTGTTACACCTTGAAAAGAGGCGGGCAGACTACATGTTCCTAGCACGGGAATATTTTCACCTGTATAAGCTGTTAACACTTGCTGTGACGGCGACAATTTTGGCGAACCCAGAAGTTCATAAGTATCTTTATTTATTAATGTGACAGAGGAACCAGTATCAAGCTGAAATTGCACCGTCTTATTGTCTATGAAGAGAGTCACAAACAGTTTTTGCTTGCGGTGCTCGACAGGTGCGCGAATATGGGCAACGTCTGCTACGGTTTGTTTACTGCGCTTGCGCGGGCCGCGTAGTGAAGTAAGCGGCGCAGACTCGGCACGCAGCGGATTAACAACACTGTCACTAGATGACACTACCGCCGGATCGGCGTCCGCGCAAGCATGCGAAGCTACTCCAGATTTACTAACTACTGCACTACACTTTTGAGTAGCTACTTGATGTCTACTGTCACTAGCTACACAGTACTGGGCACTATTACAAGGAGCAGTTGCAGAAGGCACTATTGTCACTACAGGAATGCACTGTTCATAGGCATTTTGCTTGCCCCGAACCCTTTTCCGTTGCACTGTTTTACGCGCTCGTCGGCGCTTGCTACGTGGTGCACTATATAGTTTTGCCATAGGCGCAGAACTACTTTCTTGCAATTGAGATCCAAGGAAAGCACTGTTCAATTCCACAGCCCGTATAACATTTACAGAATGAACTGTTCTCGCACTCTGCGAAGCACTGTTTCTAACGGTACCGTTCTTTGAGTTTTTAATTTGCATACACACAGACTGTACATGTCCTGATTTGCCACATTGATAACAGGTTGCGTTGCGACTAGGGCAATGAGCACGCTTGTGGCGAGACACACACTGGGGGCAAGATTTACGTACATTTTTCTGAAATGAGCGTTGGTGCCCGTTATTCAAATCACTGATTCTAACACGACGGGGCGATCTTTGTGTCGCACTTTTACACTGGCTACTGTTCACTGTCTGTTCAGCACGGCCTGTACTATTGTAAGAATCACTAGTGCTACACTGAGAACTACGGCTAGGAAAGCGTCCGTTACGGCGCACTGAATTAACACTGTGGCTTTGAATTTCTACATCTGCTAAGTCAAAAGTATCATGCGCTTCTATAAGCTGCAGTACACTGTCTAATGAGGGGTCAGACTGTTTCATAATTGCTGCTCGAATTCTGGGGTCCTGAATATTCTGAGTGATAGCGTCTCTCAACATCACATCACTATAAGAAAGTCCACAAGAACAAGTAAATTTACATTTGCGGGTTAAGCCCTTGAGTTCCGTAATCCACTCTTGGTGTGACTGCTGCGGTAATTTTTTAAGTCTGAAAAATCGGTACTGAGCCGCAGCTACGAGAACTTTTCTCTCATAATAAGCATTTAGTGCCTCTACTATTTGTTCGAAGTCTACATCACGAGGAGATACGTCGGGGAAAAGTTTTTTCAGTAACACGAAGGTGTTGGTGCCCACCACAGATAATAGCAGATGCCTCACTTTCTGACCTGTAATTTGATGAGCCGTGACGAATTCTTGAAACTGTGCGAAGTAGTCGCTCCATTCTTCCTCACGTTCGTTGTACTGGCGAAACGTAGGAAGCGTTGCGGCGGCAGGTGTGGGCTGCTGAAGCGGCGGCTGTTGTTGTTGGTTAGCTGCTTGCGCTGTGAGCTGGGCCACAGCCTGCAGGAGTTGTGTTATTTGCGCCGTCTGTAACTGAATAATTTCCATTAAGTTTGGGTTCGGGGTAGTGGCCATGCTGACCGATTAGGCGCCGCGCATACAAGTAAATTATAACAAAACACAAATGCAATATGAAAGAGGACGCGCTGCAACAAAAAAGTCCACAAAACACGTAACAAAATTGTACCCCAAAAATTCTTATAATAAGGGTGGGGGGCGGGAGCAATATCTGCGTGCTCCGACTGCTGCTGTCTGGCTGGTCCAAGGTTCTATCACTCCTCGTCGCCACTTTTGTGTCCCAGCCTCGTCGCCGCTTTTGTGTCTCGTTCCGTTGTAGGTGTCTGTGGCCGAGTGGAACGAGACCGACACAGGAATAAAGATAGCACGCCGGTGCCGGTACGAAGGGGAGCAGCCAGAAACCACAAACACTAGAGTAAATTAGAACGATATATATATTGAACAGAATTCATACAATACTTAACTTTTACATAGTACTGCAGAATGTTGATACATAGTTGTTAGAGGCCTGCCTAGTGGCTGTACGATAGCCAAGTCTTCACTGGTGCCTATCTGATTCCGAAGGTCCTAACTGGTTGCTATCTCAGTCCCAAGTGAACGATGTCGTTCAGTGGTGGCCACGAGCGGAGTTGTCGCAGAGGGCGCTCGTGGCTGTCGTCGTAAGAACGCCGCGCCGTGCGTGCATGGCGGCGCGCGGCGAAAGTAGGTGGCGCGCACTTTGGACTTGTGCGACACCACACTCCTACCTGGCAGCAAGCATTTCAATCAACGCCAACTTGCTTGTCCTATTATAGATCCACATTACGCAAGTAACCATTTCGCAAATTATACAGTATCACATATCCAAATATTACACTCCATAATCTAATATCTCACTACCATAGTTCAAAACTCATTGATTCTTTCCCTCCTGAGACATCTTGATAGATTAGTTTCATAATTAGAATTTGTTTCATCAAACCTGTACAAAATTGTAAATCATTTATTTTAGCTTGTTTCACTGAGTGGCGAATGTAGGAGAGGGGCTATGGGACTGAATCCTCTTGTGAAGTAGCAACTGTTGCCACTAAATGAAAATATACTAAGAGAGAGAGAGAGAGAGAGAGAGACAGAGAGAGAGAGAGAGAGAGAGAGAGAGATTTAAGATGTGACAGTGTAGATAATCGTATTTGATGTAATAGTTGTCTGATCGATTCACATTTACTTTTATGTTTGGAAATTACAGTTGTAATTTTTTTATTGATTTACTTTCATGCAATAACAAATTTTCCTTTAACAAATGCTATTCGCTCTCGGATCGGAAGAAACATCGGCTATGAAGCCAATGAGACCTGTCGTCGGACCGTGCACGCTCTGCGACTAGACCCAAATTTCCATGTGTCAACTCTCTCTCTACCTTACCAAATGCACACATTATAGCGTGACTCCTGCGATGGTGAGTTTATATTATATTCCTGTCATCGTAAGCCTGTAATTCCACTGATGTTCAAATGTTTGGTTATTAGTCTCTAGTCTTACAAACTATTAAAAAAGAGTTAAACTAACATAAGGAAAACACACACACACACACACACACACACATGCCCATGGGAGGATTCGAACCTCCGCGACGAACGACTGCGCGCACGGAATCATCGCGCCCCAGTGCGCTCGCCAATTCCGACACGACACACTAATGTTCATTATGAATTTCAGTTGCAGAGGAAAGCAACATTGGCGGTGATCCGCAGAAGTGGTAAATATTCCAAATACTCACAAATATTTTCTCATTTAGTGAAGTCATCTAACTTCTTCTGCTGTTGTTAAGATGGTATATCATATTCCATCAGACAAATCATAATGTACGTCAATGCTATGACAGGTTTTCGGCTATAGAATTGTTTCCTACTGCGATCTAACACTACGAAATGTGCGAGAATTTGGGGGATAGAAGCAAGTGCGACCCGTGGAAGTTTTGGTCTGACGAGGAGCGTGCAAGGGTCGGTGGGAGCTTAAAGAGACCGCTCACCGAAATCAAGAGACCTGGTTTCAAGTGTCGGTGCGCTAGATATTTTTAGTGTGACAGAATGATAGTCTGTCTGCAGGATAGTAGCTGAAGTTAGAAGATTTCGCATTTTGCGTATGTTTACAATACTGTGGAATTCCTCCAACGTTTGTTCTTCGTAACAGACAATCTATCTAGTAAATAAAATGGAATGTATGTTTGTTGGTAGTGTATACGATGCCGTACCATGAATGCGATTTTGATTACAGTTTGTCAACGAATTGCTAGCATATCAGCCAAGGATATAGTCAGACTTATATCACTATACGATACACAGCTCAGGAGATATGACGTCAACAACCTTGATATGCGTAAGAAACTGCCGCATTATGAATGCCGTTTTTTTCCTATAACTTCTAAGCTATTAAATGTTTTCGCAATATATTTTGATAACAATATACACGTACAGCAATGAATTTACCAGGAAAATTATTTCATTGTATCACTTATAGATTAGGAGATATGAGGTCATGAATTTTCAGGTACGTAGGAAGTTGCCGCATCGTGCTTGTTCGATTTTATGCATTGTCGTACCGTTCACCCGATCGTAACGAAACTTTTCAAACGCCATCTGGGAAAATAAGAGGACAGTCACTGTCTAAGTAAAATAATATATGGTGCATTGCAAAGGGTACGTGACGTACGAACGTCGACAAAATCTACGGTTCCATTACGATCTTCATAAAATTTTGCACTCCGAACTTTTTAAGTAAGGGTAGCATCACCTTCTACCTAATATTTCATATGGCGCATGGTGGAGGGTACCATGCGATAAACTTAGACAATAAGAGCCGTCAGGCGCATTTTCTCTGGTGTTTGAAGAGCAGATATTTGCAATTTCGTTTTTGTACTGTGTAGCTGGGCTCAGGTCAAACAAATGCTGCTGTTCAAGCCGTTCCTGCGACTCCCGGTGTAGATTTAAAGCGTCGATTTGCTTTCCGTCACGAACATGAGGATTTTTATAGCAAATGTGTTGTGCTCAAACGGTAGAACAGTCCAAAATTAGTTTAGTGTGATATTCGGTTTATGGAAACGAATTAACATCACCTTCTACCTAATATTTCATATGGCGCATGGTGGAGGGTACCATGCGATAAACTTAGACAATAAGAGCCGTCAGGCGCATTTTCTCTGGTGTTTGAGCAGATATTTGCAATTTCGTTTTTGTACTGTGTAGCTGGGCTCAGGTCAAACAAATGCTGCTGTTCAAGCCGTTCCTGCGACTCCCGGTGTAGATGTAAAGCGTCGATTTGCTTCCCGTCACGAACATAAGGATTTTTATAGCAAATGTGTTGTGCTCAAACGGTAGAACAGTCCAAAATTAGTTTAGTGTGATATTCGGTTTATGGAAACGTATTAACAGAGACAGTAAAGCATGACAACCTGTTATCCGAACGCGGCTATGTGATGCTTCCATAAGGCAGTAGCAGACGCTGCGTGGCAAGGCGGCACACGTGTGATGGGGCACGGAGGGCTAGGATGATGTGGCGAGCATATGTATACCAACACGTCTGAGTCTGTCGTGGGTATCAGATGCGTTGAATACCAGCTAAGAGCGATGCTAGTAGCTACAGGAGTAATGTAGCACAATACAGTATCAGTTTCAAAACGATTTCACGCAACGGCCACGCGTTTCAGCTTTTGTACAACTAATACCTTAATATCTATGGAGCTTTAGGAGGCGCGGCAGAGTAGCCGCGCGCACAAAGGCGCTCTGCTGTAGTGTGCGTGGCCGTTTGCCGTCGGCGCAACGATTCGTCCCTCGGGCATGGGTGCTTTTGTTGTCCTTAGCACAAGTTACTTTAGGTTAGTGTAAGTAGTTTGTAAGCCAAGGGATTGATGACCAGCCGCGCGGGAGTAGCCGAGCGGTATGCAGCGCCACGTTACGGATCGCGCGGCCTCCCGCGTTGGAGGTTCGAATCCTCCCTCAGGCATGGCTGTGTGTGTTGTCCTTAGGTTAGTTTAACGTAGTTCAAGTAGTTTGTAAGACTATGGACTGATGATCAACCTAGTATGGTCCCATAGGATTGCAAACGTTTGAACGTTTTTTTTACTATTTTTTTAATTTTTTTATTTAGTTTTATTTATTTATTTATTTACTTTTTGTTTACTGATGACCACCTTAGTTAAGTCCTTTAGATGTACATACATTTGAACATTTTTGAATTTCACGAAGATCTGAGATTAATAAAACACGGAACAAAGTGAAAAAAAAATTAGCTTAGTTTCTGCACTTATTAGTGAGAAGACTATACTGGACATTCACGAAGCAATTCATAAGCAACTGAACAATTAATACGTTACTTAGTCGCTATCAAAGCAAAGAACGTACAGTCTTAGACAAAAAAATTGATCGCCGACGCAGAGGCTAAGTCCGAGTCGGTCGCGCAGTGTGGACAATAAATTCGATCGCCCCTCAGAATGCTAAGTCCGGAGATGTGTACGATCTGCCATCACTGTAGAATGCGGTACTCAGGAGGAAGTGTTCTGTTCTTCTCAAGACAGTTCTGTGGTATATGAGCGCGTTGTCTCGTGGAAAGAGTCGCATTTCCAAGCTTACATGTAAGCAGTCGCGAGATCGTATCCAAACACCTTCAATTTTTTTATATTAATTTTTTTTACTGCAAATCAGCTGTTTTCGTTATCAGTGTGGAAGAATCTCAAATGTAATAGCGAAAAGTCCCAGAAATAATTACACAAAAGGGCTCGCTTCTGTATCAAAACTGAACTATTTACTCTCGGGAGTAGTGGGCACCGGCTACGGCGACGCATCGCGGCAGCCGTCTGCGGACTCGGTGACAGCGGCGCGCCGCTATGAGTTTATTTATCGGCTGCTATATCCTTACCTCACGTTCTGGTACTTATATTACAGTTACGTGTTAAGTTTTTCTGACTGATATATGAACATAATCTAAATGTCATAAAGAATATTCTGTATAAAGGGTCATAGAGGAGACTATTACCACATTTCTCTTGAACGTCATCAGGCCGCTCAGGCAGGCTTCCTACTCACGATTGTTACTAGTGACGAGTTATGATGCTCTCATGCTGACATCTTAAGGAGATTAATGACTGAGTACTAAAAGACTTTTATACTCAGCAACGTGCAAGCACAACGCCAGGTGCGCCCATTTTTTTGTAAACTGAGACACCATTTAGTCGCACTGTAAGGACAAACGACCTAAAAAATTACATCTTGTGTTAGTACTACACTATAATAATTCCAGTTGATTTCACAAACAAAAAATCGATTAGTGTGATTTGGAAGTCACCCATTCCGCACCTACTCATTCGATCACATGTCCTCAAATGTTTATCTTTCCTGCCCCTACTGGAATAACCTCCGACAAAAATTATTTCCAGACGAAAATACACGTCAAACATCGATTGGCGTCATAATTAGCTTGCAATCAGCTCGATTCTAAAGGGTCAAATTTGGTAAACTACCAGAACGTTGTCAGATTTTCCCATTTTCAGAGAGCATATAGCAAGTAACCACAAGGGGTTTCTTGTTGTTTTCGATGTGGATTCGTGCATCTCCTATCACGAAAAAAGCGAAAAAATTCAACTACAATGAGACCCGTACCACTGACCAAAGCCACCTCTCCGTGGCAGGCGACTACTTTACCGCAGAGCTAGGGAGTAGCTTCTACACCACTGCTTTCCTACTGCCACATACGTGAGTAGGACTTGCATAAGCCTAATGGAGAAAATATTTCGAAGGAAGTTTCTATAGAAATACAACATTCTGTTCTGCATCTATTTAACGTGCCTGCTTTCATACTAATGATTAATGACCAGATATGCGCGGTTAACGTCAAAATTGATCGCAGTAATAATAATTTTTAAATTATTTTTCAAAGCGATGGATTGGCTGGCCAGTACTTACCTTTGTGCTGTCCTGCCGATAGTGACACAAATTAAGAAAAGAAGAAAAAGGACGAAAAGGACAAGCTTTCGGAACACAGTTCCTTCTTCAGGTGGGAGAGAATGGAAGGAAAAAAAATGATGGGAACGGAAGGGGGAGGTAATTCACGACCTAGGTCATGAGGATGGTGTTAATTATTGTGGAAGTTAGAGATACTGTATTATAGTACTGAGCGAAGTCAGAGAGGATATATAACCAAAGAGGAATGACCAAGCATTCCATGAGGAGAATTTACATCATTAATTAAATAATAATAATTTTTGAAATTTAACTAAACTATGTTTTCGGGTATCACCTGCATATTCCATGAAATGTGGGCAGTACTCCAAGAATTGGTGTTTCAGTTACCTGTGCGACAAATTCTGTTCCTCATCCTTTTTTTGTATAGCAAACGATAATGCCTAAGAGGATACTGCAATTCATTCCGTGACAAATGGACTACACATTTGAATAAACTCTGCTGTAATGATGGTGCTTTATTAATGAAATTACTGTGTATAAAATGACTATTTCTGAATAATCTTACACGACATACATTACTTAATGATGTGGTGTGTTGTTGTTGTGGTTGTAGTCTTCAGTCCGTAGACTGGTAATGATAAGGAACGTGTCGTGTTAATGAATGGTTTCTGTACAAGACGTTACATTACACAAAATATTACATGACACAAATATATATGTAAATTTATTTACTTTTTAAAAATATTTACTAATTTATATTTAAAAAATCATCCCATGAGTAGGAGGATTGGCATTCCGGAATTCTTTTAATATATTTTTAAATGCTAGTTTGCTGTATGTCAGGCGTCTAATGCTGCTTGGTAGCTGACCAAAGTTTTTGTGGCAGCATAATTTACCCCTTTCTGTGCCAAAGCCAGATTTAGCCCTACTTAGGGAAGATCATCCTTTCACCTGGTGTTATATGTGTGCACATTGCTATTACTTTTGAACTGGGTTGGATTATTGCAACAAATTTCATAAGGGAACATATATACTGTTAAGTTACTGTGAGGATACCGAAATACTTAAATAGATTATCGTGGGTGGGTTCCAGTAATTATTCAGATTAAACGCTTTTGTGGAGTGAATACTTTTTTACTCAATGATGAATTACCCCAGAATTTAATGCCATATGAAAGCAGTAATTGAAAATAGGCATAGTACGTTAATTTACTGAGATCCTTATCACCACAATTTGCAATAACACTAACGGAATACGTAGCTGAAGTCAAACGTTAGAGCAGACCATCTATGTGTGGGTTCCAGTTTAATCTCTCATCGCTGAATTAGTGAAATTCGGCTGCTTTTACATTAGTTTCCAGATGAAGTATCTGTCTTTGTAAAATATCATTCTTTTAATTACGTAGAAAAATAATTATAAGCAGAGTTTTCTTAAAATCTTTATTCTCATATTCATCTGCATAAGCCATTACTTTACTACATTACCTTACTGCTATTTATACTACATCATTGAGTTGAGTATGCACATTCAGCTGCAAAATTTTCAATTGTACGTTATGTGCCTATCATGATTCAACCTGAAGTACCAACTACGGCAGACGGAAGGGTGTTTAATGTCTGAAGTGTCACAGGCGCGGCAGACTTATACAGTGTGAATCACCTAACATTTGCACCGCAAATATTGCGGAAACGGAAAGAGCGATTGATGTGCGGTTTTCACATAATGGATTGGTAGTCAGGGGCTGGTATTGTTAGCCAATAAAAAGATTGTAAAAATACCTAGATAGTGCATTTTTATGCAAACGTTCAATTATTCAAATGAAATAATAATTGTTTCTATCATACACTGGAATTTTTGACACCAGCTGTGTACAAAGAACTTTGAATGACATTTTTATCACGTTTAGTTTGGCAGCTACAACCATTCAAAGTTTTGGGACGGAGACTACGACAGCGTAGCTGACAGGCTTGTGGTCATGAGACAGTGGGCCTTGCCCCAGGGGCTAGCCACTCGGCCAGTCAGATACGCTATCGCAGCCTCAGGGCAGAAACTTTGAACGGTTGTAGCTGCCAAACTAAAAGTGATACAAATGTCATTCAAAATTCTTTGTACACAGCTGGTGTCAAAACGTTCAGTGCCTGATAGAAAAAACCATTGTTCCATTTAAAAATGTATGTTTGAATAAGAAAGACACTTTCTAATTAATTTTACAATCTGTTTGTTGGCTAAAAATCTGAGCCCCTGACTACCAGTCCATTCTGTGAAACCCGCACATCAGTCTCAATTTCCGTTTCCGCAATATTTGCGGTGCAAGTGTTAGGTGATTCACCCTGTATACACCTACTTGGAGGCCGAAAGTCTGTCGAGCGAAACCCTACAGAGGTGAAACCCTGGCACTGGGCTGTCAATTTCTTACTGCAGATGCGAAGGTGTTTTGCAATGGGTTGGGGCATTACTTAAGTTACTAACTTAGCCTACGTCTTCTTCGGTTCTCGCCCCTATCCGCGTGGTCCAGGAGGGCAATGGATGGCCGGGCGTTTGCTCGGTCCGGGTTGGCTGCACATTCTTGTTACTCTCTTACGTAGTCTAATCGGATCTCGAATGCTATTACATCTGAAAGACTGCTAAGAGTATGGAATATGTTCAAACGTTTGTGAAGCTTAAAGGACTTAACTGTGGGGTGATCAGTCCCTAAACTTACAAACAACTTATGAACTACCTTATACTAAAGACGACACAAACATCGATGCCCGAGGTGGGGTGATTCGAATTCCCGACCTTGAACAGCCTCGCGCATCGTAGCATAGTGCCTCAATGCGCTCGGCCGCTCCGCCCTGGCAAGAGTGTGGAATGTGTCAGCGTGACGAATCTCGGATTAGGTGTGAAGAATAGATAAATTGTGTCTTAAATCAGTGGCTGTGTCGTCGTATGTGGGGCACTCATACACTACACGTTCCGGTGTTTCAATCCGGCTCCACCGTAGCTATCAGGTGTCTCCCTTCTCCTAAACCGACATAGGAGCCATGCCCGGTGAGGAAGTGTATTAACCCACGGATTGATTTAAAGTGCTTCGTAGCTATTCTTTCAAATGTTCAAATGTTTGTAAATCTATCGGACCAAACTGCGTGATCATCAGTCCGTAGCTTACAAACTACTTAAACCTAGGTAAAACTAACCTACGGACAACACACACACCCATGCCCCAGGGAGGACTCCAACCTCCACGGCGAACAACCGCGCGCTCCGCAGCGAGACGCTTTAGACCGCTCGGCTATTCCACCGCGGCAGCTATTCCTTCCTGCACACTCGGCAGCATCTCACACGTCCTTCTGCCAGTTTCATCTGCTGCCCATAGATCCTGCCAGAGTTCTCCCCATCTCCTGATGGAGGCCTTTTACCTAAGAGGGGTCCCCAGTATTTCGTTGACCTTGTCCTGATTCCCTTATTTGTCCCAATACCACGCGATCTACTCTATAATAAGCAGACATTTATTTTCATATTTTTATTTAACAATCATCTATATAACCCATAACTTAATACATTAATGGGACCATGCTGCTACATTTTTAGTGATATGTTATGGCAATTTTTGTTGTGAATATTTCACATTGTTTTTTGTTAGTGTGACTACCACACTCTACAGTAGGGGTCGGCAAGTAATCTTGGATGGGGTCCGGATAATTTTGAAAATTTTTATTGAGGTCCATGTCTTATGTCGGGGCCAGTGGTCTTGGGGTAAAGCGCTCAAAAATCTTGTCGGACCTCCGATTTTTTCAGTCTGCGTTTTAACCCAACTTTCACCTCTCAACGATGTGAGGAGTCGACAGGAAGAACACGTGGCTCGGATTCCACGTTAAACTGTAGGTCCCCTTTCCCCTGTTGAATATCTGGGGTAAGCTAGGGACATGCAAGTCGGCGAAGTGGCGTCCAATTGAAAGACTTGCACCAGGCTAATGATCCACACGAAATTATTATTATATTCCTTATAAATTTTTTATTTTAATTTTCACTAACAAAGTATGAAATGTGCCTATTTGTGTTAAAAATCAGTGGGAGAAATTACATTTGGTGTCTTGAGCCAGGCTCTTAAGGTTAGGTTCACGCTCAGGGGCAGTTTATGCGAATAATGTCTTTAAGGCAGGCGTCGGTTAATCTTGAGCGAGGTCTTCAAGAAATCCATTTTTGAAAACAAAATTTCACAAATATATGTGGAGCTACACATAGTAACCAGAAATTTTCATATTTTCCCGGGACATGTTGACTCAAATTCTTCATTGGATGGAGTTTTATACGTTTCCTAGAAATGTCTTCCTGCAGACTCTATATTTGGAGTAAAGGCTTTGAAAGGTGGAAAATCTTCGCAGGCACATCCGTCCATTCTGCTGCTAGAGAAAACTCAAAAAGTGATTTTAAGAATCGTGACAAATTGTCTATCTCTGAAAAGTCTTTGAATATTGCTGGAAATTCCTTCTTAAGATCTGCCAAGAAATTTGAAAAATGCAAGTGTCTATTTCAGAATTATTTTTATATTCAAAATTACCGAGAAATGAAGAAATTCTTGACTTAAAATGTCTCTTTCAAAGATATCCAGCTTGCGACAGAAAGATGACACACTTTGAACAAACTCATGACCTGGACCTCGGCCAGCCAGTTGCCGACTGCTGCTCTACAGTTAACTAATAACTACGGAGAGGATAAGCTAATCTACTAATTTCTGCAGTGTTACAGGTGTGCCAGTGTTATACAATCCTACTTTGTTGCCATGTGTCTGCCGAGCGAAACCCAAGAGACGTGCCTCTTGTGCTGGGCTGGCCTTTTCTCATTACAGGTGCAGAAGGTGATGTGCAATGGGGTTAGTGTACTACTTAATGTAACTATGTCTATGTTAGTCTACGTCTGCATTGTAGATGCCCGGATCCTCCTGGTCCAGGAGGGCAGCCAATTCGGCCAGCAAGCTGACGGCCAGTCCACCCCTACAGCGGCATGGCCGGGCGTGTGGTCAGTCCGGATTGGCTGCACCTTCTCTCTGCTAGCCTTCTCGAACCTTGTTGAAGATTGCCTCTGTAAGACTGCTGAGAATAGTATAGGTGTCAACTTGTCGAAACAGAGTGTAAGAGTCACGATCAGTTGATTGTCCTCTTAGATTGGTTGCTATATCGTTGTATGTGGGGCACTCATACACGACATCAGATGTTCCTACTTCAGCCATACAGTCACATCCAGGTGTCGTCCTCGTCCTAAACAGACATAAATACTTCGGATAAGGGCCATGGACTGTGAAAAAGTGTATCAATACACGGACGGCTATGCTCAAAGTGCTTCATAGTTAACCTTTCCAGCACATTCGTCAGTGGCTCATAGGTCGTTCTGCCTAGGCTTCCCATTGTTCCTGCCACAGTTCTTCCACTCACCGCCTGATGGAGGCCCAGCCCCCAAGAGGGGTCCCCAAGATCTCGTTGACCTAATCTTGGTTTCCTTTTTTTGTCCAGTACAGTGCGCCCTGCTCTCTGATCTTGATATCCAGCAGGGGGCAGAGCCCCACCAGAACAAGGAGAGCTCCACCTGGCGTGGTTCTATATGCCCCTACAGAGTGCAACGGGATGCTTCGTTGTGCTCACTTCACAGTCATGGTGGGTGCCACCCAGGTGAGCCAGTGAGCCCAACTTCCATATCCGTAGCTCATGATGGATGTCCATATCGTGTTGTGGTATAGCTTGACGAGATTGGGTGGAAAGTGAAAGACTTTCTTTTACAATTTCTTTATTATTTTAATGATAGATGAACCCATTACCAATAACTAAATCGGTCATATTATGCTACATTATTTCATTTACTTCTCTACAATTACATTTAAGTTTTCTGACTTGACTATAAATACTATGATCCGTGCTTTTCTTATTATGTTGGTGTGTTGGGGGATGTTGTTGTGGAAGTCCTCTTGTTTTCTGACGCGATATGTATGTATGTGTGGGTTTCTGTGTGTGTTTTTCTGCAGTGCTTACCTGTTACTTTGGTGGCTAAATGTTTCTGAACTGTAGAGGCATGGAGATGTTTGTTAATTTCAGTACGCAACAAGTGAATTAATATTATGGTTTTCACGAGTAAATGTTCTAGCAGCAGAAGCAGAAGGTGTCGAAACAAGTTTGCTGATGGCAGTAAACCGGAAACTGGGACGATGCACTCGTCGCCCTAAGTCCATGACCGACGGTATGCAGTGCCTCCTGGAGCTTGGTATATGCGGGGTAACCCCTAAGCAGAAAATCAGTACTTAAAGGCGCTGTACTGGACAACGGGAATTCAGTGCCACAGAATGCCGTGACAGGACCATCTCTACGCCGGATGTCGCCACCGCGACCAAAAATGACAGCACGCCACCAACAGTGGGCGTCGTATTGAGGAGCTAGAGTAGGCGGGCTCTGACAGGCCGGCACACTTCCAACGTCATCACGCGGGTCGGGTCGGAGGGGAGTTCACTCAGCGGGTGCCGTCAGACACCACGACGCTGGTAGGCAGCGAGACGTCATCAGCCTACATCTGGCCGGGGTCGGCGCCCTCAGGGAGTACAGCAAAGCGGCGCGTGTCTCCATCGGCAACGCCGTGCAGCGCGGTAGGGCGAGGTGCGTCGTCAGCTCGAATCAGCAGATTCCGGCTTGCATCTGCATGCCTGCCTTGGCTTCAGTGGGTGCTTCCCAATGCCACTCGCAACGTCTGCCCGAGTCACGGGCAGAGGATCCAGAAATCACAAGGAACTAATAAAGAAATAAATTGCATTTTTTCAAGGCACCACGAGTCTTAATCTGCCACGTCCCCACACCGATCCAATCTACTACGGCTGTTACCCGTTTCTAACTAACTTCAGCGAAGGTGCTTCTGGCACTGGGCTAGCCCTTTGCACTGCAGAGGTGAATGACATTACTCCATCAGCGTCTTGTCTACCACCAGGACTGCTACTGTCGTTGCAACGCCAGTGCGTCATATATTTCACAGCAGTGAGTGTCACGACTGTATACATCGGACTGTGCTAAAATCCTATCAGCCCTGCCTCCCCAGACCAACGTTCTGAATTGGCCACTGCTTTCATTACTGTTTCCGTTTTGTGTGTTTAGTTTGGAGAACAGGGGCGTTTACTTAGCTTACTAACGGATGAATTTCCGAGTACTTGGTAGTTAAGACAATGCTGTCACCCGCTCGTTCCAGAGCGAAACTCGCGCGCTACAAACCTGGGAAAACGCCTGGCCTCTGGCAGAAGTGTATCCCGCAGTGCTAACCTCTACGCGCTTTGTGCTGTCGCCTGAAAGCAATGCGTAACCAAATACGGGCCGCTTCCCAAAGGAGGCAGTCCGCTGGCTTGTTCCGCGGCGTTCGTTCCCTACTGTATTCTCGACAAAGCCGTAGGACCGGTGGGGCTGGGAGCCGGCGGGATGCTGCGGTCGGGTGTCCGCGCCTTTGTTGCCGCTGTCTTGATTAGGGGCTGCATTATTTCCGATGAAGACGTTGTGCTCTCCGACGTCACCTCAGGCTCACAGCAGGTAGGCATCACACAGCGATGGAAGGAAAGAAATGTGAAAAGGCTCAATGTCTCGGTATTGGTCTACATACAGGGTGTTTTCGTAGAAGAGTGGAAATGTATAACAGGAGGTACAGACTGCTGAATGGAACATTTCGAGGAAGGAAACACGGGATCGGGGAAACCATCTTACAGACCTGTCAGTGTAAAATTCATGGTTAGAAAATACGAACTGGAGGGTGGTGGTTAGGGTAAAAGAAATTTACTAACTTCGGGAAGCGGAGGGCTCATATATCATTACCTTCAGTGTTCGCGTTTATGATTTTCACCATCTATGGAATCTACTTGTCAAAGGAAACACACAATTTACGGCTTCTCAAAGATATCCGTGTAAAGGAGCGTTAATATTTTGACACACTCTTAAACATTGCCACAACTTTTACAATTAGCAGCTTTCCATAACACTGACCATCTACCAATTTAAAAGGAAAGAAAAGTCAATCGTAATACCCAAAATTCAAACAGTCAGAGTATACAGTCTGATAATAGGATTTAATGGTAACGTACAAATTCTGTTCCAAGACGACACGGTTTTAAGAAGCTTTACATGATTTGACCGCTAACCAAAACCCTTTTTTTTTTTTTTTTTTTTTTTTTTTTTTTTTTTTTTTTTTTAACTCTGAGCACGGTTGCCCGAACGCCGCGGAGCGTACACGTCTGGAGGATGAAAACTTAACTTAGAGGAATCTCAGGCGGCTGCAAGCGCACCACACCTCGATCGAAAACTCCGTGCGGCCCACTGACCGATGCTTTCGGCTTCCGTCAAGCTAACCTCGGGTTTGGGCATATGCAACAGACAGAGATCAAACAACATTAAAAACACATCAAATAAAATATCAAATTGAGATTTTATAATAGTAACAAATGGTGAAACACAAGACAGCGGTAATAAAAACCAGTTTCTCAGAAAGTGCCTTTCAACTTTGTCCAGTAACAGACGTAACATCAAGCGGAATCATTCCACTTAAAATCAGATTATTAAGTACTCGTATGAAGTTCCGAGTTACCTTACTTACTTCAGCTAAATACCAGTGAGAAATACGTACACAGCTAAGTAAACAAGATGTCTGCCGTTCGTAATGTACTAATCGACCACAAATACCAATAAATACAGACATCTGAATGACAGCAGTTACTCTCAATTCCGCAAACACTTTCGCTCAGCACCAAATAAGCAAAGGAATCAATAGCAGTCTTCCTCCGAAATCCACGAACACCAGGGACAAGGCGTTATCTTCCAGCCCAGTCTTTCTCTGCACACCGAAAAACTGCTTACGACCCCAGGTAACGACCGAAACGTCACCGGCAGCCACGTGGCACGCTAACAACAAAGCAATCCCTTCCGTCGTCGTCACACGACTGACACACACTGCCCATAGCACCCAACGCCTAGCAAAGATCACTCGTCAGAGGTCTCAGGAGGGCAAAGACGATATTTGCCAGAAGGCATCGATCGAACAAACCGCCACGTTTCACTATGACAATTTAACTTCAGACGAATGGAAAAACTGGTAGAGTCCGACGTTGGTGAAGATCAGTTTGGACTTGGGAGAAACGTAGAAACACGCGAGGCAATACTCACATTACGACCTATCTTACAAGATTTGTCAAGGATAGGGAAATCTACGTTTTTAGCATTTGTGGATCTAGAGAAAGCTTTTGACAATGTTGACTGGAGCAGACGGTTTCCAAATTCTATTGGTAGCAGGGGTAAAATATATGGTGCGAAGAGTTATATTGAACTTGTACAAAAACCAGTCAACAATTATTAGAGTCGAAGGTCATGAAAGTGTTGCAGAGGTTGGGAAGGGAGTAAGAAGTGTTAGTAGCCTTTCCCCAATGTTGTTCAATCTGTACATCGAGCAAGCTGCGAAGGAATGCAAGGACAAATTTGGAGAGGGAATTAAAGTCCAGGGGAAGGAAAAAAAAAAAAAAAAAAAAATAAATAAATAAAAACATGCGGTTTCCTGATGACATACTATTACTACCAGAGACGGCAAAGGACATGGAAGAGCAATTAAATGGAATGGACAGTGTCTTGAAAGCAAGATATAAGATGAATATTAACAAGAGTAAAACGAGGGTAATGGGTTGTAATGTCAGAAAATTAAGCGATGCTGAAGGAATTGGATTATGTTTCAGACGATAGAAGAAGTAGATGCGTTTTGTTATTTGGGTAGCAAGATAACTTCTGACGGCCGAAGTAAAGAAGATAAAAACGCAGAATGGTTATGGGAAGAAAAGCGTTTCTGGTGAAGCTAAATTTGTTGACATCTTATATCTTAAAAGAAGCTACGAAAACTAAAGTCAGTCGGCCAGACCAAACTACGCGGCCGATTTCCCTCATTTTTGTTTTAATGAAAGGTATGATTTCACAGATCTGTCATCAAGTTTCAGAATTTTCATAGCTCTCGCCTTCCTTTTTCTCTACTCAAACGCAATTTCCTGCTCTATATTTCTTATGGGGATGTCCTTGCTGTAAATTAAAGTCAGTCGGTCAGGCCATTCTATCCGACCGATATCCTCAATTTTTGCTGTAAACGAAAGGTATTTATTCGCAGATTTGTCACAAAGTTTCAGATTTAACTTAAGTCTCTCCATCCTTTATTTTCATTGAAATGCGGTATCTTTCGATCCTTGCATCGAATATTTTAATCGGGTTGTTTTACGATGTCTTCGGTTCTAATTAAGGTACGCTTTTCTTTTTGACCTGAAAACACTCAACGGATCAAGATAATTCATTTGCGTTTTTAAAGACTTGCATTGATTGATTATGAAAAAAAATTCTACTTTACTTTCATTTTTCTCAACTATGCAGTCTATTTATATGTGCATTCTGGACCGGCATTGTATCTGACTTTCTCCGATATCTTCTACCTGGTCGCCTGAACGGCTACCCCTACTTGGGACTTCCGCAAAGAATTCTCCGTGATTTGTTGGAGAGCGTACCCTTGTCCGTTCGTGTGAGGATGCGGATACATAATCATGGTGCACTACCTTACTTCAGTCTGAATATAAGCAACCATCTCAGTGATTTTTTTCCTGGTCGGTGTATTGGAAAAGGAGGTTCTAATTCATGTCGTGAATGACCGGAACCCACTTGGTTATATCTTACGGGGATATCTAAGCCAACGTGTGTTTGAAATCCAAATCGATACTGAGATTTAATTGGTTGTCAGAATGGTAGCATCATTGATTGGAAATACACCAAGGGTATTTGCGACAATGCTTAAGAATCTTGATCGCCCATGTTATGCAAGCAGAGAGGTTGTTTTTTCCAACACATTTTATAAAATACATTGGAAACTTTTCGTTCATGTCGTCAGTAATAGTATTTATAGCAGACCACCAATTTTCTCATTTTTTTTTACCCCCATACTACCCCACTACTCCACGAACTACGTTAGTGAGGAACTGTTTTCAGTCTCTTATTTTTAGAATACAGTACTACCGATATAAATTGGGACTCCGTGAACATATGCCTACTCTACACTTCTCCATCGCTCCTGGTTGTGAGTCTCCTGCCATCATACGCCTGCTGCTAGTCCCATGTCCTCAGAATCCTTGTCGATGTTGTTCTTCCACCTTGGCCGGAGTCATCTCCGGCCCCTCCTTCCAGCAACAGCCCAAAGTAATATATCACGGGGTGTCTTCACTTCATTTATCCTGGCTACATGTCAAGCCCAAGTCACCCTTCTCCTCATCATTTGCATAATGTCAAGCTGTGCGTAAATCTATGTTAATTCCTGGTTGTTCCGAATTTTCCATGCGCCTGTTTGTATGTCCATCACACAGCCATAGAATTTTCGTAGGATTTTCCGTTCAAAACCATATAGTTGATTTTCATTTCTTCCCCTAAAGGTGAGGGTTTCACATCCGTACATTACCACAGGCATCCTCCTGTGGATAAATCCTGATCTTAAATCTTTTTGAAAGGGATCTTTAAGCCTAAAATAGACTTTATTGGCTTGAGAAATTCTTGCATTCATCTCAGTTTTGTAGTGGTTATAATCACTGTCTTTACCTTTTGTATATGCAGTACCATTCTGTAGCGATCCAGTTAGTGTGTCTCTGTACCTGTTCTGTAGTTAAAGTGATAAATACAACCAAACTATTATGACCACCAACCCAATACCGATGTAAATCCATCCAGACGATAAAACAAAGTCATCCGGCAAAGAACGAATGCTAATCAGACACAAGTACGGTACATAGGGAATTCGTGAGACCTATCTCAGTTTCACCAGGAACAGATTATAATGGTGCGTAGGATTGGTGCGCTGAAACAATACGACTTATCGGGTGTTCTAGGAATGTTGTGGTGAGCACTTCTTAATCACTTTTGTTTGTCGTGTTGCAGTGAACGGAATGTAGCCTCGTGGTGAAAAGGAGAATATAGTTGCACCAAGTAGCCATTTGGACGCTGTTCTGCAGGGTAGAATACTCTGGTACCTTGAAGTAGGACAGAGACAGACAGAAGTCTCAGTAACCTTGAATGTGTCACGAAGGGTTATTTCCAGGCTTTAGAGTCGATATCGAGACACAGGGGATGATCGTCTTAGTCCGGTATCACGCCAACCAGGAGTAACCACCCGACAGCAGGGACGATATCTGGCCGTATCTGCTCCACGATAGCGAAATGCACCTGAACGACAATTGGCTGCATGTATTGGAACTGCTTGTAGCTCAGAATGGTAGGCCTGATTTCCAGACGTCCTGCGACGTGCGTCATGCTCACTCCAGGACACAGAAATAGGTCAGTTCACTGTGGAGTTGGCAACAGTGAAACTGAAACAGGAGAGAGTGGAGGAATGTACTCTTCTCAGATGAATCCCCTTCAGATTTCAGAACGATTACCGGCGCACATTCATCAGAAGAGAACCTGGTAGCCGATACGACCACAGAGACATAGTGAAAAGGGACTAGTACTGTGATGGTGGTATTCTGGTGGGGATAGACATCGTGTGGAATCGCCATGTGGAACTGCACGTTATACTTGGAGGTCCGAGGAATACGGGGATGAGGTGTTGTGACGACATGTGCGAATCTTCATATTTGCGGTTAGTCCAGGCATCCTCTTCATGGACAATCACGCCCGTCCGCATGGCTCTGCTGTGGTGAATCAGTTCATTGTACAAGAAGGCATTCATTGTATGGACTAGCCAACGAGGTATGCGGATATGAGTCATTTACAACATGCCTGGAAGGCATTATAAGGCAGAACTGCATCACTGCAAGCACCACCAAGGACCGTCCAAGACAGTGTGACAGTTTGTGTGCGATTCAGCTTCAGTTTATGTAGCTATCGTTCTGACTTTCAGGTAAGAAGACACGTCCTCGTTTAGTGATTATGATTAACTGTGGAACAATAGTGTAGCTCTGAATATATGACATTATGAACAGTGACACGTGTGGGAAACTGGCCATTGCCTGAAACGGAGCACAAGTTATTCTATATTCACCAAGTGTTTGATATGGGAGCACTTAGTGACTTTCTACAAGCTTTAAACACAATTTCAAACAATTTCTTAACTTCTACTCAATCACATGTCTAAATTGTAGTACTTATAGTATAAACTGATCCGAAGCATAATCAGACGTTTAAATCAGTAGAAATGAGAATTAGATTCTAATGGAATCGGAGATTTTGCTACTTACGACCGAAATGATACTGAATGCGAGTTAGCTGAATGAAGAAACAGTTTTCAAAACTAGTTGAAGACGGATAAAGGAGGCCGTGCCTTGAATTCCAATATACTGGTGCACTTTGAGAACACCTCCTTTGTACAGAAGTGTTTGCTTAGGTAGCCAAGTATTCCGTAGGTGTCATTATGAGACTATTCAAATAGTATGGAACATATATAAAGACACATGTCTCGGAATTCATGATAAAGGTCCCAGGGTTCTAAAGGAATTTGAAGAGTGTAAAAATCTAAAGTTCATTTGTGAAATTTGTATCCAACAATTAAATGACGGCTTGAGGTTACAGCGTTCCTCTAAGTTTCTGGGTTTGCGGCAAGACAAGAATTAGTGACAGTCCCTACTAGCTGGAAATTATAGTTGAGATAGAGAAAAACCGAAGAAGAGCAGCCTGCTCCATTACAGGTTCCATTTGCTAGCATGGAAGAATGACACAGATGATCGGTCAATTCCAGTGTTAAATGTTGCAAGAGAGGCGTTCTGTATCACGCTAGAAGCTGCAGTCAGAGTTCTAAGTACGTACTACGGGTAATCGACGAGTGAACCAAAATATTAATTTACAATAGCTTCCAGCCTAGTTCATTATTTACTTTTGTTTCGTTAATTTGATGACCGGTTTCGACGCTATTTAGTCATCATCTAGTGATCACCATTATTCTTCCTAGCAGAAATTGTTGACAGCATATCTCACGCGGTAGAGCATTACAATATCATAATAAAAAATATGTACATATGCATCATTCCACATAGGTATCTAGTATAAAAATATAGCCGCGGCGGAGCGGCAGTGCGCATTGAGGCGCTATGCCCCAATGCGCGAGGCCGTTCACCGTCGGGGGTTTGAATCCTCCCTCGGGCATGGATATTTGTGCCATGCTTAGTGTTAGCTGGATCATATGTAGTTTGTAAGTTTAGGGACTGATGACCCCGTAGTTAAGTCCCATAAACTATACAAACATTTGAAAATTTCAACAAACATTCATGCCCGAGAGGGGATTCGAAACCCCGACGGACAAGGTCCTCGCGAATCTTAGCATAGTGCCTCAATGTGCCGCTCCGCGCTCCGCCGTGGCCTTTTGTACAACATTTGAACAAAAATGTAGAATTGCAGCATTCCTCACAGGCGTGCTGAATAATAACCTCATTTTGTGGTTCTAAATATATATATAAACATATATTCACCAACAGCCGAAATTGTGATTGGTGTTGGTTGTTTTATTATGCTACCGGTTTTACACATTTCCATAATATCATTTTCAGGCTTCGGGTCATGAATTGTAAGTATGACCATGTTCACATGTGACAGAATGTGTAAGGAGGACGCACGTAAAGGAGCAGAAAAAGTCACTAAACACATAGTGACAATTCATGGCCTAAGAATAATACAACTGAAACCGGGAGCATAATAAAATAATAAAGATCAATCCCAGTTTACAGTTGTAGGTAAATATATATTTATATATATATTTAGAACCACAAAATGAGGTTGTTAACCATCATGCCTATGAGGAATACAGTAAGTGTATATTTTTGTAGTGTACACCTATGTGGAGTAATGAATGTGCATTATTTCTTATTATGATAACAGAAATGTAGTGCTCCACTACGTGAGATAGACTGTCATCAATTTCTGTTAGGAAGAATGATGGACATCAGAAGAAAAAGCCAAAATAGCACCGAAACTGATCATCAAATTAAAATAAATAGCGGTCTTGCCTGGAAACCATTGTTAATCAATTTGAGATCGTCCCCACCTTATATCAAAACCATAAAATTAGAGTCCACATGGAGCATTACTGGTAGTCGTTTACCAGCGAACAATACGGGATTGAAACAGGAAAAGAAGGGGTGGCAGTGGTAAATGCTTAAATTGTTTGTGGAGTGCAGATGTTGCCAAATGATGGACGAAAGAAATTTTGGCAACGTAGTCTCATGACGTCCAGTTTCAGTAATTGATAGAATCGGACGTTTGTTATAGCCTCAATAAGTATAATGATTAATCTCGGTTCCTCTCGCGGTTAGCTAAATGCTTTAAAATACACAGTCAACCATCAGCTGTTTATTGTACTTAAAACTTTACAGGTTTTTGATATTATCCATTATGAGAAGAATCTGTTAAAAATTATACAGTCACGAATTATACACAAATTACAATGAAATATGACATAACATAGTAGTCTCAACCAGAAGTTAATTATAAAATTAAACAGGCTGGTTGATAACTACATAGTTGATCTGATAAACTTAGCAGGGATCGAAGTATTCATTTTGTGGAAATGGTGTATCTTTGACCGCCATCACAGGATATAGCTTTGATGAGGTGCCATGGCGACTGATTCAAAGAGTTTCATGTAAACTTTACCTAAAATGACAGCTGAACCATGAAAACAGTAAATAAATATGTACAATAAAAACCATTTTTGTCAAAGTATAAAGTAAGGCAAATGAAATATGCATGAAAAGGTAATTTTAGGGAATATTGCAGAATGTTATCTTATGACAGACTAGTACAATTATAATGAACATATGCAGAGGTTCACTACTGGATGGTATTGAACATTGTATTATAACATAGCATGCTTAATAATATGTATCAATAAGTGTGTAAATGCCCTACAATTAACATATTATAAGCAAGAGTAAAAGAGCAATGCAAGAAATAGACAAGTAGACACTGGGCCATGTAATACAAGCATTGAGGCATAATGATGACAAGGTGTGTGCAGTTATGTAGTACAGGCTATATTAAGTTATATTAAATGTGGATACAGCATTCGTTCATAGCAAGTACTAAAATGCAATTTTGTCATGAACGTAATCTTGTGAGTTACACCATTAATTAAATTGTTCAAATGTAAAAGAACATTGCATGAAACAGACAAGTAGACCTTAGGCTACAATCATAACAGGTAAGGCATAGACATCAAACTTGGTTTCAGTTATGTAGTACAGGATATATGTAGGTATAATAATAGAGGATACAGAATGCAACCACAGAAATTACCATAATATAATTACGTCAAGGACACAGGAAATTGAATTACATCTTCATATTATCGGATTCTAACATATAATTATTAAGCCTGAAGAACAGAGCATGAAATAGACATGTAGACCTTGGGCTATGTAACAGAGCTGGGAGGACATATACATGAAATGGTGTGTACAGTTATGTGCTACAGAAAATATAAAACATTGTGATGTGGATACAGCATCCAGTACATTAAATACTATCACACAATTATGTCTAGAACATGAGCTAATGAATTACATTTTTATAAATAGACAGTATTGGTTATGGAACACAACCCATAAGGCATAAAGATGAGTGGCTGTATAAAGATATATAGAACAGACTATATAAAGCTATAGGAAATGTAGATACATTGATAATGTCGACTGGAATACATTCAACCAAATTTTGAAGGTACTAGGTGTAAAATATAGGGAGCGAAGAGTTATATTCAACCTGTACAAAAACCAGACATCGGTTATTAGAGTCGAAGGGCAAGAAAGGGACTCAGAGGTTGGGAAGGGAGTAAGACAGGGTTGTAGCCTTTCCCCAATGTTGTTCAATCTATACATTGAACAAGCAGTGAAAGAATGGAAGGAGAAATTTGGAGAGGGAATTACAGTTCAGGGAGAAAAAATAGAAAGTTTGCTGATTGCCGACGACATAGTAATATTGTCAAAGACTGCAAAGGATCTGGAAGGGCAATTGAATGGAATGGACAGTGCCTTGAAAGGAAGATATAAGATGAACATTAATAAGAGTAAAACAAAGATAATGGGATGCAATAGAAAATCAGGTAATGCTGAAGGAATTAGATTAGGTAATGAGGCAATAAAAGTTATAGATGAGTATTGTTATTTGGGTAGAAAAATAACTTCTGATGGCCGAATTAGAGAAGATATAAAATGCAGAATGGCTATGGGAAGGAAAGCATTTCTAAATAAGCGAAACTTGTTAACATCCAATATTAATTTAAATGTTAGGAAGTCCTTTCTGAAAGCATTTGTCTGGAGTGTAGCATTATGTGGAAGTGAAGCGTGGACGATAAGGATTTCAGGCAAAAAGATGATAGAAGCGTTCGAAATGTGGTGCAACAGACGAATCATAAAAATTAGATGGGTATATCACGTAACAAATGAGGAGGTGCTTAACCGAATTGGGGAGAAAAGGAGTTTCTGGCATATCCAGACTAACAAAAGGGACAGATTGGTGGGACACATTATGAGACATCAAGGAATCGTCAAGTCAGCATTAGGAGGAAGTGTGTGGGGTAAAAAAGCAGAGGGAGACCGAGGGACGAATACAGTAAGCAGATTCAAAAGGATGTAAGTTGCCGAACGTATTCTCAGATGAAGGTACTTGCACAAGACAGGGTTTAGTGGAGAGCTGCATCAAACCAGTCTTCGGACTACAGACCACAACAACAACAACAACAACAACAGATACATTTGTCCTACATGCTGTTTATAGTTTCAGTATAGTGTAGACTGCACCATGTAGTCACTGCTTCTCGACCGACTGCTGTGGATAGATAATACTCTAGCCGGGTAGGGGATTTCCTCTAGACTGGTCGGGTGAATCGCTTTCCCCTCCTGCAGGAAACACGAGTTTCTTGAGAACTGCAGGCTTACCTATCAGGGCGCCGGCACGCTATTTGCATGCAGATTTTTCGGAGCGCTGGCGCGGCCCGGGGCGACGTGAAGATGCGTGCCCGCCCCTCCCCCCACCACCGCCCCCGCCCCTCTGCCCCCGCCCACCTGTCCCCCCTCCACCACCCTCGCGATTACGCCTCCTCCTCCAGCGACCATAAATCAGAGCACAATACGCGCCTCCCGTGTTCCGCGGAGTCTGCCAACTTGCTCCACAAGCCAGATGCCTCCTCTGTCCCCTCCGTTAAGCCCCGTGAAGCGGTGCGGCTATAAACTGCGAAATTCTCCTTCCACTGCGCTCTCTTATTCACTTACATTGTACTTGACAGCCTACAGATCTGAAGAATAAATGTATAGTTTCCGTGCGTTTCCTGGGCGTTACCTAATAGTGAACCAAGCAACGTTTCACAATTGCTAACATGTATAGGAAATCAAACCGCTCTCTGCTGGCCTCTGCCTAAACCTCATCCCTCTATTTGTCCATCTCGTCCTTAATTACTACCACCCCACTTCCAGTACACATCATATCAAACACTCTGCAAGGGGGTTTGTAGTCTTCTTTTTCCACCCTTCCTTTTCTCTGACTGCACGATGCGCAACGGATATATATACGAGGCACGTCCAGAAAGTAAGTTCCGTTCGGTAATAAAATGAAATTGTACACAGATACAGAAGAAATTTTTATTGCAGAAAATACTACAACTCTTAAATTACGCCGGCCGCGGTGGCCGTGGGGACTGAGGCGCTTCAGTCACGGTCTGCACGGCCACTACGGTCGGGGGTTCGAATCCCCGTGCCGTCCTTAGTTGTAGGTAGTTCATAAGTAGTTTGTAAGATTAGGGACTGGTGACCCCGTAGTTAAGTCCCTTAAGCTTAACAAACATTGATCTTAAATTACTTTACCACATAACTGCCAAAATTTTGCAGGCATTTGTCATAGCGTGCCACCTGGTTTTGTATACCTTCTTCATATAAATCTGCCACCTGTGTCTTCAACCAGTTGGAAAGTTTCTCTCAGCTCGTCGTCATTGGTGAAGTGATGACCGCAAAGGAAGGACTTGAGATGTAAGAACAGATGACAGTCTCTAGGAGCGAGATCAGGGCTGTACGGAGGATGGTCAAACACTTCCCAGCCAAATCCCTGTAGGAGGTTTTTCGTCACATTTGCAGTGTGTGGTCGTGTGTTGTCGTGAAACAAAACAACACTTTTGACAGCAGTCCCCAGCGCTTATTCTGATTTGCACGGCGCAATTTCCGAAGTGTCTCGCAATAAGCATCTGCTTTGATAGTTTGACCACGCACTAAGAAGTCAATGAGTAGGATGTCTTTCCAGACTCAGAACACTGTGCACATCATTTTCCGAGGTGTCATTATTTGCTTCGATTTTACCTTTGGTGGGGACGAAGTGTGCCTCCATTCCATTGATTGCCGCTTACTCTCAGAGGTGTCGTAAGAAACCCACGTTTCATCTCCTGTGTACATCCGTCTCAGAAATTCTTCGCCGCTTTCAGCATAACGGGTCAGAAACTCAAGTGCACTACCCATCCGTTGTGTTTTGTGTTGCTCAGTGACAATCTTTGGTACCCAACTTGAGCAAAGTATACGGAATTTCAGTTGTTTGGTAACAATTTCATGCACCAGTGATCGTGAAATTTGGGGGAAGTCCATAGCGAGAGCACTAATTGTAAACCTACGGTTTTCCTGGGTCTTGTTATCAATCGCGTGAACCAGTTCTTCTGTAACCAAAGGTGGACGCCCACTTAGTTCTTCATCGTGCACATCACTACGCCCGCCATTGAAGTGTCGGACCCAATTTCTCACCATCGAATCACTCAACGCATTTGGCCGTCAACATCGCAGATTTGCCAATAAATTTCACTTGGCTTCACTTTCCTCGCATTCAGATACCGAATCACCTGATTTCACAGACGGCGGGATTTTCAATCAACGCCGACATTTCGAACAAGCACAACAAAGCATACGTAACTGACAGCGATCTCGAAATGGTGCACGTTCTTCTCCTTGATACACATCGACTACAGCGTATATACGGAACTGCAATAACTGCGCTACAGCGGAGATACATTGAAACGGAACTTACTTTCTGGACGCGCCTCCTATATATAAAGAAAAGGGGCGTTAAGGCTGGCCCCGAAAATCAATACAAATATCCCTTGTCAAATAGTACTGGTGCGTCATTTTTGCAAAGAGACAAATAACATTGAAAATCCAGAATGAAACTTTCACTCTGCAGCGGAGTGTGCGCTAATATGAAACTTCCTGGCCGATTAAAATTGTGTGCCGCTGCAGAGTGAAAGTTACGTTCTGGAAACATCCCTTAGGCTGTGGCTAAGCCAAGTCTCCACCATATCCTTTCTTCCAGCAGTGCTAGTCATGCATTTTTCACAGGAGAGCTTCTGTGAAGTTTGGAAAATAGTAGGCGAGGTACTGGCGGAAGTAAAGTTGTGAGGCGGCATCGCGAGTCGTGTCGGGATAGCTCAGTCGGTAGAGCGCTTGCCAGCGAATGACATAGGTCCCAGGTTCAAGTACAGGTTCTGGCACACAATTTTAACCTGCCAGGAAGTTTCATCATTGAAAATGATTTCTTAATTAAAGCAATCTGATTAACCACCACAAGAAATGAAAACAATTTGTTAAGGGAGACATTCTACCATGGAAATACCTATATACAATAAAATAATTAATTTATCAACAAAATATGGTCAACAAATAACATGAATGAAATCTGTATGTATTTAAAGATTAATGTTTACAATAACAAATGCGGATGATGACATGGAACTAGGAATCCTACCATGGGTGCAATGATATAAATGGGGACGATTTCAATCAATTGTTCAAATGTTTGTATAGTCTATGGGACTTAACTACGGGGTCATCAGACCCTAAACTTACAAACTACTTATGAACTACTTACGAACTAGGACGGCACAAATATCCATGCCCGAGGGGGGATTCGAACCCCCGACCGTAGTGGCCGTGCAGACCATGACTAAAGCACCTCAGTCCCCTCGGCCACCGCGGCCGGCAGGGGACGATTTCGAGCAAGCGGAAACCACTACAAGAATCTGCATTCAATAGGTATTTTTAATGAAAGACGGAGGAAGTAAGATCAGCAAGCATTACTATGTTTTGGAAATAAATGCAGACAGACATTTAGAAGTGCGAGTTGCATTGCGCGTCTTTTACCATCCTTCCGTCGCTGCTCCTTGGCGTGGCGTGATCGGCGCAGCACGTCGTAGGTGTGACCTGTGACTACAGATCACAGCGGTCTGCATCGTTGTACGATATGAAACCTGCCCTAAGCCGAAATAAAATTAACCGAAAACCCTGTCCAAAAACATTTAGATTAATACAGACGGCGGTTGCGTCCAGAAGCAAGCAATCTTGATCTTGTGGCTCAACTGCAAGGACCTGCAATTAATGTCAACGAAATTTGATGGCTTGATCCCGAGTGAAGCTCGATTAAACTTCGCGCACAGTGGAGTGAGGCTCCGATAAAGGGATCAATAAAAATCTCACTCTGGTAGCACTGTATTTACATATATTCATACCTGAAGTGGCTCAAACAAGTGTGTGCCCACTGTACAAGTAAAAACACAATGTTGATCTGTCAGATAGACACACACCCGAGACAGACAAGAGCAAGTGACTGACTCCCGCGAACGCAGTTGTGCGACTGCAGGCCGCTGTGTCTATGTATTCCTTCCTTCCCAAAAAGCAGTCTCCCACTGTTCTTCAGAGGCGCATGATATGAATGCGTCAATGGTAAGTGGGCATAGGTTGGGTACACGAGTTTGCTTAGCTCTGCTGAGAAGACGGCCAATTGCAGTATTAGTTATAGCGGAGGATTTGGTCTTTAAGAGTTCCCGATCGCTCGTACGTCACTTCGTTTCTGCCAATCAGAAAAATACTGTTTGGCGCCTAAATGCAAAGGTCAACGTCTGTCGGCGGGACAGATGCGGCACGCTACGTTTGTTTGTACTAGGGGAGCCGTTACTTTACGACCGGCTGGTGCTTCCCGGCAGCTCACCTCTCGCACCATCCACGCAGTGCAAAACGTTTCAGACCAAGACTGAGCCTTCCCATTTCTAGAATGTTCAAAACGTCCCCCCCAAACTGACGCTCCTTTATTGTAGTCATAGTATTGATAGTGTCTGGAAGATTAGGGAAAATTAATTCAGTAGCGTTAATGACGAAATTAAATTTCAAGCACTGTTAATTATTTAATGGATCAGTCTAGGTTTGCTATCAATTTACTTGGAACTTAATATGGAATTAGATTCGGCAATAAGCAATATGGCATTACTAGTTGACCCGTGCGAATAATTCACACTATATTCTGATCCGTCACGTATAGGTAAGACAGTAATGGAGAAATGTTAGATGCTAGTACATAATATGAATAAAACATAATAAACTTTGAATAGCAGTAACAAAAATTAGTCCCAATGTAAGGAAATTTATATAATTAAATGCTAAATGATCAATTGACAAACATAAAAAGATCAGATACTAGCTTTTTAACGCTTTTTTCGAAAATTTGTTTGTTTTACAAAAGCAATGTTAGTAGCTACAATGTGATCATCGTTTACATCTTCGCTGTATATGTCTTTAACACAACAGGTTCTGGTAAATACAATACTGCTCGTTGAAGCGCCTGACTCTCTGCTTTATTTATGGTTAGAAAGAAGGCTACTTTTATTGGGAATTGTCTTCTTATCATTTAGAAAGGTATGGTTCGATCAGAAGGTGTGACACAAATGTGGGGTATTAGCACAGTTAGGAGTGATGATGTACTCGCCTAAGTGAGTCACCACAAATGTTCCACCATTAAATAATCCCAGATTAGCGTTGAGATTTCTAATTAACATAATTATAAATCTTTTCTGGGAGCGACCGTAAATACATGTTCCATTTACGATTGTTCGCCGGTTATCAAAACTGTTCAAATGTTTGTAATCGTATGGGACCAAACTACGTTGGTCATCAGTGCCTAGTCTAACAAACTACTTAAACTAAGTTAAACTAACCTAAAGACATCACACACATCCATGCCCGAGGGAGGATTCGAACCTCCGCCGCGCGATCCGTAACGTGGTATTCCAGACCGCTCCGCTACTCCCGCGCGTCTCGCCGGATATAAACTTAGATTCTACGAACAGTAAATTTGTTTTTTTCAAAATAAAGTGTTTTTATGAAAACAATAACTTTAAACTATCTCTGTATTTTTCGTTATTAGTTTAGAACGAAGCCTTGAAAATGATACCTCAGTCATTAATTTTGGATAAGTAATACGCGAGATATTGCGTACCCACAAAAACTGTGGTGTCGCACAAGTCTAAAGCGCGCGCTACCTACTTTCGCCGCGCGCCGCCATGCACGCACGGCACGGCGTTCTTACGACGTCAGCCACGAGCGACCTCTGCTACAACTCCGCTCGTGGCCACCACTGAATGACTTCGTTCACTTGCGACTGAGATAGGAACCAGTTAACACTTCGGAATCAGATAGGCACTGAGTGAAGACTTGGCTATCGGACAGGCACTAGGCAGGCCTCTAGCTCAACTATGTATCAGCATTCTACTGTACTGAGCTATGTAAAAGTTCAGTATTGTATAAATTCTTTGCAATATATATCTCGTTCTAATTTACTCTAGTGTTTTTAGTTGCTGCTGTCCCACTGGCTGGTCACCTTCATACCGCACAAGCGTGCATCCTTATTCCTGTGTCGGTCTAATTCTACTCGGCCACCGACACCTACGACGGAAACGAGACACAAAAGCGGAGACGAGGCTAGGACGCAAAAAAAAAAAAAAAAAAAAAAAAAAAAAAAAAACACCGAAGGGAAATAACTTATATGATTTAGTTCTCTCTTTTTTGTCCGAGGACTGTTGTGGCAGATTCTGAAGTCTCGCCAAGTGTCCTTCATGCTGCACCATAGTAAACACAACGCATACGACGTTTGACTACTCACACTGAAAGTACGACGGCGGCACACGGAAGTAAACAGGTGCTGTCCATGTCGCGACTCTAGCACAACATTCTCACTGATGCAATTCCGTGCCCTCCAGCAGCTAATGTCTGCAATATTCCTGTGTGTCTTGATTGCAGGCGAAGGCGTGTTCCACAAGGAGCACCTGAAGCGGTGCGTTTAATAGGGGCCGAACAGCAATTACATTTCACAACACACAAAATGCAAACACGGAAATTACTGTACAGTCTGTTCTACCCAGCAGAGCAGAGCGGCAGCAGGTACAAACGCAAGCCGGCACAGAACTGAAGGTAGGATTCTACGAACCTTTCAACTAGTGTATTTCCCTAGCGCGCAAGCGCCTCCCTCTCCTAGCGCGACTGTCTGCCCCTATTAACTAGCAACGCCAGAGTTCCTCACTTAATTAGAGCTGCAGAACTGACGACAGGTGTCAGGCAAAGACAGCGCCCTGGTCACAAGTTAAAGGATCAGAACGAACGCTGAATCTCATTATACTGTATAATATGTATTGACAATACGCTGGCACTTAGACAGTAATTGTGTACATTGTATGCAGATCATTATGTGTAGACACATACTTGTGAATTCCAGTTGTTGATCAAAACTGCTAGCCATTAAAATAAAAATACTATCTGATACCAGCCATGCCTGCAATCTTTAGAAACAACTAACTATTTATTAGTATTGGATATATGCGATGGTTTTGTCGTAGTCTCATTCGAGTTCACGATAGTGCAAAATTAAAATAATTAAAGTGGCCCACGAGGAGTTTATATTCTCAGAAGTAACCCGCTCGCCCCCGTGGATAATGGATCTTGCATTTCAAACTGACCTTACAATGGACATTGACAGGTTCAGTACATCTTTCCAAATAATTGCCGTTGTTTTGATACAGTTTCGGACTATAAAAATTCCTGTTGTGAATAGAGCACAGTTCAGGAACGTCATTCATGCAATATTCAATTATTGCTCTTGCAAATAAAACAATTTTCAAAAAGATACATTCAGCGAATAGTATGACGAATTTGTTGCAGTCTAATCCGCTTTCTTAAAAACATTTGACAGTGGAAATCGCGATTAAATCGATTTGAAATTGATGTAGAATAATATTGTTAATTCTTGCAGCCATATTTCTACATTTCTAATTAACTTTCATGGGTATTATCACAAAGATATGTTTGAACGAATACAGAGTTCTGACGATTTGATTCTAAATTACGAAGTTGATGTCATGCACATTTTGTTCTTAAAGGTCACAATTACTCGATCAAACAAACATCTGTGATATTTGTTGTTAGCAATCATGACTGGGAACCCTTTTGTGATGAATACGTCTTCCAATACAACGCAATTGCAAAAATTTGGAAAAAATGAAATGACTCTGCTCAATTCGTCGACGGAAACATGGCCATCACCGATTGTCAGTACAACTGCTTGGATAAATCTTGAGCAAATGGATAGTTTAGCAATACAACTCTCATGTTTGCTGCCAGCTTACCTTTCTACGCATATCTCCACAGATATAATGATTTCAGGCACAAGGATTTTGACATATTAAATCACAGACGACATCAAATAAAAACAATGATATATGCTTTATCATCCACGCCACAGCTCATTATACCAAAATGTGCGATGACAAACATTTATTGGAAAAGCAGTATCTTTCATTTTTAAATGTTTACAAACGATAATGTATGGTAAAATCTGAAACCCCTCCAAATATTACCTCTTTCATCCTTCCACGCGTATATTTTATCGATAAAAAAGGGATGTTCAGTTGAGAAATAATGTGAATGAACCACTTTTCTATTATTTTCTTTGAATTTTGCCGATATTTAAACAGTTGTTCTGCTTTTGAGGACAACGACAAAGCCAACATATCTGAGGTCATTAAAGTCAGTCCATCCGTTCTTGGGTTATAAGTGAGACGATAAATTCCAAAACTTAAGATGCCCATGTGAGGAGAAACGGAGAGAAGCGGAAAAAAACTATTAGATCATTTATACTGAAATTAAAAATCTGTAAAAAATAAATTGAATGCGGGAAATTATTTAAAACAGGTATGTGGTAGTTACTATAAAATACATTGCAAATTTTCGTATATAATTGCAAATGTTTAGTGGACATGTTGAATTTTGGAACTACAGAACTAATTTAGTTTTGTAATAAACAAACATGCACACAATGAGTTTTGGAACCGATATTAAGTCAAGGTTATTCATAGTTTCAAGGAGATCCAGAATTTGATTCGAAAAATCGGTACCTATGCATAAACAACAAATAACCTTTGCAGAAAGAAAATTAGATATGTTTTAGAACCATTCTTTCCCTGATCGATTCTCTTGAATTTCCTTCCATGTAGCGACATCCCGTTTCCTTTTACTACTGCGTCCTAATTCAGTGACATTAAAAATAATTGCACAAACTCTCACACTAGCCTGTTCGCCATCCATTTCCCTCAGCATATTTACAGGCTCTGCGCTCAACAATACTGCATGTTGTCCTTTGGGCGAAACTCAGTTCAGAAGTGCATTGTTGTTAAAGTGTTTGAATTTTTATACCGACTGTTCTCAGGTATCTGCTTATGCTTGTTACGTGTTTATAAATATCGTCAATAAAGCTCTGTATGGTCCTGAAGCATACTGTTCAATTGACACAGTTTCTTTAGAGTCTTGTCAGAGTTAAAAAATATAATAAATAGTTTAACAATGTAACACGAACGCTTGTGCGTAATTTGCTTTAGTAAATTCATTACGGACATACCAGACAAACATTTATGTAAGATACTTTGAAATTCACATTGAAAATACAAAGTTTCGGAACAAAGTGCATATTTCAGTGCTGAATATCGATGTAACATGAGAAGTTCTGGAAGAAACTCTTTTACCACATTACAAAGAATGCTACAAAGATTCTGGAACAAGCGATATCTCGATTTTCGATTATTTTGGACATGTTGCGTTTTGAAACTGACCGCCTCAAGTGGTGTAACAACTTCCTTTTATGTGTTGACATCTAGTTTTCATTCGGCTGTAGGTACGGCTACACTTTCTCAATCATTATGCACATGTTATAGGTACTGCGTAGGTACTATACTAATTGCAATGTAATTTAATGCGATTATTACATCAAACCTCTGCTGTTGATGTTGTATTACCGAAATATGAAGTCGTGTTCGCGAAGAAGAGAATACGAGTAGCGCTGTGCATCGTGCTCACTTGACCAGCGCTCATGCCTACCACAGTTTAATACAGTCACCAAACAATAGGGAAAACTACAGCTGTAGCGACGCTAGCGCTCCAAGCGGCCAGTAAGGAGAAGAAGACGAAAGGCATGACACAAAACCAGTAGTTCCTGTTTTGTATGCAGTTACGTTCCTATTTCTTTATTACTAAACGCTCGTGTGAATTTTATATTACAAGTATAAAAATGTAATCAAAGTAATATCATTGCTTCTGTTATTGTGTTATTGGCAGTCTATATTAACGCAAGTCAGTACAGTGTAATACATACGGCTCAAAATAGCTGAGTCCTAATCGTATCGCCCAAAATCCTTTAAAGAACAGAGCTGAATTGCAACATCTTCTTACAAATACTCTTTTCACCTAACCCATGCTTTTGTGTATTGCATGTAGTTAACATGATTTTATGTAGCTTCTTGGTAGATAATAAACTTATATCTTCAAGAATTTGACGTACTAATATTAACAGTTTTTACATGAATTATTAGGTATCCGCCAAAGTACATCATGATATAGGCATTTTTTTTATTTTTTTTTCGTGAAACGATGGTCGAAAGTAAGTAAGCTCGGTTGAAATATTTGATTAACTGCAATCATAAGCGTTCAGGCATTACTTTGATACAGCAGTAATAAAGCGTGATAAAGCGTTTCCGATTCTAATTAAGAGGCGAAATTTTGAAGGGAATGAATAGTTAAAGATTTACTTCCATGTCTACGCTTGTTATTCGTAACTTTATTCTCTTACATCCAAACAAATGAGAGATATTCGTTTTATGTTTTCGACACCTGCAACACTTTTTAGGACCACAAAATCTCCTAATTACTACTGCACTCCAGATACAATTTCAAAACCTATTCGTTTAATAGTGCAAATGCACTTATCGGCTGCATTGAATACACAAAAGTGTACGCAAGATGGGTTCCACGGTATCTGACGATGGATTACAAATCTCACAGGAATGATGAAGAAAAATAAGAAGAAGAAACAAAGAAAGAAAAAGAAAATTTGTTATTTTTGCGCTTCGGGCATGGGTTTGTGTGTTACTCTTAGCCTAAGTTAGTTGGAGAAGTTTTTCAAGTCTACGGACTGATGACCTTAGCTCGTCGACAGCCCTGTATACGGATCTTAGAAGTAGCTTCACAATACACTTATTGACTTATGAAAATTGTTATTAATAACCCAACCTGATTCAAAAGCAATACCATTGTTTATAGCTACCAGGAGAAGGGATGATATTAAATTGCTTAGGTGAAATCTACCTTTGAAGAAAAAAGGGACAAATTATGCTGCCAAACGTGTCTTTGGTCAAATACCAAATGGCATAAACGGTCTGACACAGAGCCAACCAGCATTCGAAAAGAAATGAAAAGAATTTATGAACGATAACTCGCTCTACATGTAGATGAATATCTAAATATACATATAAAAATCATCTCTTCATGGCCTAATTTGTGAATAAACTATCCCTTCTGTTCCATTTCTCGTCCCTCTTCTCGTACCTGACAAAGGAAAATATTTACTAAATCTTGTGTCCTATTTTTAATTTCCATTTTCGTAGTTCTGTGTGACTATCGGAGGTACGAAACTAAGTTAAGTAGTGATCAGACAATCTTACTATTTTGAAGAAAATTTTAGCACAGCAGTTGAGGATTTTTATCAGTATTTAAACGTAAATTAATAACAATACAAACATATTTCTTAAATTTAAATTCACATAAGAAAACCATTTATTAAACTGAATCGTTTCAAATCATTACGAAATACATTATTTATTATCTATGCAATAAGTAGTAATCTAATGCAATCTAATTGTTTATATTCCCAAATATTTTAGTTGAAAGTGACTGGGAGAAAATCCTGAAACACCACATTTTCATGGCAGAGAACATCAATTTCCTTACAGTGAGGAGAAAGCAAGGAAGTTGTTGCTCAAATGAGGATGGGATGATATATATAGGGTGAGGCAGCTAAGTCATAACACCCCTTGTATCTCCCAAACCGTAATAGATACAAAGATGCCGTTTGGACAGTTTATTGCAGGGACATGTTTGTAAAAAAAATTGTAACAGAGATATGAGGCCATTCCTCTATTTTTAATGCAACCCTAAGTTACATTTTAGCATAGTATGATTGGCTTAAAAAGACGTTTCCAAATATGTGTGTATCATAATATTTAGGCGAATAGTTTTTGAGACACAGATAAGTTCTCCTAACGTATTCGGCCTTCGAAGTGGCGTTGTCCAATGTGACCTTTCCTGTTGTGTAGACTACACGGTAAACATCCGTCTTTATAGAAACAACGCCGCTTCGATGGTCGAATACGATACAGGAATTTTTGGCACAGGCTGTGTACCAAGTATTTTGAATGACGTATTTATCACGTTTAGTTTGGCAGCTACAACCGTTCGAAATTTCGGGGGCGAAGGCTGCGATAGCGTACTGACTGGCCGAGTGGCTAGCCCCCGTGACACCGCCCACTGTCTCATGAGCACCAGGTAGTCAGCTACATTGTCGTAGCCTCCACTCCCATAACTTTGAATGGTTGTAGCTGCAAACTAAAGGTGATAAAAACGTAATTCAAAACTCTTTGTACACAGCTGGTGTCAAAAATTCCATTGCATAATAGAAACAACCATTGTTCAATTTGAAAAACTGTATGTTTGCGCACAAATATACTTTCTATGTATTTTTCTAATCTGTTTATTGGTTAACAATACGAATCCTTGAATACCAATCCATTCTGTGAAAACCGCACATCAATAGCAATTTCCGTTTCCGCAATATTTGCGGTGCAAGTGTTAGGTGATTCACGCTAATGTGTGTGTGTGTGTGTGTGTGTGTGTGTGTGTGTGTGTGTGTGTGTGTGTGTCTATTGCTCAATATTTGATGCAAATTTGAAGAATATCGGTCAAGAATGTTTCGAGATTTCTGGTAACATCTTTGAACAACGACCAGTTCTGATACATTTTTTTTTTCTTCAGCACGCTCGGCACTACCAGTAGGTGCGGTATTTCGACAAGCCGTCTTCAATACTTCCAGATTACCGGTTCGTTTCTGGGGAAAAGAACTGGGAAAGGAGAGGAAGTATTGTCTTTGGCTGCTTCAGAGCACTTACATAATTGAACGGCGAGAAAAGAAATTTTTGCTGGAACGGAAAACAAACCTGCCATTACCGTATTGACCCACTACTAGCCTTAACGACTTGGCAATCCAAGCACGCCTCTCGTTCGCTCAAAATTCCCCAAGCTGCGTGCTACGTAAAATGATCCTTATTAAACTGAGTCATTCCAAATCATTACGAAGTATCATATTTCTTATCTATGGAACAAAAATTAATCGAATGCAGTCTAATTGTTTACATACTCAGATATTTTAGTTGAATGTGGAAGAAAAATGTCAAACGCCACATTTTCATGGCAGAGCACATTCTGGACGTAGCAAATTGCTGCACAATCTCGAAAGTGATTTCTGCATTTACAGAGAACAAATGAACCTTAATGCTATCATCAGATATATAGTAGGTATTGCAGAAACAGAATTTCTCCACTTTTTGACTCTTACGTATTTGTAGAGACAAAAGCTACTGTTTTATATAGAATGAACACATATGCTTAGCCCAAAGATAGTATGTAAAATTTCCCTTCAGTGCAGAAATGATTCATCTGATGTTGAGGAATATTGTTTACAGCGAACTGTTCCGGAAACCCAAATTACGGAATTCTACGTTCCAAAATTAGTCGTGTTTACAATTAAACATTGTGTATTGTGCAACTGTTAAGCGGTTTGTTTAATTTACACAATGTATATGTGCCCATGAGAATGGCTCTCTCCTTTCTGAAGTTGTAGCGACATATGATGTTTCTTATCATCTCCAGAAGGCTGTGAGTAGTATAATGATGGGAGTTTCGTTTCAGGGTACGCACAATGCATTGGGCGAGGTACCGTTACTCCTAACCACTCGGCCATTTCCCGGAACGCAGATCAAAGGATGATTGATAGGTCTTCCCGGAAGAACGAAAGATGATTGTCAGTTTACATTTAGGTCCTTTTGATTGTCATCAACGCTACTTGTCCGACCGCTAATCAAAGGACGCCGCCATAACGCACTTAAGGATTGACAGGTTGCAACACCTCCCTCGGCCACACACGACGCCCCCCTGCACCCCACGGCGCCGCCGCCAGACAAGGAGCACTTCCGACAGGTCCAGACCTGTCGACCCTTCGACATGTCTGTACTCGCACCCTCGACCACACACCTTTTTAATTAGAGTAATTGCATAATTAGATTAATTGCAATTACGTGTAATTAGAGTAATTACATGTAGTGAGAGCACTGGCAATTACGTGTACTTAGGGTAATTATTTGTTTATTTATTGTTATTGCAATTGCATGTATTCACTCCTCCAATCTGGTGTGGAACTGAGCTCCCCCAAGGCATCACATGACTATCTACATCACCCCCACCCTACCACGTGACCATCCCCACCGATATTCTTCAGTCATTCAGACACAGAGTGTCGGAGGTTACATTTGACTCACGTAGTTGGAAGGTTCCTGGTACAACCACAAATTGGCGGGAAGACCGACTTCTGGTTGCCCTGGAAGGCTTTCGCCCCTCCGATCCGGTGGAGCACCCTCAGACTGCACCTGTTTCTATATATAAAAGCAAATCAGAGCATTATGTTCGGTAACATGATAATAAACAGCGTTAATTATAGCTCATATCACATCCAAAATTAGATGTGCCTATACATGAATCAGATATAAGATCATCTATAATGCCATATGTATGTACTCCCATTACTCTAGTAATTATATCGAATAGACCCAGAGTGACGTTTGAAATGAAACTTTTGCTTCTGAACATTTTTCTTAGTTACACCACGTGTTACTTCCGACCATGTGAACGAAGTCACTAACGCACATCTCATCTGGGTCAACGAGATATTAAACACTATTGATTAGTGCCAATTTCGACAGTCTAGGGGTACCCATATCATCTGAGACCCGTATTGGAAGAGCTATTTTGATACCGTTGGCAAACAAAATGAATCAGCAGCACTGGTGAGTGCGGTTGAGTATGTTACTGTCGTCTAAGAGACGCGAAATTGTAACCTTAATTCCTTCTTGACAGCGAGAATATAATTGGGTGCTAGAATGGATTAATAATCACAGAGTGCAGATATCATACAATACAAAATTTTTCTGACTTAGAGCAACTCCATCTCTAATAACCATGATGTCAACGGAGTGTGAGAGATGACAGTCCATTTCTCATCTTTACTATGTAATTTAACAATACTAATCATCTAATTAGTTCTTTATGCGTCATTTGATGTTGCTGTTGATGGAATTTTGGAACAGGGCAGTGTCATGTGTTAAGGAGGAGATGTCTGGCTGATTCGGTGCAGAAAGAAGCCCCGGGGGATCAGATTGCAGTGTGCGAAAGTGACAGTGTTTTTGCCTGCTGGCACTGCCGAGGGGTCCGTGTGTTGATACGCGCTGAGACACAGCAGAGGCTTTGTGCAGAGAAGTTGTAAATATGTCCGCTGAGCTTTCCAGATTGTGGCAGGGGAAAGGTGAGTTTTGTGTGAGCACTTAAAGAGCTGATATCGCTGATTTTGAGAAAAGATAGCAACAAGACGGAATATTCCCTCTGCTCGCTCAACGAATGAGCGTCGAAATTTTGTTACCTAAAAAAAAAAAAAAAAAAAAAAAAAAAAAAAAAAAAAAAAAAAAAAAAAAAAAAAAAAAAAAAAAAAAAAAACGCGCCAAGAAAAGTTAAGGGAAAAGGTAACCGACTCTGATCAGCTGCAGATTTTCGAAATCGGCTTGGCATAGGTGAAATTGCAGTGGCCAGTGCTAGTAAGCTTGCACCTGATGGGCTTTCTGAAAAAACTGCGTTTCATGGGCGGACGTGCACGGCAGACGGTGGTTTTAAAGGGCTTCTAGTTGTGCTCTCTTGGAGTGCACATGGTTGTCGTTTCGTGCTCTCTGTGGGTACGGACGTGGAGATATTCTTGTTTAGCCGATTCTTGCACTTAGGAACTTGTACAAATTTCAGAGTGCGCTCTGATATTTGAACTGGTAATGGTGGTTCTTGATCGGTGGGAACAAGGTCAGCCATCCATAATTAGTTGCACCGAGATTCTAATTACGGCATACTCAGCTTTCTGAAGCCTTGTGCGTACTTATCTATGCTAACTGAAGTGGCCCAGACTTTGCAGAACTGCTTGAGGTCGCAGGCACTGTGTACTACCGAGAACACAGTGGCGGATATTAGGCAGTACAGCTCCCGAATGTCGGAGCGCGATTTATTTCGCGGTCGCGCACTTTTCAGCTGATAGCCGCCAGGAGCCCACACCAGAGCGGCGTAGCGAAGTCGACCAGCAGTTAGTCGACTGGGTAATGTATGGCTTGCGCTCCCCAGCACCAAATGGTAGTTTTATCAGGTTCACCAGTCTAGCGGGAAAAGTGTTGTTTAAAAAATCTACCCTGCTCGGAATATCTCATTACGACTACGAACTCGTACGTCAATTTCCGTACTGTTGCGAAGTTTAACTTTTTACAATACAGGATATTTTGAATTGTCAATCAGTATTGTATTCATATCGATGGTGTTCAAATTATTTTTCCATTTATATATAATTTATATAAATATTGATCTCTATTTTTAATTGATATATTTGTGTTACTGATACAAAAATGTATGAACATAGTCATTGCAATAAACATATAACGGAGAAAGTCTGTTTTTCTTAACGAATTCTTTTATTGTTGTTTCACGTTTTTAATTCACAATTTTTTGAGGGGAAAGTCAATATAAATTGGAAACGTTGTGGATTTGTCTGTGTAACTGGAGATGATAGTGGGTTGCTATAAGGGGTCATAAATATATTGATATTTCAATAATGACTTTAGTAATTGAATAACACTAATGATTCAGATAAATAGTGGAGGGATTTGCCGCACCTGTCCATAATTCCAAGTTCTAACAACCCACACTTTGCATTTTTCGTTCCCTGCGAGCATCTTTTTTTTCCCCACATTTATTCCACACCACCACCGATTTTAATTTACCAATCCTTGCCAGGATATCCTTTTCACTACCCCAACATTCTAGTGTTAAACCTCAATCTGCCATCCCTCTTTTTCTTTCAACAGCAATTGGACGTTGAAGGGGGACAAACAGCAGGAAGAAAAGGAATGAAAGAATAAATTACAGTGTGAGAAGGAGAGTGCCACTAAAACATAGCCAAGTTTTATCAACACTAAATAATGTTATTATTCGAAAAAAATTAGTTGAGTTTAATTTCTTGTTCATTAATTCAAGGTTAGAAAATTGTCATTATAAGGCTAGCACGGAAAACCGAGTTATATATCTTTCAATCAATTTCCTGGGATATTTATTATCTCATAACTTCAAGGATATTAAATAAAGGAGAAACGTTGAACTAAAATATTTATGTCATCTGTTCGTGACGTACAAGGCGGGATTGTTCCCTTTAACAATAATTCCGATATAAGGAACCTAAGGTAACGTTATAACGTTGATACGTACTAGATAGGGGGAACATCAAGTCAGAATTAAGGGAGAGGTAATTAAAGAGTGTCCGTGTAGGCGCGGTGTCCAAAGCGCTATGATAGCTGAGTGGTTAAAGTATCTTGTTAGTAAGCAGACTATACTAGTTTCGAATACCAGCCGAAATAAGATTTCTAATTAAACGTCTTTGATTCTGTTTAATGCATTTCATACCACTTCATTTGCTGTTTCTAAACTTGTACACAACAAGTTACTTTTTTTATGTTAAATTTTGTTTAGGTTTATTCTCCGACAGATCAAGCCTCTCAACACGCGATAGCAATCGTATTGTTACTGACACTAGTCCCTTAAAGTGACGCTAATAATCACAGTTTTACAAAATATTTTCAGCACAGACATTGTATAGACCAGAGTGAACAGTGTATAACGTCATACATTCGAGATTACAGTTAGTAAAAGTATAGGAACGGCTTAGCTATTGTTAACTGATATTTCATATCTAAATTACGAGACGTATTTGGATGGAAATGTGGAGTCTATGGAGTGAGAGGTTTTCGTTTTGTAAATGATGAGTTCAGTTGCTTAGGAAGTTTAAATCTGATTTCACAAAATCAGTTAATTTCAATAATTTATGTCTACTGCTTCAATCCATTCCTCTGTTTAAATCAATATCTCTTGAGACTTAATACTTAATTTTTATCTGTGTGCAATGTTGTTTTGGAAAAACATATAAATTTAGTTGCAAAGTGAACGGTAATAAGATTTACGTACAGAGATTACTCTGGTTCCTATAAACGCAGGTAGAAACAAGCATTCAAAAATAAGTTGAATTGCACTAGTTAAGAATAATTCCATTTATGTTTCACCTCTGTTTGACTATAAAACTTCATATCTGAATTGGCGCTGGTAACCTAGCTCAGTCGATAGTCAGATCGTTATTCCAATTTAAAGTGGGAAATGTTAGAGATGAGGTTTTACACACTAAGTGTAAATGTGACGAAAGAAAGTCTTCTAGTTTACGATATGTACCAAACAGGTTTTTCTTTGAGTTTTCGCGTAAAGTAGCAGTAGTACAATAATTCACTATCAGTCAAAGGTCTTTGAAAAGAAACTTGAATCGATGCCGAGACACACAAGTTACGTCTGCCGTTATATCGGAAAGAACAGAGTCAGACATGGACAGGGGTAGAGAGATTGATATAGGAGAGAAATACGAGGGGGAGAGATGGAGGAGGGGCAAAAAGTGACGGAGAGAGGAGCTATGTGAGGAGATAGATAGGAGACATGATGAACTGGACTGAGGGAGAAGGGACATGATAAACTAACAGAAAATTGGGAAAGCTAAATAGGTAGTTATTATAGCTTGTTATTTATCAAATATGGTTCAGATTTACGCAAAATTTATTTTATGACTTTATCCTACTCACCGAATTTTATCTCTATATCTATTGTCCCAGTTTGCTGATTTTGATGTTTGGAATATCCATTGTAGTACATAAGTAATTTTAAAATAACGTTGTTATTCACACATGGGACACAGAACACATACGTCTATACTGCATTACCCATTTTGATACAGTTTCTACAAACACTTTGGTTTTTTATGGATTTATCCGAGTCTTACACCGAATCACCCTTGACTACCAAGCTGTGGTCATATGAGGACGCCACGATTTGTTTTTGTTTCTTTTGTTGTTTTTTTATTATTATTGTTATTTTCTCAACATAGTAGTGTACAAGGTTACTCTAATTAGGTTCTTTCAATGTCAGAAATTAACTCGGAGAGCTCCAGGAATAAGTAGCATACCAAAAAACGTTCTCAGTTCGACAGAATATACGTCTGTCCAAATTCTCATTCGGGTCAAAGCAGCATTTGCCTTCTGAACAACACGCGACGCTTCAGCATTGGTGAAGGTGAATATCCTATTTCCAATTTTGTAACCAAAGAACATGTTGAAACCTTCAGACATTGTGGTTGCAAGATCAAAAATGTTCAAATGTTTGTAAAGCTTATGGGACTTAACTGAGGGTCATGAGTCCCTAAACATAGAAAACACTTAGGAAATAATTTATACTGAAGACAACACAAACATCCATGCCCGAGGGAGGATTCGAACCTCCGACGCGGGAGGCCGCGCGTTCAGGAACGTGGCGTTCTACTCCGCTCGGCTACTTCCACGCGGCGTTGCAAGATCACTTGCTATCGTTGTACCGGGAGATCCATTCACAATGTTGCACTGCCGACGACGAGTCACTGGAGGCACAGAAATTGTCAGTTTTCGTCCTGAATTTGCAATGAACTCCATCATCGGAAGCCCCGTCACAATTTTCGCTGGCAATGTCACTTTCATCTGAATTCATTTCAATGTTATCTTCCGATTATGATGAATCTCATTATGAAATAAAATCCTCATCAGATTCACTCAAGACATTTTCAGGGTCACTGAGATCACGTTTCATTTAGCATCCGAAGAATTTCATCGTCAGAGATTTGCTTGTGGGCCATTTTTGTTCATTTTCAATGCTCTAAGTCTGAAAAAAAGTATTTAAAGTAGTCTAACGAGCGGGTTCCCGCCAAGATCACAAGTACGGTTTTATTTGTTCTACAATTTTTTATTAAATACGGCATAGATGTAATTATGAAATATGTATCTTAAATAGATGCAAGAGACATATAAAAATCAAGAATGAAATTTCAAACAGAATTAGATACCATTAAATACATTGCATGCAACAATGGCTATATACCTCAACTAATAGATAACATATTAGAAAGAAAACAAAGAAGGAAAGTCCTACCCCTCCTCTAATCCCCCACTTCAGAAACAGTCATCACTAAGACCAACTGTAGTACTATACCATACTAAGGAAAATGATCTACCAAAATAGCCAGAATTCTCAAATCATGTAAATATAGACCATCATTTTATGTAAGAGGCACTGCAGCTAACATCCTATTCAACAGCAAAGGCACAGGGGATGCATTAAGTAACAGTGGGGTTTACAAAATCACATGCAATGACTGCAGTAAACTGTATATAGGTCAAACAGGTCAAATTACACTGACTGAACATGAACGTAGCTGGTAATTACAGAAAGCAGACTCCACCTTTGCTGATCACGTTCTGAAAGGACACAACTACCAGGTCCACACAGAAGTGCTTCGCATAGCCAACAAATGCAGTAAACTAAACCTGTTAGAAGCACTGGATATTTAGCTGGTGCTAAATGAGCAGGTACAGTTGAACACATCCCCACTGTTAAGCTTCACATAATGTAAACAAAACAGCTACCTACCACAGACCATCTTAATGTCACTTGTACAGTCCCCATTCCTACCATGTTTACTTTTAGACTTTAAGATAAAACAATATATATACATTAAATTGCACAGTAATATGAAATATAATTTAAATATGTGACTCTTGCCAGATGCTGTCAAATAAGTAAATTGTAAAATCAGTGTAGAAAACTAATTTAATGTACACCTTAAGTGACGATCTCAACGTATGCTTCAGTGTCAATATTGTTAACGTAGTTTTTAATTTATTAATATTTGATATGTAATGTGTTTCACCCTCTTCACTCGCAAATTACAATGTAAAAATGTTAAAGAGGCCACTGATTACGTGATCATAATTCTACATGGCAACAGTTATTGTTTGCAATTCCAACAAATGTCATTTTCAAAGACCGAGTAATCTGTGTGTTATATCTTTGTTTTACCATCTTTGAGAACCGAAGCAATAGCGTCTTTATCGACGCGTGTCAACAGTTTAAGCCGAAAACTAGTTAGTAAATAAACAAAAAATTAGTAGAACGGAAACAGTTTGTTTGTTTGTAACCTAAAATAAGAATGAATTGGTTTTTGTTGTTGCAGAAGTACCACCAAATAAACACTCTCTGGTACGCTAAGGGTATGCAAGTATCGCTTCGTATGCTAAGGGTTAACAGCTATTTTGTTTTTAATTAAAATCTAGTGCAGACATGCACTGACCGAGCAAGGAATTTACACTCATGTGTCACTTCCGCCTGGGCTCTCGACGCTGCGGTGAAGAAAATGTAGTGAGGGGTCCTTGACGCGATATTCAAAGGCCGCGACCTGTCAAGGAGGTAGTCGCAGGTAACTCACCCTTCCAGCGTTGGAAGGCACTGACGGAAGAGGTCCTCCTGTTCCCGTCCTCCAGTATGACGAGGTGAGCGCGCAGCAGCGACGCTGAGAGGCAGTGGCAGCAGAGGGAACTACAGAGGAAACGCGACACCCTGCTCCAGACAGGAGTGCGTCGGCGGTGCAGACAATCTGGGAGGACAAGTGGAATGTTGGGAAGCCAGCGAAGTGTGTTGTGGTGTGGACGGCACGTTTACGCTACTCGCCAGCTCCGCAGCCACCTTCTTTATGGAAGGCAATCTAATGAAATAGTTGCCTGACACGTGCGGAATGTCCGCCGGCACGTGGGAATACGTTGCACGCTACACCGCACTCTCAACACGACCTCTCCTGCAATACCAGCCTCACCGAGCAGTCGGGAGAATGCGTTTCGCCTCTCGGGACGACGAGTAGTACTTGTCTGAATACCATTCCGTATGACGAAACTATTGCTGAAGGTATGCCAGTCCTAACGGAAGGACCTCAGTACATTTTCAATCATATTGAATGCATTTCTGATTCACTTTCAGAAGGGACACAGCAACTGACAGAAAGGTATCGAGTGAAAAAAATGTGACATCTAGTTTTGTGTCCCAGCCTCGTCGCCACTTTTATGTCTCGTTTCCGCCGGTTGTCGTAGGTGTCGGTGGCCGAGTAGAAAGAGACCGACACAGGAATAAAGGATGCACTCTTGTGCAGGTACGGAGGTGACCAGCCAGTGGGACAGCAGAAACTAGAACACTAGGCTAAATTAGAACAAGATATATATTTCGTGGAGTCTTGGTAATACTTAACTTTTACATAGTTCTTGACTGCAGAATGCTGATACATAGTTTAGATAGAGAGGCCTGCCTACTGATGATTCCTAGTGCCTATCTGATAGCCAAGTCTTAACTGGTGCCTATCTGATTCCCAAGTGGGTGGCCACGAGCGGAGTTGTAGCAGAGGGCGATCGTGGCTGACGTCGTAAGAACGCCGCGCCGTGCGTGCATGGCGGCGCGCGGCGTAAGTACGTGGCGCGCACTTCATACTTGTGCGACACCACATCTAGTGGCCGCGAAATAATGGCCGTGCGTTCTAAGGCGCCTTGCTGCAGAGCGCGTGACTGCTCAACCGGCGGAGGTTCGAGTCGTCCCTTTGTCAAATCAAATGTTTATATAGCTTATGGGTACTTAACTACGGGGTCATCAGCTCCTAAACATACAAACTACTTATGAACTAGCTAACACTAAGGACGGCAGAAACATCCACGCCCGAGGGGAAATTCGAATCCCGACCGTAGTGGCCGTGCAGACCGTGACTGAGGCGCCGCTGTCCCCTCGGCCATCGCGGCCGGCGTCCCTTTGTCATAGGTGTGTAGTTGTCCTCAGCAGAAATTATTTTAAGTAGTTTGTAAGTCTAGGGACCGATGACTACCGCAGTTTGGTACCTTTGTTTTACAAACATGGGAATATTTTGATACCTGGCGTTCCAAGGGAAGTGTTGTAAGGATCCCTACTGTTCCTTAACTTCATACAAGATTTAGCAGACGATCTGAGCAGTTATAGTAGACCGTTTGCAGTTATTCTCTCATTTATCGGTTAGTAAAGTCATAAAGGAACAAAAGGCATTGAAAAATATTTAGATATCTCCTTGGTGCAAAATAGTGATAAGTGTGCAGTCACCCCTATGAGCACAAAAAGAAGACCGTTAAACTCCATTTACACGATAAATCAGTCAAATTTACATGTTGTAAAACCAATAAGATACCTAGGAATAATAATTAGGAATAATGATTTTAAACATGGCCATTCTGTAGCATCAAATATTTAAACGTAATATGCTGTATGAGAAATGCAGCCCCACTGGTTACTTTGAAATAATTGAACTTTATCTGTATTTCGACTACTACTAAGGGTGTCTTAATCAGAAATAAAACTACAGCAAACATTAGACGTCTGCTCATAGAGCTAAATGCGGCCAAAGCGAACACTTCGACATCCAATAGCGGTCAGCCACAAAGTTATTTTTTATTCTTCACACTGCTAGTTATAGCTAGCAAATATATTTTAAAACTAACTTTATATAACATGTACGTAGGCTATTTAGGTCTCTGTTTAAACGACTCATGTGAGTTGTAGTTTCATTTCTGATGAAGACAACTTAGTGGTAGTCAAAATCTAAATGAAGCTTAATTATTTGAAAGCAACCGATGGAGCTGTAATTCTCCTGCAGTAAATTATGAACAATTTAAGTTTTGAAGGCGAAATAAAGGCTACATTTCATTGGCAGAACACTTAGAAGATGCATCAGTTCTACTGCCTACACTACACTTGTGCGTCCAATTTTTGGGTATTGCTGGCATTATGGGATCCCCAGCAAGTGGAACTGACGGAAAGTTCAAAGAAAGGCATCTCGTTTTCAATTGTGGCTATATAGGAGAGATTGCCTCACGGATATGATACACTAGTTAGGGAAGTAATCATTAAAAGACAGGCGTTATTCGTTGCGGCAAGACGTATTTCCGAAATGTCTTTCACCAACTTTCACTTCCGTATGCGAACATACCTTATTTAGCACCCCTCTAAATAGGAAGACAAGATCATTATAACACAATAAGATAAATCGGATCAAGTTAGTGTAAGTATCTTGTAGGCCTAGGGACTGATGGCCAACGTAGTTACGTCCCCCAGATTTAGAAATCTGTGTGATTTGCAGTTTGTTTATGTAGATGTAAATGAACGTGTTAGTGGGAGAATGGAATGTGCTAACGGTTTTGGTAGTCAAATCGATCGGGTATCCGTAAATGATTATCATGATAACGAAGCCATTGTATACTATAAATGTGTGTCTACATACTAAGTTTTGAACAGTACATACGCCTGAAGAGGGTTAAAATAATTGGTTCTATATATCGAAGAAAAAAAATTGAATTCTAAGTTAAAAACATGTTTTTAGAATGTTTTCTAGACGCATGGTCACCACAGTCGTTGCATTGACGCTGCATTAAATGTGTTACAAGGTTATTATGATGTCTTACTCACAGCACTGTAGCTACCAATAGGTAAATTGCAGTCAGTTGTGTTCATAGAATAGTATTGTGGGCTGCGTTAGTTTGAGTCATGCTTGCGTTCCTTATTGCATCGAGTGTCAATGCGGGGGTTTAATTTTCATATGAGGCAGGGTTCATGTGAGCTCATGTTCTGCATATGCATGACCACCATGTACGGGTAGCAGTAAATCCAGGAGTAATTCATAAAAGACAGCATCAACAACGATTCTCAATCAATATAAGGGGAGACGTCTTTGGCGATAAATTAATAGGACAATTCAGGCCACCACAATGGTTGAATTGGCGCGTTATCTCCACATTCTCATTATTATATTATCTATCTTGATGGAGGGTATCTTCCCGCATGATAGCGCCCCAGGACACTTTCATCACAAACATTTCAGAACCATTGAGTTGCTCGGGGAGGTTCTTACATGTTGATTTGCTCGTTACCGAGACGTCTAACCACTAGACTCTTGCTATCTGGTCTCTCGAAGTAAGTGATCTGCGTAACTTAAATCAACGAAGTGCAGCCACTACAGGTTCGGGTCTTCAGTTCCTGCCATTATGTACTACAACTACAACTAGATATACTTATGCCGAAGGGCAGACCGATGCCTTGTCACGAATGGACACCATGTTGAACACCTCCTACAAACAAGTGTTTATCTCAGAAAGCATGCGTCTCAGGGCACAAAATTATTGGACCTTTTTTTCTTGTCTCTATGAGTATTACCATTTCTCAGTGTATTAGAAAATGTTTAAACAAAATTTTGCTATGGTGACTTTAAACAGCTGCAAGATGGAAAATGGAAATGACCGTAGGCCTTTTTGCTCAGAGGATCTCACATGGTATTCTTCGACTAATGCGAGTCTTCTTACTTAACGTATTGTGGGTGACTTGCTTGTCGTTGACGGTGAAATAATGACGATGAGGAAAACTCACAGCCGGCCGCGGTGTCCGAGGGGACTGAGTCGCGCCAGTCACGGTCTGCACGGCCACTACGGTCGGAGGTTCGAATCCCCCCTCGGGCATGGATATTTGTGCCGTCCTTAGTCTTAGCTAATTCATAAGTAGTTTTTAAGTTTAGGGACTGATAACCCTGTAGTTAAGTCCCATAAGCTATACAAACATTTGAACATTTGATTTGACAACTCACAACACCCAGCCTCTGTCGAGAATTGAACAGGGGGCCCTGCAATGTAGTCAGCGACACTATCACCTGAGCTACGAAGGCGAACAGTCGTAATGTAATTGAGAAGGACATGCTTAGAACGTCAATTTTTTTTAATTTCCCTATTTGTTGTCTGCTTTCGGTCTTGAACCATCTTCAGTGGGTGTAAGGTTGATCCAACTGATAAACCACAGGCCACTTTCCTCTTACCGATCTTACAGACATTGTCAAAGTGGGAAAATTAACTAAATATAACATGGCACATGGTATGAATAAACACAGGCATTTCCACAGATCTGGTGCGATATTAAATTATGATAATTTTACCATTTCGACAATACCTACGTGATCATAGGAAGAAGGCATATGTGAGTATCTAATCAGTGGGTTCAATCTTGCATGGTTTAAGACCGAAACCAGTCGAAGTGCGGGGAAGAAAAAAAAACAGCTGAACATTTAAGCATACACTTAGTTTTGTTATCACATCATGTATAACACTCGAAACAAACTTACACATTCAAATCATTTCTGTTTTCTGGTTTGACCTAAGGATGTACTGATATCAAGATCCGCACATTATGGCGGTTAACTGTGTCAGAAACAAGAAATCAGGAAAACCTACTCTTTAAAAAAAATTATCAGGCATCCAGACGGCCCTTTATATCCATTACATATTATTCAGGGTTTGGTCGAATATCTAGTTGAAACTCTTGGATAATTTAGCCGTTTTACGCATTCACTTTACAAATTTCGTGAACCAGTTTCTCAGTGCACTCTTCGGCAGATGAAGCTCACGCGAAACGCCCTTGTGAACTCTGAACTGCCCGTGTATTGTCTTTCGCGTCAGATGGTCTGACGCTTCTTGTTTATTTCTGAGCTTACCTCGTAGCTACAACGTTTATACCCACGTTATGATTCATATAAGGTGTTTTCTTTCCATGATGGGTCGTAAGCTTTGGCTGCACAATAATTGATCAACTGGTTTCAGCTAGCCATAGAAATAATTAGCTTTCTCCTTGAGCGAATGCCATTTCCACCATACATCTGACACACTGCCTTTTGTATCGATATTATTGAATGAGAAACAGTTGGACGGAATCAACATTGGTTCACTACCAGACTTCTCACAAAGCACAATATAATTAATATTATTCTTGAAATCAGACCTCTCAGTGGACTCGGCATTAATTTGATGAGTACGGGCGTGGCGAACCCGGGGTCCCTGAGTCGGGGACTGGTAAACGCCGCCAGTCCTGTGACACCGTAACCTCCTGACACGCTTCAGCGACCACCGTGTGGCGGGGCGGTGGAACGTTGTGTGTACCGAGGAATTGGGATCTTGGCTTGATCACCTGGATCGGGAGAAGCGAAATACCTTTGTTAAAAATAAAAATAATAATAAAAAAACCTCAGTTGTATAAGGCTTACCTAGGCATGCGAGACTCTGTCTGGATTGACATTTAATTTCCTAGCTGCTAGTGGGACCGAGATGGAACTGAAAAAGTTTCGCCCTTTTACATAAACAAAGGTTTAGAAGGAATTGAAAGTGGATCAAAATCAGTAAAGTGGCTACGGAATGGTACACTGTTAGTGGAAACATCTAATTACCAACAGGTGTCAAAACTACAGTCAGCTAAGTGTCTTGGAGAATATCTATTAGAAACAGAGCTACATAGTACCCTGAATTATAGTAATGGCGTGGTCTTCTGTAGAGATCTGGTCGCCATTCCTGTAGAATCACTGAAGGAATAGTGGGCTGCAGAAGGCATAGTGGACGTGCAAAAATTAAAGAAAAGTATGGATGAAGAACTCGTCCTATCTGAGTCCTTCATCCTAACTTTTAATAGTCCTCAACTACCAGAACATGTGAAAGGAGGTTTACTACGCTTTGAAAGTTCGTTCCTATTTTCCTAATCCCATGATTTGCTTTAAATGTCAGCGTTTTCATCACCACATTGCTTTATCTGTGGCAAATGTGGGAAGGCCACACATGACGGGTCTGAATGCACTCCACCCATGAAGTATGTTAATTGTTTAGGCGAGCATCCAGGCTGAAGTAAGGACTACACGGTTTACCATCGAGAAAAGAAGATACAGCTCTTTAAAGACATCTCAGAGTATCTCCTATGCAGAGGCCAAAAAGACCTTCAAGGCCCTGAATCTGTTGCCTCCGCTCCCCAAAAGCCAGTAGCCACAGTTGATACCTCCACACAACAGGACGTTATCAGTATTGTCACGAATACGTGCATATGTCAGTGCACCTGTAGGGCGGCGGTAGTCTTATCACCTGTCGCTTCTCTACCGACATCCGAAAAAGCAACGTCTTCCAACTCTGTTGAGTTGCTCAAAACGGACACTGCAGAGTCCGTCCAAACATCTATTTCAGCTAACCCAACACCTACTGAAACTCCTTCTAAACCAGCAAAAGTAAAGAAGTCTACAGCTAAATTGGTGTCACGGGCGAAACCAGAAGCGAAACTGACGGAACCTGTCACCATCACTATTACTGGCGCCCCATCGGTCTCTTCAATAGAGCCCATGGAGTGGGATGTCAGTCTGGGGCAACCAGCTCCACTCAAGGCTGACCTCCAAACGACCCAAACATCCCACCTTACGGGTGACCCATCACCTATCGTGGGTTCCCAGCCCTGTTCGAAAGAGGTGAAAATATAACCTCCTTGATAGCTCCCATTTTGCAGTGGAATTTACATGGATTTGAGACTCAAGTAAAGAAACAACTTTTACTATCTCAGGGGAGACTTATTTGTATATGTCTCTAGGAGACTAATTTTAAGCCCCCTGATAGCCCAGATACGCGGTTACAGTCTCCACAAAGAGGACGAAATTAGGGGGGGTGAGAGCTAGAGGAGAAGTGGCTGTTTCCAACAACACAGCCTACCACTCTGCACTCATCTCTCTTAACACAACCCTAGAAGTTGTTGTAGTGTCAGTACATGCACGCCACTCACTGACTATTTGACCCCTGTGAATGAAGTGACACTTGAAGAGCTCCTTCATCAGATCCCCAACCCTTCCATTCTTTGTAGTGATTTTAATACACATAATGTGCTTTGGGACTCTGTAGCGACCTGCCCCAGGAGTGGAACAGCTGAGAGGTTTCTCTTATTTTCATGTGCCCCTTTATTAAAAACAGGTAGGAGCACACACTTTTGCACTACAAAAGGGTCATTATCTGCCATCGATCTTACGTTATGCTCCCCAAACACTGCCCTCACAACTAAGTGGGAAGTGGTCGATGACCATTGCAGTGATTACTTCCCAATCTGGATCAGTGAGCCAGATAGCATAAGGCCTGTACGACAACTACCACGATTGGCGTTCCACCGAACAGACTGGACACTCTGCAGCCAACGTGCTGTGTTAGATCAGCGTGCCATTGTCCAGGAATGGATAGATCATATCATCGACACGATCCACCACACCGCTGAGGTTTCCATTACGCAGTCTTCTGGACGACTGAGAAAGCAGAACGCACCATGGTGGAGTGTCGAATGCCACATTGCTATAAGGACGCGGTGTGCAGTTCTGCGTAGCTTGCAAATACGGCCAACTGCAGAGAACCTCGCAGCAATTCGTGTGGCGAGGGCAAAATATCGTAAAACTATACGTGAGAGCAAGAAACGATCGTGACAACAGTTCCTAAATACCCTTAATCGTTCCACAAAAAGCTCTCAAGTTTGGGAGGCCATGAGGAGGATCTTTAGGAGAGGATGAAGGAGTTCTTTGGCTGCCATGATGCACAATGTTGCTCTACAGACCAGCCCGCGATACACTGCACAGGTTATGGCGGTCTGTTTCTCTACAGTTACCGCCACCGCCGAGTACGATCCAACACTCCTGCACCACAGGGTGGCTGCTGAGAGGGGCATTTTGGACTTTCGGTCCAGCATTGAAGAGAAGTATAACTGCTTCTTCTCCATATGGGAGCTGAATTATGCATTGTCTGTGGCAAGTGACACCTCACTAGATCACGATGGTATCCACTGTAGCATGTTACGACACCTCACAGAGTAGAACAAGTTAATCCTCCTCAGTCTTTTTAACTTTATCTTGGCGAATAGTCATTTCTCCGACTCATGGAGGAAGGCTATTGTAATCCCCCTTTTAACACCCGTGAAAGACCGCACGTGCCCAAGTAGTTATCGTAGCGTCGCTCTGACTAGTTGTGTGGGAAAGACCTTAGAGCGGATGGTCAACCGCCGCCTTGTCTTGATGCTGGAATCCAGGCAGCTCCTGAGTCGCTTTCAGCGTGGGTACAGGAGGTATCGCTGCTCCTTTGATAACCTGGCCTTCCTGGAGGTGGCTATGCAACAATCTTTTCTGCATCGTTATCACCTTCTGGGTGTATTTCTTGATATTGAAAAGGCCTATGACACTACTTGGTGGCATCCTATCCTAAGGCAGCTCCAGGAATTGGATTTTCATAGTTGTCTTCCCCGTTTTATTCAGTCGTTCCTTTCTCCACGCTATCTTAGATACCCACCGCCACCCCCATGAACCACAGACTATACCGAGGTGGGGTGGCTTGCATGCCTCAACGATAGAGATAGCCGTACCGTAGGTGCAACCACAGCGGAGGGGTATCTGTGGAGAGGCCAGAGGAGGCCGCCTGGTAGAATTTTGCACAGAACATAATTTAGTTATAACAAACACCTGGTTCAAGAATCACAAAAGAAGGTTGTATACGTGGAAGAGACCAGGAGACACCGGGAGATACCAGATAGATTTTATAATGGTAAGACATAGATTTCGGAACCAGGTTTTACAGTGTAAAACCTACCCACGGGCAGATATAGACTCTGACCATAACTTGTTGGTTATGAACTGTAGGCTGAAACTGAAGAAACTACAAAAAGGTAGGAAAATAAGGAGATGGGACCTGGATAAATTGAAGGAACCTGAGGTTTTCAAGAATTTCAGAGGGAGCTTTAGGCAACAATTGACAGAAACAGAAATAAAACAGTAGAGGAGGAATGGGTAAAATTGAGAGATGAAATAGTGAAGGTAACAGAGGACAGGAATAGGTAGGAAAGCAAGTCCTACAAAAAATCCTTGGATATCACAGGAGATACTAAATTTAATCGTTGAAAGTAGAAAATACAAAAATGCAATAAATAAAACAGGCAAAATGGAGTACAGACGACTAAGAAATGAGATTGACAGGAAGTGCAAAATGGTTAAGCAGGAGTGGCTAGAAGGCAAATGCAAGGATGTAGAAGAATGAATAAATAGGGGAAAATTAGATACAGCCTACAGGAAAATAAAAGAAACATTTGGAGATAAGAAAAACAGCTCTATGAATATCAAGGACACTGATGGAAAACCAGTTATAAGCAAAGAAGGGAAAGCTGAAAGGTGGAAAGAGTATATAGAGGGGCTCTAAAAAGGAAATGAACTTCGAGACAATATTGTAGGAAGGGAAGAGGATGTAGATGAAGATGAAATAGGAGATACTGTGCTGAGAGAAGAATTTGACAGAGCCCTGAAAGACCTAAGTCGAAACAAGGCCCCTGGAGTAGGTGATATTCCTTCAGAGCTACTGAAGTCTCTGGGAGAACCAGCCATGACAAACCTGTTTCACCTGGTGTGTAAGATGTATGAGACAGGCGAAGTACCCTCATACTTTAAGAAAAATGTAGTAATCCCCATTCCAAAGAAAGCAGGTGCAGACAGGTGAGAAAACTACAGAAACATCAGTTTAATAAGTCATGGTTGCAAAATATTAACGCGACTTATAAACAGAAGATTGGAAAAGCTGGTAGAAACCGAACTCAGGGGAAGATCAGTTTGGGTTCAGGAGAAATGTAGGAACCCGGGAGGTAATACTCACTTTACGGCTTGTCCTAGAAGATAGATTAAGAAAAGGCAAACCTACATTTCTAACTTTTGTAGATTTGGAGAAGGCTTTTGACAATGTTGATTGGAATAAACTCTTTCAAGTTCTGAAGCAAGTAGGAGTAAAATATAGGGAGCGTAAGGTAATTTACAACTTGTACAAAAGCCAAACAGCGGCTGTCAGAGTTGAAGGGCATGAAAGGGATGCAGTGGTGGGAAGGGGAGTAAGACAGGGTTGTAGTCTTTTTCCAATGTTATTTAATTTGTACATTGAGCAAGCTATAAAGGAAAGCAAGGAGAAATTTGGAGAAGGAATTAAAGTTCAGGGTGAAGAATTAAAAACATTGCGTTTTGCCGATGACATAGTAATTTTGTCAGATACAGCAAAGGACCTGGAAGAGCAATTGAACGGAATGGACAGTGTGCTAAAAGATGCATATAAGATGAACATTATCAAGAGCAAAACTAGGGTAATGGAGTGCAGTGTAAGAAAATCAGGTGATGCTGAAGGAATCAGATTGGGAAACGAAGCAATAAAGTGAGGTAGATGAGTTTTGTTACTTGGGCAGTAAAATAACAAATGATGGTCGCAGAACAGAGGATATAAAATGCAGAATGGCAATGGGTAGAAAAGCGTTCTTGAAAAAGAGAAATTTGTTAACATCGAACATTGCTTTAACCCTAAGGAAATCCTTTCTGAAAGCATTTGTATGAAGTGTTGCCTTGTATGGGAGTGAGACATGGACGATAAACAGTGCAGACAGGAAGAGGATTGAGGCTTTTGAAATATGGTGCTACAGAAGAATGCTGAAGATTAGGTGGGTGGATCGCGTAACTGATGAGGAGGTACTGAACAGAATTGGGGAGAAAAGAAATTTCTTGCATACCTTGACTAAAAGATGGGATAGATTGGTAGGACACATTCTTAGACATCAAGGAATTGTGAATTTACCGTTGGAGGGAAGTGTATGGGGTAAAAATCACAGAGGAAGACCAAGAGATGAATACAGTAAGCAGATTCAGACAGATGTAGGTTGCCGTTCTTATGTGGAGATGAAGACGCTTGCTCAGGATAGGGTATTGTGGAGAGCTGCATCAAACCAGTCTCCGGACTGAAGACCACAGCAACAACAACATCTTAGATACCGAGTGGGTGACACCGTTTCTGATCGCTTTGTGCAGGAGAATTGAGTTCCTAAGGACAGTGTTTTAAGTGTGATCTTTTCTGCAATATTATCAGTATTACTTCTGTCGTGAAAAGTTCTGTCCAGTGTTCTCACTTTGTGGCTGTGTCTCTGTCTTTTGCTATTCTTCCAACCAACGACTACACGTCAGTTGCAGCTCACTCTTCAATGGCTGGATAAATGGGCGGAAAAGTCTGCTTCTAAGTTTCCCATGGAGGAATCTGTGTGTGTCCTTCTCAACCGTTTGCGTACTGTTTTTAATTTACCTGAACTGTGTATGTGGGACTCTCTGCTTATTTCTAAAGACACTGTGAGTTTTCTGGGCCTCACAATCGATTTTCAACTCACATTGTCGCCATACCTTAAAGACTTGAAGACACGGTGCTTCAAAGCACTAGAGATTTTAAAATGTCGTAGCCAAACGTCCTGGGGAGCAGATACAACCCGTTTGCTCTGGTTTTACAGAGCCTCTGTGCGATCTCGTCTCGATTATGGGTGAACAGTGTACGCCCCCCCTTTTTGAAGATGTTGGAAGCGGTACCATGCAGGGATTCGGCTGGCAACTGGGGCATGTTGCAGGACGAGTCCCATACGAAGTCTCTGTACTGAGGCTTCGGTGCCGCCACTGCACATCAGGCGAGGTATACTCATGGTGTGCCAGGCATATAAAAAGCTGTCCACATCTTTCACAGCGGCAAACCTCAGCCTTGCTCGGCCTCCGATGGAGCGGCTCTTTCATAATCGTCAAGGTGCTAAGATCGTATAGGATATGCATAAATGCTTTCCTTTTCGAAATGGGAGTGGCTGGTTTTAATGTTTTACACAGTGTTTGGGGCAGGGTTCCACTTTGGCTTCTCAAAATTGTTTTAGATCTGACGAGTTTTATGGAAGATGACACTTCTGATTTTACTTTTCAGTCCAGGTTTTTAATGTTTTAGATAAACATCACGGATCACGGTATTACAGTGCTGTATACTGATGGCTCCTGTCAAGGGAACTCCGTCGGCTGTTCAACTGTGTTCCCCCACAGTGTTGTTAAGGTTCGTCACCCTGACAATTGTTCTTTTTTTTTTTTTTTTTTTTTTTTTTTTTCCATCCGCAGAGCTACGTGCTATCTTCAAGGCACTACAGCTGATACGCCGAATACAGGGAAAATGATTTCTGTTCTGCTCTGATTCATTCAGTGCTCTGCAATCGCTGCACGACCTATCCATCGGTGACTTTGCTGCAGCAAATCCACGACGAACTGTTATTCCTCCGACGTCGTGGGAACGTGGTGTCGTTTTGCTGGATGCCAGGACACGTGGGTATTCAGGGGAATGAAGAAGCCGATCGGGATGCCAAAGAAGTCAGCAGCGCCCCTGAAGTGACAAGGGGCCCGATTCCCTTGTAGGACATCACATCTTTGTTACGGCAGCGGTCCCTGCAATTGTGGGAGGAGGAATGGCTTTCAATGGCAAATAAACTGAGGTTGCAGAAGCCCACTGCTCGTCCTGGCGATCCTCCTCCCTGCCCGTCAGGAGGGACGAAGTAGCCTTTACCCGCCTCCGAATTGGGCATTGTACATTTACACATGGCTTCTTTTTCCGACGAGAGGAGTCCCCGATATGTGATATCTGTCGCTTTATTTGATGCCGAGAGATTAGCTACGAATCTCGGTGTAGATATGCCGTCCATTTCAGTTAATGATGAAGCGAGTGGAAACAACGTTTTAAATTTATGTGACTTGTTTCAACACTGGCCTGAGCTCTTAGACTGGAGGTTTCAATATGCGGCAGAGTGGCTGGCTCACCCTTTTTTAATCACCGTGGTCAGACAGCCATTGCCATCTGAATAGTAGTTTTAACTCTATGCCCAATCTTCATATCTATCTTTTACTTTTTAAATTTTACTCCAGCTGTTCACGTTACTCACTACATTGCTCTCCTTTAGGTTGTTGTCAGTTACTTTATAATTCAAACTCTTTGTTTCGTAAATTCTTGAATTTGTTCGGTCGCTGTAGATCTAGATGTCGAGCGTATCCTATAGTTGAAATCAGGGCGAAAATTTCTTATCAAAACAGGAAACTTATCACATAATTGTAAGAAAGATTTCGACTTGACAATCACAGTTAAGACTGAAAATACGAGTACTTTTGTTACTACGTCACTATAAAACAACAAATCTTAAATACTATGCTTGTAATATGCTTTATTCAAAGTCACAATAATTTATTCATAGTAACTAAACTGAAACAAAGTATTGCCCACAGTAAGAAGCAAAACTATTGCTATTAAAATACGGATGATTGTAAATGACCAATGAGAGCAACTAAATAAAAATCCAAAATGTCTTGCTAGGTGAGTAAGTGAAACGGTGAAAGCTCTGAATGCAACATGTATGAAGTAAAGGAAGGTGTTAAATAACTATGGCATTTATTACATTACCGTGAGGTATTGTGTACCGACAACGAAAAATTCTTTTTGTTGCAGCACTAATTACACCGAACGATTTAAAATGTTTGGCAATAGATGTACCAGTCATTATGGTCTATTAGAAGTAGCAAAATGTTAATTTGGGAGGTGCTGTTTTATTTGCCTTTTCAAAGGAATGCAATTTGGTTATATACCATAATATTTCATAGTAGTTATGTAATTTATCAGAATGTATTTATTTGCCTACAGAAATACAAGACAAAATTAACATTATGTAGCAAGTAATTAACGTAAGTAAACGTAACGAAATCTGAATTGGATACCTTCCTTTAAGCAAAACCTCGAGTATCTGCATAACATTGTGTACAGCACAATATACTGTATAGCAGAGAAGTCTTTTATAATAATAATTTCGGTTATTGAAAGGCATGATATTGATGACTGCATTTAGTGTCGGCCCAGAAACCTATGTACATAAATGCTTCCTCGTATCTGTTACCATACAAGATTCGAAATGACAAGTCTTCCGAATATTGCTAAGTTTCTCCCTGAGGTAAAAATGACAACGTATGGTGCAGCTTCACGGCTACGTTCATCATTGGCTCATTTTGATGGCACTCGGATTGTTGCTTTAAGTCAGCATGAACATTCAACAAGTCAACATTATAAGCCATAATGAAATGATAATGACATACAATCGTTTTCAAATTACCCGTAGTGTAAACTACTTGCGCCACTTTTGTCGCCCTAGGGTGACAAGCGCAGAAAATGACCGCTGCCTTTGTCTTCTGGACCGAAGGAACCATGTTAAACCATGTCAATGTGATGGGCATAGCGAGGAAAATGTCAAACTAGACTGTATGATAAAGACTCTCGGTGTCTAGACGGCCAAAAACAGAACCCGCACACACCATGCTGCACGTTAGATCCACGTCCAAAATCAAAAAGGATGAACAAAGTATGTTCTCTTCGCAGATAACTAACACATGTCTCTGTTACGTGTGTGTGTGTGGGGGGGGGGGGGGTTGAGGGGACAAGTAAGAAATTTGGGGACTAATGGTCTATTGGGCGTGTACCATACGAAGGATTCAGACACAATTGTTGCCTATCAAGGGCAAACTCAATGCTCCACAATAAAGTGAAATGCCGAAACGTTGTATCAGCATTTTGGGAAAGAAGTAAGGTCCATGGACTACATCTCCCAGGTCCCTGAATCATGCATGGCCAATAATTACATCTATCGTTTGAATTCAGTTTCTTGATGATTAATCAAGATTACGAAATTTTCACTACGCGATCGTTTTTTCCCATCAGTTGGCTACAGGGACCAAATTGATGAGTAAATTTGGAATTATAACAGTTGTAAGGCTCCAGTGACGAATATAATCTTTTATCAATTTCAATAATTTAATTCAATTGTGGGGCCTCGAGCCAACCATTTGTAATGTCATCTGTCTTTAAATTTATAAAGTTATACAGTTTTTGCACTAACAAATGTGCCCAAAGTAATAAATCGTTAAAATTACGGTCTAGCCCTTGGATGTCAAGAGCTTTCCGTGTTTGCCCCCCATTTTCACATAGCTCGTATGTTAATCATGCTTTCGCTTTAAGACGTGACCAATATCTACATGGTAAATTTGCGATAAGCTACCTTTGTATAGTAATTTCTGAGTAAAGATTGACACATTGCTCACATTCATATATTGTTGGCTCCATTCGACTGCAACATACAAAGCTTCTTCTCTAATATAAAGCAGTAAAATATTATGACGCTATATTTTGACATATAATTAAATAATTAAGTTAAAACTGAAGTTGTCTGAATGAAAGGCCTTGGTACACTTGAGCTATTTTTTATTGGAGTCGTGGAGACCCGCACAACCGGTTTCACAACTTAAAGTTGCACCGTCAGCTGCTTTTCACTGTACAGAATGATAATTGTTTTAATAAAATGAATATTTAGTTTGAAACGTTACGCATTAAAAAGCAAAAATACAAACTCCTTGTGTATGAGGAGGTTAAATGCCAAATATTATAATTTTTTTACAAGCAAGTAGGCTAGTTATTGCAATAAACATTTTTTATTTTACTTACAGTGTTGTAATGGCGAGGTCCTACAGCAAGCACCTTCCCTCTTTCCGTCAAACATAAAATCAGTTGATCGTGCGGTTCATGTCATTTTAAGTAAAAGTATTTGAAAGTCGGCAATATGTTTCCTCTAAATTGTTTGGCCTGTTTGTCATTAGGCGACTTGATGGATGGCCCTACAGTAATCAACCATTATAATAATTATTGAGAACCACGAATGTTGTTGGTTAATCAGATTTTCACGTAGAATGAGAATACAAATTTTTTGAACTTACAGACGTCGTCAATGTAATGAGGTTCCTCAGCTCCTTCAAGGTGGTCAGAAGTTGCATTTCCGTGCTGGGTGGACCAGTAAATCTCGTTAACTGCTTTACAAAATTATGTATGCTAATTTAGGCTAAGTAATTATGTGTTTGACTCTGAAAAGTTGTGTTGTCATCACAGTTACAAATAAGATAAAAATGAGAATTTTTTTAAAATAAAAATGCGTCATGATGGCCTTAAAAAATAAGACGCTATAAATTACAATTCCCTTAACATTAATACGCGTTATCCACAGAAGAAAATTATATTGAAAACATTGTAGGTAATATAAAAAATATTTATTGCAATAACTAGCCAACTAGCTTGTAAAAAATATTTGCGTTTAACTTCTTCATACATAAGTAGTTTGGATTTTCTCTTTTAATAAATAACTTTTCAATCTAAATATTCATTTTATTAAAACAACTATAATTCTGTACAGTAAAAAGCAACTTAAGATACAACTTTAAGTTGTGAAACCGGTTGTACGGGTCTGCACGACTCCAATAAAAATACAGCTCAAGTGGACCAAAGCCTTTAATTCAGACAACTTCAATTTTAACACCTAACTTAAACTGTGTGAAAGTGTCTTCATTATGTATAAATATATTAGCTGTGGTTACTCTTCGTACAAAATTCTTTGCTATATTTTGAGCTATAATTGACAGCTCTGTATTAGTAGCCACTCAAAATAGATAAAATGAGGTACCGTTTATAAAACAATAAGAAACCTGCTCCCAATACTATGTTGTAGCCGCCCGTGTAGCGAAAGAAAACTATCCCGTATGAATTCCTACGATCCTTGAGACAATCTACTACATAACAGCCGAGCAGCCAACAGTGAACGTGTCCTCTCTCGTTGAGCGAGCTGCGGGGTCCTCTAGGCGATATTCGTCTGGAATTCCGGTTTAATTAAACGGTAAAAATTACAATAAAATTCTTCAAATACTTCGTAATATGTTATTCGCGCTGTTACTGCTGTCGGTATTTTATTATGGAATTTTGAGGTCTATGCGTTCCAGCCCCCTCCCTCCTTTCTTCGAAATACTACAGAGAACCATCTTATTTTTGAATTAGTTTAACGTCTCTTTTAAGTGGTGATAGAGTAGTACGTTGAAGGAAGACTAACGTCCCTGAGGAAGATATGTTCGTACGCGTAACACCGTTATAAATGAGTTAGTAAGTGTACGAAATCTTGAAAAACACTCAAACGTTTATGATTACCTCTTCTTGTATATATTCCACTGTTAAATTTCTGCAATGTCTTACCAGCTTTTGTGGTTTGGCGTAATTAATCAAGTACGAAATTATTTTTAACGGGTGAAGTAGGTAACGCAGATTATGAGCAGTAGATATATAGTCCTTTTTGTTAACGTGCCGTTCGTCAACTTCTGACATAGCTGTAAAATTGTACAAAAGAAAAAAAAGTTTGAGCCACTTCTTAATGATTAGAAAAACATGGATGTTTGAAGAGCCATAATATGAGTATAACCTTGCCGTTAGTCCCATCAATCGAAAGCATATCCATTTCTTAGAATGTAGGGGAGAAAGCAACATTTGTAACTTCATTCAGTAACATTCTTAGTCATTTTTGTACACTATTTATAGACGTTCACTGATGGAAGAAAAAGGACTTTCAACTTTTCAACGCACTCTTGTTGTTGCTTTATGTGAATATGAACTTTCATCAAGAGAAGTTGCAAGGAGCATAGACAAGAGTTAGAGTGAAGTAGTTTTCAAATTACCGACAGCGCAATTGACGGCCTAGGGCGACGAATGCGGAAGACGATCGGTATCTTCGACTTCTCGCCCGAAGGAATCCCGAGCAAGGTGCAACCATGATAAACAATGATTTTGCCATGGCCACAGTGAGGTATATCTCAAACCAAATCTTCGCAGATGAATACCACATGTTTCTGTTTCAACGTTGTATGTGGTGAGGGGGGAACCTGATAATGATGCATGAAAGAGGCATTCCATCAATCGATTATAGCAGGCTTGTGGTCTACTGGGCGTGTAGACTACCATGTGAAGAATTCGGACGCCCTTGTTCCCTCTCAAGGGCAACCTCAGTACTGCATAATACGGTACAACAGTGAAACATTTCAACAGCATTTCGGCAAAGAAGTCAAGTGTATGGACTACATCTCTCTTGTTCATCGCTTATGCATTGTCAACGATTACATCAGTAGTGGTGGTATTGTACGACTGGATGGAACTCCATGTTCACCTGATACGAACGCAATTATACATTCTAGCGATTAACTGGAAAAAGCTGTGCAAGCAAGTCCTTACCAGCCACTAAGTAAATGGGAGTTTAGCCGGTTTTTCATTGAAAATATTGGATGTTTTAGACTTGCAGTGGTTAAATTAACTCTTTGGCAATATACCACGTAAGATGCAGACTTGCATTCATGCAACACTTTACAGAATGAGGTTGCTACAGTACGGGCATAACTCAAGATAACCGACTTCAGGCTGTATCCGAATACCGAATCATTGGTTTCTTGCCTTAATTTTCAGTATATCGGAAAGTAGTTTACTTTATATGTTTCGAATCACCATTGTATACTACAGCATGCCGCGGCGGAGTGGCCGAGCGCATTGAGGCGTATGCTCTGGTGCGCGAGGCCGTTCCCCGTCGGGGGTTTGAATTGTCCCTTGGGCATGGATGTTTTTGTTGTCTTTAGTATAAATTATAAGTAATTTGTAATTTTAAGGACTGATGACCCCGCAGTTAAGTCCCATAAGCTTCACAAACATTTCAACATTTTTATAACACCATATAAATTGTACTTAGAGGGTGTTTCAAACTAGTTGTTTGTGTGTGTAACTCATTCGAAACTTTTCATGATGGAACTGTTTTTGTACATATGGCACAACAGGGTGATTTAATATATGTGCGTTGCAACATAGACAAGTTTTTGTTATGTTCACTACAGACAATGCATTCATTTTTGTCCTCAACGGTAAGAACAGGGCGTAGTGCAACTGCCTGGCAGATGAATGGAATGACGTTTCTGGTATTTCCCAGTGTAGGAACCCACTTAAAGGTATTATACGGGGTCGGAAAGCAATAATAGTGTACTAATTTCAGCGATGGAGTTGTAGGCAAAAATGTGAACTAGTGCTATTTTCTTTGAGATGCATGGCATGAAAAACCCTCTTTCTAATTAATCAAATGCCAACTGTCGAAGTTACAACAACATCGTAAAATATGCTTCGAGGGACTTATTTGCTTACAACTATATTAGGCAAATATAAACGTAGATGAAAGACATTTATTTTAACCGCGTACTAATTAGTGAGCTAGAAGATGTGTTTTGGTCTTCTGGGTCGAACTGAATCATTGAGTGGCTAATCAAATTCTTCGCAGTCACTGCGAGAGCGGCTTAGCTTCCTCACCTGATGATGGCGGCCAATTGGACCGCAGAAATATTATGTTCAGATGACAGAATGATCCGGCTGGAAACCCGTGACGAATTTGATCAAATAATACGCCGGGTAAGTCTACATAGCCACATTGAGTGGCTACATTTCTGCCTGGGTCACTGCCTAAATGCACGTCCCGCCCACAATCTGGTAAAAACATGGCGGCCACCGGCCGGTTGGCCACTCTCTTTCTATACAGGCTCTCTACTTCGCCTGCCGCCTAGTGCAGCTACAAGGCTCTGCAAAAAGACGTATCTCCGGATCTTTCACCTTAGTGAGCATCTGAATTACCGAGGCCTCTTTCTCTAAATCGTCGTTTGTCTTGAAGAGAACGTCTCCTTCGGATGCACTAAGACTTATAATCTGAACTCCACATCGTGACACACTCCTGTGACCTCTCCGGGGGTTGTTAACCTAAGATTCCTTCTGTATCTGATCAAGATTGTTTTCCTTTAATTGGCCACGTTATGAAGTAATTACGGGATTTTATTTCGTTTGGTGAACTTGTACCAAGAGCTGTGTGTCTATATCGTTATCAAAAATTGTTGATTTTGTAAGCAATCAGAATACCTGTGACGACGAAGAAGTTACCCACGTGTATTCGTCATGGCAACCACGGAATTCGCCCGTTTGCTTCAACAGAAACAGCAGCTGCTTCAGAAGTTCCAAAACACGCAATTACGGGTCATTGCGGACATCTTCCATCATTGCCTGGCCTCACTGCCCCTGAATTATCCGCCTCCATCGTAGATATCGAGGACTAGGATACTTAAAGAAAACGACTGCTTCAATGTTTCCAGATATACATGGTGCACCAGGACTCGGACTGTCGTTCGAATTATCCCTCCTCCAATGATTAAAGGAAACCCGTCGACAAAAACGGAAGGGAAATCTGACGTTTCCCAGGGAAGTGGTACAGAGATTTTTATAAACAATTCAGTAGATAATTTGTTCCCGAATGATGCTATCATTCATCGCTTAGTAAAGCAAATAGAAGATCAATATCATCTGCAAAACTACTTGGATATGATGTCAGCATTTAGTGAAAATTGTCAATTGATCAAAAATAATAAAACGTGTAAAGTCATCCATATGAGCACTATAATAAATCCGTTAGACTTCATTTACACGGTAAATCAGTAAAATCTACAGGCGATAAATTGAACTAAATACCTAGGAACGATAATTAAGAACAATGTAAATTTGAAAAAAAGACACATAAAATATTGCAGAGGTAACTCTTCATTCTCAGAAAAGTTGTGATGTAATCGTGTACCTCAGAGTACTCCTGAGCCATAACATATTTCGTTTCTGGTTGATCTGTAGGTTCGTCATATGATGTAAGATACAACTCCTGTTATGAGAGTCCAGTTACGGTGTGTCCATGAGGAGTTCAAAGTCATTTTTCCATATATTTAATCAAACTTCAACTCCAGAAGTGCTTTTCATTTAAAACATACTTTAAATTCCTTCAAAATGATTTCAACAGATTTTTATGACAATGAAGAGTTTCACTCAAAATCTCAATACAACTTATTTATATATATATATCTCATGCCATATAGTGTGAAAATGAAATGAAAAAATCAGAATACCAACACAGATATTACATATCTTCCATGAATTTAGTGCTCCTTGCTGATATATACTTCTCTGTAACTGCCAACCACTGTGCTGCGGTGGTCCAGAACCTGTACAAACAGAGCATTCAGGACAGTAACTTCCTCAATAAGGTGATAAATCCCAAAGACAAATTAATCTGATATCTTGGGTTGAATTTAGAACATGTAGTGCAACCTGTTACACTACACACCCAGAAGGTGTAACAGTTCTAGTAAAGAATCCACCTACACCACCCTATATTGGAGTATCGATGTCGATTGTGGGATCCCCACCAGGGAGTGATGGAGGATATACTAAAAGCTCACAGCAGTGCAGCTAGTTTTGTATTATCACGATTGAGGGATCATAACAAAAGGTGAAAGTCTTAGGTGTTCCTCTATCACTTGCGCTATTAGAAAATTTAACGGCAGAGGAACATTATGAAAACCGTTCGATGAATCCTCTGTCAGGCACTTAAATGTGGAATGCAGAGTAAATATGTCGTTATAGATATAAAGGTATACCCACAGTAATTTGTCTGTCACGACCATAAACGCTGCGTGCGAAAATCGCAATTATATTTCTTTTGCAACAATTCTGCTCATATACATAGCTGTTCAACAGTCACAAGTACTGCGAACTAACTATTCGTTTCTCTGATAATGTTTCAGCTTGAGAAGAAATTTCAGACACACTGCTGCACATTGCTTAAAATAGGAAAGTTGACAATGTGAAGGTCAAGTGGGAAGAATTTAAAGACATGTCTGAGGATTCTCATGAGTATACAACACATCACACCAAACGAGACTCTATACCCTGTTGCACAGTTGGAATTTCAAATAGCGCGTCACGTTCTATATGACTTTATAACGAAGTGGTGACAGAACTGCGTCGTTTACAAATCACTGGTGAACTAATGGCTAGTTCGTGGGTGTCATTTCGAGTCATTTTGCCAAATTGTGAATCAGCGTTTATGATGAATTCAAATCCACTGTGAATGCCAAACAATTGTTCTTATGTTTCCATTACCTCGCCCTGAAGCTCTGATTTACAAAACTAAAGGTGCAAAATACTTTCAGAACGTTCATTTGACGGATGCATATATAGAAATATCTTTTTATGAACAAATCCAACAGTTTATGTTGAATAATTCCCACGTAAGCCTATTCTGTGTCCTATGCTTACCATTCGGAAAATAGACTGCATTGGCTTTGCTTCGAAGGTATCCTGAGCAGCTTTTATGCAACGTCCCCTGTTGTTGAAGGTATTAGGATAACACTTTAGTTTAGAGGCAGAACACTCAAACATCACTTGCACAATTTCAGAAATGTCTTACGTCTTTCGTCATCTTCTGGTCTTAAATGAAACCATCCCAGGTGTGTATTTTTCAGTCCAAAGTTGGATTACTTGGGCCATGGGAATCACAAATCACTTATTTATCCGGTACAAAAGTATTTTGAAGCAATTAGTCGATTACCAGCATTGAATAATGTTTCTGAAATACAGGCAGTTCTTATACTAAAACAAAATGACCTCCAGTTCATGTACCGTCCGAATGGATTGAGGGATGTCAATGTGCTTTCCAAAAACTTTAAGATGCACTTATCTGTGAACCATGCGTAATGCCTTTTATCCTGAGAAACCACTTATCACTTGTCACAGACGTTTCTCCAGTTGTTTTCGGCGCTGATTTGTACCAAAATGTAGACACCTCTGAACGACCCTAGTTGTTGCATCCTAGTTACAGCAAATTACACCTACTTCTATGGAGATTGAAAAACAGACACAGGCTCTTATTTATACCTTCATTTCCGAAATTTCACGTTGATCACAACCCATTAACAATCTTATTTCACACATTCAAATATAGATTAGTTTAAATTAATACTTGTTTAATAAATCACACATACGACATTTTGTAATGATGTGGAACGTGTCAGTTTAGTAAATGTTGTCTGTACATGATAATCCATATTTTAAGGATTTTTTTTATTGTTTGGTTTTTCCTTTTTACTTTTTTTGTATTCTTTATGTTATTTTTTTTATTTTAAGTTTAAACTAAAAATTCTTCTATAGTTTAGAAGGATTTACCATTCAGAAATTCCTTTAATTTCTTTTTATATACTAGTTGTCTATCTGCCAGATTTTTGATGCTACTTGGTAAGTGAGCGAAGACTTTTGTTGCAGGTAATTCACCCCTATTGTGACAAAGTTAGATTTAACCTTGAATAGTGAATATCACCCTTTGTCATAGTGTTGTAGCTATGCACACGCCTATTACTTTTGAATTGGGTTGGATTGTTAATGACAAATTTCAATGAAGCTACAGTAAAGATACCTAAATTAATGTCTGCAGGATGATCTTGTGTAGGCTCCAACAGTCATTCTGATTACACGCTTTTGTGCAATGAATAGTTTTTTACTCAATGTTGAATTGTCCCAGAATATGACCCCACACGAAAGCAGTGAATTGGCTTTATAAGCTAATTTACTGAGATGAACATCACCAAAGTTTACTGTGACTCTGATAATATAAGTAACTGAATTATAACGTTTCAGCAGATCTTCAATGTGTTTCTTCCAATTCAATCCCTCGTCAATACAAACATCTAAAAGTTTTGAATATTCTATCTTAGCTACAGATTTATGTTAAAAGTCTAAATTTATTAATAGTGTCATATTATTTAATGTATGAAACTGTATATATTGGGTTTTATAAAAGTTTAATGAAAGACCATGTGTAGAGAACCACTTAATAATTTTCTGAAAGATATTTACAATTTCATCAGTTAATTCCTGTTTGTCAGGCGTGATAAATATACTTGCATTATCAGCAAAAAGAACTAGCTTACTATCTTCATGAAAGTAGAATGGAAAGTCATTAAGATATATTAAGAACGTCAAAGGATCCAGCACCGAAACTTGTGGAACCACATTTTTGATAACTCCCCAGTTATTGGAATTAATTTTTTCTTCTATATCACATGAACTGCTTATATCAACATTCTGCACTCTTCCAGTCAAGTATGATTTAAACCATATGTGCACTGTCCCAATCATACCACAATAACGAAGCTTAAATTCCTGATCAGAGGCCTCAGTGTGAAAGCTAATTAGTACCTCATTAGTTACAGCGGCCTTTCCTTGTTCCATTGTATACAATACCATGAGAGATTGGTTTGGTGGGTGATGCTAAACTTTCTTTCATGTGTTTAAATTCGCAACTAACCTCAAATATCTTACTAAACAAGATATATGTAGCACCACAGTATGATATGGGCTTATTTCTAATTTCTTTGTCATTGCCAGTAAAACCTAACCCCATATCTGCCATCCCATGGTGAGTGTGTTCTAATTTTACATTGTCTCTCTTTTACTTTATGTCCTATACACTGAATGTATGCCCATAACATGGCCCCATCATGTCCTCTCTCATGTATCATATATTCCAGATAGCGAAATGTTCCCTCCAAATCCACATCTCCCATTATACCGCGTAGGGTAACCAATTGTTTATTAAGATCAACACAAGCAAAACAAAAGCTTTGATAAAAAATGAACAATCTGCACCTTCCCCTCCAGCGGCTCGTAGCTTACTTTACAAGATCACCCTAGCTAATTAAGGAATGCACTAAAATATCTAAGACCTACAGTTGTCTAGCAACTAACATGGATCCTCTACTAACCATCCAACGAAATGCCCTGAATAGAAGAATACTACAAAAGTTCCCGACCAGCCTAACTTGGGAAGTGAACCCTTTCACTATCCACATCTACAATACCTCTATTTGACCAAGTCTGTGCAGTGCAAATGTCGCAAGCATATCCCCCGTTCCTTTTTAAGTTCTATAAATCCTCCACATTGGTGATTTTCATGCAATAAGCCTCATTTTCGGCATTCGATTACATTCTCATAGTATATCACATTCAAACACAGTCGCTATACTCTTCTCAACCACGTAAACCATCCGGCACCTTGATGTTCATGACTCTCTAGTCTATCTTGTACTTTCAAATCCTCGTTATGCTGTTGTGTTTCTGCTAGTATATCCCGCCAAGCCTACACCTGTACGCCCTCCGTATCCTCTCACACAGAAACTTCAAACATATCGCTCTCTCAGAGCGTTATCTCATTTCATATATTTTGCCATCGTTCGAACTATAAAACCTCCCTACCCTATCCACCATAGCATAGTTTCATAGTTTCGCTATTCATGCAGCAACACTTTAGTTTTACATTTTAGCCCCCTCACTCCTGAATACCATTCACTTTTTTTCCCTTTCCACACACCAGTCACCTTTACCTCATCTGTACGATGTACCAGTTACTCCATTGTCATACCTCATCTTTGCTAACCACCTCTGTAACAAATTTCCCTTCGACAGATTACATACTCCAAGGCAGATACTTACGTCTTAGTCGCAGTGAAGTTCTTTTTAAGATCAGTACTTACATATAGTGAGTTCAATTCTTTCAAATAACCTCTTAGTTTTTATTTTTGTCTTTCAATTATTGCTGCTTTTAAATTAAATATTTATGTGAGTTTCACAATTCCTGTTACACACTATTATAAAGGGTGGATGGGTGTATTTAGATCACGCTCTGCATATACGAAAAATACATCCAGAGACGCTATGAGCTGTTTAATAGTTTCAGTACTTTTGATTACATGTCTTCTATTGGTCAGTGATCGTTGATATAAAGGTATACACTTTAGAGACTACACATTTATTTATTTGGCAGTTTACAGTCCCTCCTATCGAAACATTGGTAGAAAATCTGAAAATAACTTGCAATGGAACCAATATGTTCACAGGAGTGCTTGAAGCATCGTTGGATGGCATTTCCAGACATGGGTTCCCACGTAAAACTTGATCTCTCTAGTCCCACGTATGTGTGTGTGTGTGTGTGTGTGTGTGTGTGTGTGTGAGAGAGAGAGAGAGAGAGAGAGAGAGAGAGAGAGAGAGAGAGAGAGAAGGGGAAAGAGAGAAAGAGTGTTTGTGTGAATGTTGCATGATCAAAGCATTTAATAATCAATGATTGCTTATTTAATGCATGATTGAACTGTTCATTTCAAGTGTGAGTGTAGAGCTGAGTCTGTAATACGAAATAGGGGGCAAACACGATTATTGAATCTGTTCATTATTCTTTGCAACGTTATCTAATTGCCGTCCGGGAGTGGCCTAATACTCGAAGGCACCTTGCAGCGGAGTGCATCTGCTCCCGGTCAAATGTTAGTGTGTGTGGTGTCCTTAGCAAAACTTTCCGTAAGTAGTTTGTAAATCTAGTGACTGATGAACGCTGCAATTTGGTCCCATACTTCACAAACATTTGAATATTTTCGTAATCTGATCAAGTAATAGTAATTAGTAGCGCATATTTTATTTTACACTTAAAAAGGAAAAAATTCGGATCATCAAGTACATCTGATACGCTGTCGGGTTGACAGAGCCGAATCTAACTATCGACAGCATTTCTTTTTGTTTGTCAGCTATTATAAATATGTAATATATCGATGAATACTTAATAATTGCTTGTGTTTGAATCACTTTCACGTTAAAAATATTTATGGTCTACATGGACGCAATGGATTATGACTGATCCAGAAACTATCGCCAAACTGCCAATTTTTTTATCAACAGGAATCGCATAGCTACCATACGAATCCACTAACAATATAAAAATCGATTCGAGCATCTTCATTCAAAAATTATCTACTCAAAATGAAATAAATTACACACCATACCTTTTGTTAGATTTCTCGGCTTTTTCTTAAAACAAGAAAGTTGATTTTGGATGTTCTTTACTGCTGATAAATTCAGTTAATCTCTTTATAATTACAGTGTATCTCAGAACAACTCAGGAATACAATCATTAACGCTTACACATCAGATGTAACATTAAATTGACGCCATCTGTTGAATCCCTCATGAGAGACAGAAAAAAATGAAGAATTACTGTTAGCGAGCAACAAAGGAAATGTCTTACCTGAACGACGACGATAGTGTTCATAATAAATATTCCTGGTTTCCTTTCCACAGCGTAGGTCCAAACACGTATTTTAAATTTCTTTTGCAAACTTTCATTGCGCATTCTTCACGCTCAATCCCGCAATATTGTGCAAAATATAATAAATATATAATTAAAAAAAATTCTTTTTACACATGTAGTTTCCTTTAATATATAATTACCAGCTTTTTTGCAATACTTACAGCCAAGAATTACATTATTGGAGAGAAGAAAAGCCTGACAGCGGCATAGATGTAGGTAATGCTGGAACGAGGTCGTTTACTGCCAGTTGAAACTCTAAACAGAAATATGTGTGCTATAAGTGCTTGAAGTACCGTAATACAGTAATAAAGAACACGACAGGACTATATTCAATAGACATTTTTCTCAAACACACCGAGATGTACAATCTGTATAATTTTGGCATCCTATACCGTCTACAGCCTATATATATTCTTAACCGCTTTATAAACATTTTGAAATCATTTGGAAGAACCACAGTTTGATGTTTGTCTCATTTTTTCGCCTCATTTACTTTATATTGTCTACTTGCTGAAAGATGATTTTAGTGTACAACTTACAGTCGGCCCCCACCCATACCCAGGCGATCGTGATGAATTCAGTGTTATAAAAAGAAGGAAATGTAATTCACTTTTATTTGTCTGTCATTGTATTAATTCAAACTGACTGTGACTTGTGGGAATGCCCTGTTTGTGACTGATAATTAATGGTTCCTTCATCATGTTTTGTAATTCTGAACTTCACCATTAATGTATTTCTTAAATTCTACCGTGATGGAGTAATTGGTGGTAAACCAAATGTGTTATATAGCGGTTAGTGCCACTATCTTGATTACTACCCAGCCTAATGGTGTTTAGTTCCACTATCTTCATTGCCGATTCCGCTTTGATCTCTACTGATTGCAGTCTGTGTCGGAGATGAATGCGTCTTGGAGAATGGAGCACACTGGCCGTCCTAAGCCAGGTTTTCTGTGATCTTTAATAGTTCGGCAATGTAATTCTTTTGAGGTATTAATTATGCTTTTTCCTTGATTCTAGGGACGCGCAATAAATAACTGAGGATTTGTATGGATTTTTCCGCCACTTCTTGGTAAAACAAATCCATATTTATGGTTAAAATAAATAAACTGTCTCTGGTCTAATGGTTTTTTATTTTCTCCAAACTAGTTTTCGGCTTACTAGGCCATCATCATGAAACAACAGATTAGTGCCGAAAGGGAGAGGCTGTTCTTTAATTTTCAAAAATTTTCCAAAGATGTAAATAATCTTAAGATCTTACGTTACGGAACATTACTGTTTACATGTTGTGTTACACTTGAATATATATACTTAATTACAGTACATTTCAGTTTTACAACTTTTATATTATTTTCAACATTAGTTTTTTTAGGAAGGGTTGGACAAGGTAGGTAAAGTAACTGTGTATTGGTGTATCAGTATTTTAATTGTCTATGGTATAAAATATAAGCGAAATGGGAGTGATGGTTAATGTGTTCTGTGGTAAGTGCCAGGCTGAATTGCATTATTTGAAGCTTAATAGTGGGGGTGATGTCAGCTGTACTCAGTCAGTTAGCACTAGAGGAGGAATGTTTGATTACTCCTGTGCGACTAGTAGGGTAAGTGTCTTATGTTCGTTGGATATTTTTACATCTTGTGTGTGGAATTGATATCTGTGCCCTTTCTCCAGTGTGAGTGTGCAAATGTAGAGTCTGATTTTTTAACATCCAGATACGTTCGTCTTCATTTTGCCTAGTTCCTATAGCTCTGATTGTTTTGTCGTGTGTATACTTTGTTGCACCCATTGCAAGTGATTTTATAAGCCCCCACTGTTCCTTAAGAAATATCTTTTATGAGTTACGAATTGTTGTAGGACTTACGTGGAAAAAGTTTTCTAATCCCAAGATTTCTGTGTTCGGTTAGTTTACTGAAAATGTTCTAATTATGTGATTCTACACCAGTTTGTTTTTTATGGATTTTTAACCAATTTAGGTTTCGATAATAACACTAAAAGTGGGACTTTGCGATCGCCTTTTGAAAGCTAGATAGTTAAATGACAAAAAAAAAAAAAAAAAAAAAAAAAAAAAGGAAATAAAATGAAAACGGTTTAACAGTTCATCTGAAACGAAAACTGAATAACCAAATTTGTAGAGGAGAAGACTATCTACAACTTAACTCTTTTATGCCTTTTTCGTGTCTTCCATCGTTTTAGACATATATGAAGAAATAACGGCGATTTGATACTTTAACTTGATTTTACGTAATAGCAGTGCAGGCAAAGAAAATAATCTTGAAGAAGGAGATAAACTACCACGGCAAGACAGTCACAATATTTTGATGGGAAAAGATAAAGTAAGGGAGAGATATTAAAATAATGTTTTAAACAGTTAAAAGTTCAGAAAAATTGTATGTTTGTCAAGGCTAACTCAAGTATCAAATAATACAGTCCGTTTGTTGACACACGGTCAGAGATGATGTTACGTGTTGATTGCTTAAATATTACCACTATAGCAGAGTTGCAATCGTATCGTCTATAATTTTTATGTGATTTTCTTTTTTTACTTTTTTCCGAAATTATTGCCCCAAAGAGTTAAATTAGATTAAATTAAAAAGAAAAAGAAAAATCAGAAAGCTACCAGGACAACCTAAAAGTGTGCCGTAAAACATGCCAGTGCGATTTCTTTCTGAAGAGGGGGCATAGCGTTTCTGGTCGACATTAGTTAGTTGTTTCCTGACGATGGTGTAATTAGCCGAATACTAGTTTGAAGAAAAAAATTATTAAAAAAATCTGTAGAACATAAATAGTTAACGAATCCGCGTGGCATGTATGGCCGTCATACCACAAACGGGGTCGTGTTCGGCCTGCCTGGTACAAGTAATTTTAGCTGACGCCACTTCGGCGACTTGCGTGTCAGTGATGATGAGGACGACACAACACCCAGTCCCCGAACGGAGAAAATCTCCTACCAGACCAGGACTCGAATCCGGGACCCGTGCTTGGCAATCCATGACTCTGTCCATTAGACTACGAAGGCACACAATAAGAATAGTTCATGGAGTTTGAATCTTCAGTTGACAGTGGCTGGATTCTTGAAGTAATTTGTCATATGACAAATATGTACAGTAGCTGTAGAAGCTGACAGTATTTGTTTACTAGTCAGTGGAAGCTGCACGGAGCCGGTAGGGTGTCTGTGAAAGCGATATCTGTGAATGAAAGCATGTGAGAGAACACTGTGGGAGTGGTGTAGCGTTCCACGTTTGTACAAATGGTGGCACCGACCATCCCCGATAGGCCCCATGGAACATCACGTAGTATTATAGTCGGACAATTGCTTTTGGTCGTAAACTCCACGATGAGCGCACAAAACTGTGCAGGGGAAAAGAGACGCCGCGGTGGAATGGACGAGCGTTCAAAGCCACCTTGATGCGGAGCGAGCGGTTGCTCCCTGTATATTGGGAGGAAATATTATTCCTGCTACTGCCTTACATCAAGTCAGTTTCTTAGGTAAATTCATGTATACTTATGTTGTTATTAATGATTTTTAATCTTAATGATTCTTACTACAATATTCTTAGAACAATATGTGTTGTTTTCTTTGGTTTCGGGTGCGATGACAACGTTACAACCCACGAAAACATTTTCTCTGCCCGTGACACAGATGATACAGCTGGCCGTCAAACGCCCCCAGTCGATAGCTACGGACCAAGAGAAGATCTTCTTAAGGGACGACGTTACCAACCGTCATAATCGAATAAACAAGAAAAAAGAATTATTAGTATTATTACAAAAGTGTTGCTTCTAATGTATATTTATGTGTTGTTGTGGTCTTCCTATATATATTGTTGTTCGTTAGTCTCGCTAAAACTCGAGAACTGCTGAACCGATTTGGCGTATTTTAGTCTTGAAATATTCATGTAAGTCCAGGGAAGATGTAAACGGTGATAAAATATGCAAAAGTTACCCGAAAAAAGGAAAATCCCTAAAAACTGGAACAAATTTTTCCAGTGAACTATGAATACCGTTCATCCAATTTCGAAAAAAATTTGTACATTACATAGGAAAACAAGAGGGATATTCTAATCAAATAAAAATATGGAAAAGTCGCCTGGAAAGTAGGAAAATTTCCATGAATAAAAATCAATTGTCATATTGATGTAAGAGTATCACGTGCTTGACAATGCAAGGTTTGTATGAAATAAATCTTTTGAAAAATCTACGGGAAAATTGAAAAATTTGAGAAAAACTCAAAGTGCATTTTTCAGTGTTTTTGATTGAATTTACCACTATAACTTACTATTCGCACGACGGGGAGGGGGTAATCCTTTTTTATTTTTTATTTTTTTTTTTAATTTTTTTTTTTTTTTTTTTTTTTTTTTTTTTTGTACATTATGGTCATAGAAAAATTTTCAGTAAAAGAAAAAATAAAAAAATAAAAATTTACAAATAGAAAATTAGCTTAAGTATCATATTATGCCTATGATCGCTAGTGTTTTTTTTATTTTTATTTTTTTATTTTTACCGGATTCGGTGAACTATGTTATCATCTTCAGAAACAATTTTTATAACAATTTTTCCCATTTTCAATACAATAGTTTTTTGTGAAAATGAAATATAAGAAAAAGAACATTGTCAAATGATTAAAATTTGCATCACGAAAGTGGATCGTGATCTGTGTTGCACAATTGAAAATAATGTGTGTTGTTGTCACAAGTAACAAGGAGAGTGACTTTGATACCTTGATACCTTTGATGCCTTGGAATCTAATCATTTATTTGAGTCATTAGACTATACGGTACCTTCCATATCTTTTGGTGTTATATTTGTGTGGATTAATTAATAACTCCTTGATACTAAATAAATCATTACAGTGAGGTTCTGTGAAGTTGTCCCAGTTTAGATGTTAGCAACTCCTTGCACAAGATTGAGCGGAGACAGTGTATATCTGTGTTCTGGAAATCTATTCCCAGCTCAAAGTACTGAATCGTCCATTTCACTTAAATCACTCTGCGTTGGTGACAGGGATAGTTTCTGTGGAAGGGCGCGATCGATTTCTATCTACTTTTTTAAACAAAGTTCATAGTAACGTGTTTTATGGCCTACCTTAGACTTTTTGTAGTTTTATGGATTTTGCAAAAACTTTGGAAAAAAAGTATAATCAAAATTAAAATAAAAGTAAACAATAGAATAAACGAGTAATATATAATATTTAATAAAACAATAAAATATAATATGTAATCTTTTATATATTTAGTTTTATGTCACTTATTAGTTAGGTTTTTATTAACTTTTTGTCGAAAACTTTTGGAATAGTGGGCCATAAAACAGGTCAGTGCGATTTTCAGTTTCAAAATTGCTTTCATCATATTTTTCTTTGACTGTCCCAACAGTTTTATGTGTGGGCTTACTTAGTTTGTTCCACCTTTAAAGAGGACCTCCTCCACCACTCTGTCAGTTAGATTGTTATTTTTCTAATTGTTTCAATCATATATCAGTTTCACCTTATGCAGAGTTTTATTTGCAGTTCGTTTACTTTTATTTTAAAGAGGATCACTCACAACGCTGTGTTACAATAAAACTTCTTTTGCTTACTTTTTATAATTTATAATCTGTTTATAAGAGTTTTTATTCTGCGATAAACTGATCACTAGTGGAGATATTAATTTGAATCCAAACCGCGCTCTTTCATAAAATACTCAAAAGAAAAGAATAATATGACGAAAGTGGCAGGTAAGGAATTATATCTTTATACTTGTGAAACAACTTTTGGAGTAAAAATTCTGATCAGAATTTATTTGTCCCTGTGTTGGACACTATCGTGACGAAAAAATTGGAAATATATTGCAGACTGAGATCCAGACTGAATCCTATCGCTACTAATTTGCAAATATCTCAAAACCGGCGTGAAAAATAAATAAATAAATAAATATAGTGAAATTGTTGAGAATTTTCTCCTTGAGAAATCCGTACTTTCACTTTTGGTCTTAGGTTAGTGATTAATGGGGGACGTACACGAAAATGACTAAAAGAGCGAAAAAATTTTAATGGCCCTTCATTTACTACATGGTATTTACATTTCAATTACCAAATATTACGTTACAATTCCGCTTCTAAATGCTAAAACAATAATAGTTTGTAATAGCTGGCACAGTGCCACGCCTTCTTCGTTCGTCTTAATTCTGTCGTATTATCTGCAGTTGTGGCGTGTTCTTTTCAATGTTCTGCAATCAGTATGCAGGGAATGTCTCTAAACTACATCAAGAAGTCTGTGGAACAACAGTCCTCCTGAGAAATGTGGTTATGACAAAACTCAGAATCCTAATTAATCTCTAAAGCCCATCATCTGGAAACGTTACCCCAAAACTATATTTTTCTTATCTAAGGTAGTTAATATTGAAGTTTATTATGTCTAATAAAGAGATATTGTCTTCAATGGTGGAAGCTTAGAGAGGATAAGAGTCTCGTAGAGAATGGGCTTCTAACCCAGAATTTTCACTCGCGGCATCTTGATGGGGATTGACACTCAATGTATACTTGCAGCCATTAAGTACATTGAAGACCTTGTGTAGCAAGCAAGAGAGATAAGAAGAAGCCAGATCAGAAGTCATGAAGGAAATGAGGACATTACATACAGATCTGGAGGGGTTTGAAGGTGCTAATGACAACGAAAAAGCAAGTGTAACTTTAAAATGCATTTTCTAAGAACTATCGTTTCGTTATTCAGGTACATTTTACTCAAAAACAATATACGATTTGACTGGAATTTTTTGGCGTGTCTTTTTTATTAGATATGAGACACATGTATACGGAATGAATATTTAATATCATTCATGGATGTCATGCTAGAGAATTAATAAAGTAGCATTTTATGTGTACATTTTAATTAAAAATAATTAAACCTGTAACATTCATAAATATTAATAAATGGAAATGATTCTATGGGTTTCTCTATATGAACAAATAGAATTTTTTATGACTTTATTACATTCTGTGGCCTTTCCTGATTATGTTGCTATATGCATTATAGAGTTTCAAATGAAAAATGACCTATATATACCAAATTTTAAAGTTCCTGTCAGGTGTATCGCCACGTCCCCTTTATTTCTGTTACAGAAAACAGTTTATTTCGAAAAGAACTCTGAACTTTCTGTTTCCAACGATTATACGTATGATAAATAGTATATGTTGGTAACAGTGGAACATTTTAGTCTCTGTAAATGATTTTCTTTGCTAGTATTTACTTTTGTTTCGCTGAAGCAGTTTGTTCACATGTGACTGATTGTTTGTTGTCCAGCATGGCACGCTATCTCGAAAATGAAATAAAACCAATTTTCAGAGATCTGAGTGACCCTGATTTGCTTAGTAAATGTCTTCGTGGAGGCACTCAGAATACAAATGAAAGTTTCAACCATTGCATATGGGAAAGATTACCCAAGAATGTTTTTGTAGGACTAAATACATTGGAATTTGGTGTACCAGATGCAGCGATATGTTTCAATGATGGAGTTGTAGGAAGGATGGAAGTTCTGAGAAATGAAGGCATAAAATGCGACTCCAATATGGAAGATCAATTGCTTGCGTGTGACAAACAGGTGCATGAAGCTGAAAAATTCGCTCTTCAAGCCACCAAAAAAGCAAGAAGAGCTAAAAGGAATGCCAAGATGAACCTTGAACATGATGAAAGGCTGCAGGATGAATCCTATGCTTCAGAAATGTTCTGAGGCACATATTAATTGGACCCATATCTTCATTCGCAATTTCCCGCAAGTTTTATTTTTCAGAATTCAGGTACAAATATTTCCTGAAGTTTATCAAGTATTGTTCTGATTACTTTCTGGAAATTTCAATGGTCCTTACTTATGTAGTATATTGTTGCTATGGTCTTCAGTCCGGAGACTGGTCTGATGCAGCTCTCCACCCTACTATATCCTGAGCAAGCCTCTTCATCTCCTCGTATGACCGGCACCCTACATCCATTTGAGTTTGGCTACTGTAGTCATCTCGCACAGTTCCCTCCAATACTAAATTCAGGAGTCATTTATGTCTAGGAATGTGTCCTACCAATCGATCTCTTCTTTTAGTGAACGTATGCCAGAAATGCACTGTTTATCGTATATGTTTGACTCACACACAAAGCAAAACTCCACACAAATGTCTTCAGAAAGGACTTAAGTTAATATTCGATCTTAACAAATTTATATATTTTTTAACACGTTGACTGCCAACTACGCGTTATCTCGTATGTACCGAACTGGCCACTGGCGCCCAATACGAGTTAACTCGTAGGAAACGAGTTCCTACATAAAGTCAGATACGAGAACATTCGTAGCAAATACGTGCGATTTACAGGTCTTGGGCGTCGGGGAGAGGTAAAGTAAATCTTCTAGGCGTGGTGGAACAGGATTTTTAATTTTACAGTTTGAATATAGTTACAGAAAATTTTATACAAGTTATCATACAAATATTTTAGCTGTAAACGTAAAATGTATACATTGTCTCGCTAATGACAATGAAAACAAAATTTTTTCTTTATTGATGATATGTCTTGAAGCACTCTTGTACACAAAGACTCGGTTTTTCTTGACAAACGGGACAAAAGTATCGCGATTCACGGCGTTTCTTTTGTTGTGTACACACTCTGCACGTCTTTGTTGACCGCAGTTTTTTCTCTGTGGGTGGTATTGCCTCTAAATAATGAAAGCTGCCCTCCGTCTTGCTTTTCTTCTGGGTGTCTGGCATCCTATCCCCAATCAATGCCTGAATAAATTTTTCTCTAAAAACTAGAGACTTGATACTCGTTCTTGCTGTCTGATTATAGAAACGATGAGCATTCTGAACATAAATTTCTATTATGTGTAGAGCAAGCTTTTTTGGCCATCTAACAGTTTTTCGCAAAGCTGAATAATACGACAGCATTTGATCTGACTGACCAACTCATGCCGTGCCATTGTTGTAGTCCCTGACAATGCTTGGTTTCAAGGCGACTTTGCCATTTCGATTGCGAACTTCCACTATTTCGTCACAGTGCATATTAGAAATGGTCAGAACGTCCCTTTTGTCCTTCCATTTGCAAACAACAACATTGTTATTTCTTTTCCATGCCATCTCACCTTTCTTCAGCTTCATAGCTACTAATGATTTTGGGTTTTCCTTTCTGTTGTTACGTAATGTTCCACATACATAGGTTTTGTAAGTCGACAGGAGTTTTGTAAGTGATACAGAATTATAAAAATTGTCCATATGAAGCACATATCCTTTGTTCAAGAGAGATTCTATGAGGTGTAAAACTACGTCAGACGCATGGCCCATTTCGGCGTTCTTCTCTGACTTGCCACAGTAGATTATTATTTTGAGAACAACTCCATTAGATTCACAGAGCTCATAAAGTTTTACACCATACTTGTGTTTCTTGTTCTTGTTTCACTAAGTGTGTTTGCCTCTGTAACTTATAAAATAATAGGCAAGTTACAGAGGCAAACACACTTAGTGAAACACACTATATATATAGTTGTTATGGTCTTCAGTCCGGAGACTGGTTTGATGCAGCTCTCCACCCTACTCTATCCTGAGCAAGCCTTTTCATCTCCTCATAAGAACGGCAACCCACATCCACTTGAATCTGCTTACTATACGCGTCTCTTGGTCTCCCTCTGCGATTTTTACACCACACACTTCCCTCCAATGCTAAAATTACGATTCCTCGATGTCTATAAATGTGTCCTACCAAGCGATCCCTTCTTTTAGTCAGGGTGTGCCAAAAATTCCTTTTCTCACCAATTCTGTCAAGTACCTCTTCATTAGTTATGCGATCTATCCACCTAATCTTCAGCATTTTTCTGTAGCACCACATTTCAAAAGCCTCTATTCTCTTCCTGTCCGCACTGCTTATCGCCCATGTTTCAGTCCCGTACAAGGCAACACTCCACACAAATGCCTTCAAAAAAAAACTTCCTTACACTTACATTAATATACGATGTTAGCAAATTTCTGTTTTTCAAAAATGCTTTTCTTCCCAGTGCCATTCTGCATTTTATATCCTCTGTACTGCGACCATCGCATGTTATTTTACTACCCAAGTAACAGAACTCATCTATCACCTTCATTGTTTCGTTACCTAATCTAATTCCTTCAGAATCACCTTATTTTCTAAGACCGCATTTTTGTGTCCCGACTTCGTCGCCACTTTTGTGTCCCAGCCTCGTCGTAGGTGTCGGTGGCCGAGTGGAATCAGACCGACACGCTGGTGCAGGTACGGAGGGGAGCAGCCAGAAACTATAAACACTAGAGCAAATTAGAAAGATATATATTGCACAGAATGTAACAATACTTAACTTTTACATAGTACTGCAGAATGTTGATACATAGTTGTTGGAGGCCTGCCTAGTGCCTGTACAATAGCGAAGTCTTCAATCGTGCCTATCTGATTACGAAGGTCGTAACTATTTGCTATCTCCGTCCGAAGTGCCGATGTCCTTCAGTGGTGGCCACGAGCGGCGTTGTCGCAGAGGGCGCTCGTGGCTGTCGTCGTGAGAACGCCGCGCCGTGCGTGCATGACGGCGCGCGGCGAAAGTAAGTGGCGCGCACTTTGTACTTGTGCGACACCACACGCATTCCATTATTTTTGTTTTGCTCTTGTTAATGTTCATTTTATACGCTTTCTTCAACACACTGTTCATTCCATTCAACTGCTCTTCCAGATCCTTTGCTGTCTCTGACAGAAATACAATGTCATCAGCAAAACGCAATGTTTTTATTTCTTCCCCCTGAACTTTAATCCCTATTCCAAATTTTTCCTTGCTTTCCTTCACCGGCTGCTCGATGTACAAATTGAATAGCATCGGAGAAAGGCTACAAACCTGTCTTACTCCCTTCCCAACTGATGCTTCCCTTTCATGCACTTCGAGTCTAACAACTGCAGTCTGGCCTTTGTACAAGTTGTAAATAACTCTCCTTTCCCTGTATTTTACCCCTGCTGACATCAAAATTTGAAACAGTGTATTCCAGTCAACATTGTCAAAAGCTTTCTCTAAATCTACAAAAGCTAAAAATATAGGTTTGCCTTTCCTTAATCTATCTTCGAAGATAAGACGTAAAGTGAATATTGCCTCCCGGGTTCATACGTTCCTCCTGAATCCAAACTGATCTTCCCCGAGGTCAGCTTCTACCACCTTTTCCATTCTCCTGTAGATAATTCGTGTTAAAATTTTGCAACCATGACTTATCAAACTGATGGTTCTGTAATTTTCACACCTGTCTGCACCTGATTTCTTTGGAATGGGGATTATCACATTTTTCTTAAAGTCTGATGGTATTTCGCCTGTCTCATACATCCTACACACCAGTTCAAATAGTTTTATCATGGCTGGCTCTCCCAGAGACTTCAGTAGCTCTGAGGGTATGTCATCTACTCCTGGGGCCTTGTTCCGACCTAGGTCTTTCAGGGCTCTGTCAAATTCATGTCTCAGTATAGTATCTCCTATGTCATCTTTATCTACTTCCTCTTCCCTTCCTACAACTTCGTCTCTAAGTTCATTTCCTTTGTGGAGCTGCTCTATGTACTCTTTCCACCTTTCAGCTTTCCCTTCTTTGCTCAGAACTGGTTTTCCATCAGAGTCCTTGATATTCATAGAGCTATTTTTCTTATCTCCAAATGTTTCTTTTATTTTCCTGTAGGCTGTATCTATTTTTCCCCTATTTATACATTCTTCTACAGATTTGCATTTGGCTTCTAGCCACTCCTGCTTAGCCATTTTGCACTTCCTGTCAATCTCATTTCTTAGTCGTCTGTACTCCATTTTGCCTGTTTCATTTACTGCAATTTTTATATTTTCTCCTTTCATTAATTTAAATTTAGTATTGACTGTGATATCCAAGGATTTTTTGTAGGTCTTGCCTTTCTACCTATTTTGTCCTCTGCTGCCTCACTGTTTCATCTCTCAATGCTACCCTTTCCTCTTCTACTGTTTTATTTCCCCCTGTTTCTGTCAATTGATGCCTAAATCTCCCTCTGAATTTCTCCAGAACTTCACGTTCCTTCAATTTAGCTAAGTCCCATCTCCTTATTTTAGTACCTTTCTGCAGTTTTTCAGTTTCAGTCTACAGTTCATGACTAACAAGTTATGGTCAGAGTCTATATCTTCCCCTGGGTATTTTTTACAGTTTATCACCTGGTTCCGGAATCTATGTTTTACTATTAAAAAATCTATCTGATACCTTCCGGTGTCTCCTGGTCTCTTCCACGTATACAACCTTCGTTTGTGATTCTTAAACCATGTGTTTGTTACGATTAAATCATGTTCCGTGCAAAATTCTACCAGGCGAGTTCCTCTTTCATTCCTTCTGCCTAGTCCATATTCACCTACTATTTTTCCTTCTCTTCCTTTTCCTACAACCGAATTCCAGTCTCCCATCACAATTAAGTTTTCCTCTCCCTTAACTGTCTGAATAATTTCCTTCAACTCCTCATATATTTCTTCGCTCTTCTCATCATCGGCAGAGCTAATTGGCATATAAACCTGTGCTACTGTTGTCGGTGTTGGCTTCGTATCTATCTTGACAATGATAATGAGATCACTGCGCTGCTTATAGCAGTTTACCCGCATTCCTATTTTCTTATTCATTATCGGTCCTACTCCTGTGATACCCCCAACTGATTTTGTACTTATAATCCTGTACTCAACTGACCAGAAATCCTGTTCATCCTGCCACCGAACTTCACTAATCCCACTATATCGAACTTCAACCTACCCATTTCCCTTTTTAAATTTTCTAATTTTCCTACCCGATTAAGGGATCTAACATCGCCCCGTTCCGTAGAATGTCAGTATTGTCTTTCCTGATGACAACATCCTCCTGAGTAGTCCCCGCCCGGAGATAGATCCGCATGGGGGACTATTTTACCTCCGGAATATTTTACCCGAGAGGATGCCATCATCATATTTTCATACAGTAGAGCTGCATATCCTCGGGAAAAGTAACGGCTGTAGTTTCCCCTTGCTTTCAGCCGTTCGCAGTAACTGCATGGCAAGGCCACATTAGCTGATGTTACAAGGCCAGCTCAGTCAATCATCCTGACTGTTGCTCCTGTAACTACTGAAAAGGCTGATGCCCCTCTTCAGGAACCACACGTTTGTCTGGCCTCTCCACCGATACCCCACCGCTGTGGTTGCACCTACGGTTCGGCTATCTGCATCGTTGAGGCACGCAAGACACCCCACCTCGGCAATGTCTGTGGTTCATGGGGGTGGATATATATATATATACTGGCTGTTTCACTGAGTGTGTTTGCCTCTGTAACTTATAAAATAATAGGCGACGGGAAATTTTAATGCGATAGGTCAACACAAGAAGTGTTACAGTTTCTGCGGAGCTATGAACATAGTGTACTGTATCATTTTCCAAAGAGTTACAGCACAAAGATATAATTTTGTTAAATGGTACAATAATGTTCTATATTGTGCATTTGATTCGTTGAAACCAGCTGCGTCCAAATCAATTTAAACTACATTCCTATCACTGTTAGTTTGGGAGCTACAACCCTTCAAAATTTAGGGGGCGGGGGCTACGACAGCGTATCTGACTGGCTGGTGGTCATGAGACAGTGGGCCGTGCCTCAGGGGATATATAATATATAAGTTTCTTTGTAATTTTTATAATAAATCTAACGAGTTTCAACATTATTCAAAATGCTTCTAATTTGTTTAAAAAGTGTGCTGCATTACCTGATATCAACAAAAAATCTGTAAATCATATACTTTATAAACAGTGTCTGAAAGTAATAGGCGACGATTTTTATACAATATCGAGCCGGAAAAGTACCCTGTATACTTAATCTTCCTTCCTATACTTAAACTACGCTGAGTCGGCGCTTCCGCAGACGGCGTTACTTGTGGCAGTAAGTGAAGGTAGCGGCGCCTCGCGTCGCGGCAGCGCAACAAGTGTGTGACGGGAGGTGACGCGGCCGGTGCAATTAATTTCCATTAGACGGCGCCAGGGGGCACTGGGGGGGGGGGGCACGAGAGGGGGGAAGGGGGGCGTTACTGCGCACTAGGGGGCTGCGGGAAACCGCGCCGCGCTCCACTGGCCTCTACGGTGCCTGCCTACACGATTAAGACGGCTTAACACTCACGAGCAGACCCTCAGGGCGCCATGCTCCTTCTCCTAACAGCAACTTTACTTTTTACAGCACATAACGCTTCACAGTACGTGAACCATACGGGGTGACCATTATTGAACCACTACGCTTTGCAATTAACGCTTGAAACTACGTGAACCGTACAGGGTGACAATTACATCTACATCTACATAGATACTCTGCAAATCACATTCAAGTGCCTGGCAGAGGGTTCATTAACCACTTTCATAACTTTTATCTGCCGTTCCATTCAGTGGCGTAGCTATGTCACCGAGGGCCCCGGGGCAAAAATGACATTGGGGCCCTCTCTACACTAATACTGTACAGATGCAAAACTACTTCATCATCAGCTCCTTACCGCCCACTGGAAGACATAATAAGGCAAACCTAAATACTATTAAGCAAATTATTACGTGTCACGCAGCAGATAATATTTAATCGTACTCTCTAATATAATTGTGAAAGTTTGTTTGTTTGTTATGCTTTCATACAAAAATTACTAGGTGATTTGGATGAAATTTTGCGGAGGGCTAGAAACAGAGCTGGACCTGGGTAGGACATACAGGTGAAAATGTCCCATGGGATATTTTTCGTCAGCGGTATCAGCGGGCGGACTGCTGTCAGTGCCGACAACTCACTCTCAACTACTGCGCTGTTAGCTCATTTCGTTGATAGCCCAGTCAAAGAAGGAAAATATCGGAAATATTCGTGTAGGATGGTTTCATCAAAAGTAAGTTGCCGGATTTTGTTTGATGAAACACTTTGGATAGCCCAGTCAAAGAAGGAAGATAGGGGAAATATTCGGGTAGGATGGTTTCATCAAAAGTAAGTTGCCGGATTTTGTTTGATTAAACACTTTGGATTGAGCCGTGCCCCTACCAGGCTTCTTGATGTTAGTGTCTGGCCAGGAAAAAGTAATAAGTAAAATAACTAAGTCGATATCTTCGCTTATTATCGTGACAGTGGGGTAGAGGGCAGCGTCTTGTTGCACAATTCACTATTGGGACGAAGTAATTAATAAATGAAACATCTGATCCGCGAATGTAATTAAATCTTTAAATGGCAGAATAAACAAATAGTGTGCGGGTAGAGACGTACCTTAAAAGATTGTGTGAAGTGTTAAATTCTCAGCATTACTTTAAAACACAGTGAAGTAGTATGTTTTTCACATAGAAGAACTGAGCAGAATGCGGCGGAGGGTATAGTGTTAATATGAACGTAAATTGAAGAGCGAATAGTTCTTATGGTATGGGAAGGCGCCATTCCCAGAAAAAAGACACAGAATGCCGAGTCAATAGAAAAGTATGTAGATTCTGTTTGGTATTACTTTCAGTATTAACGCATTTGTGGAAAATAAACATGCCTGTTTCCTGGCGCAACGCATTTTGTGGAAAATGCGCACTCTCCAAGTGTGTCTGCGCAGTACGTCATCTGTGATTTATGAGGTGCACTGTGGAAGGGTCGGTATAACTTTGTAAAACACCTTGTAATTTCCTATTGCGACGTAAGGGGGTAGACAGAGTGGGGGCTCGCTTTCTCGCTATTCGTTTTGCAGGCGCATAAAGAACGGCACTGCCTGACCATTCCAGCGGTCTGACCTTTCCCGCACCTTCTGCCCTCCAACCCTTCCTGCTGTCACCTGTCACATCCCAACAACAAATCATATGCCCAATACTGTCCTACTGTACTTAAATATGCTGTATACATTTAATATTTTGTCTTAGTCCATTCGGTTTAACAATAACTATATTAACATTTTGGCTGCCAAAGGTATACTTGGGTTACCGACCCCCAGGGATCATTTACTTTACTGCAGTCGGGTTGGTCACTGTGTCTTCCGTGGCGGAGTGGTCAACGCGTCTGCCTAGTAAGCAGAAGATCCCGGGCTCGAATCTCGGCCGGGCACAAATTTCCATTCGCCACACTTTGGTGTTCCATCTAAACCTAGTACAGCGAAGCCATAACTGATCGCAAATTGCGATTTATTTCAACTAAAATATTATATACAGTATAACGTCTATAATCGGAAGTAATCTGTGGACATGGATATTCGGAAAACCGGTTTGCCGGCCGCAGTGGCCGAGGGGACTGAGGCGCTTCAGTCACGGTCTGCACGGCCACTACGGTTGGGGGTTCGAATCCCCCCTCGGGCATGGATATTTGTGCCGTCCTAGTTCGCGAGTAGTTCATAAGTAGTTTGTAAGTTTAGGGACTGATGATCCCGTAGTTAAGTCCCATAGACTATACAAACATTTAAACATTTTTGATTTTGAAAACCGGTTTATTCGGCTATTCGAATTGTACACTTCTATTTGCCAATAAGAAGTACTGTACAGTAAATATATTTATACTGTATTTGGAGGAGCGCTATCCTTCATACTGTGCCGAGCGGGCACGCCGCAACACTTGGAAGACTCAGCTGTTACTGTGAGCAGCTTTGATGTTGCCGCTACTTCTGCCGACTGAAGTGTGCCGATTGTTGGACACATTGACTGGCAGCTTCGCCTGTCACCAGTGTGTCTTGTGCAGGCCCAATTAGAAGCATTGTTCCGCCAGCCGGTGGCCCATTGCGGCTACTGTGGGAAACTTGGTTAAAGGGAAAGGGGATAAAAAAATTAAAAAAGAAATTCGTCGCTCACAAGGGCCGAGGGGCCCCTGGAGCTCGGGGGCCCCGGGGCACTGCCCCGCCTAGCCCTATGATAGCTACGCCACTGGTTCCATTCTCTAATAGCGCGCGGGAAGAAAAAACACTTAAATCGTTCCGTTTTCGATCTGATTTCTATTATTTTATTGGGATGGTCATGTCTCCCTAAGTAGGTGGGTGCTAGCAAAATATTTTCACATTCAGAAGTAAAAGTCGGTGATTGAAACTTCGCAAACAGATCACGCCGCAATGAATAACGTCTTTCTTTTAATGATTTCCACCCCAATTCGTGCAACATTTACGTGACGCTTCCCCCCCCCCCCCGTAACGCGATAAAACAAAACGAGCCTTCTCTGAAACTTCTCAATATCTTCAGTCAGTCCCACCTGGTGAGGGTCCCACAAGGGGCAACAGTACTCCAAGAGAGGACGCACAAGTGTGATGTAGGCAGTCTCTTTGGTGGAGCTGGTGCATCTTCGAAGCGTTCTGCCAATGAAACGTAACCTTTGGTTCGCCTTCCCCACAATATTTTCTATTTGTTCTCTCCAGTCAAAATTGTTCGTAATTGTAACTCCTAGGTATTTGGTAGAATTTACGACCATAAGGTTTGACTGATTTATCGCGTAATTGAAGTTCAGCGGTTTTCTTTTAGTGGTCATGTGTATTACTTCACATTTTTCTTTATTTAGTGTCAATTGCCAATGTTAGCACCAAGTAGAAATTTTGTATAAATCGCTTTGCAGTTGCTTTTGATCCTCTGTCGACTTCACTAACCGATAAACGACAGCATCATCCGCGAACAGTCTAAGGGAGCTATTCAGATTGTCTCCTAAATCATTTATAAACAAGAGGAAGAGTAGGGGACCTATAACGCTTCCCTGTTGAACGCCAGATAACACTTCTGTTTTACTCGATAACTTACCGTCAATTACAACGAACTGTGTCCTTTCTGATAGGAAATCGTGAATCCAATCGCACAATTGGGGAGATATTGCATAAACACGCAATTTCATTAGAAGCCGCTTGTGGGGTACAGTATCAAAAGCCTTTCGGAAATCCACAAATATGGAATCGATTTAATATCCCTTGTCGATGGTACTTAACAATTCATGTGAATAAAGGGCAAGCTGTGTTTCGCAAGAGCGATACTTTCTGAATCCGTGTTGACTATTGGTTAATAGGTCGTTCTCTTCGAGGTAGTTCATAATATTCGAACAAAGTATATGTTCCAAGATTCTACTGCAAATCGACGTCAATGAGCTTGGCCTGTAATTTTGGGGATCACTCCTATTTCATTTCTTGAATATTGGAGTAACTTGGGCAACTTTCCAGTCTTGTTTACAGATCTTTCGCTGAGTTACTGAACTACTACGCTTTGCAATTGCTAAATATGGATTGCAATTTGATATACGGTAGGCCTACATCAGTGGTTGTCTGAAGTCGTGACCAGATACCGGAAATGACTCTTCGGACACTCTAATAGCTGCCAGCCATCTCCTCTGTGTCTGTCCCGCTTCCTATCATCCTGTGGATCTCCATGCCGTAGCTTCGGGTAAGTCACGTTGTTGTCGCATTGCACTTTGTAACAATATACTAAAATATTTATTTATCTTTGATCAGCGATGCTTATCGCCTCCGGTTCCCTCTGACTCGCAATGCAACTAATTTAATTTCGTTCTTCATTTTTTACTTCCGAACAAGCGAGAAGACGGAACCATGATAGTAGTTATACTTAGTCTTTTGTTTGTATCTGAACCGTGAAGACGTCTTTCATAGCTGTATCCACTCATGTAAGTAAGAATAATGCAAGCTATTGCTGAAAATATATTATTTAAATTTAAAAGCGTTCCCTCTCATTGGTTTTCATTTAAATCAAACTCCTCCATGTCAAATATTTAATTTCTTAATGGTTTTCAGCTCCTCGTCAACCGTAATAGTTTAATTTTCAGACGCCATTACAATCGCTTCGCTTTGTCTGCAAAATTTCAATCAATCAGTCATAGTATTGTTTGCTTGATTTTAGAACCTACAGTCATTTCTTTAGTAATTTCACGAAGTCCGATCATTTTTTTAAAATTATTCTATCATTACCAGTAACTTCTTGTTCCAACCACGGTCACACAACAATGAAAAGCGAAGTGAACAGTCTGAACATTGATCTCCTACGGAAAGTATCTCGAACGTTCACGGATTAAATAAGAAAGAGTTATCATTTCCAGCTTCTACAACACGAAGAACAGGATCCAGCTACATGCTTTCCGTAAGTCTTATAAATTGCTGTTGCTTGTACGGTGTCCGACTTTAATATGCAACCCGCGGTTTATTTGCTTTAATGTTCATTTTGTGCTGTACTTTAGCTTACTTATTTCAAATTCAAAAATTTGGTGCCATCAATTCCTCGTGCAAAATATAATCGCGGAATCTACTTTAACAATTATGGCATCATACGGAGGAACGGCAACGTTATAACTACCAAACCAACTGCGCAAATTACACATATTGCTGGGCGCGATCTGTTTCTATGTAAAATTTATGTTATTACCAAGAACGCTTATTCAAACTTTTACGTGGTTTGACCGGATTCGGCTGATATTGCCGCCATCATCGGAACTAAAACAATCACAAAATAGAGGACCAATAAATGCACCTACGTCGCTAACGTACAGCAACCGTATAATATCTTAATGTGTAAACACATTCTACAATATTGCTTTCATACCTGTCGAAACGTCATTGCCCTACTATTATACATACTACTGTCTGTAGATCGTGTTGCGGGACTGTCAGTTAGATAAAAGAAAATTGCTTAGCAGATGATACAATGTACACAGTATTTCCACTACAACATCTCTCACCATAGACATGCGATCTCCCCTCTCTTCCCATATAGCTAACGGTTCTTTCGTGACTACGTGCGTGGCGAGCACGGGCCCCTGAGCTAATGCAGTCTTCCTTCCTTCTTTACTTCCCGGACTGCGTTTCCTTTCCCACTTCCCTCCGTTACTACCCTTCCTCTTTCCCTTCGCCACCGGGGGTCTAATAACCTCAGCAGTTTTGTCCACCTATCCCAACCAAACAATCCAACCCCATAGACATGCGTCTTCTTGGCGTGCTCTTGTCAGGCCTCATCACATCCAACTTCGCGAGCTCGCCAAGTGTTCACGCGTAGACAGTTACGTAACTGATCACTAAGAGGCGCACATAATTACACGTATATCTCGGCTATAGTACTTCTCGCGTGGGCAGGAGGGGTGGGGCTTGTTGATCTTACAACACATCATCAAAAATGCTAAGTAAATGGTAGAAGGCTTGACTTCGAAGGCAACTGAACACAGTACTTATACTGAAAGCACGAACTTAACATACACGCAGCACTGACTCACGGGAAGAGTGCTCAGCTATTTATACACAGACCAAATGTACCAGGAATTAGAAGAACAGTTAACATAAGAAACAAGTAGAATTTACACGTAAATAATAAGATATCGAACATTCTGGAATTGTTAATTACAAGTGAATAAATTTTTGCCGGTAGGCGGGATTGAACCGGCGACCTTCAGCACCACATTGGGTGACGCTATCCCTTGCGCCATGCCGGCAGCCGGTTTACGTCGACACTCGCGGCATTACCTACTTTCTATAGTTGATAGTTGAGCACATTTTTCCTTTGGTATTTTAAATTTTAATATATTTTCATACATTCTAAAATATTTTATTTCTTTCCTTTGAGAGTGCTATGGAAGGTCTTCATGTTCTGACGAATGTCTTCGATTTTGTGCTTTCTCGTCCGTATGTTTTCTCCAAAGGAACATTTATTATGTTTGCCAGTATACTCACGAAATTTCTTTAGCATTTTTGATAATGTACTGTAAGGTCAACAATCCTCCCCCTCCCCCCGCCCACGCGGGAAATACTATAGCCGTGATAAACGTACAATTATAAGCGCCACCTAGTGGTCACTTAGATAACTGACCGTGCGTGATCACATCGCGAGTTCGCGCAGTTGGAAGTGATGGGGTCTGACAATAAGACGCCAGGAAGACGTATGACAATAGTGAGAGATTTTGCTGGGTCAATTCTACGTACATTTTATCTTCTGATAAAATTTTATTTATCTAATTGACAAATCCGTAACACGGCCTACAGACAGCAGTATGTATAATAGTTGGGCACTAACGCTTCCCCTGGTATGTAAGCAGCATTGTAGAATGCTCGTCGTCCTAGGTTCGAGTCCTCTCTGGGTCATGGGTGTGTGTGTGTTGTCCTTAGTTTGGTTTACCTTAGTTTAAGTAGTTTGTAAGCTACGTACTGATGACCACGCAGTTTGGTCCGATCGATTTACAAACATTTGATTCGAACCTACAAAAAAAGAAAAAAAAATTATTCTCTTGGCAGCATAGCCCGTAACTGTTGAAACCACAAAACGACCAGTACAGAACGTGATAACGGTCTTCTCCATATGCCAAACAGTTATTGGCAGATGTATATATACATTACTGGTGTTAGCGAGGAAACTAGTTAAACGATTCTACAGTGAAAGAAAGGCGTAGGCCATTTCGGCTATTGGCTAGAAACAATTGGCAAAAGGCACCTCAGTATGTGGGAGGAGAGCCAGCGTAACTACCCTCGGCTTAAGTTCGTTTCGGTTCGGATGGACACTGTTCGGCAACCTGTTGAATCAGTGGATTGTATTTCTATGCTACGCAGAACTGAAAGAAATTCCCAGCTTGGGCATGGCCTTTTTACTGTACCGATATTGGGAGCGTTCTCGCAGAAGCACATGCGCGAAGCAGGCGGAAGCTAGCGCAGAACAGCTAACGCGCCGACGTCGGTAGCCTGTGCTGATTTCACTCGCATTGCTGCCAAAAAGTGGCCGCACCCGAGAGCAAGTAGAGATACGCCGGGGCACTCCTCAAGTAATTCTAATTTAGTAAGCACTTCAAACAACATTACGTACAAACTTCACTATATTCTTTTTTATACTAATGTTAATACAGTAGTATAAGAGTAGTTTTAGAGCTGATGCTGTTCATTGGACTCATACTTAATGTCTTGATTTATCATTCCCTGATCATTTTTGTACCATTTGTTTTTAATTCAGGTTACCTTACTTTTATTGCGTGGGAATTGTAGCTATGTTTCATAGATCTGGAAAAGGCTTATGACCGTGTTCCTAGGAGGAAGCTACTGTCAGTTATTCAAGATTATGGTATAGGAGGCAAGCGTCTGCAGAAAATTAAAGGGCTTTAAGTAGACTGTCAGGCAGCAGTTAGAGTAGATGGTTCAGGGTAGTTTCAAGGGTAAGACAAGGCTGTAACCTGTCACCACTGTTGTTCAAAAAGACTGGCAAGGCAGGATTAAAATAGGTGAACACAAAATAAGCAGCCTCGCATATGCGGATGATTTAGTTGTAATGGCCGATTCGATTGAAAGGTTGCAAACTAATATTTCAGAGCTCGATCAGAGGTGCAAGGATTATGATATGAAGTTCAGCACCTCCAAAACAAAAGTAACGTCTGTGGGACAGAAATTCAAACAGATTTAGTGCCAAATAGGATGAACAAAGTTAGAACAGGTAGACAGATTCAAGTACCTAGGATGTATTTTCTCAAAGGATGGCAACATAGCGAAAGAACTGGAATCGTGGTGCAGCACAGCTAATGCAGTGAGTGCTCAGCTAAGATCTACTGTCTTCTGCAAGAAGTAAGTAATTACCATGACTAAGTTAGTAGTGCACCGCTCTACCTGTCGATCAACTTTGTTGTATGGAAGTGAAAGTTGGGTGGATAGAGGTTACCTTATTCATAAGGTGGAGGTTACAGATATGAAAGTAGCAAGTATGATTGCAGGAACTAATAGATGGGAACAACGGCAGGAGAGTGTCCATAATGAGGAAATCAAAGAAAAACTGGATTGAACACCACAGATGAAGCAGTAAGAGGAAACAGACTGAGATAGTGGGGTCATGTTACACGCATGGGAGAAGCAAGGTTACCTAAGAGACTCATGAGCTCGTCAGTGGAGGGTAAGAGGAGTCGAGATAGACCATGAAGAAAGTGCTTAGATTCGGCTCAGAACGATTTTGAAGTAAATGGCATAACATCAGACGAGGCATCAATGTTAGCATTGAATAGGGGATCTTGTAGGAATTTTATTGAAGGTACTATTCTCTCGACTGAACGCTGAAAGGCATAATCAGTCTCTAATGGTGATGATGATGATGATGATGATGCTATTTTGAACTATCTCGAATAAATTATACCGCCTTATAAACGGATTGCAACTTAAATAGTGGCAACTATTTATTGACAACCGATACAAAAGCGTTATACGTTTGCACCTGTTAATGTCCTTCAAATTAGTCACCAGCGTTGTATAAAACCCGTTGCCAGCGATGTGGGAGGAGTAGTATACAGTTAGCAGAACCTGACCTGTTGATGGGGCAGATGGAGCGGTCTACTGCCTGTCAAATCTCTGGAACAATTCTGAGGCAAATGCCACGATTTGTTTCCTTTATCATCGCAGTCAAACCAAGATCACAAGTACTTAACTCCTGGGAGTATGGTGAATGGTACAGTACTGCCCAATCCCATCGACCGAACGGAACAGCCGCAACTTGTGCTGTAAGCACCCGCGCATTGTTGGGCAAAATGACGGGTGTGTTGCGCAGAAAGTGTTGCCGATTCTTTCGCAGAGTTGGTCACAGGTGATGCTCCAAAAACGAACAGTAATACCGTGCAATGACGGTCTGCCGTGGAGGAACGTACGCGTTAGGATAACACCATCACAGTCGTACACGAGGATAACCGTAAGTTTCACCATAATGGGGCTCTCAAGCACTTTCGACTTTCACGGCGACCAATAATGACACCATTCGTAGGGTTTGCGTTTCAGTTTTGGCTCTTACAATGTAGCCCATGTGTCATCCAGTGCTACGATACTGCGTAAGGAAGCCTCTCCGTGATTTCTTGTACATTTTAAGTTCATTTCACGACACGTTAAGTGATTATAACGCGAGACAGGCTAACCCATTTCATGTGCTGAACGTATTTCACTAGTCTCAGCTCGAATATCCTCTTCTATGAAAATCTGTTCAGTTAAGAATTGAAAATTTACCCGAGTTTGACGAAAAAAATTTGCAAGAAAAGTGAGGAGATCAAATTACTGAGAAAGTAAACCATCTTATAAATATAAGCGACGAGAAAATTTATTAATTGAGAACTGTGTAGCGAGTTGGTAGAAACTGGTTCTTCACTATCAACTTATTTGAATCTGAAGATATCTGAAGCAAATGCTAATGTGGAAACAGTGTTCTCCGTCACAAATATTTTATGGTCAGCGAAAACTACATATTCTGTGTGCAAACTGTAAAGGAAATAATTATAATAAGAACTCATTTTAAAATACTCCATGTGCTGATCATTATGTGAAAGTATCGACCTCCGGGAAGACACGTTCTTCTACAAAATACTATTCACGTAAATACGTAAAGTGCGTAAGTAATTATGTCCTTCCTGCTTGTGTGAATATCAGAACTATAATAGAAAAGTATTTCTTTACTTAGTAGTGTGATATAGTCAGCTTCTAGTTGTGCGAGTATTTATGATCAAAATATTTAAATGTTTGTAAGCCTAAAGGACGAAACTGGCATGGTCGTCAGTCCCTAGACTTATAAAATACCTAAACTAACTTACACTAAACACAACACCCATGGTCGAGGAAGGACTCTAATGTCTGACGGCGAGCAACCGAGCGTTCTGCAGTGAGGTGGTTTAGAACGCTCGGCCACTCCACTGCTGCCAGTAGCTATGTTTGGTTAATTTTTGTGTTTGAATCTGACATCGTATGTCTTCGTTACTGAGATCATGTCATATGTAGTTGTACCGTTCCCAAGAACCCGTAATTCCGATGGTCCTCCCTTTTATTTCTTGTTCTTTAAGCAATTACATTATTTTCCTGTTGTGGTAATAGTTTTCTAAAATAAATTATTTCGAGAAAATGTAAATACGAGAACCACTGAATACCACATGTTAGCTTGTAGAGGAGGAGGGGTGGGGGGAACTGGCTTCAATTCGTGTCTTTATGTACACGTTAACGCTACAGGTGAAGGCAACATTTAGTGTCACAAGCATCGGTACCCGTATGAGTCCCGTATTTTTATACTGGGAATTTTCTCACCCTATATTACAGTGTCAGCTTCGATGATTCTGATATTTAACCAATGCAACGTCAACTATGTACACATGTTGGTCTGAAGGAAAAGTATGCGGCGTCTTCTGTAGTTGTCAAGAGTACAATAATTGTATTCAAAGTTGCGAATATGGTTTAGTATCAGTTGTGCAATGTGTTGGTGAAGTGAGAAAGATTTTGCTATACCGGGTCTGGAACTGGGATATCTCGTTCTTCGCGATCGATCGTGTTAAATATCAGGCTAACTTCGCACGCCTGCCGGATCGACCAAAACCTGACACGTGGTAAGGTAAATGTGACTCGACAGTGTAGTATATAATATCATTTTGCTCAGTGCTCAAGCACGACATACGTTGCCAAAAACATTCCGATTGACAAATAGGGGAAGTCCACGAAAATCAAATGCCTGAAAACAAAGGGATCAAACTCTTGAGGTAATCCGTCCTATTTAAAATAACCTCCACGGAGTTAACGACACGATGCCTCAGACCACGTGGCTGTTCCCCCGCGGAGGAAGTCGACATTACACAGATTGTTGTAACGATGTTGTATTCCAATGCTGAACTGATATCCACAGTAGCAATAATAATTCTTTTATTTCAGCAACTGGAAACTGTTGTAAGTCGAAATGCACGGTTGCGGCCAATCATAAAGTGAAATAAAGTATAACTTTTACAAAAACACAGTCTTGGTTCCAGAGATTTTTCTTTGACGCGCCAAAAAAGAGAAGCGTGTTAAAGAAAAATAAATCATTGCAAACAAGTCTTTGCTTTAATAGAAGTTATTAAAAGTAAAAAGTCAGTTTAGTTTAAGCAGAGAATTTCAAAATTAATATTAAATTTAAAAACATGGCGTCGTCTGAATAAATGGTACATCATAATATTTATTTTTTATTTCTGTATCATGTTCTATATTTTAAAACAATAACTTAATTTCAGCTTGGTTAACACAAAAGAATTTCCAAATCATTGACATTTCGGAAACACTGTTAATGATATCAGGAAAAGAAAATGATGCTCATTATAGTCACGAAAATGTCTCAGGGCAACAGGTTTCAAAAATGTTCAAATATTTATAAATCAGTCCGTAGCTTACAAACTACTTAAACTAAGGTTAACTAACCTAACACTACGTTTTTCCGTACTTTACTGGAGTATTGCTGCCCAGTGTGGGATCCTTATCAGATGGGTTTGGCGGAGGACATAGAAAGAGTCCAAAGAAGGGCAGCTCGTTTCGTATTCTCACAATACAGGGGAGACAGCGTTACACAAATGATACAGCATCTTGGATGGGAATCATTACAACAACGGCGAATTCGCTGCGGCGTGGGGTACTTACTAAACTCCAATCGCCAACATTCTCCTCCGAAATATATTGTTGACTCCCACTTAGATAGGTAGAAAAGATCATAAGAATAAAATATGAGAAATCACACCTCGAACGGAGAGATTCAGGTATTCTTTCTTCCCGCGCGCTGTTCGAGAATGGAATGTTTTGTATCCCATCCTCGTCGCCACTTTTGTGTCCCAGCCTCGTCGCCGCTTTTGTGGCTCGTTTCCGTCGTAGGTGTCGGTGGCCGAGTGGAATGAGACCGACACAGGAATAAAGATAGCACGCTGGTGCAGGTACGGAGGGGAGCAGCCAGAAACTAGAAACACTAGAGTAAATTAGAACGAGATATATATTGCACAGAATTTATACAATACTTAACTTTTACATAGCTCGGTACTGCAGAATGCTGATACATAGTTGAGCTACGTCTGCCTAGTGCCTGTCCGATAGCCAAGTCTTTACTGGTGCCTATCTGATTCCGAGGTGTTAACTGGTTCCTATCTCAGTCCCAAGTGAACGATGTCGTTCAATGGTGGCCACGAGCGGGATCGCAGCAGAGGGCGCTCGTGGCTGTCGTCGTAAGAACGCCGCGCCGTGCGTGCATGGCGGCGCGCGGCGAAAGTAGGTGGCGCGCACTTTGGACTTGTGCGACACCACACCCCTCCCCCCCAAAACCGCCGCGCCGTCGTGGCGTAGGGCTGAGGGCCACGGCGACGCCACTGGGAGGAGGGCCTGGGCGGGGGCGTTACTGGTGGGACGGGCGTCTTATCTGAGGCTGGGATCGAGACGCCGTCCGCGCCCCGGCATCCGCCTTGCGATCTTCCAGGAAACCCACCGAAACCTGGGGAAGGGCGCACACCCCCGCCCAGAGGGAGCAGGTCATCTTCTTCTGAGGTGCGTGGCCCAAGCTGGGGAGGCCCGCACGGTCCCGGAGTCCCTCTCGGTGACGCTGTCATCTGCGGCGGCGACAGCGGCGGCGACGACTGCGTCGGAGGTGCGTCGACGTCCATAGGGATCTCGTAGTCCGGGGACGAACGATGTGGCTGAGCTCCCTGGCGGTGAACTGGGTCTGGAATCAAGAAACCGGAGACAGGATCGCGCGGCCTGTGCAAGCGCAATTGGTTTGCGTGGCGCCGCAGCTCCGACCCTGTGGAAGAACGTACAACACACATATTGCGCCCGAGCACGCGCTGAATGGTGCCCGTCATCCATGTCTTCTTCCCAGCAAACACCCTGTACAGCACCGGCGTAGAAACCTGAAAACGCGTAGCGCCATACCAACCGACTCGGTGCGTGGGAGGCTGCAGCAGGTGAAGGAGAGTGCGGTGACGGCGGCCGTGTAGCAGCTCGGCAGGAGACGGGCCGTCACGTGGCATGCACCGATACGTAGACAGGAAAATTTGAAGAGCTTGCTGCCTGGAGTGCTGACCTTTCATATTTTCTATGTGAGACTTGAATGTTCGAACGAAGCGTTCTGCTTCACCATTGGACTGAGGGTGAAAAGGTGCAGTGGTGATATGCTGAATGCCATTCACACGACAAAACTGTTGAAATTCCGCACTAACAAACTGAGGTCTATTGTCACTGACGATAGTTTCAGGCAAACCTTCGATGCAAAACACTGATGTTAAGGCAATGATTGTACTAGACGCTGTCGTTGAGTTCATGGCAATCACGAAAGGAAACTTGCTGAAGGCGTCTACAACGATTAACAAGCGCGTATTCCAGAAAGGTCCGGCAAAGTCAATATGTAAACGTTGCCATGGTCCCTTGGGGCGTGGCCAGTCTGAGAAACGTTCCGGAGGAGCCGCCTGATGCTCCGCACAAACTGTACACTGTGACGTCATGTTCTCTATCTGAGCGTCCATACCAACCCAGGTACAACGACGTCTGGCCAGTTGCTTTGTCCTAACAATACCCCAATGTCCTTGATGCAGGAGGCGTAAGACTTCACGTTGCAGGGAACGAGGAACAATCACTCTTGTTTGGTCGTTGTCCGTATGTAACAAAAGAACACCCTGACTTAAAGACAATGCATGACGTTGTGCAAAATAACGTCGAACCAGAGGCCGCTCAATGTCTTTGGCTCTGTCAGGCCAACCAAAGCGAACAAAACGTGCTACCACACTTCCACACTTAGGTCTGCATCCGCAGCTGTTTCAAAAAAAAAAAAAAAAAAAAAAAAAAAGCTTATGGGACTTAACTACAGGGTCATCAGTCCCTAAACTTACAAACTACTTATGAACTACGTACGAACTAGGACGGCACAAATATCCATGCCCGAGTGGGGATTCGAACCCCCGACTGTAGTGACCGTGCAGACCATGACTGGAGCGCCTCAGTCTCCTCGGCCACCGCGGCCGGCACAGCTGTTACCCGTGCAACCCGACGAGAGTTTAAAGGGAAGTCTGCGACAGCGGAAGCATCTCTGGAGTCTATCTGACAACATGCCATTTCTGAAGAATCAAACGACACATCCTGGCCAACCGGAAGTCGGGAAAGTGTGTCCGCGTTGGCGTGTTTAGTGGTAGGTCGGTACAAAATCTCATAGTGATAATTAGACAATATCAAGGACCATCTCTGAAGCTTTTGTGCCGTTCGTGGCGGAATTGGGTTTTTGGGTAAGAACAACGACATGAGAGGCTTGTGATCTGTCAACAAATAGAATTTTCTGCCATAGAGATAATGATGAAAATTTGTGACGCCGTAAATGATTGCTAAGGCCTCCTTTTCTACCTGACTGTAATTCTGTTGCGTTGGCGTCAGAAGCTTGGACGCAAAGGCATTAGGTCGATCGTGAGATCCAATGCGATGTGACAAAACTGCACCCAGACCGTACGACGAGGCATCAACTGCTAACACTACAGGCTTCTGTGTGTCAAAGGGAATCAAACATGCTTCACTGAGTATGCAGACTTTAATTTGTCAAAGGCAACCTGGCAATCTTTAGACCATACAAAAGGAACATTCTTTCTACGTAAGCGATGCAGTGGAGCTGCAATCTGAGAGGCATTGGGAATAAACCTGAAATAATAGTTAAGCTTTCCCATTACTGCTTGCAGTTCGTGCACATTCTTAGGAGGAGGCAAGTATTTGATTGCTCTAAGATGTAACTGTAAGGGATGGATTCCTTGGGCATTAATCACATGGCCTAGGTACTCTATTTCAGTTTGAAAAAAACGAACACTTTGCTTTATTGCAACGTAGACCTGCTGCAGTCAAAACTTTGAAAAGGCACTCCAGGTTTGCTAAATGTTCTTCAACTGTACGTCCGGATACCATAATTTCATCTAAGTAGTTCGAGCAACACGGTACAGAAACTGTCAGCTGCTCCAAAAACCGCTGAAAAATAGCGGGGGCGAAGGAACTGCCAAAGGGTAGGCGCTGAAATTTAAAAAGGCCCATGTGAGTATTAATGACGAAAAACTTTTTTGACTCGTCATCAAGTGGAATCTGCAAGTATGCCTCTGCTAAATCAATCTTTGAAAAGAAGCGAGACTGTCCTAATTTGTCCAACAGTTCCTCAGGTCTGGGCAGGGGATAAGTGTCTACAATTGTTTGACTGTTCACTGTTGATTTGAAGTCCGCACAGAGACGAAGTTTTCCTGACGGCTTGGGTATAATTACTAAAGGCGAGGCCCACTGACTCGCAGAAACAGGAGAAATCACCCCACTATCTTGCCAACGTTGAAGTTCTTCGGCAACTTTATCCAGAATTGCTATAGGCACTGGTCTAGCTTTACGAAATTTTGGTACAGCAGATTCTTTCAAAGTTACATGTGCCACGAAGTCTTTTGCACAACATAATTCCGGCGAAAACAAGTCACTATATTTTTCACACAATGCATTTATTTTGTCCTGAGGCACTACTGACGAAATTTGAAGTACATCTCTTTGAATTGATAATCCAAACAAGTTAAATGCATCTAGTCCAAAAATGTTCTGTGTGTATTTGGCCTAAAGTACTACAAAAGCAACTGTTTTTGTTACACCTTGAAAAGAGGCAGACAGGCTACACGTTCCTAGCACGGGAATATTTTGACCTGTATATGCCGTTAGCACTTGTTGACACGGCGACAATTTTGGCGAACACAGAAGTTCATACGTCTCTTTATTAATTAATGTAACAGCGGAACCAGTATCAAGCTGAAATTGCACAGTCTTATTTTCTATGCAAAGAGTCACAAAAAGCTTTTGCTTGTGGCGCTCGACAGGTGCGCGAATGTGGGCAACGTCTGATTGAACTTGTTTACTACGCTTGCACATGCGCGGGCTGCGTAGTGAAGTAAGCGGCGCAGACTCGGCACCTAGATTAATATCACTGTCACTAGATGGCACTACCGCCGGATCGGCGTCCGCGCAATGCGAGGTTGCTGCACTAAAATTACTTTGAGTAGCTACATCAATTCTACTGTCACTATCTACAGAGTACTGGGCACTATTACAAGGAGAAGTTGTAGAAGGCACTAGGTTCACTACAGGATTGCACTGCACATAGTCATTGTGCTTGTCCCGAACCCTTTTCCGTTTCACCGTTTTACGCGCTCGTCGGCACTTGCGACGTGGCTCACTACATAGTTTTGCAATAGGTTCAGAAGAATTCCCATCCTGATCCCCGATTCCTTGAACATAAAAACCTCTCCCTCCAAATTCGGAAGTATTTCCCCTCCGCCCCCACCTCCCAAATTATCCCCCGCCGAGACTCTGTCCTCCTGAAGTCCCCCAGCATCACCCTCCACACAGACATCCTCGCTCGCATCCCCAAGGTCCTTTTCGGCCCTCATGCCACCCTTACCCCCTACTATACAGCCTCCTCTGCCCGCCAACCACCTCCCCCCGCCGCCCTCCGACCCTCACCGCCGTGATCACAAGGCTTAGTCCTTTGATTACGGAGGAAGAGGTGTTGGAACAACTCAACTCTCACCCCGACATCTCCATCCGTTCCGCCAAGCGGATCAACAATGACTCCGGCCCCACCCGTTTGATGCGGATATTTACTGAATCCGCATCTTCCCTTGACCACCTCTTCCTCGAGGGTGCGCTGATATACGATCGCCGCCACACGGTAGAACCCTCCCGATCACCCCCGCAAGCCTACCGCTGCGCCAGGTGCCTCGTTTATAATGATCACCTGACGCAGAACTGCAAAAACCCTCCCACCTGTCCCCACTGCAAAGACTCCCACCTCCATAAACACTGTCCCAACCTCACCTCTCCTCCCACCTGCAACACATGTGGCGGCCCCCACCCTACCTACTCCTACAAGTGCAAATCCGTCCCTCCACCTGCTCCCTCCAAACGCGAACTCACCGTCCCCATCCGCCCCATAGATCCTCCCATGCACCCCAATCAATCCTTGGTCCCTCCCCCCACCGCCGAAGACGTTATCCGGTTCGTCACCACCGTCCTCGCCAACATCCACCCCTTCCAACGTCCCCACACCCTCCAACAGATTGCACTGGCCGCCAGGTCGGTGTTCAATCTGGACACCTTTGCCACCTTCTCCCGTGCCCACTCCCACTTCGCTTTTTCCCGCCTCGAGACCCAAGTTTAAGTCCCTCCGGTCCCCCTCCTCTCCCCACCCCTCCTCTACTCTCCCCGACCCTCCCTCTACCCCACCATGGCAGGCCCATCCTATACCCTCCTCTACCACAACATCCGCTCCCTCCAAGCCAATAAGAACCTCTTCCTCCACACTCTCTCCCAACACCGCGTGGATGCCTTCCTACTCAACGAGACCTTCCTGCAACCCCGCCGTCCCATCACCACCAATCCTTACCTTCTCCACCGCACTGATGGCCCCCCACCCCTGGCCCGAGGCGGAGTGGCGATCGGCCATCTCTGTCACCAACCCGTCCGGCTACACCCTCTCCTCAATGACCCCACTGAACACTTGATCCTCAGCCTCTTTCTTCCCTCCCTCACTGTCACTCTCGCAACCATTTACATTCGCTCCAACTCTCCTCTCCCGTACGATTTCCTCTCCCATGTCGACCGCACCTTTTCGACCTATGTCATTGCCGCTGACCTCAACCTTCATTCCCGTCACCCTGCTGAACTCCGGCGGTGGCGTCAGTTCGTCACCACCTCGCTCCGGGGCGACATCCTTCCCCTTCCCCACCCAACCCGCCCCGAAAGCAACACCACGCCCGATGCAGTACTGGTGTCTCCCAACCTCCTGGGGCGCATCACGGCGGACGTCCTAGACCTAATAGGCAGTGACCACGCCCCGTGTCCTACTTACCTTTGACCACCGCCCCCGCCCTGCCCACGCTCCTCGTCCCATTCCCCTCTCCCAAACTCGTCCACGATTATTCCCGTGCCGACTGGGATGCCTACCGTCACTCCATCGACACCTCGGTCGAAAGCCACCCACTACCCCTCCATACTCCCGCCGATATTGACCATGCCTCCTCCTTTCTCCAGCAGACCGTTGCTGACGCGGTCCATGCCCACATCCCTACCCGGGAGATCTATCCTCACCGCCCTACCCTTCCTCCACAGGCCGTCCTTCTCCTCCGCGAATCCTGCCGTTTGTACCGCTCCTTTCTCCGGACCCGTGACCGGGATACTCTCCAACGCCACTGGCAACTCCAAAGACACATCAGAAACCTTTTGCCCGCGAAGAAACGCCGGGACTGGCGTCAGACATGCACCCGCCTTAACTCGCTCCTCCCGGTCTACTCCGCCAAGTACTGGCGTGCCTTCCGCCGCCTTACTGGCAGTCACTCCTCCCCCCACTACCCACTTCTCCATGATGATCGTTCTTTCCCTGACAACGCCAGTAAGGCAGAACATTTTGCCTCCTACCTTTCCGATGTGTTTTCCATTCCTGATGATCCCCTTTTTGACTACTCTCTCTTCCCGGACGTCCACGAGCGCACCGACACCACCTCTCCTCCGCTCGCCCCTGGCTTCCAGTACTTGGACCACATTCCTCCCTCAGAATTGAACACCCCCATTACTGCCCATGACATAATAGACACTCTTCGCACAAAACGAAACACCGCACCCGGTCACGACCGGCTAACCTACCGCCACCTTCGCGCATGCCCCCCCTCATTTCATGAAGTCCTTGCCAAACTCTACAACGTCATCCTCTATACTGGCTTCTACCCCGACCTGTGGAAAACCTCCCGTATTCTCATGTTCCTCAAACCTGACAAACCCCCGTCCCAGACCTCATCCTACCGTCCCATCAGCCTTACCTCCGTGTTCAGCAAGGTCCTGGAAACCATCCTTTCTCGTCGAATCCACCAGCACCTCCACCGCCACCAGTTTCTCCCCCCCTCCCAATGTGGCTTCCGACCCTCCTTCTCCGCCGACGACCAGCTCCTTTGCCTGACTCATCTCCTCTCCGTCCAACTCAACTCCCGTCGCTCCGCAATTTTTGTATCCCTTGATATCCAAAAAGCCTACGACCGAGTATGGCATTCCGGTCTCCTCTTCAAGGTCATGCTCTACGCCCTTCCCATTAATTACGTCCGCCTCATCGCTTCCTTCCTTACCCGCCGCCCCTCCTACGTCACTGTCTGCAACTCCGACTCCAGTATTTTCTACCCCTCCGCCGGGGTGCCCCAAGGCTCAGTCCTCTCTCCCCTCCTCTATCTCCTCTACTCTGCCGACATGCCTCAACCCAAACCTCCCGTCTATCTCCTCCAATATGCTGACGACACCGCCTTCCTGGCCCTCGCCCCCTCCCTTGCCCGTTCCCAGGTTTTGCTCCAGTCCCACCTCACCGAGTTCGCCTCCTGGTGTAACCGGTGGCTCCTCTCCGTCAATCCCGACAAATCCCAGGCAATAGTCATAGGTCGTACCACCCGCTCCTTCCGCCTCCACGATTTCTATCTTACCCTTCACAACCGACCCATCCGTCACACCCCCACCCTCAAGTACCTTGGCCTTACCCTTGACCGTCAACTGTCCTGGACTCCATACCTCAAATCCCTCCGTGAGAAAGCTCTGTCTCTCCTAAACCTCCTAAAACTCCTCACTGGCCGGACGTGGGGCCTTCACCCTTCCACTGTCCTTCACACCTACAAATCAATCATGCGCCCTGTCCTTTGTTCCTTCCACCCCGCCTGGATATCAGCCCCTCCTACTTTCTACAAATCCCTCCAGATCCTAGAACGCCACGCCCTCCGCCTCGCATACCGTATCAGACTCCCTTCCCCCACGTGGATCCTTTATGACCTCATCCCCTTCCCTCCTCTCCTACAACACCTTGAACATCTCCGGCTACTTTACACATCCCGAAAAATAGAGTCCCAAAACCCTCTGGTCTACCCTATTCTTACAAATCCCGGGCCTCTGCCACGCCTCCGCCAAACCGTCCCTCCCGGCCTTCACCTCCATACACTCCGTATCCTCTCCCAAGGCAATTTCCGCACCCTTCCTCTACCGGATACCGACCTTCGTCCCGATATCTACCCCTCCTACCAACTCTGATCCCTTCCCCGTAGCATCAGCGCCCCTCCCCTCTCTCCCGTCCCTTTTCCTTCCCGCCCGCTTGGCTACCCCTCTCCCATGCCCAGAGTCTCGTCACTCCTTCCCTCCTTACGCTCTCTTCCCTCCCCTTCTCCCCCTCCCCCGCACTTCCCCCGTCCCTGCCCCACCTCCCCCCTCCATCCCCTCCCCACCCCCTGCGGGGGCGTCTCGACTTTTTATCTACGTGTTCAGTGCAAGTGTCTCCAGTGTCGTGTGTTTTACTCAGTGCCTCCATAATCGCCGTCCCCATGTTTTATTCAGTACGCCGTCCGATGTCTTCATGTGTGAACTTAGTGTCTCTACAATGTACTTTTAACTCGCCACCGTGGCCACCTGTTTTTACTAACTATGTGTGTTTTTTATTACTCCTCGTCTGTTCATCGTTCCCTGATATATGTTTATCCCGTTTTATCCATGTACGTTTTTAGTCTGTCGAAAACTCAGCGTGTAAATTGTTTTAACTTCCCGCAATTTTGTTCCTCTTTTTATATTTTATTTCTTATTTGTCAAATTTTTGTATGTCACATGGCTGAAGAGCAGCCACCGCAGCTGCTGCCAGCCTGCCAGCTGTTTCTACAGCTGGCTTTAAAACAACAATAAAGGGAAAAAAAGCAGAAGATTTTCCTTGCAATTGAGAATCAAGTAAAGCACTGTTCAATTCCACAGCGTCTACGACATTGACTGTATGCACTGCTCTCGCACTTTGCGAAGCACTGTTTCTAACGTTACTGTTCTTTGAGTTTTTAATTTGCATACACACAGACTGCACATGTTCCGATTTACCACATTGATAACAGGTTGCGTTGCGACTAGGGCAATGAGCACGCTTGTGGCGAGACACACACTGGGGGCAAGATTTACGAACATTTTTCTGAAACGGGCGTTGGCGCCCGTTATTCAAATTACTGTTTCTAACTCGACGGGGCGACCTTTGCGTCGCACTTTTACACTGGCTACTGTTCACTGTCTGTTCATCACGGCCGGTATAAAAATAAGAATCACTAGGGCTAGACTGAGTACTATGGCTAGGAAAGCGTCCGTTACGGCGCACTGAATTAACACTGTGGCTTTGCATTTCGACATCTGCTAAGTCAAAAGTATCATGCGCTTCTATAAGCTGCAGTACACTGTCTAATGAAGGATCAGACTGTTTCAGAATTGCTGCCCTAATTTTGGGGTCCTGAATGTTCTGCGTAATTGCATCTCTCAACATAACATCACTATAAGATAGTCCACAAGAACAAGTAAATTTACATTTGCGGGTTAAGCCCTTCAATTCCGTAATCCATTCCTGGTGTGACTTTTGCGGTAACTTTTTAAGTCTGAAAAATCGGTACCGAGCCGCAGCTACGAGAACTTTTCTCTCATCATGAGCATTCAGTGCTTCTACTATTTGTTCAAAGTCTACATCACGAGGAGATGCGTTGGGGAACAGTTTCTGCAGTAACACGAAAGTCTTGGTGCCAACTACGGCGAGAAAGAAATGTTTAACTGTCTGACCTGTTATTTGATGAGCCGCGACGAGTTCTTGAAATTGAGCGAAGTAGACGCTCCATTCTTCCTCACGTTCGTTGTACTGGCGAAACGTAGGAAGCGTTGCGGCAGCAGGTGTGGGCTGCTGAAGCGGCGGCTGTTGTTGTTGGTTAGCTGCTTGCGCTGTTAGCTCGCCCACAGCCTGCAGGAGTTGTGTGATTTGCGCCGTCTGAAACTGAATAATTTCCATTAAGTTTGGGTTCGGGGTAGTGGCCATGCTGACCGATTAGGCGCCACGTATACAAGTAACTTATAACAAAACACAAATGCAATATGAAAGAGGACGCTCTGCAACAAAAAAAGTCCACAAAACACGTGACAATATTGTTCCCCCCAAAAATCTTATTATAAGGGTGGGTGGGCGGGAGCAATTTCTGCGTGCTCTGACTGCTGCTGTCTGGCTGCTGTAAGCTGCTGGTCCAAGATTCGTCTATCGCTCCTCGTCGCCACTTTTGTATCCCATCCTCGTCGCCACTTTTGTGTCCCAGCCTCGTCGCCGCTTTTGTGTCTCGTTTCCGTCGTAGGTGTCGGTGGCCGAGTGGAATGAGACCGACACAGGAATAAAGATAGCACGCTGGTGCAGGTACGGAGGGGAGCTGCCAGAAACTAGAAACACTAGAGTAAATTAGAACGAGATATATATTGCACAGAATTTATACAATACTTAACTTTTACATAGCTCGGTACTGCAGAATGCTGATACATAGTTGAGCTACGTCTGCCTAGTGCCTGTCCGATAGCCAAGTCTTTACTGGTGCCTATCTGATTTCGAGGTGTTAACTGGTTCCTATCTCAGTCCCAAGTGAACGATGTCGTTCAATGGTGGCCACGAGCGGGATCGCAGCAGAGGGCGCTCGTGGCTGTCGTCGTAAGAACGCCGCGCCGTGCGTGCATGGCGGCGCGCGGCGAAAGCAGGTGGCGCGCACTTAGGACTTGTGCGACACCACAGAATGGGAGATGAAATAGTATAACGGTGGTTCGATGAACCCTCTGCCAGGCACTTAAATGTGATTTGCAGAGTATCCCATGTAGATGTAAGGACAACATACAAACACCTATGCCCCAGGGAGTCGTCGAACCTCTGACGACGAGCAGCCACGCGCTTCAAAGCGAGGCGCCTTAGACCGCTCGGTTACTTCACCGCGGCCCACAGGTTTCTTTCCTTGTTAATATTCACAACAAACTAGAACGCTGAGAGACTGATTTTAGTCGTCTTGTCAGTAGTTGGTGGTGAACGACACTTCCATCTCCATACTTCTCTCTCATTACTTTTCGGTAATTTAATAATGGTCTCGTTTCCATTCTTCATCGCAACATCTATTGCTAACTGAACAACATTATCCTACTTTTAAGTGCGCTGATATTAACAACGTTTCGCACTCCAAACAACAAACATAAACACACACACAGAGGGAGAGAGTGAAAGAGAGAGAGAGAGAGAGATAGAAATATGTACACATACGTGCAAGGTGCGTGCGCGCGTGTGTTGCATTTCATTTGATGAGCACATTTCGTATTTGAAGCAGTAATGGAACGTGGTTTTGATTTCGTACATTTTTTTAATTTCTATTTGTAAATTTTTACACAATTTACAGTAATTTGTCAAAAATGCAAAGAATATGCACGACCAGACTGGAAACTTAAGTTACTTGAGAAGTGTTTCTTGTGGTAATTCATTCATCCTAAATGTTTTAGGAATATCGTAATGTCACACTGATGCTGTATGCAAGTTTACTGAAATTTCCTATTTCAGTCTAATAGCAGATCGTTTTAAATCACGGAGGATCAAAGGTAAAAAAAGGAATGCATAGTTTTTGCACCTTTGTATCAGGGAAATTCGGATGTTAAAAGTAACAGATGGGAAAGCAATAGAGGATAGACAGACACTTATAATAGTCGTCTGTCTACGGCTTAACGATCCTGCCGATTTGCTGTATACCTTCTATTAATGGCAATCCAACCCGGATTTTCCGTTGTATGATGTTAAAATGAAATGATAGGGTAAGAGATAATCAGATACTGTTAATCCATTTGATGTACTTAATTAAGATATTGTTGACTCACACTTCCGGTTATGTAACAATTTTTTTCCTAGAATGAAACTTTCACTTGGCAACGAAGTGTGCGCTGATATGAAACAACCTGTCTCAGGTTGCGGGTAAGAATGTCTCCACCATATCTTTTCTTCCAGGTCTGCTATCCCTGCAATGTTCACAGGAGAACTCCTGTGAAGTCTGGGAAATAGAAGGCGAGGTATTGTCGGAAGTAAAGTTCTGAGGGCGGACCATGAAGCGTGCCGGGATAGCTCGGTCAGCTGAGCGCTTTCCCAGGTTAGAATCCCGGTTATGGCACACAATTTTAATCTACCAGGAAGCTTCAAAACTTTAGTTGCATCCCTATATTGCTGTTACAGGCATTTATTGAACATCACTATTAACGAGGTTTAATGGTCCGACCGGCATCAATATTCGCAGCAATTATGTCGTTAAAACTTACCCTACCACCGAATGTCATCACGGTTAAGAGTATCTATCGAACCGAAACCGCAGAACTGATAAATATGTATAGCTGCCACGAGCAAGTCAAGTGTATCACCGCTCTACCTTGTAATTGTTTAATCAAATTACATCAGTGGCCTAATTGCTTCTGCTGAGGACCAGTAGATCCGCCATGACAGTGAAGCGTTTGCAGATGCCGTCCCGTATATCAATATGCAAACACTGTGCAACTGGCAGCCTGTCATGGGCACACCGCTCCGTGTGCCGGCCTGACCCGAGATATTCATCACAGTAAATACTCCAACTTGCATCAAACTTAACCATATCCGTAAATGTAATCAACATCATATAGTAAGCGGAAGCAATCAGTGCAGACATTTGGTAACACTAAGTCTGCAAACACCTGACATAACGTCTTCATAATGATATATTAAACATTCATGCCAGAAAAAGTTCACAAGATGTATAGAATTATGCTTATAGTGCGAAGCAAGTCGCTAACTGCCATTGTGTGAAACACTGTTTGAATACACACTGACATAGGAATCAATTTGGAAAGCGGCTGTATATATCACATTACATACCTAATTTGCTTGTTCAAGGTGTATTCTGGCTATTTTAGTGTATTTAAATCCTGTCACTGCTGTGTATTCTCGATGTGTAAACTGCTGGGGGATGCAACAGCTGGTCAATTATTATGCGCAATGTAGTTTAAAATTTTATTGTAATCAAACAGGAAACTTACAAGAACATCATTTATCGACATAGCTCTTCGCGTTTCAACGCACTTGCTCCATCGTTGTACAAGATTCTTGATGCCCTTATAAAAATAAGGTTGTTGGTTTAGCTGCAAGTCAGGAATGCACCGCTTCGTTCGAGGCAAATCGACGGCCCCTTAATGCCTGTTTGAGTGGACCAAACAAGTGATAATCAGAAGGAGCAAGATCGGGACTACATGGAGGATGATTGAGTACTTCAAATTTAAGTTTCTGGAGCGTTTTAGCAGTGTAGGCAGCAGTAAGCGAACGGGCATTTTCGTGCGACAAAACAACACCTTTTGACAGCAATCCTCGGCGTATGCTTTGAATTGCAGGCTTTAGCCTGTCAGTAAGCGCCTTTCCACATAATGTTCCGGTACTGAAAGTGGATCGCTGAACTTTCTTATTGTTTGGTGCAAATAGACAGCGGAGCAGCCATGATTAACAGCACGGCAGCGGTAACGGAACTAACTTAGCAGTTTTAAAATTGCAGAGTTGTAACACCAAATAAATAAAGCATGCGTCATCAACGTATAGCGACACTACTACTGAAGTAAACAAAAATATAATTAAACCGCAGCTAATAATTGACTTACCATCGTACAAGTTTATAGGGGAATTACAATAGCAAATACTTAACTACTTGAGTCTTGAAACGGGACAGAAGGAAGACTGCTATTACACCGTTATTAAATATCACAACAGTAATGCTAATTCTGTTTGCTTCTGTTCTTCAGTACAAATACTTAACTACTTCAGACTTGAAGTGGGACGGAAAGAAGACTGCTATTACATTGTTAAAAAGCATCATAACAATCAATGCTATTTCTGTTTGCTTCTGTTCTTGAGTACCATGGTCGGTAGACTGGGATCGACCAGCAACGTGCATCTGGTTAAGTGTGAGCCATAGGGGACACTGGTCTCCACATGAGCCGTGGGCGCTCCAGAGCTTCTCCTCGGGACTGGCGCGCTTTGCGGGGCCTACTGAATGAAGTTGTTGCGGTGCCGCACTGTTTGGTGGGCAGTCGGTACAATAGGACTGTACACAAACCATCAAATACATACTGTTAGTGCCAATAATGGGTGGCAGGGACGTATGCGCCCCGTGATCTTCCGTCACACATCTCGAATTCGGCCAAAATAAACTTAATTTTCTCGAATGAAAGTACTGTTTTCGGCGAATTACTCGAGAGTCTCCCTGCTTGATAACTTCGAATCCGCTATTTTCTAGCATCGCAACTGATTTTGCGGTTGTTATTAACTTGACCCAGTTGAGTAGGTTTGTAGTAGTTCTTATTTTTACGTTCTTTCTCCCTTTCTCTATTGACTTTATCAGGGTTGAAGACATGTGGTGACAATCTGTAACCATGTTGCCCACCGACCTTTATCTCGGACGGATTTGTCAGCGAATGAAGACTTTTACACCATCTGGTTCTGGAACCCTTACATACAGCGGCCCTCTGAAGTGAGTGCATAAATGTACGTCTATCTGTAATGGATGCTAGACATAAAAGTGCGTGAGTAGAAGTTACTGTGTACTGTAATCATTAATGTTTAGCAATATTTTGATGGCGAATCCTAGGAGTACCTACAACATGCAACAGGTGTTCCTACAGCACTTATAAATTTCTTCATTAAGAGTTTCTTTGATGACAATTAGTGTTTGATGTGATCATTAAAGGAGGACTCTCGATTGATGGAATCATACACCTTCTTTTATATCAACAAACGTACATTGAACGGTTAACTCTGAGTTGCCCTATATTTCTTTTTTTTTCAGATTGAAAATTTGCTGTGCACAAGGTCACCCTTGTTGGTAGTCCGAACGGAATTGCCCAATCTTCTAGCTCACCTTCATATCTCTGACGAAGACAGGCTAAGAAGGACTTGTAAATATCTATGGTGATTCCATTGTAGTTATTAACATCAAACTAGTCACTTTTTAAAGTATTGGATAGACGATTGTATGCTTTCACCTTTTAGATGGGTGTTCCGTTAATAGGATTTCGTTTGTTCAAATGTTCAAATGTTTGTAGAGCTTATGGGACTTAACTACGGAGTCATCAGTCCCTAAACTTACAAACTACTTATGAACTAGCTTACACTAATGACGGCACAAATATCCATGCCCGAGGGGGCATTCGAACCCCCGACCGTAGTGATTCCGTTTGTTACATGTCAACGAGGATTACTGTCAAATCCGTAAGCGGGTCTAGGTCCTTCGAGAGTTATGCTAGTATGCCATCTTCTCCAAATGATTTTTTTTAGTACCTCAGGGAAATACATATTCATCTTTCTAATGTATTGGGTGGACGATTGTACACTTTCACCTTTCAGATGGGTTTTCTGTTTATAGGATTCCGTTTGTCACATGTCAATGAGGATTACTGTCAGATCCGCAAGTGGTTCTAGGTCCCCCGTGAGTTATGCAATTATGCCATCATCTCCAGTTGTTTTTAGTAACTCTGAGAAATACATAGTCATCTTTATGTTATATTCTGGGTTATGCAGTGCACGCCTTGAATCTTGCTTTCGCAAGCACACTTTCAATGAAATGTACCTACGCATCTTTCCTGCGAACGTCTTGTAGCAGTCTCATTCGCTGTAACCGCTGAAGACTATTTCGATGCAGTGCTATTGCCTTTGTATATGTCTACACTTCGTTTGACTCATACATTTTGCTCTTTGTTGTCTTTCTGTAAGTCTTCCTTCATGGATATAATGTTCCTTCACATAAAGAATTCCAGCAAGAATGTTCCATGTTTTTCCTTGTTGGACGTGTGAAAGACAATGGCGCGTTTTAATATAATCATAACTTCTTCAGATTGTGTAAACAGTATTACATTCCAGTTAAAAAAATAAAGAGTCCCCAAAATCAGACGTTACAGCGTGTGTTAGAATTCATTGAAAGTGCCCTGAATGAAGCTAACAAAGTGAGAGAGATATTTAAGTCTCTTTCAAATCCTCTTAAAGAAAGCACCTCCACTCACATAAAAAAGTGAAGGCAATAGCTTTGAGTCATTTAACTAAAAGTTTTTCATTAATCAACTTTTGGACGTAGTTAACTACTGGTAATAAAATTTCAGTTTCTGTGTATTGTTAATGATGAAGGCAGATTGGCATGCCAGAACTTTCAATAATTTACATCCTTCTTTACCTACACCGTAGAATGTCCAATTATCGGTATTATTGCGACTAATGAGAATCGTTAATTTTTATTATAGTTCATCGTGAGTCTACGCCTTGGAACACACTGTTTTCAAGTAGACCTAGCTGGAAACTCTAAAATTGACGTAACTAGGGTACTGAAACACAACATCGGACAGAATTCGTATTCATCCATGCAACACGATAAACATGATCAGCGAGCCTGACCTTACTTCAGAGTCGACTTTCTGCTCTGTAGGTAACTTACAAGGGGAATGCACGCCCTCCGTAAGTCATTGAGGATACACCTAGCTAAATTTGCAGTGTACTTGAGGGGTAGATTTGCAGTACAGTTGAAGGGTGTACACTCACTGAAGGGTTACAGGTCAAGCCGGCCGCGGTGGCCGAGGTGACTGAGGCGCTCCAGTCACGGTCAGCACGGCCACTACGGTCGGGGGTTCGAATCCCCCCTCGGGCATGGATATTTGTGCCGTCCTAGTTCGTAAGTAGTTTAAGTAGTTTGTAAGTTTAGGGACTGATGACCTCGTAGTCAAGTCCCATAAGCTTAACAAACATTTGAACATTTGGTACAGGTCAACAGGCAGCAAATTATGAGGGAGAAAAGGCTGTAAAATTCGAAGTGCATTTTTGTATTTCAAATATTGCCATGTTGCGTACACAAGTTTGCGCGAGCGTATTCCATTCTTGAAAAGTAGAAATGTAACGAAATAATAACATAACAAACAATGAATTTCGTTACAGCGAAGCAAAAAGCCAGCGCAGGCTGACAAGTTTAGGCGATATGGTTGCTTTCGGCTATCAACGACAGAATTTTGTTCAAATGTTCAAATGTTTGTAGAGTCTATGGGACTTAACTACGGGGTCATCAGTCCCTAAACTTACAAACTACTTATGAACTACCGAATACTAAGGACGGCACAAATATCCATGCCCGAGGGGGGATTCGAACCCTCGACCGTAGTGGCCGTGCAGACCGTGACTGAAGCGCCTCAGTCCCCTCGGCCACCGCGGCCGGCCAGAATTTTGTGACTTTATTTTAAAAGAAATGTGACCATCACCATTTGAAAATGAATGCGATGTTTAGAGTGACACAGCAAATTGTATCTACGGAGCACTCTTTTTATTTAGTACTATTTGTACAGATTTCTAAGGTTTCATTCCCTTTTGGAAACTGTAATATTATAACACAAACTCAGTATGTCTCGGTTTTTCAACTTTTTCGAATAAGCGACCTTCTCCAAGTAAAAATACTCTGGCGACCACCTTTCAAATGAAAACATTCTGCAGAATCGTTTCCTCACGAACCACAACATAATTACGTTCTCTCAAAGAAACAAATGTAAGCTTCATTCTTCTGCTTCAGCTTTGTCTTAAATTGTTGAACTACTTATTAATCTATTTATTTATATTTTTATATTTTCGGAATGGAACCATTATCGGATTATTATATGATTTTCGACAGAAAAATATATTTTTTTAACGAGTGTTTCGCATTTCAAGTAAAACTCAGAAGCGAATTATGCTCATTAAGAAAGATTCCATTGTAAAGACAGTTCGTAAGGAAATAGAAATGTTTCTGGAATTGTTCAGAATTACTTATTGTGTCATGTTTTTCACCAATAGTTTGATTTCTGAAAAGTTTTCAGACTTTGCGCTTACTCATCATTAACATCCTATATTATAAAATAATCTGTGATCTGTATTACTGAAACCCTATTACTTTTATGGTGCAAGTACTCCCCGAGTAAGACTTTGCCATCCCCCTGGTGGTCGCACCTACATGCTGAAAAACACTGAAGTATGTAATTGATGAGTAAAGGTCAAACTGTAATTATTGAACAGTATTGGCAATCTGTATTTACATTATAAACTAGCGAAACGCTCTGGCTTCACACAGGGACTCAATAAAATGAAAGGCACACTTAGAGAATACAGTATGAGGTATAATACTCAATAAAATTCCCAAATCTGCAGTAGATTTGGCTGTGCGATTACTGTCATTAGTCTGTTCATCAAGAAGGTATACATCCAACCGAATCTTTCTTAAAATTTATTTGAATTGAAACAAAACATTTTCAGTAGGATCATGAATTTACTGTAACAAAATAAATCGGATTTAAAATCAGTGAGCTGTGTCTGTTTCAAGAAAATTGGTTAATTATATGAATTAATTATAATTGAATGAAATCCGAATTCATAGTTGTGAGAGTCATTTGGTGGTGTATTTAATGCAGTCATTGCAGCGTTTGGTAATATATGATATTTTTTGATTTACCATTACGATATTTATGTTTTTAAGCTTTTATTAGAGGACCTACACTTGACTCCTGACACTATCGATCTCCTCTGCTCCTCCCGATATAAACAATGTTATGCGTAATGCATACTAAAATTTCGTATATTAATAACTAATTCCACATTTCCTTCAGTATTTATCCTCGTACACCCTCTCTCTTTTATCTACTGCACTCACATATATAACTATCACCTCTTGCTACTCTTTCTATGTCTTACTCTCTTTCCCTCCCTCCTCCCCCCCCCTCTCTCTCTCTCTCTCTCACTTCATCTCTTCCTCTCACCTGCCCGTCGCGTTCTATCATCCATTAGTCTCCTCCTAGAACCTTTCTCCGTCAATCTCATCCCACCACCCGTGTTGACCAATCGCCTCATCAGCACCTCTACGTCAATGTTCTCCACTAACCTCACCATTATTCGTGCTCTTTCACATTACACCACGTCCTCCATTTGACCTATAAGCAACTTCATATAGATTCCAAATTAAGGGGAATTGATCAAATAGGTCGAAGCTTGCTGCAAGAGAGCTGGCTGCCATGCACCACTGCACCATGCATTATCTTAAATCTCTCCATGGAAAAATCCACTTGTGTCCCTGAAATCATAATGATCTGCCCAAAATGTCATGTGTCATCAATTGTGATCCACAGAGAAATCGAATAATTTTTATTTATTTATTTATTTTTGTGTGTATATTTCCAGACTTTCATTCGAAATTGTTAAAATTTTTCTGGAAACTGTTCCATGACGTAATGAACAAAAAGAAAAAAAAAGGAGTAACGGGTGTCCATTTTTTGTATCCCACATTAGGGTCTCGAGTTGGTACAAAACTCTACACTTCGGTGAAAGGATAAAGATATCAACGAATTAAAGACACTGCTTTGAGAATGTAATCTGAAGAGCTTATAGTAAAATTTTCAACTATTTTTAATTAATAAATGTTGTAGAAGCAGGTATCCCTTCAATTCGACATTTTGTACCCAAAAATCATGGTTTCTCGTGGTTGTCTCAGGAACTTTCCATTAACAAAATGTGGTTTTACAAGCCGTATTACATGCTTAATGTAGGAAAAAAGAGTGAACTACAAACTTAGCAGACCTGAAAGAAAAGAAATGTTTAAATTTAAACCATATACTACAAGAGAGCTTGAGTATGGTAGTTGTTCAGATAGATATACAATTGATCAATAGGCAGAGGATAATACAAAACACTTCACCAATTATCTCTGTGATCAATAGAACCCAAAATAAGGGCCACTGTAAAATCACAATGTTGCACACATCGTTTTCGAATGTACAGAATAGAGTTTACGACATTGGATGCCAGCACAAATTTTCAATTACTTCATTGAATTTAGTTCAGTGTCCTGTAACAGTCGAGATTGGATATTTCGAATTGGTAAATTATATGTACATAACAGCAACACTACAAACACATAACTATCAGGGGAACTATTAATGACAATTTGACTTCACCTAAAGTTCGCTTGCGTGACTTCATTGTATGAGAGACAGTGGTTACCAAAGGAAAGGAGTCCTGTAGTTCCATGTTTGTATCTCATAGGCCTAACACTGTGCTAATAGCTCGATGCTTTATTGTTATTACGGCAACTGATAATGAGAATTTCTGTTCATAAAATGATTACATGTTGGAGATGCCAAAACTACAGCTGCTGGCAACCATGCAAGTATATCCTGTGATTTTAAACCTTGTATTTACTACAAAATGATACTATTCAGTTAGAGGTTGATGCGGTATGGGCATCACAGCAGGTAACAGTGAGAATTTCTTTTCAAGGAATGATTGCATGTAGGATATTTCAATACATTAGCCACTGGAAACTATGCCTGAACCTCCTGCCATTGTACTATATTGCAACTGATGATGAGATTTTGTGTTCATCAAATACTCTTACGAGGTGTCAATACTATGGCTACTGGCAACCATGTCAGGAACACCTTTCATTATACTCCACGTATGTACTACGGAAGGCTGCTGATGTGTCAATAGATTGATACTTCATATCCATTATAGCAACTGATAATGAGAATTCCTGCCATTAAATTATCAGTTACAGGATACATTATTACTATACCTATTCGTGGCCATGCCAGTATCGCCTGTTATTAGACTACATGTATGTATAACAAAGTGTACCACCATGTTAATATCTCGGCCATGCATAGTCTCCATGGCAACTGTTAATATATCGACTATACAGCAACCGGCGATCTTAACAGGATCATCTATCGTTCAACAGCATGAATGTTCTACAAAGGACTACCAACGTCTTAATAAGTCTACGCTGCACAGTTATCATGACAACTGTTAGTGAGATATTGTCTTCATCAAATGATGGCGCACAGGTTTCAACGATACCAAAGCAACTGGGAGCCATGGCAGGATCACCTCTCATTTGCAGCATCTATGACCTAAATTGGGCCACCACGATGTTAATAGCTCTACGATACATAGTTATCAACAGTTAATTTGAATTTATATTCAACAAGTTACCCGATGTGGGATACATCAATTCTATGGCGACCTTGCCAGGAGCGTCAGTCACTTAAAGCCATGATTGTGCCACAAAGGCTAACCCCCGTGGCAATAACTCGCTGCTGCATATGTGTTTAGATACAAAATGGGGAACGACGTTCATTCTGGAATATACGAGACCTTGTCTTCATCAGATGATGGCGCACATGTTACATCGATACTAGAGCCACTGGGAGCCATGGCAGGATCACCTCTCATTTGCAGCATCTATGACCTAAATTGGGCCACCACGATGTTAATAGCTGTACGCTACATAGTTTTCAACAGTTAATTAGAATTTATTGTCAACAAGTTGTGCGATATGGGATACATCGATTCCATGGTGACCTTGCCGGAGCGTCAGTCATTTAACGCCATGATTGTTCCATAAAGGCTAACCCCTGTGGCAATAACTCGCTGCTGCATATGTGTTTAGATACAAAATGGGGAACGACGTTCATTCTGGAATTTACGAGACCTTGTCTTCATCAGATAATGGCGCACATGTTACATCGATACTAGAGCCACTGGGAACCATGGCGGGATCACCTCTTATTTGCAGCATCTATGACCTAAATTGGGCCACCGCGATGTTAATAGCTGTACGCTACATAGTTATCAGCAGTTAATTAAAATTTATTTTCAACAAGTTACCCGATATGAGATACATCGATTCCATGGCGACCCTGCCAGGAGCGTCAGTCATTTAACGCCATGATTGTGCCACAAAGGCTAACCCCCGTGGCAATAACTCGCTGCTGCATATGTGTTTAGATACAAAATGGCGAACGACGTTCATTCTGGAATATTGTGATTTCCGTTTGAGTCAATGGGAGTTGATTTCCCTAATGGACCCCCGCCAGCGGCTGGAGTGCCCGTGCTCGCCGCTCTGCGCTGGTCGCTGTTGTGCGAGCGCTTTGTTCGCAGGAGTGGCTCTCGCCGGCTGCACACACTGTAATTCCATTTTCGTGGCCCGGGTGCCCAACCCTCTCCGACCCGGGATCACCGATTGCTGGCGCGTAATTGTTAATCGCATATTAGGTGCGCTTTCTGTGCGGGTTCACCGCGGCGATAACATCGTTACAGGTAATCGAGTTTGGTAGCGCACACCTCTCGCCGCGCGTGCCGCAGCTCCGATGGAGTTACGCCCAAGTAATAATTACACCGGGCGCACGATTTGCGTCTTTCGCAGGCAGTCGACACCGCCGCCGCCGGCGCTGGTGCGAATATTAAACTTGCGGTCGTTTCTGGCGGTCAGTGCACCGTGGCATTTAATCAGTGTACCGCCGGTGCGGACTCACGCGTCTGCTACGAGTGTTGGTTGGTGAGGGGGGGGGGTGCAGTGATAGAGGTGGGGAGTGAGGGACGACGAAAAAGAGAGATAGATACGCCTCCCACCACCACACGAGGCGGATATTGCATTTCACGCGTTCCTTTTTCGGACGCACCGCACTAAATATTCCCCGTGCCGTTGGTGAAATAATACATTTCCGCTATCGGCGTATTGCGAATGAAATAACCTCGCTGGCACTGAACGGCTCGAAATGAAATTCGTGTGAAATTGGCTTAGCGAAATCCGACAGCGCAAGTCCTCCCCGCCCGCCGTATCGCGCATGCGAAAACGCAAATTCGGTGTGCATGGAGAATTAAGCGCTCTCTTTTTTTTTCGCCTCCCCCCCACTCCCTCTCTTTTTCGCTTACGCCTCGCTAAATTGTCTGTGTTAAAGAGCCGAAAACAGACTCCGCGAACGAGAGCTAAAGCGTTCAGCTTTCCGCAATGTGGTTCGAATGGGGGATCGTTTGTCGGACACTGAGCAGTGGTGTCAGAGGTTGATCATCTGTCGGCTTCCTGTTTTAACGTACACTCCGGACACAGTCGTGGTATGTTAGCTCATGCAGTCGTACGCTCTGCTAAACATTGGCTATCTGTAATTGTAATATGACACTTTTTATATAACGTATAAAAAACTTTTCGAATCTGACTCGGGATCCAAATATTCCGTGCAAACTCAACACCAAGCATTCAGAGCAAACTCAAATATTTATACAGTTTGTACAAAAAATATTTACATTAAATAAAATAAAAGACCAAAACAATGGCAGAAATGTCCTTCTTTTCACAAAAAAAGACCCACACACACATATACAAGGTGTTTTACTAAGTGTGTTTGCCTCTGTAACTTATCAAATAATAGGTGACGGGAAATTTTAATGCGGTAGGTCAACACAAGAATTGTTACACTTTCTGCGGAGCTATGAACATAGTTTATTGTATCATTTTCCAAAGAGTTACACCACAAAGATATAATTTTTTAAATGTAACAATAGTTTTTCTATCGTGCATTCGATTCGTTGAAACCAGCTGCGTCCAAATCAATTTAAACTACATTTCTATCACTGTTAGTTTGGGAGCTGCAACCCTTCCAAGTTTAGGGGGCGGAAGCTACAACAGCGTAGATGACTGGCTGGTGGTCATGAGACAGTGGGCCGTGCCCCAGGGGATAGCCACTCGGCCAGTCAGCTACGCTGTCGCAGCCTCCGCCTCCGGAACTTTGAAGGGTTGTAACTCCCAAACTAACAGTGACAGGAATGTAGTTTAAATTGATTTGGACGCAACTGGTTTAAACGAATCCAATACACGATAGAAAAACCTATTGTTCCATTTAAAAATTAAATCTTTGTGGTGGAACTCTTTGGAAAATGATACAATAAAGTATGTTCATAGCTCCGCAGAAAGTGTTACATTTCGTATGTTGACCTACCGCATTAAAATTCCCCTTATTTTATAAGTTACAGAGGCAAACACACTTTAGTGTGTGTGTGTGTGTGTGTGTGTGTGTGTGTGTGTGTGTGTGGTAAATATTGACTCTCAAATCCATCATTCGAGGAGGCTGAGTAGTGGCCAGGAAGACTGCAGTTCTAACACGCCTCTGGTTAACCAGGTTTACGTTGACCGGGCTCTTCAGATCAACGCGTGGATGGTTCATCTGAAAGAGCACAGCCTATTTCCCTCCTCATCCTTAACCAAAAAAAGGTATCCCTGCTTGTAAATCGTCAGTAATGACCACCGTGTTGCGGGACGTTAAACATTAATCTTCCTTTTTCTAAATCGTATACGTTCAGAGCTAGACCACTTGTTGATCTCCGGTACTGTGAAGCGCATCTTCTATTGAATGGAAAACTCTACCCTTACAATTTCATGGCCGGCCGCGTTGGCCGAGGGGACTGCGGCGCGCCAGTCACGGTCTGCACGGCAACTGCGGTCGGGGGTTCGAATCCCCCCTCGGGCATGGATATTTGTGCCGTTTAGTGTTAACTAGTTCATAAGTAGTTTGTAAGTTTAGGGAATGATGCCCCGTAGTTAAGTCCATAAGCTCTACAAACATTTGAACTTTTTTACAATTTCATGTTCTGACCCGTTCCATAGAGGACAAATACTTTCGTGGAGAAGAGTATTGGAGAACGCTCTCGGAACATCATGAGCGCTGCTATTGTAGTGTGGGTGCATACTGCCTTTAAAATTTCCTGTTTAAATAAATGCATCGATGATTCTGCTGCACCATTGGAAGATGGGTGAAATGGTCCACTAAAGAGGTGTTTGATGCCATTTGACGCTTAGAATTCTTCGGGATCTCCCTCTACATGTTTGGGCATTCTGTCCTATGGATTGTTGATATTTGAAGACCTGTTGTCTGTTTCTGATATAACAGATCATACAAGTAACCATTTTACATTTTATGTTATACATTATTCCATATAATATTTGTAAAAAGTTTTTGAGTATTTTGCGTAAAAATAATGGTAATAATTATTGTTATCATGGTGGTAAAACGCAATAATAATGTTAACAATATGAAAGATAAGGAATTATAGTTAGTGAAAAATAGGGAAATATCTTAGAGACGGTAGATGATGTGAGTTGTAAAATGTTTTGATTTTTCAAGAAGGAGAAAATCATAGTAGATTCAAATGATTAAGGCAAGCTAATAATTACTGTCCTTCTCTGTTTTAGATGAGAGGGCTTAAGTAATATTTGTAGCTTCTTTTCATCTTAAATAACTGCCAGTCTTATCTTACTAATAGTTTTCAAGATATTTGTGTAGCTACGGCGGAGTGGTCAAGCGCATTGAGGCGCTACGCTCCAATGCGCGATGCCGTTCCCATTTGGGGGTTCGTATTTCCCCTCGGGGCTAATTAATAAGTAGTTTGTAATTTAAGGGACTGATGACTCCGCAGTTATAAGCTTAACAAACATTTGAACATTTGATCTGTGTGTCTCTTACTCATAGTGTTCGCGATCTGTATGCGTGCTGACCTCGTCAAATTCTGTTATTAGTTTCAACAATTGTACGTGTTGCTTATAGTTCACAGCTGTTGTAATGTATATTATGCAATTTTTAATGCGCTGAGTTATAATGATAGTGTTGTGGTACAGTTGTCCACGTTACAATTTATTTTATCATGACTATGCATTACTATATTGTTCTTTGCGTGGCGTGCTGTTGGAAAATATTGTACAGTATGCTTATTTACTTGCCAACAAATTCAAATGTTCAATTGTTTGTAGAGCTTATGGGACTTAACTACGGAGTCAACATTCCCTAAACTAGCTTATACTAAAGACGGCACAAATATCCATGCCCGAGAGGGGATTCGAACCCCAGACGGGGAACGGCCTCGCGCATCGTAACATAGCGGCTCAATGCGCCCGGCCGCTCCGCCGCGGCACTTGCCAGCACATGAGCTTCAATACCATTACATGTACTACAATAACGTGTTACATAACAATGGTTAGTATCGGGTGAGAAGACTACGAATGAAATCCTTGAGCCTTGTTTCCCATGATGGCACTTTTCTGAATACAGTACCTACATCAAATATACACGATAGAAAACATGTAAGTATATGCTATAGTGTTATTTCTCTCTTTTGCGATGGTTTATGTGTAATGTTCACTCACTTAGTTCCTGTCCACCCTCTCTATAATAACACCATGACAATCACCGGGCCGGCCGCTGTTGTCGAGGGGACTGAGGCGCTCCACTCACGGTCTGCACGGCCACTACGGTCGGAGGTTCGAATCCCCCTCGGGCATGGATATTTGTGCCGTCCTTAGTTGTAGCTAGTTCATAAGTAGTTTGTAAGTTTAGGGACTGATGACCCCGTAGTTAAGTCCCATAGACTATACAAACAAAAAATCACCGGTATGTTCTCATTTTTTGTGGAAGTCTAGTTTCAGCAATTTCTATTAGCTTCCAGGAAAGCCCAGACTCAACCCTCAAAACTACACAGGTGCAATTACTGCCAATTCTGCGTGACAAACTCTTATCTACTTTAATGTTATGAAGAGCCTTATACTGACGTGTGTGTTGGGTCTGTGTTCTGTGAGGTGTCCTCTTCATCTGTACCTGTAGTGTCGTAAAGTAAGGAAGAATAGTGTTAAAACGTCCCGTAGACAACGTCGTCATTATAGCATACCGTTTGTCAGGAACGTCGTTTTCACTAAGCCCTTTCTTTCTGGAATCTAAGGCAAGCATGTTAACTATGGTATCTTTTCTGATTGTCGTAATCTTGACAACATACGGGCACAGGAAGTCTCCACGATAATGAAACACTTTGAGAGCAGAAAGAGGTCTGCGGAATGTAATGCCAGGTACAATCAGAACAACCGTGTACCGTACCTTCCAGTTCCACTTTTAACCACAGCTACTAATCATATTTGTGTGTAGGGCTCTCGTCTCAGACGAGAAGTGCCTGTGAGTTGTTAGTTGTAGAATTTGAGTGTGCAGAATTCTGAGGAAGATGGTACCGTCAGTATTTGAATCAGTGTCAGTCAACATAACACCGCCGAATGACAAATAGATATTCTGATAGGAAGGCCCAGTCTCGGTGGTCAATACATTTTTAACAACATGGGCTTACCTTTTATCCTCACTAACGAAAGAAATAAAACATTTAAAATATATCCTTTCATTCTGTGATAACCACTTAGCAACCAATTGCTTCATCTACGATTCTTGGTATGGTTTCTCGGTAAACAGGCTACTTCTAGTCTTACAAAAGATATTCAAAGGTTGTAAACCTACTGGGCCATACAGCTTTGGTCATCAGTCCATAGAGTTACAAACTACTTAAACTCACACTTAAGAGGTTTTCCTTAAATCAGTCTCACCATGCATTGACATCTTTGTGTATTTCTCAAGAAATGTATTGAAATCTGTGTGGTTCACCTTAATGAGTGGAATTCCTGTTGTATAAGAGCTGCATGAAAAAAAATTATAAATTCCTTCACTTTTGAATTTTGAAGAACTCTTTTGGAATGAGTTTCATAATAGAGGTTTCTGCAATTAGTTTGCTTGAAGAGTCTTATTCAGTTGATGCTTCGAACGGAAAATGTGTTGTTTGATAAGATCTTGCTGGTGTGTCTAATGTAACAAAATTTCCAAATCTGAAATGGTATATCGCTTAACAGTTCCATCAGTATCTATGAAAACTTGATTAAATTCTTAAGTCGGAACAATAAATCAAGCACTGAAGATCTATGCAAGGTAATGTCTAGTAGTACGCTTCTTTAGTAATGCAACAAGAAGCTATCGTCTGTTCACTTGCTAATACTCTTGCGCTCACTCACTCACACTCACCCACTCACACTCTGTACAATAACACCCTGACAATCACTGGAATGATCTCATTCTTTCTGCAACATTAGACTCAACTATTTCTAGTAGCTTCCAGAAAAGCCCAGTCTCAACCCCTAGAACCACGCAGGTACGGTTACTGCCACTTCTGCGTGACAAACTCTCATTCAAGACCAACAGATCGTTGATTGCCAACTGCATCATTGTAGGCTACTTTATAGCGGTAAAGCGACATAAATGGTTTTTGTCGAGCACACAATTATTTTCCAATGTTGCAGCTGTGCTTTCAACTCTCGTGCACCATTTACAGAGAGACGTAAGATTAGTATTTGCATGTACTAAACAAAATGAAAGGAGTTGGTTTACGTTTTGGGAGTCGATCCACTTGTAATATTGTAAAAAGATATAAAATAGCCAAGATCGCTTATCATCAATTTTTATTAACGACGACCGGTTTCGCTTAACTATGTCAGCATCATCAGGTCAAATAAAATATTTTACGAGGCCATAATCTTGTAATGTCAAACAGTTGTTATATAACAATTTGCACTTAATATCTTTTTACAAAATGAAAGGATGTAAATTAGGAGTTAAATTTCTTATATTGATTAGGAATATTATACAATATGCTGGAATGTACCTTAAGAGATAGAACAGGGAAAATGAGATTATGGTTAGGGGGAAAACGGATAAAGATCCAAAAGCAGGGAACTCATGCATGAAAGGTGCGTATCTAAAAACACTAACCATTGTTATAAAATTCGTCTAGACCATTACCTGGCAACGAAGTTAAGCGAACTGATACATTAAAAGTTTCAAATGGAGCATTTGTTATCCGTATCTACATCTACAGCTACATCTACATAGATACTTTGAAAATCTCATTTAAGTGCTTGGTACAGGCTTCATTAACCACTTTCATAACATTTCTCTACCGTTCCATTCTCTAATAGCGCGCGTGAAGAAAGAACACCTAAATCGTTCCGTTTTCGATCTGGTTTCTCTTATTTTATTGGGTCTGTTATGTCTCCCTATTTAGGTGGGTGTTAGCAAAATATTTTCACATTCAGAAGTAATAGTCGGTGATTGAAATTTAGCAAATACATCTCACCCCATCTAATAACGTCCTTCTTTTAATGATTTCAACCTAAAATCGTGCAACATTTCCGTGACGTTTTCCCCTCGTAAACGATCTGACCTTTTCTGAACCTTCTCAATGTCTTCCGACAGTCCCACCTGGTGAGGGTCCCACATGGGGCAACAGTTCTCCAGGAGAGGACGCACAAGTGTGATATGGGCAGTCTCTTTGGTGGAGGACTTGCATATTCGAAGCGTTCTGCCAATGAAACGAAACCTTTTGTTTGCCTCTCCCAAAATATTTTCTATGTGTTCTTCCCAGTGTAAGTTGTTTGTAATTGTAACTCTTAGGTATTTGGTAGAATTCACGACCTGAAAGTTTCACTGATCTATCGTCTATTTAAAGTTTAGAGGTTTTCATTTAGTGGTCATGTGCATTACTTCACACTTTTCATTACTTAGTCTTAATTGCCAATTATCTAACCATGTAGAAATTTTGTCTAAATCGCTTTGCAGTTGCTTTCGATGGCCCTGTTGACTTAACTAACCGATAAACGAAAGCATCATTGACGAACAGTCTTATGTTTTTTTGTTTCATTTGTAAAACATAAATAATGTTTCCTCGTCCTCTGATTGAGCCAAAGCTACGTATTAGGGCAAGTAATGCATTGGAGCAGCTTTCATTATATCTAAGTCAGCACATTAGCTTTGTCTTTCACCCTCCGAAACCTTTTGGTAATACCGAATTGATTGTTCGATAACTGCAAGCATCGGTAGTGATCAAAGAGATTAAATCTGTGTTAGACGTTGTATCAATCTTCCTTTCTCCTCCACTGGAGATATTTAGTACTGTAACATTATGTCCATTCAGACTGTCCAACAACTAGTATTTCCTGTGTATGACTGGCGAGACTCAAATATCGAAATGTTTCCACACGATACAAGGACGCTGCCAGACATTGAAACCAGCTATACTTCATCGCCATTACGTGAACTCTTGTTGCTGGCAGTAATCTGTAACTAATTATTGTACAGTTATACTGTCTGTAAGTACGGACACGTTTAAAAGACAAAATTTTCCTGAGAACTGCCAATAAATATGGCGTGTTAATATCCTGTTACAAGATAAATAATTTGCAATTAAATGAATTCAAAATTCATATATTTTACAGAGGCGCGTTTCTGTTATTTTCAAATACATCAAACCAAAACCGTATTATTAATAATCTTTTGCATTCAGGTCGCTTCAAATATTTGAATACATAATTGCAAACGGAACTTTGTATAATTAAACAGAGATTCTGAGATAAATCAGGAAGACAGATCAAAGTTATTTCGTCTTTGTTAGTGTTCTCCGACGTAGAACTAGTTCCCAATTACGCTACATTGCTGCAGAAGCCATCCACTAGGTAAACAGTGCTAGGCGAGTCTGCGTCGCTGGGCTGCCTAACCAGCAGGCGCTTTTGCGGATGCAATTAAGCAGCTTTATGGCTTCCAGCCACCTCACGCCCTAGCTACCTTCGCGGCGATCTTCTTCAGCATGTTCCCTGAGACAAAACTTGATTTTCGGCATGAATATGTCTTCAACAGTGTTCAGAAGTCTTACAACCACGTCAATTACGCTGATAGTTTCAAACGGAATTAGTGCTCGGATTCAAATGTTCAAATGTTTGTTAAGCTTATGGGACTTAACTACGGGGTCATTAGTCCCTAAACTTACAAATTACTTATGAACTACCTTATACTAAAGACGGCACAAATATCCATGCCCGAGGGGGGATTCGAACCCCCGACCGTAGTGGCCGTGCAGACCGTGACTGAAGTGCCTCAGTCTCCTCGGCCACCGCGGCCGGCTAGTGCTCGGTTTCTTTGAGACAAATACATATGATACGAATCACGTGATGTTGACATATTAATAGTCTGAGTAAAAAGTGGAGAAGTAAACGTGATCTTTTTCTGCTTATCTATATAAATGAAAATTAATAACTAAATGTATAAAATTATCCCTTCGGATCACTTAGAAGGATTTGGAAGTTGTTTTTACATAACAGTCAAGGAAAGGATAGTATGAGAAAAAACTTTAAAGGGAATTTTTGTGTGGGATTTTTGTATCACCGCAATATCTTAATTCACAAGTCATACGATGGATATGTACCATTTATTTATTTTTGTCTATTACTTTCCTCGAAATGTATTCAGCAAAATCGATAACCGGAGTAATTTCAAGTGAAGGATGGAAAAATTTTGTCACACTGCAAAAATAAAAACTTTTGAAAGAGCTCTTGCTTATAACTAACAATAGAGACTTTTTTGTAGATTTCTGTGTTACTTTTCACACGTATGATTCGAGCCCCGGTTTTTATCGGTCACTTGCGACTTCTTCCACCTCTGGCAGTGTAGTTGATGTGAAAATGATGGACTTGCACCGTGGTTCGGAACACACGGTATACTGTAGGACCCCCTATAACTGGATGGGTGTCAGTTTGAAGGTCGGAGGAATGCAACGGCATACCACCTCCAAACAGGTCCATGCCTGGTAAAGCACTGTGGTGTTCAAAGCAATCTTCGGATAGTTGACTGCTTTACCTTTTTACTTATATAGTCGTATATTTGATAGAGTAGGGTTTTATAGTCACCAGATACGAAATGGCGCATGGTGGCGAACAACAGTCTTACATATCATTCGCCCGATCACCTAGAAAAATATCACATGAATGTTACTTTGGCCGCATGGGACTGCTGTGTGGCGTCATGCTATGGACTGGTCGGCCGTTCCAGCCGGAGGTTCGTGTTCTACCTCAGGCATGTGTGAGTGTGTTGGCCTTAGTGTAAGTTAGTTGAAGTAGTTATGTAAGGCTAGGGACTTATGAGCATAGGAGGCTTAAAACAATGTCTGTCTCCGCTTAATGCATGCTAGAGGTTATCTTGAATTACACACGTCCACTCAATTTTTCAATCAACAACAAAATTGGCAGGTATTTGCAATTTTTCATAGTTAATTAGTTAATGGGGAATAGAACATGTAATGATAGAGGAGGAGGAGGAGTTGGAGTGAGATATGAGGCGGAGGAAATTGACAGAGATGCGCGAGGAGGTGACAGGAAAAGGAAAGGGTTATGGAATGACTAAGAGAGAATAAATGAGAAGATCGACAGGTTGGAGGTAGAGATGAAAAGAACGAGAGGGCAAAGGATGGACTGATTGAGGGGCAGGAGCAAGCAGAAAGAGGAAAGTAGGGAGGAGTGAGTAGGTAAACAGGGAGAGAGAGAGAGAGGGGAAAGGAGCACACGGACTAAGGGAATAAGTGAATATTGTGGGAAATGTTACTATGAGGCATCAGAGGTTGATGGAGGGCCGAGATGAAGGAGTTTGGATATGTAAAGGGGGTAAAGGAGACGGACTTAGGGAGGTGGCATGGTGGACATGGAACGCTGAGTTTTTAGCTCCATTGAAACACAAACAACAAAACTCAAATTACACACACACACACAAACACACACACACACACACACACACACACACACACACACACACACACACACACACATATATATATATATATATATATATATATATATATATATATATATATATATATATATATATATATATATATATATATATATATGCCTGTACTTTCAAACATGTCCTGAAGAAGAGACGCTACAATTCATCGTGCAGTTTTTCTATTCATATTCCTGGAATGTATGGCATTAACTGCACGGAGTTACTCAAGTACGCCTCCTATCAGGTACCAATTCTCCACTTAACTTTGCCACTAGAGCGCAAACTCGCACTTTTTGTAAACTTAATCCTGGAAGATTAAGGGCCTAGGAGTGCCTCTGCTCTGACGAAGGAGGGATCATTGACCGTCATCGGCCATTAAAATTGTTACACACGTGGATGAGGTGTAACAGACGCGAAATTTAACCAACAGAATGAAGTTGCTGTAAAATGCAAATGATTAGCATTTCAGAGCATTCACACAAGGTTGGCGCCGCTGGCGACACCTGCAACGTGCTGACATGAGGAAAGTTTCCCACCGATTTCTCATACACAAACAGCAGTTGATCGGAGTTGCATGGTGAAACGTTGTTGTGATGCCTCGTGTGATGCGGATAAATGGGTACCATCACGTTTCCGACTTTGATAAAGGTCGAATTGTAGCCTGTCGCGATTGCGGTTTATCGTTTCGCGACATTGAAGCTCGCGTTGGTCGCGATCCAATGACTGTTAGCAGAATACGGAATCGATGGGTTCATGAGGGCAATAAGGAACGCCGTGCTGGATCCCAACGGCCTTGTATGACTAGCAGTCGAGATGACCGGCATCTTATTCGAATGGATCGTGCAGCCACGTCTCGATCCCTGAGGCAACATATGGGGACTTTTGCAAGACAACAACCATCTGCACGAACAGTTCGACAACGTTTGCAGCATTATGGACTATGAGCTCGAATACTATGGCTGCGGTTACCACTGACGCTGCATCACAGACACGAGCGCCTGCGATGGTGTACGCAACGACGATCCTCGGTGCACGAATGGCAAAACGTCATTTTTTCCGATGAATCCAGGACCTGTTTACATCATCGATATGGTCGCATCCGTGGTTGGTGGTGAACTCGCAATGGACGCGTTTATTCATCATCGCCATATTGGCGTATCACCCGGCGTAATGGTATGGAGTACCACTGGTCACCTCTTTTTCGCATCGACGGCACTTTGAACAGTGGCCATTACATTTCAAATGTGTTACGACCGGTGGCTCTACCCTTCATTCGATCCTTGCGAAATCATACATTTTAGCAGGATAATGTACGACCGCATGTTCCAGGTCCTGAACGGGCTTTTCTGGGTACGCAATATGTTCGAATGCCGCTCTGGACAGCATATTCTCAAGATCTCTCACAAAATGAAAACATCTGGTCAATGGTGCCGAGAAACTGGCTCGTTACAATGCGCCAGTCACTACTCTTGATGAACTGTAGTATCGTGTTAAGCTGCATGGGCATCTGAACCTGTTAACGCGATACAAGCTCTAGTTGACTGAATGCCCAGACGTCTCAAGGCCATTATTACCGCCACAGGTAGTCGTTCTCGGTACTGATTTCTCAGGATCTATGCACCCAAACTGCGTGAAAATGTAATCACATATCAGTTCTAGCATAATATATTTGTCCAATGAATACTCACTAATCATCTGCATTTCTTCTTGGTGTAGCAATTTTAATGGCCAAGAGGATATATGTGTGTGTGTCCGGAAAAAAGAACACAACGTATATGTATTACTTCCACAATATGCCAATAACGATAAATGACCCTTTCTTCAGTGCGGAGGCACTCCTAGGCCCTTACTCTTAAAGGAATCAGTGTACAGAAACTGCGAGTTTGGCTTCTAGTGAACAGGGTAAATTCGAGAATTTGTATCTGACGGAAGGCGTATTTGAGTAACTCTGTGCAGGTGTAGTGATCGTTGTGTCCGCAGTGGTTTAGAGGTTATCGCAACTGCGTAGAAAGTAGAATACCGTTGTTCGAATCCCTGTTGGATACACATTTTCAACCTCACGCATTCGTAGATAATGTCATACATTCTGGTAGTTTGACATGAACGGGAGGCAACCACCAGTAGACGAGAGTGGTTAAGCCGATAGTTGGACCGAAGCGGGAAGCTCGGTTTCGATTCGCGGCTCACAAATTCACTTGCCATTGCATCATTTCTATGCCCCAATAAAGCTAATATCAATCCATTCCTTCCTAAGCCTTCTTCCTTCCCCTCCTTAATAATTTGAAACTAAAACTTCCAAATATAGACTCAGTGGCAGATTAAGAAGATTACGAAGTTTCAGATGTACTAACATACCTGACCGGCATGTAACTAATGTGCACTGATTATGTTCAACGACAGGATTCTGATGATGGCTCTGACCAAAACGTGTAAAATTTTTTAGCCAATTCATGTATTTAATCAAGTCAGCGACCTATACAGCTTTTTGCAAACTTCATTCATTATTCATCGTGGTCGCTTGCCTCCTCCGTGACTTTATGTCACAATTATGTTATACTAAGAAGAGCAACTGAAGAATATTTAATTCACGAACCGGACAATACAGAGGCGAGAAAAAGGCTAAAAGTCGGAATAGTGAGTGAAGATGGCTGAATAATGGTGTGTTTACACCTCAGAAAGCTATAAAAACAAAAATACCAAAATAACCGAGTTCACAGAAGCAGGTGAGTGTACAAAACCTTAGTTTCCAGAAGATTAATTGTAGGAAGAGAATTAGAGCCAATGCATAAAACTCATTATAGGCGGTGGGCTGGATGCTCGATAGGCACCCTCGTTCATATTGCTCCGTAGGACTTACTGCAGGGAAAGCGCACCGAATTAGCAGATGTCATGGCAGAGGAATCTGACGTCACGTGGGACCTCCTCCGGCGCTGTGGACTGCAGTGAGGCGCCATGGGAGTGAATCCGCTAGTCCCTTGTACTCCTCTGGAACAATGACATAATGATCGTTTGCAGAATGGTAGCTCGTTCTAGAGGTTTCGTGGTTGCAGGATTCATCACACGGTTCCTGCGCTGATTGATACCTCATATATATGCTAGGTTCGTTTCGTATCTGAGTTCCAGGGTGGCAGAATCAGTCTTTCCACGTCCCTTGTCTGTTCCAGAAACCATTACGACTCGGTCTGGGAGCAATGTTGCCGCGTGTTACCAACTTGAAATATCGCAGGATCATTAGACTACTGGAGGGAGATAAATGGGTGGAGATGGTCACCAAGCAAGTAAAAATGCCGCGGACAGTCATTTCCATGTTAACGGGGGTGGGGGGAGGGGCATTTAATGCCAGGGAATTCATCGCAACCCAAAACAGAGACACTACCGCTTTCGGTTATATTTTCATGGCGATTTTCCATCGATCCAGCCCACTCCAATCGTGAAAGTTCCTATGATACCATGTATAGCAATTCTCTATCCCTGGTGACTGGTAACACAACCAAACCAACCTGTCATATAACGTGTTAATAATGGCATGATCCTACGGATTTTGCGCTAGGAGACGTTTCTAGCAAGTTTCGTGTTGATCTGAGCCTTGCTTTGTATCATTGTTGCCCTTCTGTTGATATTGACGAGAAGTCTCAGATGTTACCGTTCACTTTTATCGATGATCACTGGATGGCTGGTACTTCGTCCTTTGTGGACTGTAACAACCTGATATGTCCATTCACGATACACCCTGACTATGGTTGAACGTGTGAAGCAGTCCAGTATCATAAACCACAGTAATTACGATAACAAATGATGATTTCGATATGTCAATGATATACCATGGTTTTAGCCAAAAATACTGCAACATAGAGGTATACGTTTGTGCAGTAAATTGATTGTAAATCACAGAGAGAAATTCCACGATGAAATAATGATGAGGCACACCACTTATAGTTTGGCACCATTTAGCCTTACAAAATTAAAAATCCTACTTATATAGAGTTCATATTGCCGAAAGAAATAAATATCAAACGTTTGGCAATATTTTGTTGTTTTCGGTAGCATGATCTTCAGCGTAAAATCTTTGTTAGGAAAACTGCATTCGGAGGGTACTATCTGTAAGAAACGCCCAGGAATCACACAACAGGCTCTTTCCATTTGTTACATGTTTGTCAAGGAGCGAAGTTCTTTAGTCATTTTTCCACTATTGCTTGCCTCCATATGAATGTTTCGTGGATAGATTCTTACAAGTTCCTTTGAAACACTTGGACCGAAAGGACATGGTGTCTCTGGAAAACAGATGAACAAATTGCTAGTCTTCCTGCCATTGATAAAACCACATCACTTGTGTAGTTATGGGTAGAGCTGTGTACACATTGCAACACACTACATTAGTTTTGTTTTCTCTGTAGTAGAGTGTTGAAGCCGAAGACATTTCATACAGCAATTGACTTTCATCACTGATCGGAACATTACCATTCTCCACACTCTCTCTGTTATTAAACATGTGCATACTCCACAATCTGTTGCGCCTTTTAACGTATAATGTTATCGTTTTGTATCACCCCACGTGTGACAAATGTAGTAATATGCCTGGATGAAATTCCATATTCAGCCTTGAGATAGGCAATAAAGGAAACCGATGCTATAAAATTGACTAAGCTAATCATTTAGCCCTTTCTACATCAGCAGATGACAATAGTGAACTGTAGATCCATATCATTTGTACCATCAAATTGCGATATTACATACTCTTTCATAGTGTGTACCATCTCCATGAAGCACAGACATTGTCGCGGTGGGGTGGCTTGAGTGCCTCATCGATACAGACAACGGTACCATAGGTGCAACCACAGCGGCCAGACAAACGTGTGGTTCCTGAAGAGGGGCAGCAGCTTTTTCAGTAATTGCAGGGGCAACAGGCTAGATGATATACTGGGCTAGCCTTGTAACATCAGCTAATGTGGCTTTGCCGCACAGTCACTGCGAACGGCTTTACTTTTCCCGAGTTCATTCGGCTCTACAGTATGAATACTTTATCATGGCATACTCTCTGGTAAAATAGTCCCCCATTCCGATGTCCGGGGAAGTAGGTCTAATTATTAATAAGAAAGTAGGGATGCTGGTAAACTGTCTAGAGCAGTGATCGCATTATCGTAGTCAAGATAGATACGAAGCCAACACCGATCACAGTAGTACACTAGGTCTGTCGATGATGAGGAGATCTAAGAAATTCATGAGGAGATGAAGGAAATTATTCAGACAATTAAGGGAGAAGAAAACTTAATTCTGATGGGAGACTGGAATTCGGTAATAGGAAGTGGAAGGATAGGAAAATGTAGGTGAATGTGGACTGGGCAAAATGAATGAAAGAGAAAGCCGCCTAATAGAATTTCGCATGGAACTTAATCATAACAGGCACCTGGTATAAGAATCATGAAAGAAGGTTGTATACGTGGAAGAGGCCAGGAGACACCGGAAGGTACCAGAGAGATTTTATAATGGTAAGACAAAAATTTCGGAATCAGGTTTTAAACTGTAAAACATACCCAGGGGCATATCTTATTGGCCATGAACAGTCGTCTGGACTCCATTTAGCCGGTTTCATTTACTGCATTTTATATTTTCTCCTTTGATTATTTAAAATTAGTATTTCTTGTGATATCCAAGGATTTTTTGTAGGTCTTGCTTTTCTACCTATTTCGCCCTCTGCTGCCTTCACTATTTCATCTCTCAATGCTATCCATTCATCTTCTATTGTTTTATTTTCGCCTGTCTCTGTCAATTGTTGCTTCAAGCTCGTTCTGAAATTCTCAAGAACTTCAAGTTGCTGCAACTTATCCAGACCCATCTCCGTATTGTGCTACCTTTCTCAAGTTTTTCAGGCTGAAACTGAATTCTAATTATGTTTTCTTGCAGTTCCGAGCTTTGGGGTTCAAAGGTGACCCTTGTAAGCAGTTATGGACAGGACTCGCTTCATCATTGTGTGCGGAATTTGTGAATTACTAAAAAAACTCTTCTTTATGCCAGTCGCATAAAGCGAAAACGTATCATAATTCCACATTATATTTCTGTTTCGGCCATGCAATTAGAATAATACCAAACTCTGTCACCGTCCACAGATATAGAACACGCGTTGGACACAATTTGTGCAGTGCCCTTTCATCAATAAGGATATGATAACTGAAACAGGCAATTTCGGAAACAAAATTATGAACATAAAATTTGAAGGAAATGAAAGGAAGAAAACAAGGGAAACATGGCCAGAAGAAAAGGCAAGGTAACATTTAAGATTTTTAGAAAGAAAATAACAGGAATTAAGTTAATAATATTGTAATCATGTAATATTCAAATTCCACCACAGTCTTAATGCCAACACGTGTAACAATAAATTCTATAAGGGTGTCTCTGACATTAAAATAAGAAAATTACCATTCAGTTGATATTTTTAAACAGCATTAGAGAAAACATAGCCACTGTGTAAAAGACCGTGACCTGAAGTTTCAGAAACGTCTCAAATAACAGCTCCAACAAACATGAGTGATATATATTACACTGATTAGACAGAAATGCATGAAGACAAAAATATGGAGGAATATTCCTTCATCGTGCAAAATAGTTATAATTTATGGAATTAGCACCTTTTTATTAATAATCGTCAGCTGTTATCTAGACGTCCGCGATAGGGCGTAGACTTCTGGAGCATATCAAAACTTTTAAATACTTACTAATTGCGTCTTGAAACGATACACAAAGACACCAAACGATTAAATCATTTTAAGAAACTTTAAGATAACTAACATTGTAATGGTCTAGTCTTCTTGATAAACGCAGACAATTGGTTCCCTTAATAACCTAAGACCGATTAGATCGTTAGTAGGGCCCATCAGTATAGACGAAAGCGGATTAAATAATTTTTCCGTCGTACCTTGCGTGGGCATACTAGGAGAAAATATCGTAAAGTTTGGTATAAAATGTGTACTACTATTCAGTTCCTTAAGACTTCATTAAACTTAATTTACGAACTTGAACATAAGAACTGAATACAGAATCTCAATAGTGTACATCATATTAGCAGTGCTTAGAAAAACGATTGTCGTCAATGAAAGACGTGAAGTCATCCAAATAATTTTCACAATGGCTTGCTAAGTATTTCTGTGCTATTGAAAGTAGCCAGCCATTTAATAATGCCAGCTATTACGAGGGAAACAGCACTGTTTCAATGTTTTTAATCCTGTGCGTTTCGTTACGTAACCATTTTATTTTTCAGCCACCTAAAATCTAAATGACGTGGTTTTTACCTTTGTTTGACTGAAATCTGATCCGGATTAACAGGAGTATCTGTCGCTCGTAATACGCTGAATCTTCCACGGTAATTGATTATGAGCAGTATCCATCAGCCGATATTGAAACAGAATTATAATTTAATGGCGCTACGTGCAGCAATTAAATTGAGAGATTGGATTACGTTGCCACGCCACAGTTTCGTCCGAATGTCTGTGAAACTTGCTCATTAAAATGACATCCGTTTTTAGGCTACTAAATTGTATATTTGAAAAATAGAACTGTAATTGTTTTGTATGCGTGACTTTTAATGGAGTATATCGGGCAATAACGACTCCTAACTCGGATAAATTTTTGAGAATGAAACTAATTGACATTTTTCCGTTAAATGTTGACGCGGTTTCTCAACGTATTACTGGACAGTCATTTTCGGTCACTGTAGTGGATTAACATAAGACCAAATCTTCATATATTAATTTGATGCCACACAATTATTTAGAGCCTTCGTCTCATTACCGTGATCTAATCTGCCTTAAGACAGATTTTCCTACAAGTAGATCCTGGAAATATTGCCACATCCATCCCAGTAATATAACACAGACATGTTTCAGGTACGAGTGCGATTAATTCAGTTGTTTTTTAATAGACATGGTGTCAATGCTAATTAAGATTTGATAACAGGGAAAGGGAAAGCGAAACAGAGTTTATACGAAAATACCTGCCATAACGAAGATTGAGCACTTATCAGTAGAGACTGTGAAACAAAACTTCATTTTCGTTTTAAAAATGTGCTTGTGATGTAATTCTTGTTGTAATGATCGTCTATAAATAATACCCTGTGATTTTTCAAATAACTAAGATTAGACAAATATATAGTTTATGAAAGATTCCCTGTATGTTGAGTAATATACATCTAAATCTACATGAGATACTCTGCAAATCACATTTAAGTGCCTGGCAGAGGGTTCATCGAACCACCCTTATACTATTTATACCCCACTCCATTCTCGAATAGCGCGCAGGAAGAAAGAACACCTGAATCTCATCGTTCGAGCTCTGTTTTCCCGTATTTTATTCTGATGATCTTTTCTACCTATGTAAGTGGCAGTCAACAATATATTTTCGCTTTCGGAGAAGAATGTTGGCGATTGGAGTTTAAGTATCCCACGCCGTAGCAATAGGCGCCATTGTTGTAATGATTCCCATCCCAGATCCTGTATAATTTCCTTAACACTGTCTCCCCTGCATCGTCACAATACAAAACGAACTGCCCTTCTTTGTGTCTTTCGATATCTTCCGTCAAACCCACCTGATAAGGATCCACACTGGGCAGCAATGCTCTAAAACAGGACGGACAAGCGCAGTGTATGCAGTTTCTTTAGTAGTTCTGTTGCATCTTTTAAGGGTTCTGCCAATAATACGCAGTCCTTGGTTCGCCTTTCCCACGACATTATCTACGTGTCCTTTCCAAAATATGTCTAAAGTAATAGTAATTCCTAGGTATTTTGTGGAGTTTACGGACTTCAATTTTGATAGATTTATCTAGTAAACAAAGTTTAACAGTGATCTTTCCGTACTAATGAGATCGACTTTACACTTCTCAGTATTTGGAGTCAACTGCCAATATTTGCACCATAGTGATATCTTATTTAGATCTTCAGATGATTTTACTAGACGGTAAATGACTGCGTCATCTGCAAACAACCTAAGAGAGCTGCTTAGATTTTCTCCCAAATCTTTTAAGTAAATAAGGAACGGCAGAATTCTAATAACACAACACTGTGAAACGCCCGGCATCGTCTCTGTTTTAGTCGATTTCTTACCAACAATTTCTAAAAACTGTGTCCCCTCTGACAGGAAATCCCCTATCCAGTCGCAAATGTGAGGCCTTTAGCGCGGTACGGTTTCAGAAATCTTCTTGGAAATCAAGAAATACGTTATTAATTTGAGAATCCTTGTCGATATTAGTCGTCACTTCGTGTGAGTAAAGAGCTAGTTGTGTTTCGCATACAAGATATTTTCGAAATCCGTGTTGACGTTGGCTGAACAGATAATTCTGTTAGAGATAATTAGTAATATTTGAATACAAGATATGTTCCAAAACCCTGCTACAAATTAACGTCAATGAAATAGACCTGTAGTTTAGTGGGTTACTGACACTGCCTTTCTTGAATCTAGGTGTGACCTGTACAGCTTTCCAGTCGTTTGGTGCAGATCCTTCTGTAAACGAGCGATTGTATACAGCTTTTAAGTAAGGAATTATCGCTTCAGCGTAATCGAATTGAAACCTAATGGGTATACAGTCCGGATCAGAATACTCGTTCTTGTTAAGTGATTTAAGTTGCTTCACTTCTGAAGATATCTTCTTCAACGTTACTCATTCTGGCCTCTATTATTTATTCTAAATCTAGATTATTGGTTTCGTCTTCTTTGGCGAATGAGTTTCTGAGTGTTGTATTTAGTAACTCTGCTTTAGTAGCTCTATCATCGGCAGGATCGCCATTACTATCACGTAGTGAAGTTATTGTTTGTGTTTGTCCATAGTATATTTAACATATGACCAAAATTTCTTTAGGATATCAGTCAAATTTTGGCAAAGAGTTTCGTTGTGAAAAGTATTGTAGGCATCTCGCATTGAAGTCCTCGCTAAATTTCGAGCTTCTGTGTAGCATCGCCAATCCTGGGGATTTTGCGTCCGTTTGAATTTAGCATTTCTTTTCCGCTAGCCGGCCGCGGTGGCCGAAGTGACTGAGGCGCTCCAGTCACGGTCAGCACGGCCCCTACGGTCGGGGGTTCGAATCCCCCCTCGGGCATGGATATTTGTGCCGTCCTAGTTCGTAAGTAGTTCATAAGTAGTTTGTAAGTTTAGGGACTCATGACCCCGTAGTTAAGTCCCATAAGCTTTACAAACATTTGAACATTTTCTTTTCCGCTATTTCTGCAGCAGTGTCCTGACCTGTTTTGTGTACCAAGGAGGATCAACTCCTTCTTTTATTAACTTATGCGGTATAAAACTGTCAATTTCTGTCGATACCGCTTCTTTGAATTGGAACTACGTCTGGTCTACACTTACGTTTTGTGTTAGGAACGAGTGGAAACTGTCTTTCAAGAAGCAATGTATTTTATTTATATCTGCTTTCCTGTACATATATACGTTTTGTCTATTTTTTGTAGCATTGGGACTTTCGATATTCAATCTCGCTACGACAGCTCTTTGTTCTCTAATACCTGTATCGGTTATGAGTTCAGGATTATTTGTTGTTAAGAGAACAAGTGTGTTTTGACATCCATTGGCAATTCTATTTGGCTCATGAACTAATTGTTCGAAGTAATTCTCTAAGAATGCGTTGAGTACAATTTCGCACGATGTTTTATCGTACCTCCTGATCTGAAAATATAATTTTGCCAACAGATTGAGAGTAAATTAAAGTCACCGCCTAATATCATTGTATGAGTCACATATGTTTTTGCAATTTGGCACAGATTTTCTTTGAACCTTTCTGCTATTGTATCGTCAGAGTCGGGAGGCCGATAACAGGAACAAATTATTAAATTTTTACGATTTTCGAGTACAACTTCTATCCGCAGGAACTATCAACTTCAACTTCTCTACACGACAGATTATTTTTGACGGTGACAAACACGCCTCCCCCTATTTTGTTTAATCTATCCTTTCTGAACACAGTTAGATCTATTGCGAAACCTTCTGCTGAAATTATTTCCGGCTTCAGCCAACTTTCACTACCTATAATGATATGTGTTTCGTTGCTTTCTATTAACGCTTGGGGTTCTGCTACTTTCCGGACACGGCTACGATAATTTACAACTGTTATGCCGATAGTTCATATATCTATATTTCTCCTGTGATCCACCTGCACCATTTGATACAGCCCATTTAGTGTTTCCTCAAAGCTCTCTTCCCTAAAAAAAGGCCCAGTCCACGCCTCACTCACTCCGCAACCAGTGTAGCCGCTTTCTGCGTGTAGTGGACTCCAGACATTTTCAGCGGAACGCGGAACCCAACCACCCGATGGCGCAAGTCAAGGAATCTGCAGGCTACACGCTCGCAGAACCGTCTGAGCCTCTGATTCAGACCCTCCACTCGGCTCTTTATCAGAGCTCCACAGTCTGTCCTGTCAACTGTGCTGCAGATGGTGAGCTCTGCTTTCATCTTGCAAGCAAGACTGGCAGTCTTTATCACTTCAGATAGCTGCTAAAAACCTGAGAGGATCTCGTCAGATCCAAAGCGACACACATCATTGGTACCGACGTGAGCCACCACCTGCAAATGGCTAGAAGTCTGCATTACCTTCGATTTTTACCGGCGATTCCCGCTCACCTCCCTGTCTCTCGGGAGTAAGCGGCCGAGCATCCTGTCCAGCCGGTTGTGGCTAACCAATCGCCAGCGCTCGGCCGAGTGCGCCGAACGCTCGGCTGGTCGCCAGTGACCGGCGGCCTCAGTCAACACCGTCTAGAAGACAAAGCCTCACAACTGGCCGTGCCTACGTCACAGCGAGAGGCGGCAGCTGCCAGTTGACTGGCTGGCCGCTGGGGCACGCCCACCGCCTCGTAGCGGCTGGCCAGTCAGCTTGCGTCCGCCGCCTCTCGGTGTGACGTAGGCACGGCCAGTTGTGATGCTTTGTCTTCTAGGCGGGGTGGCCTCAGCGCCGGCGAGCTGTGCTTCGTCACACTCTTCTAGATCAGAGAGCTTCGCATTAATCGCTCACTTATGTTTTTTACAAATGTCTTTCGTTGTTTACTACCATTTCTATAGCCTAAATATTACAATTTTATATGTTACATTTCATGTTTGCTAATATGTTGCAGACTAGTGGAGTGTAGCCGTTGAGGTGATCATGTATTCCAGTAATTGTAACGTTAATAACTGTAATGTCTGTACATAGTATTTTGTTCCGTTCGGTAGACACACGGGAACACAGTAGTCTAATCGTAGGCTATGTGTAGTCTACCTCCAAACTCGGCCACGTATATTTTGTACTAATGTTGAATGCAGGATCGATAATACGGAGTTAAAAGTAATACTCACGAAATTTCGTTGTACAAACATTAATTTATGACCAAATTATGACTTGTAAATAACAAGTGAATCCTGACTATACAATTCGTTTTACGTCATTGGTGCTCCCTGATACACAGGCGTCATTTGCATTCCTGGGGCTATTACTATAGCTGGCCGTTTGAACTTCTTCCTGTGAAGTCAATCAAAGTGGAATCATACATTTATAGAGTTTGAGGAATGCTTCCTTCCTTGTGATTACGTGGTATGTTGTGAATATTTACGTAATTGTGATGGATCAGTAAGAGATCAGCCACCTTGTTTGATTCCAGGCACGATCTTTTGCTGGACAGCACGTGACCGGCTGGCAGCACTAGTGGCAGGAAAGCAGAGAACTCTTCTGACTACTACCGGCAGCCTTGGAAATAACCCCACGTGCGTTTTGCACTACTGCAAAATTTGTCCTTCGGCACAGCTACAGGCGGATTTGAAGAGCGAAATGTACCTGTCGAGTTCATTACTAGTAACTGTGTGTCCATCGTCGTCCTCATGCGAACTTCACTCAAGTTGGACTTTTTCATGGTCACCATTTGCTTGAATCGTCTCTAAACATGAATGAAAACATCCGTAAGATATCCCTGTCACCTTCAAATATGTATACACCGCAGTTAGAATTACTGCTTACTAAACGATTATATTTACGTTAACATATATATGACACAAATTACATCAAAACGCATTGTGGAATAGTTTACTAATTGGTGTCAGTGACAGATTCTTACCATTTACAGGCAGTTTCGAGCACTATCACAGAACGTAGGCATATGCGGCTAGTTTTTCTTCTGCTGTGAGTTTTTCAAATGACGTCGTGAAGGCCATAGAACCGTGGAAACGTAATAGATAGCGTCAATTTGCACTCCTCTTTGAAAGTATACTGCTCTCCATTGTTTTTTCGTCATGAGGTGAAAAGGATACTCAATATACATAGTTGCACTCTGATAATTGAGCTGTTGTATAAAGGATCGTAACCTATAGAAAATGTTCACTGTCACTGTCTACTGGTTCACAATGATGTAACAGACTTTTATACCACGGCAGCACACGTTCCAGCGTTGTTATTTGCACTTTCCAAATCCAAAGTCATTTCTTTAAAGGGGTTAGAAAGGTGATAACGTCTCGTACGCAGCCTTCATGGGAGGTTTCTAACAGTGTCCATTGCCCCCGGGGTGCTATCAGATCTCGGGTGTTGTCGATTTGAATTATGAGGGAATTCATCATTAACAGTATACTGTTCCATCGAGATACAACTTCTTACTTCACAGAATGCCGCAACGCCTCGAGCGACTCGATCTCATCAAAGATCCATTATAGCTCTTGCTGATAGTAGACACGACAGGATTTCAGGGTCTTCGTCTTCTAAAAACGTCTCTTGACACGTATAACTAAGTGCAGTTATCAGGCAGTGATCAAAGCAAGGCAAACGGCCTTCTTGTTATCAGACCCCAGATCAACGCCTAAAAAGCACCTAATGTTCTTTAGGGCACATACTAGTTTGGAAACCATGCCACCCGTATTTTGTCGGCCTTTTCCTTAATATGCAGCAATACAGTGGTAGGGTGCGGAAGAACATCTTCTATATTGACTTTGCCATATGTGGCGCCAACATTGATAAGTCCCTGCGAATAATTCTTGAAGCCAATCTTACTACAATTATTTAACGGTAGCAAATCTAATCCACTCATAATGAGAACTGATTAACTTTCTTCATGCTACTTGGTACTGCAAGTGATCGGTGGAATCTGCTCCGCGTTTACTTTTGCAGCGCCGAATCATACCTGTTGTGCTCGACTGGTACGAAAGTATAGTATCGCATTGGTACATTACACGAAACCAGCAGAAGCCTGAGTGACAGGATCCACTACAAGTGCAAACGGCGGTTGCTCGCCGTGGAGGTGCGAGTCCTCCCTGGGGCATGGGTGTGTGTGTTGTTCTTAGGTTAGTTTACCTAGTTTTAAGTAGTTTGTAGGCTACGGACTGATGACCACGCAGTTTGGTCCGATAGATTTACAGACATTTGAACGAGCCACTTCTAATTCTCTCCATTATACTTCTCGTCGTTTCATGAATAGAGCGTTTACGACCTACACTTCGTTGATCCATAACGCTATCTGCGCTGCTCAAAGCCAGGTCGTTTCTAAAGCGATTCCGCACTGTTGAGCGCCCGGCGGTTGTACTGCCATCGGCCGAGACTATGAGCACACTCGAGCGCCCGGCAGTGCTCGACAATTTCTGCCAATAACCGAGAGGTAGAAGGCGACAGACCAGATGGAGCACTAGACGGCCACTGTCGAGTCGGAGCGTGGGCCTGTCCCAGCCGTCGAGCAACGGCAGGAAAAGGGAAATGCTCGAGCGGTTGTTTTCATCAAAATATAGAGCTCTACACCGTACCCTTCATGGCATCCGGTAGGATCCGTTCCACATCTGGAATGACTCCACCCGGTATACACACGGGGTGCACATTAGCCTTCTTCCCCTCTGTGGCAGCCATATCTCTAAGGGGTTCCATTACCCGCGTAACGTTGGAGCTATAAATTGTAAGCAAACCCACCCTTTGTGATAGCCCGGATCTGACTATGTGGTGGCTTCAGGATGAGCGACACCATCCGGCTCAGGAATATTGTCGTGAACAGATGGTGCCTCAAACCTGTTGGCAAGATGACCCGGGTTGACCTCACGATCGGTCCCCCGGAATGTCTTGCGCCGCTTGCCACGCACTGGAGCAACCTCCCACGCAACCACGGGTGGGGTGTCTGCCTCATTGCTGGCAGTATCAGGGCATATCACTGCCGAAGGCCGATCAATGGAGACGACGGGAGTCCGTTCGGTCCCTGCTACCGTCCATCAACGACGCCCCTCGATCGCAGCCTCCAGCTGTGCAACCAAAGTTAATACAGCTTGTAGCTGGGAAAGAAGTATCACAAACTAAGACTGCATCTGAACACAGTAGTCACAGTCCCTATTCACGATTAGTGATGAGAAAACAGAAACTACTGTCGCGATGCACTGGAGCACGAGAGCGCAGTATAAATTTACAACCTGAAACGAAAGCGCGCAGACAAAAATCAATTAATGAGTATTGATTACTCATGTAACTACTGCACTGGCGTTATATTCTTCTATGTATCTTCATGTTTATAATTTAATTTTTTTGACTGATTCTTCCGTCGCTTCTTGGTAGAACATAATCAAATAAATTAAAAAAAAAACACAATTTCGTGTGTGTTCCACAAGTTTATTTTTGTTTACTTAACCAGTTTAGATACAGTATGGGAATATATGACAAATTTACCCACTTAGATCGACGTACATAGTATAGCACTTCTTTGACATTGTGTTATTACAGTTATCAACTTAAAAACTAAACAGTAATAAATGAATATACAATGAGTGGAGGATAAAACAAGGAATAAATTTAAATATAACCTTGAAACTGGAACTACCTACTATTACAAACAAACTGGTAATGCTGATAAATAAATATATGTAAGTACCTTGATAATAATTTTGCGCGATAAATATACACTACGTTTACATGCAACACATCTTCCGGAAGACGAAAACCGATTTTCGTAAACCGTTTTTCGCTGTCGTGTTTACATGGCATAGCCTGAATCGGATTTCGTAGCTCACTTAAAATGGCAACGGGAAAACAGCTGATTCAGTTCCTTATTTAGTCTGCACAATCGCTATTTTTCTTTATTTAAATACACAGATTTATGTTCACTCTAATATTTATACTTTTATTTCACATTAGAAAATAGCATTCTTTCCATAAGTGCCGAAAATTCTTAACAAGAAAACACAATCTGACAAGCCAAGAACGCTTCAAAAACGGTTGCGTTTACATGGGCACGAAAATCGATTGTGGAACTGGAAAACCGCTTTAGAGAAGCGGATTTCCAGAATCGATTTTGGAGTGTTTACATGACCAACCAAAAGTGGAATTAGAAAATCGGTTTACGAAATCCGGTTTTGGGAGCCCATGTAAACGGGGTGATAGATGGTGTTACATATGACAGTGGTAAGGCTAGGTTTGGAGTGGCGTCAAGAACGTAGAATGAATAGTTACTGCATTAGATTAAAATAATTTTTAGTTTTTAAGTTGATAACTGTAATAAGACAATGCCAAAGAAGTCTTATACTATGTATGTCGATCTAAGTGGATAAATTTGTCATCTCTTCCCATACTGTATATCAACATTGTTACGTTTTTGACACAGCTGTCAATACTCTCAAGATGGCCTAATAAGCCGAATACCGGATAAGTAAACAATAATAAACCTGTAGAATACACACAAAATTGTGTTTTTTTTTAAATTTATTTGATACATTATACTTAGAGCTATGTTTCTTACCACTTACTACTCCCCACTCCAATGACCTTAACAAGCCCAAATCTTCACCCTTATTCCCCACCCCCTCTCCAAGTAACGCGTTAAAGTTTGTGAATATAGTATATTGCAAATACCTTCAATTTTGATTACCCCTCCAGTTTTCTGTTTCTAATTATATTTTTCACGTCACGCGACCTTTCCTATCTGTCTCCTAAAGTTCTCCCCTTATTATCAATGTCTTCTCATGTCTGACTCGAATTACGATTGCAGTGATTCATATTCAGTCACTGATATACATTTCGATTTCTTCTTATACTTCCAAATGATTGGTAAGTTGTTGAACATATCATTTCACGTAATTTGAACGTCTTTCGGTACATCACATACAGTGCTACGGTTACTTAATCGAAATTATACTTATCAAATTGCAATTATTTAGGTTACAATCAGTGTTTTTCACTTGGTTCATAAAACCTTCCATTCTTGTGGACACGCGACCATACGTTGGCATGTATGAAAAAATTGTTTGAAAAGTCTTGGTCGCAATTAGCTTTATTTCATGACGCGTTTCGAGAACATCATCATCAGAAAAAGATTTAAAAAAACGATGGGAAATACAACCATCTTGGTATCGATGCCTGATTACAACTTTAAAATATCATCATGGACGTCTGGTGACAGTGTTGAACCAGACAGTTGTGCATGTAAGTCTGGTTCAACACTGTCACCAGACGTCCATGATGATATTTTAAAGTTGTAATCAGGCATCTATACCAAGATGGTTGTATTTCCCATCTTTTTTAAAATCTTTTTCTGATGATGATGTTCTCGAAACGCGTCATGAAATAAAGCTAATTGCGACCAAGACTTTTCAAACAATTTTTTCATACAATCAGTGTTTTGTTTCAAAAATTGACAGATTTTTAATGAAATGGATACTCGTGTAGTATATACAGTTAGTAGGCTCTTAGTAATATGCTACGCACTATAGTTTACGCATTTACTGTAATAATTACTTGCTGATAGTTAACTACCTTTTGTGAAGATGTTAAATAGTACATGTAGTCAACCATTTGTTATGTGGTACATTAGTTGTAAATCTTTCATTTTTTTACACAGTTTCCCCAGTAGGCATATCTGTTACAGTTATAGGATCTTAGTCACCTACAGTTATTGAGTAGTGCTGCATTTATTGTTCTTAATAAAAATACATATATATTACTGGTTGATTAGCTACATATTATTATATACACAAAGGTGACTAAAGGTTATAGGTGTTAATTCATTTCCAATAGAATCGTTGGTTGTTTGTATGAGCTACAGCTGCTGCAGTATCATTTACAGTTTTAACTAGTGATCATGGTTGGAAACGACTCACAGCTGTTAATATACCTCATTCAAGTCTATTTAAGTTATCTAACGCAAGAAGTACATATGTCACTACTTTGGAGGCATCAGATGAGGAGTGTTTAAGACTTTATACATTATATACTATGGCTCTGTAATCATTCGTGAAGTATTTTCTACAGATAGCAGAATTTTAGAACAGTGTCCGCGTTTCCTTTCGTCCATAGCCTTCCTTCTGACCACTGAATACGGCTTTGTTACCTATTTATCCCAGTATCCACGGGAAGTCCTATGTTTTGTTTACATTGATGTTTTTTCAGCGACATTAGAATACGTCGCTTCAAAAATATCGCGAATATTTGCTGCTGCTTGCAACACACAGTACGTTTTGGCCACATATCAAATTCTTCAAGGATATCTACCAATCACTGCTAGATGAAACTGGTATCGTTCTTACTGCGGAGCTCGGTTGTGGCGCAGTTTAATCGAATAAATTCATACACTCACTAAGGCGAAGAGAGACAAATTATTATTATTTTTTTTCTTTTTTGTACTGACGTGTGGTATTAGTCGTAGTTTGAGTCTTCTGCAACGTTAGTGATGGGTGAGTGTTTGTTCTAGTACATGTGATTCCATGTCTCTTATTCAGAGGGCATTAATTCCTCACCTGAATTATCCGGAAACAGTCTTAATTTTCATTTGCAACTGGTATACAAGATATCTATGAGAAGTAGTAATTTAACGAAAAACAGTACTGAACAGAGCAGAGGAATTATACATTAGAACAGACTGCGTTAGGACTTTCTGTTAATACAGTTGGGGACAACAATTTTTTTTTTTTTTTTTTATTTTTTTTTTTTCAGATGTTTGTTATGTTATTGAGACTAACGCTAGTGTTCCCATCGGAGATTAGGAAAAGTTTAACAAATAGATGAATCCCAAAACGTGACCTATAAGGATGGAAAAGGACAACTGCTGAAGAATGATACTGAACATATCTGGGTCTTTTAGGAAGCGAGCGGAAATTCAAGAAATGTTTCGTTGTGAAAGTTTATTCCAGAGGAAAGAGTACATTAGTTCCTTATAAAAGATTTCATAGTATCAGGGACGGAAGTTATAAGCGATGTCTGGCAGTCATGGTAGAAAGACTTCCTTACTCATTTACTCGAATTTGTAACGTCCAACGACTCTTCGGTACAGACGCCAAATATTGGACGAGCATGGTAATCACCCAAACCAGCGAAGACCAGCTGATTAAGACGACTAGTAAGTGTTTCAATTTCTGAATTTCCACAATTTAAAACTGGGAAACAACTGCAGTATGAAACTCTATCACTTTTTCTGAATGATACTGAGACGGTGCACGGGAAGAAAGACATGTCGCTCCCTGCGTATGCCACTGACGGTTTAGTGCAACGTAACAATATATCACACCAGTAATGTAAGTCGAATTTTGTGTGTGTTTAATAAGTGGTAGTCAAGTAGTGAATCGATTACGTGTTTAACATCATTACCCTTTTCTCGTTGCCTTTGGTTATATATATATGGACACGTTGTGCACATCTAGAATCAATCACTACAAATGTGTACCAGTTTTTAAAATTACAGAAGTTAGAATAATTTCATTGAAGAATTTCTTTCATTGCTTATCATGTTCAGAGGAAACTGTGTAATTGATAAATCTTTTACACTCATGTAATGACTGTTTATGGATGTACTTCTTTAATATCATCATCTGAGCTCTTAGCAACATATTGAGACTTACATCAAGAGCCAGTAACTACAAGGGTGTAACATTTCTTTAAATAATATAAATTAGGGTAATGTTGTTGACAATATCCTACATTGCTTGACAGGTAACACACTGTGTTCAGTGAAACCTGTGTAATTGATAAACTGTTACACCCATGTACTGACCGGTTCTGAATGTCCTCCTTTAATATCATCATCTGTGCCCTTAACAACACATTGAGATGCACATCCAGAACTAGTCACTACAAGGGAGTACTTTTTTTCTGAAAGCAATGTAAACTAAGGACTTTCATTTAACAGAAACTTTCATTGCCCATCATGTAACACACTGCTTCCAGTAAAATCTGCATAACCGAAAAAACTGGTTCTCCCCTACCACGACTGGTTCTCGATTTGCTTAATTAATATCACAATCTGAAGGGACTTTAACGAAACCGCTAAATGCAATTTAAATTTCTTTATAGCTTTCAAATTACTCTTGACAATGCAAGAAAACAATCTATTTCTTCCGCTTCTCCCTAGTCAATATATCGAGAGCGGAGCGACAGTTGAGCGAGCGAAATACCGGACGAGACACTTGAAACTGTTATTCGGAATATTTGGAAAACTAGAAATCGAATCTAAAAAAGTTGTAATAAAAGTTGTTCATCTCGAAAAGGGACATCCATTGACGGAAAGCTCGACTACACTGCTCCACCTTCGGTGGCACGAGAGGAGGGAGGGGTACTGACTTTGAAACCTTAAATAGGCACCCACATTTTTATTACACTTTTGTATTATTCTTGAAAATATTCGTAACATTTGTATGAATTTTTTTTGTGCTTCACCCTGTATATCGCTCTTAAGTCGTGACTTTGAGGTAAACCGTTTCCTGGAATACACCCTTGAATCGAGCTTCCAAATTCCTATTTAAAGAAAGAAATCAGGAGAAAGTCTTACCTGCATCTAAGGACTTATGTTCCATATCAGTCTGATGACATAAAATATAGCTCTTGACAAGTTCCGCAGTGCATCGATGCAAATGACTGATTGTGGTGTGGACCGTCCGTTGCTCGGTGACGGACGGCGACGATTGACAATGGATCATTCAAATCAGCAGGAAGGCCTGTCTGCTAGATGGAGGTGATGTGGAAGAAATAATAGGTCTAGCGGCTTGCTTTGTGGTTGGGCGAAACAGCCATACCATAGATCTCCTATTGCGTTGCCTGGCGGAAATATTTCATCAAGGAGAAATTAAATAACAGAAATGAAACACCGGTAATGTTTTCTTGACTTAAATTGTTTCTACGGGTTTCGACCTTACTTGTTCGTCGTTATGCACTAATACTACTGTTCAACTTATTGAATGTCACTACTTACGTCAGTTTCATTAATAATATTTGCGAAACTATAGAAAATCGAAAACAGTCATTGCACTAACATGAAAGTATACAGTCATGCCTCTACAACCTCTAATCTACAGTGACTTTCTGAACTTTTTAGATAATTTGAACTGAGAAATGGAACGAAAATACAAAAAATCATGGGTAAGACATGTCAGACAGAGATTCATTTGGAATAATCATCAGGAACAAAGGAAGTAGGTCGGGCGGCTCCTGAGTGTTGATCATCAGCTCTGCAAACTATACGCACTAGATTAGGAGTAAGAAATGACAGTCGTACATGAAATATCCTCTACCACACACCGCAAGGTGGCTTTCGGAATATTGATGTTGATGTAGATGTAGCTCAGACGGTTACGAGATGTTTAACGTGAATCATTGATGTTAACACTCGTAATTCCACCACATTTCTGTCCCATGACACCAATCGTCTTGCAATACGAAAGCGAATTCGTCAAACACAGGCCAACTCACATGAACCCATGCCGTTTATTCATCTGCGATGGAGTTCTGAATGGCGAAACGCAACGTCAAAACCATTCAGTTTACTTATGAGTGTAGAAAGAAACTATTTCAGACATGAAGCCATTCAAAATGGTCACGAATAGGCCTCAGTAGTTAGTATAAATTACGTCATATTTTTCAGTCAAAACAAATAGTTTGTACTCAACTAGCTGACAACCTATGTCAACAGTCAACCAATTAAATCACTCTTCTCTAAGGACACGGTGAAGCTGCAATCCCACTGATGGTTATCGTACCTTTTGCAGTGTAACATAACTACAGTTTTTGCCCTGGTACACAATGACCATTCAGAGTTTGGATAGTCTAGTTATTGAGGTGATATGTTAATCATTTGCCTGGAGTAAACTATATACCTGAACACAATTTCTTCGAACTTAAATGAAAAACGTAGTCTAATTTTCTAGAAGACTGAAATCGTCGTTATGAAGTTCACTGCAAAATTCTTTTTGCCATACTCAAGTTTTTAACATGGAGCAAACTGCGGTGCGGTTCAGCATGATAAATCAGTCATGTTCTGGCTTCTATTGATACTCTAGGGACAACGTCTGAAATCAATGAATTCATTTAAAAGTTAGGAAAATTCGTTATACACTTCATAAAACATACTCCTCACATTGGTTCCATAAAAGAGGCATTTAAAAATGTAAAATAATGCCAACATAAACATTAAAATTCCAGTCATAAAATCTCATCGTTGATATTCAGGATCAGATAGCTTTTACATTAATTTCAATAACGGAAGACATGGTACTATCGCTGAGGACTGACATCGTGTCACGCGTCCCGCAATTTCATGGAGATAAATAGCAGTGTCAATTATAGTCGTTTCAGTAACGTCCGTGGCGGAAATTGGAGGGCAGCTGCAGTTTCTCGTGACGTCAGCCCAGGCTAGAGGTCCTAAATACCCAGGCTGATCCGTCCGCCATGTTTTCCCCAACATTGTTGGAATTGCGCTGCACCAACAGCATAGAGGCGAACGTCCTGCCATCTTTCACAAACGATTTCGCGAAAACTAACAGGCAGAAAAATATAATTTTTTCGCTACTTAAATATTTATATGTCAGCATTGCGACGAACTCTGCATAATTTCGTGAATAACCATAGTTAGTAAGATATTGGCTTTGAAATAAGAGACAGCGCTAGGTTAGGAAAAGTTTGCAATAAAAAATAAGGGCTGCTACGATATTCCGTTTGGTGCATGTTACATCATATGTTGTTGTGGATAAAATTTTCCTGTCGTATTGAAATTTATTTTAAATTTAGCAGGAGATGCTTACCTTTCACTCAAATTGCCAAAATTTATTTTATGTAGCGAACTCATTTCCGTTGGCGATAAGGGCAACATGAAATATAGTGCATCTCATAATACAATTTTATGAAAATAATACTTTGGCAAATGATAACATGCAAAGAGTGGCATATTTTGACATATGTTTACTACGCAAAATTTCATTAACTGTTGCGGTATTCCAGGAAATGTAGATTTTTTTGAACGAAAAACAGTAAAGGTAGGGATTTATCAATCAGAGTACAGGTATTCCTTCATCACTCACAAATGTTTATTTCTTTGCTTGTTCTTCCAAAGTGTATCAGACCTACTACACAGTTTGCAAAAACTAATGGTAGTTACATTTCCTTCAATTTAACGCCTAGCAGTAATAGAACGAAAGTTACTAAATCTAATGTGGATTTTGTGCGAGAATACTAGAAAATGACAGACACCACGAATCTGTACACTACCTAATGAACTGACTTGTTATTTCCTCACATAATAAAGCACTCTGTATTGAGATATTTACAATGTCCTTTTCATATAACTGAAAAATTGAAATTCAATATTACATAGAGACACAGCACTTTTGTAGTTTGCAACTGTTAAATTTAATGGATTAAGAAGTCAGTAACAGTATCTTCAAATAAGAACATTATGCATTAACAACCTGTGCCTCATTATTAGTAGCTCTAATACTTAAGACGAGGTACTACTAGACGGGCGAGTGGATACTAATACTGCATGTTCAACTGACATTATATCAAGTTATACATTTCTCACATAGTTCCTGTTTGGAGAGGATGAAAATTTGATGTATTTTGAACATTTCATTTTCGTAATGTGTTCACCTAAGTTAAACAGATAAAAAGTTCCTCGCATGTCAATTATTCCGTAACGTCGTCAGTAAGTGCATGTTCGTTAACGGTCAGTATATCCTCTTAATGAACTATTACCGCAAATGAAACTAAAATGAAAATGTAGTGTAGGCCTTCAAGAACATATTCTTGAAAATTGTAGGTTCATACAGTGAGTAGTTTGCGAGTATGAGTGAGTTGAATGAAACGCGAAGCGCGTGAGCTTCGTCCGTAACGTGGCACCCACTACAAATTGGGAAAAAAATTGCGGACAGTTCAGCTCGGGTCTATAGGAGTCTTAGCCCAGATGGCTGCTTCGCTCGCAAACACTGTACGCTCGTTGCAGACGTGTGCGCCATGCGACAACAGTTTACGGCCGAAGAGCGGTGCTCCGTGAGCAAGTGAGCGTTCCGTACCTAACGGGCGAGCGCGCGAGCTGGGACAGCCTTGCCTACATAAACAGCTGTGAGGGGGCTCGAGTCAGTATATGGGCTACAGGGTATGACCAAGACCATTTTAAAAGCAGTGAATCGGGTGTTGTAGCAGGGAGGGGGAGGCGTCGCATTTCCATGGCGGTTGCTGAAGAAGTTGCTGTACCTGTAGACGAGCGTGCAACACATGCTTTAAATTCTGAAGCCACTGCTAGAGAAGTTTTGTGTCCCTGCCTCGTCGCCGCTTTTGTGTCCCAGCCCCGTCGTAGGTGTCGGTGGCCGAGTGGAATGAGACCGACACAGGAACAAAGATAGCACGCTGGTGCAGGTACGGAGGGGAGCAGCCAGAAACTATAAACACTCGAGTAAATTAGAAAGAGATATATATTGCACAGAATGTAACAATACTTAACTTTTACATAGTACTGCAGAATGTTGATACATAGTTGTTAGAGGCCTGCCTAGTGCCTGTACGATAGCAAAGTCTTCACTGGTGCCTATCTGATTACGAAGGTCCTAACTGGTTGCTATCTCAGTCCCAAGTGCACGATGTCGTTCAGCGGTGGCCACGAGCGGCGTTGTGGCAGAGGGCGCTCGTGGCTGTCGTCGTAAGAACGCCGCGCCGTGCGTGCATGGCGGCGCGCGGCGAAAGTAGGTGGCGCGCACTTTGTACTTGTGCTACACCACAAGAAGTGGCACGGGAATTGTCTCTCCTGAGGTCAACAGTTCAGAAGATGTGGCGAATTTTCCACTGGTACCCCTACAAGATTCCAACAATGTGCCAAATAGGCTTTACTAATGGATATGCATGAGATGTAGACGGGGAATATTCTTTGGATGGACGAGGCTCATTTTACTCTGTATAGCGCCGTGCACAGAACTGTTGAATACTGGATTCGACTCCCCCACATGTTATACAATAATATCCACGGTAGTCAACTTATGTGGTGTTCTGTCACAAGTTAGTTCATGTTAGGTGTATTTTTCTTTGAGGTGATGTCGCGCCGTGGGCGTGTTAGATGTACAGTAACAGTTGAACTTTATAAAGACCTCCACGTGCAACACGTGATGCCGGTCTTGCAAGAACGGAACTGTCACCGCATGTCGCTCCACGGATAGATATACTTTGAGAAACCTACTATGAAGACCGCATCATCTGTAGGCAGTTGCAAGATGTATGGCCTTTCCATATAGCCAACCTACATCCATGTGCCTTAGGGTGGTGGGGAGGATTGTGTCTATTAGGAATGTATCCTGACTCTTACTGATCTGAAGAACAGCATACGAGAACATATACCTGCCACGTTTCACTGGATATGCTGCGGGCAACTGATACGCATGCCGTGTTAGGGATGCAGTATGTTACAGAGTAGTCGGGAGACCGTATTAAACACGTTGCAACTTGCGACCATAACCTAATAAATGTGAAGAAGTAATGCCGTCATGTGCTGCTCGTTCCTCCCCAGTTCATGCTTACACACCACATTCTGACTGCTTATAGCGCTTGGTGGCAGAATGTGTGAAAGTCGGTAATAGCCACAGGCCCCTTTTTTATGTTCATTTTTGATTGAGAAGACAAGGAAAGCTTGCCTGTGTTAGATTTCACATGTCATTCGATATACGGGTCGATTTTAGTTATTCTTAATGAAAGGCCGCGGGAATGGAAGTCCAGATTCTTATTTGCCTTGAATCTCTATTTTATATTAACCTTGGTGGGAGAAATATTTGCAGATTTTGTCCGCTATTTGCCTTACTATTGGTGATCCTATTAAGGGCTTCTCCAGATTGGCGTTTGTTCGAAAGGTACGCGTGGCGGCCAGGAGCGTCTTCAGAGAGCTCAGTCTGGTGAAAATATGAGGTACGATCTGGCAGACTCCGGCGAGTAAGGTTCCGTCTAGTTTCAGCTGCAGTTAGAACTTGCTTAGTGGACTCCAGACTATGAGGTCCTGCACATAGTTTTTCGGTCGTGTTGGATTCGTGGACACTCTGGCATCGATCTGAAGATGACCGAGTCTTCTCAGCTGACACACTCGTTAACGTATTGCTAACATCTTGCTGGGACCTCTGAGGGAACTGCTTGAATGTTTTTGAGAGCAAAATGGGTAGAATCATCCAATCAACATAAAGTGCTGGGATAATTAGGCGCAGTTCTTACTAAGATTCAGGCTAGGGAACACCTCACATCCTTTGCATAGTCGCTACTGCTTCACGTTTCACGAACTCAGCCTTTAGTATTTAGATATTTACATAAATGTTTTGGTTTTGTTTTGAATGTTTTTGAGCCACTTACAATTGTCCATTTTTATGTTGTACTTGTTTCTTCCTTTTGAAAAATAAATCCTCATAAGAAGAAGTTCCTGAAATTAATGATTGATCCCTATCACTATTTTGGAGGGGTTCTTCTATGAAAATATTACTATTACTATATCTTCCTATAAACTCACATTTGACGCCAGTGAGCGCAGTTTATTTCAGACAGGAAATTATTTTCACGTTATTGGAAACCTGGTGACTGCCCTGAATTAAAAACCATTAGAATATTACATTTCATTTGATATAAGCATTACATTAATGATTTCATATTCAATTTCTCCCTGGTCAGTTTCAGTACAAGACAGCAGGTTTTATAAGAGCTGGAACTTAAAGCATTTCACAAACCCCACATTAAAGTGATACTACATTTTTTTATTATATTCCGCGAGCGCTCCGATTGCTGAATAAAATAAATATATATCCGTAAAGTGAATTTACTGTATGCTGTTACTAACTATATGCAGTGGCGACATGCAGGCTTTTAAATTACACACTCTGTGCAATGGCAATATTTCCCTCTAACCTACCTATCTTTAGCAGAATTTGCCCTCCAAAATATTTACGGTTAAAGGTGGTTGAAATGAGATAGGCACAAATTTGAATAAAACTATATTCACAAATTCTATATTACAACCTGCCTGATCCAATAACAGATGTGACCATATGCGACATATATATATATATATATATATATATATATATACAAATAGATCAGTTTTGAAAGACAATAAAATACACTTAACATCTAAATGGGTGACTTTACATGAAAATTAGAAATTAAATAAAATGTTTTGACTGGCTAAGTCACAGGAGGGAAGTGGCAAATCCACGAAGTATAAAATTAAATGCAAAAATGAAAATTTACCCCAACTCTGATCAAGTCTATTTTTGATCTTCAAGAATAAGGACGTCCCTTCTGGCACACAATAAACTCCCAATTAATACTACCATTCAACTTCCATTTCTCAGCAGATGCGTTGGCGCAAACTTACCGTCTTTCTGTTGTGCGGCGTTGCAAGTGGAGAAGACCAGCTGAGGGCAGTGCAGTATTGACAGCAGTGATCGCGAATGTGGATTAGCATACGTTTTGTCGGTTAAGGCGACGACAATACTAAAGTGAAAATAAAACTGTACTCTCAAGAAACGGTAAAAATTCTGATTACGAATGGTGTAGCTGACAGCAAACGCGCACTTCAGAATATTACAAGTTTCAATTGACTCTATAGTAGCCACGCAGGACTAACACCTGACTGTGCAGAAAGCACACTAAAATAATTCAAAGTTAACACCGAAAATTACACAACTCAAAACAGCGCGATCCGGTCAGGAGTGCGGACCGGACCAGACTCACCAAAAACAGCACGATGCGGCCAGTAGCGCCGCCGACACCAGAGACGTCTCGCTCCACAGCAAAAATTCCACAACTCCAAAATCTTCCTCTCTAGCCCCTCCCATCGGTTACGTCAAGCCAATCACAAATTTTGTTTGATGGTGAAACCAATGGATTACGAGAGCTATTGTTCAACACGCCAGTCTCCTTCCCCACAAAACTGTCCCACGCTGCATTCTGCACGTAAGCCAGCATTTCTCAGAAATCCACAGAATTTTCGGACCATTGGAACGAATCTGCAGACGCTGAAATGACTTTATTGTAGACGAGATGCCAGCGCCCCGTCGCGAGAGCGCCACTCTAACTTCCCCAGAAATCACCTCTGGCAATGTACACAAACATTGACAGACGCCCGCACCTGGCGTTCCAAACCTCGGGTGCACGTGCAGACCAGAACGACGCCAACTTTTACTGCCTCTGCTGTTTGTACTTAGGCGCCCTTCCGGTAAACAATCTGGACTCAGGCACAGACATATGTTACTCTGTGACTCAGGTCAGCCACAGACGTGCCCAGTCCAAACATTAATGTCCGTCTGCAGACGGAGTGGTTTCACCACGGGTGGTGGCGGCCAGCGGTCGCCCTCCGGGCTGTGTCGGCAGAATGCCTTGGAAGCAACATCAGAGACCGTGCCGCCAGCGAACCCCGCCCCTCGCGGGCCCTGCCGGCCTGCGGGTGTCACCAGCGCCTTCCGCCTCGGAAGACAGTTATACCATCGGCGATACAATAATCAAAAACAGAGTCATACTCCGAGAGAACATAAATTTACCTCCCAAACTCCTATCCTCTGATAATTACAAGACAAAATGAAAGAAATTGAATATAAACAAATTAATACTATTGATATCCTTGCGGAATAAATCTAAACAATATTATCCAAATAAAAATGGAGCAAATAATTCTAAAAATAGGACCACCACCTCTCAATCTTTATGTATAAAGCAGTACGTCGGTATGTTTTTGTGTTTGTTTGTACGTATTGCATACAAATCTACATTTTTGTTCCAATAGTTTTCAAATTTTGTACACGTAAGTTTCAATAAATGAGGACGGTCACCGTATGTATAATAATTACAGGTCACGATATATAACGTCATAAACAATGAGATGTGCGGAAAACTGCTGAATTAAATGACAATGCTGTTCATTTTCTCCTAAACCACTGGACCGATTTCAACCAAAATTGCTACACATATTTCGTACGTGAGATAACTATTGCTATAGGAAGACGAACTACATACAGCACATGATTCAGGAGATATAACTTCATAAACAATGAGAGTTGCAAGAAACTGCCTCATAATGCTTCGAAACTTAATAAATACACTGTATGAGAGTGACAGTAGCTAGCGACTTGCAACAAACTTTCGACCTTTATTGAACTTTCTCTTGGTGACAAACATAGCAAAATTATGAAAGGAAAAATGTTTCTCGCTTACTACTTTTCCGCTGTTCATGGACTAAAAGTGCGGCATTCGGTATGACGTTACAATTTATAATTTCTACACTACAAGTTGTAGCCGCTGGAAATCTTATGTTCAAATGTTCAAATGTTTGTAAATCGTATGGGACCCAACTACGGGGTCATCAGTCCCTAAACTTACAAACTACTTATGAACTACTTACGAACTAGGACGGCACAAATATCCATGCCCGAGGGGGGATTCGAACCCCCGACCGTAGTGGCCGAACAGATCGTGACTGAAGCGCCTCAGTCCCCTCGGCCACCGCGGCCGGCGGGAAATTTTACATACAGTACACACATATATAGTTGAATGAACCTTCTAAATTGTATCGGAGTACGACACGTGGTTCATGAAATATGAGCACATAAAGAGTAACGTTCATTGAAATCCGCCCCATCACGGCTCCAAGTTTTAATCTATTACTACTTTACGACTAATAGCTTTCCCAAGAGATTTAACAGACATACAGCACTTATACAAATGAATATATACCTGAAAAATCACACAAGTGAACAACACATAACTTAATAAATATGAGATCGTACGAATTTTATATGGCGGCGGCAGACTAGCCGTGCGTACTTAGGCGTCCAGCTGCGGTACGAACGGCTGTTCGTTCTTGGGGGTTCGAGTCCGCCCTTGGGCATGGGTGTTTTTGTTGTCCGTAGCATAAGTTACTTTAAGTTGGTGTAAATAGTTTGTAAGCCTAGGGACTAATGACCAACCCCATTAAGTCCATAGCTTTACAATTATTTGAACATTTTTTTTAAAATTTTATATGTCATTTGTATTTTGATTACCATATTTCTTTATTTGGATACTGCTCTGATAATTTTGTACAATATGCAATACAGCCTTATTTCGTATATATTCTCTGGTAAATAAACAGAGAAGGGATAGGAGAAGTACTAACTCACGGTAGGAATAATCATATCGCGCACGGCAGTTCGTAAACGGTGCGTGAGAATTTGCGATTCTGTAGGGGCCCATATCTAAGGTTCTATTCATCTCAGAGTGAAGGGGTAGTGTTCTGGATAGATCTTGGCCTACTGATCATTTGTGTACATATTAGAAGAATGGATTTACTTCAGCGAACATACACTACATCGTCAAATGTTTCACCCTTCCTGGAGGCCATCCAAATTGAGCAAATCAGTTGGCTTCTGTACATGACGTGTAGTCTATTGTGGGCTTTAAATGGCTTACAAAAGTACCATTCATTCATGGGCGGTTGCAGAGAAAATCTCAAAAATCATGATTTTCGGGCACCAAAAAAACGAATTGTGGGGATGGTCACTTCGATACTTTCTATTCATTTCCAATCTTCGAAATTCTTACAATATGTTCTTATGATTATATTCTCGAGGCCGTTTTTAAATCATTTCGATATTGTTATCCGTTACCGAGATCCTTAGGTTGAAACTTATCACAGTTTTGCACAAAATCACAAAACCAGATTTTAGCCATTTTAGCACTGTGAATGGCAAATATCTAAATAACTAACCATAGAAAATGGTTCAAATATTTGCGATACATCCTGTAGACATTTATCTATAAATGGCATTTTTCAGTTTTCGTAAATCAGTCCGTTAGCAAGATACGGCCGAAAAACCACCATATTTTGCTAGTAAAAGTGTGTATTGTGCTGAAAGACGCCGTTCACACAGCTCTGAAACTTACCATGAGATTTGAAAAAAGGTACACGGCGAAAAAATTTGATTTTTTGTACATCTTAAAGATTGAAATCTTCGTTCGATGAAGGAGTGATTTTTGTTTTCATTTACTTTACAGTTAATATGCAGCATCCGGTTTAGTGAACTATTGCAACATATTTTAAAGAGTTTGCAGAGGTAAAAACACATTACGTAGACTTCTCATGTGGTTGATTTTATGTTACACATAGCTGCGTATGAAATGTAGAAAACAAATCGAAATTTTATTTAATGTTTAGAGCAGAATGATATCTTATATGGTGCTTGAGATATCTGTCCGTGAGTGATATCACGCGACAGTAATAGGTTCGAAAACGCTTTTTCTGATTGTGAGGTAACGTATCTTGTGAAATGGGAAATGACTAAAATTTTTTGTGCATGTTGTTTAGGTGTTTATCTGGAAAACCCGTTTCCCGTTTTTGAAAATGTGTATTCCTTGTCGCGATACGCTAGAAAAAATCTTAATTTTTGGTAGGAAAAGATCCAACTGAGTTCATTGGCAAATATACAATTATATTCATGGCAAATCGTCGAAATATTTACGGTGCTTTCTAATATTATGATTCCGGAAAGCTTTGAAAGTTTTTCCAATCATACTATCCATTACCGAGATCTGTAGATTCCAAGATACCGCAGATATTCATTAAAATATACAGTGTTATTAATCCCTTGATATTTCATCAACATTCACGTCTTTCAGGCCACTGGACGTGCAGAATGCGTCATCGTAATGGTTGGATCAACGTGAACGACTTGAAATAGCAATATCAATAGCAATATCATATACAACAAAATTCTGAGATGGCCTCGATAATATTTACATTCTATTTATGGGACGATATTGATAGTGTTTAACAATGTTCTATGAAATAATTAAGCGTGCTTAGCAACCACCTGAATGTGAAAATCTTTTTAGAAAGTAAACTACTAGACAATCAATTTGGTCTGACGTTTGTACATATGTATCAAGGTATATAAAATACTATCCAAATTTTACTCACCATTGATTTGATGTTATATAAGCAGTACACTCTGATGTAACAGGAAAAATACGGAAACCAGCTGAAAAATGCTTCTGCCGGAACACAGAAAAGGCGAATATGTTTTCTGACACAAAAGAGTGGAACCAGCTGCCTCAATCCTCATTCCGACATCCTCACCAAAACATTTTGCATTCGAACATATTCGCGCATTTTCGGCTGAATGTAAGTAGGATAGAAACAGTGCAACAGGCAGAGCCATATATGATGGAACAGAGAAAGTGTCAGTTCAGGAGAAAGGCATAGGCATGAAAACAGCAGTGGGAAGCGAAACGAGATGTCGGAAGTCAGGAACAGTAGCAACAACAAACTCAGATGCAGATAGTTGCAACTGAAGCAAAATAGTAAACAGTGGGAAACTGAGACGAATGGCGACAATACATAAAACATGAGCGTGTGGCTCTCCAGTACTATAGCACGAAAAAATTTGTCCAATTTTTCCCACCCCCAGTACCCGCGTGCTAAAGTTTTCCGGTCTACAGGTCAAACCCCAACAAACCATCCCCATGGACATATGTGTAAAGAAGACTATCGTGATTGAAGACAATGAAAGCCGACTCTAAGTGAGAAAGAAAGTATATTGGCGACAGGACCCTATGTGACTGGGACAACGTCAGTGGGGCAGAGAGACGATGATAGTGGCAGAAACAGACAGCGGTGAGGAATCGCGAGGGAAAGGGATGAAGACTTTGAAAGTTTGACACAGATAGAAAGCGGCAGTGTGAAAGACAGCAAACGAACGGACAGAGACATATATGGACACTGACAGTAGGACGACATTGCTGAGTATGACGGCTTAATTGGGCAAAAATATTTACAAAGTTATGCGCTACAAGTGCGCGAATATGTTCGCATGTCAAAATTTTTGGCGAGTAAGTCGGAATGAGGATTGAAGCAGCTGGTTCCAAACTTTTGTGTCAGAACATATTCGCCTTTTCTGTGCTCCGGCATGAGTATTTTTCAGCTGGTTAAATAAATACGCAAGCAACGGCGAGTTTCCAGCTAGTAGAGTATATTTTACAGCCAATAACAAACATAGAATTCCTCCGAATACTTTTAAAATTCACCGAAGCAGGAACTTTCAGCGGTAAGGCAGGGGACGGGCAGGAGGCCGCTAAGCGGCTTAGTATTTTTGCAGATTAATGGCGTCATCGGTTACAGCTCGCGGCAAGTGGTTCCACACTCGCACCAATTACAAGAGCGGCGCCGCGTTGCATGCCGGGAGGCAGGCGGGCCGGCGGGCGCCCCCGCCGAACTTGCCGCGCCCGGGAGGATAACTCGAACGGATTTAATTTCGTTCGCAGCTGAAACGTTAGCCACTCATTAACGAAAATCTATAGCCGGCTTTTATCGCCTACAAAAGGAGCGCGTTTAACTTGGGCGTTTTGTTAAATCCTATTCATTCGCCGGCCAAGTAATTATAAATTCGGCGGACGCAAATGAGGAGCATTGTTCTCCGTCTCTCCCACCCCCTGCCCCCTACTCCAACCGTCTCCGGCTGCGGGCCACCCCCTCCTCAAGGGTGCGCCCGCCGATCGTAGGGTCTCGCGGCGGCTTCTAGCACAAAGGATGCTTTATCAGCGAGCGATTCGGAACTGGGTCGCGCTTGTGGAGTGCAGATTGTAAAACTGTGGCGTCAGATACTGATAAAATTCAAGTTGTAGACTCCATCCCCCAATATCTTCATCAGGGCTCATATTTTTCGTCATGCATCTTACTAAAATCAGTTGTTTTTTCGGTCATCAGACTAGATAGTAGTTTGATACAGCTCTCCACCCTACACTATTCTAGGTAAGTCTCTTCTTTTCTGAAAAGGAACGGAACCGACAACTATTTGAATTTGCTTTCTGTCTTCGTCTCTCCCTCTACGATAATTATACACTTCCCTCCAATGATAAACTGACGATTCCTTGATATCTCAGAATGCGTCCCACTAACGTGCCCATTCTATTTTTAATCATAAGCGACAAGTGTCAGTTTGTCGCCGAAAGAACTGCGCATGCGCAGAGCTGCTGTGTAGTTTTATGAGCAGTTATGTAAATATGCAACTTAAGTGTGTGTCAGTTTGAAAAAAAAAAATGTTCCTTTCATTCTCCACTCCAATGAGTGGAGCGGGCGGTTTGAGATCCGGCCCATAAAGAGTCGCGGTTCTATTCAGCCAATTATCAGACAAGCTGATAGTGGGGCAAAGGGGTATACCAATTGGGAATAAATGGGAGGGGCTTACCAGTTTCGGCATACGCCTTACAACCAAGAAAATCCTCCCTAAAACCTTGGTCGGAACCGGGGGATTGGGACCAATTTAATTTATTTCTGGGACTTTGCCCCAGACTACAAATGGATTATCGGGAGAGCACGAGTGCACTGACGGTAATCTAGGATCGGACGCCCGAGTTACTCTCGTAAACTCGAACAGATCAGCTCGACCAACAGTGGACAAGCATCCCCCTAGAGGAACCGCACCAATAAGCACGGTAACCTCTGCGTCGTGTCAGTTGTGTCAGTTTGACGCCGATAGGTAATATAAATGTTTTTTTCCGTGAAGTAACTGCGAAAAAATAATTCTCTGTGCTAGAGTTCATCGATATTCATCGCTGTTTGATAGACATTGGTGTTAAAATCAATTTTTAAAAATATTTTTAGATTGATGCTATTACCATGAGTGAAGGAAATATGTTACAACATAGAGTACAATACAGATTTATACGTACCTATTTCGTTTGTGGCTTGGTATCCTGGGTCATATCAAAATTTTATTAGATAATCCAGTTGAATCCTCAGAATGGAGATAGCTTTATTTATTGAGCTAGCGGTGGCTCTTAACAAATATACCGCCAGTGGTTTCCTCCATCGCACTCTACTTTGAGCAATTTAGCAAGAAGCTGGGGACAACCCCGCAGGGTTTCCCTACGTTAACCTATGTTGTATGATAAGTCATGATGTGAGTATCGCATCGCGTGTTGCTTCTTTTCCTGAATATCCAAACTGATCACCCTCTTGTCAGATTATATCAATTTTTCCTTTAGTCTTTAAATGTTTCGAACTAGAATAAGTAACAATCAAAAAATATCTAGAGGTAGCTGTATCACATTAATACCTGTTGGCACCCTGTGAGCTGCGGCGGAATGACCAACCGCATTGAGGCGCTATGACCCGATGCGCGAGGCCGGGGGTTCGAATCCCCCTGAAGCATGGACTTTTGTGTCGTCTTTAATATAAGGTAGTTCATAAGCAGTTTGTAAGTTTAAGCAGTGATGAACCCGTAGCAAAGTCCCTTAAGCTTGACAAAGAACACCATCTTGTTAGTGGAACGATAGGGAGGAATGTTCTGAGCAGAGTCTCCGACACTATTTCGAAGAACTATCATTCATTAAACTAAATTAGCTTTCAACATTTTTCTCGAAAAAAAAGTATTGTCTTTACCTACAGAATATACTTCCTACTACAAAAACTGAATGACAATATTATAAAATTGAAAACCACGCTTTGGAAAAACTTGCACTTGTCAACATAATCTACTGTCGGAAAAATTCAGACAGATCGCTTACTTTCCTTCTACGTGTGTACAGAAGAGTCACTGGTACTTTATGGAGCATACATATGCGTAACTATAATTCATTCCTCATAAGATGACGCTGCAATCGCCTAGATAATTTGATTTTGATCGTAGGTAGGTAGTCCGAATTTTATCGCTGATCAGTAGAGACCAGTTGACTGCTCCTACAGTCTTCCCCATAGACGGAGGTGAACTCTTGATTAATAATAAATGAATTACAGATTGCAGCTCACAAACACTTTGTAGGGATTCAACTTTCTATGCTAACTGGTGGCCGAGGGGACTAAGGTGCTCCAGTCACGGTCTGCACGGCTACTACGGTCGGGGGTTCGAATCCCCCCTCGGGCATGGATATTTGTGCCGTCCTAGTTCGTAAGTAGTTCATAAGTAGTTTGTAAGTTTAGGGACTGATGACCCCGTAGTTAAGTCCCATAGACTATACAAACATTTGAACATTTTTACTAACTGGTGGCGTACAGCGAGATACTGCGGTGTGCACCTAAAGCAGGTGTTAGCGTTGTCGACACATACCAGTCGAACTCTTCTACCCTCACATGTCAAGGACACACTCTGTAGACATACAAATAAGGAAAGGTTACTTATCGGACAACCCTCGAAATTACTTGCGATGCACTGAGTCAGTCTGTTGCTTGTGTGGTCGCTACTGTTTCCAGGACATTCTGGAGTGTAATCCGCAAGCGGTGGTGACTTTTAATTCCATTCTACAGAAGACGCCCATGGCTGCTTTTTGTAAGTTGGACACAAGCTAGCCGGAGACAGCCGCGTTGCCTCCCACGAGTCCAAATTGGATTCCTCCGCAAGCGACAGACGGGTACTGCCTTTTCTTAGGCTCCAAGATGGCCACTGTCGAGTTCTACTGCTGCACTGCAAGAAATTTAACACAATAATTACACGAATAAAAATAAACTGTTCGAGCAAATCAATACAGGATTACTTGCTAGCAGCAGTGGCGGGAATAAAAGATTGTACAAACTCTTGGAGTTTTCCAGTTAACTCAAGATTTGAAATTTCCTGGCAGATTAAGACAGTGTGTCGGTAGGAGGATTCGAACCGGGAAATTTTCTTTCCTTAGACAAGCGCCCTGCTGACTTTTTTTAATGTCATCTGTCGCCTCGCCTCTTTTTTTATTCATGTTTATCCAAACAAATAAGATGAAAAGGATAATGCAGAAAAATTACAATTAAACGAAGGAGCCCTTCAAACATTAACAAAAGAAAATCTTCGTCTTCTCGAAATTACTTGTGGATTAGCGTTGAATTGATCAATGATAATCTGGTCATAGTGGATGTAAATCAGCTGCTCTTTGCAGGTATGATCCAGCAGCGAAAGGGGCCGTGGAATGCATCCTGGGAAGAGTTCGAAAAGTATTTTTGGTACTTCGGGTTCTTGACAACTGGGTAGTATCGAACGTTGATATATTGCCAGAAATCGATAACTGGTTTATTACCATTTCCAAACAGGTAGTGGACAGCGCGTCCACCAATCCATGTCATGTCTTCGCTTGCGGGAAATAGTCATAATCGGGAAGAGCAGTATTTCTGCAGTGATATTGTCGGTTGTCGTGCGTGTAAAGAAGGCCAGCATCTGGCGGACCAAATGCCAAACATTGTCTGCTTCGCCCCAGAAAAGTTGATGGCCCTCGTCGTCTTGCACACCACAGGTGGTACATAATGGGGCGATGCCGCTGGGTGGATCATGTGGAGGCGTGTCTGGCAGATCTGCTTCCCATGCTGGATTGGATATCTGATGTAAGCGTAGGTTCATGCACTGGTCGCCACACTGATTTCCAGCGAACATGCGGATATTTGTGTTCAATAGCGTTCAGCGGAAGTCTCGATTGCATCGCGGAGTACTCCCGCATGGCCTTCGACATTCGTGGAAGGGTAAGCGTGAGCCGAAGATAACTGTATTCGAGGAAGAGGCATCTCAAGCAGGAAAAGGGCACTGGACGTCGGTCAGCTACACTGGTGATTTATCGAGCTTTGCGCAAGGACCTTCATCAACAGGCTGGAAAGGAAAGTCGGGGTACGTCGCAACAACTTGATATGCGTGATAGCTCGTCATCAAACTTCGATTAAGCCATTACCTCCCCTCCTACATTCCAGATGTCAGAGAATTTCTCCTACGAACGTTGCAGGACTATCACACATGTAAGCAATGTGTTGGAAGTATGTCTTCGCAACAGCCTAGGGTATGTTTCCAGAATGATATTTTCACTATGCAACCCTAAGCTGTTGGTAAGTCATGTCTCTACCATAAACTTTCTTCCAGGAATGCTATTCCTGAAAAATTCAGAGGAGAAATTGACATTTCCAGGATAGGAGGCGAGGTACTGGCGGAAGTGAAGCGTGAGGACGGAACGTAAGAGTGTCGGGATAGCTCAGCCGGTAGAGCACTTGCTGGCTAAAGGTAAAGTTCTCAGGTTTGAATCCTGGTTGTGGTACATATAATCGTCAGGAATATTCTCATCAAAACAGGCTCCGCTACAGAGAGAAAATATTATTATGGTAACATACCCTAGGCTCTGTATTCACCATATCGTTTCTTCCAACATACCCTAGGCTCTGTATTCACCATATCGTTTCTTCCAGGAGTGCTAGTCCTGCAAAGTTCGCAGGTGAATTGCTGTGACGTCTGAAAAGTATGAGGCAAGGAACTAGGGGAAGTAAAGCTGAGAGGACGAACGGTGTAGCGTATGTAGTATGCATGTGATTAGCAGAAATATATTTGAATTAAGCTGTTTAACATATTTAGAAACCTTTATAGAAGTGAACTCTGCCCCACACGCCGCTGCGCAGAGTGATCGGGGCACAGGCGCGGCAAAGTCACCCGCGCCATCTACGTAATTCCTCATTCTGCCTTTCTAAACGAAATGGCTGTCTAACACACAAATTTCATCTTCTTTGTGTGAACGGGATAACAGAGAGCCACTGACGGTGGAAGAAGTAGCAAGTAATAGCAATGCGATAGAAAGAGAGAACAGCCACAATGGTAGAGAGAAAAGTTAAAAGAGAAAGTTGGGCGAATGGAGAAAATAGTAGTGCGAGCAAAAGAGACAAGAGACTGTAGATCCAACACGAGGACATTAGTAGTAAAAGAAATGTATTTTAAATAATTTGTCATTTTTGTGCTCTGATAGGAGTATTTTGCAGCTTAATCCTTTCTTTTAACTGATGTATCAGTGGCTTATATAAAACGAATTTTGGAGGTTAGTAAAGGATAGACCAATTATTTATATAAACTGCTGTTCAAAAGTTAATCATAATCAACTAAACCGTAAATTGAAAGGATGATATGTGACAGATAGTCGATAATCGCACTCAATATTTACCTACCAACAACAAGAGTTCTCTCTGAATAAGAAGGTAGTATTCCGTCATATGACTAGCGGCGTAACTGCAGGTTGAACAAGGTCAGTGCCGGCGACCACTAATTTATCACTCGTGTTTATCCTGTCACAGTGAGCGGAGTGAAGATTCGTCGCGAAAGGGACAACATAATGGCACAACGACGCAAATTTGACCCTGTTCTGCAGAGTAGACTACTCCACAGCCATAAAGTACATAAAGTAGGCAAGACGCAGACAGAAGTCTCAGTAGCCAGAAAGTGCCATTTCCAAGCTTTGGAGACGATTCCCAAATACAGGAGTTGTTTGTCGTAAGCCAGCACCAGGTCAACAAATAATAACCCTCCCCCCAGTAGAACCGATAACTGCCCTTAACTGCCCGACGAAACCGAACACAACAATAATTATACTGATTTCTGGAAGTACTCTTAAAGAATTAATTATGCCATCATATTCTCATATCACGCTTTTCCACCTCTTGAATCGTAGTATTTTGTAAAAAATAAAGGGAAATGAAATTCAAGTAATTTGAAAGCCTGCTAAAACGCTCCAATTTTGTGATGCCTGTGACATGTGCTGACGTAAAATTCACTAACAGTGATATTTTCTTTGGACAATCGCTTCTATGCATATATTGTTGTGCAAATACATGTGAAAAACTTCAGAACACTTGCTTCTTCATGTTCCAATCAGGAAAAATGCCTGAAATGGGGTTGAAACTCGCTGCCGCATATAAAAATTAGATAACTTCCTCTATTTTTATGAGGATCATTTTGATGTAATTAAACACTTCATATGATAATTGTTTTTATGAGGATCCACATGATAATTTTCACTCTACTAATTCACTATTAAGTATCAAGTTCTATAGCCGCAAAGGTGTAAAGCATTATTATGTTAATATTAGTGACCTGATGTTCATGTTAGGGATATGACATGTAAGCATTTGCATTTAAATTCCTTTTCTAATGTTAGTGGAGAACGTATAAATTTCATGTCCGTTGTCAGTTTTAATATCCACATAAATGGTCGATATATGATGGCTAAACAATCCAACTATGTTTCAAAAAGGTCTTTTGAGCACATCTACTAAATGCAACTTTTGTCAATAAAATTTGATATGATTTAGTGAATAATTCGCTTCTATTTCACACTATCACATTTTTCCAACTAAATGAGAGTAGAAACAGCAATGTGTTGGATTTGAACACGGATCACAAAATATATGATCCATGACGTTAACCTTAACTCTGCAAAGCAGGTACTCGAACACCTTCGCGAAAAGATAAGCTGAATTCACAGACGAAGACAATGCACAATTACCATCATTGGCCGCGGTAGAGTAGTCGAGCGGTCTAAAGAACCTCGCTGCGGAGCGTGCGGTTGCTCGTCGTGGAGGTTCGAGTCCTCCCTGGGGCATGGGTGTGTGTGTTTGTCCGTAGGTTAGTTTAACTAGGTTTAAGTAGTTTGTAAGCAACGCACTGATAACCACGCAGTTTGGTCCGATAGATTTACAGACATTTGAAATTTTTTTACCATAAATATTTAATGTTGCCACCTACGACCGAGTGTTCGTCCTTTTATTTTCACACTTCTTTAGCATCCCAAGTTCCAATTTAACCTGTCAGGTTTATTTGTAACCAACCAGCAAGAGGAAACTGCATACTGACATATGGAAAGTGACCATTGCCAAAGATTAATTTATGTGCTCACAAGAATTAACCGAATCCGAATGCGGAAACAGTGAGTCGACTCAGTAGACTCAGATGATCCGTATGTTTCGAAACAGTGAAATGATCCGAACTGCCCAACACTACTGCAAGAAAATGTTTCGAAATTAGACGTTTTGTATGAAATGGCCGAGGAATTATATTTTTAGCAGCGTAAGCAGTTTCAGTGTTGGGCAATCATTTCCAGATTCCAAGCTATGGAATACGTTTCCAGATATACTGCGTTTATTTGCAACGTCAGCGAACACACTGACTGCGAGACTTTCGCGGCCGTCCTTGTTGCAGATATACTCAGGTCAGGGCGAAGACGGGCGAGCAGAAAGCTCAGTGACACACATTAGTCGGCCAAGTTGGCTGCCACCGTGGGAGACGCATTAGGCGGCAACAAGGGCAGCGTTAACTTCGTCAGCCAGACGCGTTGCCTTCACCAAATTCGCCAGCTGCCTGGAGTATTCGAGATGATTTCTGAACCCAGGCGACAGGACTCATTGGTGCCGACATAAGCAACGATATACAGCCGCACACTATCGCCGCCGGAAGACACTCCTTCTCACGTCAGAAGTTACCAACACCGCTACCCCACCCCGCTCCCTCCTGGAAGCAAATAGAATGCACAACAATGTCATTCCTTGTCGCCCCTAACGCTATTTCCCTAAGAGACCCCACCACCCACCTAACATCAGAGCTCGCAATGACAAGCAAACCCATCCCCTGTGTCTTACTGGAGCTCTCAGAAGGATTGGCTTCTGGCGAAATGGGCGAGACAGCCCGAGCTGGCTCAGAGGTTTCATCAGCAACGGACAACACCTCAAACCTATTGCTAGGCAGCAAGGAAACAGCCTTACAGCCAGCTTTCGGTTTCGTCTTCTGCCCGGAGTTTCGCCACAATTGCACAGTTCGCTAAACACGGGCAACTGTAGATTGACAGGGACATTGTAAACTGTAGCCATAGTGTCACCAGGGATCGGAGAGGTTGCAATAGGCAACAGAAGTAGCCCAAAAATCGCCGTAGGTGCTAGAGTGACTGCAGCTCTGGACAGCAGTCCAGTGGGCAACACAAGACGGTGGGCAACTCCTCCTGAAACCACAAACAACAGGCGCAGTCTTTATCCATCTCTGTCAAGTTACTTAAAACTGACGTATGTACAAAAATACCTGAAAAACAATCCCTTACAAATAGATACCCTACGGAAATTTAACAGATACGCTAGAATAAATCGATTATAACAAGAGTACTAACGAAATTTAGAAAATACGCTAGACTAAAGCTCTTAAAAAAAGAAGCGGAAACGAACATTACTACTCTGATTAGTAGTAAAGATACAAAAACGTCAATTATCGCCACATAGACTCAGCAGTAGTGACTTAGGCGATAGAGTGTCTAGATATCTGGTTTCGAACAGTTTGCCCATTTGACGTAGGACCTAAATTTCTTTTGTTTTTCTGCCAAGTCGGTTCACCAAACATGGCTCTAAAAGTCTTTGAACTAGTTTCGTTGGCAATTTTGACATATTTTAATTTTACGTGTCTTTAAGACTTCGGCTACGTTTATATTTGCTTTCGTAACAGTTTTCTAACTAGGTTGTTGAACTGTGGTCGACTTTTCCTATCTCTCTTACTCCGCACATGCGTATCTAACGCGTATTGTATGGTGCTCTTGGACATCGATCACAAATGATATGTTTCGCTTCTCCATAAAATCGGATAAAATGGGTGTTCGCGTCTACAGAATGGTAAAGGGCACAACCTGCCATTAATAGGAAAAAGACACAGAGTCACAGCCCTCGTCATTGTGGTATGGAGAGCCATAATATATGCGTTCTGGTAGCCTTTAATGTTGCCTTAGCACATTGACGACACAGTGATACGTCACACACTTTCTGCCACCACACGTCCTATCCCTAATAGCACAGTAACCCTGGGTATTTTTCCAACAAGACCATACACACACAAGTACAACACGTAATTCTACGGAGCGCTTACAGCAAACTGAGGTGCTCCCGAGGCCAGTAAAGTCCCCGGACTCTCCATCACTGAACTGATGTGGTACTACTTTGGAAAGGGGTTATGTTCTAGTGCCGACCCGTGGGATCAAGAGGACATTTGCAATAACTGTCGATAAACTTGCTTCACGGTCGGATCTAAATACTCTTTGACACAATTGAGGAACACATAAGGGGATGCTTTGCAGCCATTGGGGGTGTGATACAACATTGACTCAGAGCCAACTTTCCACCTGTAACAGCCAAAGGCCTTGATCCTTGACCCCAAATTATAATGAGTTAAGCATTATCAGTATTTGATTTTCGTCATGACTATATCGGATGAAGAAACACTTGACAGAGAAAACTCTAACTTTGGCAGTAATGTTTTATTTCTCGTTTTGAAAACATTTCTATCATTATTATTATTATTATTATTATTATTACTATTATTATTATTATTCCAATGGCATTTTACACGGCACATTAAATCAATAATAAATTCTGGCTTTCTTGTTTCTTCTTCCTTTCTGCCCCACGTTTATGATATGCGTTCTGATCTATGTCTACGTTGTGAGGCTGGTTTTTTTCTCTCTTCTTTCTGAATTTTGATCCTGTGCAAGTTTCTGTTGTGTGTGTCCATTATGTTTGCTTCTTTCAGGTAATATAAAAACTGTGTAAACTCTACTGGTTGTCCTTTAGATTTGATTATTTTAATAATAAATGTTATGTCAGCCTGTCATTCTCCATTCTCTCCAAATGTCCAAAGAATGACATTCTTCTTTTCCGCATGGTATGTATTATGTTGTCTACATATTCGTAGATTTCTTTGTTGGGTCTTGGTCTGTTAGATTGTATTTCTGTTGTCTCCTTCCCATTATCACTCGTTTATTGGACAATCCTTTTAGGACTAGCTTTAGTGTTTCAGCACCATACAGAGCCTCTGTTTTCATCACTGTGCTGTAGTGTTTAATTTTGGTGTCCCATGATAATGTGTTCTCTTTGTGTATGTTTCTGCTATGTTCATCTTATTTGCTATTTCCACTGGATTTTCTATCTCATTGTGTTTATAGACAGCTACAAAGCTAAATATTTGAATGAATGAATTCCCCTGATTTTGTTTTGATTTAGGAGTAATTTCTCTGAGCAATTTTTTACATTCGTTATAAACTCTGTGAAAGAAATGTGGAAAACGACTTTTCTTGCTTGCTCAGTTAGAGTTTCTATTTGGAATTTTGCATTCTTCGGTGTGTCTGTGATAAGAGCAATGTCATCCGCGGATGCCAATCAATTTGCGTATGAGTCATATTTTCGGTTTACTAATTTGATGCCTTACCTATTGGATTTTCTCCACTCTCTTATCAAGGGCACAATTAAAAAGTATAGGCGACAACCCGGCTCCCCGCATGACTCCCATTTTTATTTCAAAACTTTTGGGGAATTCTCCACAGAACATGATTTTAGATGAGGTGTTTGTCAATGTTTCTTTGATAATATTTGTAGTTTATGGATCTAGGCCGAATTCCTTTTTAATACTGATAACGGATTCTATTATAATATAAAATATTTCTTTCTTGAGAAAATGTTTCTTTGTTTACAGATTTCTGCAATGAAAAGATCTATTTTCAAATAAAAAATAGCGATTAATTTTCCCATTTTATTTTATATACTGTACAACATTCAGAATAGCTCTGAAGATGTTCAGTAGCATCAATACTGAATGTCAGCCGTTGAGCGCAGTCTCCAAAATGAGGAAGGGGAGGTCGTGCCACTTACGTTAACCCTACCAATACCAGGCCTTTATGAGTGACATGTGTTACCAAGGGGGAGGGGGGACGGAGTACTTTGTGCCCACCATACAAAATGTAAATAATACATAATATTCGTGAATTGTTCTTGAATTATATTAATTACATACTTTTGATAGATCTATTAATGCATAATCAGGATCTAGAACCTAACTGTTACATGGAAACTTGTTCTCAATTATGCGTTTCACATCTTTCACTGAAATAGTTCTGTAGATACTCTATCACTGTCCACATCCTGGCGCACAGCACATTCCTCTTCCGGTTCACTCATTACGATATCAGTTTCATCAAATTCTGTATATTCTTGCAAAATCTGTGATTTTCGTTGTCAGTAAGTGACTGTCGACACATTTTCAATCACAGTTGTGCTAGCACTGGATTAAGTGCCACTGAACAGGAACTAATAAAGAACCAAACGAAAATGAAGCATTATTGAAACCATTGTTCCTGTCAACCCAGACAAATATTATGTCTATGTGTTCCAGGGGCGCACCCCGGATTTTGTTCTGGTGGGGGGGTGGAATTTTTAAAGATTAAGCCCATTGAATTTATTAATCTATGAATTACTTTCACACTTTTTTATAATTTAACCAATGATACTACGAAAACAATTGCACACAAAAAATGGGTAGGTTCGCATTATGAAAGTGGAAGAGGATCAACGTGATGGAAAGGGAGTGAGTGTGCTTAATGAGCTCGTAAAATAATTAAGCAACTAATATGTTACGAGCCAGAGAAAATGGTCTTTACAGTTTAATTAACATGGGACTATATGTATAAAAACTGAACTAAAACATCACTGTTGTTGTTCATAAGATTGAATCAAATGTTCAAATAGCTTATGGGACTTAACTACAGGGTCATCAGTCCCTAAACTTACAAACTACTTATGAACTAGCTAATCTTCAGGACGGTACAAATATCCATGCCCGAGGGGAGATTCGAACCTCATGGCTGCGCTACTCGTGTCTTCTAACCCTTTGCGGCCTGGCGTCCAATATAATGGACATCGACTTTTTGATAATTTTAGAACACTATACGATTGCGCTTTCCTTCGAGGCCCAGTGGCCAGTTTAGTGGACACCTGTCGCTTTTAGTTTCGTGCTTCTTGCTGCCATCTTACTCTAGTATGGCGTGATACAATGAAAAGCAGTGAACATGGCGCACCCATTGCGGAGTGCGTCAGACATGATATCAGTACCTGAAATTATTTTATGTGTGAATTTATGAAATTTGCACAAATGCCACTTTGCGATATAAGTTCCACAATAAATATGGAGTGCCATATACAACTGTTAAATTCATATTTCGCGTCCTTAACTGCCTTGCAGACCCGGTGTCCAAATTATTTGACATTTTGGCCAACTTTAGGTTACGGTAGTAACACTAAAAGTGTGCCTTTGCCACTTAACTATTCATCTGACATGAAAATTGAATAACCCAATTTGTAGAGGAGAAAATTCTCTACAACTTAGCTCCCTTATGTCTTTTTTTTTTTTTTTTTTTTTTTTTTTTTTCATATCTCGTATCGTTTGAGACATATTTGCAAAAATAACGGCGATTTGACACCCTCCATCGAATTAGCGAAAACCAGCCGTTCGGAGATATCACGTGACATTCCTCGCGTATCTGATGATTTTCTTATTGTAACTTACACGTCGTCATTTCAAAGCAACGACACACTGAGGAATTAATAAAAACACATCGTTCTTCGTACGATAAATGATAATCTAATGTCTACAAATGCCATATTAACATCAGTTAACAACGGCAATCAATAGTATGCGATTAAAGAGCTCCTGTTTTGATGTATAGCCGTAGCGTAGTGGGCAAGGTGCTGGACTATGACGCGAACGGTGGGTGGTTCACAACCTGCCACTACCTACATTTTTCCCCTAAAAGGGTTTCAGGCACACTTATTAATAAATTTATTATTATTTAGATCATTATTTTGGTCCAAAATGTTTGCAAAAACATATAAAACTACAAATCTAAAGTGGGCCGTAAAACACGTCAGTGCGATTTTTTTATTTGGCATGGCATGGCATGGCATGGCATGGCAAAGTGAAAGAATATGTTCTATTCTATTTTAACAATAATTCAGAGCTGAAGGGGCTAAGATGTCGTAATGCTACTATCTGTGGAGTAAGACGATCGTTGTGGGATGTCGCATCTTCTTCCCTTAATTTTTCCGATTAATCTTAAATGAAAAACAATCATAGAAGGTGGAAGAAGACTTCATTCATGACGATGAATATTTTTTTACAAAATTTTCCAAAATACAGTACCTGAGTAGATTACAATATATTCAGAAGGTGGGCATAAAGTACCGTCTCCCCCCTCCCCCGCCTTGGTAATGCAAGGGTGAATGATTGCCTACCTGAGTCTATCACGTAACAACGCCTCAACAAACGCGACCATGTGTGTGCACGGACTTTGGTGTAATGCTATTATCTGTAGAGTAAGACGACCGTTGTGGGATGTCGCATCTATTTCCAAGGGGGCTGGAGGGGGGTACTTCTTGATAACGTCCCTTAAACAAATTTTCCGATTAATCTTAAATGAAAAATATAAAACAATTATAGAAGTTGGAAGAAGACTTCATTAAAGACAATAAATATTTATTTACAACATTTAAAAATAATACAGTACTTGAGTAGATTACTATATATTCAGAAGGTGGGCATAAAGTACCGCCTCCCCCCCTCCCCCTTTGGTATTGCAAGGGTTAAAGCTTGCGTATGCGAGGCTACACGTAACAACGCCCGACAAAACAAACGCGTCCCTATGTGTGCACGGACTTTGGTGTAATGCTATTATCTGTGGAGTATGAAGACCGTTGTGGGATGTCGCATTTACTTCCAAGGGTGGTGGAGAGGGGTGCATCTTGACAACCTCCCTTAAACAAATTTTCCGATTAATCTTAAGTGAAAAATGTAAAACAATTATAGAAGTTGGAAGAAGACTTCACAAATTTTTAAAAAAAATACAGTACCTGAGAACATTACTATATATTCAGAAGGTGGACATAAAGTACCGCCTCCCCCCTCCCTTGGTATTGCGTGGGTTAATGCTTGCCTACGCGAGTCTACCACGTAACAACGCCTCAACAAATGTGACCCTGTGTGTGCGCGGACTTTGGTGTACGCCGCCCGCGGTGGCCGAGGGGACTGATTCGCTCCAGTCACGGTCTGCACGGCCACTACGGTCGGGGGTTCGAATCCCCCCTCGGGCATGGATATTTGTGCCGTCCTTAGTGTTAGCTAGTTCATAAGTAGATTGTAAGCTTAGGGACTGATGACCCCGTAGTTAAGTCCCATAAGTTCTTCAAACATTTGAACATTTGAACTTTAGTGTAATGCTATTATCTGTGGAGTAAGACGACTGTTGTGGGATGTCACATATATTTCCAAGGGGGGTGGAGGGGGGTACTTCTTGACAACCTCACTTAAACTTAAATTTTCTGATTAATCTTAAATGAAAAAATAAAACAATCATAGAAGGTGGAAGAAGACTTCATTAACGACGATAATTTTTGTTACAAAATTTTAAAAAATACAGTAGCTGAGTAGATTACTATATATTCAGAAGGTGGGCATAAAGTACCGCTTTCCCCCGCCCCCTCCCATTGTAATGGAATGATTGCTTACGCGAGTGTACCACGTAACAACGCCTCAACAAACGCGGCCCTGTGTGTGCTCGGACTTCGGCGTAACTCGCCGTCACTGGCGGTGGCAGCTCCCTGGAGAGTTTAGCCACTCCCACGTCCCACAGCCCACGCCGCGTTGCCTTCCAGGAACGCACCTGCGGGCCAGCCCGCTCGGCGCCCATCGGGCCGTGCGCGCCTTTTATTAAGTCACGGGCGGCGGCATTGTTCGGCCGGCTTAACAAGTCGGCTGATTATAACAACACGCGGCAAGTTGGCGCCGTGTCCGCGGCAGCGGCGTGTGTACGCTGGCGGCTGGCGGCCGGCCGTTAGTTATAACTGGCGCCAGCAGCGGGCTAATTAACAGCGAGTACAGCCGGCCGGGCTATCGGCGCCACCCCGCTCGCCAACAATGTCGGCCAAGTTGGTCGGCGCTGGCGCCAGTTTGCCAAGGCGAGTAATTGGATAGCTCGGCCTCCGAGGGCCTGCAGTTCCCCCGGCTGCATTCTGACGAGACGAGACGCGAGGAGACGGGACGGGGTCGGGACGCCCCCGCCAGGGGTTACCGGAGGTCGGCCGCAACCCCCGCAGCCGTTCGCCGCCCCCAGACTGCCGAGGGGGCGGGGCCACTGTGCTGGCGCCATCTCCTCCGGTCAGGCCGCGAGTTGTCGGATGACACCACCCTTCAGCCAAGAGCAAACATCAATATTCTGGACCAAGTTGGCGGGTAACGGGATAATAATAGGCTATTTTCCTACGTCACAAATTTCTACATCTGTCTACATCTACATGGGATACTCTGACAATCATATTTAAGTACCTGGAAGAGGTTTCAACGAACCACCATTGTAATATTTATCACCCAATCCATTGTCGAATAGCACGGATGACACCGGCCTTCATCCGAGAGCAAACATCAATAACCTGGACCAAGTTGGCCGGTAACGGAATAATAATAGGCTATTTTCCTATGCCACAAATTTCTACATTTATCTACATCTACATGTAATACTCTGCAAATCACATTTAAGTATCTTGAAGAGGTTTGAACGAACCACCATTATAATAGTTATCACCCAATCCATTCTCGAATAGCACGGATGACACCGCCCTTCAACCGAGAGCAAACGTCAATATCCTGGACCAAGTTGGCCGGTAACGTAATAGTAATAGGCTATTTTCCTACGTCACAAATTTCTACATCTATCTACATCTACATGGAATACTCTCCAAATCACATTGAAGCATTATAATAGTTATCACCCACTCCTTTCTCGAATAGCGCGGATGACACCGCCCTTCATCCGAGGCAAACATCAATACCTTGGACCATATTGGCGGGTAACGGAATAGTAATAGGCAGTTTTCCTACGTCACAAATTTTTACATCTATCTACATCTACATGGAATACTCTGCAAATCACATTTAAGTATCTTGAAGAGGTTTGAACGAACCACCATTATAATAGTTATCACCCAATCCATTCTCGAATAGCGCGGATGACACCGCCCTTCAACAGAGAGCAAACATCAATACCTTGTCCAAGTTCGCGGGTAACGGAATAGTAATAGGCTATTTTCCTAGTCACAAATTTCTACATCTACATCTACATGGGATACTCTGCAAATCACATTTAAGTATCTTGAAGAGGTTTGAACGAACCACCATTATAATAGTTATCACCCAATCCATTCTCGAATAGCGCGGATGACACCGCCCTTCAACCGAGAGCAAACATCAATACCATGGACCAAGTTGGCGAGTAACGGAATAGTAATAGGCAATTTTCCTACGTCACAAATTTCTACAGCTGTCTACATCTACATGGAATACTCTGCAAATCACATTTAAGTACCTGGAAGAGGTTTGGACGAACCACCATTATAATAGTTATCACCCAATCCATTCTCGAATAGCGCGGATGACACCGCCCTTCATCCTGGAGCAAACATCAATATCCTGGACCAAGTTGGCGGGTAACGGAATAGTAATAGGCTATTCTCCTATCTCACACGCCGGCCGCGGTGGCCGAGGTGACTGAGGAGCTCCAGTCACCGTCAGCATGGCCACTACGGTCGGGGGTTCGAATCCCCCGTCGGGCATGGATATTTTTGGCGTCCTAGTTCATAAGTAGTTTGTAAGTTTAGGGACTGATGACCCCGTAGTTAAGTCCCATAAGCTTAACAAACATTTGAATTTTGAACTATTTCACAAATTTCTACATCTATCTACGTCTACATGGGATACTCTGACAATCACATTTAACTCTTTCAGTCACACTTGTACAATAGGAACATAATTACCAATGTCTGTTCACACTTGTACAATAGGGGCTATAATTAACAATGTCTGTTCATTGAAGCATCTGTTTCAACGGAAATATCACAGACAATAGAGGAAACATAATATAGGTATTCAGGCTTTCAAGGACTGAGATGGTCACTAACGCTAACCACCATGACTATTGCTATAAATCATACTAGGATGATTGTGAAGGTTATTTATTAGACGAATCATCATTACAAACGCACAAAACTAACAAAAACACATTATTTTTTTATTAAAATCTGCAAAACAAATCTTTACCTTTGCGTAAGCAAAGAGGCACTTTACATATACTATACTGTCATACAGTACGCACGGGAGATATTTTAGTGCTGACACACCCACTATTTAAGAAAACCCACCAGGCATATCCATGCTATAATCCTTCGTCCATTTTGGAGCAATCGTAACTGGCATGTTTGCACGTACATTATTAGACTCTGTAGAATCAGGTGTCCGTTGTAACCGGCTAGACAAAGGGAGGTCATCATCAGAATCATAACTGTCGTCAGGAGCACTTTGAATTGCACTTAAATCACCTAACACCATCGGATTGGGCTGATTTGCTGCATTGTCCGAACCACCACATTCCCTTTGTTACTACTCAGTGAAAACACAAAAGTAACAGTACCTGCATGCCAACACACATAAAATACGTCTATGAGAATACGTTCAATAAAATACATTACAGAAAACATCTTACGTACCCGTTGTATTGATGTTTTTATCAGACACTCGAGACAAGGTACGTTAGCGCTATATTCAATGCAACTGGTATGCACTTTTATTCATGCAATGTACCTGGAATCTGTCATTTGTTTTGACGCACAGTCCCAACGGACATACTAATTCAACCGTTTATCGCTAGATGGCGAGGAATAGAAGTACCGTGATCGAAAAGAGGTGGTTAGTAACACTAACCGCCAAGACTGAAAAAGTTAAGCGCCTGGCAGAGGGTTCATCGAGCCACCATTATACTATTACCTCCCATTCCATTCTCGAATAGCACGCGGGGACAAAGAACACGTGAATCCCGTTAGACCTCTCATTTCTAGTATTTTATTCTGATGATACTGTCTATCCATGTCAGTGGGAGTCAGTAACATACGAGGCGCGTCGAGAATGTATGTTCCGTTTGGTATAAAATGAAATTGTACACAGATACAGAAGCATTTTTTTACACAAAATTCTACAACTCTTAAACTAATTTTCCTCATAACTGCCGAAATTTTTCAGGAATTTGTCATAGCGTGGCACCAGGTTTAGTATACCTTCATCAAAAAATCTGTCGCCTGTGTCTCCAACCAGTTGGAAACAGTTTCTTTCAGCTCGTCGTCATTGCTGAAGTGATGACCGCCAAGGAAAGGCTTGAGATGTCCTGGATCTTGTCATCAACCGCGTGAACCTGTTCTTCTGTAACCAAAGGTGGACGCCCACTTCGTTCTTCATCGTGCACATCACTACGCCCGCCATTGAACTGTCGGACCCATCTTCTACCATCGAATCAGTCATCGCATTTGGTCCGTAAACATCGCAAATTTGCCGATAAATTTCACTTGGTTTCACTTTACTCGCATTCAGAAACCGAATCACCGACCTGATTTCACAGGCAGTGGGATTTTAAATCAACGTCCACATTTCAAACAAGCACAAGAAAGCGTACGTAACTGACAGTGGTCTCCAAATAGCGCACGTTCTTTTCCTTGATACACATCGTCTACACCGCATGCGCGGAACTGCAGTCGCAGCGCTGCAGCGGAGATAAATTGATACGGAACTTATTTCTAGACGCGCCTCGTATTTTCGCATTCGGAGGAGAATGTTGGCGATTGGAATTTCGTAAGTACCCCACGCCGCAGCGATAGGCGCCTTAGTAGCAACGATTCCCATCCAAGATCCTGTATCATTTCCGGAACGCTGTCTTCCCTGTATCGTGACAATACAAAAGAGATCTGCCGTTTATTGGACTGTTTTGATGTCCTCCGTCTAACCCACCTAATAAGCATCAACACTGGGCAGCAATACTCCAAATAAGGACGGACAATTCTGTTGCATCTTTTACGGGTTTTGCCAACAAAACGCAGTCTCTGGTTCGCCTTACCCATGACATTATCTACGTGTCCTTTCCAGTTTAAGTCTGAAGTAATAGTAATTCCTAGTTATTTAGTGGTGTTTAAGGTCTTCACTTTTGATTGATTTATCTTGTAAACAAAGTTTAACGGATTTCTTTTCGTACTCATGAGAACGACTGCACACTTCTCATTATTTAGAGTCAACTGCCAATTTTTACACCATAGTGACATCTTATTCATATCGTTCTGCAGTTGGCTTTGATCGTCAGATTATTTTACTAGACGGTAAATGATGGCGTCGTCTGCAAACAACCTAAGAGAGCTGCTTAGATTTTCTCCCAAATCGTTTATGTAAATAAGGAACAGCAGAGGACCAATAACACTACCCTGAGAAACGTCCGATATCACCTCTGTTTCAGTCGTGCCTTACCATCGATTACTACAAACTGTGTCCTCTCTTACAGGAAGTCACCTATCCAGTCGCAAATTTGGGGCAATATACCATAACCAGCCAATTTGATTAAAAACCGTTTGTGACATATGGTGTCAAATGCCTTCTGGAAGACTGTTGCTGTTATTTATTAATATTATGACTAAATAGCGTTTCGTTCATTATTCTCACACAAAATCTGATAACTGTCTGAAAATAAAGCAAATTAATCATTAAATATCGAGATTACATTACATGATCGAAAACGCTCTATCGTGGACTAAATCTCTGGTAATTTTACAAGACACGGGTTGGACAAAGAAGCCATACACTATATCCGGACACATGGCTGAAAATAAGTTACAAGTGTAACAGGAAGGCTCATGGTTTATGGTCATGTAGCAATATGGAATAAAAACTGGAGGAAGTGGCTTATCTTAATACTTGAAATACACATTTTCCAGAAGGCAGTCCGAATAAGGAAAGAGTATGGCCACAGGTGAAGCGAAATTAGCCGGAGCGAAATGTCAGGACATCCTATCAGGGCGGAGGTTCAACATAGAAGAAGGAACGTGGCGGAACCGACGGTGCGGCAATTCATCGGATCCGGCGGTCACGTGATCACATGGAGCTCACTGATTGGTGTACAAATAATGAGGACTGTTGGAGGGTAGCATACCCTGGTCAGCAGTACCCAACCACCACGCTGGCCTAAGGCACCTGGTTGGACGTATGATGGACAAGGTCCACCGTCGTCCAGCGACTGCCGGCGCGGCAGAAAAATAATGAAATTTTCCCGCTCCTGAATGGAGTTGAAAATGTATAAAATTTTGGAGGCCATGCTCTGGGCAGTGGGAGATATTAGATATTGCGTTACACAAGTATCGGTAATGTTGCAATTTAATATGGTGTTGCCCCAACCTTAGCCTTGATGACATCTTCTACTCTCGCAGGAGTAGGTTGAGTCAGGTGCTGGAAGGTTTCTTGGTGAATTGCAGCCCATTCTTCACGGACTGCAGCACTGCGGATTGGTATCGATATAAGTCGGTGAGGCCTTGCACAAAGTTTGCGTTCCATAACATCCCAAAGGCGAACGATTCAAGTCATGACTCTGTGCAGACCATTCCATTTCGGTGATTTTATTGTCGTGTAACCTCTTCACCAAAGGTCGTGCATTATGGACAGGTCTTCGATCGTGTTGAAAGATGCAATCGTCATCGCCGAATTGCCCTTCAACAGTGGGAAGCACGCAAAACAAGAGGTACAAGCCCCAACCATGAAATGCACGACTACACATAACACTTCCGCCTGAGAATTTTACTGTTGGCAGATGACTTTCACCGGGCATCCGCCATACTCAAACCATCCTATCGCATCGCCACGTTGTGTACCGTGCTTCGTCACTATACAAAACGGTTTTTCGTTGTCCAATCGTTCAGTGTTTACGATGCTTACAACAAACGACGCGTCATTTGGTACTGACCTGCGTGATATGGACAGCCACTGGACGATGAAATCAAGTTTTTTTCACCTCCCGCCTATGACAGTACTTGCAGTGTGATGCACTTTCGAGTTTTGTGATAATCTCGGTAGATGCCTGCCTATTACACTGCAGAACCTCTTCAACTGTCGACGGTCTCTGTCAGTCAACAGACGAGGTCCGCCTGTACGCTTTCGTGCTGTACGTGTCACTTGACGTTTCCACTTCGCTATCACTTCATAAACAGTGGACCTAGGTTGTTTATGAGTGTCGAAATCACTTGACGACGTTCTAAATCGATGAATTTGGGGGAGCGCCGAACTCTGCTCTCTCACGACGTCTGAAGGGAACTGAGGTCGCTGATATTGAGAACCTGGCAGCAGAATTCACCTAATGTGTCAAACGTATATTTGTGGGGTGCTTGGATGCTTTTGATCACATAGTGTATGTATATAACAGCAGTGATAGCGGAAGTTACGAGGTTTTCTAGTTTTTACACCAAATACATTTCAGGGTTTTGAATAAAAATCGTTAGCACTAACATTAAAGTTTGTACTATTTATTTATAACACGACCGCTGTCGGGCTTGTACCAATCACCAGGTGCTTATGCATCCAGGACTTTGTGCAGTTTGTTCATGGAGTTCACTGTTTGAAAATAAATTATGTGGCATTAAACACAGTGAAAACATCTCCAAGTGAAGAAATAACGTGTACAATAACACGGTTATATTTACATGTATTTTAGCATCCATATCGTCGTTGCCCATGTGTCGAATTTTTTTTCACATGTATTCAACTTTTTCATACACACTTTTCGTTTCCACACTCAATATCGTCGTCTTTACCGATATTTTGACAATTGTACGTCCTATGTTTTGTGCGTATGTTACCACTGGCACAAGAGAAAATTGTTTAATGCACAAAGATGTGAACTCGCAAGTTTGACTCTGCTTAAATCGGAATACAGAGTTTCTGGAGTCTTATAGACGTAACTGTGCAGTGTAATACCAGTTTTTGACACAGCTGAACATGTTACCTTTAATTACTTTTGCTTCTAAATATTTCATTGATTATGGTTAGAAATTGGTTGTTTGTAAGGTCTGATGTTTTCGTTTAGAATGAGATAGGCTGAGTTTGAGCTATGGATATAAAATTCTAGTTTTCCAAGAAGGTTCATTTTCTTTATTTTCTTGACAGTGTGAGTATCTGCAAGTTGTCTATAATCTAAGTGTGTCGCCATGATCTTTGTGATGTAATGCAAAAATATGTTTTATCATAATTATTAAGTTAGCGCTGAATAGTGGCCCTGTAAAAATTGCGTTACAAGTACACTTCTAAGCAGTTACAGTTCGGATTCAAATTATTTCTTGTGTAAACGTAAATTACACTTGCGCACTATTCACTTTCCACTTACGAACACTCTTTTTCTCGTGATGACTGGCTACAGAGAAACTTCGCGAGTTAAATCGGAACTTGGGAGGCTAAAGAAAATTGAAAATACGACGATACGTATTTTGGTGCAAGTGCATAGTATCGACGAAAATTAACGACCTTAGTTTTCTGTTGCCTATATTTGCGAAGTGATTTATTCTCTCTGACAGCATTATTGGCGGTTGTTTAATACCGTAACGGTTATCGTCACTAGATTACTAATTTTTCGTTCCATGTTCAAATGCAACTATCACCAATTTTTTCTCTCTTTTTTAGTTTTAGCGGAAGAGTGTAAAACTGTGAAATAGAATCGAAATATTGATGAAATTATAAATCATTCGAAGTTTCATAAAAAATAGTTGCATTCACCAGACGCCCTCAAAAGATGTTTTTAAACAAAAATCGTTTATTTATAGATTGTACAATGAATACTGCATCACTGATGTATATATTAAAATTAACAACCAATGTGAGAGTTATACGCTTAACAACTACATTAGAAAACAACTTTAAATACTAACCATTGGCGTGTCACGTCGTTAACCGATGTCTCGCAAATGTAATTCTTATTTCATTAATCTGTACATAATAATACTTTACACCTTTGTAAGTGCAGAGCAAGATACTTAATAATGAACTAACAGAATGTTAATTATCGTATTAAGTTTTTACTTACATCAAAATGATTCACACAACAATAAAAGAAGTGACCGCTATCTAATTACGATGTATTAAAGCGAGTTTAATGAAAACTTCGCATATGTACTGCACTTTCGTAGGCGTATTTGTACAGTGTGATACTACGCAAAATTTGTAGACCATTTTCAGACAAGTAAGTGTACAAAAATATATCACTCTCGGTGATTGTTATGTCAGCAGGCGTAGTGTCACATCAGTTGACGTTACAGCATCACATGACCCTAATGAAGCGTCATAGCAGGCTTTCCAATTATTTGAATTTAATTTTTATTTATTTTTACAAAGTACTGAAATTAGGGAGATGCCCAGAGGTGCCTCACACAGAGAGCATCCCAGAATGCCCCTGAGAGCTACAGCATCAAGAAGAATCGCTTCTCGGCTTTTGGCAAGATCAATGTGCTTTTTTTATTTTTTATTTTTAGATAAGGAAAAGGATCAGGAATACAAACTTTATTTAACTATGATAATACACCAACACATCTCCTTGAATATTAAATTTCTTCTCAAATGGGCCTTCAACCTTAGGCCAAATATGAACTCCCTCGTTGGCAGCAACACGTCTCCTATTCCTTGTCCTCAAACATAACGGTTTATCAGCAACAATATACGAAGAACCAAATGACTTGTTAGGTACCTCTCCGATACTCCAAGTCCGAAAAGCAATAATGTCCCTCTCGGAGAAAGACTCAAGGACAGGTTGCTTCGCATCATTACAGCGAACAAAGGCTACAGTAAGTCACCCAGATCCACCGAAAACTTCAGTAGTTTTAATAGTAAAATCGAAACGTGACCCAACAAAAGTAATGGGACCATGCAAAACTTCGGACTGCGCTGTTGTTCCTACCCCTGAAACACCAGGAGAACTGGTCACCCAGAAATCGCTCGAATACCTCATTACTTCTGATCTCCAAACAAAACTCATTCAAAGCTCTCATGCACACTATATCATAACTTCCAACTGTTTAGCTTCCATTACTTGTACAACTTCTAGTAAATTTTAGATGTTTTTATGAATAATGTTACTTTGCTGCTGCTTTTGAAACAGAATAAGAATAATAATTTCCTGTGGCTCATTGGCCTCGTGCAAGCCGTTCAATTGGACGCAATTTCGGCAACTTTTGTGTTCCTAGCCTATCCCAGTTATCCAACTGGGGAAAGGAGACCTACAGTTTAACGTGGAATACGAAACACGTGTCGTTTATGGTGACTGCTAGCATCATTGGAAGGTGAAGGTTGGGTTAAGGCGTAGACTGAAAAATCCTAGGTCCATCTAGGTTTCGCACCCACGACCCTTCCGTTTCCAGTCGAGCACTTTACCCGAATACCACCAGGCCCGACTCCAAAGGATGAATCAGGAGGAAAGTTACTAGTATTACAAAAATTCAAGATTTTATTTAAATCATAAGAAACGTAGTTCTCGACGGCTGATCACTATACAGGATGATTCAGTATGAACGTAACGTAAATTGTGTGGTGGTTATACAATGGAGGAGTAAGCGGTACGGATGTTCCTGTTCGCCGACAGCTGCCAACATCTGGCCTTCAGGTTGGTTGACGTGGAAAGGCATGAATTACCAAACAGCGGACATCTCGTCTCCCTCCGCCACCTCACGTCGGTTCGAAATAACGGCCAGGAAACAGAACTAGATTCCGCCATGTAGGAGCGTTGTCTGTATCAATTAAATGGGAAGTGCGAAAATTATCTAGTCGCCGTCAACTTATACTCCTCTATGTAAGCAATAAATTGGTAGAGTATGTAGAGCTGAAAACATTAATTTCTGACCTTAATGATACGATGAATACTGAAGGATTATTAATTAAATAATTGATCAGTCCGGGTTTGTTATCAGTTTGCTGGGGCTTTAATTTGTATATTTGTGCCTTTGATGCTTCACCAAGTTATCGCGTTACAAGGTGTCACGAGGGTTTTGGAACATATCCTGTATTCAAATATTATGAATTATCTCGACAAGAATGATCTGTTGGCAAAAGGTCAACATGGATTTAGAAAATACCGTTCATGCGAAACACAACGAGCTCTTTACTCAGCTAAGTGATGTGTGCTATCGACAAGGGTTCGCAAATTGATTCCGTATTCCTCGATTTCCAGAAGGCTTTTCACACCGTACCTCACAAACAGCTTTTAATCAAATTGCGTGGTTACTGTATATCGCCCCAAATTTGCGACTGGATGGGGTATTTCCTGTCAGAGAGGGCACAGTTCGTAGTATTCGATGGCAAGCATCAACTAAAACAGAGGTGATATCGGGCGTTCCACAGGGTAGTGTTATTGGTCCTCTGCTGTTCCTTATTTACATAAACGACTTAGGGGAAAATTTAAGTAGCTCTCTTAGGTTGTTTGCAGATGACGCCGCCATTTACCGTCTAGTAAAATCATCTGAAGGTCAAAACCAACTACAGAACGATTTGAATTATATATCACTGTGGTGTAATAATTGGCAGTTGACTCTAAATAGTGAGAAGTGTGAAGTCGTCCACATGAGTACGAAAAGAAATCCGTTACACTTTGTTTTCATGATGAATCAATCAAAAGTGAAGACCGTAAACTCCACAAAATACCTAGGAATTAGAATTACTTCTAAGTTAAATTGGAAAGACACGTAGATATTGTCGTGGGAAAGGCGAACCAGAGACTGCGTTCTATTGGCAGCACCCTTAAAAGATGCAACAGAACTACTGAAGAAACTGCATACACAACGCTTGTCCGTCCTCTTATGGAGTATTGCTGCCCAGTGTGGGATCCTTATCAGGTGGGTTTGACGGAGGACATCGAAAGTGTACAGAGAAGGGCAGCTCGTTTCGTATTGTCACGATACAGGGGAGACAGCGTTACGGAAATGATACAGGATCTGGAATGGTAATCATTACAACAACGGCGCTTATCGCTGCGGCGTGGGATACTTGCGAAACTACAATCCCCTGCATTCTCCTCCGAATGCGAAAATATATTGTTGACTCCCACTTACATAGGTAGAAATGATCATCAGAATAAAATACGAGAAATCAGAGGCCGAAGGGAGAGATTCATGTGTTCATTCTTCCCGATTTCGAGAATGGAATGGGAGATAAAATAGTATAACGGTGGTTCGATGAACCCTCTGCCAGGCACTTATATGTAAGTTGCAGAGTAATCCATGTAGATGTAGATGTAGAATGCTCACGTATGACTGCATGACTGTTTGCGCGGCATTCTGTCAGGAAATGTTGACGACAGGAATGGGACTTATTTTAATAGAGTCTGATAATGGATGACACGAGGATGCCGTTTCTCAATCCTAAAACGAAGCGCCAGTCAGTCAAGTAGAAGCACACACAGTATGTGTGTATTTTTTATGTGACATAGCTGAAAAGATGTTCTGGCACAGTGATGGCGTAACCTTCATTCATTGCGTTCCAAATGGCACGGCGTTTAAACGTACATCTCACGAGGCTGTTTTGCAGTTCAGTTTTCCTCTTTCATTGCGTGAAAAATTGCCGGTAAGGGCTGCAGGTGTACTCTTTCATCAAGACAACCCACCAGCAAATCCTTCGAACGCTACGCTGGTGTTTCAAATGAAAGCTCATGCATCTTAATCACCTAACATAGCTCCTGGCGGCTTTTGGCCTTATCCAAAAATGAAAGGCGCTTTTGTGCTCGCACATTCGCTAACCTTGCTGTAGTTACATCATCGATTCTCCGGTAGTCAATCCAAACTCCTAAAGAAGCCACGGAATGAAGCCGTCGTCCGCGTGGAAATTATTTACAGCCGCATGGAAATTGTATCGAGAAGTAACAAAAGTTTCACAGTTGACGAGTAATCAGTGTGTGAGAAAAAAGTCCTACATATTATAACTTGGATTTACCTCATACAGTTGAACGAACATAAACCGAAAACGTCCTTCTAAGAGGTGTCCGAATTTCTAATGTTACGGAACTGGTGTTGTTTAAGAATACTCCGAAGATGTGACAATACGGAAACGACAACAGATGTAGCTGTAACATGGTCTGTCATCAATTCAATGTTCCACTGAACTATTCCAGTAGCTGAATAGTGTATTCATAGCCGGTTAATTTGCCGTGACAAACTCATTAATTTGCCTGCCGGATCACCGGACGAAGTCATATTATACTTCTGCTAATGGGAGCTATTAAAGAGATATGTGTATCCCACGGATGTGGACACTCTTAATCACCGACGCTCTTATCCGTATTAAAGACACCATAAATGATTTGAACATGCAATACTACTTTCTCTCCAACGTGTTTACAAATGCTTCGAAATGGATCGGAAATGCTTTACCATGACTTAGGAATGTTAGCGGTTTGATGCACCACGTCAGTGATTGCGCTTCCGTTCACGTCATAGATTCGGATCCTCCGTCGGTAATGGGTGTGTGTGTTATCGTTACCTTAAATTGCTTTAAACAGTTTTTAAATCTAGGGACCAACGACGTTAGCAGTTTAGTCCCTCAGGTTGTGGACTCTTCCTCCGTGTCACAATTTTTTTGGCCACCATAGCGCCAACACAGTATTTCAGTATGTAATATTCACCATTAATTATCAGTCATGGATGTGTGCCTTCAACCTGGTCCACGTTCTTAAGTATCAAAAATAGAACACGTGTTCATAGAACTTTTCGGTTAATTTTCACATGTAAACTGAAACCACGTTAATTGGTGTTAGGCGTCTCGGGCAAATAAAAAAAAGTATCTATTGGAACTATTCGAATTTTAAGCTTTTAGCGGACGAAATAGCCAGTGAAATTTTATTAATGAACCGTTATCAAAGATATACTAAATCATTTTACTGCTACAGCTGTGTTTATTGCTGCAGTATATTATCAGCCCAATTGAATTCACAGTTTAAGGCGCCCTGTTTTGGAGTGCTGGCCACCGTGGATGTGGCAATTTGGCGACATCCTGCATCCCACTAGTTGATTACCAGGATGGTACCCAAATATGTAATCAGTTGCAAGTTGCGCACACATTTAGAAAACTTTCGCTCACTTTCATATGTATAAGCTGACAGTTTGGGGGTGATGGGCTGGGGACAGGATGAGTAACCAGTAACGCTTAAAAACATGCCATACACGAAACATCCATGCCAACCCTCCGAATGTGAGACAAAGTCAGCCAAAAAGAAGAAAATATATGCAAATTCGTACATCACTTCTCTGACCGCTCTTTTTGCTACAATGTAACGTCCTTAACGTTACTTACGTTTACGTACAATATCCATTTGAAACATGGATACGACGTGTAGTGCCCATGTTTATCAAGGATGCGATCAGACCGATCGCTACTTGGATAAAACTCACACAGGGGCGATGTAAATGTGGCTGACCACATAACTCGATTGCTGCGCCATCTGTAATGTCTTCGCAATCTGCCTGTGTATGTACACTGTGTTGACAAATCATTTGGCCTTAGAGGTTAACAAAAAATATATCTCATGAACATCGCAAGATACCATAGTTCCATTAATCTAGTTTGTGTGGCTACAGGTTACCTTAACTTCGAGCATTACGTTGTCTGGTTGTGCCATTACTATGATATTGGAGCTCTGGTTGCCAAATGTTACGTTACAGGCCAAATACGAAAAATGACGATCACACAGGGACTTTGAAAACTACCTAGATGGATTGCACATCCATGTTTACTGTAATGTAAACGTTTCCACTGTAATTGAGTTTTTTCCCTCAAAATTTATAAATTTCACAGTGAAAGTAAAAGTATTCGACACCCAAATGGTAATTAACATCAATAAAGCAAATCATTAATTAAATCTGTTTAATGTCACGAAGTCTAGTCACAACACAGTAAGGAAGGGAGAAGAAATGGAGATTATGCTGTTACGTCCAGTCAATATCGAGTTCATTAGAGAAAGGAAAAATTACTCGAATGGTATTTTGTAAAACACAGGTAAGGAACTCTGCTATGCTTTTTGAAAGGACGTTTAAGTAGAAGGGTACCCCAGGGTTCTGCTCTAGCGCCATTGTTATTTCTCACTGATATAAATTATATAACTTAAAGCATAGTTCTGTTTGCTCATGGCACTAGCAAATTAGTGAAGGATGTTGTTGACAATATTGATTTAGTATCAAATAAGGCAGTTAAAGATATAAGTTCATGACTTGTAGAAAATAAATTGATGCTAAATCACAATAAGACTTAGTTTTACAGTTTTTAACGCAGATTAAAAAAATGAAATTTAAACTACACATTATGTGCACATGATAGGTCAAATTGAACAGATAAAATTCTCGGAGTTAAGATAGTAACGCACCGCGGAAAGCCTATGTTCAAGATCTAGTTCATAGATTAATTGTTATTAATATATATTTCATTTCATCCTTCAAAATCAGTCTCATAGCACACTACTGAAAGATAGCTTATCTCTCACAATCAACCAATACGCGAGCGGAGCCGCGGGTTTAAGCTAGTAAAGAAATAAAAGCAACGGTACCGATGTTTGGCTCGAGTGGTTTGTCACTATAGCCGGCGGCGAACTTGATCCGCCATCGTCGCGAACGCGAGTCGAGTGCTCGAAGCACTGCGCCACCTATCTGTGTAGAAGTACAGTTAGATAATTGGGAAGAGTGCCTGCTATCTGGGTCACGGTTCGAGCCTGGGATGGGCTAAAGTGGAGGTGCCGTTACGGTCTGCTGACGGGGACACTGGGCGACCTTATTTTTTGCACCGGATGACGCGGGCTGCATGCCGTGGTGGCTCGCCTCTACTTGAGATGCATGCGACGGCGCCGAGGAAGGGCTCATCCGAACAGGAGCTTCTAGTTGCGCTGACGGCAGCCGGGCGAGCAGTCTTAAAGAGGGCCGCCGCTTCAGTTAATCCTGATGTTGTTGCGGGGCCGGCTACTGGCGCTTGGCGCAGGAGCTTGTAATCAGGACACGTGCCGGGACTGGGGAGGGCAGCGATGGCATTCTTAAGATGAACCGCCCCACTCCACGAGTAACTATTACTTAAAGCAGTAGTTTCCAAATTGTGGGTCACGATCCTATATTGACAAGGAGAAGACGCCTACTCGTCACCGCCGAATTAGTCCAAATTTATGGTACGTGGAGGGCGTGGTGAGAAACGAAAGTGTCCCATGTTGGAACTCCAGATGGCCAAGTGTTTAACAGATATACGGAAGTTTGATACTGATCTATCACCATATGTATATCATCAACTGTCCCTGTGAAGACGTGTTTGAAAGCGGTGTTTGGCTCAGCGGTAAAAGATCGGATTTGTATTGAGAAGGTCGCAGGTTCAACTCCACTCGCCAGCAAATTGTTGTTTTGCTCCTCAGAAATCTACATCTACATCTACACAGATACTCTGCAAATCACATTTAAGTGCTTGGCAGAGGGTTCATTAACCACCTTCATAACTTTTCTCTACCGTTCCATTCTCTAATAGCGCGCGGGAAGAAAGAACACCTAAATCGTTCCGTTTTCGATCTGATTTCTCTGATTTTATTGGGATGGTCATGTCTCCCTAAGTAGGTGGGTGCTAGCAAAATATTTTCACATTCAGAACTAAAAGTCGGTGATTGAAACTTCGCAAACAGATCACGCCGCAATGAATAAGGTCTTTCTTTTAATGATTTCCACCCCAATTCGTGCAACATTTCCGTGACGCTTTCCCCCCCCCCCCGTAACGTGATAAAAAAAAACGAGCTGCCCTTCTCTGAACCTTCTCAATATCTTCCCTCAGTCCCACCTGGTGAGGGTCCCACAAGGGGCAACAGTACTCCAAGAGAGGACGCACAAGTGTGATGTAGGCAGTCTCTTTGGTGGAGCTGGTGCATCGTCTAAGCGTTCTGCCAATGAAACGTAACCTTTGGTTCGCCTTCCCCACAATATTTTCTATGTGTTATCTCCAGTCAAAGTTGTTCGTAATTGTAACTCCTAGGTATTTGGTAGAATTTACGACCTTAAGGTTTGACTGATTTATCGCGTAATCGAAGTTCAGCGGATTTCTTTTAGTGGTCATGTGTATTACTTCACACTTTTCTTTATTTAGTGTCAAGATGAACCGCCCTACTCCACGAAGAACTATTACTTAAAGCAGTAGTTTCCAAATTGTGGGTCACGATCCTATATTGACAAGGAGAAGACGCCTACTCGTCATCGCCGAATTCTTCCAACAGGTGCAATTGTTCGTGGTAACGGTGATACTTTAAATGCGCAAGGTGGACTTGACAGTTTTAATAACAGAGATGTGATTGCTTATCGTACATTTCAAGTGTTTGAAGTGTTTAACAAGGATATTGGTAAATCGTATTATTCGTGTAACATGTCATTTGTTGTTAGAACTCGTAATCATCGTAGAGTTAACGAACAGGAAGGCGTCGGTATTTATGGTACGTGTAGGGCGTGGTGAGACACGAAAGTGCCCCAAGTGGGAACTCCAGACGGCCAAGTGTTTAACAGATAACAGGGAGTTTTTCGTGGATCTATCATCATATGTATCTTATCAACTGTCCCTGTAACGGCGTGTTTACGAAGCTCCACGGTAAAATATCGGATCCGTATTGAGAAGGTCGGGGGTTCAACTCCACTCGGCAGCAAATTGTTTTATGCTCCTTGGCAATGTTTAGAACTACATATTGTTCCCGTAGGGATCGTGAGGACAAGATCAGATTAATTACAGCACGCACGGAGGCATTTAAACAATCATTCTTCCCACGCTCATTATATGAATAGAATGGGGAAAAAATCCTAATAACTGGTACAGTGGAACGTACCTTCTGCAATGCACTTCACAGTGGTTTGCAGAGTATTGATGTAGATGTAGACTGACACCACAATTAACTGCAACATCTTATAGGTTATTTTATTAATTTGTATAAACAAAAAAAGAAACAGCATTGGCTGAAAATCGGGACTACAAACATTTAAAAAGGGACTGTAGTTAACGTGTACTTGGGGACGTCGTGTATATAAATCGACACTTCTGTTCTTTTGCAATTGATAAATTACATGTAAAAGGTAAAGCAGTCAACAATCAGAAGATTGGTTTGAACACCACAGTGCTTTACTAGGCACGGTCCTCTTTGGAGGTGGTATGCCGTTGCCTTCCTCCGACCTTCGAACTGACTTACCCAGCCAGTTACAGGGGGACCTACAGTTTAACGTGGGTTCCGAATCACGGTGCTACTCGGTATTTTTCACATTAGCAACACTGCCAGAGGTGAAAGAAGTGGAAAGTGACAGGTAAAAATCCTAGGTACCGGGGAAATATTGATCGAAGAAACAAGTGAAGCAATTATTATGAGTGCATATATATGTGCACATATAAATAGAAAATAACATATATGATGTTACGGTTAATTGTGAAGTCAATAATATATGCATAGCCGAGAAGCAAAATAATATTTGCCGCCGGACGGAATCAAACCCGCGAATCTTTCAATAACAAATCTTTCTAAACAGACGCTGTCAGGGGCATTTGATACGGTGCGTATAGTGATACATCAGTACCAAAATTATGGAGTGAAGGCTTTCACGACCGGCTGAAATAATAGCTGCTGTATCTTCCGGGTTATATGGTCGTGGTCCAAGAAACATATCTGTTCCTGACGTTTCGTCCAGTGCTGCGCTGGACATCTTCAGAGGTAGCGGTGAGTCTTGCCGACTGTGTAAGGCGGTGGTTCCGAAACTGTATGTCACCCGACGACTTTCTAACATCTGAGCGAAATATGTAATCGAATGAGCAAAATATGAAGGTTCATTTAAAGAGAAAACTTTTCAGTGTGAAAAGTTATGTACAAAACCTGTTCGAAACAAGAAACCAATGTGGCTAATAACATACACAGCCGCATCATTTGTTCGTAATTGCGATATTGGTACGCCGCGACCTCATCCATTTGCATCTAGTGTCATGTAAGTGACAGTCCAATGATTTACACTTTCTCTTACAGCGAGATCGTATCCTATTTGTTAGTTGTTTATTGTTTTTAAGTGTGTTTGCAGCGGCCGTTTCTTTTGTTTCACGATGCATTTCTCTTTAGTATTTATTTCATTTCGACACGTTAAAGACTGCATCGCCCCCATATTGAATGGTGAGGGAGAGTATCGAGTGTTAACAAATGGAGCACTAAAGAAACTATGCAATTCACCGGATCTCAACCCTATAGACTTCTTCCTATTCCTTCGTCTTAAACTTGCTTTGAATCGAAAGAGATTTGACGATATTCGTGACATCGAACGAAACGTGATGAGGCTTTTGAACACCATCCCAACGAAAGACGAAAGAAAAGGTAACTAGTTCAGAAGTCATCGTTATGTTACAAAATTCGCCGAACTTTATTGTGATATATACACTCCTGGCCATTAAAATTGCTACACCACGAAAATGACATGCTATAGACGCGAAATTTAACCGAAAGGAAGAAGATTCTGTGATATACTAATGATTAGCTTGTCAGAGCATTCACAGAAGGTTAGGCCGGTGCCAACATCTACAACGTGCTCACATGAGGAATGTGTCTAACCGATTTCTCATACACAAACAGCAGTCGACCAGCGTTGCTTGGTGAAACGTTGTTGTGATGCCCCGAGTAAGGAGGAGAAATGGTTACCATCACGTTTCAGACTTTGATAAAGGTCGGATTGAAGCCTATAGGAATTGCGATTTATCGTATCGTGACATTGCTGTTTGCGTTGGTCGCGATCCAATGACTGTTAGCAGACTATGAATCGGTGGGTTCAGGAGGGCAATACGGAACGCCGAGCTCGACCCCAACGGCCTCGTATCACTAGCAGTCGAGATGACAGACATCATATTAGCATGGCTGTAACGGTTCGTGCAGCCACGTCTCGCTCCCTGAGCCAACAGATGGGGACGTTTGCAAGACAACAACCATCTGCACGAATAATAGGACGACGTTTGCATCAGCATGGACTATCAGCTCGGAAACCATGGCTGCGGTTATCCATGACGCTGCATCACAGACAGGAGCGCCTGCGATGGTGTACGCAACCACGAACCTGGTTGCACTAACAGCAAAATGTCCTTTTTTTCGGAATCTAGGTTCTGTTTACAGCATCATGATGGTCGCATCCGTGTTTGGGGACATCGCCGTGAACGTACATTGGAAGCGTGTATTCGTCATCGCCATACTGGCATATCACCCGACGTGATGATATGGGGTGCCATTGGTTGCACGTTTCGGTCACTTCTTGTTAGCATCGACGGCACTTTGAACAGTGGCCGTTACATTTCAGATGTTTTACGACCTTTGGCTCTACCTTAATTCGATCCGTGCGAAACCCTAGACTTCAGCTGGATAATGCACCACAGCATGTTGCAGATACTGTATGGGCCTTTCTGGATACGGAAAATGTTCGACTGCTGCCCTGGCCAGCACATTCTCCAGATCTCTCACCCTTGTCACAACATACCAGTCATTACTCTTGATGAACTGTGGTATCGTGTTGAAGCTGCATGGGAAATCTGTACCTGTACACGCCATCCAAGCTCTGTTTGACTCAATGCCAAGGCGTATCAAGGCCGTTATTACGGCTAGAGGTTGTTGTTCTGGGTTCTGATTTCTCAGGATCTATGCACCCAAATTGCGCGAAAATGTAATCACATGTAAGTTCTAGTTTAATATATTCGTCCAATGAATACCCGTTTATGATCTGCATTACTTCTTCGTGTAGCAACATTAATGACCAGTAAATATGAGGGAGAGATTAATGGGGAGAGAAAGACAGACAGAGAGAAAATATAGATTTCATACATGGGTTGCGAAAGTTTTTCAGGAAATTTTGTGGGTCCCACTACCAAAACTGTATTAGTATCACTGATGTAGAATAGCAGATTCAGATATGGGAAACGAGCAAGCATCTAGACCAATCAAGCAGTCCTGAATTAAATTCGTCAGATGTTCAAGATGTTTGTGACTAAAATATGATGGTGCACTCCTAAGACGTCTTACAGCAATGTAGCGAATGCATTAAAAACAAATTCCAAATAATGCAGTCCATTCATCCTGTGTCGTAGCACGTATGACCCTATTATTTTATCACCAAGTATGTTAGTTACCGGACCCATGTTTATTTGACTTACATTTCATGTTTGAATGAGTACTATCACGTAGCAAGGTATTCGACTGCTTTTTGGAAGTAGGGTACACCATCCGAATTGAATCCCTAGTCGGTTAACGTTACTTTACATTCATAACACTCCAGTATATCGGGAATCCACTCCCATGAACCACAGACATTGCCGAGGTGGGGTGGCTTGCGTGCCTCAACGATACAGATAGCCGTACCGTAGGTGCAACCACAGCGGAGGGGTATCTGTGGAGAGGCCAGACAAACGTGTGGTTCCTGAAGACGGGCAGCAGCCTTTTCAGTAGTTACAGGGGCAACAGTCTGGATGATTGACTGAGCTGGCCTTGTAACATCAGCTAATGTGGCTTTGCCACACAGCTACTGCGAACGGCTGAAAGCAAGGGGAAACTACAGCCGTTATTTTTCCCGAGGACATGCAGCTCTACTGTATGAACTTATGATGATGGCATCCTCTCGGGTAAAATATTCCGGAGGTAAAATAGTCCCCCATTCGGATATCCGGGCGGGGACTACTCAGGAGGATGTGATCATCAGGAAAGACAATACTGGCATTCTACGGGTCGGAGCGTGGAATGTTAGATCCCTTAATCGAGTAGGAAAATTAGAAAATTTAAAAAGGGAAATGGATAGGTTGAAGTTAGATATAGTGGGGATTAGTGAAGTTCGGTGGCAGGATGAACAGGATTTCTGGTCAGGTGAGTACAGGATTATAAATACAAAATCAGTTGGGGGTATCACAGGAGTAGGATTGATAATGAATAAGAAAATAGGAATGCGGGTAAACTACTATGACCAGCACAGCGATCGCATTATCATTGTCAAGATAGATACGAAGCCAACACCGACAACAGTAGTACAGGTTTATATGCCAACTAGCTCTGCCGATGATGAGGAGATCGAAGAAATATATGAGGAGCTAAAGGAAATTATTCAGACAATTAAGGGAGAGGAAAACTTAATTGTTATGGGAGACTGGAATTCGGTAGTAGGACAAGGAAGGGAAGGGAAGGGAAGATAGTGGGTGAATATGGTCTGGGCAAAAGGAATGAAAGAGGAAGCCGCCTGGTAGAATTTTGCACGGAACATAATTTAGTTATAACAAACACCTGGTTTAAGAATCACAAAAGGAGGTTGTATACGTGGAAGAGACCAGGAGACACCGGGAGATACCAGATAGATTTTATAATGGTAAGACATAGATTTCGGAACCAGGTTTTAAAGTGTAGGACATACCCAGGGGCAGACATAGACTCTGACCATAACTTGTTGGTTATGAACTGTAGGCTGAAACTGAAGAAACTACAGAAAGGTAGGAAAATAAGGAGATGGGACCTAGATAAATTGAAGGAACCTGAAGTTCTTAAGAATTTCAGAGGGAGCTTCAGGCAACAATTGACAAAAACAGGGGAAAATAAAACAGTTGAGGAGGAATGGGTAAAATTGAGAGATGAAGTTGTGAAGGCAGCAGAGGACAAAATAGGTAGGAAGGCAAGACCTACAAAGAATCCTTGGATATCACAGGAGATACTAAATTTAATCGATGAAAGAAGAAAGTATAAAAATGCAGTAAATGAAACAGGCAAAATGGAGTACAGACGACTAAGAAATGAGATTGACAGGAAGTGCAAAATGGCTAAGCAGGAATGGCTAGAAGGTAAATGCAAGGATGTAGAAGAATGTATAAATAGGGGAAAAATAGATACAGCCTACCGGAAAATAAAAAAAAAACATTTGGCGATAAGAAAAACAGCTCTATGAATATCAAGGACACTGATGGAAAACCAGTTCTCAGCAAAGAAGGGAAAGCTGAAAGGTGGAAAGAGTATATAGAGGGGCTCTACAAAGGAAATGAACTTCGAGACACTATTGTAGGAAGGGAAGAGGATGTAGATGAAGATGAAATAGGAGATACTATACTGAGAGATGAATTTGACAGAGCACTGAAAGATCTAAGTCGAAACAAGGCCCCTGGAGTAGATGATATCCCGTCAGAGCTACTGAAGTCTCTGGGAGAGCCAGCCATGACAAAACTATTTGAACTGGTGTCTAGGATGTATGAGACAGGCGAAATACCCTCAGACTTTAAGAAAAATGTAATAATCCCCATTCCAAAGAAAGCGGGTGCAGACAGGTGTGGAAACTACAGAACCATCAGTTTAATAAGTCATGGTTGCAAAATATTAACACGAATTATATACAGAAGGATGGAAAAGCTGGTAGAAGCCGACCTCGGGGAAGATCAGTTTGGGTTCAGGAGAAATGTAGGAACACGGGAGGCAATACTCACTTTACGGCTTATCCTAGAAGATAGATTAAGAAAAGACAAACCAACATTTCTAGCTTTTGTAGATTTAGAGAAGGCTTTTGACAATGTTGATTGGAATAAACTCTTTAAAGTTCTGAAGCAAGCAGGAGTAAAATATAGGGAGCGTAAGGTTATTTACAACTTGTACAAAAACCAGACAGCGGTTGTCAGAGTTGAAGGGCATGAAAGGGATGCAGTGGTTGGAAAGGGAGTAAGACAGGGTTGTAGCCTTTCCCCAATGTTGTTCAATTTGTACATTGAGCAAGCTATAAAGGAAAGCAAGGAGAAATTTGGAGAAGGAATTAAAGTTCAGGGGGAAGAATTAAAAACATTGCGTTTTGCCGACGACATAGTAATTCTGTCAGATACAGCAAAGGACCTGGAAGAGCAATTGAACGGAATGGACAGTGTGCTGAAAGGTGCATATAAGATGAACATTAACAAGAGTAAAACTAGGGTAATGGAGTGCAGTGTAAGAAAATCAGGTGATGCTGAAGGAATTAGATTAGGTAACGAAACAATAAAGGAGGTAGATGAGTTTTGTTACTTGGGCAGTAAAATAACAAATGATGGTCGCAGTACAGATGATATAAAATGCAGAATGGCAATGGGTAGAAAGGCGTTTTTGAAAAAGAGAAATTTGTTAACATCGAATATTGATTTAAGCCTAAGGAAGTCCTTTCTGAAGGCATTTGTATGGAGTGTTGCCTTGTATGGGAGTGAAACATGGACGATAAGCAGTGTGGACAGAAAGAGGATAGAGGCTTTTGAAATGTGGTGCTACAGAAGAATGCTGAAGATTAGGTGGGTGGATCGCGTAACTAATGAGGAGGTACCGAACCGAATTGGGGAGAAAAGAAATTTCTGGCATACCTTGACTAAAAGAAGGGATAGGTTGGTAGGACACATTCTTAGACATCAAGGAATTGTGAATTTAGCGTTGGAGGGAAGTGTGTGGGGTAAAAATCGCAGAGGGAGACCAAGAGACGCGTATAGTAAGCAGATTCAAGTGGATGTGGGTTGTTGTTCTTATGAGGAGATGAAAAGGCTTGCTCAGGATAGAGTAGGGTGGAGAGCTGCATCAAACCAGTCTCTGGACTGAAGACCACAACAACAACAACATATCGGGAAACAATACAGAACATAAACTCATTTTATCTGATACATCCAGCTAGTAGTAGAGACGGCGAACCTATATTTAACAGGAAAACATATAAGCTGTGTCCAGAACAATTTACTTTAAAAAAATTTGGTTCCTACTTCAGTTTCATATTGCTGGTAACAGTCCTTGCTGGGGTCCTCATTTCCGAATCCACAACAGTTTTCGGCTTTATAGCAGAGATGTTGTACTTTTTTTGTACGTCAAGGAATAAGGTATTTCCATTCATTTTCATTTTATTTTCCAACTTCCTTTTCTACGGAACGAGACATAACATTCACGGCTTAAGTATCGATAACACATCATTACAAAGTTTGTGTCCTACTTCTTCTTCGTTTATTGTTAAGAGCTATTTATAGCCGGCAGTATGTAATTATGAACTTTTGGTGTATGTAACACATTTTGAATATATCTGCAGTGTGCTGAAATAAGAATTTATCGGTGTACATTGGCACCAGAAGAAACCGTTCGAACGAAAATGTTATAATCTGTTCAGTGGAAATTTGTGCGTGACAAAATACTGTTCCTAGCGAAACTGGTAGCAGGAGTAATAGAGATGTATGACTCGGAAGCAGTGTCGATTACCCGACAGTTAGTACAGACACGTATGCTATTTGTTCTTTTCTGCTGTTTCGCAGGTCCTCGTAACTTTGCCCAGTGACATTAATTTCTTTCACACTGGTCGCGTTTTCGAGCTGTTGAATGGAAAATGAACGATACACACGCCGGAAATTTGTGCTCTGTCTCCCTTATTAACCTGATGACGAGCGGTCGTGAAATGTTAAAACTGTCGCCTCACCGCGGTGCGTGTATCGCTCATGACCTCAAAATTGCCACACTGCGTACCAACTTCACTTTCAGAGCCCCGTATATTCATTATAAAACAAAACATATTTACAAATAATTGGTTCATTTCAAGCTCGACGAAATGGACACGATAAAGTTTTCATGATTTGTTTTACGGAAGACTTTGTGGCGGATTGTTCACAGGAAAGAGGAACTGGGACGTGTTGGCAGTACGTCTGGTATTAGCGTGAGATTAAAGTGGCCTACAGCGCTGTAGAGCTTTGAACAATAGAGCGAGTCATACAATTTTCATAATTCACATTAGTAACGAGAGCTCTCTATATCCAGGAAATTGAGCCGGTAAGCCGACTAGCAATTTAATCGAGAACGACACGCAGCAAGGGCCATTTTGTGCAACGTCATTGACAACTACAGCGCTGTTAAACGTCACTTCCAGTGGACAGAGCGACGGTACTTGGAATACTGCGCCCCACTTATCAAACGTATAATAATTTAATACCACTAGATATGCCTTTATGAAATGCTTTAAAACGAATATACAAGTAGGTTAATCGCAACATCGAGATGTTAAAATACATTACTATTATTTATTTTTTATTTGACATGCCCCTGTACATGTAATATTACATGTCTGAATATTAAATTCATGCTGTTACATCAGGTACTTTGGCATACTCAAATGCAGTACGTATGATGAAAGGATTTACAAAAAAGAATGCATTTTGGCTATACAAGATTTATAACTTCACATATTGAAACCAATTGAGTTTTACACAGTGGAAAATCTTATTGAATTGCAGAAGTTGTAAAAGTCTGTAGAGAATTTATACATCAAATTAAAATTACTGATGGGCAACCCTGGCCCGCCGCGGTGGCCGAGAGGACTGCGGCGCGCCAATCACGGTCTGCACGGCCACTACGGTCGGGGGTTCGAATCCCCCCGCAGGCATGAATATTTGTGCCGTCCTTAGTATTAGCTAGTTCGTAAGTAGTTTGTAAGCTTAGGGTCTGATGACCCTGTAGTTAAGTCCCATAAGTTCTACAAACATCTGAACATTTTTCTTTGGGCCACCCTCCTCCTTTGTCATCAATATTTGTCCTGTTCTGGCTCCTTTCTTTTAGTAAGATGCAGCAGTCGAAAAACAGGTGGTCAATAGTTTGGATTTCTCTGTTACATGTGCACAATCCGTCTTCAGTTATTCTGAATCGTATGGCATGCGGTGCCATTGGTTACACGTCTCGGTCATTTCTTGTTAGCAACGATGGCACTTTAAACAGTGGCCGTTACATTTCAATGGTGTTACGACCCGTGGCTCCACCCTTCGAAACCCTGCGAAACACTACATTTCAGGTGTAGGCTGTGTTATTGGCCTATTCTTTCCCACATTATGAATTCAGCTTTGGATAAATTAAAATTCAGTTGTTTTGGTACTAATACAGGACACTAAACATCAACATATATGTTTTAAAAATTTTGATCGAACTATTGTTTTTTATGTCATGCATTTCATACACAACACAGACGTTTGTTTCCAGGTATTCTATTACTTGAGGGCGTTATTTTGTTAATAGGTAACTCTGCCTGATCAATAATGCTTGCATAATCTTCGCCTTAGCACCAAAGATAAGACAATTCACTGCTGAAATAACATGAATCACACTCAAGCTCACACTCTCAGACACATAGAGGCGGCAACGTAACATAACGTCCAAGACGGATAAATTAATGCGACATTAAAGACTGATACGCAAAACTCAGTATAAATCAGTTTTTATTGTCCAAGAACAAACACTGCAAATGAACGGGTTAGCAGGAAAGATAATGGCCGCCTTTACTTAAGCTATATCCTAAGATAAGTGGTAAGGTGAGTATTGCCTTGCGTGTACGTACGTTTTTGCAAAATCCATACTGATCTTCCCCGCATTGGATTCTCGGATTCTACTAATTTTTGCATTCGTCTGTAATAATAATTATGTATGTAGATAGTTTATACAACGCGGAAATTAACATGTGGAAGTTCTTTGACTCTTTTTGTTATCGATACTGGAAAGACACACTTTTCGGATTTTAAAGACATCTAGGACTGTTTCTTTAATCGTTTAATTTATTTAATATCAGTTTAAAGCTTGTACTGAATTAGCTAGAGTAATGTTTCATTTGTTACTTTAATAGTACGTTATTTGACAATTATAGGTACATTGAGTTCTTCTGATCTAGAGCCTTGTGGATATTACTCGCAAAACCTGACAAAAGCCAATAGAGAATAAAGTTGTTCAGTTGTTGAAAGGGTTCATTTTGTTATGAAAGCACCAAATTGTTTTGTGGAACGTTTCTGTGCATGTTTAATGGGATATCGTAGATCCTCCTGTATTAATTATCGACATAATTTTGAAAAATTTAGAGATGCTGAAAGTGTTGGCATTGATGTAGACACGGACTTCAAAGAATGATAGGAAGTAGAATGTCCCTAACACGAATTGTATACAGACGAACAGGAAAGCTGGCAGAACCCAAGCACAGGGAAGATCAATATGGATTTCTTAGAAACGTAGCAACACGGGAAACAGTACTCACCTTACTATTTATTTTTGAAATATCTTAAGGAAAGGTAAAGACAGAGGTTCGAATCCCAGTCGGCTAACATTTTCACTTGTCACCATTGAAAAATTCTAATACTCTAGTACAGCTAAAGACGTTCCTTTCTTTCTTCATTCCCCTCCTTAATATAAAGAATTGCAGAGAGACAATTCATCTTCATGAAGATATACAGAGTGTTTCACTAAGTGTGTTTGCCTCTGTAACTTATAAAATAATAGGTGACGGGAAATTTTAATGTGGTAGGTCAACACAAGAAATGTTACACTTTCTGCGGAGCTATGAACTTAGTTTATTGTATCATTTTCCAAAGAGTTACACCACAAAGATAGAATTATTTAAATGGAACAATAGATTTTGCTATCGTGTATAGGATTCGTTGAAATCATCTGCGCCCAAATCAATGTAAACTACATTCCTATCACTGTTAGTTTGGGAGCTACAACCCTTCAAAGTTCCGGGGGCGGAGGCTGCGATAGCGTAGCTGTCTCATGACCACCAGCCAGACGCTGTCGTAGCTTCCGCCCCCGGAACTTTGAAGGGTTGTAGCTCCCAAACTAACAGTAGGAATGTAGTTTAAATTGATTTGGACGCAGATGATTTCAACGAATGCAATGCACGATAGAAAAAACTATTGTTCCATTTAAAAAATTATATCTTTGTGATGTAACTCTTCGGAAAATGATACAATAAACTATGTTCATAGCTCTGCAGAAAGTGTAATATTTCTTGTGTTGACCTACCGCATTAAAATTTCCCGTCACCTATTATTTTGTAAGTTACAGAGGCAAACACACTTAGAAAACACCCTGTATAAAGGATGATCTGTGAAATACAATCTCTTTGAGTTTTTTCCCTTGCGTCACTTTCCGATTTCTGTTGGACACGTGACATATACGAGTAATTTCGGGCTGTCTGCCAAGTGGAAAAATCGAAATATCCATTAATCAAATACATGTTACGTCAATTACCTTTATTCATTAATATTATTTTTTAAGAGGCAATATTCTGCCGGGGTTAGGACGTGGGAGGGGTATGTACTGTCGCAGAGTGGAAAAGGAAAGTACATCCCAAAATATTTACCAATATGCTAGGTAAAATTAGTGTACAATATTTATGGAAAACAAGTGAGGTGTTATGCTATTGTCGTAATGCTCAGAATATCGTGGTATGTTCTGTTATGCGTATTCCTAATGGAGTGAGACACTTGGTATTTTTCAACACACTTTCTAAGGAGCACCTAACGTACAACTTGGTCTAAAACATTGAAAATTTCTTCTAACACATACTTCCTAATAATAACACACTTCCAGTAACTTGTATTATCAAACAATGACCACGAGAAAGAAAAAAAGTAAAAGTACAAATTTCGTTAACCCACTTTTACCCACTACACATTATTTTAATGATATATTTTTAAATATTGTCATTAACAAAAGAAATACAGAACATGACATTTTATGCGAAAAGTGACATCTACCTCTACGATTTAAAATACTGAGTTAATTTAACAAAAAAAACCTGAACATATATTTTATTTAGGAAGGTACAGGTAACAACGAAAAACTATTTTTTAAAACACATCTTACTTGAGACAATACGTTGCGAGATATCATGAATGTCTTAAATGTTAAACCAATCATCAGTACTGTCAAAGCTATATTTTAAAATTTTGCACACCTCAAGGTACGTACAAATATATTAATTTGGTAGTAGATGTTGTGAATCGGTGTATGCACACATTAAAAATTCAAAGTAGAGTTGCTGATATGAAATATACTAACTCTTTACGTAGTAGGTAAAACTAAGTAAAATGATTGCCATGAATCTATTTAAATTCCGAAGTGATACTTCTTTGAAGTTAGTAAAATTATGTAGAAAAACTATTATTTACACTGAAGTACGGGAGTAATGAGGAACGTGTAGAGCTGCGGTAGAGCGGGCGAGAGCACTAAGGCTCCCAGCTGCGGAGTGCGCGGTTAATTGCCATTGATGGTTCGAATCCTCCCTTGGGTGACTGTGTTGTCCTTGGCATAAGTCAAAGAAGTTTGTAAGCCTAGTGTCTGATAACCGGAGCAGTTACGCCAATTAGATTTACCAACATTTGATTGGAATGTGATCGCTTAAAGTTCGGAAGCCTTTATCATGATTGGAGAAGTAATTGAGGCTGAGGAGCAAGAAACTAATAGCCAGTGCATATATTTCGCATATGGTTTTTCACAAAACAAGGGAAACGTTTTAAGATTTCAAAGATAGTGCAACGTATGTATCATTCGAATACCTATCTTCTTTCAGAATGGAAGAAAGTTTAATTTGCAGTTTTTTGCAAGAGAAATATTTAATTACGTACTAGAATTCCCCATATTTTCGAAAAATAATTTTTTCAGATGCTACAGATGTATGGTGTTTTTGTTTTGTAGGAGTAGTGCATAGGCATATGCGTAATTATGCAAATGACGCTTTTTCTCTTTACGGTAATCGGCAAACCGTTACCGTAAGTAGACGACAGTAATGGGTAAGGGACACTAAAGTAGTGTGGCTGTGAGCATCCCATTTTAGTTCCTGCAGCTGGATTATAGAGCGCCTCCAGGTGATCTAACGTTTACAGAATCTGCCTGTTTAGCACACGTGCTTGTGTGTATGTGGTTGTGTGTGTGTGTGTGTGCGTGTGTTTGTGGAGGGGGGTTGTTTGATGGAGAGAGAGAGAGAGAGAGAGAGAGAGAGAGAGAGAGAGAGAGAGAGAGAGAGAGTGCACGCACGATGTTATTTGCTTTTTATGTGTCGTTAAAATTCAAGATAGCTCTTAAATGCAATAGTTTGTTAGTATGTCTGACTGTGTGTCTCTCTACTTGAGTATGCAGTCAGATTTTACTTTTATTTACAAGTAACAAGAAAACAACAATGAGCCTCTGACATCACAAATAGGAGACTGTCTACATGTCATAATGGTCAGAATCCCTCGCTCCCCATCAAACCCCATGTTCCTCTCTTCTGTCTTTTATATTTACCTTAACCGCCACATCTCTAGCCCTTACAAATCGTGAAAACGTGCCAAAAGATTAATTTTATACCAAATTGTGCTCTCCAGAAATCTAACCATCTGGCGTCAAGGATCTACAATATCAGTTAGGGGCACTAACTAGTGAAATGTCTCAAAAATATGTCTAAATATAATGGGAAGGGAAGTATTGTTCCGCAGGAATCGCAATATTAATACCTCTACCAGCAGCCTTTTAGAAATGATGACGCGTCCTATACGAGCGTGTAAATGCATGAATCAGCGATGTTAATATCGACAGGACGGGAAGAGACTGGAAGACAGCAATACAAACAGACTTCTATCGGTATTGTACCACATAGAGCTAATAGTATTCGTGATAGAAGAACATTGACCCAGTTATGGAATGGGCTATTACGTATCGATTTGCAGAAACAGTGCCAACTGGATGTACGTTAGCAAATGTCGGCGATGTAATGATGAGCCATGGGTCCTACCATGGGACACCTGTCCGCCGTGTTAGCTGTAATTTGGCAATCAGTGCAGTCGTGTACGGTGGCTTGCCAACAAGATTGGAGCGGTACTGCGCAAGATGAAAGCCTTTATAACCTCGCTTAGGGTTGTCTGATAATCGTTTTGTTATCACAGTCTGAGGAATTCTGCCTCTGGTGGAATTCATTACTGTCGTACTCACACCATTAGATGACAGGCTAAAGTTAGTAGAGTTACGTCCGACTATAAAATGAATGATGAGCGAAGCATACAATAATTACCACAGCCATACCTCAGCAGATCTTTCCGAGAACCCGAAAAAATTCTGGTTCTATGTACCATCGATAAGCGGGCCAAAGCACACTATCCAGTCACTCGATCACTCTGGGGCAGTAATATAAGAAAACAAACGAAAAGCTGAAGTTCTAGATTTAACCTTCAAGAAATCTTTCACGCAGGAGAACCACACAAATGTACCATCATTTGATCAACGTACTAATTCCGAAATGGAGGACATACTAACAGGTATTTTCGGTGTAAAGAAGCAGCTGAGAGAGCTAAATACGAAAAAGTCTCCTGGTCCGGATGGAATACCAGTTCGGGTTTACAAAGAGTATTCTGCGGCATTGGCCCCTTACTTACCTTGCATTTATATCGAATCTTTAATTCATCGCAAAGTTCCTAGTGATGGGAAAAAGCACAGGTGACTCCTTTTTATAAGAAAAGAAAGAGAACAGACCTACATAATTACAAGCCAATATCGTTGACATGAGTTTCCTGTAGAATTTTTGAGCATATTGTCAGTTCGAATATAGCAATTTTCCTTGAGACGGAAAAGCTTCTTTCTGTGAATCAGCACGGGTTTAGGAAACATCATTCATGTGAAATTGTGCTTGCCCTTTTCTAGATCTTGCGAGCCATGGAAGAAGGGCAACAGGTGGATTGTGTTTTTCTCGACTTCAAACAGACGTTTGACGCGGTGCCACACTGCAGACTGCTATAAAAGATACGAGATTACGGAATAGGTTCACAGTTTTTGGCTGCGTGGAAGACTTCCTAAGTAATGGAACGCAGTACGTTCTTCTCGACGGCGGGTGTTGATTAGAGACGAGTGTATTGTCAGGGGTGCCCCAGGGTAGTGTGATAAGACAGCTATTATTTTCTATCTGTATAAATGATCTGATGGACAGAGTAACTTGTAATTTGGGGCTGTTCGCTGCTGATGCTGTTATGTATGGGAGGGTGTCGTCTTTAATTTTTTTAATAACATACATGATGACTTGGATAAAATTTCTAGTTGGAGCGAAGAATGGAAGCTAGCGCTCAATGCAGAAAAATGTTAGGTGATGCGCATGAGTAGGAAAAACAATCCCATAATGTTCAAATATAGCATTAGTAGTTAGCTTCTTGATGCATTCGCGTCGATAAAATATCTAGGCGTAACTGGAACGAATATGTAAGGACAGTTGTAAGTGAGGCGGACAGCCGACTTCAGTTTATTGGGAGAATTTTGGGAAGATGTACTTCATCTGTAAAGGAGACCGTATACGACGCTTGTACGACTACATCTTTAGTATTACCCAAGTCTTTGGGAACCTCAGCAGATTAGTTTATACGAAGACATAGTAGCAGTTCAGAGGCAAGCAGCTAGGTTTGTTACTGGTTCCATCTTTAAAATTTCCACGCAGTTCCATTGTCCGAATTTTGTAATGGTTTTGGTGTGATATAAGTCTGTTTTTAATTCCTGGCAGCAACACGCCGATGCTGATTAGTTACGATAAGATGTTGTCCAAAGCCGGTGGTTGCTATCCTCACCTAAAGCCTTGAATAAAATAAAATTGAGTTTCAAATCTATATCTATAGCTATAGTTTGTTAGTGTATTCACATGCCTAAATCTTTACTTTCTTAATTCTCTAAAAATGTTCATTTAACTCATTTAATGTGGAATGAGCAGAGTATCACCTAATTTTCTTTTCCGCTGAGCAGAGTACCGCGTAAAATATTTTTCTAACTAAAGCACTGAGTCCAACTACTCTCCTTCTCTCTCTGCTGTCCTACTCCTAACTTCCCAACCTCTTCTGCCAATACCCTCCCTTCCCTCTCGAGGTCTATCAACTCCCAAGCCCCTGTCTGTTAATTTCCTCTTCACTGCCTCCAGTCATGTTCCTGTTGCCTATCTTTTCTCACTCCCACCTCAACCCATCTGTATCAAAATTGGCAATATGTGCTGCTAGAAATAATTAGGGGATCAGGTGAGATATCAAACATGATACACATGTGGTAATGTATTTCATTCAGATGTTGGTTACAATTGAAATTTTTGTGAGAAACAGTACGATATTTTGCTGTCTCAACTCTTTACTTGAGGCTTACGTCGCGTTCACTTAGAGCGAGGCTCCATGGGGTTACTATTATAGTGAAACAGTCATTCTCGTCCCCCTCTAATGTGGCCTGTTATCATCTCGAATGTCCATTACACTTGCACAACTGCGTGGCATGGACAGTATAAGGTTATTAATGAGCACTTGAGGGATACTTTACCATTCTTCCATCAGTGCAATATCCAGCTCTACAACTGCTGTGGGAGGTGCTGGTCTGACTGCAATTGGTGTGCCAAGTGCATCCCAGACATGTTAATATGGTTGAAGTCCGGTGAACAACCTGATCACTCCATTCTTTTAATGCCCTCAGCTTCAAGCATGTTGTCCACCAGTGCAGATATGTGGGGACGAGTGCTATCATCCACCAGAAGAAACCAGTCTTCTATGGCACCAGCGTAGGACACAATAAAGAGTCGAAGAATCTCGTTCCTACACCTGTGAGCAGTCAAAGCGCCATTGTAAAGGAGATAAACGTAATCGTCCACCACTGTACTACTGTGATGCCTCCTGCACATACTCAGGATTATTCCGAGTTCCCTCTCCAGATGACGATTTTCCGGCTGAACAGAAAATCTTGACAATACTCTGAGAATTTTCAGCTATCAGTCGATCTTTTTTAAAATTCTTTGTTGGCAAATCATGATTTCGGCCAGTAACGGCCATTATGATTTCATGTGTTTAACTGTAGCCGTTATTACTGTGGAAAATCTCACACCATGCCAAGTATGAGAAATGGGCACTTTTACCGTTTCAAATTTACAATTATAAAAAATTACGTCTTTGCAACAGAGTATGATCACTCATTTTACCTACCCAAGTATTGGACGTTCTCTTGTTTTCCTTTTACTTCTGCAGCCAGTATTCATGTTTTATTTTCTCCGCTTTTTCCAGCATTAGTAATTTTGCTACCCAAAAGTAAAAATCATATTTACCTTCCGTATCTCATTCAATTACGTAATGCTTTTAGCATCGCTTGAACTAAGGCCATTTTCCATCACCTTTGGTTTGCTTCTGATGGTAATCTTGTAATCTTCATGCAACACTTCATCCAATCTGATGAACTGTGAGTTCTGTTAAGAATAACATTAAAATGTTGCATTTTTTTGACGTTCCACAAACTGAATACATGAGCTATTGGCATAAAATGGGAGCTGCGTAGGTAGATGAAGCAAGATCGATGATTTATAAACGTTTATTCGATCGCTTCTTGGAATTTGACGGATAGTGGTTTCACTAAGCCTATGTTGCCATCTTGAGATCACTCAAAATATTTAATTATTTCATAGTAGTATTTTGACAATTTATAATTACATATTGGGTTTGGACACGAGTAAGTCGAGAACAGAACATCTTTATTTCTTACAGTATAGCACGTTGCTTGCAATTTGAGGGGATGGAACTCACACAGACAGCTAGATTCATAACTGCGAATAAGGTTCATTTCAACATTGATCCAACTTATATTAGAATATGAAATTTCCACTTTGCAGTGGAATGTGCGCTGATATTAAACTTCATGCCAGATTAAAATTTTATGCCGGAACTGAGATTGGAACCTAGGACCTTTGTCCGCGAAAGGCAAAGTTCCCAGGTTCGAATTCCGGTTCTGGCAGTGCCGGATTAGCCACGTAGCAAGAGTCAGCAAATGGTACGGGCACCGCGCATTTGGGTGCCCCGCGCCTGGGCGCGGAAATATTTGACTTTTATTTTATGTTCAAATGTTTGTACAGCTTATGGGACTTAACTACGGGGTCATCAGTCCCTAAACTTACAAACTACTTATGAACTAACTAATACTAAGGACGGCACAAATATCCATGCCCGAGGGGGGATTCGAACCCCCGACCGTAGTGGCCGTGCAGACCGTGACTGAAGCGCCTCAGTCTCCTCGACCACCGCGGCCGGCGACTTTAATTTAATTTTATTTTATTTCTTTTATTTATTTTTAAGAACAGGGTAATCGGTGTGTCGGAGCTAACCTCGATGGCCAGCAATAGCTTCTTAGTGACATTCAGTTCATGCAATCCTGTTCCTGTATTCGCTGCATCTTGAGACCCAAGTAGCGGTAGCAATACTCACGGTGCTGTGAGAACGGCTGATAAGCAACCGAACGCCGCCACGTGTGAAACGTAATGCTCCCAGCAGCGCGAAGCCGCTAGTGCACAGATGGTTATGGCGTATGAATCGCCGCGTGTGTAGACGCCCCATTTGTTTGCACTGTGGAACGCTGGCCGCTGCTGCCGTGTTACGAGGCCTTGTAAAGGCGCAGGAGTGTTGCCGCTGGCAACACTGCTGCCGCAACAGCGATTATAAAAGGGGGCAGTCGAGAGGTACCGACATCTAACAATGAGTGCTTGGAGGCCAATCATCAACTTCCTTTACAAAGTAGACGATTATTAAGTGGGTGATATCGATTTCATATGGTGATTCCAAAGTTCCTGACTGAAAAGAGTGAACCACTGAAGCATATGGTAAGGTACTTGTCTGTTCATATATACCCCAAAGTTTAAACAATAAAAATACCAATCCAATACAAATGCTTTTCAGTTAAACAATAAGAACAACGTTTCCCATTCCGTAAAATTAATGAGACAGAATCTTAAGTGACAGGAAAGCATTGTTTTCTTTTTTCTTCAAAATTGTATTTTATTGTCTCTGAGGAATTAAAAATTTTTAATTGCGAAAAATACACGAATCTGGTTTATTTATAGCTTAAAATGCTTAGTTACAAAAGCCCATACGCTACAGTTTACGTGTAACATTCCCAATACTAGAAGACATGTGAAAATGTAAGTGACATAGTTGTCTTGTGTATTCCTGAGTCTCCCCGTACACAAGTCTGAAAACCTGTCTGCTAAATAGCGGAAACTATTTTAAATTATCGATTCGTTAGAAAAGGCACTGCCTCTTCTTTCGTGATTTTCAGGAAGAAAGTAATTTGCCAACCAAATATGTTTCCCCTATTAAATCTATAAAAACTTATATTTCCTTTGTTTATTTGGTTTACGTATATCATCCTCTGCCTTTCGAGCTCCATAATTGTCCCATTTTCGATAAAAACGGTTGCTAACACTTAACCACAACAGAACTCCACTCGAAGTGTGCTCCACAGCCGTTACCAGCGATGTGGTAGTCGTAGGACACTCTTAGCAACACCAGGCTGGTCGCAACTGTGTTAAAAAAATGAACTTATTGGAAGAAGCAGTGTCACTTTCTGCGGGAACCATTAATCATTTTGCAGTACAATGCACGGGCGCATATGGAGCAAGTGGTGACTGATTTGTTCGATTGCCGGTATCACAAGTGATTTACCGCCCGCCACACTCCCAGAACTTAAGCCCCCGTGACTTCAACTTGATTCCTAAGATGAAGGAAGCACCTTATGGCTTTCGCTTGAACTGTAACAGAGTTTCGTTGGACAATAAACCGCTCCGCTCGAACTTACAACACAACCGGTGTTGCTATGAGTATCCTACGACTTCCACATCGCTGGTAACGGCTTGTACACAATTCTGGTGACTACTTTGAAGGACAGCGAAGCTTTGAAACATGAAGCTATTTTATATAAATTCCAAGTAAATAGTTTCCACAATTAAAGTTCCAACCCTCGTATTATTTATGATACTTACGCGTTACTCAGTCAGATTAAATAGTAGTGTTCCAATTTATTTTGTAATTTATTTTCCCTTCTACACAGATTTGGCTAACCACCATGAGCCGCAGACGGAGAGATACTGAACGCCACTACGCCTCTGGAAGTGCAAAGCGTAAAGCAAGAGATGAAAAGGACTGAAAGACAGATGCTGTTGTATCTAAAACACGTAAACTGTATAAAGTTTTTGATGCTCAGAATGATTTTGCCGAATACACGGAAAATTATGTACAAAATACAAAAGCTGTAGTTTCTTGTAAGGATGATAGTTACACTACAGAAGATTCATCAGAATGTGCAAATTTTTCCGGTGTAGTTACGTTTTCCACAAGTGATACAGAAATTGAACAGACGGCAAGTCTTCCCAGTTCAGCCATATCGTCTCCAAGCCAAATTTAAATAAAAAGCATGGGAAGTCCTATGGTCCAGAGACCTGGTCTCCAAGACAAAGAAAAGTCGAAAAAATAGTACTGGCTTGTGATGTTACTGCATGTTGTGCAAGCGGAACACAAAGTGAAGGTAAAACTTTTCTAACGATTTTGGGCAGTGGCCAAACAAATTTGACAGAGATTTTTGGATTATGAAAGGAAGTAGTGAAGTTCAGCATATAAACAGTAGTTTTATGGTCTTCAAAGATAATGTATGAGAAGGAAAGTAAGCCAAGATTCTGTAGAAAGTAGTTTTTCACATATAAACATAAACAAACGAATAAAACTTACATGAGAGACTGGTTGTGCTTTTCAGGAAGCAAAGGGCGACTGTTCTCTTTTGTCTGTTTTCCCTGTTAGTTCACAAAAACAAGGATGCACGTGTCGATTCTCAACTTGTAAGAAAAATTGAGAGCCAACGAAAGTATTGGCGAACACTCTTAGAACGAATTGTTGCAGTTAGGTTTTTTTTTTAGCATATAAAGGTAGTGATGAAATTGTTGGTTCACTCCATAGTGGAAATTATTTAGGGTTATTAGAGTTACTAGCCAAGTTTGATGTGTTCCTGTCCCAACATATACGTATTCATGCAATAAAGGAAAGGATCATACGTCATATTTGTCAAAAACAACGTGCGAGGGATTTACTCATCTTATTGCATCAGCCAGACTAAATCATATTATTTGCGAAATTAAGAGATACAAATACTTTTCAATCTCACTGGATACTACTCCTGATTTATCTCACGTAGATAAACTGACTCTGATAGTGCGCTATGTCCTACCATCAGTACCAGTGGAAATATTTGTGAAGATTATGGATATGGAGGGTCATACTGCTGAACAACTCTCCCTAAGCTTACCATCTTTCTTAGCAGAGAATGGCACTAATATCAAAGATAGCCGTGGGCAAAGCTATGACAATGTCAGTAATATGAGTGGCAGGTATACCGGCTTAGGAGCATGAATTAAAGATATAAATAAGTATGCTGAATATAGTCCATGTTTACATTTTTCCACTTATACCTATCGCTGGGGCCTTCTTTTGAAAGCACTAAAATTTCGATTTTGAAAAGGTTATCGGACACTAGGTGGTCGGCCAGAGCTGATGCTACAAAGGCGCCTCTATTTGGTTTTAATATCATCAAACTAGTTTTGAATGACATATCTACTAATGTGCATCAAAAGGTAGAGTGCCGGAATCAGGCCTACGGACTGGTTTTAAAAATGAGTAAGTTGGAGACAGGAATGATGTTTGTCACATGGAACAGAACCCTAGAACGCTTGCAAGCGATTATCGTTTCGCTGCAGTCGTCTGATCAAGATCTGAGCACCAGATATGCACTTTATAAATCCTTAAATGAATATATACAATCAACGAGGTTCACATTTTCAGAAATTGAGACGAAACCCAAATCCCTGACTAGCTGTGAAGAATATCAGCAAGAAACTTCAAGACGACACAAGCGAAATAAAAAGTTGAAGAAAATCAAACACCTGAAGAAGGAAGGAAGCTTGGAGTTTAACGTCCCGTCGACAGCGTGGTCATTAGAGACGGATCTTACGCTCGGAATGTTTGGGTAAGAATTTGGAAGGAAATCGGTTATGCTCTTTCAAGGGAACCATCCCGGCATTTGCCTGGAGTGGTTTGGGGAAATCACGGAAAACCTAACTCTGGATGGCCGGAGGTGGATTTGAACCACCATCCTTCCGCATGCGAGTCCAATGTGTTACCACTGCGCCAACTTGCTCGGTGAAACACTTTGAGAACATTTTGAATTTCAGGTGTTTATTGTGATAATTGACAATGTGCTGGCTGCATTAGCTACACGCGTGGAAAAATACCATCACTTGACTATGTTTTTTGAATATTACGGGACTTTAAATCTCTTACAGCAGAAGAGATCTTCAAAAGAACTCCTAATATCGTGAATGCTTACCCAAATGATTTAAAAGAGTCGCTTGGCGACGAACAGTTCGCTGAGGTGCTGAAAACGGATATCGCTGCTGCCATTGATAGAGAAAACGACGAAGCTTTAGAGCTACAAATTTACAAATTGTTAATGGAAAATTCATTAGGATCGTGTTTTCCAAATGTAGAAAGAGCCAACGCTATTACGTATCTTTAATAAACACCAACTGCAGTGGGGAACGTTCTTTTTCAACGTTAAAGCGCATTAAAAATGAATTAAGAAATACGATGGGACAGGAACGTCTAAATACCTCAGTATAATGAATATTGAATAGGATTTGCTCAGAGAAATTAATTTAACTTGTATAAATTCTAATTTTGCCGAAATTAAATCGAAAAGTTTATTTGTAATAATCTTGTTTTATTTTATATCCTAAACCATATGACCTAAAGTCCTAACAACCCAAGTGCCCTTTGTCAGTTTTTGCTACAGGCCACGCGCTTGCTTAATCCAGCACTGGGTTCTGGCACACAGTTTTAATCTACTAGCAAGTTTCATGAAGTAACTTGTGCATCTGATTAACAAACCTTTTATCTTAATTACATATTTAAGTTCTCTTCATAATCTTTAAAAAATTAAAATTACATGTTGGACATATGAAACTAAATAATCAGGAAGATAAATTACATCATACCCAACTATATTTTAAAAGTATTCATTTTTCTTCGTTTTTATATTCTCTCCCCGCAAAAGATTTCTTTTCATTTCGGTCCTAATTGCAAACAAACTTCTTGTAGAATATTTACACATATGAGCTGGATAAATATGCGACATTATCTATCTGAATCTAGAGACAGTAGTATGTAGGGAAACAGGATACACGTCAACATTGTGACCATATGTATCTACTTGACTGGCATGAAACGATGAAAACATTCTATAAGTACACAGAAAAAAGTGTGCTATAGAGGTGATTAACACTTTAATAACCATTAGAAAGTGAAAATATTGTGAAAGAGGGGGGTATATAGTGGAATCACTCACTTGTCAGTTCATGTGCGTACCGAAAATTTCATTGATACCTAAAATTTTACTTTCAATATTTGAATGCTTTATTTAATTCATTATGGACAGCCTCAATAAAAATCGGAAATACGCGAGACGGAGGAGGGCGAAACTGCTGGAAAACCATTATCAGGTTCCGCAGCCGGCAATCACGGACGAGGGAAAAAAATCCCTTTTATAGTGCGCCGCTGTGCCGTAATGGAAATGCCCGTTTATAGTTAAAAGAGTAATGACGACATTTATAGCCGAAAATAATACAGAGAGATATAGCCCTGCAATATGTGTATCGCGGCGCGGGGTTTATTCGTGCGCAAAGTGCTATCGGGACTCGCAGCAGCAACCCAGAGCCGCCGTGCGCCAGCCGACGGCAAAATTATGTCGGCAGGCGAAGCGACCGCAGCGAGCTGTAGCGCTGGGTTGCCTGCAGGCTGGGGTCTGGATTGCGGGTTGCCTCTCTTCCCCTGCTAGCGCCGACTGTATGAGGGCTAGTAGTCGGGAATACACAAGTCACACTGGAAGGTGCTATTGGTTTCTAAGACTGCATTCTCACTCCCGCCAAAAATGCCTGGTTTATAGGTGCGCGAGCTGCCTAAGGTATCCGGAACTTTGAGACGGAATTTGTCCTGAGGAGAGAGTAGTTTCTGATAGTGAAAAGAAGGGCTGATGAGATCTCGCAGCGGAATATCATGCGCTCAGTAAGTGTTGACCAGTGAGAGGGATAGTGGTCTAGGCTAGTAGGGATGTGTGCTGAAATAACGATATTCACAGCCTCCACACAGTAGGCAAAACTGGTCTTAGTTGCAGTAGCACATTAGTGCGATTAAAATTACTTGAAAGTTGACGTATGTCACGTGGGTATAAAGTTTTGCCACATAGACGACCGGCTACCGCTCCGCTGTAGGCTATTCAAACACGACGGGTCACTGTCAGTATACTCTAGTAGCTGAAAACCCGGCGTTGCCCAAGTATTTATTTATTTCATACCCTGCTAATCCATTTCCTCACCACCCCAACCTTCTATCTCTCTCCTTTCATATCTTCCTCTACCATGTCTGTGTTAATCTCCACCTTTCCCTCATTTATCACACTTCCCTATATCTTTCGTGCTCATCAGTGAAATAGAGTGAAATGTTTGCAAGACACCATTTTGCGTGTACTATTCAAAAATTTATCTAGATAGTTACCTTCCTCATGGTTGAAAGTTCAAGTATCCGAAAATTCATCAAGATTGGACCGAAACTATGAAATATGTCAAAATCCGTAATTAAAGTACCATACGAAAATTGTATGTAGACAATTTCCATTTATTTCGAAGCATAAGTGTTGCAAATTTCATCAATATTGGAACAAAATTGCGGGTAATGTCGAAATCCATAAGTGAACTATTATCCGCCATGTACCGAACGCAATTTTATGTAGACAGTGACCTTCCTCTTATTTTGCAGGCCAAGTGTGAAAAATTTCTCTCAATACCTAAAGAAAACTAGAGATTTGTATGTGATAGAAATACACTGATCCATTGAAAATCGGACTTTGTTTTGTCAAATTTACTGAATTTTCGGGTGGATTTCTCCAAATATTTTATTTTGTAAGCACTGTCATGAGAATTACGAACAAAAAAAATTTGCTAGATCAATCAAGCCGTTCTAAAATTACGGAGTGATGATGAAAAACATGGATTCGTTTTTGTATGTAGAGGTAACGTGAAGCCGTGTTGGAAGAGGTCGCCGAATGTTGTTAATGGTGGAAATATCAACATCTTTGACGGCATCTAATATAAATTGATCAGTGACTGAACTCCAGCAGAAGACGCGTTTTGTAGTCCTCAATTTAATCCCATGTTGTAGCCTAACCACACATGTCGTGTGCGACAAATCGGCGGTCAGTTATCTCCAACAGAGCTAAAAGCATGATTGCTTGTTCACAGCGATTAAAGCTTAAGTGTGTCAGAAAACTCAGCCAGGAAAATTTCAGATACAGCGCTAAGGGTAAACTAATTTCTCGCTAATCATTGGTTACATCAAAATATTCTGAATCTAGCTAGTTGTCACCTCAATTTGCGGTGTTACGAAACAGTCAGTAGTCTTGATTGGTACATAATAACAGGTTATTAACGACACAAGCTTGTGCCAATTGATAAAAGGTATCATAGAATGAAAAATACGAGGAAAATAAATGTCAATACTATTATGAAAAATACGTAAAATGGTAGAACTTAAGAATTGAATTAAACAGATTAATTTAATGCAAATAACAATCAAACTAATTTTGATTTAGAAATGTTTTTAACAGCATACATCGGGATTCGAACCCACCATTTTTCATACTTAAATGACATTACACACCAGCAATAACACATAATTGTAGCCTTTGGAGAGGCAGGTTTCACCTAAATCATACGATTCTCATCTAATGTATTCAAATGCCTGTGATATAATACTTGTATACTTCACGCCTTGTACGAAAGGATTCAGCAGCGTGAGTTTAGTGCCGTGTATGAGTGCGTATTTCGTTACCACCGTTGTCCATGTATAGTTACCAGCCGGCCGCAGTGGCCGAGGAGACTGCAGCGCGTCAGTCACGGTCTACACGGCCACAACGGTCAGGGGTTCGAATCCCCCTCGGGCATGGGTATTTGTGCCGTCCTTATTTTAGCTAGTTCATAAGTAGATTGTAAGTTTAGGGACTAATGACCCCGTAGTTAAGTCCCGTAAGCTATACAAACATTTTATAGTTATCATTAACTGATATAACGTGAAATGAAAATGGCATCTAGAACACACGCACACATACACACACAAATAAAATTGGAATACAATAATAGAGAAACAAGACAGGGAGCCAGACAATAGAATTGAAACAAATAGACTAGTTGGGGCAGTTTGGCAATGCAGAGTATTTCGGGCATGTCACTTTTTTTTCTTTTTTTTTTCTATGGGACTTAACTACGGGGTCATCAGTCCCTAAACTTATAAACTACTTATAAACTAACTAAGACTAAGGACGGCACAAATATCCATGCCAGAGGGGGGATTCGAACCCCCGACCGTAGTGGCCGTGCAGACCGTGACTGGAGCGCCTCAGTCTCCTCGGCCACCGCGGCCGGCGCATGTCACTAAGCGCCCTGATTGTACAAAAGCAGCTACAGTGCGTAATGCCAATTAGCGAGTAATTTTGTTTCTACAGAAAGTGTTGCTGCCATGTAAAGAAGACGCACTACAAGGCTTATTTCTTCAATGGTAAAAAGCTACAAAATATTTTCAGGCAGTACAGGAAACGTTGACAATTTTGATGACGGGCATTCAGGTGATCCCCGCCCGCTTTCCAGTGAGCCAAAATTGTTTTGCCAGTTTAAAATCTATCATATTAGCTAAATATGGTGACAATCTTGATAGGCATTCTGTTAGACAGTTCACGCTCAGTTTGGTTCAACAGTTTTGTGGTGAGCGTGGAGTCATGTTTAATGTGTAGTGAGCCAATATGTTGCATATTGCTTAACAGGAACCTGTTTCTCAAACGTACTGTCATCAGGACTAATCTCAAAATCAGGGAACAATTGTTATTTTCAAGCACGATCTTGTACGCGTTCATCATTATTTTTTTCTCTTGTTATTCTAAAGAGGAAATTCATCAAAGAGTTTCAAGTGTAAGGCCTTTTCATTCTTGCTCTTTTATAATGCTTGATGGAGCATTTCAATATCTTTGTTATTGCTTACTGTGTTCTGCACATTAGGTGACTTGTTTTCTGAGTGGCGAGGTTTCTTATAATTTGTTTTATTGATACAAAACTTGAGACAGATTTTTTTGTTTTGGTTTCTCGTTTTCTGGGTTCTGCCTAATGTTAAACGTTCTTAATTATTGGATCTAAAGTGCTTGAAATTGTTATACTCAGATCTGTTGGTTTTAAAAGACTCCCTATACCAGCCTGTCGGCTCACTTTATTGCTAATGACGCACGTCAAATCAGTCTGCAGATTCTGACCGACAACACCTGCCCATGTTACGTAACCCCTTGTAATAACAGTTTCTTCAGCAGTTTCAGTTAAAAAGAAAGAGTATTATGAGAGTTAAAATTGTAATACCTTTATTAATTTAAATGCAACGTTCTTCTTATGAGTTTTCTAATATTTAAGAATTCCTGAGAGGACTCACAACAATAAAGCATTGGTAGAGTCTGTTTAATCCAAGCTCCAGGTTGCGGCGTGATATTTTATAGAGGTTAATTTAATATTTAATTAACTGAAGAGAAAATCCAGACGTCACATAGTTTGTCGTGAGGTTGAGTGATGGAACACCATCTCTCATCAGACTTTTACATTTAATTGACATTATTTTTCAAATTCTGGGTACTACGCGTCTTCTAAGATTTGTAAAAGGCAGAATATTCGGCGCGGTCTTCTTTGGGAAGTTAAAGGAAATGAAAACCCCCTTTGTGGGAGCGTTTCTGGAGAAAAGATGCAGTGCGTGGCGGAATTCTCCAGGGTGAGGGGAAATCTGAGTCAGTGAGTTGAGACGCCACCTGTGCGTAGCCGGCGTCCATTGACAAAAGGGGGAGGCTGGCCACTCTGTTAGGTAGCCGGACAGGCAATTAGTTAATGCTTATCTGTGAGGAGAAAACTGCGTTCCCCGGGACCTGGCTGCATTGTCTGTGCTAATGGAGCTGTAATAGTCTCCCCAAGTCGAGGGCAGATGGCCGGCGTCAGCATTGTGCGTCATGTCTTCGTCGCGAATTCCGTAGAAATAGTGGGGTGGGGGGGGGGGGGAGGGGGGCTAGGAGCCTTTTCACGAGGATGCATCGGCCGTTGTATATACATAGTGCAAGTGGTTTCTTTGCTTTCTAATGGCAGCGAAATTCCATCGTCGGTGGCCTCGTTCACATGTTTCGGCGGCAACAAGTTCCGACCTTGGGAACGAGGCCTTGGCGGGATGAGCAGAACGGTTTAGAAAGTGCGGACAAAGGTCCCAGGTTCGGGTCCCGGTTCCGGCACACAATTTTAATCTGCCAGGAAGTTTCATATCAGTGCACACTCCGCTGCAGAGTGAAAGTTTCATTCTGGAAACATCCCTTAGGCTGTGGCTAAGCCATGTCTCCACCATATCCTTTCTTCCAGGAGTGCTAGTCTTGCATGTTTCGCAGGAGAGCTTCTGTGAAATTTGGAAAGTAGGAGGCGAGGTACTGGCGGAAGTAAAGTTGTCAGGCGGCATCGTGAGCCGTGTCGGGGTAGCTCAGTCGGTAGAGCGCTTGCCCGCGAAAGGCAAACGTCCCAGGTACGAGTCCAGGTTCCGGCACAGAATTTTAATCCACCAGGAAGTTTCAACTATGATTGTTGCTTGTAGTAGCTTTTGACAGTTTCTGTAATCCATCTTTTGAGTACGACTACTTACTGGTCGGCACACGGAAACTCCTGGAGGATTGATTTTTGAGAATCCGTTCCTTGTGGGAACGACTCTGGACAGGGAGAGAAATATTCTAGTTTCAGAAAAATTCGCAGGTAGAGATCGACTCTGTTCCTAGGGAACTACAGTTGCTGCCTCGTTTCTCCTCAGAGATGGAAGCAGACACTATCAATTCTGACTTGGACTCGTAGATTTAGTACAACCTTCAACATGGGCAGGTGTTGTCGGTCAGAATCTGCAGACTGATTTGTCGTGCGTCATTAGCAATAAAGTGAGCCGACAGGCTGGTATAGGGAGTCTTTTAAAACCAACAGATCTGAGTATAACAATTTAACTTTGGCTGTCAGTTCTTGTTGAGCTTATAGTAAGACCAGGCTGAAGTGGAGCACTGTATACGATTTGCTTGACCTTTTGCCCCCAATAAATTCGCATGCAGCAATATACGCAGTTTGGAGTGGAATTGATTTTGCATAATCACCGAGGTCTCAGCGGCTGATTTTCAAGGGTAATAGCTTGCGGGTTACGAAGTAAATCATTGTACATCCACGTCCGCGAACATTTCAATAGCCAGAAACCAGGCGTCACCCCACAACTATACTTCGAGAGCTCGACGCCGCTGAACTCGCCTATATCTAACGGGAACTGCGATGGTCTCATAAACTTGTGGAAAGTCAAGCCTACCACACTTATTTTATCCGTTACTGTAATGATACTTCATCGAATCTCTGGGAAGTAGGGAATCACTTCCGAGTCACTGGAACTAAGGATTTACACTGTCTGCCTTCACGCTATATTAGTATAGGATTTATACGATTATTTTACCCCGTTAATTATCTTGTTTTGTTATGTAATTTACATTGAAAAAATAGTGTTCCGTCATAATTCCCTGTCATATATTTTGAGGGGGGATTTAAACTATTCAGATAGTGTTCGTGGGGATCATTCGTACCATTGATTCTAGTTTTATTTATATCAGTAACTCCCATATTAAAGTAGTGCAAAATCAAAAAATTAAGCAAAAGATTTCAGAATTAATAACAAGTTTGAGCGGGTCAGCCGCACCTGTCATTTGCATACCATCGTCTCCACCCACGACAACGCAATAGGTAAGCGGACATATTGAGTTCAGGAGGGTCATGATGCCATACATTTAGTATGAAGTTTTGCGCCAGGGCTGGATTCTTATGATGAGGATTTTCAAAACGTATAAATAAACGTATAGCCGCATTGACACCTGGGGCCTTTATATTCTTGTTAACGTCCTTAATAGTACTATTCAATAATTTAAGAGAAATTTGTATAAATTTTTTCTGTAATGTCATCCTGTTAAATAAGAAAAACAGAGTCTGAAAACTTGTTACCTTTGGGAGTGTCACCCACGCTCTCGAGTTTGAAAGTAGCACTCCTTGTCTTTGGTATTTATAATTTATTATTGTAGTTGTTCCAAGAATGTTCCAGGAATTACACTATAGGCCATTAAAATTGCTACACGAAGAATAAATGGAGATGATAAACGGGTATTTATTGGACAAATATATTGTACTATTACATTTTCATGCAATTTGGGTGCATAGATCCTGAGAAATTAGTACCCAGAACAACCACCTGTGGCCGTAATAACAGCCTTGATAGTACTGGGCATTGAGTCAAACAGAGCTTGGATGGCGTGTACAGGTACAGATGGCCATTCAGCTTCAACATGACATCACAGTTCATTGCGTATTGTGACGAGCCAGATGTTCGGCCAACATTGACCAGACGTTTTGAATTGGTGAGAGATCTATAGAATGTACTGGCCAGGGCAGCAGTCAAACATTTTCCGTATCCAGAAAGGCCCGTACAATACCTACCACATGCGGTCGTGCATTATCCTGCTGAAATTTAGGGTTTCTCAGGGATCGAATGAAGGGCAGAGCCACGGGTCGTAACACATCCCAAATGTAACGGCCAGTGTTAAAAGTACCATCGATGCGAACAAAAACACGGATTCGTCCATGATGACGCTGTAAACAGAGCCTGTATTCATTAAAAAAATGACGTTTTGCCATTCATGTACCAAGGTTGGTCGTTGCGTACACCATCGCTGGTGCTCCTGTCTGTGATGCAGTGTCAATGGTAACCGGTCTCCGTGCTTATAGTTCATGCTGCTGCAAACGTCGTCGAACTGTTCGTGCAGATGGTTGTTGTCTTGCAAACGTCCCCATCTGTTGACTACACGATCGAGACCTGGCTGCACGATCAGTTACAGCCATGCGAATAAGATGCCTGTCATCTCGACTACTAGTGATACGAGGCCGTTGGGATCCAGCATGGCGTTCCGTATTGCCCTCCTGAACCCACTGATTCCATATTTGCTAACAGTCATTGGATTGCGACCAACGGGAGCAGCACTGTCGTGATACGATAAACCGCAATCGCGATAGGCTACAACCCGACCTGAATCAAAGTAGGAAACGTGATGGTAACCATTTCTCCTTCTTACACGAGGTATCACAACAACGTATCACCAGGCAACGCCGGTCAACTGCTGTTTGTGTATGAGAAATCATTTGAAGGTTTTCCTCATGTCAGCTCGTTGTAGGTATCGACAAGGGCGCCAACCTACAGTGGATGCTCTAAAAGCTAATCATTTGCATATCGGAGCATCTTCTTCCTGTCATTTTAACTTCGCGTCTGTAGCACGTCATCTTCGTGGTGTAGCAATTTTTGTGGCCCAGAATGTACTACAATTAAAAGAAATGAAAATGCAGTTCACTGGTAGCTGAGCGTATTATATAAAATTGCTTACTGCTACTTTGGCAAAAGAAACTCTACAAATAATGACAAAACTTTAATTCTCCTGTCTACATAATTATTTATTACAATTGTCACACGGGTGACGAACAGATTTTTCTCGTTGAACGAATGGAATTTCGGAGTCAGGGTGTCGCCAGCTATTGTAGCTTTTGCGTCTTTCGTTACTCGTCAAGATACCCAATTTTAGAATTAATAAATCTTCCTTACTTCTGCTACTCGATAAAAGTTAGGCTAACCTAAGAAACTCCTAGCAAAGGTATCGGTTTGTTATTTAATGGATGAAAGTGATAGCAGCGGAAAAAAACTACGAACTGGAAGTCTGACAGTTCACTTGAAATAAATGGTCAGTATTTTCTGAAATCTAAACACTAGAGAATGCAGTCAAACCCAGCCTAACACTGAGATTGCCTTGCTACAAGACAAGATAAAAATGAACATGAAATATATATTGTTCTATTTACTCGTTCAGCCTTTAATCAGAGACAGAGTGTTCATTCAGAGTATATTTATCTTTTAGCGCATCCAGGGACAGCACTATTGCTACAGCGAGTGCATGGATGAACTGATCGAGTCTACCGTTCTGATATAAACCACTGCGTGTCTATGGAATGGCGGTCGATCGCAAACATGTATGCCAAGGTCGTGGCTGCTGCAGTACCGTTCCGGGCTGGGACTGCCGAATGTGACTATTAGCACCCAAGTGAACGGCGAACTGCCGTTCCTCGATCTTCCTGGTCACTTTTGTGACCCGATCTTTCGTAATCGCTTGTTCGCGAGCGGCCAATATCTAGTCCATAAGAGGTGCTGCAGGGGATGTCGTGACCTAAAAATAGCAGTGCCACTTGGGTCGTTCGCTGCCACAGCCAATTAACGTCAAAAAGCACATCACTCTCGAATCGGGTACGTTCTTCGTACGCCCTGAAAAAATGTCTGCGGTTATTCAACGCGATGTTTTTGTTTGTTTCAAGTGACAGCAATGCGCAGACGCGGGTGCTTTCTGTCAATATGTACCGGTCGTTAGTGGTTGCGCTGTTGGTGGTGAGAGGTAATCTACTTATCTACTCTGCAAGTATCTTTTCAGTGCCTCTCAAAGGGTGCAGATACCTCGGGTATCCTGGGCACACTCTTGATACTGTGGAAATCTAAATATTGAATTACGTAACGGTTTTCGAAATCGAAATTCCATGTGTCTAGCTCCAACTACAGTTTGGTTTCAATGCTCATAATCATGTTGGAAAACTCTTCCGATTAGTCACCAGAGTACAAATGACAGCTCTGTCAACCCGCTCCCATTTTGTATCTTGTACCGCTATTTGTAACTGTGCATGTTGCTATTCCAAGAGTTTTGTCACGTCGGAGAATAGCTACATCAACATGAAGTAATATAAAAATCACATCTGAGCCTGGCAGAAGGTACATAGAACCCTTTTCATAGTATATATCTGCCATTTCACTTTTAGGAAGAAATAACACCTAGATCTCTCCGTTTTCGCTCTGGATTCTCGAATTGCATTACGTTAATAATTTTTCCGTAATGTATGTGGGAATCAACGACACAATATTTTATGCATTCGAATGAGAAATTCGAGGACTTAAATTTCATATGCAGATATCGCAGCAACGATAAATGACATTCTGTAGTGTCGCACAGGTCCAAAGTGCGCGCCACCTACTTTCGCCGCGCGCCGCCATGCACGCACGGCGCGGCGTTCTTACGACGACAGCCACTAGCGCCCATTGCGGCAACTCCGCTCGTGGCCACCAGTGAACGACATCCTTCACTTGGGACTGAGTTACGAACCAGTAAAGACTTCGGAATCCGATAGGCATCAGTGAAGACATGGCTATCAGGCACTAGGCAGGACTCTAGCTCAACTATGTATCAACATTCTGCAGTACTATGTAAAAGTTAAGTATTGTAGAAATTCTGTGCAATATATATCTCGTTCTAATTTACTCTAGTGTTTCTAGTTTCTGGCTGCTCCTCTCCGTACCTGCACCAGCGTGCTATCTTTATTCCTGTGTCGGTCTCATTCCACTCGGCCACCGACACCTACGACGGAAACGAGACACAAAAGCGGCGACGAGGCTGGGACACAAAACATTCATTTTAATGATTCTCACTCCAACTCCTTTCCCATCTGCGAGACTGGCTCTCCCTTATATCGCGATAAAGCAAAATGAATTGCCCTTCGTGCAACACTTTCTGTGTTCTCCGTTAATCCTAAAAAGCAGCAATATTGCTAAGCAGAACTGCCAAGTGTCCCTTTAATAGTTCTGTTGCATCTCCTAAGTGATCTGGCTTTAAAACACAGTTTTTGATTCAACTCCCTCCCCACATTTTCCCAGCGTAACTTATCAGTTTAACGTATCTATTTCGTTGGTTATCGGTCCTCCGGTGGGGAGGGGAAGGTGTTAGAATAGGAAAGGTGGGGAAGGGAAAGTAAATACAGTATATGAAAGAAAGAAGGACGAAAGACCGCATTAGCTCGAAGCCCCGTGGTCGTCGTGCATTTATACACGAAAGAACCGTGAGCCCCCTGGGGACATATCTATTTGTTACACAAAACGCGCCTTTTATATAAGTATTTTACGCTTTTAAGTATGAATTACTCTGACAATACATTTTTAGCTCTGTCTTAAAAAATAAACTTTTTGCACTTATCCTTTAAAACACATTATAAATTACTGCTCTTCCTTAATGGTACAATTAAAATTGTTTTCGAATAATTCCATGTAAGGTTAATGTTATTGCAACGATACATTACTGCTTCAATTGGTAGTTAATCAGGTATATTTGCATCACACCGATTACAGTTATTTTCTCCAAAATTTTACAGTGTTCAGTATCTGGGATACACTCATTTTCCTAATAGGTAAATATGACGTTGAACCAGAAGCGAATGTAGCATAGATTTTCCAGGGAGTGGGGGGGGGGGGACGGGAACAAGATTACAGTAAGGATAAGTTTAGTAATTACATGTAGACACCCCATGATATTCTGCATCAGTTTTGCTCTCATATTTCAAAATAATTTGTGCTGATGCCCATTTTCCTTTACTGAGAACAACCTCTTGACATTCTGTCATAAAAGTATAGCTATTAAAAAACTGAAATAAAATTTACAGAACTAACACTCCACTCCTTTCACCGATAAAGGAAAGTATGACAGTGTAACGGCGCGATGCCTTCATGCACCATTCATTAAAATAATTCTCATACCGTACTTTTTTGTTTATATTCATCATTTAGAGATGGAATACTAGGAACATCATCTATCGGAGGGTTACTCGGGACAGATTGGCCTCTTCGTAGGAATTAATCGGCCTCTGTTATATGTAACAAAATCTGGGAGAACAGAAGAAACACAGGGAATGAAACATTGCTTACTTTAAAATTTGTAAACGGTTCGAAAACTGGTAAGTATATCTGGTAGTTCATAAAATTTGCAAATACGTACTATCTAATTTATTTTAACATGGTTCAGATAAAGTGATCATTCTGCAGTCATTTTCTGTCGAGTGTCTCGCATTCCTTAATGATAGTATTTATTTTCCAATCCTGTGCAGCCTTCAAGTGTCCACCAAGAACAAGTGACACACTTAATCCAATCGTCATTTCGTGTTGTTTCACTTTGGTTCCGTTTGCACCATATACAACAGTCATCATCCCAATTGTCTTCATATAGTTTATCTATGCAAATTTTATCAAAGAAGTTCTTCCTTCTTTGCCTTCCCTACCTTTCATAATCGTTGTTTGCTTATTGTCTTACTTTCTCCCTCTAACTTATTTCCTCTCTCCCTTTTTTATCATCCTTCTTTTCCTACATGTTTTTCTTCTTTGTTCTTCATCTTTGAAGCTTTTAAAATTTTGTTTTTAAGGGCAATTATGTTTTATGGAGAGCTTAAAACTATCGATAACGATTAAAACGTTTTTTTTCAGAATCTGAACTTTATTGACTCAATGCACTGGGTTTATGTTTTCATATACATGTAGGGGATATATATATATATATATATATATATATATATATATATATATATATATATATATATATACCCGTATTGTTCAGAGGATCCAGGCACATGAATATCGTCATCGCTTCTTGATCGCTTCCCATACCACTCTCTTAATCACGCATTGACAAAAAGTTCACAAGGAAATCTAGGTAAGGAATTCTTGGTTACGTGAAAATGATGGAAATTTATTTGTCAAATTGCAGCAACAGTGTGGCCCTAGAGGTAAGTGAAACTTACGACGGCCCTGCAGATGTGGTGCTACAAAAGGATGACGATCAGCTGCACAGACAGGGAAACGAATGGAGAGATGCTTAGATGAAAAAAAAAATATAAATCTCTGTGGATGCACATCTTGACAAGAGGAGACCAACTATAACATCGTCATTAAGAAAATAGCAGAAGGAGTTATTTGGGGAAGAAATCGCCGGACACGAGCCAGGATGTCATACATACGACAGATTTTGAATGAAGTAGGGTGTCATACATTTGTGGAAATGAAGAGGAAAGCAGACAGAAGAGAGGAATGGATCTGTCTCAAACCAGCCTCAGAGATTAACACAAAAGGGGACGATTACACCAAGGCAACTAATGTAGAATCTGTTGTAAAATATACGAATGTGCTCACATGCTGTAGTTCATTGATAAGATACAATATTTATATATAAAGCAGAGTGTCCGTATGTTTGTGTGTTTATTTGTGTTTACGTATTTCATACTAATCTACAGTTTTGTTCCAATCTTTAAGAAATTTTGCACACGTAAGCTTCAATCCATGAGGAAGGTCGCCGTAAGTATAAAGATGGCGTACAACACATAGTTCACGAGATATGACGTCATAAAGAATGAGATGCGAGGAAAACTGCTACGTTACGCGACAGTGTTGCCCATTTCTTCCAAAACCACTGCACCGATTTCACTCCAGGAAATATAACGTCATAATCAATAGGAATTGCAAGAAACCCCACATATTGCGACGAGACTTTATGAATGTAGAGGTCGAGATTACTTTGCGACTTGCAACAAACTTCAAACATAATTTCAAACCTTTATTGAACTATTTATAGGTGATAACCATAGCAAAATTATGCAACGGAAAACGTTTCTCGGTTAATAGTTTTCCGCTGTTCATGGACTAAAACTACGGCTTTCGCTATGACGTTACAATTTATAATTTCTACACTACAAATCGTAGCCGCCGGAAACTATACAGGGAGTATACACACATACAGTTGAATGTAGTTCATGAGATATAAGCACATAAAAAGTAGCGTTCATGGAAAATTATGGAAAACCGACTCATCAAGCACCGAGTTTTTATATATTACTTCTTAACTGCAGATCCTATTCCCAAGAGATTTTACATACAGCACTGTACGACATGTAATTCAATAAATATGAGATCGTATGACTTATATATTCTTTATACCTAATTTTTTTAATTGCACTTATAATTCTGTACATTGTGAAAGACAACGTTATTTCTTATACATTCTCCGATAAATACAGGGTTACCGGAAATTCCCATCACAAACGTACAGGATTATAGGACTTGTAGAATAAGAGCTCATATCCGGAAACCTATCGTTTGCATTCTACGACAATTTCAGTTCAGATGCGTAACTGTCAACGTCTGTTTAGGGACAGGGAAACGTCTCACATATCCCTGTCCTGGTGTGCAACAGGGTACCAGAATATGCTTTGGACGTACACTGTCCCTAAACATACAAACTACTTATGAACTAGCTTATACTAAAGGCGGTCGAGGGGGCATTCAAACCCCCGACTGCAGCGGCCGTGAGACCGTGACTGGAACGCCGCAGACCGCTCGGCCACTGCGACCGGCTGGCCGCTGTTATAATGCATTCTTACTTTGCGGTTGGTGCCGTAGATGCTGGGCTCTTGTTGTTGTCGACTCATATAAACCTTAAGGTGTAAATTGTAATCAAAATGCGTGAGTAAAACGGAACGATTCAGTATTCTTTTCTAACTGATTGCAACAACTGTACCGACTCACGCCTAATTATGTTCCTTGAGTGGGATTGGATGAGATAATGAACTGAATTGAAACCGTCGTTAAACAGAAAAGATACGTTTTCGGACTGGGCTTCCTATTCAAAATGTTATGTTCGCAATACCCTCCGCAAGCCCTAGAAGTTTGTAACGGAAATTTCCAACCAAACTGTATAACATGATTTTAGAAAAAAAATGACGGACAGAGACAAGGGATAGGAGAATTACTAACTCAAAGCAGGAATAAGAAAATAAATACCTGGAAAACGCCGGGTTTTCAGCTAGTAGTTTATATGATCACTGCGTTTAAGAAAATGAAGCGAAAGAGAGAGGGCCGGCCGCGGTGGCCGAGGGGGACTGAGGCGCTTCAGTCACGGTCTCCACGGCCACTACGGTCGGGGGTTCGAATCCCCCCTCGGGCATGGATATTTGTGCTGTCCTAGTTCTTAAGTAGTTCATAAGTAGTTTGTAAGTGTAGGGACTGATGACCCCGTAGTTAAGTCCCATAAGATTTACAAACATTTGAACAACATTTTTTTTTGAAAGAGAGAGGCAAAAACGACCACTTCGGCCGACTGCAAGTAGCTCGCCAGAGATTCGGACAGGAGGAGGAAGGACGGTACTAAACACTCCAGCTATTACCAGAAGTTTATCATTGGACTGTCTCCACAAGTATAATATTGCGGTTGATGATGACGAGTGACGACAACGATGACGATGTTGCGGTCGCCCGAAGCCATTCAGCAGCGCACCGCGACTCGGATTCAGTATTCTTTTCAAACTGATTGCAACAATTGTACTGGCTCACGCCTAATTACATTCCATAAGTGGGAGTGGAAGAGACAATCAACTGAATCGAAACTGTCGTGGAACGGAAACGATACTGGGGTTCCTATTCAAAATGTTATTTACGCACTAGCCTCTGTAAGTCCTAGAAGTTTGTAACGGGAATTTCCGACCACACTGTAAAACATGATTTTAGAAAAAAATGATGGACAGAGACAAGGGAGAGGATAATTACTAACTCAAAGCAGGAATAAGTAAAAAAATACCTGGGCGACGCCGGGTTTTCAGCTAGTAGCGTTTAACTGCGTTTAACAAAATGAAGCGAAAGAGAGAGGCAAAAATTGTGGTGTCGCACAAGTATGAAGTGCACGCCACCTACTCACGCCGCGCGCCGCCATGCACGCACGGCGCGGCGTTCTTACGACGTCAGCCACGAGCGCCCTCTGCTGCTATCCCGCTCGTGGCCACCACTGAACGACATCGTCCACTTGGGACTGAGGTAGGAACCAGTTAACACCTGGGAATCAGATAGTCACCAGTGAAGACTTGGCTATCGGGTAGGCACTAGGAATCATCAGTAGGCAGGCTTCTATCTTAACTATGTATCAGCATTCTGCAGTCAAGAACTATGTAAAAGTTAAGTATTACTAAGACTCTATGAAATATATATCTCGTTCTAATTTACTGTAGTGTTTGTAGTTTCTGCTGTCCCACTGGCTGGTCACCTCCGTACCTGTACAAGCGTGCATCCTACTTTTCTGTGTCGGTCTCCTTCTTCTCGGCAACCGACACCCAGGAACACCTGCGGAAACGAGACACAAAAGTGGCGACGAGGCTGGGATACAAAAGTGGCGACGAGGATGGGATACAAAAGTGGCGACGAGGACGGGATAGAAAAGTGGCGACGAGGACGGGATACAAAAAAAATGACCACTTTGGGCGACTGCAAGGAGCTCGCCACAAAGATTCGGACAGGAGGAGGAAGGACGGTACTAAACACTCCAGCTATTACCAGGAGTTTATCATAGGACAGTCCCCACAAGTCTAATGTTGCGGTTGATGATAACGAGTGACGATAACGATGACGATGTTGCGGTCGCCCGAAGCCATTCAGCAGCGCTCCGCGACTGGGCCAGTGCCGACGAAATTGCCTGGTATTCCTGCGGGACGGCCACGGACGCGCGCGGCTGGAAGTAACGGTTTACAGCGAATTTCCAGTTTGCTCACACGACGCGGCCAGCGGCCCCTGCACCCGCCGCCCCTCCATCTCAATCCCTCGGCCAGTCGTCAGCTCCCGTTCTGCGCGGCGCTGCGCCGAATGTGCATACACGGCGACGCGCTGGTGTCGGTGTGTTTGCACGCACAGTGGCGTGCGCGCGTGTCTGCGTCTGTGTGGGAGTGAGAGACATGGGGAAGGGAGAGAGAGGAGGAGGGATAGAAAGAGAGAGAGAGAGAGTATGGAGGGGGTGTGGCAGTGGGGGGGCGGGAGCTAGAGTGTGTTTGCAGGCGTGGCGCGTGCCACGGTCGGGCAGCGATGCGAGCCATAACTCACGGCTGCGGGGAAATTGAATTCATCGGCGGCTGGCGGCTGGCTGGCGGCTCGTTGTGCAGTTCTCGCTCGGACGCCCGGCGCTGAGCCGAGCCAATTGCGATAAGCCGCCGCAGCCCGGCCTGGCTGGCTTTCCTCCGACACTTTGCGCTGTCTGCCGGCGCCGCGGAGCGACCGCACGCCCCGCGCGGACTGACGTGCGTCGCCCCGGCAACGGGTCTGCGACCGCGCAAATGTTCGCAGCCGCTCTCTGAAAGGGAAAGCTCTGTGAAATTCTGTACTGCAGTCGAAGACGTTGTAGAATAAACTGGACTCGCTAATGGCGCTGCTGTCGCGGGGTAATTTGAATCTTCGTCCGACAGCCATGATAGTGGCAAGCGTCACATAAATGCGAGTATTGTTAGTAGATAAATTCTGTATTATATTGCTACTGCGGTATATATACTCAGTTGGCAGTCACGCCTGTACTGCTTGACAGCCGGCCGCGGTGGCCGAGGAGACTGAGGCGCTTCAGTCACGGTCTGCACGGCCACTACGGTCGGGGGTTCGAATCCCCCTCGGGCATTGATATTTGTGCCGTCGTAGTTCGTAAGTAGTTCATAACTAGTTTGTAAGTTTAGGGTCTGATGACCCCGCAGTTAAGTCCCATAAGCTTAATAAACATTTGAGCATTTGAACTGCTTGACTAATGCAGAATACATGAAACACAACGTTGAAGAACTGCTCAGCGTTTACGTGCATAAATCGATTTAAGAAAAGAATTGAAATCACGAAATCTGTCTTCCCATTTATAATTGAACTAGCTGAAAACCCGGCGTTGCCCGGGTATTTATTTATTTATTCCTGCGATTTTTCAGCTATATACGCATTTGTATCAGGGCTGTATGTCTGTAAAATCTCCTGGGAATACAATTAGTGGTAAAGAAGTAACAGATTCAATCTTGGTGCGTGATGGGACAGTTTTCCAAGAACGTTACCATTCGTGTGCTCATATCGCATGAACTACGTGTCGTACTGTGATACAATTTAGAAGCTAAATTCAACTGCATACGTGTCTGTAAAATGTCCTGCGACTATAACGTGTAGTGTAGAAATTATAAATTGTAACATCTTACCTAATGCCGTAGTTTTAGTCCATGAACAGCGAAACGTTACTGTTTACGTGGTCATATCTGGTGAACTACGTGTCGGAATGTGATACAAATTAGAAGCTACATTCAACTGTATATGTGTAGACCGTTTGTAAAATGTCCTGTCGCTACAATTTATAGTGTTCAAGGTATAAATTGTAACGTCATGCCAAGAGCGGTAGTTTTACACCATAAACAGCGGAAAAGTAGTAAGCGAGAAACGTTTCTCCTTTCATCGTTTTACTATGGTTGCCAGCGAGAAAAAGTTTAATAAAGGTTTGAAATTGTGTTTAAAGTTTGTTGCAAGTCGCTAAGTACTGTCATTCTCATACAGTGTATTTCGAAAGTCTCGCCGCATTATGTGGTACTTTTTGCGATTGCTATTGGTTATGACGTAATATCTTGCATACCTGGATACCTGGTGGAACAATTTTTTCATGACTGGCTCTCCTGACGATATCAGCAGTTCAGACGGAATATAATGTACTCCAGGAGCTTTGTTTCGAATCAATTCCTTCAGCTTTCTGCCAGCTTCTTCCCGCAGTATCATATCACCTTTCTCAGCTTCCTCCACTTCGTCCTTTATTTCTAGAATACTTCCACAGTACAGCTTTCCCCTCTTTGCTTAGTACGGTTTTCCATCTGAGTTCTTGATATTCTTACAGCTGCTTCTCTTGTCTCCAAATGTATCTTTTATTTTCCTGTAGGCGATATATATCTTTCCCCTAGTTATACATTCTTCTACAGTTTGGCATTTCTCCGCAAGCCAGTCCTGCTTAGCCAGTATGCACTTCCTGTGACTTTTTTTTCTCTATTGCATGCTTCATTTGCTGAATTTTTATATTTTCTCCTCTCTTCATTTAAGTTCAGTATATCCTGTGATATCGAGGGATTTCTATTAGGCCTTGTCCTTCTGCCTATATGATACTCTGCGGCCTAAACCATTCCATCTCTCAGAGCTAGCCATTCTTCTTCTACTGTATTACTTTCTTTCGTTTCAGCCAATCTTTGCCTAATGCTCCCTCTGAAACTCTCAAAAACCTCTGGTTCGTACAGTTTGACCTGGTTCCATCTCCTAACATTTCTATCTGCAGTCTCTTAAGTTTCAATCTGCAGTTCATAACCAATAAGTTATGGTAAGAGTCATTATCTGCCTCTGGATACGTCTTACTTTTTAAAACCAGGTTTCTAAATCTATTCCTTGTCATTATAAAGTCAATCTGGTACCTTCCAGTGTCTCTTGGTCTCTTCCACGGATACAGCCTTCTTTCATGATAATTAAACGAAGTTTTCGTGATCATTATATTGTGCTCTGCGCAAACTTCTACTAAGCGATCTCCTCTTTTGTTCCCTTTTCCCAATACATGTTCACCTACTACATTTCCTTCTCTTACCTTTCCTACTAGGGAGCTACAAACCCCCATCACAACCATGTTTTCGCCCCCATAACTTTCTGAGTTATTTCTTTTACCTCCTAATACATCTCTTTGATATCTTCATCATCGGACATGCTAGTAGGCATATAAATATGCACTACTGTGGTTGGTGTTGATTCTGTGTCTATCTTTGCTACGATAATACGTTCGCCGCGGCGGATCGGTCGAGCTCATTGATGCGCTATGCTACTTTGCGCGAGGCCATTTCCCGTCGGGGGTTCGAAGCCCCCCTCGGGCATGGATGTTTGTGCAGTCTTTAGTATAAGGTAGTTCATAAGTATTTTGTAAATTTAGGGACTGATAACCCCGCAGTTAAGTCCCTTATGCTCTACAAACGTTATAACATTTGATAATGCGTTCACTATGCTGTTCGTAGTAACTTACTCACATTCCTATTTTTCTTATTCATTCAGGCCTACTCCTGCGTTACAACCAACTGATTTTGTATTTATAACCCTGTATTCACCTGACCAGAAATCCTGTTCATCCAGCCAACGAAAGTCACTAATTCCAACCGTATCTAACTGTAACCTATCAATTTCTCTTTTCAAATTTTCTAACTTACCTGCGCGATTCCACTCTCCGACCCGTAGAATGCCTATTTTGTTTTTCTTCATGACACATTCTCCTGAGTATTCCCCGCCCGGAGATCCGAATGGGGAACTATTTTACCTCCGGAATATTTTACCCAAGAAGACGCCATCACCATATATTCATACAGGAGAGCAGCTTGTCCTCGGGAAATGTATCAACTGTAGTTTCCTCTCGCTTTCAGCAGTAACTGTATCATAAAGGCAAGTTAGCTGATGTTACAAGGCCATCACAGCCAATCATCTCCAGACTGTTGCCCCTGTAACAACTTAAAACGCTGCTGCCCCTCTTATGGTACCACACGTTTGTCTGGACTCTCCATAGATACCTCTCCAATGTGTTGCACCTACGGTACGGGTATCTGCATCGCTGTTGAGGCACGCAAGTCACCCCAACTCGGCGTTATCTGTGCGGTAGGATTTTGTCTGTGGGCTGTGACTAGACTAGACTTAATAAAACTGGGCGCCAATTTGCGCTTATTTTTACATTCACTACTTATGCAGATGAATTTGTTACAATTGAATGACTTTATTTTATTTCCGATGACATTAAAGAAATTATTAATAGGCAAAATGTATAGTAAACGTGTTCAAAAGAAATAATGAATGTTTCTCAGTATGTTTAGGCAATGAATTTAAACAGAATTTAGACTTATATACAAGTTATGAACAAAGCAGTACCGGATTCGCTGGCAAGCGGGATGCACTCAGCCTTTGAGAGGCTAACTGAAGAACTACATGATTGAGAAGAGGCGGCTCTGGTCAAGAAAACTGACATAACGGCCGGGAGTGCGGGACCTGACCACGTCCTCCTCCATACCGCATCCAAAGACGCCCTCCGGCGGAGGATGACACGGCGGTCGGTCAGTACCCAGTGGGCCTCTCCAGGCCTGTCGAAAGTAGTTTAGTTTACTTACCATGGAAAATAACAGCGATTTAAAATTTATGACTAATATAATAATTGTAACACTCTTGATCCCAATACAATATTTATTTTATTTTATTATGATGACCGATTTCGAACAGCAATGATCATGTCTTTGATGAGGATCTGGCGCATCACTTGTGGAGCAACTCTGTTTGTGTCTCACCATCTGATGACGATCCTTATCAGATAAGACAACTAGATTATGGAATAAAATAATTTAAAACAGTGACTGGTTGCGGATTGACATTCCTAATAAATATTACATTTCGATCTCGACTGCTGTAGTTATTATATTATGCCGTCATCTTGTGGATTTGTTGTAGAAACCGAACTTCTCATCCCTATGTGTGGAGGACATTGTAAAAAGGCGATCGTATCTCTTTTGAACGTCCGGTTCTCACCCTGGCTCGTCACCGACGGCAGCCGAATTCCTTTTACGGGTACTGGCGTGCAAAGGTGTGGCGTCAGATGTTTTGGATAGGCGCGCCAATTCAGCGGTATCCTATTGCTGTTGTCTGTTGTTAATATCGTCCCATGGTGGAAGACTGTCAGATTCCTTCTTCGACACCGGAATCGAGATTTGATTTTCAGTTTCCTGCCCTGTTTTTTAAAGTAAAGACCACTTTATTCCCCTTGATAAGACTCAGCCGGCCGCGGCGGCCGAGGTGACTGAGGCGCTCCAGTCACGGTCAGTACGGCCACTACGGTCGGGGGTTCGAATCCCCCCTCGGGCATGGATATTTGTGCCGTCCTAGTTCGTAAGTAGTTCATAAGTAGTTTGTAAGTTTAGGGACTGATGACCCTGTAGTTAAGTCCCATAAGCTTAACAAACATTTGAACATTTTTTTGATAAGACTCAGGTTTTGGCAGCCACAAACAGATATCACGGAATATTGAGCAGAGAGGCTACAGAAATTGTAACACGCCTCTACAAATTTCAATAGAAGGGCGTGAAACTGAATCAGATCTTGAATCCAGTGTTGAAATAGAAACGTGACAATCTTCTACCATGGGACGATACTAACAACAGACAACGGCAACCGGCAACGACGGATTGCGCGCGCCTATACAAAACATGTTACGTCACAATACCGTGAGCAAGCCCTCGTTAACGGAATTTGGCTGCAGTCAGTAAAGAGCCATAGCGTGTTTATCGTTCAAAAGAGCCACGATCCTTCTTGAGAATGTCCTCCACAGTTGGGGCGGAACTTTGGGTTTTAATAACAAATCAACAAAACCATAACATAATAGCAATTATTGTAGTTTTATAACACATTTTTGAGTTAGGTCTTTGCTGTCTCCAATATGAACTGTATACATGTGCCTAGATCAAATATATTCACAGTTCCTTTTACAGGCAACACAACTCCAGTTCTCAAGTGAATGACTGTCTCTGCTATACTGTGAGTCTTCCAGTTTTTTAGTTGACACAGGAGACGAAATATCAATTTGCCAAGCAGCGTAAGGGTTTTTTCTTATTTTTTATTTTTTATGAGGTTCCTTGAAATAGGTTTACATCCATAATGTTCCAGTTTAATACAGTAGAAGGGTTTATTTTATGCCTTTTGCCACATATAGTGTTGCTACATTGTAAACAAATATTGCCTTTTTACACTGAATAGTAATGCGTTACAAACCATTACCAATACACACAACAACAACTGCTAGTAATGAACAGTCAGTGTTAATTTTTATCTTCGTTTAACTTTTCTTACAGGCAGAACTGCACAATGAATTACTTTCTAACTTAGAAACTTTGCGAAGACCAGCTGAAATAATCGTCCCATCGCTAATCACAATTCATCAGTTGAACAAAAATAGTTTAACGCAAACACTGAGAATCTATAATTCTTTTGCTTGTAAATAGAAGTGACAATACTTTTCACCTTGTGACATCTGAAAACAGTGATCATCGTATTAATGTAAGTAATATGAAGACATCTCATTAACTTTACTACCACACGTGTAACAGTTATAAGAGATGTCGTTTTATTGTTAAAATCAAAGCTTGATTTCTCTCGTAAATTAGAAAAATTGTTGCTCATAATGACGAAACCTCAGTTACGTAACTCAGGGCAATATTAGATGTTGGTTTCAGACCACAACACGGGAAAGATAGGGACCCGCACAGTCCAAGTTATCTATGGTCTACGTTGTAGCTACTATTACATGACAGCGACAGCAACTTTATTGTGAAACCGTCGTCCTGCCAGGTTTATCTTCTACATTATATTCTATATCTATTTTATTTGTTACTATTTTCTACGTAACATGATTAAACACAATACATGCAATGCTTATACAATCCTCAGCGTGTTTAACTCTTCCATCATAATAAGGACGAACTAAATAAATGCTTCTTGTATTAAAATTCCTTACGTTTTACCATTTCTGCTTGTAGTTCTCATATTGTCACAAGCAGAGAGTTTATTTGAGAACAGTGTCGACATTTATTGTAAATCTGTGGTACCACAAAACGAATCTGAATATGCACAGTCACATGGACGCATCCCAGTAACCTTTTTGTACCGGCCATCAGCCGGTTAATTTCTTTTGAGATCATATAAAAAATATTTGTGCTTAGAAAGGTGAATTCTTGTAGGTGAAAACTGAAGGCGTCTTTCAGAACGAAGGGTAAGTGACATTTTTCTTTCTCTCAGAATGATACATAGTGAATTGAAACTTGTAATAGAATAGAATTTTAAGTAATGACTTCGCTGGTGACTTCAGAACACTCCAAAACAGACTAAGTTCTGAAACACACATGTTTATAAAATATGGGATAAAACTCAAAATAAATACGTTGAAACTGACCGGCCAAAAAACAACATAATGAAGGGGTCCACAAGATGGATTTCCTGATCACAATTTATTCCACATTCATGAGATCGCGTAAGAGGACTTTTTCATGTTTGCTCATGCAATTGATATTTCATGCGTAAATGCATGGATAGAGTACAAGAGATACACTTACGTGTTCCTAAAAATAAGACCCTTGATTTTCTTCACCTTAAGCCAGAATACTGACAATAACAGATAAGCCAGCTACCAAGAAAATGGGGTGTCTGAATAGTGAAAGTCCAATGTCATCTCCAAGTATTTCAAAACGAGCCAATTTGGAACTTCTTCCAGAAGCTGTTTGGAGAATGTTGGGCATCTTTCAGTTCGTCAGTGACAAAAAACATTGACAGGTGCAAGAAACCTGATTGCAAAGGTAAAACCAAATTTTATTGTATAAAATATAACCAATCAAATTTTGAACAAATTTCGGCTGACCAGTTGCAAAATATGGTTTATATACGTAAACCTTGACCTAGGTTTCAGCAAAAATAATTTTGAATTCTTCAGAAGATGTATCTGACAAAAATAATTAACAGAGTTGTCATATGGCTAATACTAATGTGAATGAAAGTTGATAAAATAAATGAAAAACCTAGGTCAAGGTTTACGTATATAAATCATATTTTGCAACTGGTCGGCTGAAATTTGTTCACAACTTGATCGTGTTTCACCGTTTCTGAATTGCAGCCATGTTTAAGATATACATAAAATAGAAACTTCACTTTTGTCTGAATAGAAAATAATTGTATTTCTGATTATCATTCTTCACAGCTCTAAACCCACAGTTCATGTAAATAAAATTAAGTAAGCTTGCTAAAATTTAAGTGTGTCTGTAGAATAGAATAAAATAAAACACTTTCACTTTTGAATAAACTGCACTCACTTGAACACAATATCCGCATTTGTAGTAGTGTTGTATCCTCCTTGGGAGGCACCTAGAAATATTTTATACCTCCGAAAAATCATAATTTATTTCGAAGAACTAGACGGTAAAGTCATTTTTTTCATGGACCGATGCAATAGAGACAACTTTTTGTAATGGAGGAAAAAAGGAAGCATTAAGTATATTCGAACCCAAAATCCTTTGTAACAGTGTATAAGCCTCAACTACTTACCCAACATCACGTCCATTTGTGGCATATTCCTTCACAGTATGTAATTAAAAGATTATTTGTGTTTTAATCACTTATTCGCACGCAGTTGTCATCGCATGATGTATTCAGTAGTAAAAGACTTCCTACGAACTGCAGAGTTACCTGCTATCCACTTCAGAGAGCACATATGAGTTGTTTAATTCTTATTGGGTGTTCTCGCAACTCATAAACATACCTTTTCCATGCAAATTTTCATCATGAACAGTCACGAAAGCAACAATACCGCACCAAGTGGGAGCACTATAGTTACAGAAGAACGGAGATTGGCTCTTTCATCGCCAGGAGGGCTACTGACTTTACAAATAGTAGGCATACTATTTTACATATGTGTTAATAAATATCTTTATGTGGCCGCTATCAAACGTCACAAGATCACCCAATGGACTAAACTGACAATTTCATCAAAATTGCTCCAGTTGTCTTGGAGTCTATAGGTTACTTAACAAGCATACATAAAGTCCGCGCAGGATAAGGTGGACGATGCACAATTTTCGTCCGAAGCGCCGGGCGGGTTCATTCATTCTGTCGCAAGGGGAGGCTGCGTCAGTCCACTTCCGCCTGCCGGCCAGTGAGCTGGGCACTTCCCCTCCAGCGCTCACTCACTGCTACGTCCCTACCCCCACCACTACCGCTCTCCCAACACTTGACCAGCTGTCTGCGCATATACCGACCAATTTATCCTGCCTCCAATCTACACACATCCGTTTATATAGATAAGGTAATAAAGATGGAATGGAATATTCATTAACTGCATGACAAAAGAACAAACACTGTATATACAGGGTGATTTAATTAAGGTGCTCACCTCAAATATTTTCGGTACTGTTTACAGTATCGTAACTCTGTTTTATCCAAGATGAATTGTAAGAAAGTCCTCACTAAGGAAGGAAGGAAGCTTAGGGTTTAACGTCCTGCCGACAGCGTGGTCATAAGAGTCGGAGATTACCCTCGGAGTTTCGGGGAAGGATGTGGAGAGGACATCGGCCGTGCCATTTGAAAGGAACCATTCCGGAATTTGCCTGGAGGGATTAAGGGAAATCACGGAAAACCTAAATCTGGATAGTCGGAGGTCGATTTGAACCACCATCCTCCCGAATGCGAGTCCAGTGTGTTACCACAGCACCACCTCTCTCGGTCAAAGTCTTCACTAAACGACGTATAGCTGTCACAGCTATATTAACTACATAGATATCGCTATCAACCTTAGTTTCAAATGGAACTATAGTAATTTCTGCTGCTTGTATCGTATATCTCAAAGAGACGAACTCAACGGCATTTCACAACACTGAAATGCGATAAGTAGATTTGGAGAAATTTAAATATTTACGACCCGAGATTTATCTGTTTTGAACATCAAATCGCAGTCCGTGATTTCATACCCAAATAAGGAAATGAGATTCAGCAGGAAACAGAGTTACACTGTCACGATATCGGTACAAAAGAGCTTGCATTCTGTCTACTTCACGAGAAAGGATTGTAGGATAATTTGGAGAAAATATCGTGCAAAAACCAAGAGAAATTAGAGTTTCTACTTTTTAACAGGGAACACAGAAGAAACACAAACAGAACAGTTGTGTTGCACGTACAAAAGTTATCTTAATAGAAGCTGTCCAACGAGAATTACAGTTCAGGAAATTTGCAAAAAATTGTTATTTGAAGAGCAGTATCATAATGAGCAATCTTGCAACGAGCGGTGGGAACAAAATAGATCATCTGGCAGTTGTAGCTCACAATCTGCATGTTAATTACGCAGATGCTGAGATTGCCTCTGGAATGTGACTCCAGCGCGCAAATAGATTCCATCCGAATCATGCGTCTCTTCACCAGTAGATTAACCAGAAAGGTTGCAGATGAAGCGTGGAATTCTGTCGGTCGATTCTGATGCGAGATCAGGACTATAGGGTTTTTCTTCAAAGAATTCACTTTACTCATGGAAAGATTCCGAAGGAGAAGATAGTTTTGAATGTGATGACTTGGATGATAATGATGATACAGAATACCAACCTCATGGTGCGCAACAAGAAGAATCATCAAATTCGGAAGGTGAAGATTCAGAACTTGCACAAACCATGCAAATAACCTAGCGCATAGGCCTGTTGGTTTGATTCCCGTGACCCCACAAATTGGTACTCGTAGCTGAGGAAAACAAATGAAAAGAATCGCATCCAGTAGTTGGTAGTGAAGGGACTGCAGCCGATGGAACACTGCGGGCTCCAATTGCACCAGGAAAATTAGGAAGTCACGATATATTTGTGGAAACTGCAGGAACAACGGAAAATGGTAAAATATTTATAATCAGTTGCAGTTACTTGAGCGGTGAGTATTGATAGACAATAATATTATACAGAACATAAGAACCTGTACAGGTATTAGAACACGCGAAATTCTCCAAGATGAAATTTGGGACATCGATATTGCCCAATTAAGAGCTGCTATAGGCATAATGTATGCACGTGGAGTACATGGACGAAAGAATTTCCACCAAAAACTTCTACGTTCTCAAGTGTAGAGGCCACCATTTTTTTTCTCGTACTATAGAAATCGTGCGACTTTTGTGGTTTGATGATCAGCATACCAGCCCTGAAAGAATGAAGACTGATGGCTTCGCAGCAGATACCCCAATGTGGAAACCATTTGTGGACAACTGTATACGGAACTAAAAATCAGGTGCATTTATATCCGTACAAGATCAACTCCGTTCTTGCAAAGCTCGCTGCCGCTTTAGACATGATTCATAAACCAGAAAACTTTGGTTTCAAATTCTAGCTCGCAGCAGATGCAGATAGAAAATATATGGTGAATGGTTTTCCTTACTCTGGCAAATAAAGTGAAAGACGCACTAACATACCCGTTGCAGAGTATGCTGTAACACGTTTCATGCAAATTTACACTGGGAAAGGAAGAAACGTAGCATTTGACAGTTTCTTCACCGCTAAACATCTTGCAGAGCAGTTGAAGAGGGAAAAAACAACTTCGTTGGTACACTGAAGAAAACCCCAAGCGAAGTTCATCAACAAAATCTGCTGCTGAATCTTTGTATGATACTGCCTTGTACCAATCAGGTGACATGACAGTTACTTCGTATCATGGAAAGACTAACAAAAATCTTCTTCTACTGAGCACAATACACACATCATGTGCAGTGGAACAAGAGACTCAGAAGAATGCCCCTGAAACTGTGAGCTTTTCTGGACCAGAGGTCTCGTCTGTACACAGTCAAATGTGGTTGCCGCAGATGTCCTACGCAGGTTTCCTTCAACGTGCTAGACCTTGCTGGAATCAACGACTGGATCCTTTACAGAGAGACAACAGAAGAAGAAGTTACCAGACGAATGTTTCTTTACATATTAGCAGAAGAACTCTGCATATATGCAATCAAGGAAAAGGCCAGTTCATGCATCCATTGCGACCACCGAAGTTTCTTAAGCACGGAAGATCTACCAGATAGGAGGATGCTAAAGTACAAACAAAACTAAAAATCTGTGTGTGCAATGCAAGAAATTTGTATCTAGTCCTTGTGCTGGATGTTTTCAGTATTTGCGCGCAGGGTGTTTTGACCAAAATGGTGGATTTAATTGAAAACATTTCATAGAAATGAAACTAATCCTTTTAATTATGTGTTTATTTGCACATGTAAATTGAATCTTAAAATGTATAAAAATTGAGGTGTTTGTGCCTATATATAACTCTGCAGCCAAAACTACACATCGCAAACGAACAGTGTTCGTTTCTGGTAGTAGGTATAAGTCTCCCATTGTGCACTAAGATGGTAGAGGGCTGATAACGATAAGGGGGTAGCTGAAAGTTACCGACTTATATAAAATTCTACGTGTAGGTGCCAACATTTTGCTCTTCACCAAAAACTACACAATGGAGACGAACGATCTCTCTGAGTTGTTGCAGTTGTCTCCCGTTGTACACCACAGCTGTTCCGTGTCGATAGCTATATGAGGGTGCAATATATAGTGGCTGAAAGTCGATGACTTTTGACACAAGGAGGTTCTATACAGCGAAAGTGATGCTCGTTCTTCAGTTGTTTTCCTGCAACAAGCGTACGAATGAAGAAAAATAAGTACATATTACAGTTTGAAAAGTAAATCTAACAAGGAAGGTGCCAATACGAAAGAAAAAAACTTTCGCTTTCACTATCAGTTTGTAAATGAAAGGAAACGGAACTGAAAAGTGAATCTACAAACGATGGAAACTTGAAATATGTAGGCGCTCCAGTCACGGTCTGCACGGCTACTACGATCGGAGGTTCGAATCCCCCCTCGGGCATGGATATTTGTGCCGTCCTAGTTCGTAAGTAGTTCATAAGTAGTTTGTAAGTTTAGGGACTGGTGACCCCGTAGTTAAGTCCCATAGAATATAAAAACTTTTTTTTTTTGAAATATGTAGACGTTGTTTATGTTACACTATACGCATCAGCGAGTTTTCGATATTCCCATCGCTAAGGGGGTGGAATAGGGTAAGAACGGTTTTTGGAAAATACGTTGCTATTCAGACAATTTTGAAGAAGAAGTACAAAACTTCGTACTTAGATTTTTGATTGGAATTATAAAATAGGTGTTTCGATATTTTTGAAAATTCAACTATTAAGCGGGTGAAATGAGGGAAAGTCTTTCAAGGAAGCTACTAGGACGATTTTGATGTTAGGAATGCCAAAATTTTGATTTGGAACCATGGTTAGAATATGTGTGTGTGTGTGTGTGTGTGTGTGTGTGTGTGTGTGTGTGTGTGTGTGAGTTTCATTGTATGTGTGTATGTGTGTTTCAGGATGTTTTGAATTATGCCATCAGTGGTGCAATGATGGCAAGTTGTATCAAAATACTTGATTAGGAAACATATTTAATGCTAAATGTAGGAAAATTTATATTTAGAAGCAGAAACAACAAGTGCAGACTATCCAGTCTAAGCGTGCGACGAAGTTCGAACTAATCTAGTTTCAAATATATGTTTTTACGATGTATTCTTCACCTTGATCCATTGTTAATTAAATTAAACTTCTAAAGAAAATTCTACGCATAGCACATTAATAGGGTAAGCATAATACCCTGCCGGCCGCGGGAACAGCGCGCCAGTCACGGTCTGCAAGGCCACTACGGTCGGGGGTTCGAATCCCCCCTCGGGCATGGATATTTGTGCCGTCCTTAGTGCAAGCTAGATCGTAAGTAGTTTGTAAGTTTAGGGACTGATGACCCCGTAGTTAAGTCCCATAAGCTATAGAAACATTTGAACATTTTAAACATAATACCCTAGCGACATAAAAAATTAACAAAATAAATTCAGTAAGTAAAACTGAAAAAATAATGAAAAACGTCACAAGTCAAAGTGACCGGTAGCTATCCTTCTAGGTAGTTCGATAATGCTGGTCCTCCTAGCGTTAAAGAGGAATGTTCGAATTACTTTTTGATAGCAAAAACAAAACAAAAAATAAAGAATAAAAAATAAATAAATAAATAAAATAAAAAACTTTTTTCTTTTTGGATTTTACCACCTTACGCTCAACTTAATCCCAGTTCGTTAGTCAGAACGGATTAAAAGACAGAAAGAGCCGTAGTGAACTCTAGATCGATCTACGAGATACGGCAGACATAATAAGCCACAGCCGGTGGGTAGCGGTGAGATAAATTATTTCCCGCGGTAGACCAGCGACTGATGGAGCGGAGGCGGCGTGTAAGCCCCTGGGGGCGACTGCTCGATAGCCGAGACACGGCATTGTCCGAGCGCCGATTCAGCCGGGATTTAGTATTTAACCACCCCGGCGGCGGAAAAAAGAGCGGGTGCTCCAGAGTGGTAAATATTAATCTGGCGAGATTAAATTAAAATTAAATTATGCCATTTTATTGAAAAGCACGCGCGGGATTCTATTTTTATTTTCGATACCGAATATCGGATTGTATCCAGATTACGGCTTCAAATTCGAATTGTCGCATCCGTCCAGACGATTTCTCTGGAATATTACGAGAGATTCATCCAGATCTTCTAGTCGGCAGCTAAAAGCATGTCAGTATATACACACGTCACGAAAGTACTTAAAGTGGTGTTTCGGTTACCTACAACGAGAGCCTCTTTTTGCTTTTAACTTTTATTGTAGGCCATTAAAACTGGAATACTGTGTCACCGACATGTAACAGACGTCAAATTGAGACGAAGTGTGTTCCAAGACCGCGGTGGCTGAGGGGTCTGTGGCGCACCAGTCACAGTTTGCACAGCCACTACGGTCGGGGGTTCGAATCCCTCCTCGGGCATGGATACTTGTGTCGTCTTTAGTATAAGGTAGTTCATATGAAGCTTGTAAATTTAGGGACTGATGACCCCGTAATTAAGCCCCATAAGCTCTATAAACATTTGAACATTTGTATTGCAAGAAGTGGCGGCGCGTCCTATGTGCTCACTGGTTCAGAAAAACCCGGTAAAAAAGCTCGTCGTGAAAAAAGTAAATAAATAAATAAATATATAAATAAAAAAAATTAAATAAAAAGTGTTTCAAACTATCATTCTTCGTTTCGTTCTTCTATTAGATTATTTTATATGCAAATTCAAAGTATTTTTAAAGTATGAGAAACATTTTACGTATCCGAGACATCACGAGTCGTAGCGCGGCTGCTTAACCCTTTCGGACCCTCTGGCTACAAATAAGTACATAACTTCTATTGTGTCTAAGATGGTTGAAAAGCATTTTTCTCAATGGAAAGCACATGTATACGACACCTGAGCGTTCAAGCATTTCATCATGCACATTTACTGCCACCTGCGGAAGATCACCATAAAAATATTAAGACGCGAGTGTTGCACTGCGCAGCAGTTTACTAACTTCAAAGACCACGGAAATTGTGGGTTACTTGTATTCCACTGAATAACTGAAAGTAGAAGTTGTTATTTTGGGATGTAGTTACTGAACGATCAGTTTATTTAGTACAACAAAATAAATTAATTTAGTCCGTAAAAAAAGCTTTGTATTTCAGTATACGCAGTGTTGTAGAATGAAAATGGATGCATAAAATTGCATAAATCTTGCTTCTAAAATCATTGAAAATTTAACTCAAGTGTATTACAGCATTAAAAATAATTCCATTGATAGAGGAAAAAAATCAGGTCTGAAAGGGTTAATACGCGGCAGTGACCGCAGAGTTGCAATGCGCATGCGCGGTTGAGATTGGAATTCTGTTATGAATCCCTTGGATGCAGCATATGGGCGCTCCCACAGGGGGAAAGAGGGCGTAGGGAACGCCGCTGTTTAAGCTGGTAGGGACACCAGCGCCTGGTTACACGAGCTCTGGCAGTTACGCACGAATTCTCTTGAAGCAAGACAGTGAACCCTCTGTAAGGCACGTAAGTGTGATTTTCAGACTATCCCATGTAGATGTAGAATGGAGTAACTGCGCACCTCGCCAGCGCATGCGCAAATCCTCCATGAAGGCAACATCCATCCGTCATATTTGTTTTTGGCGCACTGAAACTCAAATGTTCAAAAGTTTGTAAATCTATCGGACAAAACTGTTGGTTATCAGTCCGTAGCTTACAAACTAATTAAACTAAGGTAAACTAACCTAAGGACAACACACACACACACATGCCCAAGGGAGGACTCGAACCCCCGACGGCGAGCAACCGTGCACTCTGCTTCGAGGTGTCTTAGACCGCTCGGCTACTCCACCGTGGCGGCGCATTGAAGGTTCGTCATAAACTCGTCATATTTGCAAAAAATCTTATTAAAAATTGAAAACGCATCAATTGTTAATGATCCAATCATGAATAAGAATGGAATCACTGCTCTCCAGCTAGCAAGAATAGCCGTGTGGTTCGCGGCATCGTGCTGCGCTGCCGGAGGTAGTGGGTTCGAGATGAAATGCAAGCATTTTTTTTAAACCCAAACACGGGAACAAAAATGACTTTTGTATTGTATCTTGCCACATGTCTTTGGAAGTTTTAGCAAATGTGTCGTGACTTTAAAGGTAAATCGCATTTATATTCTTAGTTGTAACAAGTATTGAACTGTTTGAAAAGAAGTGGGGGCGAGCAGCATTTGGAGATGCGTAAAGTTAGAAAGAGGTGCTGTTTACAGTCTCACGTAAGCCGAAGGTAGCCGCGGTGAAGCGGCCGTGCGTATTGAGGCGCTATGGTACGATGCGCGAGGCCATTCACCGTCGGGGGTTCTAATCTCTGCTCGGACATGGATGTTTGTGTCGTCTTTAGTATAAGGTAGTTCATAAGTAGTTGTAAGTTTAGGGACTGATGACCCGCACTTAAGCTTGACGAACATTTGCACCCAAAGGTAGCTTGTCTCTTCATCGTAACACATTCATTTTGTTACAGTTTAAAGGTCGTCGAGGAAAGATAATATCTCGAACAAATAAACATCGTACTCTTTATCTAGGTTTAACACGTCCAGTTTCAGCAAAGACTTGGACAGTCCTGCGAAATGTTGCAGTAGGAATATTCATGCCAGTGAATTGGTCTGAATATGTTCTTTGAGTTTCTTCAACTTTTCTATAAGCCTCAAGGTACGAAAAAATAACATTTTCTCTTTGAGCAACATTTAACACCTTGCAACAATTGCGTAGAGACGTGTACAGTCCGAATCAGAGAAGTACAATGAACAGTCTGACCATAGATTGAGACAACGATCACAGCTTGTGCTTCATTCGATTGTGAGAGGTGTCATGGATGACATTATCAAATTTTGTTCTTTGATTTACCGTATCTGATGTAATTTGTTTGAGTTATCCACAATTTTCGACTCAATTATTTTTTGTCGATTACAGCACCATCTACAATAAAACAAAGAAATGTGTCATACAAACAATTTCTTTTACGGACGTCATAAATCTGTGATTAAAATACAGGGTTTCCTCCTGCCACCAAAATGCAATTGTCGGAATTGTGGGTTCCGTTCGAAATGTTCGTGGCCGACCACTTCGCACATCAACTACCAAACTGTTCTGTCCCTGCACAAAAGTTGGTGTCACCTAAACAAAGCACTGCGAGCTGTACACCAGAAACATAAAATCAAATGTTTCGTTAGCGGTTTTGTATAATTTTAAGAACTTGGTGATTCGCCGGGGGTCAAATTGTAACATTTCAAGGCCAGTCTGGGGTATTCAACTCAACGTCACAACAACGATCGTACGTCTGCTTCCCGTGCATGCATTCAAATGTTTGTAGCAGGGACGAGAGACTAACTAACACAATGCCACACAACGGAGCCATTTATGGCCCATAGCCCTCCAAAGGTCATCATGCAGTTTCAGAACCTACTGACTGTACCCCGTATATCAGCGGCGCCTCCAGCGCTTAGCAGCCAATCAAGGTCTCATCTCGGTATATGTTCCCACAGTTGCTAACGAAACGTCAGGAGGAAGCAGTTTTAAGGATCGAACACGGAAGCATAACCCTGAAGTTTTAATTAATGAAGACGCCGGCAGTGAAAGCCTACACATTATTTGGTGTTCTTCCCGTCAGCCATGAGGTAGTAATTTATTGTATTTTAGTACGACGGTTGGAATTAAATAGTGGCAACACTGCCGTGGAGACATTATGCAATGGAATCCACTAATGTCGCCGATACCTCCGGGCAAATGGATACGGCCGTCCGACGTCCCAGGCGTTCGCACAATCGAGGGAAAAACAGGCACTTGTGAGCGAGCCGTCTAACGTAAAGGTGCCACTATGTTTTCGAAACAGGAACAATGGAACTGGATCAAGAGTAAAATTGGCAGAGGTCTTACAGCACGACAGTATCATCAACTGCGATCAGCTTTCCGAAAGAAGCGGCAACACTTTCTGCCCATCATTTCCACGATAATGCTCGGGAGCATACAGCGCAAGCTGTGGCTGCTCTGTTCGGTCGGTGGGACTGAGAAGTACTGTAACATGCAGCATACTCACCGGACATAAGTTCTTGTGACTTAGATTTTGTTCCGAACATGAAGGAACAACTACGAGGAAGCCGATTCAGAACTATTCCAGAGATTCGACAGGCAGTAGACCACTCCATTCGCACCATCAACAGTACAGGCTATGCTAACGGTATACAACGCCTTCATTGCTGGCAACGGGTTACACACAAAGTAACAGTTGCAAACATGTAACGCTTTTGTATCGGTTGTGAATCAACAGTTAGAACAATATAAGTTCCAGACCTGCTTTTTGCAACACATATCTCAGATAGTTTCCTAATATTCCAGTCAACGTACCTTGAAGCGTATAATATTGTGTGACATTACTCAGGAGTTGTGATTTCATAAGAATTGATCTACGTCATAAGGAAACTGAAACGCACAGAGCGTGAGGCATAAAGTGATGGAAAGAGTGATGGATTAACATAGGAATGGAATTTACGAGGTAAGTTCAAAAAATTCTCGAACATTCGTAATTTCGCGCAAGGAAATATTAAAGAGAAACGTGGTTGGAATTCCTGTACACGCCTGTTTTCAGTAAGAATTGGCGGTAATTTCATTATATTGGTAAGTTAGTAACTGACCTGTACTGTATTGAGCAGAACTTGGTGCCAGAGATGGCAGATGTTCACCGACGCACAATGCAGGAAGCCTACTGTGGTATTGATTAACCATTAACTGGAGAGGTGGGGTGTTCACAGCACCTTACACAAATACGACAATGATGTTTCCAGGTTTATTATATAGGCTAATAAACATTGCATTCTGGATTGCCTCTACTGTTTTATTAATTCATTTAAGAACAAGAAACTGGTGAATTAATAACATGTGTACAATGGTTTCAATTGTTCGTACTATTTTTCAAATTCACCATTTTAAATTATAGAGAGTTGTTCTACTGACGAAGCAAAAGACACATTTATATAACTCAAAACAATCATGCATACCGACCGTCCAGAGACAAATAATATCTGAACACTGTACATTTTCATGATCACTGATTCTGAATTGATACATTTACTGCGGATTTTTTTCATATCATTTAAACACATAAACTGGTTACACTTGCAATAGAAGAGCCTGGGTTTTTTGTCAGCATTTATTAAGCAAATTATGCATCTTTGTGTGTTTATTCCTTTGAACAGCTGGAATAAACTCTTCCGTGTTTGAGATCTTAGCCACCTTCCTTCAGCCGGATGGCTCTTGGTAATGCCGAGTTTGACGCTTTTCTTAATTAATATTATCTGCACATTTATGAGTAAATAGTAACAATCCGCTCAACAGTGTCGCCAACTTGCTTCACTAAATAACGGCAAACTCTTACTACTCGGTCGCTGTGAGCACCCCACATCTCAAGTTAACGGTTAAGCCGCACGTGGCATTCGTATAAGACGCACTCGGCCTACCATACGTCTGCGGCTCTTTAAGCTACATTTCTCGTTAAACCATGGCCTTCTTGGAGGTCGGTACATGCAAAGTTTTGCCGTTCTTGGATGTGGAATGTCATGTACTGTTCCATCAGAATAATGTTTGGCCATACACTGCGCGTGAATCTCAACGTGCTATGCCGATTCACTGAAACTTCCATGACCTGCACAATCTCTTGTCAAGCCTCGAATCAAGTAAATGGGACATACGATGTGACAATAACTGACAAGTGCAACTCGTCGACGCGCAACTCTTGTTAAACTACATGAACAGGTAGAGCAAGCGTGGTATGATTTGCCAACAGTATGATGAAATACGGGATATGTCCACGAAGTAATCCCCGTTTGGTTATATAAAACAAACGTGTACAGAAACAGAAAATATATTTATTGTACCAAAAACTACCACTATTCTAACACTATTGAACTATTTTTACATAGCTTCCGAAATTATGTAGACACTTGTCATAGCGTGGCACAAGTTTTTGTATGCCTTCTTCATAGAAGGTTGTCGACTGTGTATTCAACCGTGTGGTAACATGTTCTTTCAGCTCGTCATCATCGTTGAAGTGTTGACCACCAAGCACAGATTTTAGGTGTAAGAAGAGATGAAAATGGCTAGGAGCAAGGTCCGGGCTGCACGGAGGATGATAGAAATCATCCAGGTGAAATTCCCGTAACAATTGTTTGGTCGCATTCGCCGTGTCAGGTCAACCATTATCGTGGACAAAAAAAAAAAAAAAAAAAAAAAAAAAAAAAAAAAAAAAAAAAAAAAAAGGCATCCTTTTGACAGTAATCCTCGACGATTGTTGTGTATTGCGCGGTGCAATTTCATACTGGTCTCGCAGTAACAATGTGCATTGACTGTTTGGCAATTGAAGCACATGACTTTTCGAGTGTCAAGATTTGCTTAAACTCAACCTTCATTGGGGATGAAGTGTGCCTCCATTCCAATGATTGCAGTTTCGTTTCAGGGATGTCCTACGATGCCCAAGTTTCATCCCCCATGACTATCCGAGAAAGAAAACCAATTCCTTCTTCATTGTAGCGTGTCAAAAACTGAAGTGCATTGCCCATCCGTTGCTCAGTAAGAATTTTCGCTAACCACGTCAGTAAAATTTTCAAAGTTTCAGTTTTTGAGTAACAATATCATGAAGTAGTAATCGCAAGATTGGCAGAAGTTATATATCAAGGGCACTAAGTGTAAACTTGCGGTTATGCTTTATCTTCACTTCAATTATGTGAACCAGTTCATCAGTAACCACAGACGGGCGTCCACTTCGTTCTTGATCGTGCACTTAATCACGTCCTTCACTGAAAAGTCTGATCTAACCATTGAATCACTCGGAGCGTTTTGTCCGTAAACCTCGCAGATTTGGCGATGAATTTTCTTTGGTTTAACTTTTTTTGCATTTAGAAAACAAATCACAGATCCAATTTCACACGTGGTGGCATTTTCAATTGCGGCTGACATTATAAAGAACCACTACAAAGCACACGTCGGCAGCAGCGACCTGAGAATGGCGTACACGTCTTCTCCTTGAGTCAGGGTAACTGCCGCCATGCTTGGAACTGCGATCGTAGCGCTACCGCGGATATAACTAGAAACGAAACTTACTTTATAGACGACCTGCAGCGCGTGCGCCTGCCCACTTAACAACTTGTGTGTTTCATCATACACTGTAACAACAAAAAATCTTGAGTGAAATGGGAAACAAAACAAGGCTGCACCACGGGCTTGGTTAGAGGGGGAGGTGGTTCGGTGGTTCAAATCCTTCCCAACTTGCTGACAAAATTAGCAACATGACATCATTATGAGGATAAATCCAACCTACGTGTTCCTTAGGCGGGAAAGCATTTCCACGTCCTACATACCAGAGATTTTCATAATTTTGTAGCCCAAAAATAAGATTATCGTTGTCATCCCTTTTATTCGGACGGAGAGATGCACACTCTGGTAAAATTATAGTTCTGAAGCCAACAGAAACTTATATTCTGTGGTTGAATTGACCCTCTCGTCTAGCACTGTGAATAGATGTATCAACAGTTATCGTGCTATCAAGTAAAATAATAAGCATTGTCGTTAAATATTCCCTGTTATTTTGTTTTAATTTCAATTGTAGTAATATATGAATGTGAGTTACTGTTTTCCAATCACTAGGGCGAATTCTTTTACAAGTGCCCGCGTTAAATTGTGGTAAACATGGGCGGTAATTCCAACGCTGATTCTGTGTGGAAACTGACAATAACTCCATGTTACCCTGAAGCTTCACCGTGCTTTTGAAATCTGCGCTATAATCGCGCTATATTGTTTACAATACTGTCAATAGGTATACTGGAAAGCGGTGACATTTTTGATCTTCCTTTGCAAAAGAATCATGACTTCTCTATCGTCCAAAATAGCTGTACAATTGTCTGTTGGCATTGTCAGTTTCTTTTTTTCTTTTTTCCATTTTTTTCTTGGGGGGGGGAGAGTTTCTTCAGTTAAATCACCACAAAATAAAGTAAATATAACATAAAAAGTAAAAGAAAAGAATACATCACTACATGTAAGTGCAAAAGGATGATGTGGCCAGGCTTGAGGCTGTTCTGTGGACCACAGGGACGAATGTACAGCCACACGCAAAAACTGGAGCAAAACAATAAAATTCCAATAAAAGGAAAAGAAAAGTCGCCAATTACATCAATCTCCAATAAAATCCAGAAATCTCAGGTACCCTCTTCTGAGCTGACAGGAAATTCTGAATTGTTTACCTCTTCATCACAGATGATGGCATAAACCTCTCTGGGAAAGGAGAGTACCACTTACGACTTGAACACTTAACGTATAAAGCACAACTTAAAACATAATTAAATACTTTCACTTTTATCTTCCTATGACTTCCTCATAGAAGTGAACTAATGACACCGACATGAAATTCGCAAACTCTTGCTGTCAGCCGCTATGAGACCTTAACTTGCGATGGGCATTCCACTGATAGGACATGAATTCGACACCGTTGGACAGTTGGAGTTCGATTATGACATAGGCATATGCCCCAACAACCAAATGGTTGATTTATGCTTGGAGCACAGCTACGGTGTGACGTCTGCTATGGTGAACCATTCCATCGGCTCGTTGCTCGGGGTGGTCTGGTTAATGAGGACCATCGTCCCCGGGCGAGCTCCCACATGACAGATATCCAGCGGCATTTGTAGCGGTGCTTCCTGGTGTCCAGAACGCGACACTGGGCACAATCGCCAGAGACCACGAGACGGAGATCAGCCATCCTTTGGTTATTCGGCAAGACGTGTACGAGCTTGTACCAGAGACTGCGGACCTCGAAGGCAAGAGTGAGTGGACGATGTTTGCCCACACCTGTCTCCAGTTGATCTCGGGTACCGTGCCCCTGTGGACCGCTGGACGGCCCCTCATGCTATCCCAAAAGTGCTGAGCCGAAGCAGTCCGGAGGACGTGGCCCCTGTTCAAGAAACTCTGACGTGCGACATCTTGTATGGAATGCCTACAACCGTCATGGGAGCCCCCTCCGATCGTGGCCAATAGTGGTGGAGAATGGCCGCCGTTGGACCCTGAGGAGCGAATTTTCTCAGTGTGTATGTCGTATTAATTAACAGTGCCATGCACTTACTATAAGAGCGAAATAAGCTTTGATATAGCGACAAATTTTTAGTATTTAGGAAAGTGGAAAGGTGGTGGTTAACAGCTTTTAAATATTTGTAGACTGCCTTGTTGAATACTGCTGCTTAATTTATTAGCCCAAAGCTACCGGTGTCGGTTAATGTACCATTCTCAAGTGACAGCCTGATATAGGCAAAAGTTATCAAGTGCATTAATTATCAATTATATACAATATTGTTGGAGTATTACGACAACTTACACGTAGACATACTTACTGAGCTTAGCCAGGTGATTAACAAGATATTTTACAATATTGAAAAACTTTAACATACATATTTGGCATCATTTTACAGTTGCTATAGATTTTTTTTCTTTGTTCTGCCAGTGCTCATTACAAACTGCAGTATACTTTGGTGAGCGTACAGTAATACATTTTTAAACCAACGATAACAAATATGCTTACATTGAACATATTTAAGCAGAGACTATAGTTCTTACAGCTGTGATATGTCTATGAAAGTCTTTGTTGTTCACTGGGACGCATGGATGATGTAAATAATGTGATGGCTAGCTTATCAACATGTGCCATGCAACGTATTAAAGTACAAGCATGTCATGTTCTCTCAGGGAAGCCAAAACAGTCTTGGTTCAACCCACCACTGCTCGCACCGAAACTAACTTTATTGTGCGGTAGCATGTCATGTACACGAGTAATACAATGCAGCTGGGTTGTTAAAAGATACATTGAAATTTGCAGCTATACATTACAACAGTAAATAAATCATCCAGTGTACATCATTTAGATTATGTGATTAAAATCGTGACTTCAGACAATGAAATGAAGAAATTCAGTACTATCCATCATATTGCATAAATCGTCAAACAATAAAAATATTGAATTATGAGTAACGTAATAGTATTTATGCTATTAGTCAGATGTAAATGCCTGTACCGATAACATTGATAGAGAATCTTCAATATGATGTGAATATAACGAAGTTGCAACAGTGATTAAATATGTTAATTTTATTACATCGGTCACTGGGCAAAGAAATTAAGCAGCTGTGGTCAACATAACCTTCTAAAAATATCGTGGAAAGGGGGTGCTTCTCTAGTAATGTTTTGCTTTCTAATCGGAAGCCTTAGTTCGATCCGCATTTGCCTATCTACAGGGTACTGTTCGCCTTGATCTTATTAGGGAGAACATGCGTATTCGTAAGAGGTTCACTATTTTTGTTAGTATACCGCGGTGGTTCTCTAGTTGACAGGGGTTTGGAATGAAATATTGAAACAGTTATATAATATTAGCTGAAATCCCGGCGTTGCCCGGGTATTTATCTATTTATTCCTGCCATTTTTCACGAATATATTCATTTGTATAAGGCCTGTATGTCTGTAAAGTCTCTTGGAAATACAATTAGTAGTAAAGAAGAAAATAAATTAAAACTTGGTGAGTGATGGGGCGGTTTTCCACTAACGCTACTGTTTATATGCTCATATAGCATGGACTACGTGTCGTACTGTGATACAATTTAGAAGGTACATTCAACTATATGTGTGTATACTTCTGTAAAATTTCCTGAGGCTACAATTTGTAGTGTAGAAATGATAAATTGTAACGTCATACCGAATTGCGGAGTCTTAGTCCATGAACAGCGGAACGTAACTTTATGTGCTCATATCTCATAAACTACGGGTCTTACTGTGATACAATTTAGAAGGTCCATTCAACTGTATGTATGTATCCTGTCTGTAGACTTTCCTGCGGCTATTGTTTGTAGTGTAGAAATTATAAATTGTAACGTCTTACCAAAAGCCGTAGTTTTAGTCCATGAACAGCGGAAAAGTAGTAAGTGAGAAACTTTTTTCCTTTCAGTTTTTTGATGTGGTTGACAGCGAGAAAGAGTTTAATAAAGGTTCGAAATTGTGTTTAAACTTTGCTGCAAGTCGCTAAGTACTGTCATTCTCATACAGTGTATTTAGAAAGTCTCGCCGCATTATATGGCATTTTTATGGATTTCTATTGGTTATGAGGTAATATCTTTTGAACCCTGTGCCGTATGTGATTCTTAACCATGCAGAAATTGTTACTTCACGGTAAGGAATGTGTGTACCAAATTTGGTTGTAACCGGCCCAATGGTTTAGGAGAAAATGAGCAGCATTGCCGCAAAATGCAGCAGTTTTTCGCGCATCTCATTGATTATAACGTCATATCCCGTGAACTATATATCGTAAGTGATTCTTACACTTACGCCGAACGCCCTCATGGATTGAAGCTTACGTGTACAAAATTTCATAAAGATTGGAACAAAAGTGTACATTTGTATGCAACACGTACAATCATACGGAAACTCTGCTTTATATATTAGATACATAGTATTATGCAAAAATCAAATGTTTGTTAAGCTTAATGGACTTAACAGCGGGGTCATCAGTTTCTAAACATAGAAACTACTTATGAACTACCTTATATTAAAGACGACATAAACATCAATGCCCGAGGGGGATTCGAACCTCCGACCGTAGCGGCCGTGCAGACTATGATTGACGCACCGCAGACGGCTCGGCCACTGCGGCCGGCTAGTATTAGACCGTAGTCATTTATGTTCGAACTATATGTCATGAGAAAGACCATGCATTGAAAACCCCTCCAAAGGGAAATCCTGGCTATACCTATGGGCTGTAGTAGTTACTAATTCCGGCGGTTTTTATCGTTCTATTTCATTCCTTCACAGTTTGAATCTGACATCGTTTGCAACGTAAGCCGGAAGGGGACTGAATTTCACGAACTCATCGGTAGTCATCTCGCTGCGACGGAAAAAAATGTTCAAATGTTTGTAAATCTATCGGACCAAACTGCGTGGTCATCAGTCCATAGGTTACAAACTACTTAAACCTAGGGAAACTAACCTAAGGACAAGCACACACACCCATACCCCAGGGAGGACTCGAACCTCCACGGCGAGCAACCGCGTGCTCCGCAGCGAGACGCTTTAGACCGCTCGGCTACTCCACCACGGCGGCCGGCTAGTATTTCACCGTAGTTATTTATGTTCGAAATATATGTTATGAGAAAGACCATGCATTGAAATACCCTCCCAAAGTGAAATCCTGGCTACGCCTATGGGCTGTAGTAGTTACCAATTCCGGCGGTTTTTCTCGTCCTATTTCATTCCTTCACAGTTTGAATCTGACATCGTTTGTAACGTAAGCCGGAAGGGGTCTGAATTACACGAACACGTCAGGAGTCATCTCGCTGCGACGAAACAAATAAAGGTGACGTGTCATACGGGCGAGAGCGAGTCGTCCCATTTCCATGCAGATATTGTCATTTGTCACTTACGCGCGCGCGGGTGGGGCGGGAGGAGATGAGAGAAAGGCAGTCTGCTCGTCATGCTGATGCCGTTTTAATGGCGACCCGGTGTCGATGATTTGGAAGCGATTGGTGTCCGGCCCACAGGGTGGTGAAGTCGGGGGGTAGGGGGAGAGAGGGGAGGCGTCCGAACTGGCGCCCAGGTCAGCCGCGGGCTATTGACACCCCAGGCGTGCCCCGCCACACCCTCCATCCCCGCCAAATTCCTGCCCGCATCGTAAATCAGCAGGCAGCGCAGAGTTGCATTGCATAACTTCACATCCGACCGCAGCCCCCCTATCCACACTCACATACATACATACACACACGGGTTCTCGCACTGAATGGCGGAGGGGGGGAGGCAGGGAGCGAGTGATGACAAGGAGGTGTAGGTGAGGACCGCGGGGTGGGAGAGAGACTCGCATCGATCGCGCAGTGACACACATACACGACAGTTCAAAACAAGATGAAGCGCAATCAGCCGGCGCGCACGCTGGCGCCGGGTACATCCATCTTTCTCAGCCGACGGCCGCCTACGTCACGGGGTGTGTGGCCAACACTTTGCGCGCCCACCCCACGCTCGGCCGAGGCGGCGTCGATACCGGCCGACGCATCGTAAATCACCGGCAGGCAGCCAACCCAGCCACCCCCACAATCCCCCACCTCACCCCCTCCTGCGAGCCGTTCCTTTCCCACGGCCGCGCCACCGCGCGCGCTGCCGATCCGATCAGCTGCTGATTCAATAAATCGGGCCGCTCATTATTCATCGCAGATAATTCAATGAATGTCCGGCGGCGCGGCTATCTGCCGGACAGGCCGCCACACGCGGCGCATGCGCAGTCGCTCACTCTGCATGTGTGGCGACGCCGGCTCGCGGAGCTCCGCTGCGGAGGCGGAGCCGAGCCTGCGTCCATTGCTGGTCACACTGGTTCAAATCAAAAATGTCTGTAAATCCATCGGACCAAACTGCATGGTCATCAGTCCGTAGCTTACAAACTACTTAAACCTAGGTAAAGTAACCTACGGACAAACACACACACCCATGCCCCAGGGAGGACTCGAAACTCCACGGCGAGCAACCGCGCGCTCCGCAGCGAGACACTTTAGACCGCTCGGCTACTCCACCGCGGCAGGTCACACTGGTACCGTGACGTTGTCCATTTTGGGTCATCAGCGATAAAGGGAGAAATAAATAGTTGCTGTTGAATCTTCGGGGTTATGTGGTCGTGGTCGAAGAAACATATCTGCTCCTGACGTTTCGTCCAGAGCTGCGCTGGACATCCTCAGAGGTGCTACTGGTACCGGTGAGTCTTGCCGACTGACGAGTCGGGCGTCGGAGAGCGGTATAAATATTGTCCAAATGGGGGGCGTGGTCAAGTGTTCACGTGCGCAGCAGAGATAAGCCTTGTCAAAGATAAAACATAACTTTCGATAGTCGAAAGCGTAACTACCTACGCTTTTATCTTTGACCATCGACTATCGAAAGTTATGTTTTATCTTTGACAAGGCTTATCTCTGCTGCGCACGTGAACACTTGACCCCGCCCCCCTTTTGGACAGTATTTATACCGCTCTCCGACGCCCGACTCGTCAGTCGGCAAGACTCACCGGTACCAGTAGCACCTCTGAGGATGTCCAGCGCAGCTCTGGACGAAACGTCAGGAGCAGATATGTTTCTTCGACCACGACCACATAACCCGGAAGATTCAACAGCAATTATTTCAGCCGGTCGTGAAAGCCTTCACTGCAGAAATAAATAGGCCGAAAATAATGACACTTAACTGATGGCTCTTCTAAAATATCCCACAATGTTTCAGATATCCTTATACAGGGTGTTTCACTAAGTGTGTTTGCCTCTGTAACTTATAAAACAATAGGTGACGGGAAATTGTAATGCGGTAGGTCAAGACAAGAAAAGTTACACTTTCTGCAGAGCTATGAAAATAGTTTATTGTATCATTTCCAAAGAGTTACAGCACAAAGATATAATTTTTTAAATGGAACAATAGTTTTTTCAATCGTGCATTGGATTCGGTGAAACTAGATGAGTCCAATTCAATATAAACTACATTCCAATCACTGTTACTTTGGGAGCTACAACCCTTCGAAGTTTCAGGGACAGATACCACACACTGGTCGCACTGGTAACGTGACATTGTCCATTTTGGGTCATCAGCGATAAAAGGCGAAATAACTAGGACTATAGTAATGATACATTAAAGATGGCAGTTCTAAAATATCACACTGTGTTTCAGATATCCTTATACAGTGTGTTTGCCTCTGTAACTTATAAAATAATAGGTGACGGGAAATTGTAATGCGGTAGGTCAACACAAGAAATGTTACACTTTCTGCGGAGCTATGAACATAGTTTGTTCTATCATTTTCCAAAGAGTTACACTACAAATATATAATTTTTTAAATGGAATAATAGTTTTTTTCTGTCATGCATTGGATTCGTTGAAACCAGCTACGTCCAAATCAATTTAAACTACATTCCTATCACTGTTACTTTGGGAGCTACAACCCTTCAAAGTTTCAGGGACGATACCACACACTGGTCGCACTGGTAACGTGACATTGTCCATTTTGGGTCATCAGCGATAAAAGGCGAGACTGCGAGCGTCCCCGGCGGCCGAAGTACTATGGAGCGACTTATCGCCTCTTCTTGTAATTGCTTGTAGTTGTTGGGCGACTTGTGTATACCGCCGCCCTTGAGCCGAATAGGGACGGCACAACACTACAAATCTCACCAAGCGAGTTGGCGCAGCGGTAACACACTGGACTCGTATTCCGGAGGACGGCGGTTCAATCTCGCCATCGGCCACCCTGATTTAGGATATCCGTGATTCTCTAAATCACTCGAGGTAAATGCCGGGCTGAATCCTTCCAAAATGCATGACCGATTACCTATCCCTGACAGAAACAATAGAAGCGTGATCTTCGTCTGTAATGATCACGGTCTCGACGGGGCATTAAACCCTAATCTTCCTTCCTTCCTTCCTTTCTCGACCTCTACACAGGATAATATGTTACATCTAGAACTGTAGGGTCTTACAAGCTACTTAAAACGGTCCATAAGATTTCAACTGCTACCTGAACTGTTCGATACCATAAGAAGAAGTGACTGATCAGCTATTTTTCTGTCTATTATTACTTTACAATGAAGAGGCAATCTGACCTTACCTATTTTGTCAAATTGTCACGTGTTTTACAGACACTATAATTCGAAAGTAGTTCGGAACATTGCTTACATAATTCATGCGTACTTTAAAAACAGCTGCGTCCAATCCTATAGTTGTTACTTTGGAAGCTACAACCCTTCAAAGCTTCAGGGGCAGATATCACACGCTGTATATAATGCATGGCTGTGTGGTGGGTGATGGATGTTATGGCGATGGGAAGTTGATTTACATGAGATGTTCAAATATGTGTCCATGTTCCTCAATGCATAATGCAATGCGCCGTCGAAAGGATCTGCGGACGAGATGTAACATCGCCGGTGTGACGGAGCGACATGCGTCCTCGATGCGTCGTTCTAGATCATCTGGGGATGTGGGCTCAGTGACATAAACACGATCCTTTAGATATCCCCACAAAAAGAAATCTACTGGTGTTAAATCGGGCGACCTTGAGGGCCATGAAAGAGGACCATGGGGCCCAAATCGTCTTCCTGCAAACCTGTTGTTTAGATCCTTTCGACGACGCATTGCATTATGCATTGAGGAACATAGACACACATTTGAACATCTCATGTAAATCAACTTTCCACCGCCATAACATCCTTCACCCACCACACAGCCATGCATTTGTACAGCGTGTGGTATCTGCCCAAGAAACTTTGAAAGGTTGTAGCTCCCAAACTAACAGTGATAGGAATGTAGTTTAAATTTATTTGGACGCAGGTGGTTTCAACTATTCCAATGCACGATAGAAAAAAAACTATTGTTCAATTAAAAAAATTATATCTTTGTGCTGTAACTCTGTGGAAAATGATACAATAAACTATGTTCATAGCTCCGTGCCGGCCGCGGTGGCCGAGGAGACTGAGGCGCTTCAGTCACGGTCTGCACAGTCACTACGGTCGGGGGTTCGAATCCCCCATCGGGAATGGATATTTGTGCCGTCTTTAATATAAGGTAGTTCATAAGTAGTTTTGTGTATTTGTGCCGTCCTAGTTCGTAAGTAGTTTGTATGTTTAGGGACTGATGACCCCGTAGTTAAGTCCCATAAGCTTGAAAAACATTTGAACATTTTGAACATAGCTCCGCAGAAAGTGTAGCATTTCCTTTGTTGACATGCTGCATTAAAGTTTCCCGTCACCTATTATTTTATAAGTTACAGAGGCAAACAAACTTAGTGAAACACCCTGTATATTTTAAACTAGCGAACCTGTCAAATCTTCACTATCGCTAATATGTATGAACATTTGATACACATCCTAATCTCTTTCCCCTACTATCTCTCTTTCCCTATCCTCCTACTCCCTCTTTTTCTCTGTCACCTTCTCCCCCTTAGATTTGTTCATCTCGTTTTCATCCTCCTCCCTTAGTGACCATCTCATCCATCCCACACCTGTACACATTTCATACTCTATTTATCTCCTACTTCCATCTCTCCCTATTGTTTGACTCTTACATTAATAAATTGTTTACAGTGGCAATATGGCTGATTTCTATGGCCAAGATCACACACTTTAAATTCTAGCTGTAATGACAAACTCCGCTGTGCTTTTTTGAATATTTTTATTTTATGTTACTTTTTATTTCTGGAAAGGAAAAAGTGGAAAACGTATCCATTATGGATGAAGAGCACTGCGACTGTGGTGCAATAAGGTACCTTGAATGACAGCAACCAGTCGCCTTTTATGCAAAATGTTTTTATTACATTCCTCTCAACACCGGTTGCGATATGCCTAGCATGTCATCATCAGATGTTGAACGGTTTTTTTATATCACTGATGATGTGTAGTGGTATTTGTGCGAAACTGTTATAATCCAAAAAAAAAAAAAAAAAAAAAAAAAAAACAGTGAACTGCGTGGCGAGCATAACTGACATAATAATATTGACTTAGGCCTAAATTGTGCTACTTACAATTTGTGTTATCCATAAATCCATTGTCACATTGTCACAAATGGTAGAATGCACACATTAATTGTACTGCTATGCACTTCGCACGTATTCATCTACATACAAACTCCGTAATCCACCCAAAGCAACTTGGTACAAGCATTCCTGTTCCATTCCCATACAAAGCAAGGGAAAAACGAATGCTTGTATGCATCTGTACGAACCCTAGTCGTTTCCTATGACGGAACATGCACCATAAAGCATTATTGTGGTTCGTTTGAGTATTGTTACCAGTCCTGATTAAGGACATGAGTGTCTTGAACAGCGTCATTCTCTAGTGAATATGAACACTGAAATACCGTCCACTCGTGCGAGACGACAACTGTCGTAGTTTGAAATGGATGTTATGATTTATCTCCATTTAAGCGACTACGCAAATCGTTCAGTATCGAGGTCTGTGGGGCAATAATCTTAAATTTTTCGATCGTCCACTTCCAACTACCGGGATAGACGTTATTCAGTAGTAGTTCCAATTGTATTCTGTAACTAGCGTAACGTGTGTCTACACAGTAGCGTAACATCTCTCGAAAGTATCATCCAGGATTGAATAAGCGGGAGGTTATTTTGCCGTATCCAGACCTGGATGAGCCGATTGGGACCATATCTAGTCTTTCCCTCCT